>JAOEGL010000002.1:220450317-221801399 GCA_034509955.1 Urosaurus nigricauda | reverse complement strand
ACGGCTAAGATTGGGATGCGATGCTGTCCAAGCAAATGGCCAAGGATGCTGATAGCCAAAGTTCAATCAAAATACAAAGGAAACTGCTCACTGAACTTTGTGCAATTTAAAGCAAAGTCTCATGCAAACAAAGCAAAGTCCAAGGTGCAAACCAGAGAGTAGTCGAACAATCCAAGGTACAGGGTTCCAGTGAAGCAAGGAGATCAGGCAGTGCAAGGTCAAGCATTCCAGAGAGTCAAGATGATTAGGCAGTCCAATAGTCAAAGGTCCAGGCCAAGAAGACAAGGAAGGTCAGGATCAAGTGTGCTTTCATCAGCAAACTCAGATAATCTCTGACAACCGCTCTGGTGTCCTTCACCTGTTTATATTATGAGCTCTCATGAGTTCAGCTGTTTGTTGATTAATTGGCATTTCTCATAAGCCTCCTCAAATGCTGGAGGCATGCCCTTTCAGATCCTTGCTGGCTGAAGGTAGGTATGTTCTCCTCTCTGTCTCCCATGCCTGAAGGCTCTGCTACTGGGAAGCTTGGTTGTTGAGTCTCCTTGAAGGCCCCAAAATTTGCTTGAGCTTGCAGGGCAGAACTAGTGCCAAGCTCAGGTTCAGGCTCAGTTGCAAACTGAGGTTCTGGCTCAGCCTCCTAGTCCTCTTCTGAGTCCTTAGGCTGGCTGGCCAAGACAGATTCCTCCGATCTGGGCATGGAGGTGTGTGATAACACCCGATCTCAGCAAAATTTTCAAAAAATTCAGCCCACGCTCAGCCCGTTCTCGGGCTGGCTGATTTGCTGGTATGATAATCTCCTAAATCTTGTTGAATTCAGTGGGATTTATGTGTGTGTAGGACTGCAACCTAAGTTTAACTAGGACACTGGCTGGGGGATTAAAAGTCTTTCTGAAATCTTTAAGGAAGCATCATGTGGAAGAGTACATGTTTTGCCTGTAAAAATTCCCAGACCCAGTTCCAGGCATCTCTGGTTTAAAACATTAGCTTAACAGATGATAGGAAAGACTCTAGAGCCCCAGTGGCACAGTGGTTAAATGCCTGTACTGCAGCCACAAGTTTGTGAGTTCAATCTCAGGGGTTCCGAGGTCCACTGAGCCTTGAATCCTTCCATAGGTGACTAAAATGAGTACCCAAGCAATTGGGGGCAATTAGATTACACATTGTAAACTGCTTAGGGAGTGCTTAGTACACTGATAAGCAGTATAGAGACGTACTTGCTCTTGCTGTTGCTCTGGAGAGCTGTTGGCAGTCAGAAAAGACCATTGGGCAAAAATGAAAAATTGTCTAGTGTAGTAACAGGGAACTTCTTATGTTTCTAAACATATTAGAATAAATAATTAGAATAAATAAATCTTAGAAATATTTCATGCAAGATGTCTTAATTCTTTATACCAGCATTCAGGAAAGTGCAGCTTGCAGAAGACATGCAGCTACAAAGGTGACCTTTGAAGCCTGCAGGAGCTGCAACACGCTGCCCCCCCCCCAACCCAATTGAAATCAAAACATTGGAATTTCTTCTCCCTCTCTTACTAGAGGCAATTCTATTAAGAGGGAGGATATTAGTCCCAGGAGAAGTCTTTTTAAACACAAAGTGAAGCAGTGGATGATGGGCCAGCAGATGTATACCCACAAGTTCTACCACCACTCCCTGACAGTTACATATACATATACTTTATACATATCAAACTAGCAAAACAACTGAAAAGCCTATCAGGAAGTTTCCTTCCCATTCCAATAGGTCAATTACTTTTGGATTATGTTCAGGATAACCTGGTGCCCTTGGGATTCTTTATAAGGGAAGCTGCCTAACAATCAGTAACAGAGGTGAAACAGGCATCTTCCCCACTGTTAACAGACTTCTGCTGCGACACACAATTTCATGGGAAGTGAAGGACAGCTTCTACAATCATTCTCTATTCACATGGGGAAGGAGTTGGGGAACTGCAGCACACAGGCTGCATGTGGCTGTTGGACCCCACTTTTATGGATCCCGAACCCCAACCATTCCCTCCACCCACTCAAAATGTTTAAATGTCAGTGTGGTTTCTGAGCAATTTTGCCCCAAAACCACACAGAAAGCTCCCCAAACATTTGAAAATACATGAAAGTTCCCCCTCCAGCACAAACACCCCAGAATGCCATACTACCCCCCCCCAACACTTCTGTTTTCTTCTTTAGACTCTCAAAATGGAGATAGGAAATTATGCCACATCCCTTCCTGGCACCATTTTGAGTGGGACTATATTTTAAAAATGGAGGTATTTGGACTTGCTGTATATGGGTGATGGTGGCCTTTAAGGGAATCTGGTGTGTGTGTGGAGGGGGGGGGACAGGGCAATGGAGAGACCTTATAGATCCAACTTCTATCTGTATATGTATGTGTACACGGACGCTCAGTGCACTCTATCCTGAGCATGCCTCAGAATCATGTGTTGCATCCTCAGTATGGAGAAACTTCTGCCGTTGTTGCCTCACATATCATCAGTATTAAAAGGCAGAAAGAATGCACATGAAAACCATGAATCACTTAAATCATGTTGAGAAACTTGTGCCCACCTATCCCCAGATGTTGATGAACTGCAATCATAAGCATTCCTACTAAGCCAGACTATGCAGCAGTGAGGGCACATGGGAACTGCAGTCCAAAAAGATGTGAAAGTCTGAACATTCCTCATCCGTGACATTACACTGATATTATACAAGTCATTATCAGCAACAATACTAAAGGCCACACCACATGCCAAGTGAGGGCTTCCAAGAATGAATCACTGGGGACTGCTGTAGCTTATTGAAGAGCATGTGCTTTGCATGCAGAAGGTCCTTGTTTTAATCTCCAGGCAGACAGGAGGAAAACAAACTGAAATCGTGGAGAATGGAGATTAGCCTTTCACAACGTGGCATTGTTCAAGATGAGCTGGACTCGATCTCCCATCATCTGAGGGAGCCAGGTGGCTGGAAATAATGGAAGCTAAAGTCCAACACAACAATGTAAGGCAGCTTCCTCTTTTGCTTCCTATGAACTGAAAAAAATATAGAAGAGACACAACAGATCCACATTTGATGAGAACTGCAGCAATGGAGGAGATATCTAATACCTTCCCTTGCACTGTTTCCTTAATCTAAGAGGCAGGTAAAGTACAGTCCTCTAGATGCTGGCAGATTTCAGTTCCCATCAATGCTGTGCAATAGTGAAGAATATTGGGAGCTGAAATCCAAAAATATCTGGAGGGTTGGACTTTGTCTATGTGTTGTAAAGGCTCTTTCAAATGAGCCTTTTCAAATAATCATATCAAATCATTCCTTTTCTGAAATATGCTGCAATTTTATTTTAATGCAACTTCTACAACTTTTTGTTGCTTTTGGTGGGTGTTCTGTTCAAAGCAATGGGATGGGAGGATATAGCTGTGCGAGTGGAGAAAGGACAATTCATCCCTCTCCCACTCTTCCCTAGCCTCCCCTAAGGCACATGCAGACTTTCTAGGGAAGCTCTGCTGTTTGTTTTCAAGAGGAATATATTGTTCATAGAACAGGAATGGGGTTGCCTTTCATCAAACAGAAGAGCTTGGTGGGTTTTAAGTGGTTCTGGTTTAAACTGTAGTTTTATTCCTGCTCATGCCTCATAGTGGCAGCTTATCCACTCCCCCCCCCCCCACCCAATTGTTTTAAAGCAAATGTAGGGCTCAGTGCTGCTGCTACACTGCCAGTGTTATTCCCCAGTAAAAACCAGGTGTGCCTGGTCAAAAAGTACACTTCTCAAAATAGCACACCACATTGCACCTCCAGTGGGCTGTATTTTTTCTGCATTTGTAACTTTTCATATCTTTAAAAGGGGAAAAAAACATGATGATGATGATGATGATGATGACGACTTGAGTTGTTAAGGAAGCTACAAGACAGAACCAACTTAATTGTTGCTTGGCAAGAATTTCAGCCAGTAAACAAGTCAATGATGACATCTTATAAAGGCTGAATGAAAAAGCAAAACAAGGGCAGTATAAAAACATCATCTGAAATTATGGGGTAAAACACATTATCTCTCTTTCACATATGTACACCACTGCAAGCTGTTGTTACTGATGGCACAGTGATAAAATGCAGCCACAAGATTGTAAATTCAACCCAGGGGGCCCCAAGCTCACTCAGTCTTCCATCTTTTTGTAGGTTGGTAAAAAAAAAAAAAGTACCCAGCTTGTTGGAGGCAATTGGCTTACAGATTGTAAACTGCTTAGTGAGTGCTGAGTTCACTGATAAGCGGTATAGAAATGTACATGCTATTGCTATTGCTATCCTCACAGAAGAAAAATAAATACAGGTACAAGAAATTGCATTTCAGTTGCATTCCCTGCTTGGTGCCCTTCCAGCATCCCACCATTAAAAGAGTTGACGATACTCAGCAACCTTGCAAGGTTTACTCACTTCCTTTTATACCACACCTTCCAAAAAAACTGAGCCCCAAGGTAGAGTGCAGAACTAAGCTGGCAACTCATTCATAATCTGTACGCATTATTCATATTTTAGAAGTTCTGCCTGCAATAAAGCAGAACCATTATTATAGCTGGAATCTATCCATATATTCGGGGGGAAGACAGAATTATGTTTCTGAACAAACTTAAATGAGGGCTGCATTCTGCTTCAAAAATATAGGCTTGTGGAATCAAAATGGTTGCTAGAGAAAACAGCACACAAGAAAAGAAAATGTCCCCCTTTGTTCTGTGTAAGTAGCTTCTAGAAGTACAACAGTGTTGTTTTGTTGTTAATCACATCTAACATAAGAAACAAAAATTGCTGTGTAGGAAAATTTACATAAACCACAAATATGTGATAACCACAGTTATATTGTGGATGCAATTAGTTCCTTGATGCTCCATTCATTTTGCCCAGCTGGTGCAACAAATGGCTGGACTACTCTCAGCAGAACTGCTAGGCCTCCCAGTCTATACATATTTTCTGAGACTTGGCTTAAATCTCACTGAACTCAGTGAGACTTCCTTCTGGTATGCATCTAAAGAATTAAGCTATGAGAGAAAAGGAGGGTATTATGGAGTCCTGTGGTACATACATGAGCATTTGTCTGTCTAGAAACAAAGCAGTGGTAGAGGTAAAGCGGCAGAAGTAAAATGTGCACTGAAGAGGCAGAGAGAGGGATGGAATATTTCATAAAATGGATTAAGCTAGAAAAGCAGGAAGCATTACAAAGAAGGGCTTGGGGTAGAAGGAGGGCATTCAAGGACACTGCAGCAGCGCATTCAAATACTGGGTATATCTGCAGTAAACTTTACATTCCTTGCAGTTTGTTAGGCTTTGCTCCTGGGGGAAAGGCCGCTTGCTGATGTAAACTGGGCCTTATGACTCTGCAATCTTTTTTGTACACATGTGAGAATGGGGTATTGTCCCCATCACACATCCTGCAGTCATATGGGTTTGAGAAGTCTTAATCATAATGCTGTTACAACACAGCAATTTGTACTGTGATTCTTTTAGGCCATTGGGTTTCTTGATGTCCTGCCAAATGGGCTATCACATGGCCCCTCACCTTGAAGAAAAGATAATGCTGTTCTTTTCATTGCCAACATAAGAACTTATTGCTCACCTTTTAAAACCAGCTCCAGCCTCATGGGCTGGAGAAGGGATGTGGATGGAGGCAGGGATTATTGTTCTATATATCATTGCCAAACTGCCAGCCACCGGCCACCATCAGCCCAGGTCCAGGACAGGTTATGAGGAGAAGTCTAACAGTATCTGGTTGCATTACAGCATATTCCTTAAATGAGTATTATAAGCTCTGAGAACTGGTGCCTGAGTTCAGGGGCATCACTGTGTGTGTGTGTGTGTGTGTGTGTGTGCAGGGGTACAGTCCATAACAAGTGACACTCTAAGTGTAGTGACACTTCTGTTCCTCAAACAGTGAAGACATGGGGCTAGCAACCCTTCCAGACTCACAAGAGGCTGCTGGGTGGGCATGAAAGGGAGGTGAAGAAAATGGAGGCAGTGAGGAGTTGGTGACAGAAACATGGAGTCAGTGTCATTGCCCCCTCCCCTGCTGCTATTGCTTGTCTCTTCAGGGCTCTCTTCTGGCACCCTGAAGAGATAGGCAGTAGCAGCACTGGTGGTGGTGGCAGTAGCAGAAACATCACCATTTGTTTCATGTCATGATTATCACAGAAAATAATATTTTTTTAAAAAAATGTTTCATACTGGGTGTCAAATATACTAGATACACCACGATCCGAGCTTTCTTTTCTCCCTTTTTTTTCATGCCTTTTTCCTTTTGTACTATGTCCTTTTAAATTGTGGTGAGGAAAGTGCAACCCCTGAACTCCACTTTTGAAGCCCACAGAGTCTCCCCACATTGGGTTGACTTCAAGGTGGGTGGGGTTTTTTTCTGTCTGAAAATGCCCCTAAACTGCTTCAAAATGCTGCTGTCCATTTCACTACCCCTCTGAACTCCAAAGCCTCCAGAATAACTGGCCACAAACAGCAAGTGGGAGTAATGTGAGATCATTTCTAGTTCCTAGAGGAGGGGCAATTGCTCACCCGTTTTAGATTTTAAGCCTCAGGAGAACAACTATTTATAATGATATGTATGTTGCTTTGGGAAGCTTTCAGGCTGTAGCATGGGGTGAAAACAAGTAGAAAACATAATAAAGAAGAAACAAGCAGCATGTTTTAGTTAGCCTTTCACTTATGGGAGATCCTGTGATGTTATCACATGCAGTATCTTGCATTAGTAGTTGTTGCCATTAGAGAAAGGAGGAGACTGGAGGCTGCAGCTCTAAGTTGACTAATTCTTGCTTTAGCAAACTGGCTGTTTAAAACAGACTGTAAATGAACAAAGAAGCCATTTTCCAGCTAATGCAACAAACAGACAAGATGTTAAATGTCACACACCAACCAATGAAAATGAGCCTTGTCATGCAAAACTACGCAGATGTCATTATAGTGGTTGTCCTGGAAATAAGAATCATTCTTAACACCAGGTGAAAGTTTGCTCCTTTTAGGTGTGATGTGGTTGATCCATCAACAGAATATCTCTGTTTTCTGATACTACAAATCAGGAAGGTCATTTGAAGAAGGTAATTTGAACAGGGGGCTCAGCATGGGAAAGAGTTTTATTTCTTTTTTTCCCTGCCTCCTTCTTCTGTGCCATTTTTAAAAATGTAAATGTCTATGTATATAAAGCCCCTTAAATGTAAAAGGGCTGCATGGCCTGTGTGAGAAAACAAACCATACCACTGACATGTTTTTCCTGCAAAGCAATAAAACAGAAGTGGACAACTTGGACTCCTCCAGATATTTCTGGATTTAGGAATGGTGGAGTTTGACGAATGGTGGGAGTTACAGTCCTACATTTTGAGAGTCACAAGTTTCTCACCTTGGTAATAATAGCCTGGGTATGATTTAATATTTTGCCAATCTAGTACACAATAACACCTCAAGAGAGACTTCTGTAGGTTATGCTGAAGTACAAGAAGCCATTAGGGTTATTCCCTCTCACTCCTGGTCATTAGTTAATTAGCTTTTCAGTGCTCATTAGCATTTCTTTGAGGATATCAGTTTCCCAGCTCTAATATCACTGGAATCCAATGAACTGAAAATCCAGGTGAATTGGATTACTTATATGTCAAATCATGAACCTTATTCCATAGCAACAAGGCTCAAGTCAGGGTCACAGGAATGAACAGAACATTGGCTTCCTAAAACCTGCTAAAACAAGTCTACAAAGTAGCAATGACAAAATCTTGCTGCAACTGTAGTCTCTGACATAATGTACACTCCCTCGGAGTGTAGTGGAGTCTCCTTCCTTGGAGATCTTTAAGCAGAGGCTGGATGGCCATCTGTCGGGGATGCTTTGATGGAGAATTCCTGCATGGCAGGGGGTTGGACTGGATGGCCCTTGTGGTCTCTTCCAACCCTATGATTCTATGATTCATTGACTGAAAGAAAGTGCCAGTTACAAATGTTTCAGGCAAAGGCAATCAGCTTGAGTATCTTTCCATAGAGAATTAAAAAAATCAGAGAGAGTTTCATGTAGTGTGCAATGGCTGGAGCTGCCTGGAACTCTGGAAGGTTAATTTTTTTCCATGCAGGAAGATAAGTCTTGGGAATTGCTGCCCCCAGAGAGCAGCAATGGAATTACAACAGAAATTAAAACAAATGAATCAAAAATAGCAGTCACATCTCTTTCTCCTGCACTCTTCCCTGTAATTTGTGGTGGGAACCTATGGGCAGCCCTCCAAATATTATTTACATCTCCCATGATCCCTCACCCTTGGCTACCCTTGGCTAGAACTGATGGGAGCTGCACTCCAACAAATCCCAAGAGCCGCATGTTCCCCCCCCCCCCCCCCCACACACACACACTTTGTAGTTTCTAGGCAGCTTCAACCAATGATACAGTGTCTTGCCATTATAGGGTTTCCCTGCCTTTCACCAAGCACCTTTCACCACCGGGCAGCTGGAAAACTCACAGCATGGTGGCATCATATCATGCACCTATTAAGTTCTATGTTACAGTGGAGATAAAGAGGACAAGATACAGTGCTACTAGAGTTTTCAGCAGCAAGTAGCTCTGTATTTTCTGTTACAACTAGTTCTCCCCTCATACATTTTGTGCTCACTTGCATTGGATATATGTTAGCTTGCAGTTCTTTCTTTACAGTTCCATGGTTCCATTATTATAAGGGATGCCCCCTTCCTGGAAGTCTGGAAAGCTTGTCCCTTAGTGGACTGGCAAATATCCCTTATTTTAGAGAATATTTGAATGTTGGAAAGCTTTGCCATTTGTATGCTAAAGATGCCAAAAAATCCTGTATGGGGGGGGGGGTGTTTCATGAAGACAGAAAGATATGCATCATGTAATTTATGCATGTGTCAATATGATAATTTTCTAGAGAAACACATTGCTAAATTAATTGAAATTAATACTTTCATTTTATATAAAATTATAATAGCTACTTCCTGACTGTAAACATTGTATGTCATGAATTTCAACTCTCCCTCATTGCTGTTGTGAAAACCTAGCAACACTTTCTTACAGATATCCATGAGTGGACCTTTAGTTCCCATCTTTTCTTCTATTAGGTAGCTTCCCATAGTTTGCTATTGCCTCAGCAGATAAGATGGTCACTCGATGTTGTTTCTGTACCTGGCCTCCATCTTCACTCCCCATCTGTCAACCTAGATTGCAAATGACTTCTCCACCAGCAGCATCCCCAACACCACCAGTTGCACAACAGAGATAAAAGACCTCCTGACATTGTTCAGTTAATCTTAAATCACCACAGTCTCTTGGCTTTTTGTGGAAACATGCACCACTCAGCACAATCAAATACTCAGAAATGCTGAGACAATAAGAATGCATTAAACTTTTATCTTGGGTCTTATGGCTACAGTATGTAATCAAAGCAATTGCCAACCTCCCAGAGCTCCAGGTTGCCTAAGGAAATAGGAGGCTTGATGACAGAAGCTGTCTTAAACAACTCATGGCATCATGCCTTGTTTTAACTAAAGTTATATGATGGTCACAATATAAAGCTTAGCAGGCAATGGCTTTTAGTGGACTTATGTCAGATGAGGGGAGGGAAGAGGGATGTATATTTGGAATCCTGGTAATTTAATGGTTTAAAGTCTTATTTTTAGATTACCAATATAAAATTCATTAGTACAGTGACACTACGCATCTTGTGATTTTAGTGAGAGCCATGCTGCAGAAAGTAAACAACAATAATGCTCTTTCAACACAGGGAATTCTCCAGGTATGCCATTCCTCTTGGATGAGTTATTCAGGTCACCACTGTTGACTCCAGGTAGAGGCAGCTAGGAACTCTAGTGTCAGGGGTAGAGAATCTGCTCTGGATTACAGACTTTAAAGATGCTGTCCAAGGTGCTGAACCTAAATTGTGCACAGAGTCTGATGCGGACTTTCATGGCTCTTTTAAGGTTCAGACTAAAACATGGAGCAGATTCAGTCCCTTACAGACATCAGCACTTCCACTACCCCCTCTGCTGGCTTCAGGTTTGCTAGGTATCAGCTGCAAAATCTCCCTTACCTATTACAAGGGATGAGCTCTGTTAAATTATTCATTCCTGCAAGGGAGAACAAATAATTTAATCAATTTTCTCCCCACTGCCAGATGTCTTCAAAATTTACGCAGTTTCCTAAGATGTCTCACAGGGGAGGGGGAGTCTCTGCCAGCAGGGATCATTACTGGGATCCTCTCCTTGCTTCCCACCCACCTAACTGCTCAACATGATGTCAGCAGGGGAGGGAAGGGGAGTAGGCAAAATATAACCTCCCTGAATCTACCTGGGAATGGAGGGGAAAAGGTGAGGAACAGGAGACTATAGCATCACCACTTGCATGCTATTAACTGGTTCACAACAATGCAGATGTGTTTGTCATGCACTAGCTTTCAAAACATAGCCTGCAATGGCAAACCTCCTCACTGGCCTCCCCACTTAGCACTCTCAGGTTGAGGGTACAGGAAATAGATAACTCTGGGGTGGAAGTAGTCCTCATGTCTATTTGAGGACTTTGGAGAGGAAACATGAAATGGACCTGACAAAAATTCTTCTCATCAGTGTTTTCAAACACTCAAAAAGCCCCCTTCTTGCCAGTGGTGTTGCTAACTATGGCTTCGCCCAGTGCAGGAAGGGTGTGCACATGCCCCTCCGCTCTTCATTCCTGGGCATTATCCCTGGAGGTCAAGCCCAGAGATGGAGCAGTCAGAAAGTGTGTGTGCAGGGCCTCCTGCACCAAAGGAGGAGGATGGACCAACTGGTATCACCCCTTTTCTGGTTGTCACCTGGTGCAGTCCACACCCCCTTCACTGCCCAAGTGACACACTGCTTCTTGCTTCTTTTCACCAGTCATTTGAATATTCCTTCTATCTCTTTGTTGTTTGCCTTCAAACTGTGACCCTAAGGTGAAAAAAATGTTTTTAGCCAGATTTATTCAGAAGTGGATTGCCATGGCCTTTTTCTGAGGTTGAGAAAGTAGGTGTTGTTCAAAGTTGCCCAGTGGGTCTCCATGACCAAGTGAGGATTTGAACACTCATCGCCCAGAATTCTATGCTAAACACTAAAACCGCTACACTACACTATCTCCTGGATCTTCTCACCTCCACCCCCACAGGTTCTGTGGGGATAACAACATGGCAAGAATCTGAACAGCTTATACAGTCGTCCCCCGGGTTACGAAGGTAATCCGTTCCGGGATTACCTTCGTAACCCGGAAGTCGTTCGTAACGCAGGGGACCGCTTTCGAGGACGGACCATGCGGCCATTTAAAGGGGCCGCGTGGCTTTTTTTCCGCTTTTTTTATTCGGATCCCGGGGGATCCTTCGGATCCCGGGGGATACAATGGTGGTCCCGCCGCCTTCGGATCCCGGGGAATTCGTTCCCCGGGGGAATCGTAAGGCGGGGGACCACTGTACTTGTTGTTGTTGTTTAGCCCTTTAACATTGTCCACTGCTGACAGGACTTCCATACCTTCAATAGAAGCCTTGCTGTACATGTAGATCTTTAGCACCTGGATACATTTCTTAACACATACCCAGGCAGAGAAAGAGAAAATATTTCTCTGCCTAGGAGCAGTACCTATTTAAAAGGTCAGTAACTTAAAGGCATAAATAAAATATCTAGGCAGGCAATGCTTCTCCTTTTCACATCAGAAAAGTTGCTGGGGTTGGATTTCTGTTAAACTGAAGTTGCTAATTGCTGTCACACAAAGCTTGTGAAAAGAACAGGAAAGAAGTTCCCAACCAGCTTTTAGAAGGGAGACATTAGCTGAAAGCAGGTTGAGCAACTAGCCCCTTGTCAAGTTATTTCAAAAGAAAGAAGCCAGGCTAAAATGGTTGCTTAATACAGCAATGGCTTTCTTGCAGAGAACAGCCTAGAACAGCAGCACAGTGATTGCTCAGTTGGGCACAGTGCCACCTGTAGTTGAAATAGAAACACAACAGTAAAACTCCTCCCTGACATCTGGTTAACAACCATATGATACATTACGTGACAGATGATCAGGGCTGGCACTACTGTTAGGGAGAGTAAAGTTGTCAAGTCAACAAGAACCCATTTCCTGAGACTTCAGGGTCACTCCTGAGACCAAGTGGTTGGTCCTTATAAGTAACAGGCCAGAACCCATCCTGAATTGAAACACATATGAGGGCAACCCCACTACATGTGCCTCAAACCTGGCTAATCAGTCAACATGGCAATACAAAGCCCAGGAAGAGAAAGTGTATTTTGATGTCTCAAAAAAGCTCCCAGGTGTCAGTGCTGATTTTCCACTCCCTGCCATGCTCATCCTGTCCTTGACCTAAATAGTAAAACCAACCTGTAAACCATACAAATGATTTTAAAGGCTAAAACACAATAAATAATTTGTGTGTGTGTGTGTGTGTATCAACCATCTCTCTCCCCTGTCTTCCTTACTCATTGCTTTTTTGATGCACTGAAGATGCAGAAGCACAACACACATACAGTACAAACACGTTTGTACTGAACCAGAGAGTCTTGGTGTTAGGTAGAGATGGGTGCCCAGGCTTTAAGGCTACCTCACAGACAAAAATAGTTCCCTTTATTGCTGCTCATTCTGAGATATGTCTCCCCACCTGGAGGAATACAACAATGTGCAGAATGAAACAAGGCAACCCAAAACCAGTGCTACTGTTATTATTGCTGTTATTATTATTAACCCACCCTTCCCCAAAGACTGGGACTCAGGGCAGCTTACAACATTAAAGAACAAAATACAGTTAAAAGGATACAAAAATAGTATATTAAAATAGAATTAAATTACTACAATAATTAAAACAAATTCAAAGCTAAAATTAAGTTCAAAAGGATTATAATGCTTAAAATACATTAAAACAACACCACTCCAGAAGGGCATTGGAAGAACACAATGGTATGTGTACCCTGCAACCAGCCTACACCCATTAATGAGAAATAAGTTCAAGTGCACTCCCCAACAATCGATAGGTAGAAACAGATATGCCTCTGTGGCTGCATCTGCACTACAGAAATAATACAGCTTGACACTGCTTTAACTGCCATGGCTCAATGCTATGGAATTCTGGGATTTGTAGTTTTGTGAGATATTTAGACTTCTCTGTCAGAGAACTTGAGTGCCACAACTACAGATCCCTGGATTCCATAAGAAGAAGCCATGGCAGTTAAAGCAGTGTCAAACTCTATTATTTCTGTACTGTGTCAGCAGCCAGTGACTGATTATATATAGCCAATATGACTACTGGTAGAAGCCATTGATAGCCCATCCTTCCTGGACTAAAACTAACCTGCCGCCCTCAGGAGTGGTGGAAAATGTTGTTAACTATGAGGGCTGAAGAAAGATTTAACTCTCATTTCAACCAGATTTTGTATGTGGAATGGGAAAGTATGTGTTTTGTCCTTTGCCTCAGGCTTCAAAATTGGGCCAATGCTGTAGGATAGCCAAGTTTATCTTTTTGTCATGAAAAACTTTACTTGATGATTCCAGTCTACTCAAATCTTAAAAGGAAACAAGCAGATTTTTTTTTGCCAGGGCAGTCAGCAGCCCATTGGGTGGCTGGCAGGAAGATGATGTTGACCAATCATGTGGCCTCCCAGATGTTATTGAACTGCAGTTAATAATAATAATAATAATAATAATATGATTTATTTCTATACCGCCCTTCCATAGATCAGGGCGGTGTACAGCATATAAAAAACAATAAGACATAAAAACCATTAAAACAAGCCAGTTACAATAAAACAGTAAAACAGTAAAATCAGTAAGACAATAAAATCACAATAAAATCACAATTCTCAATACAAGTGCTAGTGCATATGCAGCAGCAGAACAGTGGGAGGCATTACAACAGGCTAATAAATAAAAGTCCATTCAGCGATAAGCCTGGTTAAATAAATAGGTCTTTAAGTCCTTTTTATATTGAGCAAGGGAGGGGGACAAGCGGAGATCGATAGGTAGAGAGTTCCAGAGACAGGGGGCAGAGATGGAATATGCCCTCTTCATCGTACTCGCTAATCTAGTCTCCGGAACTCTCAGTAACCGCTGTCCAGAGGACCTAAGTGTGCGGGGCGGATTGTATGGGGAGAGACGGTCCTTCAGGTACCCTGGACCCAAGCCATATAGGGCTTTATAGGTAATAACCAGCACTTTGTACTGAGCCCGGAAGCGAATCGGCAGCCAGTGAAGGTCTTTCAGAATAGGTGTTATATGGGCGGCCCTGGGAGCACCAGTGACCACCCGCGCTGCCATATTTTGCACCAGTTGTAGCTTCCGAGTGTGATACAAAGGCTGCCCCATGTAGAGCGCATTGCAGAAGTCCAACCGAGAGGTTACTAGAGCATGTACTACAGTTTCAAGGTCCCTCCGGTCCAGGTAGGGACGCAGCTGGCGAATCAGCCAAAGCTGATAACAGGTGCTCCTGACCGTCGCGTCCACCTGAGAAGTCAGATGGAGCGACGAATCAAGGAGCACCCCCAGACTGCGTACTGTGTCCTTCACGGGGAGCGTGACCCCGTTCAGGACAGGTGGAACCACCTCCATCCCTGGACCGGGAGAACCTATCGCCAGTACTTCCGTTTTCTCTGGATTCAGGCTGAGTCTGTTTTCCCTCATCCAGTCCATTACCGATTCCAGACAGGCCACGAGAGGAGCGACGCCATCCCTGGTCACTGCATCAGTCGGAGACATAGAGAAGACTATTTGGGTGTCATCAGCGTACTGATAACACCGCGCCCCATGCCTCCGGATGATCTCTCCCAGCGGTTTCATGTAAATGTTAAAGAGCATGGGGGACAGAATGGCTCCTTGAGGAACCCCAGATGTAAGGGCCCTCTTATCGGAGCAAACGTCCCCCAGCTGCACCATCTGGAACCTCCCAGAGAGGTAGGACCGGAACCACTGGAGCGCAGTGCCCCCGATTCCCACCTCTGCCAGGCGTTCCAGAAGGATACCATGGTCGATGGTATCGAAAGCCGCTGAGATTTCCAAGAGCACCAACAGGGACACGCTACCCCTGTCGATGCCCAGACGGAGATCATCGACCAGGGCGACCATGGCAGTCTCAACCCCATAGCCTGCCCGAAAACCGGTTTGAAATGGATCTAGAAAATCCGTTTTGTCCAAGATCGATTGAAGTTGGAGTGCAACCGCCCTCTCGATCACCTTCCCCAGAAATGGCAGCAGCGAGACTGGCCGATAATTATTATGAACCAGGGGGTCGAGGGAGGGCTTTTTCAATAACGGTCTTACTATGGCCAATTTAAGATGGTCAGGAAATTGTCCCTCCCTCAGAGATGTATTAATAATTTGGCGTAACAGCAAGGTTACCACCGATCCCCCCTGGGCCACTAGCCACGAGGGGCAGGGATCGAGAGAGCAGGTTGTCTTCCGAACACTTCTAAGGATCTTGTCCACATCCTCGGTACCGACAGACTCAAACTGATCCAGTACAACAGAGTCCACGGAAGCTCTAGACACCTCTATTCTGGATTCTGCTTCAATTCTGGCGTCCAGACCTTCGTTTATCCGAGAGATTTTATCTGCGAAGAAGTTGTTAAATTGGTCACAGCAGGCCTTGGTTGGTTCAAGGATCTGGTTCGGGGCAGGAGGGAGCTGAGTTAGCTCCCTCACTACCCTGAACAGCTCTGCTGGACGCGACTCCGCGGACGCGATACGAGCAGCGAAGAACGAGTTCTTAGCTGCTTGTATCGCCTCTCCATAGTCCTTCAAATGAAGGTCTAGGAGAGCCTTGTCGGATAAACGCTGGTGTTTCCGCCAGGCATACTCTAGCCATCGCAGGACCCGCTTCCTTGCCCGGAGATCTTCCGTGTACCAGGGCTTCCTTTTGGAAGCAGGCCTGAGAGGGCGCTTGGGAGTGATACTGTGTATAGCCCTGGAGAGATCAGTATCCCAGGTGTTAACTAGGGCATCAACAGTGTCGCCGTCACTTCCAACCATAAACCCCTCTAGGGCTTCTTGGAACCTATCAGGTTCCATCAGCCTTCGAGGGTGGACCATTCTAATACGTCCGCCACCCCCGGAGGGGATCTGGGTAGATGCCTTGATACTTGCCTCAACCAAGAAATGATCCGTCCATGACAGGGCAGAAATATTGGTGATTTCCGCCCACGGATTTTCCATGTCCGTACAGAAGACCAAATCGAGTGTATTCCCCGCACAATGCGTTGGACCCGAAACCAACTGAGACAGGCCCATGGCTGTCATGGTATCCATGAATTCCCGAGCCGCACCAGATGGAACATTGTTGACCGCGAAGGGGATGTTGAAGTCTCCCAGGACTAAAAGCCTGGGGGACTCCAACATCAGCTCCGAGATCAACTGTGTCAGCTCGTTAAGGGAGTCTGTTAGCGCACGGGGTGGCCGGTAGACCAACAGAATCCCTAGACTGTCTCTAGCCTTCAGGGTCAGGTAAATACACTCGATATAGGTGGTCTGACGGACATGGTTCCTGGTTAGAGACAGGGTGTTTTTATGCACCAAGGCAACACCCCCTCCCCCCCGCCCACCTAACCTGCTCTGGTCCTTCACCGAGTACCCGGCAGGGAGGACCTGAGCCCACACAGCATCCCCCTCAGGCCCGAGCCAGGTCTCGGTTATGCAAGCCAGGTCGCAATTGTTATCCTCGATTAAGTCATGTACGATGTGGGATTTGTTCTTGATGGACCTGGCATTGCACAGGAGCAGAGACAGGGTTTGTGGTACGGCTGGAGTGACCCTCAGGCCCCGTTGGTTAGGAGAAGGACTGGAAGGAGAGATAGATATTAAGCATCGATCTCGCCTTCCCCTGCAACGCCAGTCCTTTCTCCTACCGTCATACTTCCCGTTGCCCCACACAACTTGGATGGGAGCCCCGCTTGTAATGAGACAGTTATCCCCTCCCTCCTCAGATAGAACTCCCTCTCCTTCCTTATTAAAATTCTCCATCCCCTCCACAGCAAAACAGGGTGATAGAGGGAGGGATGAAGGAACGAGGTGCCGCGGTCAATATAATAACCGGCTAAGTTCATCGTTGCTAAATGGGGAAAGAAAAAAAAAAAGCCTGTCCGCCGCTGGCCTCGGCGTGGAGCCGGGTGGGTGGTGGCTGGGGGTTGGGCCGCGGAGGCCTTTCCCCTCCCCTTGCTCCCTCTGCGCCGCTGTTGGTCTCCCGGGGCTGGCTGGCTTTTGAGGCCTCGGCGTGGAGCCGGGTGGGTGGTGGCTGGGGGTTGGGCCGCGGAGGCCTTTCCCCTCCCCTTGCTTCCTAGCACTGTTCACCGCTTGCTATGGTGGCTGGAGTTGCTTTCCAACAAAATCTGGAGGACCACCTAATTCTCCCTGTTAGACTTTCAGTTCTCTATCCCATATATTGCAAAAGGCCTGTGAGGCCTGTACCATGTGATGCACTTTCTACATTTGCCTGAATTGACTTTTCTGACCTTTTTGAAATCCATTTCTTCATCCTACCATATGGCTCTTCTACTGAGTCAATCTCAGTTAAGACAATAATCATCTTTATGGGCTTATGTGGAAAAATTATCTTTCACTAATTCTTCAGAGACTTCCAGAATTCTGGCATAATAGTTCTATAACTTGCCTCCCATGTTTCCTCCTTTTTCCTACCTGACATTTTTAAAAAGTGGTCAGGAGAAGCATATTTTAGAAAATTAAAATTGGAAATGTGAATTAAGGAAAAACTGCTATAAACAGCCATATTCCTGAAACCATAATGAACTATTCTGTTTGACAGGAACAAAGGAAAGAAGGCTGAAACAGATATTGGACTCAAATTAAAAATGAGACTGAAGGAGACAAGACAGCAAAACCAACAGCTTCTTCTTACAATCCATCTTCCCCATTCAGAGCTTGAGGTATAAATAATGTATGCTCCTAAAAGGTTAAGAACTGCAAAGCTTCAGGAAACAGAAGAAAACTGGGAGCTATAAATTGAAATGGAGAATTATTTCTACAGACCGCAGGCCAACTTAGATAGCTGTTGCCAGGTCAAAATGGAGAAAGCTACTGCATTCTGTGCAGACCAGTGCTACCTACGCTGATTCTGAAATATGCCGCAGTTCAGTGGTATTTATTTCTAGGTAAGTGTGCAAAAGGCCTGAGCCTTAAGGGTGTAATTCTGTGCATAAATTTAACCAGCAGCTCTTCCAGACATCCAATAATCTAGTACATATTGGGCTATTATGTTCCTAGGTGGCATACTTCAGTAGTTGGTTCTGCTCCTGCATCCATCATACCTCCAACATTTCACAGATTAAAACTGGTACACATGTGGCCAAACAATATCAGAGCGTCACCAAGATGGTAAAGGTTATTAATGAGGAAGAAAACACAAGCTAGGAGATGCTCCTGCAGTTTGCAGTTTGCTGAGTCTACTACTAGGAAGGACAAGATTTCATACCCCTCCTCTCTCCTCTGACCTACTGAATTGATTCGAAACTATGGAGCTTATCCCATGAATGAATAAGCTGGCTTACCTCTTCTGGCTTGAATTCAGGATCTGAGATGCCCCCGGATGTTATGATACCTAAATCACTACCTATCTAGCCAGGATGCCACCACCTGGCTTCAACCCCAGGTTGAAGCCTCGCTCAGCCAGCACTTTTTCGAAGTCGGGGAGCTTCTGACTTCAAAAATTGGCCAGTTGAGCAAGGTTTCAACCTGAGATGTATCCAGGCAGTGGCAACCCACCTAGATAGGCAGTGATTTAGGTATAACATCTGGGGGCACCCCAGATCCTGAATTCAAGCCAGAAAATGTAACCCGGCTTATTTGTTCATGGGATAAGCTCCTATTATTCTACTTGGAAATCAGTTTGCTGCAGTGGGAGTAGGCTGAGGACACAGGAGGACAATGGAAGAAAAAGTAAAGAAAAACTGGGACAGTTTAAATGCACCTAATATTATTTATTTATTTATTTATTTATTTATTTATACCCTGCTCTTTAGCGAAAAGGCTATCAAAGCATCTTACAAATCGTTAAGTAGACGTTTCCCTGCTCTCAGGCTTATAATCTAAAAAGACAAGACAAAAAAAGAGAAAGGAATGGCAGAGGGGAAGAGAAAAAGTCCAGCAGATCTTCTCTCCCTCTGAGGCCTAGACCACAACAGATGGACTGGAGGAAGGGCCCTTTTCTTACTGCGGCTAGGCCTGATGGAGCTGGCCTGCCCTTCTCTCCCTCTAGATGATAATGGATATAAGGAGGGCCTTCTTCTTTTTCAGGCAAGGCCTCATGGTGTTGGCCTGTTCTTCTCTCCCTCTGGATGATGGTGGATGGAGGGAGAGCTCCTTTTCTTTTCAGGCAAGGCCCGATGGAGCTGGTCTACCCTTCTCTCCCTCTGGATGACGGTAGATGGAGGGAGGGCTTCTTCTTTCAGGCAAGGCTTGATGGTGTTGGGCTGCCCTTCTCGCCCATCTGAGTAAGTGGGACAACAGAGGATTAGTCAGGACTTTCCTGCAAAAATCAAGACTGTTGCAGGATATGATCCTGTCAAGCAGATGAGTAGCACAGACAAGTACGAAAGCCTTCTCCTTTGGAGAGAAAACACCAGCGATTTTAGAGCTGTTTGGCTTTTCAGGAATCCATCCTCCCAGCTGCTGATGAAACAGACTGAAGCCAAATTTAACTCCGAAGAGGCTTGTTTATTCTTAGTTACTGTATGTACAGAAAGCAAACTATATACAACTACACACCGTCCAACTATAATCTCCTTCTCCAGCCCACACCCACACTGTGGAGTGTAGGCTTTTTATAGACATGTGCCATGTGGCCACTATGCCCAGCCTCTTCCGGTGACTCTTCCTGTGCCACCTGAATTGTTGTCCCCTCACCAGGATGACACTCCTCATTTACATTAAGGCTCTACGTGCTTTCTGGCACATAATGACCTTGAACACTCCTCAGATGTTCTGAGACCCAGCTGTAACCAATTCCCTGGCTAGCAAGCTGTAGATTACCCATAGTTCCCTTTAGTCTTTTTCCACATCTGGACATTTTATACTCAAGCGTCTATTCCTGGCAGATCCAGTCTTGTTGTAAATTATACTGGAGTTTTGTGAATGGTGGTGTGGGCATGATTTCCCTCCTTCCCTGTCCTTCCTTTGCAACATGTTATCAATGGGATGACCATATGTGCAGGAGAAATAAAGCCAATGTTTATTGATGTGGGAAGTTCCTCTGCTGATATCTGGACCTCGTGGGATTAAAAAAACAAAAAACAAAAAAAACTTCTAGCCCTTTCACAAACCTGACAATCTATAAAACTGCCTGAATGACATCTCCTCCAATATTCTTAGCTAATAAAGGTTGAGAAGCCCTGCATTTCTTCTCAACAGGTCACTCAGTATCTAACCCTTTTACTTCAGCAGAATTATACCTGCACAACCAAAGTTAGTGTCTATATGTCCATGCTGGTACATTTAAAAGGAACTGAGTCCTTTTAAGGATGCATTGGGCTTACTGATGATCTGAAGCAAGTCAATCCCCATCAGGTCAGTGTATATCAATTAGCTTTTAATATATTAAACACCATTTTTTTCTGAATTGCATATCTTGCTCAAAACAAAAAACTGGGACAATTCTGGGCACTCAGTAGTCTTCAGAACAGAACTAGGGAATCTTGGCAGTCCAGATGTTTTGCTCTATAGCTTCACCATGACGAATGTGGGAGTTCTGCTCTAGTCTAAAACATCTGGAGGACTGTAGGTGTGCCACCCCTGCTTTAAAATAACACAGTAGGCCTCAGCCTTACAAACACTGAAGCAAGTTGATGTATATTTAAAGGCTTTTCATTTTTCAGTCACCAGGTAACATCATTGTAGCATGTGGAACTACTTATACCGTGTTTCCCCCAAAATAAGATAGTGTCTTATATTAATTTTTGCTCCCAGAGTTGTGCTAGGTCTTATTTTCAGTTGTGCTAGGTCTTATTTTTCCATGAAGAAGAATTCACATTTATTGCTGAACAAAAAAAAATTGAACATGTATTATATACTGTATATATATTTATATACAAAAACTTTACTAGGTCTTACTTTCAGGGGAGGCCTTATATTTAGCAATTCGGCAAAACCTCTATTAGGTCTTTTTTTCTGGAGATATCTTATTTTCAGGGAAACAGGGTAGCTGTGAAGAGGAATTTGAAATGGTAAGGAAGTGGTTGACATTTGTGAAGTTCTCTGTGGGTCCCCCTACTCTCTTGCTGAGCTGGATGAGACCCTTTGAGACCACCTTGCTGCTGCCACCCAATGATTAACTTATTACACCTTAACAACACATCAAGATGTTGATAGGGGATTCCACTGGTACCTTCCTTACCAACCTATGGAAGAATAGATTGCACATGCTTTACAGACAGAGAACATATTCTACAACAGGAATAATAAAAGTACCATACTGGAGCATCTGAATGTTGATATCTGCTCAGCTCTTAGTTGTTATATGTGCCTCCAAATTGGCTCTGATTTATGGCAATCCTGTCTTAGGGTTTCCTTGGCAAGATTTATTCAGTGGGCATTGTCATTGCCTAAGGTCATTCAGTGGGTTTCCATGGCCAAGCAGGAATTTGGTGTCCTGGAGTCCTAGTCCAACACTAAAACCTCTACACCATGCTGGCTGTCTCTTTCTACTCCAGTTCTCCATAGAGGCAGGTATGCTAGCAGGGAGGGTCAACCAAAGCACTGTATTCTCAGAGAAAGAATGATGAAGTGGGCAAATGTTCCTTCAGCTTCTCCACAGTAGCAGGTGATTTGCTGCCTTTGTAACCAAGCTCTTAACTCTGTAAATCTCTTTGTTCTTTTTTAAAACTTTTACCTTCTCTGGCTGCCAAACAAAAGCTGAGTAGTGTTTGGACCCCAAACTCTCAGAACATGAAACACATGTTAACCTTAACTGGAGAGATATACAGCTTGAAGATTAAATAGCACTTGCACACCACCATGGATAACAATGATGTCTGATGCATGTTGGGGAGATGGCTTCCTTTCTGTCTGCCACAGAACCTAATGCCAGCTACCAAATATTTGTTACACCCTGCTCAGTCTGCAGGTGTCAATGGACACTATATATCTTCATCCTATCAAAAGACTCACTTGCTAATTTCTGCATATCCATCTGCTCTTAACAGCACAGAAACAGGCTAGGACAGCTATTTCTGATCAATTAGGAACCTTGGTGGGTTGATGAGTGAAAAAATGTAAAAAAAATGTACCCAAAAAACCTGGGCCAGCTTAACCACAGGTTAATGTAAGTACTGTACCTTAATTCTTATATTAAAAAAAGGAACCATCCCCTTATCTGAATAGATTCATGAAAGGTGAAAATTTAATCCATTCCAGGAGAATCTAATAAAAATTGCCATCCTCTGCTCTCTACACTGCAGTGCTACTTCTTTTTTGAATGCCTGGCTGGGAAAATGGTGGTGGTTGCAGTTCTTTGGTACTTCCCTTCAAAGGAGCACCAGGAGGAACTGGATTTGAATGAGACATCTGTTCACATTTGTCAGATTTCTGGGTTAAAATTGGGCAGTTATCCATGCATGTGGCACAGCACCATTTGAAAGAGCATACGTCATCATGGCACCCCCCCCCCTTGTATGGATGGGGGAGCTATCATGGCAGTGCGGCCGCAGACTAGGGCTTCTGGGCATTTAAATGCCCAGCCTCCATCTAACCCTAGTTCACCAGCAAGACAGCGCAAAGTGTTTATCTGTATCCCCCTATGTTAGCAGTGATTACATCCACTCTTTTTGCTCCAGTCCTTTGGATCAGAGAACGGCTTTGGTGTGGCTTCAGGCTGCTTTGGAGGTGTACGATTCATTTGGCCTGTTTGTTCAGAGCCTATTGCAGAAAGGGGAGAATGAACAGATTACTGGGTGAACTATAAATTACCAAGAACCACAAAGTATAAATGCAATACAACAATAATGTGCAGGATAAAGATATATAAACACAGTTTGACAATAACAAAGAGTTAACATGGACTTTTCATTCTTGTGCTAAAGATGACCTTCATTATGGATGAATTGCTATATGGAAGCATGGAATAGAATTTTGAATCGTATCCAGAATGGAATATTACATAGTCACTGAGGAAGACGTGTGAATGTCGAAACGGCCACACAATTTACTCCGGAGGTAGCCGTCTGTGCCTACAGTTGCTACCAGCAACATTAATATCATCGCTTCTATGCTACCATTTCCTCTTTTATCAACAGTATCCTTTACAGCCATACTACCAATTTGTTGATATACACACTCTAGACTTTAGGAGAGCTGATTTCAATAAACTTAGAGAAATACTGGGGGTGATCCCATGGTCAGGAATACTAAAAGAGAAGGGAGTTCAAGACAGATGGGAGTTTCTCAAAAAGGAGATACTGAAGGCGCAATTTCAAACAGTTCCAATGAGGAAGAAAAATGAAAGATGTCTCAAGAAGCCAGGATGGATGACTAAGGAACTTTCAACTGAGCTAAGTTTTAAACTGAACATGTATAAGAAATGGAAAAATGGGGAAATCACCAAAGAGTAATTCAAACAAATAACAAGCATGTGTAGGGATAAAGTCAGAAAAGCTAAAGCGCAGAATAAACTCAGGCTTGCTAGAGAGGTTAAGAACAATAAAAAGGGCTTTTTTTGAATATGTCTGCAGCAAAAGGAAGAAGAAGGAAACGGTTGGGCCACTGCGTGCAGAAGATGGCAAAATGCTCACAGGGGACAGAGAAAAGGCAGAATTACTCAACACCTTCTTTGCTTCAGTCTTCTCAGAAAGGGCAAAGGGTGCGCAACCTAAGGATAATCGAGCAGAATACAGAATAGGGGAATTTCAGCACAGAATAAGTAAAGAGATAGTAGAGGAATACCTGGTTAACCTAAATGAATATAAATCTCCAGGACCAGATGAACTACATCCTAGAGTAATAAAAGAACTGGCAAATGTAATATCGGAACCACTGGCAATAATCTTTGAGAAATCCTGGAGAACAGGAGAAGTCCCAGCAGACTGGAGGAGGGCAAACGTTGTCCCCTTCTTCAAAAAGGGAAAAAAAGAGGATCCCAACAATTATCGTCCAGTTAGTCTGACATCAATACCAGGAAAGATTCTGGAGCAGATCATTAAGCAGAGAGTCTGTGAACATTTAGAGGCCAATGCCATAATCACAAAAAGTCAACACAGGTTTCAGAGAAACAAGTCATTCCAAATGAACCTGATCTCTTTTTTTGATAAAATTACCAGCTTGATAGATGAAGGGAATGCTGTGGATATAGTACAACTCGATTTCAGTAAGGCCTTTGACAAGGTTCCCCATGACATTCTTGCAAACAAGCTTGCAAAATGTGGGATAGACAAGTTAACTGTTACATGGATTTGTAATTGGTTGACTGGCCGAACTCAAAGGGTGCTCAACAATGGCTCCTTTTCATCCTGGAGAGAAGTGACCAGTGGGGTCCCACAGGGTTCTGTCCTGGGCCCAGTGCTATTCAACATCTTTATTAATGATTTGGATGACAGAATTGGGGGCATACTTATCAAATTTGCAAATGACACTAAACTAGGAGGAGTAGCTAATACCCCAGAGGACAGGATCAAAATTCAAAATGACCTGAATAGACTAGAAAGCTGGGCCAATGCTAACAAGATGAAATTCAATGCAGAGAAATGTAAGGTTCTGCACTTAGGGAGGAAAAATGAAATGCATAGATATAGGATGCGGGACACCTGGCTGAACGAGACCACATGTGAAAGGGATGTAGGAGTCCAACTAGACCATAAGCTGAACATGAGTCAACAGTGCGATGCGGCAGCTAAAAAGGTCAATGCAATTTTAGGCTGCATCAATAGAAGTATAGTGTCTAGATCAAGGGAAGTAATAGTGCCACTCTATTCTGCTTTGGTCAGGCCCCACCTGGAATACTGTGTCCAGTTCTGGGCACCACAATTCAAAAAGGATGTGGAGAAACTGGAGCATGTCCAAAGGAGGGCAACTAAGATGGTGAAGAGTCTGGAAACCATGCCCTATGATGAACGACTTAGGGAGCTGGGTATGTTTAGCCTGGAGAAGAGAAGGTTAAGAGGTGATAAAATAGCCATGTTTAAATATTTGAAGGGATGTCATATTGAGGAGGGAGCAAGCTTGTTTTCTGCTGCTCCAGAGACTAGGACGCGGAACAATGGACACAAATTGCAGGAAAAGAGATTCCACCTCAACATTAGGAGGAACTTCCTGACAGTAAGGGCTGTTTGACAGTGGAACACACTCCCTTGGAGTGTAGTGGAGTCTCCTTCCTTAGAGGTCTTTAAGCAGAGGCTGGATGGCCATCTGTCAGGGATGCTTTGATTTGGAGTTCCTGCATGGCATGGGGTTGGACTGGATGGTCCTTGTGGTCTCTTCCAACTCTATGATTCTATGATTCTAACACAGCAAGGTTTCCTGCTGGCTCATTTATTGAAAGCCTTCAAGATATTGGTATTATCATTGGACTCTTTATATTTGGACTTACCCTTCAGTTACACCTTGGACTTGATATTAATATCTTCTTTCATATTCATAGTTAGTGTGTATGTTTGTTATTAACTCTTTGTTATTGTCAAACTGTGTTTATATATCTTTATCATGCACATTATAGTTGTATTGCATTTATACTTTGTGGTTCTTGGTAATTTATAGTTCACCCAGTAATCTGTTCATTCTCCCCTTTCTGCACCAGTCTATTGTAAGCCTCCTGTCTTTTTTGATTGTTCGGAGCCTATCACACCTTCTCAGTCCCCTTTCACTCTCTGAGTTTCTCACAAAGCACTAGTGACAGAGTCAGCCAGTTAGGCCCCAAGATTTGTATGCTTAGAACAAATACTGTTTTTGAATCCCTGTATTTTATTTGTTCAGGAGTGCTGAATTAGGAATGTATCTGACAGGGTTCTCATTTTTAACAACTACATGATCAGAAGGTACAGCATGCTTCTCTTGCTAATGGAAATGGCTATACCTGTTAAATTTGGCCTGATCAAATGAGTTGAGAATTTTGGTTCATTTTTGACAAGAATTTACTAGAAATTACAAATTTCTTCATTCCTTTGATGGAAAGAATTGAAACTTTTCCAAAATTCCTCAGATTTGAGAGAAAGCAAAAGTGACAAAACTGCTGGACCTGATCCCTTCCCCACCACCTCTCCCTTCTCCTTTTGTGTTGTGTCTTTTTAGATTGTAAGCCTGAGAGCAGGGAACTGTCTAATTAAAAAGATTGTATGTACAGCGCTGTGTAAATTTACAGAGCTATATAAAGGTTAATAATACTAATAATAATGACAGGTTCCTGTTAGAAAAAGCACTATGAATTATGTCATGTACAATACAAATAATATAAATACTGTACAAATAATATAAATGCAGGGAAAGTTACTGCATGATCATCAGAATTTGTATGGGTTGCAGAAAGCTGATTTCTTTAGCAGAGGCTAACTTATCTGGGTGGAGAGGGAGTGTTTGGGAGACCCTCCCATTCTTTTTAGATATGAATTTCTTGGTAAAAGGTTGAAGTGGATGGAAGCTATACACATTTCAGTGCTGAATACTACATCTTTTGAATAATTTTCATGCTCACAGTGTAATAGAAAGGCAAAGTAAAAATCCAATAGTGTAACAGATGGAGGGTACACTCCAAAAATAGGTACACATTAGTTACGCCTCAACAACCACAGATAAGAGGATGCAGAAAATAAGTGATGCATCTATTAAACAGATTTAACAGATAAAAGATAGGTATACTTGGAGAATACACCAGAAATATGTAAATACTCTTGAACATGCCAAAAATGATTTGTTATGCTGTAGCACTCTTAAGCCAAAGAAAGTAACTGTTGCATACCACAACTGGCAGGCAGATGTGAAATGATACGGTATGATTCATACCACAGTTAGGGCTCATACATACTGTTGTGATTCAATTCACCTTTGTTAGAAGTCAGCTCTGAGGAAAACTATGATTCCAAGTTCCCATGTAGAAACACAAGGCAATGCTTGGCTTGCAAACACTGTTCACTTGTCAACAACAAAACGCTGCCTGGAATGACCTCATTTGCACCCTTCTTTCCAAAGCCCCCATGAAACTGTGCAAAGGAAGACACACACAAACCCAGCAGTGGTCTTTCCGTCTTTCCCTTCCTAAGCACTTTACCCTCTTAGCCTCTAGACTTCCTCTTGAATTCAGCTTTTTATTTTAAATGGGAACAGTTTCTTTAAAAGCCATGATTCCTTACTGAAGATTTTTATCTTAGCTGTGATTCTTCTAGGATTGCCTAGAGCTTGTAAATATTTTTTTTAAATTGTAAATATAGTTCAAAGCCCTTCCCCAGTATTAGTTTGCATTATAGTTGCATTTTAAAGTAATCTCTTTCTTGCCCATTTCTCATTTTATTATTTTAATTGTGTTTTTTTAAATATATATATATATATATATATGCAAAATAATAAAATGAGAAATGGGCAAGATAATACCATAAGCTTCTAGTCTGTGGTATAAAACACACACTTCTGCAATCCACCTTATCATCATTTCAACACCCACAAGAGAATGTGAAGCATAACAGGAACCAGCATTTGAACCATGTCCTTTTCCTCCTGAACTAGTCAGTGAGGTCACACTCTTGCAACTATAAAGGCAACTTTAAAAGAGAAAGTTGCACCACAGAAAGAATGAATATATCGCTTATTATATATTGCATCCATTGATTTTTTAAATTTTATTCTGATGATATAATTTGTCCTCCTGTTGCTCATATAGCAACCCTATTCTTGGTTTGAATTTTCCTTTAATTTATTGGATCCTGTGGAAGAGGTCTTTTGGTCTACCATTTTTGTTGTCTTCCTCTATTTCTTGTACTGATTATAACAACAGTTCTCCTTGCCCCTTTATACAAGTCTCTGAACTGTTGCATTCAGGATTCTGACCCTGGTTTTGTCCCCTTTTACTTTTGCTTCTTGTCTGTTCTTAACCATTTTAAGACTTTTATCTCTCATCCAATTAGCCTTTTCTTTCCCTTTGGCTACAAACAGTGTCTTTTTGCATCTTTTCTTGACAATGTCCTTGGATTCAATCAAGAGTTCAAGTTCTCTATCAATTAGGCTTAGTAGTGCAAATCTGTTGTTTTGTCATAAATCACTTGGGGAAATGAGAAGCCAGGTTGATCAGTAGTCCAAAGATCGAGAGCCAGGGTATTAGTCAGAAGCCATCCCATTTCTTTTTTTATTTCCATTTCCCGTGGAAAACACTGTGTAATTTTCTGATTGAAAATGTTCCATTCCTGCCCAATTTAGCTTGCTCACACCACCTATGGTTTTATCTATATGCTATATTTCTTGTTTTACAATTTCCAGCTTTCCCTCATTTATGCTTCCCACATTCCATGTTCCTACTACATATGTTTTGAGCTTTTGGCTTTCTTTCACTTTCACACGTCGGCAGCTGAACATCTTTTTGGTTTTGAGTTCAGTTGTACCTATAGCCACCGACCTACTCATACTTGTCCTCTTCTCTTTTCCATTAGTTCCTTGAATGCCTTCTGACCTGAGGGTCTCAACTTCCAGTAATATCTCTTGTTTTATTTTGGATTGTTTCATCACTTCCCTGGGCCCTAATAAAATCACAACATGAGCTTTCCCCCTTCTGCCCCCTCCCATCTTTTCCAGACTGATTAGTGCCCTATTAGCTTTTTAAAGCATTTGTTACATTTATATCTCACCCTTCCACCAAGAACTCAATGTATGTGTCTCACCCTCTTGTGTTACCCCCTTACCTCCTTAAGCACTATTGGGGGTAAATTGCCCCTTTACAATTCATTATGTGGAGGCTTAGTGGATTGGAACAATATTTTCTTTAGAAAGATGCAGCACTGGACAAAATTAATTGTTGAGAGAGAGAGAGATTGTTTCTGGTTGCTGGGCCGAGAGTCACTGCACTGCCATTGATAGCAGATTTTCTACAATAATTGAATACAATATTATAAATATATTTTGAGCAACCTTTCAGTCAATCTGTGTGAATTCAAGGTGAAATTCCTTGTCTCTTTTAATACATGCTTGCAGTAGCATTTGGGTAATCTGGTGTCTTATTCAGGCTGAATTAACCTGGAGTGTTCTTGCAATCATGAATACAAATTAGAATTGCCATTCTGTATTGAGAACAGTGAAAAATATTCCGTCATTATCCTTCAGCACACAAGAACACAATTACCTAACCACTTTCATTGTATGAACAGAAGTCTGATCATATGAGAAATTAAAATCTATCTGAATTAAGCGATATTTAGAAAAGCCCTTTTCCATTGTCAGTGTCTTTGCCACCTGGAAGAAAATGAGTAACAAACAGAAAGATTTCTCACCTCATAGGACTCTTTCAAACGGGGAGGAATTTCTCCCAACTCTGAATGGAGCCAATGCGGATTTATGTAAATTCGCTTGTTTAGCGAATTTACATGAACCCCTGCTCCGTTCGGAATTACTTCCCATTACCCGAAAATAACCCCCTCCTGCCCGAATTTGCATGCGAAGCTTTAATTTGCAATAACGTAAAACCCATGATTGCATTTGAATTGGCTTCCCTCTTGCCCGAATTTGCATGCGAAGAGTTAATTCGCAATAACGTAAAACCCATGATTGCATTCGAATTATACTTCCAATTTAGCCTTGTATGAAAGAGTCCATAGTGACATTTCTTTGTGTGGCTATCAACATGTTAGGTCAACTCACCCAACATTGAGAGATAGTGGCAATAAAATAGATGAAGGTGATTGTTTGAACACCTCAAATGGCATTAAGTGAGGAATAGCTTGCTGGAAGCTGCCTTATAGTGAACAAAATTAGTGGCCGATGTAGCTCAGGACTGGCTACACTGATGGGCTGCAGCTTTCCAGGGTTTCAGGTAAGGTTCTTCTCCACAGCTGTCTCAAGATATGTGTGTATGTGCCTTCAAGTCACCTGTCAATTTAGGCTGACTCCATGAATTTCACAGGACTTTCTTATACAAGGAATAATCAGAATAATGCTCAAGGACACTAAAATCAGTGAACAGAGTTTTCAATGCATCTTTATCCGAAGCTATTTGGGGCAATAGGAAATGCATCACTTCAGTTGGCATAGTGTACAGCCCCAGTACATCAATTGGAGAGGGAGATGTGTAAGGCTGCTCCAGGACTTCTGTTGCTTTCCACCAGCCATTGATTTAACATTGAGTAAACACAGGCAGGGCTGGCCAGAGATGTTTTGTTGCCTGTGGTAAAGTACAAAATGTTGAAATATACACCAGTTTCACATACAGAACTGGAATTGGAAGCTGAGTTTTACTTGAAAACTTGGGACAGGAAAGTACTGTGCATTGTATCTGCTGTTTTACAGATGTCAAGCTGTGTGGCACACACCACTGTGTCCTCCAGCACCTTGCCACCCTCCTTCATCATCTGCTGCCTGAGGGATTTGTCTTACTCTGCCTGATGCCACTATCATGAATATGACCATAATTCTACAACTGCTTCAAACTATTGTAGGTCAGGGAAAATCACCAGTCCATTTTAGGATTTTTTTTCACAGATTACATATTTTCTTCAACCCCCCACCCAACCTCTTTTGTTGGAGTTTTGCTTTGACTGCTGTGTCTCTCTTCAAGCCCTTTTTGGTAAAGAGGGTGACTGAGAAATCCACAAAGAAAATAAATAATGCCTCTAGCCAAAAAAGAGGAAATTGAAGATTGCAGGCGGATTTTAAAGCTTCACAGCTCCACTTGTCAGCACAATCATCTGCCTTCTATAGCACCGGGGGAATGTGTCGATTGAAATTGCAAGAGTTCGATAATTGTGTGTGGCTGAGTCTGTTTGTGTGAGTGCATTATGGGCGGAATTGCAGACACAACCTCTTTCTTCCACAATGATTTCCTATTGACATTCAGCCTGCATTTCAGCAGATACTGTGCCTGGCTAAAGCCATCTAGTCCAGATTTCTCTGTCTAATCATCGGCAAGGACAAAGCCTTTTGAAAGTCAGTAAGTGACTTTTCAATTTCATGGCCAGAGGTTGCCAAGACAGTTTAGGAAAACCTGCCAATTATTTCTCCTGTGTGAGTGATTTCACCATTGATGTGAGGAACAAAGATTCAAAACACCTTTCCTTTCATTTCAATAACAATAGTATCTTCTTCTAAAATAAAATAAAAATAAATAGATCAAATCTTTAAGAAGAAACTTTTCTCCATGTAGTTTCAATTATCTTCCCTGTTTGTTTTCTGAAATCCTAATAAAAACAATAAACACAATATTGTACTCTGGAGAAATCACATAGAAGATGGGTGACTGAGTGGAGAATATAATAAGGTAAGGAGAAATAGGGAAATAGGCACAGAAGGAAAGGTATGGACAAGGTGGACTGATAACAGTGGTTGCTGGAGATTTGATGTGAGGAGAGGGGTGACTCAAAGGAAGAAAATGGAATGTAGGTGGTTGCAGGCCATCTCCCTTTTTAATTTCGTCTTACAAAATCCAAGTGTCTGGTTGTTTAGCTACTCCACATAGTTGTGCTATTATTTACTGCCAAGTCAGTTTGCAATAAGATCAGTATCACCCATGCCTTAAATACAGATGAGAAAGTCAGCTTGCTTTGTACCACTGAAATCAGGATGGATGAGCAGGACAACACTGACATGACACAAGCATGCTCACCTAGGTACTTAGTATAACATCAACGTAAGCAAGAAGGTGGATGTGCTGGTATGTGTGTGGATATGTGTTGGTGTGCGTGTAAAGTTGTCATGATCCATACACATACCATCTTCCTCACCAGGCAAACTTTCTTTCCTAGACCATGCTTTGGGAGACTATACCATTGGTTTGATTAAAAAAGGAATTTGAGACTTCTCTTGGTGTACCACCTACATTGCTGCCCAACAGAGCTGCCTGAACTGGTGGAAGTTGTTCCAACCAAGTCAAGTGAAATGTTAGAGAACCATCCTAGGAGGACATTTGTACTGGGACCAAACTGAATTTAATGGGCTGGCTTAGGGTCTCTGTATTTTAATGACAACCATAGTGCCATTCAATGATACCTTTATTGGGCCAAGCAAAATGCACAATTACGTATTGCAAACTTTCGAAGTCACACTGGCTTTTTCATCAGGCAAACAGGAGAAAAAAAATTGAAGATGTTTGTCACAGACCTGCATTTTCTGTTCCTAGTCTTAGTTCAGATGGTAGGGAGGGCTATCTGAAGGCTGACTCCTCCCCCTTTGGCCATGCAGTCACTGGTAGATTTTCAAAGTCAAGGAAATGCAAAGGATCAGTATCATTAATAGGTCTGGAATCAGAAGGTCTGGAATCACTGCTGGTTGAGAGGCAACCGCTTTTGCTTCCTTCTCCATTACCACATGAGGGTGAAGGAACGCGTAGATACTTTCAGAATGTGGATCTGTCCTGTTAGGTTGGAGTAGGAGTTCAGGGAAGGAGCATTCAGCTTCTGCACATTAGATTTTTTAAAAATTCATCCACATGCCAGTTTAGACCCATAGGCCAGGCATTTCCCACCCTTGCCCTATGCCAGCTTCCCAGGCTGCTATGATATCCGGGGGAAGCCCTTTTATCTGTACCGTTGCATATGGATTTTCATTCCACAAAATTATGGTGAAGGGCCTTCTGTGGCACTCATTCAGTGGAATGATTTTGTCTCTGTGGTACATCAAGCCTCAACACACTAATGTGCTCTAAGCATCTAAAAAAATCTGTCTTCTTACTGTAGCTTTCCCCAAGCCATGAACTGTTTTGAACTCTCCCATATGTTGTAATATTGAAGGGTGGGCAGTTAGGTTATTTTATGGTGTTGGTGTGCAAACTGGAAATGAAGGCATGGTTTCCAGATCTTTCACTATTTTGGTTGCCCTCCTCTGACAAGCTGGAGCATGTCCAGAGGAGGGCAACCAAAATGGTGAAAGGTCTACAAATCATGCCCTGTGCTTAGGGAGCTGGGTATGTTTAGCCTGGAGAAGAAATGGTTAAGGTGTGATATGATAACCCTGTTTAAATATTTAAAGGGATGTCATTGAGGAGGGAGAAAGCTTGTTTTCTGGTGCTTCAGAGGCTAAAATGTGGAGCAATGGATGCAAGCTACAGGAAAAGAGATTCCACCTCAACATTAGAAGGAACCTGCTGATAGTAAGGGCTGTTCAACAGTGGAACACACTCCATCAGAGAGTGGTGGAGTCTCCTTCCTTAGAGGATTTTAGACAGATGCTGGATGGCCATCTATCAGGGGTGCTTTGATTGTGAGTTCCTGCATAGCAGGGGGTTGGATTGAAGGGCCCTTGTGGCCTCTTCCAACTCTATGATTCTATGATTCCATGATACAGAAATTAATAATAAATAAAGGATAAAATTAACACATACAACTCCCTTGTCACATTAAACCAAACTTTGCATTCAGATCAATCTATCTCTTTTTCTTTATTATTCACGTTTATGTCTTCAACCATGGGTATAATTTCCCCTCCTCACTGCCAAATGGTATTGGGTAGGTTGTACCACTTCTTGGGCAGCTGAATTGTAATCAGGCACTGAGGACAGTGCTTGAGTGCAGAATTTTGTCTCTTGCCACATGCTTCCATCCTAAGAAGAGATGCTTCTCTTACATTTAAATGTATACGTTAAGGCTAAAATGGCCTTTCAGCCACAACTAGAAATAGAAGTGGCTCCCCCAAGGAGCTTAGGCTGGCATTCCAGCACACACACACACACACACCAAAGTTTTGCTCACCTTTCATGTTGCCTAATGGTAGGGCCAGCACTGAATAGCCAATAACACCTGTCAAATTATCTTGCCACAGATTTAGTTCTGTGCTGCCCAAACTTATTTTAATTTTCTAGTCCTTGGCTCATTAATTTAATTTAATTTAATTTAATAGAGTATTTATACACTGCCCTTCAGCCCTAAGGGCTATCAGAGCAGCTTACAATTATTATTAATTTCAATTAGATGGTTCCCTGCCCTCAGACTTACAATCTAAAAAGACATGACACAAAAGGAGCAGGGAATGGTGGTGGAGAAGGGGGCAGGTCTTTTTAAAAACAAACAAACACACACACATACACACAATCTTAATGGGAAAAAGCACTGAGGCCTCATCTACACTGCAGAGATAATGCAATTTGACACCATTTTCACTGCCATGGCTCAGTGCTATGGACTTCTGGGTTTTGTCTCTGTCAGAGAGCTCTGGTGCCACAACAAACTACAAAATCCAGGACTCCAAAGTGAGTCATGGCAGTGAAAGCAGTATCAAACTGCATTATTTCTGCAGAGCAGATACAGCCCTGGCTGGGTTAACTTTAGCATTGGAACCAGCTATATTCACCTTCCAGGTGTTGCTGCCTGAAGGTTGGGAGAATGACAGGGATGAACAATCCCTATGGATTTCATTTTTGTCAGCATTGGGAAGAGTACTGGATTGGAACTGGATAGATAATCCAGTGTGAGATCTTCCAGGCAATGGAAAATAGTAATGCATTTGAAAGATAGAAGCCTTATTGGGAATGATCCATCCATGGTGGTAGCCCTTCTTCTTTTCCCTATCAGGAAAATCATAGCCTATTAAAAACAAATTAGAAGCTGATCAGCAAGGAACAGTTTGGTCCCCACCACCACCATCACCTGACAATCTCCTGTCTCTCACCAGAGACATCAAAAACAGATAGTTTTCATTTTTTAAAAAAATAGATTAATCTATTTTTCTCATCCCAAGTAAAAGCTACTTGTGAAAGTGAAAAGTGGCACTGTGGAGTTTAACACACGGGAGAAATTTCTCTCAATTTCAAAAGAAAAGAAAGTGGGGCCAGTTAAAAAATGAGTGAATTCGCTAGTTCAGCAAATTTATGTGATTGTGTATTGACACTGCATCATGTTCGGAATGACTTCCCATTGCTCGAAATTGCCCAAAATTATGGGTAATAGTTTCTCACGCAATGTCATGAAACCCCATGATTGCGTTCGGAAGGTCTTCCCATTACTCAAAAATGCATGTGGTAGTTTCTCATGCAATAACATGAAACCCCATGATTGTGTTCAGACTGCTTCCAATTTCTGTCGTCTGATAAACTCCTGTGTCTGCTTGAAAACATATCTGATTTTTCCTGTCAGTGTTTCCTTTTGTGCTCCTTCATTCTTGGTTTGATGTGAAAGCCACTTTGAAAATATAGATTGTTTGCATGTTTGTTGGTTCAATTCAAAGATATAGCTGTGTCAGTCTGCAAAATCAGTATGTAGAGAGATCTTATAGCACCTTTGAGACTAACTGAAAGAAAGAAGTTGGCAACATGAGCTTTTGTAGACTTCAGTCTACTTTCACAGATGCATTTAGTGGAGTGGAAACCAGGGAGAGAGATATATACACCATTAGTATGTGAGAATGTCAATTCAAATCCAAAATCCTTTGTGTATGGAAAGTCCGGTTTTAACAATGGTTGTTAGTGAACAAAGTCATTGGGAAGTGGCCAGTGTTTATGGCTTTGGAAACTAGCTTGTAGGTGGGGAGAATAGATGAGTGTAGGACATCCCCCTGAGGATGCGGTCAGATAGTGTTGAAATGTGTGTAGTGAATCAGGAAGCCATTATCCTTGTTCAATCCATTGCCGAGGTCCTGTAGTTTATGGATGAATTCCAATTCTGCTGTTTCTCTTTGCAAACTACCTTTGTAGTTCTTATGTTCAAGGACCGTTGTTCTGAGGTCTGAGATGGAGTACCCAGGAAGATTGAAATGTCATCCATAAACTACAGTCCCTCAGCAATGAATTGAACAGGGGTTATGGTTTCCTGGCTCACTACAGACATTTCAACACTATCTGACCCCATCCTCAGGGGAGTGTCCTACACCCATCTATTCTCCCCACCTACAGGCTAGTTTCCAAAGCCCAATTGGTCTTGCCTCTTCATTTCAATACACATTGGCCAGTTCCCAATGTCTTTGTTTACTAACAACCATTGTTAAACTGGACATGCTACTTCATTTCCATACAGAAAGGATTTTGAATTTGAATTAACATTCTCACATACCAATGGCATTTGTTTGTTTGTTTGTTTGTTTTGTTTTGTTTTATTTCTATCACGCCTTTCTCCCAAAAAGGGACCCAAGGTAGCTCACAATATAAAACACTTTAAAACAACATGTTTAAAAACAATTAAAATAACCTAATTGAAACACTAGAAGGTTAAAATTTACAACATACAAAAGTTAAAAATAGAATTTAAACCAAGCCACATGCCCCCCCCCCCAAAATCATGCTTGCATGATTTTAAAAAGCTTGCTTGAATAAATGTTTTTGCTTGCCAGTGAATGGCCAGCAGTGAGGGGGGCAGCCTAGCCTTCCCTGGAAGGGAGTTCCACAGGGTGGGAGCAGCCACTGAGAAGGTTCTCATGTCCTCACCAGCTGAGCCTGTGATGGTGGTGGGACCAAGAGAAAACCTTCTCCTAAGGATCCTAAGGCTCTAGCTGGTTTGTACGGGGAGATACAGTTTCTCAAATAGTCTGGACCTAAATCATGTAAAGCTTTATAAGTCATGACCAGCACTTTGAATTGTGCTCAGAAACGAACCTGTAGCCAGTGAACCTGTCTCAATACAAGAGTTATATGCTCCCTGTAACTGGCTCCAGTCAGCATTCTGGCTCCAGTGTTTTGAACCTGCTGACGTTTCTGAACAAAGGCAGCCTCATGTGGAGTGCACTGCAATAGTCCAAATGGAAGGTAACCAAGCTATGTGTCACCATAGCCAGATCTGACATCTCAAGGAATGAGAGCAGCTGGCACACTAGTTTTAACTGTGCAAATGCACTCCTGGCCACTGCTGAAACCTGGGCATCCAGGCTCAGAGTGGAGTCCAGGAGCACGCCCAATTTGCGAGCCCAAGATGTTAGGGGGAGTGTAACCCCATCCAGCACAAGCAAAGCCCCAGTTCCCTGATCTGCCTTCTGACTGACTAGGGACACCTCTTTCTTGTTTGGATTAAGCTTTAATTTGTTTGCCTTCACCTAGTCCATTACTGACAGCAGACACTGGTTCAGCACGGTGGAAACTGCCCCAGGTTTCCACTCCACTAAATACATCTAAGGAAGTACACAAAAGCTCATGCTGCCAACATCTTTCTTTCTGTTAGCTTCAGAGGTGGTACAAGATCTCTCTACATTATGTTTGTTGGTTGTTCACAAGGCAGAGTAAAAGTAATAAAATAATACAAATTGTGCTGATTTAACTCCAGTAATAGTAGTAAAATCCTTCCCCTTTGTAAAGATCAATGGCTAAAACATTATTGACCTATTATGGCCCAGGCAAATTGATGTAGACCAGCAAGGCATAGTGCAGAGGTGGTAACAAAGAGCCACAGTAGACACAGACACTCACTGTCTGTGGCAGCCACAGCTGAAATACTCCAGACTACTGCAGCTGCTGCCAAAATTCAGTGCCAACTGTGGCAGCTCATTATGGTTCAAGAAGTGCCAAAGTATTCTCCTGCACCACAGAATCCTGCTGAAATGCAGGGCAGAGCATTTTCTTCCAGTAGTGAAAGAAATGCAAGAGAACCTTTTTTTGTGGCAGAACGCCTGCTTATTTTCAATATTGCACTTGTGTTGGTGGCACCAGTGACTGTGGCCATGGCCAAGGCATACCCTATAATAGTCTCAGTTTGGCAGGGACAGTCCTGATTTATCCTCTGATTACCCACTTTTAAGAAGTCCTGGTTTCTATTTTCCCCTCCCACCTTCCTCTTTGTTTTCAGACTACTTCAGTTTCTGCAAACTGAGTTCAAAGTTTAAATAGTATGGATTCAATTCACTCAACAGAGAAGGGAGGAAACATGAGGAGAGAGTGGAATCTTGCACTGTCCAATAGGCCCAGGCAAAAACAAACTACTGCAGTCTTTTCTAACTTGTCCATTCTTCCTTTTGCCGTCTTGATCTCACTTTGATGTTGCTTGACAATATGTCTCCTGGTTTTCATCTGTGAAATGTTAAGAGGGTATGACAATGGGGGCAGTAGCGTGGTGAAAAGCACCAAGAGTTGCCTACTCGGTGTATTGATTAGAATGTTGCATTTGTATAGGTATACTAGATAATCCTACTCCTAGTTGTATAAAGAGAGGTAAAACATAACATATTTATTCAAAATAAGAGCATAGTCTTCTACTGTGTTAACAAATGTAGTGTACACACCTCAATAACAGAACCAATGTGTATGCATGTAAACACACACACACAGGACAATGTAAAATCCTTACATTATGAAACACATATAGCAAATAACAATATCAAACTGCCTAATCACCATAGATAAATAGAGCTATGTACTTGTTATTGTGTGCCTTCAAGACATTTCCAACTTATAGACATCCTATCACGGGATCTTCTTGGCAAGATTTGTTCACAGTAGGGTTGCCTTTGCCTCCTTCTGAGGCTGAGAGAGTCCGACTTGCCCATGGTCACCCAGTGGGTTTCCATGGCCAAGTGGGGATTCAAACCCTGGTTTCCAGAGTCATAGTCCAACACTCAAACCAGTGATTATATATGCAGTATTTCACAGATTTCTCTTTTTCACTTCTCTTGTTTAAATTGGGCCTCTGTACTGTAGTTCTTTCAGCAAAAGAAAGTAAAACCTATCCTCAATTTCTTCTCTACTTTTTCCTCCTCCACTTGCTTGATTGTGAATGTGTCAATACCTACCACATGCTCCACATTCTGTGGCAGATCTGCCTTGCACTACGACAGAATCACTATTTTGAACAAAGAAATCAAGGCACCACTTCTTCAAGAATACTGATCAAATTCATCAGGAACATTAATAGCAGATTTATGTTTCTTCAGGGATGAATCATGGTTTGGGAATACAGGTTCAAATGGACCAGGAAATTGGGGATAGAAGTTCAAATACAGGACCAGAGGGAAACAAGGTATTGTTATATATTTAAGAGAAATCAAGGCACCAGTTCTGAGCCATTTTCTTTCAGCACTTTTGAAGGCAAATAAAGTGCTGATGAGCAATTTGATTGTGAGATGATTCTGTCTAAAAGGAAAATGCCATGAAGATCAACTTAAAATCATGGAGTACTACTCTGGCTCCTTCAAAGGCCATCCCTTCCTGGTTTGGATGCTTACAGTTTAAAAAAAGCAGGCAGCTTCATTCTGAGACAAAGAACAACAGTCTTGTAGCAGTGTACTTTAACAACTAATCAGTTTCATTACACAGATCTATATTTAGGCAGATTTACAATTACTTAAGTATGGATCACAGATTGCAAGTACCTGCAAGGTTCAATGGGAATGGGGCAAACAGCCTATAATACTTTTATTTGGTATTAACTCGATCTTGTTAATAGCCTCTTTCTAAATGTCAACCTCATGCTGCACCACCACGCATCATGAATTTCAAGTCTGCTTATTGCTGTTTTGAAAACCCAGCAACTCTGGCAGTAGCTCTGTAGTGCAGATATGCCTCACGAGGCTTCCAGGAGTATGCATGTGTTTTAAAACAAGACCTGCAGACTCCTGCATGCCTTATTCTAAAGACAAAGCAGAATAATTTTAGACCCTGCACTGTTTGGTCTCTTTCATACTGCCCAATTATAGCAATTAGGTACCACTTTAACTGCCATGGCTGCATCATACAGAATCCTGGGGTATGTATTTTGATGATGCACTTGAATTCTCAAATTGAGAATTCTAAATACCTCATGAAACTATAAATATCTGGATTCCATAGTAGGGCGCCATAGCTGTTAAAGTGAGATAATTGTGTAGTATGGATACACTTTAGTTGTACATGAGGTTGTTTATTAAATGTGCAAAGCTGTGTGGTGTCTGATAAATCTGGACAACATTCTGTGACACTTGAAAGCCACCCAGGAAGAACTTTGGAAAGGTGCTACTGCACATGGCATATGTGGTGGTATAAACACTGGTAAAACAATCTTTCACTCAGTGAGTTAGATTTGGGGTGCTTCTAGACTCAGAATTCCTAGTGCTACCCATCAAAAAGACATTATGCAACTATGGAGCATTATGGAATAGCTAGTTGCAAATAACAAATTAATTTTAATTAATTCATTTTTGAACAACTAAATTAGATTACTTTTGTAAAGGATAACTTTATCCCTTTTGCAACATAGCTCTTTAATTGATGTTTATAGTTGTGGCCTCACTGCTCACTGCTTAGGTGTGATTTGTACAGCATGCAATGGCTTGTAACTGTGAGATTTTTAAGTAAATAACTAAAAAGTAAATATATTGTCACTTTGAGAAGTCGAAGGCTTTCACTGCTGGCATCCATAGTTTTTTGCAGGTTTGTCAGCTATGAGGCTGTGTTCTGGAAGAGTTTATTCCTGACTTTATTTCAGTGTTTTCAAACAGCATTTTATGTGCAGGTTGGTTTATAACACGTTCTACTACTGCTGGTTTTTCTGGCTGACCTAGTCTGCAGAGTCTCATGTGCTCCTTGATTCATGTTTGAACACTTCATTTAGTGGTCCCTATGTAGACTTGTCTGCAGCTGCATGGTATGTGGCAAACTCCTGCAGCTGTGAGAGCGTCTCTCCTGTCCTTCTGAGTGCAGCATTTGCGTTGGTTTGTAGACCATTTGGAGGGCATAAAATGCTGTTTGAAAACAATGAAATTCTGGACCATTCCAACAACTATCAGGTCAGAATGTACAGGGAATCCAATGAAATGCACAAACACCTGGACAACTTCAACAGGAAAGAAGAAACCCTTCTGGTCTGGCTACCAATCCTGAAAAACACCAAAATCAAGACCCAGCAAATGCAAATGAAAACCACCCAAGGGGAGGGGGGCATCCCAGCAGACAATGGATCATTAATTAAATAGACACAGATTAACATGCAAATTGCTTCCTCTCAACCAACAGTATATATACCCCACTCTCTTCCATGCTAGCATTCTCTGAAGATGACAGCCACAGCTGCTGGAGAAATGTCAGGAGTAAACTCTTCTAGAACAAGGCCTTGTAGCCCCAAAAAATGCACAAAAAACTATATCGTCAATTTTTTTAATAAAATGAAATTACAGAGTTGTTTTCTCAAAATTTTTTTTTACAATTTCAGTGTCTAACTACTGGGGACTGCCTTGGAAATGTAACTGTAAGCAATCATACAAAAGCTACTTTCCAAGCTTTGTTACAATTATGATGGTTTTCCCATAATAACATTTTGAGGAAAGAAAAAAAATGGATGAAGCGGGGTGGGGGTGGGGGGGCGGAATCTGGCTTGGTATGAATAGAAAGCAATAGATGTATCTGCATCAATTATATCATTTTCATACTACTATAACTGTCTTGATTCCATCCTATGGAATCTTAGGATTTGTAGTTTGGTGAGGGTGCTTAGAATTTTCTATAGAGAGACACTAGTCTAGAGCTTTCCGTAGCAGAGAGTCTAAGTACCTCTGAGCAAACTACAAATCCCAGGATACCATAAGATGGAGCCAGAGCAATTAAAGTGGTATGAAGCTAATACAAAGTGCAGTAACTCCCAGTAACTGGATCTGCCATAAAATTCCATTAATGAGGCATCCTTTATTTGAGATAACCCTTTCACGTAAACCCTTAGACGATTCCACAGTGTTTCAGTGTCCCATTTCAGAATGAATAATGAACTGGTAGTACTCATAAACACTGAGATGTCAGGTTTGCACATTGCTTCAAAATAAGCCATCAGGTTCTATGGTAAAGGCAGGCTGGTTTTATATAACCTATAACGAAGGCATATTGTTCAAGATTACTTTATTGGCCAAGAAGTGGCAGCGGGTGCTTTGGTGTTAGTCAGCTTTGAGAATGATGTGAGGGCTGTAGCCTTCTTTTTTAGACCTCCATCCCACCCCCTGCAGGTTTAGATCAATTATATCCTGACCAGATCTCTAGCAGAAGTGTGCCGCAGTATCGGGGGAGTCAGAGTTCAATGTTTGCTGCCTGGTAGTGCTGCAAGCTTGGTGTTTCAATTTCAGGCATCTTGTTCCTGCAACAGATTTGGAGGATTTGTTCTCATAGGTTAGTTGCCATGCAACAAGTGCACGTTCACATGACTCATGATCATCTGGGTATCCCTGTGATTATATGTGTGCACAACAATATGTGCAGATTTCCCAAAAGGCACAGTCATGAGCAAATTGGCTCAGTATTCTGTCAACAATGAAAAGTGTCCCTATTTGCTGCTTACCTTAATGATGCCGGACAATGCAAGCAAACAAATTTTAATATTTTCCCATGAGTTTTAAAAGACAATTCAAGAATCATCCTGATTCCAGTGCCTATTTATTTATATAGTAGAGCTGCAATACCATCTCCTGGCCATTTTGCATATTACAGTTTGTCAGTGATGTATACTGAAGTTAATCGTTAGCTTCTTCCACTCAGTACCATGCAGTGTTTGTTATTATATGCCTTCATGTCAAGAATGACATATGGTAACCCCATCATAGGGCTTTCTTGGGAAGATTTCTTCAGAGGAGGTTTGCCATTGCCTATTTAGTTGCTTCCAATTACTGTTAGGTGGATTTGTAATTGGTTGGTTGGATGAACCCAAAGGGTGCTGAACAATGGTTCCTTTTCATCCTGGAGAGAAGTGACAAGTGGGGTGCCACAGGGTTCTGTCCTGGGCCCAGTGCTATTCAACATCTTTATCAGTGACTTGGATGAAGGAATAGATTGCATGCTTAGCAAATACCCCAGACGACAGGATCATAATTCAAAATGAACACAACAGGTTAGAAAGTTGGGTCAGATCTAAAAAAATTAATTTCAGCAGGGAGAAATGTAAGGTACTTCACTTAGGGATAAAAAAAAATGAAATGCACAGATATAGGATGAGTGACACCTGGATTGACAACAGTACCTCTGAAAGGGATCTAGGGGCAGGGACATCATCAGAGCACAGTGTTTACATGCCAAAGCCGACCACAGAATCACACTGGAAAACCTGCAATGCCTAGAAAAGTGTTTTTTCATAGGAATCTCTTGGTCCTCCAGTGGCTCTATAGTCAACTTCTGGCAGAGCCACACTAGGGGGCCTAAAGATAACATATTAATCAAATCCACAAATTATCCTAAATTATGAAATGCCCTGTCGGAAGAGATCCGACATATCACCAAGATGGATCTCTTCCGACAGACCTTTCCTGACTGTTCGTCTCACTCCCACTGATATGGACTACCCCAAGATGTCTCGTGCAAATTATGATATTTATGATATTATGATGTTTTAGTGATTTTAATATGATTTTATAAGGTTGATGTTGAATGTATGTATTGTATTATTGTTTTATTATTGTAAATTTTGTACTGTTGAAACCCACCTGAATCCATTGGAGAGGCAGCATAAAAATAAAATTTATCATTATTATTAAGCAAATGCAAATGTCAACAATGCAAATGTGGAGGGTGACTGAACAACACACAGGTGGTTCCACCCACTCAAGGATTTCTTTTATTTAATGTGGAAAGCCCATAGAGCTGGGTACCCAGCATTTTGTAAAGCGTAAAAAAGGATAGACTGGTAGGGACCAACTCTTTTGTGTAAATAAAGTCAGCTGGTGCCCAGGGGTTACTGTTAAGTAAACATGACTAGTAAAGCCAGAGTGTTGCAGTGGTTTGAGCATCAGATTAGGACTTCGGAGGCCGGGGTTTGAATCTCAGCTCAGCCTTAGAAACCCACAGGGTGACCTTGGGTGAGTCACACACTCTCAGCCTCAGAGGATGGAGTTTCAGTATACCAAGGGATCATCTTGCAGCACTTTTGAGCTCAACTGAAAGAGAGAAGCTGGGAGCATGAACTTTCCAAGGCTTGAGACTATGTGCCTCTGAGGAAGCAGGCTCAAGTCCAGGGAAGCTCGTGCTCCCAAATTTTCCCTTTCAGTTAGGCTGCATCCACACTGGGGAAATAACCCGGTTTGGCACCGGTTTAATTGCCTTGGCTCAAGGCTATGGAATTCTGGGAGTTAGAGTTTGTTGTGGGGTCCAGAGCGGAGCAGAGCTCCGCTCTGGACCCCTCAACAAACTCCAACTCCCAGAATTCCATAGCCTTGAGCCAAGGCAATTAAACCGGTGCCAAACCGGGTTATTTCCCCAGTGTGGATGCAGCCTTAGGCTCAAAGGTGCTGCCCGATAATCCCTTGGTATACTGAAACTCCATCCTCTGAGGCTGAGAGAGTGTGACTCACCCAGGGTCACCCAGTGGGTTTCATACATTCATATTGCTTCGTCATGCTCAAAACAAAAAAACATTCCTCCTGGACAGAAGGAGAAAATGTAGGACAGGTCCTGAGAAAGGAGGGTGTCTGTTCACCCTGTGTGTATACAGTACATATAAATCCATGCTTTTAGTCATTCTCAAAATGGAGGACATTTTTGGAATTCCTCCTGGGGAGGCTTGAAATGTAGGGCAGATCCTAGAAAAGGAGGATATTTTATTTATTTATTTATTTTATATTTTGTTTTGTTTACTTATGGCATGTGGTCACCCTGTCAGTGCATGCTAACAGGACTGTGGTACTAGAACACTTTAACTACCCTGGCTCAGTACTAAGGAATCCTGGGAACTGTAGCTGTGTGAGGCATTTAGCCTTCTCTGTCAGAGGAGACATAGTAGTAGCACTGGTGCCACAATAAACTACAGTTCCCAGGGTTCCCTAGCGCTCAGCCAGGGCAGTTAAAGCCATCTCAAACTGGATTATTTATTTCTCCAGTGTGTTTAGGCCAGTGGTTCTCAACCTTTGGGCCTCCAGATATTTTGGACTTCGATTCCCAGAAGTCCCAATCAGTATGCTCATGGATGAGGAATTCTGGGAGTTGAAGTCTCAAAAAAAATCTAGAGGACCGATGGTTGAGAACCACAGTGGTTTCTGGCCCACCAGCTGTTTTGGACTTCATCTCCCAGAATCCCAGCCAGCGAGCCCATTGGGTAAGATGGCAGGGAGGGCATTATGAGGTAGGAAGGAAATTTGCATGTGGGCGGTGATTGGCTGAGGGTCAGAAAGGAGGGAGGGGGCCTGTGTGGGGCTGCGGGAGGAATTGACTGTAGAATCCTGAGGTAGAAATGAAATTTGCATGTGGGCGGTGATTGGCTGAGAGTCAAAGAAGGGGGAGGGGCCTTTGTGAGGCTCTGGAAGCCTATTGGCTGTGGAATCCTGAGGCGGAAAGCAAATTTGCATGTGGGCGGTGATTGGCTGAGGCTCCTGGGAGACGAAGTCCAAAACACCTGGAGGACCCGGTCGGGCCAGAGTACTAGTTTGCACACGTCACTGCCCCCCTAACCGTTGAGTTTCAAAACCCCGCTCCGTTCTGAGCCCCGCCCCCTCATTGCTTCCTGCTATACTATAATAATAACGGCAAAGATCGATCGCCCAATGAGATTTGGCGCCTGGCTCTTCTTCGCCTACTACGTTTCCCAGCATGCAGTGGGGGGAGGGAATGATGACGCAGAACGTCCTGCGCCCGTCGCCTGTGCCGCGGCCTCCTGTTTGTGGGCCGAGGAGGACGACGATGGCGGAGCCCGGCGGCGGCGGCGGCGGCGGTTCCTCGTCGTCGTCCTCCTCCTCTTCGTCGGGCGGCGCTGGCGGCGGGGGCTCTTCGGTCTCCGGGGCCCCCGACCCGGCCTCTCTGCCGCCGGGGGACGCCCAGCTCATCGCCCTCATCGTCGGGCAGCTCAAGAGCCGCGGCCTCTTCGACGCCTTCCGCAGGGACTGCCTGGCCGACGTCGACACCAAGGTAGTCGGGCAGCACGGAAATGCGGAAATAACCCGGTTTGGCAGCGCTTTGAGTCTCTGTCTGGCTCTGTGCTATGGAATTCTGGGAGTTGGAGTTTGTTGTGGGGCCTTAAGGCCCCACAACAAACTCCAACTCCCAGAATTCCATAGCGACTGACCCAGACAACGAACTCTGGACCCCACAACAAACTCCAACTCCCAGAATTCCATAGCGACTGACCCAGACAGAGACTCAAAGCGCCTCCAATTGGACTTCAGCTCCCAGAATCCCACCACAGCATTCATTGGCCAAGCTGGCGGGGAAGGGCATTATGACGTAGAAGGAAATTTGCATGTGGGCGGTGATTGGCGGAGGGGCGAAAGAGGAGGGAGGGGCTCTTGTAGGGCTCTGGAAGTCTATTCAGATTGACTGTGGAATCCTGAAGGAAGGAAATTTGCATGTTGAGCAGTGATTGGCTGAGGCTTCTGGGGGAATGGAATCTTGAGGTAGGAAGGAAATTTGCATGTGAGCGGTGATTGGCTGAGGCTTCTGGGGGAATAGAATCTTGAGGTAGGAAGGAAATTTGCATGTGAGCGGTGATTGGCTGAGGCTTCTGGGGGAATAGAATCTTGAGGTAGGAAGGAAATTTGCATGTGAGCGGTGATTGGCTGAGGCTTCTGGGGGAATGGAATCTTGAGGTAGGAAGGAAATTTGCATGTGAGCGGTGATTGGCTGAGGCTTCTGGGGGAATGGAATCTTGAGGTAGGAAGGAAATTTGCATGTGAGCGGTGATTGGCTGAGGCTTCTGGGGGAATGGAATCTTGAGGTAGGAAGGAAATTTGCATGTGAGCGGTGATTGGCTGAGGCTTCTGGGGGAATAGAATCTTCAGGTAGGAGGGAAATTTGCATGTGAGCAGTGATTGGCTGAGGCTTCTGGGGGAATGGAATCTTCCGGTAGGAAGGAAATTTGCATGTGAGCGGTGATTGGCTGAGGCTTCTGGGAGAATAGAATCTTCAGGTAGGAAGAAAATTTGCATGTGAGCGGTGATTGGCTGAGGCTTCTGGGAGAATAGAATCTTGAGGTAGGAAAGAAAATTTGCATGTGGGAGGTGATTGGCTGAGGCTTCTGAGAGATGATCCAGTCCAAAACGCCTGAAGGGGTCCACTGACTTAGAGATTCTTGCAACTCCTCCAGCGCAACTCTATGGTAAGTGCCTGTCAGACTTTGACCACTGAGTTCCACTGGTGGACCTAGATATTCCTAGAGAGGTGTCCTCCCTCTCAGGCAAAAAGGTGGTGTTTTTGATATTTGCGGCTTTTTCATATTCGCAGGGGTCTTATGCCCCTCACCTTTGTAGTAGTAATAATAATAATAAAATTATGTTCCTCTTTATCGCAAAGGAATCAAAGCAGATTACAACAGTATAAAATAACACAGCATACAGTTAAAATTGCAATTAAGAGAAATAATCTCAGAACCCAGCCCACCCACCATCACCCCGCCCCAGTCATAAAAACTTGGATGCAAACCATAAAACAAGATTAAACAACAACATATATTTTAAAAATGCCAAGGCGAACATAATAAAATAATACAATTGTAAAATTGTGGGTGGATTGTACAAAAAGGTTATCCTATAAAGGGGGGAGGGAGAGGGATGGTGACAATAATATGGAGGGACAAGTGTATTTTCATGACATGTTATTTGTATTAATTTACACTCTTTATACTATCGTTTTAACTCTGTCGTAGTATAACATTATTAATTTTATAATCTTGTTTGCGGTTTTAGATTGGGTGCCCCGTAGACAGGCTTTTGCTTCTATTTTGGATTGTTTCATCTTCTCCTCTCCTAAAGCACTGTAATGTAAAGGCTATGGTGCTATACAAATAAATATAGTAATAATAATAATTTCAGCTCAGCCATGGAAACGCAGTGGGCGACCCTGGCTGTGTCACATGGTGTTCTCGGCCTTGGAGGATAGCAATGGCAAACTCCCTGTAAAGAAGCAATAAACTACATTTCCCAGGATTCCCGAGCACTGAGCCAGCGCAGTTACAGCAGTCTCAAACTGGATTATTTCTGCCGTGTCTTTTGGACCTGACTGAAAGAAAGAAGTTGGTGGCAGGAGCTTTTGTAGATTGCCACAGTGCACTCTTATAGAGCTTTTATTCCACTAAGTGCTATGTCTGCCTCCTGTTGCATTCTGGGGTTTGTAGTTCATTTCCCTCTGGCTGAGAATTCTAAATGCCCCTCCCTCAACCGCAAAACCCAGAATGCAACAGGAACCAGCCAGAACAGTTAAAGTGGAATAACAACACTGTAAGGTGTGTCTTGCAACACCTTTGAGACTAACTGGAGAAGAGAAGTTGGCAGCATGAGGCTTCCTAGACTTGAGCCTCCTTCCTCAGGAGTAGCAGGTGAGGGCCAGTTCAGATATTACAGTACACCATGGTTTACTGTGTCATAAATGAGATGCAACAAACCTCAGACTGCTGAATTCTCCTCCTTTATGAGTCCCTGAAGTAAAATATACTTAGGCATCTAGAGACCTAGCTGTGTTAGTCCAGAAAATAGGTGTGTAAAGGGATCTTACAGCACCTTTGAAACTAACCGAAAGAGAGAAGTTGGTGGCACGAGGAATTGGTTACCTGAGGGGGCAGAAATAATAGCTTTCAGACAAAGTTTTATTTAAAACTAACAATAGCAAGAACAATACTGTATCGTTTAATTGTACTTGCTAACAAAAAGTTATTATTATTAGTATATCCCACCTGTAAATGTGAATTGAAATAACCAGGTCATGTTAGTATGCAAAGGGATCTTGCAGCACCTTTGAGACTAACTGAAAGAGAGCAGTTGGTAGCAGTGGAGTCTATACTGGGCACGGACTTCACCAAGTGACACTTCAGAAGAGAGGTGACACTCAATTGGGCCATCTTCCTGCTGGGGGGAGGGCAAACACGCCCAGTCCTGCTTCTCTATGGCGGCAGCAGTTTCCACAAAAAGAGGCTGTTGCCGGTGTGAAAAGGGAGGAGCCCTGCACCAGATGACACCTGGGGTCAGGGCACCACTGGTTGGCAACATGAGCTTTCCTAGGCTGCATCCACACTGGGGGAATAACCCGATTTGGCACCACTTTAATTGCCTTGGCTCAAGGCTATGGAATTCTGGAAGGTGATGTTTGTTGTGGGCCCAGAGTGGAGCAGAGCTCTGCTCTGTACCCCACAACATACTCCAACTCCCAGAATTCTATAGCCTTTTGCCAAGGCAATTAAAGCGGTGCCAAACTGGGTTATTTCCCCAGTGTGGATACAGCCCTAGACCTGAGGCTACTACCACAAATGCATTTGGTGCTTTGAATCATCAAGATATGTTTATGTGCATCTACACTGTAGAATTAATGCCATGTTTTCTGCGGACGTAGGCTGAAGCCTACGAAAGCTCATGCTACCAGCATCTTTCTTCCAGTTAGCAACAGTAGCAGCATTTTACATTTTTATATTGCTTCATAGTGAACTAAGCACTTGTTAGCCAAGTTAGGGGCTATACAGGCCGACCCTTTGCTGGCCAGATCGGGGCTGAGGCAACCTCACCCCCCAATCCAGTTTCTGGAGGGTGCCATAGCTGCAGCGGAGCCGCTGTATGGCACCCCTTCAGTGCTGCATCATCTGGATGCAACGCCAAAGGTGTGTCACGACGTGGCGCGCGCCATCATGGCGCCCTGAGGCCAGAGTTAGGGCCTGCGTTAGGATGCTGCACCCTGACTCCACCCACAGGCCGGCCTTTCAGGCTGGTCTGGCTAGCCCCATAGTCTCAAAGGTGCCACAAGATCCTGTCACACAATATATAAATAAATAAATCTTAATCCCTGTTTATCACTGAATGTCATGGCAATAGCTGTAACAGAAAACAACTAGCGAAAGTAAAAATTATACCTTTAAATTTACAGTATTATATGTACACCTGAAATGTATTTACAGGTATATAGTGTCATGTGATAAAAAGGTGAAATAGCAGTCTCGTGGTTTTAGATAATTAGTATCATCCAAGATTGTGCTGTGTAAATTTACAGTGCTATATAAGTAAAGGTTAATAATAATAATAATTGCCTGGAATTGGAAGGCAACCGCCCTCTCCATCACCTTACCTAGAAAAGGGATATTTGAAACTGATATGTGAATTTTAAAAAGAATATTTTGTTTAAAAAAAATAAATGTTTCATAAACTCTGAGGTTTAATAAACCTTTCTTCTCTCACTGAGCCTTAAGCTACTCACACCATTTTTTCCATTGAGTTCCAGTGTTTTAAAGGGACACAGGTAAATGCCAAAGCCCATTTCTGCCCAAAGTCATATGCCTGGGGAGAAGTGGTGTCACCCCCCTAGTTCCTGTTCTTTGGCTGCGGCATGCACCCACACAGGCCTTCCTTCCATCCTTGCCAGAGTCCTTAGCTGACCTTTTGCAGAACCAAGTCTGAACTGATCATTTGTAGAGTGAGGAACTTCCCCTCCACTTTATATGAGCCTCTTCTTTTGAAGAAAATGTCCCCTTTATTTATTATATTTGTTGTTGTGTCCCTTCAAGTCATTTTTGACTTATAGCACCCTAAGGTGAACCTATCATGGGGTTTTCTGGGCAAAGTTTATTCAGAGGAGCTTTGCCATTGCCTTCCCCTGTGGCTGAGAGAGTGTGACTTGTCCAAGGTTTCATGGCTGAGTGGGGAATCGAACCCTGGTCTCCAGAGTCCAACACTCAAACCACTAAACCATGCTGAGGTTTAAACCTATAATGAGGTTCAGGGCAGCTTACAATAATTTTAAAAACACTACATCTGAAGGATTAATTGCAAAAGTTTAAAAAAACGATTAAACAATGCTAATATTAAAACATAACAGTTGAAAATACAGGAGAGTTTTAAAAATTAAAAACATGAAAGCATTGTTTATCAAGCTGTTTTGACCTTCAGCTCTCAGAAGCCTCAGCCATCATGTTCTGGGATCCTGGGAGCTGGTATCCAAAACACCTGGAAGGCCAGAGTTTGGCCTTCACTGTGTTAAAGCATTAAAAACAAGACACCAATCGCATACACACATGCACAGCATAAATAAAATTCACAGACCAAAAGCCTGTCTAAATGTCTACAGCTGCTTTGTTTCTCCTCCCTTGCTCTCCTTTTCATCCTCCTTTTCATCCTCAATGCATCAGTTGTCCAGACCCCATTGTTTGCTGGGATGGGCTTTTGAGAGACATGGGGTGAATTGGCACTGTAGAAATAATGCAATCTGACACCACTTTTAAGTGCTATAACTCCATCCTGTGGAATGCTGGGATCTGTAGTTTTTCGGGGTCTTTAACCTTCTCTGCCAAAGAAAGCTGGTTGCCTCCCAAAACTACACACCTTTTGTAGGATGGAGCCTTGGTGGTGCAGTGGTTAAATGCCAGTACCACAGTCACTCACTCACAGGCACAAGGTTGTGAGTTCAATTCCAGCCAGGGGCTCCAGGATCAACTCAGCCTGGCATCCTTCCCAGGTTGTTAAAGTGGTGTCAAACTGCATTATTTCTACAGTGTAGATACACCCCAGGATAAGGAGGCAGTGATAGCCAGGCAGAGCAGCAACTGCTGGAATTAGCTGGTGCTTTTGATTTGCTTTCTCTTTTTCTTCCCACCACCTCGTAATTAAACAACCTGAATATTTTAAAAGGCAATGGCAGCAACCTATCAGGTAGGGGCAGATTTTTCAAGAAAGAAAAGAAAGGAAGGCAGGCAGGTAAAGCTTCTAAAACACTAAGGTTCTGTCTTCCCCATTCCTAGTCCCTACCCTGTTTCTTGTTCCGTAGAGCCAGACTGTGTGCGTGTCACCTCCACACCTGCTCTGGATACTACTTACTGACTGAGAACTCACCTGAGGGAGAGAGTGGGGAATTACCGATGGCTGATTTTTAAAAAAGCAAATTACAACAAAAATGACGAGGGAAAGAAAATCCTCAGATGCTGGCCAACATATTCTGTTCAGCTGGTAGAGAGGAGAGATCTCAAGCGTGCAGGACTTTGCACTGGATTGAGTGAGGAAAAGGAGAGAGAAACCCCTATTTTATGTTAGATGCTATACTTAAAGTTGGGGGGAGGAGGTAAAAGGAGTCTTGAATTGAATCTCCTTGCCTGCAAACTCCTTTTCTTGTCCTGTCTTCCTACTATATTTGCAGCTTCTCCATGTTTACTGCTGGCGTAATTGCAAACACTGTTAAACTGCAAATACAGTGGGCCCTTGTTATTTGTTGCGGTTTGGTTCCAGGATCGTCCATGGATAACAAAATCCATGGATGCTCAAGTCCCGTTAAATATAATGGCACAAGAAAATGGTGTCCCATATATAAAACGGAAAATCAAGGTTCGCTATTTGGAATTTATACTTTTTGGGATTATTTTCAAGCTGTGTATGCTCAAATCCGTGGATAAGGAGGGCCAACTGTATTTTGTAGAACTGGCAAAGCTTGAAGCTCTTTTGCCATGTTATAACTGCTTAATGTAACTATAAATTATTTTTCCCAAGTTTTAGTTCATAACTTACAAAAGTGTGTACAGTTAGAAAATTCATAGCTGAACGTTCATTTGAGTTTTACAAAACTTGCCATATTTATTAAGGGCAAGTTAGAGGCTTGTGTTGGCTTAGATCTAGCTTGTGTTGAGCCTGATCCTATACAAGTTTATGCAGGAGTATGCTGTGTGATTTCCACATTACTATGCTGTATTGATTCCCCCTCCTTCATTGTTTGATACTTATGATCTTGATGATACTAGCCTAAATGCATGGGTGGGAATTGTATAGCCTTGCAGCTGTTGTTGTTTTTATACTTTATGTTTTATTGTATTATCTATGGAGTTATTTAATTTTTGTCCCTCCCTTCCTCCCTCCCTCTTCCAATAGTTCACATATTGCACTGTGTGAACAAAGAAGAGGGAGCATTTTTGAAATTGCTTCAGGGCCCTGACCAACTTAATCTGGTCTAGGCTCCAGGTTCTCTGGGTATGGCCTGTCAAACTCTTATTGGTAGATTCCACCATAGCATCTTTGCAAAGCCTGCCCAAGTACTTTAACTATTTATAACTTTCACCTTTTATCCTGGGAAAACTTGTAAAATGTAAATTCATGACAGAACTTTCTTCTGCAACTTAAATGGTAGTTAGTTGATCCATCTTACTTAGAAGAGGAGAGAGTCTTTCAAGCTGCTGAAGCCTTAGTTTTCTTACCACTCAAGTTTAAAGCTCTACTAAATTTAAAATACAGTATGCATGTGGCACCATACTACTGGCAGAAAATAGGAAAAACTTGGAAAGATTACTGAAGAAAGTAAAGGAAGAAAGAGCAAAGACAGGTTTACAGATGAATATGAAGAAAGCAAAAAATAATGACCACAGGTGATTTACATGACTTTAAAGTAGATGATGAAGAGATTCAAGATCTTCCATACCTTGGCGCTGTCATTAATCAGGATGGAGACTGCAGCCAACAAATCAGAAGAAAACTAGGACTTGTAAGGGCAGCTGTAAAGATACTAAGCAAGATCCTGAAGTGTAAAGATATATCAATGAATACCAAAGTTAGGATTGCCCATACCATTGTATTTCCAGTTTTCATTTATGGTTGTGAAAGCTGGACAAAAAGAATGAAAGCTGATAGAAAGAACATCAGCTCATTTGAAATGTGTTGCTGGAGGAGAGTTCTGCAGATACTATGGAGTGCTAAGAAGATAAATAGATGTGTCCTATAGCAAATCAAGGCTGAACTGCCCCTAGAATCTAATATGACTAAACTGAGGGGTGAAACAGGTGAGCAGGAAAAAGTGGCTTGAATCTGCCTTTTCTAAAGCCACATTGAAACCCCACCAAACGCACCACCAGCTACCAAGGGAGCTGGAGTGCTCATGTCTTGACCACATGACATGGCTTCAAGCCAGGAAGAAGCAGAAAAAAGCTGCTTCTTTTTGAAACGGCTTTTCTCTTCATAAGGGCACTTTTCTGCAGGCTTGAAGGCATGTGTCATCTAAATGCCATGCCTTCAAGCCAGCCTGAAAGGACCTCTTTTTGCCTGTCTGTTTAGTCCCTGAGATGGTTGTACTTGAGGCATAACATGAGAAGACCTAACTCACTAAAAAACTTTAATAATGCTTGATAAGGTAAAAGGCAGTAGGAAAAGATGAATCGAGTCAATCAAGGAAGCCACGGCCCTGAGTCTGAAGGACCGGAGCAGGGCTGTTGAAGGTGGGGTGACTTGGAGGTCCCTCTTCACAGGGTTACTGTAACTCAAAGTCAACTGGCAGGCAGTTAACAATAACAGACCTTTAAATATGGTGTCAAAACTATCCCCATGTTTGTGAGTACAGGTTGATTATCTGTTATACAGAAATCTGAAATCTGCAAAAAGCCAAAATTGTCACATGGATATTTGAGATAGTGCCACCTTTCCTTTATGATGGTTTAGTGTCCACAGGCGTTGTTCCATGCACAAAATAATTAAAAATATTGTGTATAAAATTACCTTCAGAGTATGTGTAAAAGGTATATGTGAAACAAATGGATTTTGGGTTTAGACTTGGTTCCCTTCTTGAAGCTATCTCATTATGTATATGCAAATATTCCAGAATCTGAAAAAATCCAAAACACCTCAGGTCCCAAGCATTTTGGATAAGGGATGGTAAATCTGTAATGTGTTGTGGGGGGGGGAGTGGTGATTGTGTAAGGTTTCTGTGCATGCTTACCCAGATTCAATTGTAACTCAGTTAAGTCAACAGTCATAAGTATCAAATTCTACACTCCATCATTTACATTTAATTTCTGCTTATCACAAGTGTAAATAATTATCCTGTCTTATAAGCAGCCCTTAATGCCACAATTTCCTGCTTCTCACTTTATGGAAATTGCTTAACCAACCATGATATAATTAAACTAAGTTGCACAGTTTAATCGGCACATGGGCAACAGGCTGACTCTAATCCCCCCAAAAATGAGGAATTCTGCAGAAGGCCTAAATATCCTAAATAACCCAGATCCCCTCTGATCTTGGAAGCTAAGCAGGGTCAGCTCTGGATGGTACTTAGATAGGAGACTGTCTACGATTCTCAGGTGCTACATCAGAAAGCAAAGGAATCACTGTCTTAACCACCCATGAAAAAAAGTGTTGGATTTTGGAGTATTTCAGATTTTGGAATTCCAGAAAGGGGAGATTCAAATTTAAGAATCCCAACTTTAAATGAAATCTCATAGCCATTAATATATCAAGCACATGACAGTTTTTTCAGCATGCCTGGTGTAAGATTTTACATTTAATTTTCTGCAATAAGCTTTGACATCCCATCCATCCATGTACCATTTTTCCTAGTAAAAGTTTCAACAATAGGGTAGAAAACTGCATTTCAAAGAGATATCAAGGGAGGATTTTCCAAGAAACCCTTCAAGATTGTATTAACTGGGCTATTTTGTTCAGCCAGCCTACCAGAATTTGAGACAGAAAGTGGACAACTTTGTGTCTACCCACCTGGATAAGCAGGATTGGAACCCCGCAATGAACAAAAACCAGCTGCGGAATGGCCTCAGGCAGAGTGTGATTCAGTAAGTAAATGCTGCTTAAATAAAAGTGGCAATGATGAATCATTTTTGAATCCTTGAGAGTAAAATTTTAGCTTGGCGTGACACTCCTAAATTTAATATGCTTTGTGTAAAACTTCTGGGAAGATTATGACCCTTAATCTTTTGAAATGTTACAATCCTATTGCTCATCAACATCATAGCTCTGTTTGTATATTCAGTTCTCTTCTGCAGTGAAAATCGTGGGAAGAAAAGTGGGAACATGTTGGTTGGTTACATGCCCTTTGCCACATCTTTATACACAGCCCCACTGTCTCCACTTTTGAGAGTCATGTATTCATGTAGACTGCACATGACTTGGAACAGGCATGAGCAACTGTGACTCTCCAGCACATGCATTTGGTTTACAGCTCCTTAACTTAGCATATCCAGTGGTGAGGGATTGTGGGAGTTGTCCAAAAGCACTAGGAGAGTCACTTTGTCCACCCCTGAGTGAGAACCATGATTCCATATTTCATGGGGATCCTGCATAAATAAAGCATTAATCTATCAGCATGTGGTAGACGGACATATATGGCTTCATAATGGCCAGGTCTATCTAGTGCATCCCTACATTCTGTCACACAGATGTAATAGGTTATGAGGAAGAGTGAATGCCTACATGGGACTTACTTTTCTGCCAAAGTGGAACTTGTGAACACCTTTATAGGGATGTATAAGCAGCCACACACAGTTTTGAGTATGAAATTGCAGGTTTTGGGGGGAGAGGTATTTGTTTTTAGCCACTTTCAATATAAAGTACAATAGCTACTGTGGGTTTAATATTATAAGTTACTTTTTTGTCCAGCAGAGTGCAGTGGTAACCAGTTTTCTGAATTTGGCTCCTTCAGCTATTGCTGCAAATAATCCAGCTCACTCAACACAGCATGTGCTCTCTTCAAATAGGTAGAGATCACTCCCCCATTTTGAAGAAGTCTGGGCTGGCTTAACTGTTTATTTTTGTGTATTATATCAACTTAATTACACGAATGTATATAATATAATAATATACCAATCTCCCAACCCTGTGAGTTAACAGCCAGAGCATAACTGAAATTCATCTGTAACAACAGGGTCCAAAGTTTCTGCAAATTTCCAATTTCATGTTTAACACAATCAATAGTCCAAGAGCAATTAGAGTTATCTTGGCCTTGGAGCATGTGGAGAAAACAATGGATTCCAATTCTTGGTGAGAAAAAACACTCCCTGCCTTTTCCTGCCCAGGGATCAGGGGGGAGCAGCTAAATTGGGCTTCCACTAAAGACCTAGATGGAAAAGTTCCATCTCCAGAAATCAAATTGTGTTGACCCGTGTGACATGGCTTGCATAAGGGGAGCCCCCTCATCTGTTTCCAGTTTACCATCCCATTCTAGAACAGACACAAGATTTATTAACTCCATAAGATTTCTATCAGAGATCTTTAGTGTTTACTCAGAAGTAATTCTACTCTGCCATGGGAGCCCTCTCCTGCATTATTGTTCTAGGAATACAGTCCTCTGTGGTGTGCATGGTCCCATGTAGGTGTGCTTTAAATTATTAATCAGTGAAATGGTGGCAGATTTTATATACTTAGAACAGTAAGTTTTAATCTTTTTGGGGTCACAGGGTCTTTGGAGAAAGTAACAAAAGAAAATCATCCCAGGAAAATACACATAAAGAAATACACACAAAAATAGTTTTTTGTGGGGCTTTCGGGCTATGTGGCCATGTTCTAGAAGAGTTCCTTTCTGATGTTTCGCCAGCATCTGTGGCTGGCATCTTCTGAAGATGCCAGCCACAGATGCTGGCAAAACGTCAGAAAGGAATTCTTCTAGAACATGGCCACATAGCCCGAAAGCCTCACAAAAAACTATGGATGCCAGCCATGAAAGCCTTTGACTCCACACACACACAAATGTTTATACCAATCTATAGACAAAATAGAAACACAATTTTAATAAAGAACGTTATCCCTCCATTTTTTTCCCTGCAAGAATTGATTACCACTTCCAGGAAAAATGTGAAATAATAATAATATTTATTTCCCCCCCTCTCCTCAAGGTTCAAGGTGGGGTACAACATGTTAAAATACAAACACAATTTTAAAAAACACATAAAACCAACAGCTAAAATACAATACTATCTTGTTTTGAAATAAATGCTAATTGTGCAGCTATAACAAGAAATAAACTTTAATTCACCTCTGACATAATTTTCAACGAGAAGGCTATGTTTTTGCTTGAATAAGAAGTGCATAGAAGATGGAGGAGTGAAAATAGGAGGAAGGAATATCAACAATCTAAAGTATGCAGATGGAAAAATACTACTATCAGAAATCATCACAGACCTAGGGCAATTACTAAGGAAGATCAAGAAAGAAAGTGCAAAGGTGGGCTTGTTGTTGAACATAAAGAAAACACAGATAATGACCATGGCAAATTTATACAAATTCAACCTAGACAATGAGGATATGGAAATAGTAAAAGAGTTCTCATATTTAGAATCAAATATTGATTGGAGTGGGGACTGCAGTCTTCATAAGAAGACTAAGAATGGGGAGAGCAGCTATGAAAAATCCTAAAATGTAAAGGTATACAACTGAGCCTGAAAGTTAGAATTGTACAAGCCATTGTATTCCCTATTATCATGTATGGATGCAGGAGCTGGACAATTAAGAAAGTGAAAAGGAAGAAAATCAATTTATTCAAAATGTAGTTTTAGAAAAGAATGCTGAGAATACCATGGACAACCAAGAAGTCAAACAAATGGGTCCCAGAACAGATCAAACCAAAAATCTCTCTGGAACCCATGATGACTAAACTAATGGTGTTATACTTTGGCCACATCATGAGAAGGCACAACTCATTGAAAACAACAACAATAAAAACAACAATAATATTTATTTACACCCCACTCAATCACGTGGAATCCAGGTGGCTTACAATAATAATTATTTTTACTTAGACGGTTCCCTGCCCTCAGGCTTACAATCTAAAAGACCCGACACAAAAAGAGAAGGGAATGGTGGTGGGGAAGGGGATCAGGTCCAACAGATTCTTCTCTCCCTCTGAGGCCCGGACCAAGGCAGATGGACTGGAGGGGGGGGGGCTCTCTTTCTTCAGGCTAGCCCTGATGGAGCTGGGCCTGCCTGTCCACTCCCTTGCAGCCGAAGGATGACAGTTAGTATGGAGGGAGGGCTCTCTTTCTTCAGGCTAGCCCTGATGGAGCTGGACCTGGCCTGTTCAATCCCTTGCAGGCCAGAGGATGACAGCATGGAGGGAGGGCTGTCTTTCTTCAGGCTAGCTCCGATGGAGCTGGGTTTGCCTGTTCACTCCCTTGCAGGCCGCAGGATGACAGTTAGTATGGAGGGAAGGCTCTCTTTCTTCAGGCTAGCCCTGATGGAGCTGGGCCTGCCTGTTCACTCCCTTGCAATAATGCTATAACAATAAGCAGATAGAGAGGAAGGTAGCAGGCTAGATGGATGAACTCTATAAAAGAAATCATGGGTATGTTAACAGATGAAATCAGAGCTATAATGTAATTTAACATTATTGTTTTTCCTACAGAGATCATTTGCAAAATAACAGGAAGGAAACTAAAGGAGAACATTCTCCCTTTTTGTACCTGGTTCTCATGTCCTGACATGCTCATTCATAGACCCTTGGGTTCAAGTACCATAGGTTAAGAACTTACAGTTTAGAAAATATGTGTCCTTACTTCTATTTACAAGAGTCTAAAGGCACCTTACAACAAATAGGTGGATGTCTCTGTGTAGACAGCCTTAATGGGGAATACATTCCTTCAAGTAGTGTGATGATAAATCTTTTAAGACTCTGGAGCTAATCATCAGCACCTTACATTTTTATCACAAACAAATCAGAATTCAATGCAGCTTCTAACTGTGGAACAATATGCTCCACACAGTGAATCCTAGGCTATAGCCTTACCACTGCCTTGTTTAAAAATGGAAATTACCAAATACTTTTTAAAGATAGTCCATCTAGAGCTGTGGTGGCGAACCTATGAGCAGGATCAGGTGCATGCCAGTTCCTCCTCTTCCGCCACCCTCCCATGTGTTTAGCTACCTCTCCAGAGACAGCTAAAGGCCTGGGAGGGCAGGAGGAAGAAGAGTAACAGACATGTGCCGGTTCCTCTCCACCCACCCATCCAGCCCTTCAGCTTCCTCTGGGGAAGTCCTGCCCCTAGAAGGCAGAAATCCTGCCCCTGAAGTCCCATTCCCTCCAGAAGCCCTGCTCCTCGGCACGGGGTAACACCTGTTGTGGAAACACCTTTGAGTTTGGGGACTCATTCTCTAAAATGTTTGCCATCACTGACCTACAGTTTGTTGCAATTATCCAATCCACGCAGAGGCCCTTCTGGACATACCAGAAACCTGAGCATCCAGGAACAAAGCACCCCACCCCACTTCACCACTAACTAACCTAGTAATACTGAGTGGTACTTGTAATCCCTGATAAGAGTTCCTACTGATTAATAGCATCTTTTTCATGGCTGGATTACGTCTTTGTTGATTCACACACATCCCATGCATAATTGCTCAAGCAGTGACTTGTGACCTCTGCAGCTCCTGGCATTAAGGAGAGCTTGGTGTCATCTGCATATTTGGTGATGCTGCAACACAGATCCCTTGTTCTCTGTCTCAACTGAAGGACTAGGCATTCTAGTCCAAAAAAGTAATGTTTCCAAGCTTTAGTAATAAGTTTATGAGTGTTGCCTACTGGCATGGTCTGGAAGATGTTAGTTCCTAAATAATAATCTGTGTGACCTTCAGTTAAGCATTTAGCTTATTCTTGATAGTAAGAAAAGGTTGGTGAGCTATTCTAGGATGTGTTGTAAGCCATCTTGTTGATAATGCTTATATTAATAATTCTGCTCCCAACATTTTCTTTCTTGATATATTAATAACAAGACATTGTATGCAAGATTTGAGTTTGCTCTTGAAAAATTCAAAATGCTGTTTATGCATTATGTTCCCTTGGTGAGAAGGTTTGCTGCAGGTGTTTTAGGTGGGTGACAGACACTGTGTTTACCATGTGCTTGTGGATATCCCTGCTTAATTTTTACATTAACTCACAACATAGGGTATGCAAATATGATCTTGATTCCCCCTCCCCTCTTTTATTTTAATTTCCTGTCTTAGAAAGGGGATGAAAGATGAAGAACCTATGGAATCTCTTTTGTTAACCTTTGTGAGCCCTCAAATGTTTCTCCATTGCTGCCACTGATGATGAAGGCTTAAGTAGAATTTTTGCAATGACAGCCCTTTTGCTGCTGTGGAGAGTCAACACCTGCCCCCCATAATAGCAAGGTTCACAGCCCACATCTGGATGGCACGTAGCTACCCCTTCTATGTGCATAAACTGCAGGAGTTGGAAGGGCAATAGAGATTATCCATCCCCTAATTTTTAGTTTAATGAGACTTGCCCTTCTGAAAGCTCATCAAGTCCAAGTGCTGAAGAATACAGGTCTGTCTTAAGAGTCCGCATCACCTCAAAACACTGTGTTCTCTTAATTTTCTGCCCAGGCAGGGTCACCTTAGGCTTGCAGCTGCTTTTCCACATGCTAGCCAGTGTCTCTGTTTTTTGCCTCCCCTAGTCTGTTGCAGACATGACTTAACCCCACCAGACGGCTGATGCCCTGCTCTCTTGATCCAGCACAGCCTTGAAGCAATAAGTCATTTCTTAGTTTCTGACACTCTTTCCCCCAAAAAAGCTCTTTGTCATGCACTGCATGTTTGTTTTTGTTTGTCTTGTAAAAAGTGCCTGTCTAGACAGACAGAAGTGGGGGAGCAAGGGATGGTGGCGGATCCAGGAGCTATTGTAAGTGTACTGGCCAGAATGATCAGCCCCCCCCCCCATCATCCACTTATCTGGTCCTATGTACGTGTTTTTTTTTCCTCCTGTTTATGCCAAGGTACCTTGTGTCTACTGATTTGTATACCACAAATACCCTGTAGGAGCATACCTTTTAAGTGTCTTGGGTGGCCAGGTTTCGGCTGTGAATCCTTCAGGGGCAGGTTGAAAGTTTTCTGGTGTTTGTTAATAGTGTGTAGAGTGCCACTCCTGTGCAGAAGCTACCAAAAGAGCTGTCGGTTTGCACCATGTTAATGCTAATTGCAGCTGACACAACTGCTGCGGAGAGCTCCTAACGAGAGCAGGAGGGATGATTTTTTGGGAGAAGTTGAATTACTCCTTTGTCTCTGCCCCAGATCAGGGATGTTGGAAGCTGGAGTGGACAGAATTATTTCTCAGGTGGTGGATCCAAAACTAAACCACATCTTCAGGCCGCAGATAGAGAAGGCAATTCATGATTTCCTGGCTGCACAGAAGAAAAAGGAACCAGTGCCAGCTCCTCCTCCTGAGCCTGAGAGTCAGGAGCCTTCTGCTCCATCACAAGATGCCTCGTAAGGTCTGGTATTACTTTACCTCCTCCTTATTTCACACACTTGTAGCCCTTTTATGTCATCATTCATGCAAGGATTGTATCTCACACTAGTCAACAGGCCAGGACAGTTATAGGAAAGAACAAACTGTGATTTGGGTTTTAGAGGCCTAATGTAGTGTTGTTTGTTTGCCATTAGAAACCTAGCTGTATTCTGCTTAGCTTTTTTATCAGCAATGAACTTTTTAATAGGCTAGGACACCATTTTGATAAATGAGGTGCAGAAGAGCTAAGGCCATAGACAGAAGTATGAGTATGAGTAGACAATCCATTAGCTCTGTAGAGAATGGACAAAGCTGTTGTTTGACAATTTAGGTTTAGATTCATTTGCAGAGGTCTACTGCTTCAAGTTAAAATAACATACTGAGAGACAGTGTGGTGTAGTGATTTGAGGGCTGGATTCTGTGAGAGAAGGTTTTAGATCCTTGCACAATCACAGAAATCCATTGTGTGGCCTTGGGCAAGTCACACACTCTCAAACTTAGAGGAAAGTAATGGCAAACCCCTTGTAATCAAATCTTGCAAAAAAACCCCAACCTGTACTAGGTTCACCTGGTTGCCACAAGTTAAAACAACATGAAGGCACACAACACAGTACAAACTCACACTTATGATTGTTCAAGGGACAAGTTATAAGATGGATGCTAGTGGCTTTCTTTATCCTAAGATCTTGCACTTCTGACTGTCTCATGATAACCATGAAATATTTTTTCCCTCCTTGGATTAATGGATTATTACCAATGTACTTCAAGGATGGGGAACCTCTGCCTTATTAAAAGCCCCTTCCTGCCTCCTGAAGCAGTAATTTTTGCTGCTGCTGAGTGTGTCCCAAGCTCAGAACAATAGGTTGGGGAAGTTCTGCCTCCAGTGATGGGCCCAAATCTTAGAGGGGTAACAAGGGGAGTTACAGTCTGCAAGACCCTTAAGCAACGGAAAGTCGATTGCTCAATCTGTGCCTTTGCTACCAGTGCACAGTGACCATAGAATCAAGCTTCAAGCAAACTGAATAGCCAAGTTTAAGTTAGACTCAAGGCCTTTGTCCTTTCTGACTTTTTGTTCCTGAGGTTTTTTTGTTGTTTTTGTTTTTGTTTTTGTTTTGCAATTGATTTTGCTTACTTTGCTATATGAGGCCTCAATGATCTAAAATCACAAAGAACATCAGTTTTACAAATTTAGGAGATTATCGCTTTCACTTTAAAGCGAATTATCCCTGATGGAATAAAGTCACCTCGTGGCTGGGTAAGAGCAACCCATCTGCAGTCGGGATCCCAGCCGCATTTATCCAGCAGCTTTTCAAAAACAGCAAGCTCCCATTTTTGAAAAGCTGCTGGATAAGCACGGCTGGGATCTGGGTTCCAGATGGATTGCACTCACCCAGCTGCAGCTGAGTGTAATAACGTCCATTTTTAAAATTAAAGGTGACTTTATCCCATAAGGAATAAGTCACTTTAAAGTGAGTCTGATAAATCTTCCCTGTTAAATAATACTTAAGCAAACAGTTATATTTAAAATAACATGCAGTCTGACCTTTGTCTTTTTTTCTTTTGCAGTGCATTTCTGGCTTCAAGGGATCTACAGTTGCAAAACACAGGCAGAATCTGGCAGTGGGCTGAATATCTGCAGGAGTGCGGTTTGTCAGCTAACATCAACTACAATTGAGAGGAAGTGTTGGCAGAAATCACAAATGGTTTCTATGGTGTGAGAGGGTAGGCAAAATGTGGAACTGTATTGTTATGGGCAGAGGTAGCATCTGTTTTTGCTAATTGCATATTTCTGGGTGGATTACCCCTTTGTAGGGGAACCACTAGGGGGAAAGGGGTTTCTGGTGTGATATTAGTGAAAGTGGTGGTATTTGGAATGTAGCCAATAGTGGGGAAAGGGCATTCTGAGCATGCTTGGTTTCCTCAGAGACCAGTGTGTGTTCGAAAGCCTTCTGGAGAGGTCTAGAGAAAGAAGCATTCAGCACGCAAGCATGAAGCTGATCATTTACCAGCAAGGGATCACTGAGTACTAGATGCTTATTCAAATTCAGTCATAGCTCACTCACAGTGCCTGACTACGTGTGATACAGCTGCAAAGGACTGTTCACCATTGGCTTTCCAGGTGTATCCAGGAATGGATTTTTGGAGGAAATGGTGTGTCGGACACACCTCACAGCTTGGCTCACTTCCCAGGCTGATCAGGGAAGTGGGTGTGAGGAAGAGTCTTCTTCTGTGAGCCTTGCAATTGAAGAGAGCTCTTTTTTCTGTAAGATCTTCAGGTGCCTGTTAGAAGCTGCTTAGAGAGTCATATAAACTCTCAAGTAGGCATTTGTGTTCAACTGTTTGGCTAGAAAATATCCAGATTTTTTTTCTAATAAACTAGTAGAAAAATATTTGTTGTCTGAGAAATTTTCTTTTAATATAGTTGTTGTTCTCATCTCATCTTTCAGTAATATCCATTGGAAGATTATTCCTTTCCTGGATTTTATAGAAATTTTGGCAAAAAAATTCAAAAATCAAATTTGTCACATATGCATTCCTAATCCAAACATACTGTCCTTCAAAAAACAGCCTTCATTCTGGATATAGTGAAGTATTTTTTGTTTTACTCTTTATACAAAATAGAACAAAAGAGGTTGAAGAGGATTTATCTTCAGGGGGAAACGAAGCTATTAAGTATGCCCAGAACACACTTGGCATTTACTTTGGGGGGGGGGGAGGTTCATGCAGTGCCAAACTGTTATTTGAGAGTACATGAAAGAACTTGGGGGGAGGATTTAGCTTACTCCCCTACATGGTTTGTTCTAAATCATAGTACATCATTGCACCCAAACTGGCAAGCATCACATGCTTGTCAGCTAGTACCACTGAGAAAGACCTATTGAGATTAAACTTGATTGAAATTTTAGCACAAGTCTTTTATCAGTTCATTATCATTGGCATATTATATTGTTGGACTGTACAGTTTTTATTATTATTAAAAACATATCTAATTTGTACTAGTTTTAGGATTTCAGTTTTATATTCCTATGGTGATACAGGTGAATTGTGTCTAAATTTAATGTCATCTATCCCCAAGCTAGCATTTTTGAAGTGTACTGGATTATAATTTCCACTGTTAACACAGTCAATGAGGATTGTGGAAGTCGTATTTCAATATATAGAGAGAGGAATAGGGATGGCTGATTTATGTCATGCTTATCAGGGAGGTATGTAAACTCAAAAAATCTTAGAATTTATAGCTTTATTTATAAAGCGCCATAAATGTACATGGCACTGTACAAAAACCATTATTATTATTATCCTTTATTTATATAGCGCTGTAGGTTTTCACAGTGCTGTACATACAAACTTATAATTAGACGGTTCCCTGCCCTCAGGCTTACAATCTAAAAGACACGACACAAAAGGAGAAGGGAAAGGTGATGGGGAAGGGTATCAGGTCCTATGGTTCTTCTCTCCCTCTGAGGCCTGGACCAAGGCAGATGGACTAGAGGGAGGGCTCGGCTTCATAATGGACAGTTAAAACAGGGCAGACAAAGTCACACATCTGGGAACGCTTCTCTAAACAATATAGTCTTTAACTCAGTTTTGAAACTGGTTAGAGAAGTGATGAGGTGCGCATGTGGAAAAGTGAGGGGCAGCAAGTGAGAAAGGATGAATCCGGGACAGGGCAGTGGAAATCCTCGGCTGGGACAGGAGACCTTGACTACCAGAGCGGAGGGGAAGAGAAGGAGTGTGAGGAGAAAGAAGTTCAGACAAGTAAGGAGGGGCCAGTCCATGGAGGGCTAGAAAGTCAACAGCAGAAGCTTGTACTGGATGCAGAAGGGGAGGGGGATCCAATGAAGGGAGGATAAGAGAGGAGAAGCATGGTCAAAGCGGCGAGCAGATGTGATGATACGTGCAGCTGAGTTCTGAACAGAGATTAAAGGATGGAGGTGAGAGAGAGGAAGCCCTGTCAGAAGAAGGTTACAATAATCAAGTCGTGAGACCACCAGGGCATGGACCAGAGTCTTGGCAGTGGAGGCTGAGAGGAATGGACGGATTTTAGCAATATTGTAAAGGGAGAATCTACAGGTCTTGGCGGTGGCCTGAATATGGGGAATAAATGACAGAAAGGAATCAAAAATGAAACCAAGACTGCGGGCTTGCTGAACAGGTTGAATAGAAGTGCCGTCAACAGAAACAGAAAAGGAGTATTGAAGGGTGGGCTTAGGTGGGAATATGAGAAGCTCTGTCTTAGACATGTTGAGCTTCAAGCGCTGATGCCGCATCCACTGAGAGATGGCAGCCAGACAAGATGAAACTTGCTGTTCAAGCCCTGGCGAGAGGTCAGGGGTGGAAAGATACAGCTGAGTGTCGTCAGCGTACAGATGATAGGAGAAACCAAAAGAACTGATGAGTTTGCCTAGGGACAGTGTGTAAAGAGAGAACAGAAGGGGACCCAAGACAGAGCCCTGAGGAACTCCAACAGATAAGGGAACAGAGGAAAAGGTCTGGCCATCTGTGACCACTGCAAAAGATCTGTCTGATAAGTAAGATTTAAACCAGTTGAGAACAGAATCAGAAAACCCGAGGTTAGAAAGTAAGTCAAGCAAGAGACAGTGATCCATTGTGTCGAAGGCTGCAGACAGATCAAGAAGAATGAGGATAGAGTAGAGGCCATTCGCCTTGGCCTGCAAGAGGTCGTTTGAGATCTTGGTGAGGGCTGTCTCAGTAGAGTGCCATGGCGGGAAACCAGACTGAAAAGGGTCCAGGATGGAATTGGCTTCGAGAAACGCAAGACAGCGAAAATAAAATAAAATTAAGAATATATAAAATCAATAAAATCAAGAATATATAAAAAGCCTGCCTATGGCGTACAATCTAGAGGTTAAAATAACAAGTTAACATCATCATAAGAAAACAAATTAAAACAGCAGATATCAAATATTGCATCAAAACTACCAGGTCACAATCACAAACTTCCTGGGAACGCTCCCCTAAACAATGTGGTCTTTAACTCGGTTTTAAAACTGGTTAGAGACGTGTTGAGCCGTGCTTGTAAGGGAAGGAGGTTCCAGAAGTGAGGGGCAGCAAGCGAGAAGGGACAAATCCGAGACAGGGCAGTGGAAATCCTGGGCTGGGACAGGAGACCTTGGCTACCAGAACGGAGTGAACGGGTGGGAATGTAGGGGGGGAGGATTCAGAGAGATAGGGAGGGGCCAGCCCCTGCAGGGCTTTGAAAGTAAGCAAGAGAAGCTTGTACTGAATGTAGAAGGGAAAGGGGAGCCAGTGAAGGGATGACATTGGGGGGGGAGACATGGTCGTACTGGCGAGCAAGTGAGATAATCAAGCAGTTGAGTGCTGAACAGAAATTAATGGGTGGAGGTGAGAGAGAGGAATCCCTGCCAAGAGAAGGTTGCAGTAATCTAATTGTGAGACCACTAGAGCATGGACCAAACCCTTTGTAGTAGAAGCCAAGAGATATGGACGGATTTTGGGGATATTATAGAGAAAAAAATCTACAGGCCTTGGCTGTGGCCTGGATTTGAGGGGTAAATGACAAAGAGAAGTCAAAAATGAAACCAAGACTGGACATTTTCCATAATGTTCTTTTACATACAAAAAGTGGTATAGAATTCTTTTAGAACTTTGTAGATTCAGTTTAGTAATGGAAATGTACAAGTGTATTCATTCTAAAGTACAGTTTTTTGAAAAAAATGCTATAGCAGAAGTGCAATAAAATTCACTTCAGCATTTTAAATGGTGTTTTTTGTTGTTGTTTTTTACACTGTCATCCATTTTTAATCCATCTGGTGGTTCTGCCAGATTTAAATCTGTGCTTAGGCAACTGTGAATTTACACTTGATGAAGTCTGTCTCAGCTGTAAAGCTCAGCTGTGTGAATACATTCTGTATGCTCTTGGCTAACTTGGCAGGTTGTGAAGCACCCCAGTAACTTGCCAAACTCTTTTACTGACATGTACAGCTTGGCACCAGTTCCTGAATAAAACCCTCAAACGTGGTCCCTTTCCCATCTCTCCGAAATCAGTCTTTCCCCTCACACATGGCTGCCTTTCTGTCTCTTTTAGCTCTTTCCCCTTGATAACTCTGCTCTTCATCTTTGGCAGTCCTATGAAGACTGATAGTACCTGCCAACAACAGCTCCTGCTAGCATACTGATTCCTGTGACATTTTTGGCTTTGTGAATATCTCTTTTATTAGGGAGACTGGGGGAAGGCTTTGGAGTGTGCCATGCAGGGGTGGCAAAGCATAGACGCTCAGGTGTTGGTCTGCCATTCCCAGCGGGCCTTGCCACTGTAGCCAATGAGCAAGAGGCCTCAAGAACATCTGGAGGGCTGTTCTTTGCCTATTCCTATGCTAGTGACACTGTTTCTTGTATGACAGAAATACTATGCTACATTAATGCACATCTGCTGATATCTTGGCTGACTTTATCAGGTGCACCAGATAAATTCTGACTTTATCAGGTGCACCTCGACATATGCAGGAGACAGTGCTTTTGAAAGGTTTTAGAAAACTGCTATATAAATCAAACAGTTTCTCTGTCTTTTTCAAGATTGTCAACAAGAACTTCCCCCAGGTGTTTTTGTGTTCCATTCTCAGAAGCCCATACCAGCACGAGCAGTTGTAAGGAACTGTCAAAATATCTACAGGACCAAAGGTTCCTCACATTTGATCATCATGGATAGGCAAAATATACCCAGGGTTTCAGATGGGAATCTTCCTATCCTAACTGGATCATTAATTGGAGTTATTAACTTCAATTCTTAACTGATAAGAGTATAATCTAAAATGGATGAGAACATGGCAACTGTCCAGATGTTGAACAACCCCCAGCATTCTTCACCACTGCCTATGGTGGCAGGGATTGCTGGGATTTGCATGGAAGGTCACCTAATTCCATTTGTTTTTAACTGTTGTTAAATCGGCTTAGGGCAACCCTATGAATGAGAGACCTTGTTAGCACACTGTGCATATCCCACGCTGGAAGTGGGCTCTCATTTCGTATCTGGTCAGGTTCCTAGGAGAAAAGGAGCTAGGTAATAAGGCAAATCTAAATGGAAGTACTAAGTGCTCCTTCCTTCCCCCAAGTCTTCTGTATTTCCTTTTTCACTTTGAGACAAAGGATCTTCCACCCAAAGCAGTTAGCCAACCTCTCTGCCTACTCCCTGTTGTGTTCCCAGCGAAACTTTCCTGTCCGTCCATCCTGGGGGTATCCTAATCCCGTTGCCATTTTTGTCACAGTAAAAGCCATCAACTAGTCCAGATTCCATTCTCAGTTCCTGGGAAAGAACATCCAGCCTTTGTTACCTTACAATAGCCCACTGCTTGGGGCTAGATTTCAGGTATAAATATTGGTCCCAAGAACCTAGTCTCTGTGCACGCAGAGTACACATACAGTTGTCCCAGGCTGCATTCTACATATGAAACTCCCTCCCTCAGACCCCACCCCCAGTCTGAGCCACTCCAGCTTTCTATAGTTATGCTGAAGGTAAACTGAAGGCTTTGTATTGCTCAAGGCTAAACCAGCTTCATGTGGTGGTGCCTCTTGGTGCCCTATTCTCCATCCTTCTTCCACCCTGTTGTATGGTTTTTGAGTTGGCAGTCTGCCTTGCACTGTGTGGGTCACTCACGTACAATCTCAGCGTTACAAGGTGTTTACTGGGTGTGTTGACATAGCCCTGCTGCCTATAACTTCAAATGTTTCTAAGTTGTGCCACTGTAAACAAGTTTTAAGACACAGCCAATTAATAAAACAACTGTCTGGGTACAGCAGAGATTACATTACGTGATGGGCTAACTCCTCAGGTTACCATGTTGATCTTTCAGCAAGCATATATGTATGTTGATCTTTCAACAAACATAGCAACATTGTAGGAGGTCTTACTCTGTACATGGATGACATCGTTTTTTCTGGCACCTCTGGGAGAAAGTGATGCTTACGTAGTTTTCAGTTTGCCAAAGAAAACATGGATACAAATTGTTGAAGCTTGAGACTTAAATAGATGTGTCCCTGGGGAACAAAGTACTTGGAGCTAAGCAGGTATCATGACTAAAGTTCCTGAAGTCGTCTTCACGCAAGAGATTTCCAATTTCTTGATTGATTCCATTTAAATCCTGCATTGCAGATTCATAAGCCTCTTCAATGATGTGAAAGGTCTTGGTTGGTTCAGACATGACCTCCATCAACCCAAGCCTCTTGACATAAGCATTTCTTATGTTCTAGTCAGAATGCAGTGACTTCTTGTGAGTTACAATAAGAAGATTTCAAGGATCTTTCAGTTGGATGTTTTAATGATATTCCAGATTACCACACTACTCTCTTATAGCGCTGCTATACTATTTTAACTGCTCTGGCTGCCTGCTGTTGCATTCTGAGATTTGCAATTTAAGGAGGGGCATTTAGCATTCTCAGCCAGAGAGCTCTTAGACTTCACTGAACTACAAACCCCAGAATGCACTAGGAAGCAGCCAGCACAGTAAAAGTGGAATAGCAGCACTATATAGTGTGTGGGAATGTGGTTGATCTGAACTGGACATTCAAGCATACACCAGTGTGTTGAGCCTTTAGTTGTTAAGATACTAGTAGTTGAAACTAATGCCAAATGAATTTAAACTCCTTAAACTAAGCAAATTTGACAGGAAGTAATTCAAGGGTATAGTTACAGGATGAGAGTAAAATGAAGGCGTTGCACCAAATAAGAATTCTGGCCCACCAATGAAATTTTCATTCAGTTCCCAAATTTCTAGCATTGGAGAGTAAGATTATTTAACATTAAGTTAGGTATTTAAAACCTTTCATACCTAGAACTCTTATGTTCACATTCCTTTGGTAACTTTGACTGCACAATTTCTTTCAGTGCATGAATTGTATTTGTAAACATTCAGTTGAGATTTTAAGTTATTTTACTGCTAGAAATTTAGAGTGAAGGAACATTTAATTGGAGGATTTTTTTATTTGAGAGGCAATGTTCTCACCTTCTTCTAGTTTCCTTCTTTTCAACCTAGAAGTCAAGAGTGGGAAAGATTACCCATTTCTGGAGTGTTACTTGGGAAGCAAGTGGATCTGCCACTTACCATGCAAGGATGACTTTTAGCAGTGGTCCATATTGAAGTGAACAAGCAGTACAAAGACTGCCGTGGCCTGATGAGATGAATGAATCTTATCAGAGGTGTAATTCAAGCAATGACTGGTTGCTTACCTTGAAAAAGGTGTTGGAGGAACAGGCAGATGTATGAAGGAGATGTGGGCTGACAAGATCAAATGAGCTTTTTCTTCCCAGAATATTTCATAGGTTCTAATTGAAACTGTTCCTGCTTCTTCGAATGGTTATTTAATACCTTGAATGTGCTCACTCGGAAGAGTACACTAATGCCTTTAATAGGCCTCAGGAAATTGCTGCATTTTTTCATCTGATACATTCATAATGTGAAAAGGCTTAAAAGATTTTCTGCCTTCTCAGCTTTCTCCTATCCTGGCCATATGTATTAACCTGCCAAGTCACAGGAGACCAGCTGTGATATATTTATTTATATATTTAAAGTTCTGGCCAGAGAATGGGAATTTATTTTTTTGAAAACCAGCAAAATTCCTTCAGTGGGTTTATCTGTACTCAAAGAATGGTTAATTGTAAGCCTTGCGGGTCATCTCCTTGTACAAGTTGCTGGAAACATCTTAGTAAATCAGGCAGAAAATGCAGTGCCTTTGAAATAATTTCTTCTCCCCCTCCTTCCTTCATTCTTTTAGGAAATAGTTTTGGTCTTTTGTCTCTTTTATTCTGCATGTGTTTAATATGGCAAGAGATATAAATGTACACTTGAAAGTTGTGTGAATAATAAATATATAAGATACTTTTATGTGCTCAGATGAATTATCTTGATTTTCATTTGCAAGCCTTAAATATTTTTGTTTCAGAGAAGGAATGTGTTGAAAGATCTACATTCCAGACTGTTATTATGCTGTGATCCAACTGACAAGAAAAGCATCCCAAATATTAAGGCATATAACCATTTGGGTTAATTTTTGGGGGGTGGTGGTGTTCTTCTCTTAACCGAAAAAAATATTAATAAGGACAGATTCTACATACTAAGAATGCTAGTGTTTTATAATATGAGAATAGATACACAATAATGTAAGGGCTTTGGTTTGAAATATGGAAGCAGAAATCAGTATCTAGACTTGCAAATAAACTTGCAAAGCCACTCTTTTTTCTTGTTACTATTTTTTTTTTAAAAAAAACACACATATGTGGTATGAGTACTGGCACAACTGAAGTAAGAAGCAAACTTTGGGATTAAGTTAACCTGGAGTTTCAGAAAAACATGATGAACTCAGATCACAAAGGTATTCTGACCTAGATCATCTTTATACTCAGAGAAGCAAACAGGGGGCTAGACTTGCATTGATTGTGATTCCAAAATTTGCCACAGATTGTGTTAGTGGTAGAGGAAAATCAATAGTTTAATGTTTGCCATAAGCAGTTTTAGTTATGTCTAAATATTGTGCCTTAAAGCAGTGATAGGCAGGCAGGATGATACAAGATCTACAGCGTTATCTAAAGTAGATTGGCAAAGATGTCTGATTCCCAACACAAGCAATAAGAAAATGGCCCCTTTACCTGGCAAGCTTTTCAGCCCTGCTTACTAAGGACCCAATTTGTGTCTTGTGGTTGTGATCGCTCTGAAGAAGTGGAACTGTGGCTGCACCTGAGCACTTCCCCTCCTTTCAGTGACTGCTCTGTTGCATAAATCACTGGCAGCAGGTCCTTCAAACTTGCCAATTGGCTTGATTGATCTGAGGGGTGGGCTTAGTGCAGCTGATTGTAGACTTGTCAGGTCCACCAACCTGGGTATAAACGGGAAAGCACAGCAGGTCCTTGGCACAGCCCATTTTGGACATCCCTGCCTACCCTTTCCTCCTAAATAGTTGGTTTACCCCGTAAAAATCTGGGAGCCATTACCTTGGCTTTTAGGCAACCACCAGTTGATGGGACTTAGGGGGGATTCCTACAGGTTTTTGCTTCATTTGTGACAACACATGTCTTCTTCAAACTGAATAATTCTTAATCCACAACCTTACTGAAGTGCCTTAAAGCAGTTCCCTTAAAGCAGTGGTCCCCAAACTGTGCTCTTTAAGGGATTTCGGACTTCAGCTCCCAGAATCCCAGACTATTGGCCAACATGGCTGAGGTTTCTGGGCACTGAAGTCCAAAATGTCTTAAAGGGCAAAGATTGGGGACCACCACCTTAAAGGATCTTGATGCGAGTTCTGGAGACACTGGCTCAGCTTAGGGGCTCGACAGGCCAGCCTGTCAGGTGGCATGAAGAGGTGCCACCCAACAGTTCACTCTGCCTATTATCCCTACCATTCCCATGCCTCTTCTCTGGGATCTGCTTCCTGCACAGAGCCAAAATTTCACTGGAAGTGTAACCAATAAAGCTGTGGTGTTTACAACCCAACAATATGTGTGTGTGTGTTTTCTTGTTCATTGCTGTTACACAAACACACAGGGACAAACATATCATGGGCTGCAATTCAGTGCTAGGGGAACACATTACACTTCTAAAATGAGAATATGGAGTAGCAGGAATGAATTTTGGGGTGGAAAGACTGTGAGCTCATTTCAGTTGCGATATTAAGAATAAATCCTGGTATATGTCTCATCCACAGAGTCACCTGGTATAAGGTGTCTCATCCACAAGGTCACCATGAGTCAGGATCAACTCGAAAGTGGTTAACAACAACCACCACCAATCAGAATCCCAAGTGCTTTTTGTACCAGGTTATTATGGCTGATGAATCTTGGGATTCTAATAAAACATTAAAAAAAATAACAACAGTACTTTCTTCTTTGACCTTCCTTAGTAATTGTTCCAAGCCTATGATGTTTTCTGATAGTAGTATGGTGTCATTCGCACATCTTAGATTATTGGTGTTCCTTCCTCCTATCTTCACTCCTCCTTCTGAGTCTAAGCCTGCTGTCAATAAAATTAGGTGATCTTCTATGCCAAAAATGCGCATTTTGATTTCTAGAGGGATAACAATTGGATTTGAATTATCAAGGGGTTCCCCATGCCCTAGGAAGGGGTGTTCTGTTTCTTTGCAGGTATTCACCAATTCCTCATTGTTAGAATAGGAGTTACAATTTGAACCTAGCAGGCCTTCAGCTTCTGCAATTTCGGTTGCTAGGTCAGTTCTGGGAGCATGGATTTCAATGGGAGCCAAAATTCTAACTTTCTCCAAGGAGATTCAATAGACCAATCATGTGGGTTTTGCTCAACATTTAGCTCATTGGGTTCACTAGGAACATTCCTATGAGAAAAAAAAGATGAAATTTTGTTTGAACTGTCTTCTTCCTGCTTGATGGTAGATCAAACACAGGAGGAGAGGAAATTCCCAATTCTTTACAGGCATTCCTTGTGAGCATCATATTTGCAGCAGGAGATACAGCTAAATGGGGGGAGGGGCGGCTCTGGCCATATCCTGCTTGCAGCTTTAACTCTGAGGCTGGCTTGGCCTTAATGTTGAGAGGCCGAGAGAGTGTCTCCAGCTCAGCTTCCCTCAGCAACCCATAATTTGCACCCAGTGTGATGGGATCTGAGAAACACAGTGTGAGGGGATTTAATGATCTATTGTGAGAGATATAAGAGATCCAGCAATGCCACAGGGACCTATTTGTTAGTTCCAGTTAGAAGAGCCACATTGAATCATCTGTAGATTCAACTACTAACTGAATATATTGATGTACCTGAAAGGAATACTGAAATCATGTATGTGACAATGATAGAAATATCTTTATAGGCATAGGAATTAAATTATTAAGGATTATTAATTAGAGTCAAAATGTCACTAGAGGAGAGGTGGTTGAGTTTCCATCTTTTCCCTCAGCCAAGTGTGCATGTAGAAGGATACTGAGGTATCTAATCACAGGGCTGGCATTGTGCTACCTTATGCGCTTGATGCCCTTCTAAAGGTGTGACAGTGGCCTTATTCCAGAAGCAATTTAATTCCTGAAGCAAAATGCCAGTGACCAGACCTGTCCACTTTTATTTATTGATAGACATAATGCACAGCCCAGAGGCAAGGAAATAATAGCCTGTCTGGAGTCTGCTGCCTGAAGTAACTGTTTCCTGTTGCTTTAGGATAAAGTGGGCTTGGATAAGGACAAGATATTATCCATTGGATTGCATTTAGCACGAGTGCAGAGCTCAGTGTGTGCATATGTGCGTGTGCCTTTTTTGTCATCCACGGGGGAAAGGCCTTATAGGAGCATGTGCTGACTCAGCTGCAGCATCAGCTCAGCTGGTGGGACACATATTCTAGCATCCCACTGAGGGTCACATTTTGGTCAAAGGTGTCACAGTGATAGCTAGTGGGTTATGCTAATTAACTTTCTCCAGCTGGCTTTGCTGGCAAGCATATCGCTTTAAGAAATGAGTCAGCTGGACTCCAAGCATTTGACCCACATTTTTGTGGCTTTCTTACTGAGCTGGATATCCAGAAGTTGGTAGTCAGTCCCCATCCCCGCACAATATACGTTTCCTAGTTGTTTCAGGCTCCAATTAATTCAAGATCACTTAATCCCTGGAGGATATTTCAGTTGTCAGCTATACGTGTGCAGCTCAGTGCAGCCTATCATGGATCGGTGAATGCAGAAACTAACTTGACAGCTAGCCAAAGTAAATATTAAAAACCCACAGTGAGCAAATGTGCTGCAAAGAACGTTTTTAAAACACAGAGCCTAGAAGGGAAATACTGTTGAGGTTGTAACCATCAGAATATTTCAGCAAGTTAACTTACTGTAAATAATGGCCTAAATTCAACTGTTAGTGCTAAATAGAGAGGATGGATTGGATCAGTGGGGTCTTGGTCAATCAACATTTAAGTCTCATTGATTGCATGAGTCTATTCTAGTTGGGACTAATAGATGGATTTAGACTGAACTCAGAATAATTGCAAAGCTTTATTTAGATGGTAAACTTGGGGTTTGGGGACTGGCAATTTTATTGCAAAATACTTAGTCTGCTTAAATAACAGGGTGTCCTAATACATTTTGTGCCTAAGGCACTGCATTAGATGGTAGATCTCATCCCAAAATTATAATTTACAGTCCCAGAGCAGAAAAATCCATATGCCCCTTTTCCTGATTCTAAAAATACATGATAATAAGTTATAACAATTGGCTGCCTTATAATGACAGCAAAAATCTGCTATGATTTCCAGCCAGGTTAGCAGTTTCATTTTCCTTGAGATTTTAGGCTCCACATCTGCGACTGTGGGGTGGGGGCTTGTGTAACACAACTGTTGTGTTAGGCAATTGAGACTTCAGTGAGGTAGATGGAAAAATGCTGTGTCCTAGCATAAGCACTTTTCCAGAGTTTCCAGAGGACAAGATCTTTCCTGTCATCTGCTATCAGATCTCTTTTAACAAGATGCGAGAGGCTGCATGTAATGGTCAATACCAGTACTCTACAGTCCATCCTCAGTCCATACTGCAGAAGATTCTGAAACATAGGCTGGATGGCCATCTGTCAGGTATGCTTTATGTCTTCCTACATAGCAGGGAATTGGACCGGATGGCCCTTGTGGTCTGTTCCAGTGCCATGATGCTCAGTCCCAGGGGGAAAACATCAATTAATCCAGACCTTTGGGACTTTGTTATTACCTTACATAGCGTGAGTATATACTATATAGCTCATGTAATCCTGTAGCTGCCTGTTACAGGCAAGGATTTCTCACAGCAATCTTCAGCAAGAAGATCTGTAATGATGCAAAAGCTTTCCTGAAAAATCACTTGGTAAAATATATCGGAAGCCCTGAGGTTCTCCACAGCATTGTTTAGTAATCACTGTGCTAGAACACTTTGTGAAGCTTTCCAAAGGACTTGTATGAACACCTGGAGCAGGAAACATACTGGCTGCACTGGTGATTCCTTTTATATTTGGGATGTTAAATCATGAAAAGTGAAGTCAGAAATCTACAGCCCTAGACAACCAACTCATTTCAAGCAGCAGTTGCCATGTGGTTCCATTAATCTAAAACCATTCATTTCATTCATTAATTTATTCTCTCCTTCCTGCTCTCCCTTCCCCCTCTCTGTTTCTCTTGTGAGTTAACTATTCAGTTAATTTAAATTAAATTCACTTTATTACAGCAGCAATGGAGAACTTGTGCTTCCATGGATGTAGTTGTATTATACTTTCTACCACCATTAATCATTGGCCATGGTCCAACAACAACATTGTCCAACAACATCTGGAAAGTTATAACCCCTGGGGTTACCATATTCCAGTTGCTCATATCCAGGTATCTAATTTGCATATTATGCAAATATTATAACTATGCATATTATTAATTTGCATTATTAATTTACACTAATCATTGCACTTCTACCATTATGTTTGAACCTCAGTATGTATTTTGTATGTATTTTGTGCATTTTGGTTGTGTGAATAAAAGTATTTGTGGATTTTGGATGTTACAGTACTTTGCAATATGACCAACATAGCTATTGCTGAATATATTACCAAACTAAGGCCTGATCTAGATTGGCAAAAAGAAGTGTGTTCATGGCTGCATGAAACTCTAGCCTTTAGATGAGAAAAAGGGAAAGTGTGCCATGGAAACGCTTTTTTTGCGTTTTAGGGGAGAAGAAGCGCCTTTAAAAAGGTGCTGGTTTTCCCAGCTTCTTTTTTAAAAACTGCGGAACAGCGCAGCTCCATCTAAAGGCTGTGGTGCAGCTGCTAAGCATTAAGGAAAAGGCAACTTCGTGTCACACTTTCCTGCCAATCTAGAAAGCCCCTAAGAGCTCTTTTTTCCTCTTCTTTTTTCCCCTAGCTGGTATGAAGAGAGGGAGGCTTCCAAGGAGTCCCAGAGAGTAAAGAGATTCACTCTACTCTCTCAAGGTTATTTAGAAATGCAGTTCCACTGTGCTGCCTAGCCCTAGCCCTAGCCCTAGCCCTAGGCTCATACAACACAAAACTGCCTCTGCTTGCCTCCTTTCTTTTCCCACCTCTGGGCCTATTGCGGGAAGGGAGAAGGGAAGGACATGGAAGGTGGTAATGTTACACATGTGCAGTAGCAAGTGGAGCCTTCAGAGCAGGATGATGCTCCTGCCAGTTCTGGGCTTCTTGCACGGTTTCCTGCTTCATCACCACTGGCACATGTTAACCTATCCATTGGACTGCAATAAAGGAGAAATCGGGAATTTACTGCTTCAATTTGCCCAGCTGGCTGGGACACTTTTCAGTCCCTTCAGTCCGGGATTTCCAGGTTTTCTGGGACATATGGCAACCCCAATTCTCCCGCTCAGGGAGACAAATTCTAAAAGGCTCTGTTTCCATATTGTGAAGATACCACATGGGTGGGAACTGTGCTGCACTCTACATATCATTGAACAACAACTCTCAGCATTCCTAACTATCATAGTCAGTGATGAATGAACTGCTGGGAGCTGCAGTTCAACATCTGGAGAGACTCATGAATGCCACCTTGATATACAAAGTCAAGCGTCTCATTCTCCCCCTATTTTTCAACATTTCAAGTTTTGCTTCCTGAGAAATTGTTTGTTCAGTCAATTGCCTTTCTTCTTTCTTCCAAATAGAAGCTCACTCATTAGTGATGTGCCATCGGATTGTGAAGCTTGAGGAAATGCTGTAGTTGTGAGTAGCTGTACTGCAACCAGTCATAAGAGGGAGGTAAGATATATAGGATAAGATACACTCCAGTCATCGATGTCTGGCTCAAAAGGAGTGCTGTTTATAGATGGCTATGCTGCCATGAGATTATGCAACAAACCTGCAAGTCATCTAGATAACAAGGAGATAATTTAGGACTCAGTGGTTTATGTAAGTGAGAACACTTGTATGTGTATGTATGTATTTTTTATTGGATTTTATTGGATTTGTAATGGCTTCTAGTCAAATACAATAAAGACTGATTGACTGAGTACACATGTACATATAGAGAAAACTTCTGTAGCAAGTTATTTTCTTTGCAGCTGGAAGAAAGAACAGGCTCAGAACAGTGGAAACTTTTAGCTTCTTACCTGGCAGATCTCACCCTTCCATTTTCTATGAGCCCAAACTACAGTACTGTGTACATTTTCCTGAGAGAGAGGAATTTCTGCGCACTCAATAGGCCTTGCCTCTCTAGTATAGCCACAGAGGATTGCACTGATCCCAAATCCACCAGGACATCCTACTAAACCAAACCATTGCCATTGCTACAGAAAGCCATCATAGCAGTCTGGTATTTCCCAAGATTTCAGAGGTCTATACTGTCATCTTGGCCTTCCTATAAATATAAAGGGGGGGGGGATATGTTTTCTGTGTCTAATTCATGGATCACATATGTCAGATGTAGCTCAAGGCATTTTGCTACCTGAGATAAAGGACAAGATGGTGTCTACTACCCAGATCTGCATAGAGAGAAGGCAGATGCCCTGGCATATGAGTCTTAATTCAATTACGTATGACAACACAGCTCATCTTATAGCAACAGACTAACAAGGGTGGGGGACCAGTGGAGACTACATGGCATATAGAGCTGTGTCTGCCAACACCTTGCCCCTCTTACAACTGAACTAGTTGCTTCACTGACATGAAAGGTCCACACATGCAATGTATGTGCTCTTACCAGTGAATTACAGTCCCTTCTTAATACACTCTCAATGGTTCTGAGTCTTTCATCAATAGTACTTGAAACATAAACTGGAGCTGGCAAGGAGCAATGCTATCATAAAGTGTGATGCCATGCTTTTTAGAAGTATTTTTTAAAAGTTTTACAGTAGTGTAAGCAAAGGATGGGTAACAGGGATGTCTCCAGATTATTATAAACTGTAATTCCCATAATCCCTTATTACTGGATGGCTGATGAAAACTGCAGTCCAATTCTAGCTGAAGGCCTCCATACTTCCTCCCTCAGTTTAGGCCTTTTATAAAGATTACTGTTATTTCATGTGGTTTTGTTCAGACAAAATATCTCATTCCTAATTATTATAATCATAATTTGGGGTATTTTTTCCTTCGAAGGTATATGTAAGGTATATTTTGTATACATGTTTGGCCAAATGAAGAACATGTCGAAATTTGTTGGCTTCAATCCTATACCCAGTTACCTGTGAATAAACACCACTGGACAACAATGAGATTGAGCAAGCAATTATAGGATTACCTTGACAGTCTATTCTGTAGCTGTGGCTAGGATTTGGACCTCTGCTTTGGGAACATATTTTTTGTTCTTCATTTCAAATGTTTTCATATGAGAGTTTACAGATTTGCAGAAATATAATCAAAACACAGGACTGCCCTTCAATAAGATTTTGGATCAGAGAACACAAAGAATAAATTTGTACCATATTGCAAAATTTACAAGTCCAAAAGCTAACAAATCTACTCTCTCAATACATCTATTTCTAGACATTTCAGTTTCTCTAGCCCTTCTTTAGTAGTCTCATTTGTGCATCATATCAAATCCTGAAGAACCATTGTCAAAATGAAGCAAATCAAACAGTTTGCCAGACAGTTATTATTCAACTCAAAATCCATCTTTCCTTTCAATCCTTTAAGTAACTAAAAGAGACAGTGCCCCCCCTCCCCGCAAAGCAACAGGATATTGAATCCAATCCAATCCAATTTAAATTAGTTTGAAATTTAAATGTTGGGTGAAACAGACAGGTAAAATAAAGGGGCTTCCAGCTGCTGTGAAGGAAAGGCATTTATATGATGCATGCCTCCAAACCAGGTACCTGAAATGAAGCTGTACTCCACTGTGGGGAAAATGCTCATCTTTATGCCTGAATATAAATAGCCCAGCACCAGTGAAAAACAAATGAAAGTGCGACAACTCCAATGGATGTAGTTACACCATACACAATCCAACACGGGACCATGGGCTGAAGGGATATGAAGAGGGCATGTGGGGGTGGGGTGGGGACTCCATGATATTGCTTTGCCAATGTATCACTGAGCACACCAATAGACCGAGGCCCTCTACCACATGTACACATGCTTAATATATATGTGCTCAACCTTTACTTCTGTCCTAAAAGGCCTACTAGCTACATCTCTCTGACTTCAGAAATAAAGCTTGCTAATCATGCACAAAAGCAGGATTTACTTAGTTGGAGTGGGGAGAGTTCAACTAGTTCTGACAATTTCTCCACTTTAGCAAGAATTGGTTCTCCTGCAGTTTCCAGCCAATGGTTGTGGCCTCATCCTTGAGATCAGAGAAAAACAATCTTCCCAATCTGCTGCATGACAGAGTTTCAGATACCTGAAGATGAGGTTCTCCTGAATCTTCTCCTTTCCAGCTAAACATACCTAACGCATTCAACCATTCCTTATGGGGTTTTTTTCAGATTCTTCACAACCTACATCAGTTCTGCTCAAAGTGATGCTGATCCCTGAGCTATTGGGTGCCAGTTCCTGGTGAGTTTCCAGGAAGGAAAAAACAATTGTGTCCACTGAACACAAATATAGTGCTGGTTCCTTGGCACACTGGAGAAAAATATTTGCCCTAGCCTTAGAAGCAATGATCGAGGTCATCCTCTTCTGAACACACTACAGTTTACCAATATTCTTCTTGGAATCTGATATCCACAATTGGAAGCAGTATTGTACAGAGAGCCTGACAAATACAGAATTCAGTGAAACTCCTACTTTTTGTCAGAACTTAGAAATTGTTTTTGGACCAGCTTCCAGAATCATGTAGTCAGCATTGCCACTAGTCAAGCTTAATTAGGCTTTCTGGAACTTATAGCACCAACAAAGTGTCTTTCAGAAGTTTAACTTCTTGTCATCTGGAGATGAACAGATCAGATCTTTCTCTGATCCATGTCAGTTTCTTGTACGTTCATTGATTTCTGTTCTAATCCTCAATTTTTTAAATAAATATTTAATTTTCCAACATTTTCCTCACAAAATGTGCATGTCTAAATGCACTGTAACCCCATATCTCATTTTATACATGGTGGATTATCATTTTATACATGGTGTGTGGTTTCTGTCAGAAGAGGTCCTCTCAGGACTTCCAGTGGCATGGCCAAACGAGGATCACCTCTGTAGAGAGGGCTCCAGAGATGATTGTTACTCTGCAGAGACGGGATCAATTGGGGTGAGGTACCAGTTGATCAATAGTATCCCCCAGATAAGGGGGAGGCAGAGGGGCTCAACGAAGATCTCCAGCTCTGAAGATTTTGGCAGTTTGGTGCAATTAAAAAAGAAAGAAGCAGAGAGAAAGAACGCCAAATAGAGAGACTGAGAGATCCGAGCAACCACATCTGCATTAAGCAGTTGCAAGCCAAGGCTTGGTGACAGGGGTTTGGCCACCACTTTTCTATATTTTACCGTAAGAAGAAACTCTGAAGAAACTCCAACATTTATTTCACCAATTTTTATTTTTATTTTCTTCAGTTTTAAGACCCATCTGGATGATGAAATGGATTGAGGAGGTTGATGAGAGATTGAGATGAGGAAGGGAATGAGAAGGAGAATGAAAAGGAGAACTGAGAAAGAGGAAAAGCAGAGCAGAGGCAGAACGGGTGGAAACTGAAGTGAAGACAGAATGGAACGGATTAGTGAGGACTGAAGGCTTGAAAAAGAGAGGACTACAAAGGAATGAGAGGAGAAACCAAACCAAAGGGACAAAAGAAAGAAAGAAAGAAAGAAAGAGGAGGAGAAAGGGGGAAAGTAAGGGGGTAGAACTAAGGAGAAGAAGAAAGAAAGCTAATGTAAGTTATCCAATCCCCACCCCCTCTACCTCCATATAGGACTTTTTCTGGTTTTTTCTCTTTTTCTTCTTGCCACTTTTCTTACCCTTTGGAGAGTACCTTTTGGAGAAAGAGGAAAAAATACAGGGAGAACGTGTTGGTGGGCTGACGGATGGCGGTGCCAGCAGTAGAAGGAGGCTGGAGAGGATCTATGGGAAGAGGCAGAGTAGGATGCCAACATGGAGGAAAGATGGCGCCCGCCAGCGTTTGATGGTGTCCGAGGAAGATTGTAGGCCCAGAGAAGAGTCTTTTTCCATTTCCTTCCCGTATCTCTGTTTTTATTGCCCTCGTCTTCCCTTTCCTTCCCCTTGCTTTCGCTTGGATTGTTTTTTCCCCCTTTGGATTTTGTAGGTCTGGTTGAGTTGAGACAAGTGGGAGCGTTTCTTCTTTGGGGGGGTTGGGTTACGGGGGGTGTTGGCGGCTTGAAGACAGATGGACAGTTGGAAGGACATTAAGAAGAAGAGGATAAGAGTCGGGACACAAGAAGATCAGAAAATGGTGACTATCTGTACAAACAGGGTTTGAGAGTCAGTATCAGAAGAAGAAAATGGAATAAGTGGACCTTGGGTTATAACCGAAAGAAGGAAGTGGAAAGAAAAAATTATATAAGAGAATAGAAGGAGGGAGATAAAAGGAAAAAGAGATCTAGCGAAAATTGATGAACTAAAAGGCAGCAATATTGGATTGGCTTTTCTTTAAGGGGGGAATTTATTTGTAATCTTAAACAATTATCTCCTGGCTGTTTTAATATTTAACGTCTTTTTAAAATTATCTATATACATAATACCTTGGTCTAAGTAGGAATTGTTGTTTCTAAGAAATTTGTAATACAAAAGAATTTATTTGAACATAATTGCTGTTTTAGACTAACTTGGTAAAAAGATTAGTTATAACAATTTGCAATTTCATTTAAGATACTAACTGATACTGTATTGTATTATCGTGTTATGTAATTGGTCTGATATAGCTCTACTAGAAAGAGGTTTATTTACCTCTCTTCTCAATTTAGGCTGCTATAGTTGGTATATTAATTTGCCCAACATATATAGATATAGATATAATTGAGATCTCAATTTATTTTGCTTTTCATTAATAGATTGGACATTTATCTCAATAGACTTTTTGAGCTGTGTCTTTTTGTCCTCTCTTTCCCTTAGGATTCTATTTCATTCACCCACAGAGGGAAATTAACTGGAAAGATTTATTGGGGGTTATTAAGTAAGTATTATTTAAACTATAACCTGGTATAAATTGATAATATTAAATAGATTGGGAACTTATTTTAAAAAACACAAGTATTCTAAACTATTGTAAACAGAAATCTAAAGAAGTAGGAAAGTAGAAAAAGGAAAGGAAAGGGAAAAGAAAGAAAAGGAGGAGAAGAAGGGAAATAGGGATACAGTATACAAAGTGAGAGAAAAGGAAAAGATAAGAGAGAGAAGAGAAGGAAGGAAAGAAGGAGAAGGGGATAATAAGTAAGTGAAGTTAGTGGAGAGAGAAGAAGGAGAGTGAAGGGAAAGAGAGGGGAAGGAAAAGAATATATAAAGATCAAAGGGGGAGAGGATAAGGAAAGAAGAGAGATAAGGAAGGAAAATGAAAGAAGAGGGAAAGAGAGACGTTGGGGACAAGTAAGGAAAATTGTAGAGGAATATTGACAGTTGTATGAAAGATCATAATTTTTCCTTTCTCCAAACCTTGTTTGATATGTGGTCAAAGATGGTTCCAAATACAAGGAAGAATTCAGCACAGACAATAAACACACCACAAAAGAGAACCTCGGTAGATGCAAACACGAAGATGGGAGAACAAAATGGAGGATATCTAGAAGAAATAAGGAAAATGCATCAAGAAACGAAGCAGGAGATACAGAAAATGAGAGAAGAGATAAAAAGAATTCAAGATGGTGCTGGGTGAAATTAAAACCGAACTTGGAGAGATGACCTCAAGACTGGACAAAGTGGATGGTGACTTGAAAACAATTAATGGGAAAATAAAAGGTTTGGGATCAGATGTGAGGGAAAAGGAAACATAGGTTGAAATGTTGTCTAAAGATCACGAGCAAGACCAAGAATTAATAATGAAACTACAGTTGAAGCAGAGAGAAATCTGCTTGAAACTACGAGGACTGCCTGAGAAAATGAATGAAAATTTATATGTTTATCTTTCTCTAATCTTAGCAAAATTTGTGGACGAACCTGGGAAATTGACCGGATTTACAGAATTAATTCATGCATAGCTAAAATGAAGAATCTACCGAGAGATGTAGTGATTTATTTTGTGAGGAATCAGACAAGAGATTTAATTCTGCACCAAAGTTTTAAAACAAAGCTCACCATAGACAGAAAAGAAATTGCTGTTCTACACGATATTCCTGGGAAGATTCTGAAGTTGAGAAAGGATTTTTACTTTTTGACTGACCAATTGAAAATACACGGAATTCCCTACAAGTGGGAGGAAATTGAAGGGGTGACAGTGATGTGGGAATCAGAAGAGAGTCCACTTGAATTCTGTGGAGAAGGCAAAACATTTTCTGACTGGTTTGAAGAAAGACTTTGAAAGAAGAAAAAAAGAAGATGGAGGAGAAGGAAGAGGAGGAGGAAGAGAAGGAGGCAATTAACATTATAAAGTGATCTTTTATAATAATTTCACATATTGAAAGACAACAGGTGGGTATTTTTCTCCTGGGAAGATTCTGAAGTTGAGAAAGGATTTTTACTTTTTGACTGACCAATTGAAAATACACAGAATTCCCTACAAGTGGGAGGAAACTGAAGGGGTGACAGTGATGTGGGAATCAGAAGAGAGTCCATTTGAATTCTGTGGAGAAGGCAAAACTTTTTCTGACTGGTTTGAAGAAAGATTTTGAAAGAAGAAAAAAGAAGATGGAGGAGGAGGAGGAGGAGGAGGAAGAGAAGGAGGCAATTAACATTATAAAGCGATCTTTTATAATAATTTCACATATTGAAAGACAACAGCTGGGTATTTTTCTCCTTTCCTTTTCCTTTTTCCCGCCTTCCCTCCAATTTGGGGAAACTAACTTAATCTCTGATCCTAACTTTAACTAAATTATCTATTTTAATTTTTATCCTTTTAGAAGATAAAGTTCATTTGTTTGAATTTGAGTAGTGGTGATTCATTCATTAGATTTAAGACAGTATGAAAATTCTATCCTGGAATGTGAAAGGGTTAAACTCACCCTCAAAAAGAAAGAGAGTTTTCTTACATTTAGAAAAGAATTATGCAGATGTGATCTGTCTTCAGGAGTCACACATAAAAACCAAAGATATAATACTAATTTAAAGACAAAAACTTGGTAAGGAATATGTATCTTCCATAGATAAAAGTAAGAGAGGGGTAATAATTTTTGTTAAAAATAATTTAGAATCCAAAGAAGTATTTAAAGACAAAAATGGATATTACTTAGGAATAGAAGTAAGATGGATATATTGGAATATTATGAATGTAATAATGATAAAAAAAGTAGGCTTATTTTTTTAGATTTTGAGAAGGCTTTTGACTCTGTTAGTTGGGACACGTTACTGGAATTATTGAAAGAAATTAAGGTAGAAAATTTTTTTATGAATTAGATGGGAAAGATTTATAAAAATCAAAAAGCGCAAATAAGAATTAATGGCGAAAGAACAAAATGTATTACAATCCAAAGAGGGACGAGACAGGGGTGTCCGCTTTCTCCATTGTTGTTTTTGCTGATTATAGATGTGTTGATAAAGACAATAAATAAAGACAATAAATAAAATGGAAGAGCCATCACCACCAGTCCCAGCAGCTGGTGAGGAACCCTCCCTCCATTCCAACTGCCACTGCTGTGGACCCTGAGGGAGAGAAGAGCATAACACCCCAACAAAGAGAGGAGGAGAGTCACAATGACCATCAGGAATCCAGGGGTAGGAAGAACCTGCTAACTCTGCTGGTACTTAGACCTCTGCCTTCCAAATAGATTCCTCTCACTTCAGGACAGAGGCCCTGACTCAGTAGGCACCGTGTTTCCCATCACGCATCCCTCCCATCACTCACAGCTGCTTTGCCTGCTAGGACTATAAAACCAGGACCTAACAGGATTCTGCTGCAAAACATCCCAGCAGAGAGAATGGAAGGACTGCAGTGACTATCTGGGGCCAGGGGAAAGAAGAAGAAGCTGCTGGTTCTACTGCTACTTGGACCTCTGCCTTCCAAGAGCCTTCTAAGAAGCAGAGCCATCCTTCCAGGCCATCTGGTGCCATCCGGCCATAGAGGGAGAGATGCAGGCCCAGCTCCATCGGGCCTGGCCTAGATGAAGAAACAGAGCCCTCCCTCCAGTCCATCTGCCTTGGTCCAGGCCTCAGAGGGAGAGAAGAACTGCTGGACCTGATCCTCTTCCCCAACACCATTCCCTTCTCCTTATGTGTCATGTCTTTATTAGATTGTAAGCCTGAGGGCAGGGAACTGTCAAAAATAATAATTGTAAGCCGCTCTGAGAGCCTTTAGGACTGAAGGGCGGAGTATAAATACTGTAAATAAAATAAATAAATAAATAAATAAATAAAAAGGGATGCCAATTTAAAGGGATGTAAGATTAAAAAACATAATTACAAAATAAGGGAATTCGCAGATGATGTAATTATAATAAAGTACAGATTACGAGGCTGACAGCCAATTTTCTAATGGAGGCAACAAAAATTTGGTATAATTTAACTAATCATTCAAAAGTCAAATAATTTTATAATGGCGACAAATTTTAATGTGGAAACTTGCTCTAGTTGTTTTAGCCTTTGTACTGCAAATTGCTATGTTGTAATATCGTGATATGCCTAATAAAGGTTGGTGGATGGATGGATGGATAATAATGGAGAACTCAAAGGAGATATTAAAAATATTTGGCCATGTAGCTGGACGTAAGATAAACAAGTGCAAATCAGCTCTTTTAACTAAAAATTTGAAAGGAGAAGAAGAGAAGGAGATAGAAGAAACAGTGGGTATAAAAGTGATGAAGAAAATCAAGTAATTAGGGGTTCAGATTACAAAAAGATTGATTGATTTGTTTGATAATAACTACAGGAAATAGTGGAGTAAGATCAGAAGTGATATGTTGTATTGGAATAAATTAAATGTATCCCTACTAGGAAGATATCTACAATAAAGATGAATATTTTACCTCAAATCCTTTTTATGTTTCAGATGATTCCTATCATAAAGTGTGACAAAATTCTACATGACTGGCATAAAGACATCTCACAGTTTATTTGGAGAGGTAGAAAACCAAGAGTCAAACTTAAAATTTTACAAGATTCAAAAGACAGAGGGAGCCTAAACCTCCCAAATTTAAAGTTATATTTTGAGGCCTGTTCATTATTATGGATGAAAGACTGGGTCCTATAATCTGATAATAAACTTCTAGAATTAGAAGGAGATGTGCTAACTACGGATGGCATGCATATATAGCATATGAGAAAGACAAGCAGAACAAAAATTTTTCCAACCATTATATAAGGAGATCATTGATGAGAATATGGAATAAATCTAGAAGAAGAATAATACCAAAAATGGGTCTGTGGGTCTCCCCATACGAAGCTTTCTATAGAAAGAAAATGTGTAGGGAAGGGAGATGGTGTACATACAAAGACTTACTGGAAAGGAAAGAAGAAGGTTGGGAACTGAAAGCAAGAGAGATACTGGTTAAGGAAGGATGGGAGTTAAACTGGTTTAGTTACAGGCAAATATTCGAAAGGCACAAGAAAGATTTAAGAGGTTATGGGTTTGAAATGGATGAAGGGAGTTCAGAGATATCTAAAATATTAGTTAAAGACAATAGTAAGTTAATAGGGAAACTGTACAAGATTCTTTTAAAGTATGATACAGAAGAAGTAGTAGTTAAGGAGTCAATGATTAAATGGGCAAAGAATGTAGGACATTCCATACAGATGTCACAGTGGGGAAAAATTTGGGGGAATATAAATAAATACACAGCCTCTCAAAATTTAAAAGAAAACTTTTATAAAATATTCTATCGGTGGTACTTGTCCCCAGAAAAGCTTGCAAAAATCAAATAGTAATCAAATAATATATGTTGGAAATGTAAAAAGGAGATAGGTACATTCTATCACAGTTGGTGGACATGTAAATGGGCAAGGAAATTTTGGGGGATGGTAAGAGAGTCAATTAATGAGATTTTAAAGGAAGAGATAAAATTGGAACCCGAATTCTTCCTGTTGGGAATTTTTGAAGATAAATTTGAAGCTAAACATGGAAAAATTGCATTTTATATGAACTCTCTTGCGAGAATATGTTATGTTGCTAAATGGAAAGATGTTGCTATACCAACAAAAGAAGAATGATTGAATGGAGATGGACAAATTGACACAAGCTCTGAATGACAAGTCTGAGGAAATTTTTATAGAAGAATGGAAGTTAGTATATGAATTTCTTGAAAAAGAGTGGGGTAAAATAGCAACAATGAATATATATTAATATATTAATATAGAATTTTTAGGATGTATTTGAAATAAATAACTATGATTAAGTATCTTAGTTTTCTTAGTATGTGTAAAAATGAACTTGTACAAGATAGGAAATTGTTTCAACTAGAGATGTATAAGATTTAAGAATGCTTCAACTACAGATGGGATCTTCAAGAGCAAATGATAAGTATAGACATAGAAATGTATAAGAAATGTGAGTAGACAAATGTAGATATAAGAAAGTCAAAATGATCACTAGACGGGATGATAGTGGGGTAAAGAATGAGGATGAAAGTGTAATTCAAGATGAAGAAGATGAGATAGAATAAGAATGAAGACGAAATGTTTGGAAGCTAATGTAGTATGTGCTCTTTTATGGTTAGGGTTTGAATGTAGATATGAATGTTAATATGTAAGTTTAGAGGTATGGATCATTGTATGTAGACTGTGTTTGTGAAAAGTATTTGTTTATATGATTTATTTGTATGTTATAATAAAATTGAAGAAGAAGAAGAAGAAGAAGAAGAAGAAGAAGAAGAAGAAGAAGTCCTCTCATTAGGCAGCATGAAAGAATAACCTCATCGGCTTGTCTTAAGCTCCTTGGGTGTGCCACTCTGTTTGAGGTCCAGATGTTTCGCTCTATATGCCAAATGGTCTTTCTCAAATAAAACCCTTAAAGTAGCCCTGTGCATTGGATGTAGTCAAAGTTGTTGTCCCATCGAATGGCAGTCCAATAATATTCTGTTATGGGAAAAGTTAGCTATCTCCTTTACTTCAGGAAGCAAAATGACTTGGGGTATATCACTACTGTGGAAATAACAGAGTTTGACACCACTTTAAGTGCTGTAAGCTCTATTCTATGGAATCCTGGGGTGAGTAGTTTTGAAAGGTCTTTAGCTTTCTGTACCAAAGAGAACTGGTGCCTCCCATTCTGTAGGATGGAATCATGGCAGTTAAAGTGGTGTCATGCTGTATTATTTTATGGTGTAGATACACCCTTGGACCGCCCCTGAGTTCTAATGACTGCTGTACTCAGCTCAGGCCACTGTTGAACTGGATCCATAAGAGGTTAACCTATTCACATTTTCCTAGACTGGAGTAAAGTATTAGTGATGAGTGGGCAGAGCATTTCCAATCCTGAATCATACTAATCAATATCCTATCTACAAATGAACATCACATTTCAAAGCTTTTCAGCAGATGTCATCTCTTTCCCAAAAACAAATACTAATACTGCTAGAATTTACACACTCATTATCAGGGTATCAGGGTAGATTTATATTCTTCTCCTGTGTTAAAGAGAGTAGCCAGGCACAGCCATAAAGTTTCACAAAGTCCTTAAGGTTCTAAAGACCTTGGAAATTTTATTAGATGAAAATGTTATTTCTCCATTCAAAACAGCATTACATTTCATTGGGAATTATTTTTTTCCACTATTAAAATGTTCTTTTTTCATCAGGGAGTGGCAGATAATGTCTGTAAAGTTTTATGGTCTGCTTGTATAAAAAAGGAGTCCTCCCAAACTGGCTAAGGCTGAAGTCTTGTCCAATATTAGTTGGGAATAAATCTCATTGCGGTCATAAGATTGCTGAATAAACATACTTAAGTTTGCACTGCGAATAATTTAACTTTGAGTTGACTGTGACATCACATTTGACTAAGCAATGCAAGCCTCAGGCTAGCCTAGAACTCCCCAATCTGGTTGGGGAGGACTGACTGGACTGGCTTCCAGCTCCCAGAGTCCTCTAGCCAACTCAGCATCTGGAGGGCACTAGGTCTGGGAAGGTTAAATTAGTGGGATATTGAACCATGGCAGTGTTTTAGTGCTTAACATTTTTGGCCTTCCACATAAGTCAGAGGGAAAGTTATTTTTATTTTTGTAATGCTGGAAATTGAGCTTGCCACGGAGAACAATTTAACATGATTCCCAAACTTTGGAAACAAAATGTGGTTTTGGAAATTATTGGTAGGTAGGGATTGTTTTTCTGGGTGGAGGGACTAGCTATTTTACATTCTTGGTGAAGGATCAATCCTTTGTAGTAGAACCATTTGTTTGTTACTTTGAAATCCAGGAATATACTTTTTTCCAATCCAGATATAGCTGTTTAATGAGCTTTAATTCCAGGATTTGATAGTGGAAAGGTAAAAGTTCTATTCTATTTTTCAACCATATTCATCTGAGGCTTTTTCTTCCTAGCAGTGGTTAAAATGGATAGCAAGAGAGGAGTATACAACAGTACTTCACAAGGTATCTGATAAGGAGCGATGTCCAGCCTTTTTCCTATATGATGCCCTATCGGTGCCCATTCCCTACAGTTTTTCTTTCTTTCTTGAAAACTCACAAGCCACTGGCAGCCAATGGCGTGTGGACCAATACTAGTTTCTACTTTGATTAGCACTGATAGAGTACCAGTTAGTATGTGCAAGACTGTGGAGTTCTGGCAAAACATTTAGTGTATGTTAATAACTCATTATAGAATGTTGATATAAAGTAGAAAATTAAAGAAATTGTAAATTCCACTTAAGTCCCAGGGGTTTTCTAATAGCTGATTAAAAAAAATCAATTATAGATCTAGGTGTCTCTGAGTAAAAGCTAGGAATCTCTCCCTCATCTAATGCCATTCCTTTGGGAAAGAGCTTTTGGAATTGTTCCAAAGCAAATTGTAATATGGTCATGTAGAAGGCCTACCTTCTTAGCTTCAAAGAGTGAGATGCTATAGTACATAAGAATTGTGTGTGTGTGTGCGTGTGTGTATAGAATCATAGAATCACAGAGTTGGAAGGGACCACAAGGGCCATCCAGTCCAACCCCCTTCTGCCATTCAGGAACTCTCCATCAAAGCATCCCTGACACATGGCCATCCAGCCTCTGCTTAAAGACCTCCAAGGACGGAGACTCCACCACACTCTGAGGGAGTGTGTTCCACTGTCAAGCAGCCCTTATTGTCAGGAAGTTCCTCCTAATGTTGAGGTGGAATCTCTTTTCCTGCAGTTGCATCCATTGTTCCGTGTTCTAGTCTCTGGAGCAGCAGAAAACAAGCTTGCTCCCTCCTCAATATGACATCCCTTTAAATATTTAAACAGGGCTATCATATCACCTCTTAACCTTCTCTTCTCCAGGCTAAACATCCCCAGCTCCCTAAGTCGCTCCTCATAGGGCATGGCTTCCAGACCCTGCACCATCTTAGTTGCCCTTCTTTGGACATGCTCCAAAGTTTTAGTTGTTTGTTTTTTGTTTTTTGTTTTTTTGAAAAAAGTGTGTGTGTATTTCCCTCCTGGGCAGAGTTCCTATCTGTTTAAGTACCAATCAATAGTGTCTGTATCTTATGTTGGGCATTTCAGACATGCTAAATTAGTGTGGCATCTATTTTCCCTCAGGTACACTGATGGACAGCTGAATGAGTAGGCAATTTCATATATGTATATTTCCTTGTGAATTATTTGTTGCTGGAGCATTCCTGGTTATTCCTGGGATAAATCCTCTCTAATCGTGACATTGTGTGAAAATTGTAGCCATGGTTGCACGACTGTCACTGTAAAATGCCTGTTTAAACCCCCGATTTCTCCCATGTGATAAAGTTCTCAATCTGAAAGAAAAGTGGGCCCTAAATAAAGTGAATAACAACAATAGCAACAGCATTAAAATTCGCCCTTGGCATATGTGCCCTTGCCATACATGGCTTCAAGCTTACACAGATGGCAAATAGTGAGGGACAAAATGGTGTATGTGCCGCAGGCGCGTGCACACCATGTTGCACAGGAGCACACCGCCATTTAAATAAATGGGACTCCAGCATATGCTGAATTTGCCTTACACGGGGGTGGTGGTGTTCAGAACGGATCCCCCGCATATGGCAAGGGCAGACTGTACTAGCTTTGTTACCTTTTGAGTGCATACAAAAGCCTTTTATTCTCTCAGGCCTTTTTAATCCAGTTTAAAGTAGTGCTTTAAATAGTTTTATTTTTGATATTTTTAGACCTTCTTGTGATGTCTGGTTTTACTTTTGCCTCTTTTCATTGACCACTGCTTTGAACTGATTGTTTTATTATCCTGTTTCTGTTTTTATGAGTATTCTTGATTTTTGTTTGTGTTTTCATTTTATGCTCTTTGAGAGTTATTGACACCAGGACAAACCAGGGAAGAGAGGGAACTTGGACTACAGGGGTCACAAAAGTATGGGACCATGGAACTGCAGATTTGGGAAGAACCTCCAAAGGTAGTCTAGTCCAACCCACTGCTGAAACAGGAAACCAAAGGGAAAGCACCCCAAACATAAGCCGGTTTAATTGCTGTTTACAAGTCTCCAATGAAGGAGAGGCCACTGAGATGTTCTGTAGTCTAAGGAGCCCTGGTGGCACAGCGGTTAAATGCCCATACTGCAGCCACTCACTCACAAACCACAGGACTGTGAGTTCAATACCAACCAGGGGCTCAGGGTCAACTCAGCCTTGCATCCTTCCAAGGTCACTAAAATCAGTACCCAGCTTGTTGGGGCAATTAGTTTACAGATTGTAAAGCAATTAAGGAGTGATGAGCAGTATAAGCAGTATAGAAATGTACTTACTATTGCTATTGCTTGCTATTATATGAACCAGTGGATGTGCAGTTGAGTGGTTTCACTATGGTATATATGACCAGACTATCAGAACTTAACAGGAACAGCTGGACACAGTTGTAAAAAAGAGTAAACAAAAAAAAAGCACAAATGTGGTTATCATTATAAACATGATTGCAGTACCTCTCTTGCTTGGAAATGGGAAGCATGAGAAGTGCTTCAAAAATAAACCTTGTGAGATTCACATGCTGCTTGTTGTAAGATCATAGAAGAACACATGACAAAGATCTCTGGAAATTTTTAGGAAGAATATTATGTTGTTAAGAGGTAGCAAAACTGAAATATGGGTGACATCATGTTTGCCTTGTGTTGTTTTCCAAAACCATGAGGTAAGTATAAAGTCTGGAGCATTTGTAGGCCAAGTTGGCTCATAATCCTGTCATTGGCTCCCACTCATCAGATGGCCTATCCTGATCATGTGGAGCTGATATGGTTAACAGCTTAGTTTGGCCCACTCTGAGTATCTGCTGAGCATACCAAGTCTGTCAGTGCAGGGGGATGTTCATTCCATGTGGTGAGCACTGCTTGATCCCTCTCAATATTGAGTTTCATCACGAGGATCTCAACTATGTGGGCCAAAATATTTGGCCTGATGTCAGAATTCAGGAGGGTGCTGGGTCTATGAGGCTGTTTGACTTAAAGTCTTTGGTCTCCAGTTGCTACTGGAACTTGATTCACTTAATGGAACGTGTGAGAATGTTCAGCTGTCCCAGTTCCATATGAAAGAGTAAGATCAGAGCCTTGGATGTACTATATATGTATAATAGAAAGGTATACAACCTTTAGTCCCAGCTTCTTTGTTTTTTTGGGCCAAGATTATGTACACTGTTAACACAGTGTAAATGTAGCACTGTTCATATAGTTCCTATAGTTACACAAGTGATTATGCAGCTAGGACCTTACACACCTGATTATGCAACAGATGCCAGAAACTAATGCTGATACAGTTGGTGGCTCTTTGGATAATGTGGCTTTCTCTCCCTTTATCTAAGAAGATAGGAGTTGAGGAGAAGCAAAAATTATACTCTAACCCTGTAAGATCAGAGGCAGCAGCCAGTGTGTAGGAAATAGAAACATCATAAAAACTCACATTACCAGTGCTTTCTTTGTTTCTTAGGGGACAATACTGTTATAGGGTCAAATAATATTTCATGCATCTTATCAAGAGTTATTTCATCTGTGTTTGTCCCATTACCATACATTACCCTCTTTTTTGGTCTCCCTCAGAGATACTAGGAGGACTGAAGTGATTGCGGAGAAGCTTGGCATACCTGCAGCTCTACCAGTGTTGCCTTAGCTTGGTTGCACTGAACAATCAGCCTCCCTAGATAAGACAGGCAGCAAATCTCTATGGTCTCTGGAAGCAAGGTTGATTGTTTATTCTGTGAGAGACAGCCAAAGGCTTATGGCTTCTTTGTTCCCTGACTGCTAATTGACCACCTGGGTTCTTCTTTCTTCAAGTGACCTATGAACACTGCCAACAGTACTCTGCTACCAGAGGCTAGCGCTCTCCAGTCAAAATCCTGTTGAGGATTTATGAATGGGTAAACTCCGTAGTTGTGGTGCCATGCGGTGAATCCTGTCCTGGTCCCCCAAATCCCCACTTACTGGAAAGCAGCTGATTGACAGTCCCAACCTCTTTTCCATGAACAATCCTCTGGTGTAACAGGCAAAAGGAGAACTCCTGTCATATCTCCTCCTTGCACCCAAGGTCATTTGTGCAAGAAATGGATGGGAACAGCTGCCAGTTACCTACTGAGAAACAGGGAAACAGACCCCCATTGATCACAGTGGCTGCTTCTTGGTAAGTGGAGACTGGGGGACTTTCGCAGTTCTTGCATCGGGCTACATAGGGATCATGAATACAAAACAGTCACAAGTGAATACAAAACAGTCACAAGTAGGTTATGGATTCGTACCTGCCCAATAAAATTCTGGATACTTTGCTTTGAGTTCTTTAACTTGGATCAGACACCCAGGCTGCTGCCACACTACAGAATTAATGCAGTTTGACACTACTTCAACTACCATAGCTCAGTGCTATGGAATCCTGGGATTTGTAGTTTGTTGTGGCACCAGAGCTCTTTGACAGAGAAGGCCAAATAGTTCACAAAACTACAAATCCCAAAATTCCATAGCATTGAGCCATGACAGTTAAAGCAGTGTCAAACTGCATTAATTCCACAGCTCCAGAGGAAGCATAATGAGTTTTAGTTATGAAAATAGGTAACTATAGCCCGATACAGACAGGCTTGATGAGGGACCTTTCCGGCGCGATTAGGGTTAGGGAGGGTGTAATGTTTGCACACTCCCTAACCCTAACGCGTATGGACCCCACCATTTTAAAATGGCGGCATCCATACGGGCAACCCATAAAAATGTCATGGCGTGCACAGCATTTACATAATGCTGTGCAAGCCTGACTTAATGGCGCCGTGGGAGGGTGCCTACAGCAACCTTTCCACGATGCCAAAGGAAGAGCTCCTTTTTTGCTCCTGGTCCTTGGCATGGCCTTTAGACGGACGCGTCAAGGACCCCAAGGGAAAAGGGGCCATGACGGCAGCCCCTTTCTTCCCTGCTGCACTCTGCTTTCAGGCCGCAGAGAAGCAGCAGTTCGCTGCTTCTCCACGGCCTGCAGAAGCGGCGGGATGGGGCCTCTGGGGCTGCCAGTGAGGCAGCCTTGGCCCCATCTTGCTGCATCTTTGGGCGAGTGCAGACTGCCCCTGAGTAATTTCAGTGGGACGTAAATTCAACAAACTAGGCTTGGACCCAACATATTTTCTTGCTGTTTATATGACATGTTTGTATAGTAGGTCCATCTGAGCATCACATAAGAAACTGAGGCTGAGTCCCTAGCTTACCTAGAGCCACATCGATTCAAAGCAAAGGCAAGATTTAACTAAGGGGCTTTTCCATTTATAGCACAGTGTCTTACTAGTTCCTACTAGGGTGGGGAACCTGTGGCCCTAATTTTCACATCGTGCCTCTCCTTTATCTGGGCTAGTTGCAGAAGATGGAAATTTTAGCCCAACAGTAAATGGAGGTTGTATATTCCCCGTTCTTATGCAATACAGGCATTAGCAGGACTACAATTGGGCATTAAATCATCCCTATCATGGCTGGTCAGTTAACTAGCATATTTTTAATCAATGTGATGTGATGTTTTCAACCCTCAGTGGCTTTTCTTAGAATTGGTGAGAGGCAGACAAACATAGAATTTGTATAAATAGAACATTGGCATAAATAAGCAGATGTCACTCTGAATAGCACCACAAATTGGTGATATCATTTAGAAACAACAACATGATGGAGTCAATGCTAATTAAAGGACCCAGGACAATCTCTTGGCTATAAAAATCACTCTTGGGAGAGTTCATCACAGAAAAGGCCAGCCAATTTCAAGGCACACCCCTAGAGGCAGATTTATGGTGGATTAAGTCCTGACAAATTCCTTTGTGGGAGGTGTTCAAGAGGACTGGAATACAATTTCCCTGCACATAATCCAAGTTGAGGGATCTGTCTATGAGATCTCATAAGCTCTATGAAAATAGTGTTTTACAGGAAGGAAGGGACAAATTCTTTCCAAGCCAAAGAAGCATCTTCCAGGCCATAATTATATCTAGCCTCTTATGTCATTGGAGTTGCTACATCTCTTGTTCTTTGCCTGGAAGACCTCCAAAGGTGAAATTGGGGTGGAACATTACATCAGCAATGCCAAAAGATGACAGTCCCACTATGTCCTGATATAGGCTGTACGTTGCCTCAGAAAAGACAGAACGGAAGGAACCATCTTGCCATGCAGAATTAGATATATGACTTCAGCAGATTTCATGTAGGAGATGAATTATGGGTTCAGCTTAGTCCATCACTCATTAACTAAGTCACTAGAACTCATGAGCTCTTACTAGTGTTCTCATACATATGTGATTTTTGTCATGTCCATACAAGAACATCTCACAGACAGAATTTGATAATTTTATACAAGCTATATATCCCCTCTTGGTATATTTGATATTTTTAATATCTTGTGGTACCAGTAATGCTCAGCATTGCACAAATTGTGTTCCCAAAGACCTATCATTATAGGTCTTCTTATCTTAGGGTGATATTTTGCTTGCATTTAAAATATGTAGTTATGCATTACACTATAAATAAATCCATAGAGACTGAATATAGACACCATTTATCTCGAAGTTCTAACCAATTCATATGCAGTAAACCTATTTTGAAGCACTTAATCTAGACTAGTACTTTTCCATGTTGGGTCTCTAGACATTGGCTTTCAATTTCCAGAAGCCCTGGAGAGCATATTTAATGAAGATTTGGGGAGCTGTAGTCCAACATATTCTGAAACCCTCTAGGTTAGCAACCACTGTGCTAGGCTATAAAGATGATATCCTTGTTGATGTATGGACAGCCACGTTCTCTCCCCCTTCCACATGTGAGCAAAGCCTGTAGAGATATAGTGACAAATATCCAATTATTGTTAACAGGCAATTACAAAAAGTACTTTGAGACCTTGGGCGATGAGGAGAAAGATCTAAGAGAACTTTTTAGAAGTTCTCTAGTGTTATCCAAACCACCCCAGGGTCATCAGTGAACAGATTATAATATAGCAGATTGTCTCTAGATATACTGTAATAAGGGAGTTGTAGTTGTGGCACTATTCCATTAAAATATTCTGCAAGATGAAGAGGTCCAGTGTTGAGATACAATGTGCAAGCACCGAGCAGTCACCGATCCCAACACCTTGGATCAGAACTGTTACATTTGCTGAAGCACACAGAGCAGGGGTTCCCAACCCAGGGTGCCTGCACCCTCCAGGAGGTGCAAGATGGAATTTCAGGGGTGTGGCAAAGAATAGCTTATGTCTTTAAGTACGAGTCCACTCATTTTTTTCCCTCAATTAAGTAGAACCTAATTACTCCGTTTAGATTGCATTCTATGCACTGAGTTAAAAGCTTCTTTGAAAAAAAAGTGCAGTTTGTTCACCCACAGTATTGTATGTGACTCAATCTGTGGTCCAGACATTAGAAATCAGATTTCATCTTCAAATGTGATGTTACTCTTTTAGGGGGTGCAAACTTTTAACAAGCATTTCCTGGGGGTGTGGGGCATAAAGAAAGGTTGGGAACTGTTGCTATAAAAGAACAGTAATATTCTACTGCTGTACTCACAGAATAAACTTTCCACTTGCATAGGATAAACTCTGGATGCAATCCATAATATTTTTTTTATAATAGTGCACTTGAATCAAACTATAATAGTCTACCTAGGCCAAGTAGCTTGTTCAGCCAAAGAAGATTTTTATTTCCTGTTAACATCATCGTTCTTCATTTTTGTTATTAGTATTCCTTCTTTTTCTTGAATTGTTTTATGAAAAGACAGACATAGTCTAGTGTTCTGACACTGGCTTCTGCTGCCCACTGGAGGGCACCCACATCTGGCTTTATGCTAGAGATGCTTTGATCCAAGAGAAAACAAGAAGCCACAGTGGAAAGGTGATGTTGTTGCCTTTGTTTGAACTTACATTCACTGATCAGAATACATGAGCTTTTAAAGCCTCAAAACAGGGGAGCAGATAGGTAGTTTTATACTCTGGATTTAATGTCCTTGCCAGAGTGCTCTTTGGATGGTGATATACGTTATTTTACTTACTTCGAATTAAATTGTTTCAGATATACTGCATTTGGGAGCAACCTGCTCAATCCATTGATTGAGGCCATGGATGTCTGCCACAAAATCCTGTTCTGATCATACTACTCCTACAGAGACAAGTCTTCATCAGGAAGAGTGTGTGTCTATGTGCCTTCAAGTCACCTGCCAATTTATGGCAACCCCATGAATTTCAAAGGGTTTTCTTCTCATAGGTGGTTTTGCCATTTCCTTTCTCTGAAATATAGCCTGCAGTACCTAGTACTTGTTGGCAGTCTCCCATCCAAGTACCAAGGTGACCCTGCTTAGCTTCCAAGATCAGATGAGAGTACTTTAGGCAGAAAAAAACACCTCTAACGTTTATCTCTGTGTCATACCCTCCAATATTTCAGAGATTATAAACTAGAATACGTATGGCCAAGCAAAATCAGACTGTGGTCAAGACAGCAAAAGTTATTAATGAGAAAGAATATGCAAGTTAGAAATGTCTGCAGCAGTTTACTTTTGCCTGGCCCTTCTGAGAGGGTCAAGACTCTGCCCTCATTTCTTCTCATCCCCACTGGAGGCTTGTCTACTTTTTCCAGAATATTTCTTGGTGGCCCAGAGTATTTTGGCCCGAAATTCCACCTGACCTTCACTATTACCTGCTGCAGGTAATAGAGAAGAAGAGAAGAAGAACTGCTGGACCCGATCCCCTTCCCCACCTCTTCTCCCTTCTCCTTTTGTGTCATGTCTTTTGAGATTGTAAGCCTGAGGGCAGCGTACCGTCTAATTAAAAAGATTGTATGTACAGTGTTGTGTAAATTTACAGCGCTATATAAATAAAGGTTAATAATAATGATGATGATGTAGCAAAATGCAGCAATTACAGGCAGCTGCCTTCCCATGTGGTCCCTGAGAGCTGGCTGATGCTGGTGCTGCAAATGTAAGTCTTTCTGAAGTCAGTACCTGCAGAGCAGCTCAGCAGGGATGCACACAGAAAAGGCAGAAGCCCATCCAATCGGTTATTCAGATGGTGAAAATAATCCAGGATCAATCCGGGTTGGATTTTCACTGTTAATATGGATCGCAGATACACCCAGTTAAGCATTTGGCAGGATTGCCAAAAAAAAAAAATTTAACCCAGGATAATCGGTCTCAGACGTTTTCCTGTTTTTTAAAAAAAGATTTGCATCTCTGGCAGTGTGAATAACCAATGCAAATAGACCCAGGATTAAACTCTGCATTCCTAGCTGCATCTTTCCCCTTGAATAAGGGGAGAGGAGGACTCTCCCACTCTCATTCACCCCCCCCCCCCATCTCTTTGCAGTTGGCAGCTCCAGGGCGAATTGGGAGACATTGCGGCCACTGCCACCGCCTTAAGACGGCTGGCTGTGGACAGTTTCTCACAAGGTTCACCAGCACCCTTTGGTGGGAAGTGCAGGGCTGGCAACACATGGGAGCAATAGAACACAGAGAGATGCACAAAAATGCAATTCCGATAAATAGTGTGAACAACAAACACAGACTGCGTGACTGAATTATTCATGTCATTGCACTAACACAACAATGTCTGAATGACCTCACTTCCATGTTTTGCTCGAGGTTTTCTGGAAAACTCATAGCAAACATTAGGTCTTTGTAATGAGGGACAAGGGGTAGATGGAAACCCCAAATCGGGTCTGTACATTATGTAAACAGACAGGACTCAATTCAGGTTTTGAAGGCTGCATAGTGTGAACAAGCATACAGAATTCCCTGGAGGGGATTAAGTTTATATAGATAATATACTTATGTAAACCACTTTTGTATTTTGAACTCAACTTGTACAAATTAAAATAAACTGAGGATGAAAGAGAAAAGTGGGAGCAGGAGAGAGAAACTGGGACATTTTAAAAGCAACTGAAAAATCAGGGTGACAGAGGATTAACGACAGAGGGACAGCCTCTGCAAAATTGGAACAGCTGAACAGTATGTTGCATTATGTAATATAGCTCCTTTCCCAAGCTGTTTCCATTAATATATCTGCAGTATGTCCAAGGGATTCTGTCCCTAGAACTTTAGCAGACTGCTGTGCTTGCGAGACTTTGACTGATATCATACTCTGTGTGTGGGTGTGGCAGAGACGTAGGGAAGGGGATGGTTATAAGGGTCGAGCCCCCCCCCCCTTCAGTGATGGAATCTGGGTATAGTGGCTTCCCAGCAGCATGGGAAAGGGGAAGCCTGGGTTTCATTATGTAAATAAACTTCTTTTACAACAGGGCAAACCATATCATAGCAAAGAGATGTGAAATGGATAAATCACCTGACCCTCAGCCTTCAGAAATGACTGTCTTCTGTCATCTCCTTTCCATTTGGTAAGGACTGCCCTGATTGATGGGTGATCAATCTACTTACATGCCAACAGGTTCCTGGACCAAAAGATGGTATCTAGCCTAGCAAGCTTTCTTCTTCTGGCCAATAGCTGCCAACAACTTGAGCAATATTGCCATGGCAATGTGCTGTGGGATTATGGATGTTGTAGTTCAGAGAGTCTCTCTCTCTGGCTGAACTTTCCAAATGCCCCTCAGCAAACTGCAAATCCTAGAATTTGATAGGATGGGGGGGGGGTCTACACTGTTGAAATAATACACTTTGACACCACGTTAAATGTTGTAGCTCCATTCTATGGAATGCTAAGATTTGTAGTTTTACCAAGGTTTTTTAAAAAGCTTTTTTTGTCAAAGAATCCCAGAATTCTATGGGATTGGGGAGGGGGGTCTACACTGTTGAAATAATACACTTTGACACCACTTTAAGTGTTGTACACCCATTCTATGGAGTGCTGGGGCTGGCACTGCCAGGGGCAAGGACTGATGGGCATTTCCTTCTCCTTCCTTGCTATTGGAAAATGCTACAGGGTCAGGGAGATCTGTTTGTATGATGATTAAGGAGCACTTCCTCCCAGCCTTCATCACACATAGGGGTTGGTTTTCCCTTTGAGCAACTTTCAGACAGCAAACTAAAACAGGTAAGTACTTGAAATTTATCACAACTTTATTATAGGAAAAGCGGTGAAAGTTATCAAATTGCCTCGGCATATAGAAATAAAGCCCTTTGTGGAGGAATTATGCCTTATTGTTTTGAAAGCCTTTCATTACTGTACTCACAAGAAATTGTAAATCCATCATGTAATAAAATATACTGGTTTGTCAACTGTTCAATGAATGGTTAAACTAGTTTTATGTTTTAATATGTAATAATAACTCTAACATAAACATTACATTGTTTCTGGGTTCCATCCCTTTAAAATAAAGGATTGCGTATGTGAGGATAAGTTTATGAAATTAAAAAAAAACTGCATATAAAACCTCAACCCTTTTACTTTGTCAAGGAACAAGTTCAAATTTTAATTTAATTTATATTAAAAAAAACCAAAAATTTCTTAAATTATGCATGCGAGTGTGTTGCTGGTATTAATACACTCTTAGCAATCATCATTTAAAGCACTTTATTATTATTATTATAATTATTATTAACCTTTAGTTATATAATGCTGTAAATTTACAAAGTGCTTTAAGTTTTTTAAATACACACAGACACTGACTCATTAACTTGTTCATTAAATATACTTTTGCTGTAGAATTATTTAAAATTTTTATTGTAAATGTGGTATACATTTGCTGCCAATCTCAAAATGTAAAGGTAAAATGAAGAAGAACCATGTTTCAGTTACATGTTTGTGTTGTGACACGTGGCAGGGATACATCAGGGCTATAAATACATGCAATAAATTGGCCAAGGACTATTATTATTGTTGTTGTACATATTTTGAAAATGGGTTTTAAATGTAAAAATACTCACAAAAATCTGTTTAATATCCTTATGTATTTGCAACGTGTTTACCCCCCCCCCCCCATAAATGGTGGCACTTAGTCTGGACCCCCCCCCCTTCCCAAAATCCTGGCTGCGCCCCTGGGTGTGGGGATGTGCTCTGCTGCCTTCATTTGTCCCCAACTTAGAAAAGTTGTTTTTTGGAGGGGGCATCGTTCTCAGAATTACATGCTGGTTGGGAGATTTTGGGGAGCTGTGGGATTAGACTCTGACTAAGGACGCATGACAATCACACCAAACCAATTTGGATTGAGTATGACGTGACCTTGGAACTGATTTCTGTGAATTCTGTTGTTACTGAATTCACTGAATTCTGGGGTAACTTTGTATTGGTTTTGTATTGGCTTTGGAATGGCTTCATAATAACAGCATTCACGTGTGATAATCCAATGAGCATTTACTGAATTCTGGGGTGACTTTGGATTGGCTTTGGATTGGCTTTGGAATGGCTTCATAGTAATAGCATTCATCTGTGATAATTCAATGTGCATTCATGTTTCACTTGGATGGATGCAGAGTGACTCTGGATTGGGGCTGCAAAAACCCTCATCTGATAACTTATCAAGGATGATCAGGAAGAGCAGCACGGACAGACTTCAGGGACACAGCAGGAGAGCCTGGGAGTTCCATCGCAGGGAAGAGTTGCTGCTAAGCCTCAGAGGAGGCGCGTGGTTGTGGTGGGGGACTCCTTGCTGAGGGGTACAGAAGCAGTGATTTGTGGGCCCAACAAGATGTCTCGTGAGGTGTGTTGTCTCCCTGGGGCAAAGATCCGTGATGTTACGGAGAGGCTGACAAGACTGGTCAAATCTACTGACAAATACCCCTTCCTTTTGGTCCATGTGGGAATGAATGACACAGCAAGACACAGCCTTCAGAATATCAGAAGGGATTACGAGGCTCTGGGGAAGAAGCTGAAGGAAATGGACGCACAGATTGTCATCTCGTCTCTTCTACCAGTAGAAGGGCATGGTCCAGGAAGAGAGAGGAAAATAGCAGATATCAACAACTGGCTCCGCAGATGGTGTCACCGAGAACAATTTGGATTCTTGGATCATGGGCTGCGGTTCCATGCGGAGGGACTTCTAGCAAGGGATGGGCTACATCTCACGCCAGTTGGAAGAAACGTTTTTGCCAACAGTCTGAAGAATCTGATCAGGAGGGCTTTAAACTAAGTGATTTGGGGAAGGGAGACAGCAGTCTGGAAGGCAAAACGGCTAGAAAAAATAGTCAAACTGACATAGAGGGAAGAAGACAAACAGTGCAAGGACTCAACAAAAGGAGCCAAAAAAACATGCACAGGCATCAAGTAAAGGGGACACATGGTCTTAGATGCCTCTACACTAATGCACAGAGCATGGGAAATAAGCAAGATGAACTTGCACTCCTAGCACAACAAGGGAAATATGATATAATAGGCATCACTGAAACCTGGTGGGATGAGTCTCACGATTGGAATATAGAAATAGAGGGGTATAACCTTTGTAAGAGAAACAGGACAAACAAGAAAGGAGGAGGAATAGCATTATATGTCAAGGATATTTACACCAGTGAAGAGATCCAGGACATCAATACTGGAAGCCAGGTGGAGAGCATCTGGATAAAAATTAAAGGAGAGGGAAACAACAGGGATGTTACTGTGGGAGTCTACTACAGACCCCCAAGTCAGACAGAGGAAATGGATGATGCCTTTCTAGAACAGATGACCACACAATCAGGAAGGAGAGATGTAGTAGTGATGGGGGACTTCAACTACCCGGATATTTGCTGGAAGTCAAACTCAGCGCCATCCTCAAGATCTAGAAAATTCCTCACTTGCCTTGAAGACAATTTCATTGTCCAAAAGGTGGAAGAGGCAACAAGGGGATCAGCTATTTTGGATCTGATCTTAACCAACAGGGAAGACCTAGTTGATGGGGTGCAAGTGGTGGGATCCTTAGGTGGGAGTGACCATGTCCTCCTGAAGTTTGTTATACAATGGAAAGGTGAAGCTAAGCATAGTCAGACATGCATTCTAGACTTTAGGAAAGCTGATTTCAATAAACTTAGAGAAATACTGGGGGTGATCCCATGGTCAAGAATACTAAAAGAGAAGGGAGTTCAAGATGGATGGGAGTTCCTCAAAAGGGAGATACTAAAGGGACAATTTCAGACAGTTCCAATGAGGAAGAAAAATGGGAGATGTCTCAAGAAACCAGTATGGATGACTAAGGAACTTACAACTGAGCTAAGTTTTAAACGGAACATGTATAAAAAATGGAAAAATGGGGAAATCACCAAAGAGGAATTCAAACAAATAGCCAGCACATGTAGGGATAAAGTCAGAAAAGCTAAAGCGCAAAATGAACTCAGGCTTGCTAGAGAGGTTAAGAACAATAAAAAGGGCTTTTTTGGATATGTCCGCAGCAAAAGGAAGAAGGAAATGGTAGGGCCACTGCGTAGAGAAGATGGCAAAATGCTCACAGGAGACAGAGAAAAGGCAGAATTGCTCAACACCTTCTTTGCTTCAGTCTTCTCAGGAAAGGCAAAGGGTGCCCAACCTAAGGATGATGGGGCAGAGGACAGAATAGGGGAATTTCAGCACAGAATAAGTAAAGAAACAGTACAGGAATACCTGGTTAATCTAAATGAATATAAGTCTCCAGGACCAGATGAACTACATCCTAGGGTATTAAAAGAACTGGCAAATGTAATATCGGAACCAATGGCAATCATCTTTGAGAACTCCTGGAGAGCAGGAGAAGTCCCTGCAGACTGGAGGAGGGCAAATGTTGTCCCAATCTTCAAAAAGGGGAAAAAAGAGGATCCCAACAATTATCATCCGGTTAGTCTGACATCAATACCAGGAAAGATTCTAGAGCAGACCATTAAGCAGAGAGTCTGTGAATATCTGGAAGATAATTCCATAATGACTTGGATGACAGTATTGAGAGCCTAGTTATCAAATTTGCAGATGACACCAAATTGGGAGGAGTAGCTAATACCCCAAAGGACAGGATCAAAATTCAAAATGACCTGAATAGACTAGAAAGCTGGGCCAAAGCTAACAAAATGAAATTTAACACAGAGAAATGTAAGGTCCTACACGTAGGGCGGAAAAATGAAATGCACAAATATAGGATGGGGGACACCTGGCTGAATGAGACAACATGTGAAAGGGATCTAGGAGTCCAAGTAGACCACAAGTTGAACATGAGTCAACAGTGTGATGCAGCAGCTAAAAAGGCCAATGCAATTTTAGGTTGCATCAATAGAAGTATAGTTCAAGGGAAGTAATAGTGCCACTCTATTCTGCATTGGTCAGGCCCCACCTGGAATACTGTGTCCAGTTCTGGGCACCACAATTCAAAAAGGACGTGGAGAAACTGGAGCGGGTCCAAAGGAGGGCGACTAAAATGGTGAAGGGTCTGGAGACCTTGCCCTATGAAGAACGCCTCAGGGAGCTGGGAATGTTTAGCCTGGAGAAGAGAAGGTTAAGAGGTGATATGATCGCCCTGTTTAAATACTTGAAGGGATGTCACATTGAGGAGGGAGTAAGCTTGTTTTCTGCTGCTCCAGAGAACAGAACTCGGAACAATGGATGCAAACTGCAGGAAAAAAGATTCCACCTCAACATTAGGAGGAACTTCCTGACAGTAAGAGCTGTTCGACAGTGGAACACACTCCCTCGGAGGGTGGTGGAGTCTCCTTCCTTGGAGGTTTTTAAGCAGAGGCTGGATGGCCATCTGTCGGGTATGCTTTGATTGGGAGTTCCTGCACGGCAGGGGGTTGGACTGGATGGCCCTTGTGGTCTCTTCCAACTCTAAATTTCTATGATTCTATAAGGGCCAGGAAGATATGCAGATGACACTATACTACTAACAGAAAATGATTACTTGAGAAAATCAATGAAGAAAGTGCTAAGGCAGGTTTACAGCTGACCATTAAGAAAACAAAAATAATGATTACAAGTTATTTATATAACTTAGGGCATGAGGCCACTCTCATGAAACAGTAAGAAGAAACAAAACAGTTTCCAGTTGGAAAGGGTCAGAAAAGGCTACACCTCTGTTTATCTGTTTAACTTGTACATTGAATGTATCATATGTAAAACTGGAGTAGACAAGGTGTGAAAACTGGAGGAAGGAACATCAACAATTTAAGATATGCAGATGACACATTATTACTAGCAGAAAATAGCTTGGAATGAGTGCTGAAGAAAGTCAAGGGGGAAAAAATACAAAGGCAGAATTGTTTGTTTGTTATTTCATTTGCATGCCACCTTTATTGTTGAGTGGGAACCAAGGTGGCTCCGAAAGAAAGTCAATTAAACAATATTCACAATAGTATTTTTAAAATTAAAATCAACACATAAAACAATACAAAATCATTTAAAAGACATACAAAAGTTTTAAAATATTAAATAAAACATCTGAGTTAGAAGTTCACCTGCTCTCGTACACATTAAAAGCTTGCTTAAACAAAATGGTCTTTGCGGGCTGGTGAAAGGAAAGCAATGGGAGTTACGGTTGAATAGTAAGAAAACAATAATAATGACGACAGATAATTTAGGTAACTTTACCCTGTTTTTTATATAGACAAGTAATTTTTGTATGATTTCTGCTATCTAAAATAAAGAAACCAAAAATACAACATAATTTCAAATAATCACATGTTTCCCATAGCACACTGTGCCTACTTAATTCTGTGTTTTATATGCCTGGTATATATCAGATTGTCCATGGCCTATTGTAGAGCTCATATAGCTATACTACTAATTTTCCAATACTGGTTACTATGTATATTTATAATTCTTGTGTGCTGAATAATATTCTCCTGATAAACAAAAAGGGCATGGAGGAGTTACTTGGACCAATATGCAAAGATGTGCTACTGCCTATACTAAACGATCCCTTTTACAAGTTTATTTTGCAGCATGTGCAGCTTTCTACGCATGTCTGTACAGCATACTGGTATTTGTTAACAATGTTAAGTCCCATTGATTTAAACAGAAGTTGCATGTCCTCAGTTGTTAAAAGCATGAAGTCTCATTGATTTAAGCAATGGTTATGTATCCACATTGTACCTTTCAACTAGTTTAATCATCATTGATTCATCTCAGGAGTCAGGACACCCTGAAAACTTTAGCTCTATGAGAACAAAGAGAAGATTCTTAGTACTTCATGCTGGATATGTAATTCTTGCAATTTTGTTCTCAGAAAGAAACAATGCATAATTTTAGCAAGTCTCTTCCTGATGTAAGAAAGTTTTTGAACAACTGCACAGTTTTCAGTTACTGCTTACAGTTATGAAATTAATCTATACAAAATTTAGACATAGAATTTTTTCCCTGAAAATAACTTTTTCTTTACCATTTCTTGTGCAGAAAATTCTGTTTTCTGTGCAAGAAAGTGTGAATTTTATGCAGAATAAGTTCCAAAGTGGAAGGATTCTCATCTCTCCAGGAATCCCTTCATCATGGTTTCCTGAAACTGTTTTGCATCCATTTAAAAATATTTTCAACTCTTCTTTCCATCTTTAATTCTAGGGCTGCCAGAGTGAAAACTAGAGGTTACTTTTGCATCTTTAATCATTGTGTAGAAAAAGAAATTCCAGCAGGTGATGTTTGTTATGTGGTTATGTGGTTTCATGACAAATAATTCCTGCTGAAATTCCCTCTTCTACACAAGCAAGAGCCATCTCTCTCCTACAAACCTACATGACAGAATTCCCAAGATTTGGAAAGAAAGGGAAGCCATGATAGTTAAAATGGAGTAAACCTAATATTCAATTGTAGTGTTTGTTGTAGATCATGTGGGCAAAATACAGCCTCTACAACTGTTTTTTTGAGGCTATCAGCATCTCCATATTCCTTGGATGCCTCCAAGAGCCATTATTTGCTTTTCATTCAGGTTGTAGGTGCTTCTCTGTAATTTAACATGAGTTACCTTGTTTTTCAACACCAGAAGGGGACTTCTAGTTACTTCCTGTTTTGTTTTGTTTTGTTTGTTGTAATAGTTTTGGCATTTCTGGCAGTCCATGAAACTCCTTGCATGTCCCTGGGACAGACAGTTGGTCCACAGGCTCACTGCACTTGTCCAGTCCTGATGTAGATGATACCTATAGTATACTTTCCTTGTTAAAACTAAAAAGAGTCTTGCCACTTTAGTTGGCCACCTCAAAAACTGTAATCTTAGATGGAAAACATGGTTGAAACTGTCACTGCCCACAGGAGTTTTTTCCTTAATTAAAAAACATTGAGTTTAGCGTCCCAAAAACAAAGCAGTCCCCTAATCTTGCCGGCTCTGTGGTCTGTCTGACATAAAATACATGCTGTACTTTTTTGGTGCCAAGGCACAATGCTTAAGTCCTTATTATGTGATAAAGAAGATGAAAACTTCTTGGAAAAGACCTTCAAAGAAGAAATACTTTGATCTAAGCAAAATAATCGCCTTCTTTCTATCTAACACAGTTAGGTGCTAAGGTGGACATACAGCTCAGGTGACTAACACAGCAAGGTGGTGGACAGCTGAACAGTGCATTTTGGGTAGTTTGGGCAAAATCATAAATTAGGAACAGCTGTGCATAAATTCAGCTTGCTGACGCTACTACATTGAGCTGCTATTACAATTTGTCCTCCCTGCTATCTGATCTCAGGAATATTACTTTTTACATGCATTTTTCAGGGACAAAGAATGCAGAATGCCATGTGTGCATCCTGCAGTTATGAGCTGCACATCCTCTTCTACAGCTGTCTAAGACTACGTGCAAGACTGGGACCAGCCATAGAGGAATTTATTTCCATACCTGGAGGACTGAATCTCTCCCATCTGTTGTGGCAAGGTAATCCAAAAACAGACCCAGCAAAGTTCAGTCATGCAGTCTAGATGCATTGCCCTCAAATCTCCAAGCTTGGAAAAATTACTTTCTGTGACTCTCAGAATCCTCTGTTAGCTGAACTGAATGTTAGCTGCTGGTTATTCAGTGATATATACAGAAATTACAATTTATGAGTAACATTGGGCTGATACAGATGGCCCAAAAGGGCCATCTGTTCAGCACGAATAGGGTTAGGGAGGGCATAGCAGTTACACCATCCCTAACCCTAGCGCATATAGACGCCACCATTTTAAAATGGCGGCATCCATATGGGTGCGCCATGATGGCGTCATGACGTGTGCCATGTTTAGATAACGTGGCGTGCGCCTGATGTCATCACATCTCAGGAGGGTGCTAATGGCGCCCTTTCCGCAGCACTAAAAGGAGCTTGGAAACCGAGCTCCTTTTTTGGCACGGGTCCTTGGCGCAGCTTTTAGACGTCTGCACCAAGGATGCCGAGGGGAAAGGGGCCGCAGTGGCGGCCCCTTTTGCCCCTCGCCTGCGCTGGGGATAGCGGGGTTCAGCAGGTGCCCAGGGCGCCTGCTGCACCCTGCTTTCAGGCCGCAAAAAAGCGGCAGTTTGCCACTTCTCCGCGGCCTGCAGAAGCGCCGAGATGGGGTCTCTGAGGCTGCCAGTGAGGCAGCCCTGGCGCCATCCCGGTGCTTCTTTGGGTGCCTACAGACCTCTCCTTTTGGGAAGTCTGTACTGCCATATCGGTACCAAAAAAAAAAAATTCTAAGGATTCTGTATGGTCTGAGATGGGAAGAGGTAAGTCAGGGGTTTGGGTGATACCATAGTTTACCACTTTGTGTGACACCAACCCTAGTGATGCTACTGCCCTTAAGGCATTCTTTTGAAACATTCTGCATTTAAAGTCTATCAAAATAAAAAGAGTTTTGCCTACTGACAGAATGGCAACAAATGAGGGGGCCATTCTGGCCTCCCTGTGAAGAGAGTTCCAGAGTCTAGGGACAGCTGTCAAGAAGGCCCTCTCTTGCATCTTTACCATAACTAGGCTCATGTGGTTGGTGGGACTGAGAGAATAGCCTCTTCTGATGACCTCAGGGCCCAGTCAGGCTCATACTGGGAAGTATGTTCTGCCAAATGCCCTGAACCTGAGCCATATAGGGCTTTATAGGTCATAACCAATACTTAGAATTGTGCCTGGCAACAAACTGGTAGCCAGTAGAGCTGTTCTAAGAAGTAGTACAGTTCCTATAACATGTCCTGGTTACCATTCTGGCTGCAGCGCTTTGAACTAGCTGAAGTTTCTGGACACTCTTCAAAGGCAGCCCCATACAGATCACATAACAGTAGTTCAAATAGGATGTTTGGCTAGTTCCATCATCTTGAGGCATGACCACAATAAAAACACAAACTTTAAAAGTGCACTGGCACTCCAGGCCACTGCAGAAATCTGGGCATCCAGGTTCAAAACTGAGTCCAAGGGTACCCCCCAAACTACAAAGCTGAGTCTTTGGGGGGGGGGGGTGTTACTCCATCTAGCACAGGCAGAGTCCCTATTCCCTGATCATATATAATACAGAGATCAATCATACTGCTGTTTGTATGAGGTTGTAACTTAAAAGAACTCACTGCAATCTATTATTTCCCCATGAACATCAGTAAACTTTGATAAACCGTAGATGCCATGGCTCCTTTCAGAAATGGGTGTACCTTCACAGGAAAGTCAATAGAAAAGGATTGACGTGTTTTGTTGTTGTATGCCGTCCAGTCATTTCTGACTTATGAGGGTCCTATCACAGGGATTTCTGGGTCTGAGAGTATGTGACTTCCCCAATGTCACCCCCATGGGTTTTCATGGCTGAGTGGAAAACTGAACCCTGGTCTCCAGCGTCATAGCCCAATACTCAAACAAACTACATTACGATGGCACTTCAGTCATTAATAATTCAAATGTATCTATATGTGAAGGGGGAAGAATTTAACTATTATGATTATGTTAAATTGCCATTTAAATTTAAGTAAAATGCTTCCACTAAACCAGAAGGCCTGCACTTACCAGAATGAAGCTGAAAAAATGCCATTCATTATTATTATTGATTTATTACTTTATCATGGATTTTTATGTGCTTCCCAGCAAAAAGTCTATGATTACAAGCTTCAGAATTTAGTTTCCAGGTACAGGTGAAGATCCTTTATGTAGCATCTAGTACAGAAAACCAGAAGATGCAGTGGAAACAACAAAAAAGCCACTCGTTTTCAAGATTATCTTATTACTTGCTGGTTTAAAATATTTTAACCATGGTATTAACCAAAAAAGAATCATAAAATTTGTGGAGTCTTTGTTCTCTCATTCAATTTGATAATAACTTAATAGTCATAGAATTAAGTTAATACTGAAATTCCAGCTTACATTTATCACTCTGGTTTTTGCTAGTGCCCCTCTGCATTAGCAAAAGTTCCAACTTAATTGATCACATAATTAAAGTTAATACATTTGTTCTTATCTTGTACAATAACATGAGAGTGTCATTATTAGCTGTGCCTTATTCCAGCGCTAAAACCTAAACTATAATTCATAGCTATCTAAGGTGTGACAGCCATGTTTTGGTACAATATTAAAGAAAATAAGGCATAAAATGAGTTGTGAACAGGTGAACATAAGGCCATATCTGTGCAAATAACTCTTGTTGCTAAATGTTTTCTTCACTATATCTTATTTATTACTTATTTAGCACATTTATACTCTGCCCTTCAGCCCAAAAGGCTCCCAGAGTGGATTGTTGTTGTGTCATTTCAAATCATTTCTTTTTCAAAAATAATCTTTATTTCATTGTGTACATAAAATTATATAAATGTATACATGCATTCTTTCATTCTTCTATTCTTCTTCCATTCTTCTTCTTTTTTATAACTCACACATACTATTCCTTATGTTCTTCTCATCTAAACAAAACAGCTAAATCAAACTTACTAATAACCGCATCCTGAATATTACCTTTATTACTACCTTCCTTTTACTTCTTCTCTAAACTGTTCTCGTCTTATTAGCTTGCTGCCTCATATTTCATATTATTATTATTGTTTTATTATCTATTCCCTTTTTTGTTTTCTCTTAATTCTTTTCAATACTTCTCTCTTATTTTTTCTCTATTTTAATCTCATTCTGTTTTTTCTTTCTTCTTGGCCATGTGCCCTACTTGGCAAAGTACAGTCCTCTCTGTTGGTTATATTTCCCTTTCTTTAAAAAAAATCCTCACTTTTTTTTCTTCAGGGTTCGTTTCTGACTTATTGTGACCCTAAGGCACCCTATCTGGGGGTTTTCTTGGCAAGATTTGTTTTTCATGACTTCTATTTTATTTGTTACTGTTGTGTGCCTTCAAGTTATTTCCAGCCTATGGTGATCCTAAAGCAAACCTATCATGGGGATTTCTTGGCGAGATTTGTTCAGAGGAGGTTTGCCACTGCCTTCCCCTAAGGCTGAGAGCATGTAACTTGCCCAAAGTCACCCAGTGGATTTCATAGGGGTGAGTTAGGAATCGAACCCTAGTCTCCAGAGTTGTAGCGGTCTACAGAGTGGATTATAAATTGTTAATTTGACAATTCTCTCCTCTCATGCTTGTATCTTCTGAACTGTAAATATTTATATAGGTTGATAATTTCATCGCAGGCTCAAAGGTGAAGCCATTTGTATCTGAAACATCATTTGACAAACATTCCACACAACCTCTAACAGGATTTATTATTTGTTGATCATGAAGATTTCTGTTCTGCTCTTCAAACAGTTTCCCAGCATGACTTACTATATATCAGAATATTCAATGAAAACATTTTTTTAAAAAAATACACACATATCCGCACACTAACACAGCAGTATAAAACCAAGATAGTATCACCAGCAGAGGTAAAACATGTTAAGTTACAAAAATAATATAAATGTCACTCAGAAATTTTTAAAAAAACCCCTTTCCTTTGATTAAAAGGTTTGGGAAAAGAAAACACCATGTTAGATGCCACCCAATCCTAGAAAATCTCCTCAGATTGGAAACACACGTGGAGAAGGCCTCAACCAAAGGTCTTAGTGTACAAACAGGCACACGTGGAGAGTGAGACAAGCACTCCTTTGAGTATCCTGATTGTAAATCATGAATTATATTGGCCATGTGCACTATTTGGCAAAGTACAGTCCTCTCTGTGAAGACATCCTCTATATGAAGCACTATCCAATCTAACTCTGGTTTCAAAATGAAGAATTTTTAGAAGGAAAAGGATAGGCCTATAGACCTTTATCCCTCCTTTTGCATGATGTACAAATGGCCACCATACCAGACACAATTGTTAACTACCTTTGGACCTTTTGGGGGGAAAGGCGGATGTAAATAAAATAAAGAAAAAAAAGAAAGGACTTCAAAGCACTTTGAACCAAGTACATGCTGTTAACAAAGTTTTAGTGTTATATAATCTTAACTCCCTGTCCCAACCATCAGGCAGCTGTTTTAAGATCTAATGGCAATGTGTGATTTTCTTTGCTTGGAGACATCCCCCTGCATAACACATTTCAGAATCTGGAAGAAGCCAGAGCACAGTGCTTGGATAACATTGTAACTGACCCAATAAAAGCCAGTCTAACCACTTTCTACCATACAGGCCACCTGTACCTCTAAAGATGGAGCAAAGAGCCTCAGGCTATGAACCTGTTTCTCCCAAGGGAGTGCAACCCCTCTTGTCTAGAATCATCTCAACACTAACAATGCTTATTTTCTGGAGCGAGCATCAGTTTTTAGTGGTTCATATCTTGGATGCACTGGTATTCTGTATAGAAATGTGACCCACAAAGATGAAATATAATATATAATATATATGGTAAAGGTTTTCCCTTGACAAGATTGTCTAATTGTGTCTGACTGTAGGGGGGCGTGCTCATCTCCATTACTATGCCGAAGAGCCAATGTTGTCCAAAGATGACCATATGGTCATGTGGGCAGCATGACTGCACCGAACACTGTTACCTTCCCACCAAATTGGTGCCTATTTATCTACTTGCATTTGCATACTTTCAAACTGCTAGGTTGGCAGAAGCTGGGACTAGTGATGGGAGCTCACCACATTGTGCAGCACTCAGGCCTTGAACTGCTAGCCTTCTGGTCTTGCTATCGTCAGAATCGGCATCTTAATCACTAAGCCACCACATCCCTAATATATATGGTATCTAAACCCAATAAATTGTTGAAAATAATCCAGAATTAATTTTTAAATGAACATTTAAATATTAGACCAATTACTTTTTCAGTTTCTTACAAGTCCACCACATATAGAAAAAAGAGCCCTCCTTATTTTCACAACCCCAAATAAGTTGTTGAAAATGTCTAAGAATGTTTTAGAACAATGCTGGGGTTGTCAAAATAAGGAGTGTCTTTTTTCTATATGTGGTGGACTTGTAAGAAATTGAAAAATAATTGGTCTTAGATTTACATGTTAATTAAAAATTTGTTTTACATGTTAATTAAAAAAATGTAAAGGTAGATTTTGGCCCAAAACACACTGCAAAAATAATCCAAATTGAGACCACTTTAATTGCCCTGGTTCAGTGCTAGGGAATCCTGGGAACTGTAGTTTATTGTGGCAGCAGAGCTCTCTGACAGAGGTAGCTAAATGTCTTACAAAACTACAGTTCCCAGAATTCCCTAGCATTAAGCCTGATCAGTTAAAGCAGTCTCAAACTGGATTATTTCTGCAGTGTGTTTTGGACCTTTGTAATCTCAACAGACATGTTTCTATTGGGCATTATGGACAGAGAACTGGAGAGTAAACTTGGATGACCTCTCTAATATATGATAACAAGAGCAAAAATACTGTTTGCTCAAACTTGGAAATGAACTGAAGTACCAGTGATAGAAGAATGGATTGTTACATTTGCTGAATTAGCCCATGTTGCCAAACTGATGTGGGTTTTAAAGGATAAACCAACTGAAGATTTTTTTAAAGAGACTGGAAACCATTTGTGGACCTATTGAGCAATAAGAAATCTAACAATGGAATAATTTATGGCTATGACTACTAGCAATTTTAGCAGTAGAGTTGGAACTCTAATGGAAGAAGTCCATCTTAATGCAATGCAGTGCACTAGTGGAGTTCCACTAGCAGAACGGTGGAATTCTGCAAAGCTGGAAGAGAGGAATCCCTCTCTGCACTGAAGCCAGTTGTGTTACCCTAAAACTGACATTGGCCCCCGACAAGTTATTTTTTGATAGAATGGAAAGCTAAAGGGGACAAGGGAAGGAAGTTTCTTGATGACAGCCAGTGAACTGTTGTATTTGGCCTTCAATGTGTAACATAATGTCTCTGAGATTTTATCTTAATTTCATAAGGCTATTAACCTTTTAGAAGTTTTATTGATGTATGAACCAGAGGTTGCACACTGAGAAGCAAATATAATACACATGTGAGCAATGACGGATAAACTCCATTCAGCTCGATTCAGAATTACTTTGGTATTTATGAGCTTTTCCAAGCAACAATTCTGAAAAAGCTATCCTCTTTTCCAAGAATTCTGTACTGGCACATAATGTTAGTGGATGCCTTTGGTGGGACCACAGACTTGCAAACTGTTGTCTCAAACAACACTGTACTGAAAAAAAATCACATTGTTCAGATAAAAGTTTAAAAAGAATATGTTTAAGATGATGTATAGATGGTATCTAACTCCACAGAAATTGTCAAAAATGTCTAAGAATCTTTCAAATCAATGCTGAGGCTGTCAAGATAAGAGAGGCACTTTTTTTTCATATGTGCTGAACATGTAAAAAAGCAAAAAGCTACTAGTCCAAGGCATAAATGTTAATTCAAAAAACTGACATGTGTGAAAAAACACAGAAGGAAACAAGCCAATCAAGGATATCTCTGCCTCCATCGCTGAAAACAAACATGTCACAAGGTAAGCCAATGTTCATTTTTACTGCCTGAGTTGAAAGAACATATGAAGTGCTCATGTCTGAGCAGGTTATTTTGGTACCCAAGGCAGAAAATCCCAAAAGCGTCACTAGGAACTTTTTCACACAGAGGACTGCATCACCATTCAGAAAGAAGAAGAAAGTGGGGCCAATGCAAAAATGCATGAAATTACGTACTAGCTTATCACACGCAAAGACGAAAACAGCATCCATCCAAAAGAGAAAGCTGTGTGAATATGAACGAATTGGCTTTTTGTTGCAAATTAACGTGTTTGTGGCTGCACAGGGAGGACAGGATCACGTCTCACCTGCCCTCCCCCCAAGGTAGAGGTGGACAGAAATAAGGAGGAGGCAGGAGACATGCTCAGCCTCCTCCTCTTTACCATTCCCTCCTTCTCTAATTCCTCCGAAAAGAGATGCTTTGCTCTTGGCAGCCAGGCTAAAAACTGACAAAACGGAGGTACTGACAGTCACCAGCCTGAAACCGAGTTGGGGAATACAACTCCCAGTCCTGGATGGAGTCACACTCTCCTCACAGGACTGTGTTCGCAGTCTGGGGGTACTTCTAGAACCGTCGCTTCACATGGCACGTCAGGTGAATGCGACAGTAAGAAGTGCCTGTTATCAGCTTCGGCTTATACATCAGCTAGCTGCGCCATTTCCTGAAGATGAGGGACCTGGAGACTGTGGTACATGCACTGGTTATCTCACGTTTAGACTACTGTAACACACTCTACATGGGGCTAACTTTGTGCCTAACCCGGAAACTTCAATTAGTTCAAAACATAGCAGCCAGATTAGTTACTGGTACATCGAGGAGAGAACATATAACACCTGTGCTCAAATCTCTCCCCTGGCTGCCAATTAGTTTCTGGGCACAGTACAAGGTGTTGGTTTTGACCTTTAAAGCCCTACATGGCTTGGGTCCAACTTATCTCAGGGACCGCCTCCTCCCATATGAGCCCCCTCCGTACACTTTGGTCCTCTGGGAGGAACCTGCTACAGCCTATTAAAACTAGGCTGTCGCAGACCTCCCAGAGAGCCTTATCTGCTATTGCTCCCAGGCTATGGAATGACCTGCCAGATGAGATGCGTCTTATAACAACCTTGGATAGCTTCAAAAAAGCGACCAAGACACATCTCTTCCGGCAGGCCTTTCCAGACAGTAATTAATCCCCCGTCGCCTGACAACTCCTAGCTCCTTCCCTCTCCCAATGGACACCTGGCTGCCCACATTGGACCTCGAGATGCTGTTCTGTTTTTAGATTTGACTTGTTTTAATTGTGATAGTTTAATCCTGTTTTAAGGAGTGGGAGGTGGGTAAGTGTTGTATAAATAGTAATATTTTAACCTGTATATGTTTTTAAATGCTGTACCCCACCCCGATTGCTCGCTCAGAGGGGCGGGTTAGAAATAATAATAATAATAATAATAATAATAATTATTATTATTATTATTATTTCTAACCCGCCCCTCTGAGCGAGCAATCAGGGCGGGGTACAGCATTTAAAAACATATACAGGTTGTTGTTGTTGTTGTTATTATTATTATTATTATTACTACTATTAATCTCCCTTGATCGATATATATTTTTCTTAGGGTGTTACTTTCATTACAGTTTGGAATGAGAGATCAGAGTCCTTTCACTTTTAATTATTTATTTAGTATTTTTGGTTTGGGTTGTGTTAGTAGTAGTTAGCAGTAGTATTTGTGTTGTAAATTTTTATTTAAAGTTTTAGTTTGGTGTTAGTTTTTAGGATATTATTTAGGTTATTACTTACATTACATTTGTTGTTTTTAGATGCATAATCTTGGTTTAGTTTTAACTTAATGCTGTAGATATATATATATTGTATACATGTATAGTGTTATGTTTATTCTTTTTTATGTAGTTTGTCTGTATTAAAATTAATAAATATATATAAAAACTCACCACGTTACTTAGTAAGAAACGCCTTAGTGTTTCTCCAGCCATGGAGAAGCTGTGGATATAGTATATCTTGATTTCAGTAAGGCCTTTGACAAGGTTCCCCATGACATTCTTGCAAACAAGCTTGTAAAATGTGGACTAGACAAGGTAACCGTTACATGGATTTGTAACTGGTTGACTGACCGAACCCAAAGAGTGCTCAATAATAGTTTCTTTTCATCCTGGAAAGAAGTGACAAGTGGGGTGCTACAGGGTTCTGTCCTGGGCTCATTGCTATTCAACATCTTTATTAATGACTTGGATGACAGTATTGAGAGCCTAGTTATCAAATTTGCAGATGACACCAAATTAGGAGGTGTAGCTAATACCCCAAAGGACAGGATCAAAATTCAAAATGACCTGAATAGACTAGAAAGCTGGGCTAAAGCTAACAAAATGAAATTTAACACAGAGAAATGTAAGGTACTACACGTAGGGCGGAAAAATGAAATGCACAGATATAGGATGGGGGAGACCTGGCTGAATTAGACAACATGTGAAAGGGATCTAGGAGTCCAAGTAGACCACAGGTTGAACATGAGTCAACATTGTGATGCAGCAGCTAAAAAAGCCAATGCAATTTTAGGTTGCATCAATAGAAGTATAGTGTATAAATCAAGGGAAGTAATAGTGCCACTCTATTCTGCTTTGGTCAGGCCCCACCTGGAATACTGTGTCCAGTTCTGGGCACCACAATTCAAAAAGGATGTGGAGAAACTGGAGCATGTCCAAAGGAGGGCAACTAAGATGGTGAAGGGTCTGGAAACCTTGCCCTATGAAAAACGCCTTAGGGAGCTGGGGATGTTTAGCCTGGAGAAGAGAAGGTTAAGAGGTGATATGATCACCCTGTTTAAATACTTGAAGGGATGTCACATTGAGGAGGGAGCAAGCTTGTTTTCTGCTGCTCCAGAGAACAGGACTCGGAACAATGGATGCAAACTGCAGGAAAAGAGATTCCACCTCAACATTAGGAAGAACTTCCTGACAGTAAGGGCTGTTCGACAGTGGAACACACTCCCTCGGAGGGTGGTGGAGTCTCCTTCCTTGGAGGTTTTTAAGCAGAGGCTGGATGGCCATCTGTCGGAAATGCTTTGATTGGGAATTCCTGCATGGCAGGGGGTTGGACTGGATGGCCCTTGTGGTCTCTTCCAGCTCTAAATTTCTATGATTCTATGATTCTAAGTACATTTCATTTCAGGAAATACTGGGGTAATTTAAACTGACCTGGGGAATAAGGGGAAAAAATCCTTGGTAATCCTGGGATTTCCCTTAAAATACATTGGAATTGAGGAAAGATCATGTAGATCTCCAAAATAAAATCAGTTTGTATAGGATCATCTACACAATTTTTGAGATTTTCAGACTTTTTTCTCTCATATTTCTCAATCAAGCAGTGTCCAAAGACTTCCTCTGTATCTAAGGTACCTCTCAGTTCTTTCAAAATTCAGTCTCCTTGTATGAAAATATATAAGATAATCAAGTTTGATAAATCCACATATTGGTTGAAGGATAAATCAGGAGAAACCTTTTTAAAAGATTGGAATATAATGATAACTGATCTGGAAAACATTGGAGAGATAGGGAGATGATGAGTTTTAGAGAATAAATGAAGGAAATAATAAAGGGTTTAAGGATTATTGAAGAGAAAGGATTTATATTCAGAAAGGAGAAAATAAATTATGATGAAATTAAACATATATTGGTATGTGAAGATAAAAACATATAGTGTGTGTGTGTATAGAAGAATATATGCATAGACAAACATATGTAAATAAACAAAAAGAATGTTAGAACAATTATGTATAAGTTTATAGATGTTTATTTTGTAAATGGATACAAGTAAAGCAATTATTTAGATTTGATCATAGAATGAAACAATCAATATTCAAAATGTGATTAGACAGATAAAGTCACTAAAAACAAAATCTGTTAGGTAGGAAGTCATATTTGTATATATTTTGTGTATGTGTTAGTTATGTTTTTGTGTATTTGCGTTGTTGAATGATGAGTGATGTCAATATGTGTTTTTAGAATGTTAAGTATTAAAACAATCAATAAAACAATCAATCTTCTTCTTGGTGCAGCGGTAAGATATGTTCTTTTTTCTGATCTCAGTACCTTTCAATATTCCTAAACATATCGAAATCTGTCATTCTTATATCTTGAATACCTAACCACTTTCTTTGGTGAAGAATTCTTTTGTTACAGTTAAATAATCTGGAGTCAAAAATGCTTGCCAATTACTGCAGATCATTCAGAACCTTTTCACACAGTGACCTATTGCTTCCACCCTGAAAATGGTTAAAGTGTTGGCATTCTGGAAAAGCAAGCCAATTCGCTAATGCTTATCAAACACAGAACACAACAAGGGGTTAAAAGCACATTACTTAGGCAAGAAATTGGGCCGAAAGCTAATTTGGGTTTCAGACGAATGAGGACAAATCCCCTTGCTAGCTTGGAAATAACTTTTTTGTGCATGCTCCAAACTGTCATTTCCACAAGTGCATACACACACATGCTCCAGAGGGGGTAGGGAAACCAGGGAGGAAAATCTTCTTTGCTCCAGAAGCAAAGTTTCAGAAGTTTTGCCCCTCTTTGCCCCAAAAGTTTTAGAGGAAGGCAGGCTGAGGTTTCCCTTTGCGAACTCCCATAAAGCCACACACATACACTAGAGAGAAATAGGAGGTGGCTAGTCCATAAACCTGCCTGATTTCATTGAGGGCTGAAACTCCCAGATGTCCTCATTTTCCAGGACATAGCCTGCATTTTTCTCTCCTATACAGGAGGAATTCCAAAACATTCTCTCTCTTGCTCTCTCACCAGCTGTTCCCTGCTGCAGGAGGAGGAGAGCAGCCATGCAAGGGAAGGAGGTGTGTGGGTGTATCTCTTTAAGAACAAAGCTGTCTCCTTCTCCTTGGTACAGCAAAGGAACCTTGGGAACAAGGAGAATCAGAGACTTGGTTTTCAGACTGCTGCAATTACATGAAGAAAGCAAATCTGCGAATAAACTGGAAATGAAAACGTGGTATTTTTGCAAAAATGCTTATTCTCCTATTCACCTCACCTTCTGTCTGGATTCTGATCAGTTTGTACACAGCGTTGTTTGAAAAGCAATTGCACAATTATCTCAAATGCCCTGGATGGCCCTGCATTGTGACCAGTTTAATCTTCCAATTTTCCCCGTATGATAAAGTCCTCAGAGAGCTTTCCCCTACCTACTCCTGTTTTAGACAGCCACTTCAGTCACAGTTGACATGGGCTAAATAATCCACAAAGCCAGTAGAAGTTAATTGCCTATGTTTGGGGATGATAAGAGTTTTGAAGAAATACCATGTTTGTATTACAGCTCTCCAAACCCCCTATGTCCACTGTCCATGCTGTTTGGAGGAACTGTAAAAATGTAACTTTTCATTAGAGTTTATCACACCGGCCCTGGGGAACGTTATTAGAATGGAATGGAAGAGGCCATGATGGAATGGTATGCAGATATCACCTATTTTATCACACTCCAGAATGCAGCCGATGACGCCAGAAGTTTTCATTCTCAGAACAGTTCTGAAGAGTTCCTGAAAATCACCTCCTGTGGGACGGATATATGATAGAATGGGAACTTCTGGCAGCATCCATGTTTCGTTCCCATCGTGGCCCCTTCCATTCCATTCTAATAACATTCCCCAGGGCCTGTACAATAAACCCCTAAATTCTGGGTGGTCCCCTGCCCTCTTCTTTATTTCTATTCCAACCCTCTGGAAGGATCTAGTATGCCAGCAAGGTGAGAATTCATCTTCAGTAGGGATACCTTAATCTTGCTCTTTCTTCAAACACAGCTTCTTCATAAGGGAGGTGGGCAGGAGAGGAGGCAAATATTCAGCCCAGGCTACTCCAACTACAAGAGGAATTGTCTTGCTTATGGTATCACCTTTCCCTGTTTCATGACAGAGAGGAATGGAGACATTTTATTGACAGCCATGGGAGGGAAGGTGGGAGGGGAAGAGATTGAGAGAGATCTCGCAGGAAATCTTCCCCATTCATTTGTACTGAAGCCAAAGGATGCAAGCCTTGCCTTTCTGTGCAGTGCCTCGAATAGTAAAGAGTTTGGACTCTGTTTCCTTTTTTTTTTAAGTCTCTATCACCTTTAGAGGATATAAAATGAAAGTCACAAGGCAAGATGTGCAGACATAATTCCCACCAATAATTTTTGAGAAATGAGCCCGCTCCTGCCTTTAAGTGTTTTCAACCAATAAGTGACTTGCACATAGGGAATCCATGCATGTAGAAGAAATTTTACACGTACACTGTCTGAAAAAGAAACTCCTGTATTTGTTTGGAAGCTGTTTGTTAGTCCTCCTTGGTAGAAAAGAGATTATTGCCCCAGTAAAGCCCTAAAGGCACCAGATCCTATCTGATCTTGGAAGCTAAACAAGGTTAGCCCAGGTTAGAGCTAAGATGAGAGACCAGCAACAAATCATCATGTGCTGTAGGCTTTATTTCAGAGGGAGGAACTGGCAAAACCACTCTGAGTATTCCTTGCCTGGGAAACCTCTATGAAAAATTCATGGGGTCACCATAAGTCAACAGGTGAAGTGAAGGCACGTGGAAAAGTCTATGATCTGAACAGTAATGATACTCACCGTAGGATTAACAGCAAATACAAGAGTTTATGCTCATGTTCTGACTCAGATTTAATTTTATGCCTAAGAGTTTACCGTATAAACTAAAAAAAAACAAAAAAAAAACCCCACCAACTCAGAAAATATGAATACCTATCATTACAATGCCCATATTGCTGGAAGGAGGATAGAACTATTGAGAAATAAAGGTTATTCTAGCTCTGTGAAGTAACACAGAGTTGTTATATCCCCATTATTTTAGCTCTGTAACAATACTGGTAATACAATATTGCTAATTTGGCCGCTTAGGTTACAATAATGCACTTTATATGAAACTGCCCATAAGAAATGTTTGGAGATAACAACTAGTACAAAATATGACAGCTAGACTGTTGTATGGTGCATGCACATACAACAGCAATTGTGTACGAACTCACCTGGTTCTTATTTGTTTCTGGATTCAGTTCAAGTTACTGGTTTAGACTTACAAAGCCCTAAATGGCTCAGAGCAGGATATCTAAAAGACGGCATCCTTCTCCCATTTGAGCCTGTTTGGAATTTGATATCCTCACTAGAGACCTAACACTCTGAGAAGCTAAATTGCCAGGTACATAAGGCAGGTTTTTCCTGGTAGTGACACCTAAGTTGTAGAACTCCCACACAGGGGAAGTCAAGCTTGTTCCATTCCTATTCAGCTTCCACTGGGCAACCAAAACTACATTGTTTCATATGGCTTCTAAAATCAACATTAGCTTTGGAAATTGATCTTAAAACATATTTTCAAATATTGTTTTTAAAAAAATGTTTTTAGTTGCTTCTGTCAGCCGTGCCCTACATTAGGAGTTAGATCAGAAGAACTAAACTTTTCACAGCTGTCTCAAAGGTGCTGCAAGATCTCTTTGCATACTCAGGAGTTTTAGTGAACTGAAAAGTGATAAATAATATTGAAAAAATAAATTTAATTCATTTCAATTGCTAGATGCAGAGGCACATGGCCTTTAGGAGTGGGCAGCTCATCATCAGCATCTGGGGATGCATCCACAGTTTTCACCACCCTCAGCCTTCTGTGATCTGCACTAGTTCTGTATTTTCTTTCTTTTATAGGCAAGAGACTGAACAACAACAACAAATGGTGTATCATTGGAAGTACAGTGTGTGTGTGTTGGGCAAAGAAGGAGGTGAGTTAAATAAAATTTGCTGATAGCAAAGGAGGAAGAAAGTAACAAATCAAAGATTTCTCTCCCATGGTGATTTGGGAATTTATATTGGCTCATAACTCTTTGAGAATAAGTGCCTGGAGCAAATTGGCATCACATGAAAAACAACACTGATAGTGCAGTGCCTTTTTGCATTTCAGAGCAGGATCACTATGTACTAAGGGAACTGTGCCACCAATCACCAATTAATCATGCTTTATAAGTATCTCAGACACAGAATAACCCATTGGTAGCAAGGAGGCTGAGCTCAACAGGTTCCTCTTTCTTAAAGAGGCAGAAAAACATGGATGAGAAGATATTGTGGATATGTAGGAAGAGACAAAAACAAAAACAAACCACCTAATCATGGCCAACAAAAGTTTACACAGCATTTTGAAGCACCTTGCTATGAATATTGTTTTGAAAACTGTTGTGCTGCTTGACAAAATCATGTGGCATTGGTTTATCATAGTGCAGTGGGTAAAAGTAGCACAAGAATGGAAGTGACTAGCATCAATGGTTTCAGTGAGCTGTAATGTGAGTGCACCTGTCCCTTCTGCAGATGTACGTCCCCCACTTCATTCTGAAATATAGCCCTGGCTGCTTTCTGAAAGCTGGTAAAATCCTACAGTTTTGACCTGTAACTACCTTTACCCAGGGAACTGAACAGCTTCCATACTGGCACATCTCTCTGATGTGGCTCGCCTATTATCACATCTTAAGTTCATCAGTGTTTTTCCACTATGTGAACTATGCGCTATGAAAAGACAATGTCACACAATCTTGTCAAGCAGTTCAACTTCCTATTTCAGTACAGGTAGTATCTCATGGTGCACATATGTGTCCCATTTTGTATGAGCTTTCTAGATGACCATGAAAGGGGGATGAGGCACATTTTTAGGGCAAAAAGGGGTAAGCTGATTGCAGGTGAACTCATGTTTCCATGTTTTTTGGAGAGGAAAATGAGGACTCCTGATAGGGTGAAGGGGCATGCACTCCAAAGAAGGTAGGACACTACTTTATATGGGTCCATGCCCTTAGTACCTGTGTGTTAGTATTTTCTATGGTGACTGGCAGCACACCCCCAGGGTTTAAGGCAGGAATCCCCCAGGATGGGGGGCTGGACATGTAAGCTTTAGTATGCAAAGCATCAATCATTTCAGGCCCCTCATAAAACTAAGAGGCCCAAAGGGAACATGTGTTGGTGTATTATGTTTTTAAACAGCAGAAAAATATTTTAATTGACAGATGACAGTTGAGAGTTGACAGTTGGAATGTTTGGTCGGTTGAGAGTTATGGCTGAAGCAGCAGTGTGATTTATTGCTATGTGTATGTGTGGACTAAATTTGGAGCTGTGAAATAGACTTTGAATTTTATTATAAGTGCTATAGCGTTAATTTGATAGTCACACTCTTACTCAGCAAAGCAACATTAAAACCCCAAAATAAAAGATTTGAATTTATCATGTCTTGAAGATCCTGGGCTGCTTCTTGCAGCCCTTTAAACATTAAATATCCCTGGTGGCTCCCTGCATCCCTTTAAAAAATAAAGATCCTTGCAGTTTGCACACTTCAAATTCCTCTATAATATACAACAGGGGGGTGCAGTTTAATGTTTAACTTGACCTATACAATGTCACAGTGACAAAGATGTGCATCATTTGATTGATAGTTTGAAAAAAATGCCTGCTACAATCGAACTTGTCTGTGATGGATAATCCATTTTGAACCAGTCCATAGGTAAATGTGAACGTGAATTGGGTTAGATTGCCATGGACAGATTCGTTCGTGGCAAATGTACTCTGAACTCCTATTTGGTGTCAAATTGATTATTTGGCATCAGTGCAACAATGTAAGTGTGAATAAGGCCTAAGTATGAATTAAAAATCCCTATGAATTTTCCAGACTGAAGCCTGAATCTTGTTGGCTAATCCAAACTAGTATACACCCATCAGGTTTTGGGGATTTACCAGTCAACAACTGATTCAATGGATCTACTCTATTTCAGGCTAACAAACAGGATTCATACCTGAGCATTTCCTGCCCTCACCCCCTTTCCTTACTTTCTAAATTCACAATGCTTCAGGCTGCTAAAACATTTCTATTCATTTATCTTGTTTTCTGTTCTAAAAGGGCCCAGCTATTTGAATCTTTCTTAGTAAGGGATATGATCCCTTCCCTTGACCATTTCAGTTGTCCTACCTGAAGCAACAAAGTGGTGACTATTATTAAAGGACAGCAAATGATCAAATATTTAGTTTCTGATGCTATAGGGGGTGACACTCAGAGAGCAAATCACCTCAGACTGTCTCCTGCTTCTACAGTCCAGAGTCTGTTTCAGGGCATTGACCTCCTAACTCTGTAAAGATACGTCCACTTTCATCTGGTGGAAGACAGTTGGATAATATTTTTAACTTTTCAGTGGATCTTCACAGATCTTAGTTCTTCTTCAAGAACATGAGTATAATTGAGATGTGTCAGCTACTCAGACAGTTTTCCTGGGAACACATGCGGGGCACCCACACAGACTGTGCATTCAAGGAAAAATACACCATGTACCTCTCTACATACATGAATAGCACTCTTCAGGAATAGTCTGGGCATTCTTCCTGCCAGGGCAGATGTTCGCTTAATTTCAGCACTAAAACTTACCATCTCAATGTGACAAATAAAGCAAACAGGGAGAAATGGCTCATCTTTACGGGATATCATATCACATCATAGTGGTGAAACAGACTGGCAGATAAACAAGTAGATAGGGAGGGATGTTTCAGCAAAGAGAATTAATAATTAATGCCCCTCTCTTTCTACTTCCAAAGAAAATCACCCATTAAACTTATTTGCATTTGAATGGAGCTTGCAAATAACATCACTTGCCAAGAAATGGGGTTCTTCCCTTCCAAGTACCTTTTTTTTCTTGACATGCCACTTTCATGCCCTCCCCCCAAATAAAATGCACATCAAAAAATCTTAATTGTACCATAGCATAAAAACAAATCAGTTACAAACACAGTTACAAGTACAATAAAAGATGCTGGCTGAGATCCTGCATTGTCTGATGGAACTCTTTCATGGTAATTACAGTTGATGATGTCACACAAACCCCCATAAGGCAAACTAATGTCAACCTGGCTGCGCCCCAACTACAGCATTTCTGAGGTGCTGTGGATCAAGTCGGTGGGAATTTTTGTCTGTACCATTCTCCCAGTTGCGGGCACCTTCTCCCAGTTGTGGGCACATCTTCCTGAGGCTCCTGCCAAAACTGCTTGTTTCAAAATGCACCATGACCGGGAGAGCACTGCAGACATCATTTCCCAGTGCCCTGATCTGCAGCACCTTGGTAACCCTTCAGTTGGAGTGCTTAAAGGCTAACAAATAATAATAATAATAATAATACATTTTATTTATACCCCGCTCTTCAGCCAAAGCTATCAGAGCGGCTTACAATTTGTTAATTAGACAATTAACTCCCCTCAAGATGGTGGTTGAAGGGAGGGCTCTTCTTGCTTGCAGCAGGAGGTGGCCTGCATCTCTCTCCCCTCAAGATGGTGGTTGAAGGGAGGGCTCTTCTTGCTTGCAGCAGGAGGTGGCCTGCCTTTCTCTCCCCTCAAGATGGTGGTTGAAGGGAGGGCTCTTCTTGCTTCCAGCAGGAGGTGGCCTGCCTTTCTCTCCCTTCAAGATGGTGGTTGAAGGGAGGGCTCTTCTTGCTTCCAGCAGGAGGTGGCCTGCCTTTCTCTCCCCTCAAGATGGTGGTTGAGGTTCACATGTGGTCATTAACAACCATAAATGTGAATTGTCAGCAGTTATGAGAGCATAGGTTCAATTTATGATCTTGTAATTCCTGAATAGGATGTGAGCCATAGCCAGCACCCAACTGATTAGAGACCCTTCAGGAAATGATTAGCTTACATGCCAGAAACTTGTCTGAATCTTAATTATTAATTTAAAAAATCTTACAGCACTATGGCCCTGTCTGCATGGGCCAGATAAAACATTCTCCCCCCATTCCCACAGCATCAAGTACCAATCCTCAATTCTGCTGCCAACTGTCCAGACAATATCCAGTCAATTCAGCACCAAATCCACCATATATCCCTCTTAAAAACCTTTGTTTTAAAACTCATTTTTGCTCTGGGCCTTCCATTGTGACACGGGCAGCTGTTCATAATGTGTCCCACTGTGCACTACCACTGGAGGGGTCAGAATGAGGCACCCAGCCATGTGATCGACACTGGATGCCTCATTCTGACTTCAGAGTGACTCACATCAATGGCAGTGGCCCCTGCCGGCACAGCGGGATTCATGTGCGAACAGCTGCCTTTGGCATGATAATGGAGGTACCCAGGTAACAGAGGGATGTCTGGGTAGTTCCAGGGCCAGACTCCCAGGCTGCTCCCAGAGCATTCTGCCCCGTGCAGACCCAATTCCACTTTTTAACTGCCATGGCTGAACCCTGCAGAATAGTGGGGTTTTTAGTTTGTTCAGAGTCACCAGAGGAGCTCCCGGCTGAGGATGCCAAGGCCAATCCCAGAATTCCATATGAGGGAGCCACAGCAGTTACAGTAGTCTCAAACTGCAAAAAATGTATAGTGTGAAAGAGACCTAAGGAAATTACTCAGTTAATCCTATGGTCAGACAGCTTCTGCTTCCAACCTACAGGACCAGTTGTTCGCTGTTGTGAGCACTATCTTGAGCACTGGGATTAAAAAAAAGCAATGAAGTAAGTAAGTAAGTGTATATTAAATAAATGAATAAACAAACAAATATAATCAAAGATTTCCTTATGGGAAAAAAGAAGATGGTGCAGCCATTCTCTCTCACTATGACCCTGGAATTGTCCTATACAATAACATTACTTAGCAACATTCCTTTGGACATTTTGGCTGAGTATTGTGACATGAAGCACCAAGTCACCACCTAATCTGGCATTACATGTCTCCACACACACCCCTTCTTAACACAGAAAAACTAAATTTTCCTAAGCAACCACATCAAATGGTGAAGGGGGAAACCTCTTGTGATGTGACTTTTCAACCTCACTCCCTGAAAATTCCTGTTGTTGTGTCCCTTCAAGTCATTTCCAACTTATGGTGACCCTACCCCACAGTGAACCTATCACAGTAGCATCGCCAGGTTGACTTCACCTGTTGCAGTAACTCATAGTGTCACCCGCTCATTGATCTCCAACCCTTACCACACCATACAGATGCCTTAATAATGTTTTTTGTACTAATGTTATTCATGAATCATGATTCTCATGTCACTTAATTATAATTACAGTGAGCCCTTGGAATCTGCTGGGGTTTGGTCCACTGGGCTCAAATCTCATTATATACAATGGGGTAGTAAAATCATGTCCCTTATATAAAATGGCAAAATCAAGGTTTGCTTTTTGGAATTTATATATTTTTAAAATATTTTCAAGCCATGAATGTTTGATCCATAGATAAAGAATCCATGAATATGGAGAACAGACTGTATATCATTTAATGTAATGGCAATATAAACAAATAGCAAAATTAAAATTATACCTTCAGATCACAATATCATATGCACAGCCTAAATGTATGTACATGTACATAGGTTCATGGGTGAAAGTGAAAATTTGGTAAGATTTCATGTTTTTTAAAAAAGAAAAATTTTCAAATAGTATTTTTAATTTTACTTTTTTTAATGTAAAATTTTTTAAAATAGATTTTTTTATTTTTAAAAAATTGGGGCCTCTCCTTTCTTCTTCCCACTCACAACATTTGGTGTTTTGATTAAATTTTAAAACAATAAAATTTAATTTTTTAATGTTCAAAATTAAAAAAAATTAAAATCCTGGGGCCCCTCCTTTTTCCTCCCACTGAGCTCCATTCCACCCACACCATCTCTTCAATGTTTTAATGGCTGTTTCTGCCAATAGGCAGATGTTTGTGGGAGCACTGGTGTCGCATCCCCTTAGGATGTCACCTGGTGGGGTCTGCACACCTCCTTAATGATGCCAATGATCTATCATTGGGTTTTGTTTTGGGGTTTTTTTTAGCAAGATTTGTTCAGAGGGGGTTTGCCTTTACCTTCCTTTAAGGCTGAGAGACTGTGATTTGCCAAAGGTCACCAAGTGGGTTCCTGTGGCTAAGAGGCGACTTGACAGAGTCTAACTCTCAAACCACAATTATTGAATCGTATTTAATCCTTCAGAGAGGCTCTTCCCCAATTTCCAAGCTGAGTTGGATATTTCAGCCTAGCACTTTCTATTGCTATGAATAGATAGTTGTTTTACTAATTTATATCCTGCTTTTCTCCTATAGGGGACTAATGTGCACAATCCATATAGCCTCAGTGAAGAACATCTTTGCATTTGTGCACAGGAAGAGAAGAGGTCATGAAACGTAGGAGCAACAGCCTGTGATTTGCAGAATTTGGAAAAGTTTCTTTTTTGGACTACCTTTCCCTGAATGTTCCAGCCAGTGGCCATAACTACGAATCTTCACAAACACTTTTCTAAGCTCTAGTGACTTGTTAAATGATTTGAGTTTTGGGCTGAGAAAGGGTATTGTTATCTATGTTTTCTGTTCTACAAGCTCTATTTTTCCACTTGTGGGCCCCTTAAGGTCATCTGCCATTTGGAGAGTCCTGTATTTTCACATACAAATAGCAGTTCTCCTTTCTTGTGCAAAACTGTCAAGGGGGTGGGAACATACTTTTGCCAGATGAAAGCCTCATTCCCACTTACAAACAAATCAGTTTGCGATCTGAATCAATGGATTGATTTGACAGCAGAGTATGGTTCACCCTCCATTTGCCCTGATTGCATTTTCTTGTTGGAAATTAACCCACTTCTCATTCTCATTGACCAATGATTAGATTCCAAAGGGACCATCTTCCGTGGTTCATGTCATAAAAAATAAGCTATTCAGTTCCACATTCCATGCACACTTGCAATGAATCGATTTATTGCAAAAGACGTGGAAAAAATGAGCATCAAAAAGAAGCAGGTTAAATGGGTCTAGCTCACTGCACCCCTCTCCAAACCGCTTCAGTGATTCACTTAAATCACTTCAAACCAGTTTGCAACCTGGTTTAAAATGTAGTGGGAATGAGGCCGAAATAATGGACATGGCTCCTGTACTTTAATGGTTATATGGAAGAAGAAATTTCAGCAGGTGAAGCTTATGTGACAAGGAACACCTAATAAATCCCTCTTCCGTACAACTATTAAAGGTACAGGAGTCCTATCCCTTATTTATTTATGTATGCTTGAGTCTTTTATTGGATTTGTTGATCATAATAAAAGATGATGGTTATATTTATTTTACCTGGCAACCCTGGAGGTGAGGCAGCAGACTTTTATTAAAACTCTTACCTTTGCTGCAATCCAACCCTGGACAATGTGTGTGGGGGGAGCAGCCCAGAGTATTCTGGCTCCAGAGCTGTCCCAATGTCCCTTCATTACCTTGGACCCTCCATTGCAAAGCCTGGCAGCTGTTTGCGCGCACGCGCACACACACACTGTTCCACCTGGTGCTGGTCCTGCTGGCATATGGTGCTTGCTCTGAGGTAAGAATAAGACACCAGCCATGTGATCAATGGTGGGTGCCTCAATCTGACCTCAGTGAGCAATTTGCTGCAGTGGAATTGGCAGCACCTGGCAGTATAGTGGGTCACGCTGGAAATGGCTGTCTCGTGTTACAACAGAGGGCTCCAAATCTTCTGGGAAGATATGGAGCAAAAGGTGAGGTTTTAAAAATGTTTTAATAGATTATATGGTGGATTTAGTGTGGAACTGTCTGGATATTGTCTGGACAATTGTACCAGAACTGGGATTGGGCCCTGCATTGTTCAGACCCATCAGCATGGGAGCAGGGGGAGGATGTTTTATTTGGCCAATGCAGGCACTGTCTGGTTGCCTCTCTTCCATCTGCCTGTCACTTCTTTTAAAAGAATCATGCAGCTCCAATCTACTAACAGATTTAATGTAACATATACTTTATTCCTCAGAGAGGCATTTTTAGTCTGAAAAATGACACAGCAAACATTAAGCTTTCGGAATGGCTTACATTTTTTAGTGGTTCATACTTATTTTTAACAGTATCTGCACCAAGGCCTTATGAATATTCATTTCTTGTACATTGTCATCACCTAGTGAGTGGAGAAAGGCTTGCCAGAAGGAAAGCCTCAAAACATATATAACAAGAACAAATGATTATATAAAAATAAACCTTAGGAATATCAGGCCATTTAGTTCCCATCTGCTCAATGGAAGCCTGAGCTTGCTAGTAAGAAGGATCTGCCAGTCCCAAATATGCCATGAAACTGATTTTAAAAACCCTTAAAACATTTTGTATACTGAAAAGCACCATAGAAATGGTAAATCTTCATGCACCAGGATTAAAACTTTGCATTGAGTGAGTTACGGGGCATTTTCTGACCCCATTTCCATGGACTCCATAATGGATAGAGGGGCATAACCCCTCCCAAGGAGGAGGTTAAGATGTCCCTGAAAGGATCTGGGAAAAGTGGATCACTAGGAATCCTATTTAATTGTGTCTTCTCAATTAGAAGGGTACTACATGATTAAGCACTAAGAAATATTAAGACAGCTATTGCCAATAAGATCTTCTAGGAAGAATAATGCCTGTCTCTAATCCACCCTGTGCACACTTACTTGAGAGTATGCTGCACTGAGCACATGGGAGCAACTTCTACATAAACATGGTTGTTCAATGAATCCTCAAATTTAAGTATGTTTGAATGATAATTGGTGGGAAAAGTAATTTGCCCTCTCCCTGGAGCTACCTTCCAGTAAGCAAAATTAATAACCTGCCTGCCAGTGTTAACTCTTTCATAAAAAAATAAAATAAATGAAACTTTTATTTATACCCCACTTTTTGTGAGAAGAATCAAAGTGGCTTACATAGATAAAAATACAAATACAAATATATACCGTATCACCCCTTAAAACAGTAATAAATAGTCATACAATCAAAATTTCAACATTAGTTAATCACAATAGTATAATTGACAATTAGTGGTGGACAAAGTTATCATGACCAAGGTTGCCCCAATAGAGGAAGTTTGGGGTTCTTATGTGGCCAGGAACTGTTCTGGGAAGGCCTGCCAGAAAAGATCCATCTTAACAGCTTTCTTGAAGCTGTCTAGGTTGGATATTAGATGGATCTCATCTGGTAGGCTATTCTATAGAGTGGGAGCAGCCACAGAAAAAGTCCTCTGGGAGGTCATGACTAACCTAGTCATCACTGGTTGTAACAGATTCCTCCCAGAGGATCTGAATGTATGGGGCAGATTATGTGAAGACAGGAGATTACTCAGATACGTTGGGCCTAGGCCATGTAGGGCTTTAAAGGTGATAGCCAACACCTTCTACTGTGCCCAGAAACTAATAGGCAGCCAGTGGAGTGACTTCAATATTGGTGTAATATGGTCACTCCTAGTTGTTCCTGTAATCAGCCTAGCTGCCATATTCTGTACCTTTTGGAATTTCCGGACTAAGTACAAGGGTAACCCCACATAGAGCCTTAAAAACAGTTCTGGGACTCACAACCCATTGGAATTAAAATATAATGATGTTTAGTAATCAGGTTAGCATTGTGGTTAGGGTTAGGAAGAGGGTTTAATGGTCACTTCTTGCATTTCCTGAACTAACCCAGAATTTCTATGGTCTCCCACCCCCACCCCATGAAAAGGATAAACCGCCTGGTGACTACAGTGATTAACTATTGCTTCTCAGTATCATGGCTCCTTTTTAAATTGCATGGGAGGCTTTTTTAAATAAATCGGTCCAAGGATCAAGAACACTATAACAAAAAGTGATAGATGTACTGGACAATTTTTGTTTCAGCAGGGTTTTTTTTTACTGTAATAATAATAATAATAATTATAATTATAATTATAATTATTATTATTTTAATTTATTTATATCCGGCCCCTCTGAGTAAGCAATCAGGGCAGGGTACAACATTTAAAAGAAATTACAATTAAAATATAACAATTCAATTTCCCCTCCCACCCCTTAAAAATAAATTAAACTACGATAAGATTTAAAAATACTAAAACAGAGCCATTACAATAAAACATTAAAACAATGGAAAGCTCTAATTAAAAAAGATGTGCAGCCTCGACAATATCAGATATCCCAGTGGAAGAGGCAAGAGGGACAGTAGCTGGCAGAAAGGTTAGTCATTGTCTGGGAAGGCCTGCCGGAAGAGATGTTTTGTTGCTCTTGTTGCTGCTGTGTTTAACTTGGGGATATGTTTTAGGATGACTACATTGTAGGCCTAGGTCTGTCTGGATTTAGTAACAAAATATTACTCTGGAGACTAAAATGTCTCATCTTGGTTCATGTGGGTAAACTATGTATAGGGATGCTGCAATCTTTAATTAGTTTCCATCAAATACTGTCAGATGTGATTATACCCTGTCCTGGTTTTGATAAGATTTTCCATGGCATTCTCTTAAAAGGGCTCATTAAGAACAGTTTAAAAAGTGCCTGGTCACCTCTACTGACCTTCCTCTGATAAATTTGGACATACATACATGGCTGTTTTAGAATCATAGAATCATAAAGTTGGAAGAGACTACAAGAGCAGTCCAGTCCAACCCCCTCCCATGCAGGAACTCTCAATCAAAGCATCCCCAACAGATGGCCATCCAGCCTCTGTTTAAAGACCTCCAAGGAAAGACATTCCATAACACTCCGAGGAAGTGTGTTCCACTGTTGAACAGCCCTTTTTGTCAGGAAGTTCCTCCTAATGTTGAGTGGAATCTCTTTTCCTGGAGCTTGCACCCATTGTTCCTAGTCACACTCTTAGTTCACAATGGACAGTGGTCAAGTCCTCACTGGCCTGTCTGAAGAATGAAGTGTACCCCCCTAAAAGGCCCCAAATCCCAGGTTTTGTAGCAAACACCCAAAGAATAACTGGAAAATGTCAATTAAGAAATTCCTCTCTGAGGTGAAAATGTTTGAAAACCATTATGATATTCAATTATACATTAGCTATCAATATTATCAAGAACAAAACACCATCACGTGTATCAGCTGATGCAAAATATTAAGACCCAATTATTAAACAATGAAACCAAATATAACTGGGCAAAAACTTCAGATATCTGATTCAAGGAACTTAATGCAACTCTTGGAGCACATAAGGACTATGGAAAATATGCAAAAATTGATAAAAGAGGGTTTTGAAAAATAAAGGTGCATATTTAACAAATATTTTCCTCTATATTTCGGTTTCAAAAAACTCTGATCCTTCAGATTTCTAATTATGCTATTACTAAATTTTGTTAGAAACTCTAGCAAAATTAATGGTTAAAAGATGCAAGTGGAAAGGGCAACATGTAGCACTAATAATGACAGAACTAAAAAAACAAGAGTTAAGTCTTCAAACTGGTGATTGATTCATTAAGACTTAATTATCTTCTCTTCTCTCCCTTTTCTGTAAGCCTCTAGTAACGTGGCTGAGTCAGACACTCAGGCCCAGTTCCACAGGGAAATTTACAGTTTATGTTTGACAGTGACCATCCATTACACTGCTGTGCAGCTGTTCAAGCGAAGACAACTTTAAACTCTTCCAGAAATGGTTTGCATTCATCTGCAGACATTCCTTGCTGGGACAAGGAATGCAAAGAAGCAGACTGCCTCATTTTCCCTGGCAAATAGTACCAGGCTTCTGTCACTTGCATTGCTCCATGGATTGTTCTTTAAGAGGCATGGATGTGGAGTGGAGAATACTCTTGTCAGCCTGCATTCTGCCCCGAACTGGTTTTTATAGTGTAACACCTGAGATGATCTTTTCTGTGATTCATAGATAGTGCACAGCTATTCCTATGGTATTCACACATAACACTTGGATTTGCTGATGACAAAGGCAACATTTAGATAATTGAAAATGATGAAGTGATTTTTGAAATAGTTTGGCTTGTAGCCCATGCCTATGAAAACCCATGTGAATATTTTAAATATAGATGTCTGAAAGCCCAGTTTGGTTCTTAGTTTCTTGCAGCAGTAACAACAAAAGAGTTAAATGTTAAATGTTAACAGATCTAACAAGACATACTGCTTTATCACACTAGGGGGCAAACAGGATTTAAATAAGAGTTAAACGAGAGTTAAAAGAGTAAATGCCCTATGTTTATCCTACGACATTTCCTGCTTAACTGTATGCCTCCTAGTGTGATAAAGCAGTTTGTTGGCTCTCATCAGGTGCATGAAGTTAGTAAGTCCATATATATATACATGGGAGGAAACTGGAATCAGTGGAGCAAGTTATGAAATGAAAAAACCTGAAATCTGCAATAATTGTATGTAAAGCTTAAGATAAGAAACTGCTGCAACTGATTATCATCATAGCTTTGCTGTCTCTGTCTATAACTCCTGTACAGGGAGGAAAAAAAGTATTGTTGCAAGGGTCCCTGGAATGTTGTTAAGATATTGGGGGGGGGGGGGGCTCTCAACATTTACTTTTCCCATCCATTATGACTGACATATCCTTAAGTATGTATATTCCTACCACTTAGAAGTGTAAATCTGCCTAAGATGCACAGCAACAAATTTTTCATATTCCTGGGAAAGCTAAAAGGTGACAGCTATCTTAGTATTTCTTAGTGCCTGACCATTTAGTATACTTTTAGTTAATATCTGATGAGCTTCAATAACATAGTAGTCTTGGGGGGCTGTACAAACAGCCTCCAGCCACCCCTTCTTCAGCCGTATCAGGGCTGTGGCAACCTCATGCCACAGGCCTGATCCAGCCTTACCAGGGCACAAAAAGGAGCCACAAAGAGTGGTTCCTTTTTGCTCCCTGGAAAGGGCACCATAGCCGCGTTGTCACAGCTGTGCGGCGCTCCTCCAGCATTGTGTCATATGGACGCAGTGCCGGAGGAGCACCATGATGCCACGCCCTGTGTGGACTGGCATGTGGGGTCATGGCACCCTGGGGGCAGAGTCAGCATGTACATCAACTGGATGCAACACTCCGACACCACCCCCAGGCCAGCTTCTCAGGCCAATCTGAACAGGGTCTTGGTGATTCAATTTTGCCACCTACTTTTGGGTGGGAGGTATCAGCCTCCCCTAGCCTAATTTGGCAGGGGTCAGGTCCTGCCTGCCCTCCCTGTTCTGGGGTTGCCATTAAAGCCCAAACCAGAAAGAATCAAACTTATTAATATATTCTAATTTAACAATTTCATGTGGGAATGTTCTACTGAAATCTCTTTGTGGGAGAAAGGCAACTTTCAGATAAGCAATACAGTATGATGGGGAATAGTCTCCTATTGGTTTCTGAATCTTGCCATTTCTGATATCAGTTGTGTGTCCATTTGGCTGCTGGTTTCTGGTACAGTCTGTGGCAAAGTGCCATGGAGCTCACAGGAATTTTTTTTAAAAAACTAGAATGCCAAGGGCAACCAAGAGTAGTATGAAAAGCAGTGGCTCAGTTAACAGGCACACTCCTCAAAAGAAAGAACAACAGGCCTCTGAGCAAACACTCAAGTTCCATAATTTAACTCACAATCCTATCAACCCAAAATCCTAATTTTCCTTCAAGATGTCATGATCTCAGCATTTTTATTTGGAAGGCCTCTGCAAGTCTTTTGAGGGTGCTATCATTAAATGGTAGTGAACTAGAAATTCTTACTTGATCTACTGCAGATCACCTAAGGATCTACGAGTAGCTCCCAATCTACTTTAAGATTATTTCTGCTATAGGGTATAAGAGTACAGGAAAAAGCAGATCTCTTTCCCTATCAGGAACAACCAAGGCCACATACATACATCTTTATTACGATCATAGACCAGACCAGAACAACCAAGTCTGTGAATAACAAAAACCCATGCTGATACCACACTGATTTGTGTTATCTGTTACAGTCAACTGCAAGGCTCCACCATGGAATCAAGCACCAAAGTTAACACCAATGGTTTGGCCTCTAGTGCACTCATATCTGTCTGTTCCATGTCTTCCAGCCTGACATTTCCCTTCCTGAATACAGCTGGCTCTGCTGTTGGATAAAGTGAGGCAGTCACTTCAGGCAACTTGGTAGAGCATAATCCTGAAAAGGCAGTACATTTTTAGTTAGTTATTAATTTATGACTGCTTTATTTTTAAAGCCAGGGAAACAGATGTGCTTGTGGGATTTTCTGCTTCAGGCTCCAAATTTACCTGACCAACTTTGGAAACTTTATACCATTTCATAGAATCATAGACTTGGAAGAGACCACAAAGGCCATCCAGTCCAACCCCCTGCCATGCAGGAACTCACAATCAAAGCATCCCTGACAGACAGCCATCTAGACCGTGAAGGAAGGAGACTCCACCATTCTCCAAGGGAGTGTGCTCCATTGTCAAACACCTCTCACTGTCAGGAAGTTCCTCCTAATGTTGATGTGGAATCTCTGGGTAGTGGGGAGGAGTGCCTCAGGCAAGCAAAATACCCTAGGATGGTCCTGACCAGGCATGTAATTTCCATGCAGCTCAACCCTCCCTCATTCTTAAGCCAAAATTAAAAAGAAGGGCAGTAAGAGAATGGGATCCACAGCATTAGAAGCCCCCATAGCTGTTGAGGGAATCAAGTTTCAATATCAGCCTCAGTGTCTTAGCCCAAAACTAACTTCCTAAGTGATTAGGGTGTGGGGTAAAAGATGTAGCCACTGGAATGCAACTACCCTCAAACCCGTGCCTGAGCTATGAATGCTTGGTACTATCTTGGAGGGTGTAGTGCCCCATCCTCCAGCTATCAAAGGCTGCAGCTGGTGAAATGAAGACCTATGTGGGGATACAATTAGAACATTAGTTCAAAACGTGTTGACCCTCACATATGCCATCCAACTCGCCCTTCAACCCACTTCACCATCTCACTGCTCTTCCTCACACACATGCACAGCAAGACAGGGAAACAATGAAATGATCCCACCAGTCCCCCTAAAGGACAGTCATTTAGCTGCCCTTTTTTATGCTGTCTAAAAAGGGCCATCTAATAATCCCAATCAGTATTGGAATGAGCAAAAAAGAAAAAGAATCACACCCAGCCTCCCTCTCTCTCTGGAAATGTGGTGATCTGCAAAGCTCTGCTCCCAGACACAGCCTTCCAAATCCAAGTCGCATTCCAGAGTGGCAAGAAGCTAAGGTGGCTGCAGTTTGTACAGCTGTGAGAAGGATGTGAAGGGCCTTTTTATTACAATGGTTCCCAAGAGGAGGCCCGGGCTGACCTGAGGCCAACAAACCCGAGTATGACGGAATCAGTGTCGACAAGCACTTGCTAGCCAGATACCAGGCATGACAGCAGCTGCTCCAGCCCTGCCAGCACAGGTGAAAAGCATCAACTGCTGTAAATGAGCAGTGAGAAAGCACCTGAAAAGCAGCAGGCAAAGGTTATCAAACAGACCAGCCATTCATCCCAAGCTGCTTTAATTAGATTTGGTTGACCCCTTGTTCCTCCCTTCCCCTTGTAGAAAAACAGCCAAGTGCAACATTTAGAATGTGCCAAAAAATAGAGGGGGAAAGCATCATTTTTCCTCTGCTAGAAAAGGAAGCTTCTATCCCTCTGTCTTTCCCTTTGCCAGGCTTGCAAATGTTCCCAGGCTCCTCCAAACTGAGGCAAGATGCTCCTCTGTAGTTCTCATGTGTGCTCACAGACACTAGGAAAGGTCTATAAGCTCTGGCGCGGTTTAAATTATGTTGAAAAGATATATATTTGGCTTTTATTACATAACTCTTACATTTTAAAAATCTTCAGGGGAGTTTTAAGATCTTCAGGGAAAGGGTTTCTCTTCTTTCTGCCATCATCACAGGCACATTTGGGCTGCATCTGCACTGCAAATATAATTCAGTTTAACAGGACTTTAACTGCCATGGGTCAATGCTATGGAATCCTGGGATTTGTAGTATTGTGAGATACTTGGCTCTCTCTGTCAGAGAGCTCTGGTACCACAGCAAACGACAGATCCCAGGAATCCATAGCACTGAGCTATGGCAGTTAAAGCAGCATTGAACTGCGTTATTTCTGTAGTGCAGATGCAGCCCAAGTCTACTTCATAGCAATAACAAGTACATTTCTACACCACTTATCACTGCACTTAAGCACTCTCTAAGTGGGTTATAATATGTAAGCCAATTGCCCCCAACAAGCTGGGTACTCATTTTAGCCACCTTGGAAGGATGCCAAGCTGAGTCAACCCTGAGCTGGTATTGAACTCATAACCTTATGTTTTATGAGTGAGTGGCTGCAGTACAGGTAGTACAGGCACCACTGCAGCACCAGGACTCTTCATCAGATACCCTAGGTCTACTCTGTAACACAGAAACAATGCAGTTTGGCACTGCTTTAAGTGCCATGGTTCCATCCTATGTAATCCTGAGATTTGTAGCTTGTTGTGACACCAGAGACAACAGAATGCTCAATATATCACAAAACTACAAATCCCAGAATGCCACAGCATTGAGGCATGGCAGTTAAACTGGTGTCAAACTACATTATTTCTGCCATGCGAATCAGACCATTATCTCAGTTGGGACCAATACAAACAGACCTGAAGGGGTGGCATGATGTATGTAGAACAAATATAGCCCTTTGAGTGCCGGATCAGGGTTGCAGCAAGCAACCACATGTCACAGCCCTGATCTGGTTATTAGCCAGATCAAAAAGAGATGGCAAAATGCCGTTCTTTTTGAGCCAACAAAAGGGTGCCCTTTCAGCCACTGCCACAGCTTTGTGGTGCTCCTGCGGCATGCAGCATATAAATGCTGAGCTGCTGGAGTGCCGCAATGCTGCCCGCCATCTGGTTGGGCAGGCAGCATAACACCAGCTTGGGCCAGTGTCGGGGCATGTGTCATCTAAAAGCCACACCCCCACAACGCCTCCAAACTGGTGCTTACTGCCAGCCTGTTTGAGGCCTTAGTCTCAAAGGTGCTACAATATCCCTTTGTATACTGATCCAGACTAACACAGCTATAACTTTGAATTCATAGACAATATACTACATAATATATAGAAATATGCTGTTATTCCCAGATGTGCAAGGCTATGTAAAGTAGTCAGGGATAAGTCTAATAAGAAGATGAAACTAGAGATCATATAGCTACATGGAGAAGATATGCCACCTGAAAGGCAGAGCAAGCCAGTGTGCATTCTAGGGTGGCCTGCTCTACAGCAAATGCATTCCTCTCTTTGAAGAGCTGTGGAGTCCATATCCATATTCAAGGCAGAGAACTATTAGAAGGGACAGAAGGAGAGGCCTTGGAATCGTTTGCCAACAGTCAGTCAATAGCTGACTGAGCAGCAGGCACTTGACTCACCTGGCCAAAACCTTTCCAATTATTGTGAGATTTATTGCTTTCTGTTTAAACTGTTGTAATTATTTCTACTTTTTCAGCTCTGTATTAGCATATGAAAATATAATTCAAGTCCCCATATGCTCCTGTCCCCTTCTTTTGGTGATATGATTCATCTTCTATAGGTGAGCCACCAGTGACTGCCCTCATGTTTGCCTGAAAATGTTTAAGGCTACAAAACTAGTCTAATACAAGATGAATCCTGTTTCCAACTCATTCTTTAAAAAAAACAAGCCTTTCTAAAGTCTCAAGCACTGGTTAAACAATCATTTAAGCTTTAAATACAATGTCCAGGTAAGATATGAAGAACCCGACTTTTGAAAGTCAAGTTCTTTGCTCAAGATGTCAGTTTTAAAATGCTAGTGAGCCATCTGCTGATCCATTTTCTGCTAAAAATGCTAATTTCCATTTTGGAAGAATTTTAATATTCAAATCATAACAGGGCCAGCCAGCTGTTGCTCAGCATGACTGCTTTTATTAGTCAAAGCATTCATCCCCCTTAATGAATTCAACATGGCAAACTGTCTCATGTGGCATCCTTGACAAGGGAATCATTACACAACAATGTGCTTGTCCAACAAAAACGATGAGTAAACTGACATTCAAATGGTTTGTTAAAGTCCAGATTCACAAAGGGCAGTCAACCCTTGCAATTTTATTATGGTATCTGGCGTCACTCTGAAACCTCAGTTCCTGGATTCGTGACTAACCCAGTTTCATTTTTTAAGGGAAAAGAAAGTTGGGGGAAATTCTAGCCATTATGATGACTATGACAAAAGAAGCTGAAAAATACAATTGAAAAGTCAACAGGTCAGAAAATAACAACACAGAATGTGCACTAACTTTCTTTTGGAAACTGTTCTTTGAGCTTTAACACTGGCGATGCAGGGTGGCCAGGATTCAAAGAAAGATCACACATATCACAGGAGAACGATTCCTACAGCCAACACTTTGTTGGCATCTTTGCTGTAGTAATTTCCATTGCAGAAGAGACAAGCTGTTTTTAAAAGTGAACCATGGCTTCTGTCATCAGCAGCCAATGCTTTTCTTGATCCTAAGAAAATAGCCAAGAGGCATGCATGTGTCCCGTTTTGGATCCAATTCCGGTTTGACATGGAGCTTTTAGTTTCCTTTTAGGACTCTATTTAGAACCCAAAGTCTTCCTAATGTTAGGTATTTTTCAAGTTTTCAACTTTGTAAGTGATTAGCTGCCTATACATTTTCCCAGCTTCTAGAAATGCCCATTGCAAGTCAACAGAGTACCCAATAAAATACAATGAAGACTTGAGGCAAGTACACAGGTTCTGTAAACTTGTTCCGCTTTATTATACTGGGCACGATCAATTGCAATTTCTTCTTTGAGATACGCAAATCATTACAGGTTGAGTATCCCTTCCTTATCTGAAATGCTTGGAACCAGAAGCTTTTCTTATTTTGATTTTTTTTTTTCAGAGTTTAGAATATTTGTGAAGTCGAAGGCTTTCATGGCCGGCATCCATAGTTTTTAATGGTTTTTTCAGGCTATGTGGACATGTTCTAGAAGAGTTTATTCCTGATGTTTCGCCAGAATATGTGGCTGGCATCTTCAGAGAATACTGGCATGGAAGAGAGCGGGTATATATATGTGTGACCCTGGGTAGGGAGGAATTATTCCCATATTAATCTGTGTATTATTCTGTTATTGATGGCAGGGCCTCAGGGTGGGAGGATATGTGAAATGAGATTAGCATCTCCTTAATTAGTGATCACTGTCTGCTGGGGAAGCCCCTGACCCTGGGTGGTTACTCATTTGCATTTGCTGAGTCTGGATTATTTATTTATTTATTGGCAGGACTAGTAACCAAACTCCTCCCTACCCAGGGTCACACAGTATACATATACTCATTCTCTTCTATGCCAGTATTGCCTGAAGAATGCTAGCCACAGACGCTGGTGAAACATCAGGAATAAACTCTTAGCCCCCCCCAAAAAAACCATATTTGCTTATACATAATGAGTTCTCTTGAAGATGGGGTCCAAATCTAAATATGTTTCATATGTACCCTATACACATAGCCTGAAGGTAATTTTATGTACAATATTTTTTAATAATTTTGTGCATGAAACAAAGTTTATGTATATTGAACCATCAGAAGGCAAAGATGTCACTATCTCAGCCACCCATGTAGACAATTTTGAATTCTGGTGTATTTCAGATTTTGGATTTTCAGATAAGAAATACTCAACCTGTACTGGATTAAAATATACAAGCCTAGGCATTGGTATAAAATGTCTCTGATCATAGCATGAGCTGACAGAAAATATTCTGGGATTAAAAAAATGTGTGTGGATTCCTAGTCAGATTATTTGCTTGCCAGGTAGTTGTTCATTTTCAGACAGCTTCTCACTGAATAGGCAATAGTGTAAACTCTCTCTCTCTCTCCTCCCCCCCCCCCCATACTCTCTCTCTGTCCCAATTAATCTTCTACCATCCCACTTCTGCAGCTGCTTTCAAAATGTTCCCATTTCTCTCTCCTCCTCCCACTTCTCCCTTTGTCCTCAGTTTACTTCAAATGATGTAAACTGAGTTCTAAACATAAAAGTAGTTTGCACTCAATTAACTCAGCAAGGAGGGGGAGAGGAGGTGGCAGAATCTTGCCCTTTGCAATAGGCTCAGGCAAAGCAAACTACTGCAGATTTTCTTAGTTTGTGTATTTTTCTTATTAGTAACTTTTGCCATCTTGACCACACTCTGATGTTGCCTGGCCACATGTGACCTGGTTTTCATCTGAAATGTTGGGAGGTGGAGGATCTTTTTCTTTTAGTTACCTTTCTAAAACTCCTTGTCTCCACTCTTCCTGAGAAAATCCTTTGATGAAGGTCAGGTTGAGTGGAAGTGATCCCCAGGGTTCAGGGGTGACTTGAACCTGGATCCCTTGAGTCACAGCATTCTAACTGAATCCCATTTTGAGAAAAAGATGGGATATAAATCCAATGAATGAATGAATGAATGAATATAAACTACATACCATACTGGCTCAAGATTTCATCATGCTTCCCTGAAGAAGGTTTTATAATTTAAAGAAACTATGGGGCTTTCTAGATGGGCAGGAAAGTGTGGCATGAAGTTGCCTTTTCCTTAATGCTTAGCAGCTGCACCACAGCCTTTAGATGGAGCTGTGCTGTTCCGCAGTTTTTAAAAAAGAAGCTTCTTCTCCCCTAAAACGCCAAAAAAAAAAAAAAAAAGCGTTTTCATGGCACACAAAAGGCTAGAGTTTCATGCAGCCATGAACACACTTCTTTTCGCCAATCTAGATCAGGCCTATATAAAGATCAGCATGCATTACTCTATTCCAGCCACAAGTAAAAAGGCTTTTTTGCACAGTGGAACCCTCATGCTTCTTTCCATCAGCATCATCAGCCTCACCTTCTAGATCTGTTGCTTCCAAATTCTGCAGACTATATTCTGGCCACCCTTGCGATGTGTAAAGGAACAGGTAACATGACCTGAGCTCACTAAATCCATAACTAATTCTGACTGTCTATGAAAGAACACTTAATAAAGAGTTCCATAGTTCAACAGCAGCCATTCATTACAGTTTTGGAATTCATGAGGCTGTATGGAAACTGTGCTTGCAGATGAGCAGCTCTCAGATGACAGTGTGATCAGACAGCAATGGGAGTTTTGTCATCATGGCTGAACTTTATTTTCCTTTCCAAATCATATGTCCTCTCCTCCCCTTCATTGGAAATTGTACAGGGCACCTTGTTGTATGTTTTAGTAAAGGAGATTTAAAACTCCCCAAAAGGGGGGGGGGGGATTAGATCACTAGGGATGAGTGTATTCATTGATTCTCCTTTGCCAAAAGAAGTTTTTTTTATTTAAAAAAATGCTTAAATTGAAGTCACTTCAAGTATCCAGCTGTTAGACCCTGTATTTGCCCTATCTTTTACCTCTAGCATACTGTGATAACAGATGGATCACCAACACTTCTGCACCTTCCTTGGTCAACATTCCATATCTAAAAATAGATTGACAGAAATTGTCACTTTCAGAATGTCTGAGATTGTTTAAGAACCTGCTCTACATCCTATTTATGAGTGAATTCAATAAGGCTGACTTCATTCAAGCAGAATTGCAGGCTAAGGGCCAAAGTACACATGACATGACGTGCACATCTCCCAAAGCTAGGATCATTACTTTTAAGAAGAGCATTAAACACTTAAACTAATATAGAATGGCTGATCAGATACTATTCAGTCCTTTCAGGAAATCTGGAGTCTTCCTATTAATTACTGGAACGGGCACAGTGGGGGCAACAATCATTTTATCAAGTAATCAGTGAGAAGTGACAATGTGCAGATAAATAGTCATTTTATTTTATTTTAATCCCCCTTTCTCATTGTACAGTACCCAAGATAGCTATTCCCTTTAGTTTTCCCTCCTGTATTTCTCAGATCCATGTGCACTGAGCTTTTTGCTTTCTTCCCATCTGTTGGTGGGCTCTTCATCCAAGATAGTCAGTTTGTTTCCTTCATCTGAGAATCTATTGTTATATTGATATTTAATTTGGTTTTGTCTCTGTTGGAATGTTTTTAACTATGTACATGTTGTGCACCGCCCTGATCGTTGGAAGGGCGGTATATAAATAAAGTTATATTATTATTATTATTATTATTATTATTATTATTATTAAACCTTATGAAGTCCCATGCACAGTTATGGCTGCTAGCTTACCCCTGTGTGTATAGGGCCCAGATTTAAGGACTCTCGTAATAAAATCTAGTTTTAATTCTTTTGTGTCTCTCCATCCTTACTTCTGGATGGATTTCCTGCAACATTATGTGTTTTTTACATTACTATAAGTATCCTATATTTGTATTAGCTCAGTGCATTCTACTAGTATACATCTTTTTTTAAAGAAATCTGTATTTTTTTACCATAAGATGTGGAAATGATTGGATCAACTTTCAAAAAAATGTGAATGTTCTCACTTAAAATACAGGCTGAACAACATATATGAAAATCATTTTAGGGAGGGCTGGAAGGCATCCCAATTAATTTTTCATTCATATAGAATAGTGTGACATGTCCCTTGAAATATCTCAACAAGCTGAGTATTTTTTTAAGAATCACCTTTTATAAGAATTTAAAGAATAAGATAATACAGTTAAATTATGAACATTGGTGTTTATGGGGGGGCTCACTGACAATAATAATAATAATAATAATAATAATAATAATAATAATAATATAATAATTTTATTTATATTTCCCACCTCTCCTTCGGCTCAAGGTGGGATTCCAACAATATAAAATACAATCCATTATCCTATCTCACAATTTTAAAAAGCATACAGTGCAATGTAAAACAATTAACAATTAAACTTATACAACTCAATAAAAACTTTCTATATCATTGTCAGTTAGGTCTCTTATTTCCAGTTTAAAACGTCACAGGATATCAGGTGGATAGGCTCGCCGGACCCTCAATTAGATAGACAATAAATGATAAAGAAAATTAATAAAAATCAAGGGAAATTAGCAAAAGAGTGTTTTACTATTGTAGATGAGCTATAATTAATAGATACATGGAGTTTTAAAGAAAATTAAAAGAATGAGTTTTCCTTCTATTTGGACATTCATAAATTGTCATCCAGGATTAATACGATTTGGATTTCTGGCAATTTAACAAATAGATTAAAGAAAGTGGAAATTCTGGCAAAGCCCTTATCTGGCCTTAACCCTGTAAAGATAATGTTAAGAAAGAAATCCTATAATTTTAGATGGAAAATGAGTGAATTATTATTGGAGAAAGAAGGAGTAATAAAAAAAGGCAAGGAAAAGCTTAAGGAATATTTTTTAATTAAATCTAGATAAAGGAGTAAATAATAATTCTGTCTGAGATGCTGGCAGGACAGTTATTACAGGGTTATATATTAAAATGAATTTGATTTTGAAGAGCATGAGGCAGGAAAAAATAGATAAATTACTGGGTGAAATTAAATTAAACTAAATTAATTAAACTTTGGGGGGGAGCAGACCAGGCCAATAGGGCAGAGTGGGGTTGCCACAAAGCTGGTCACTCCAGAAAACACATGCTGCAACCCCAGTCTGCCCTGACACTGGTCCAAATAGGAGTCTAAAAGATCCTTTCCTATTTGGGCTGGTAAAGGGCTGCCTTTGGTGACTGCAGCACAGCCCCAGGGTGGCTTCTGGGTGCTCCAGCAGCATGTGGCATGTAAACATCAAGCCCCAGGAGCATCTTGAAGCCACCCATATCTGGTCAGCCGTGGTGGCTTCCGGATGTCTTGGAGGCATGTGTCAACCAACACCGTGCCCCAAGCTGTCTGGAAACCAGCTTTACCAGCCTGTCTGCACAGGCTCTAAATTGCCAGCAAACAAAAGGATTAAGAATCAACAGTCTTCTTGCAAAATCAACTCGCAATGATAATGACAGAATGAGTTTAAAAGGAAACAAGATTATATGAAACAAAAAAGAGAGAACTAGAAAGATGATTCTATTTTTTTAAAAAAAATCACATTAAAAGATATATAAACAAACAGACAATCCATTCAAAGTTATACACATACATATACATACAAACATACATAAATTCCAACAAATAGACTAACATATCCCAATCGTTCTGACTTCTTAAACTACGAGAACTCCATATTACTACTACAAATTCCTTTTTTAAAAAAGCTGTTCTTATCTTATCAACTACAACAATCAATCTAATTCTACTAATACAAAGGATTAACTTCTCTGAAGATGCCAGCCGCAGATGTTGGCGAAACATCAGAAAGGAACTCTTCTAGAACATGGCCACATAGCCCGAAAGCCCCACAAAAAAACGATGGATGCCAGCCATGAAAACCTTCAACTCCACAAAGGATTAACACTTAGTTACCTAAAATATAGATATATTTGTATAACATAATATAATTATTCAGTAATCCTAAATATCCAATTTTATCAGTATACCCCCTTGATCACTTATGTATTTTGTTATCTGTTCCCATTCCTTTACATATTTCCCCAAAATTTCAGTTCTCATGAGACATGTTAATTTATCCAATTCGAATAACTTTAATAAACATTCTTCAGTGTTCGTACTCTATAATTTTTCCATTTTTGAGCCAATAATAACCTAGCTGCTGCTCTCATATAACAAATCATTCTTGTATTCCCCCCTCCCCCAACTGTTCATCAGTCATTCATAATAGATAAATCTCTGGTTTCATTTGAAATTTTAGATATAATATTTTATCAATTAATTGTTATATATGTTTCCAAAATTTCTTAATTTAAACACATGTCCACTATTGGTGGTAAAATGTTCCTATTTCCTTTTTGCATTTCCAGTACATGTTGTTCACTTGTTTATATATCTTTGATAATCTTTTGGGGAGGGGTAAGATGTCACCTAGGGAATCTTGTATAAGTTTTCTTTAATGTTTTGTGATGATGAGATTTTCATTGTTTTCCTCCACACCTTTTTCCATTTGTCCAATTCAGTTGTATTTCCTACATTTTATGCCCATTTTACCATGGGTATTTTAATCACTTCCTCTTCCGTATCCCATTTTAGTAATATTTTATACATTTTAGATAGAATTCTCTACGTATATTTTCCGTGCCTTCAACAAAGCCCTTCTAGTGTAATGGTTATTAAAGTCTTTATTTGCTTTTTCCTTGTTAAACCAAACCTAAGTATGCCACCCGAATTTCAACTCCTCACCTTCTAAATTTAATAAACTTGTATTTTCTAGTGTTGCCCATTCTCTAATCCACACCAAACATGCTGCGTGATAATACTGTTTAAAATCTGGGAGTCCAAAGCCTCCTCTCTCCTTGGCATCCTGTAGAATTTTTTTCTTTTATCCTGGTTTTCCTCCCCGCCCAAATATATTTTAAAATTTGCCTATTCCATTCTTTAAATACTGATTCATTATGTATTATCGGAATTGACTGGTAGAGAAATAGGAGTTTCAGCAACACACTCATTTTTATTGAAGCTATCTTCCTCAGTACAGATAAATTTATATCCTTCCATTTGATTAAATCCTTCTTGATTTCAATCCAGCTTTTTCCATAATTATTTTTAAATAAATCAGAATTACTTTTAGTTATCACAATACCTAAACATTTCACTTTTTTACTAATTTCAAAGCCTGATTTTTCACTAACTTCCTTTTCTTCTTTTTGTTGTGTTTTTAACTATCATTATTGTTTTATCTTTATTTATTTCTACTCCTGATACTCTACCAAATTCTTGTAGTACCTTTTTTATTTTTTGTATACTTCTAATGGTTCTTCCAAAGTCAAAGCAACATCATCAGCAAATGCTCCAATTTTGTATTCATCTTTTTTAAATTTTCAAACCCCTAAATTCTACATCTTTTCTTATTAAATCAATTTTAAAAATCTCAATTAAATACAAATATAATAACAATGATAGATTGCTCTTTACCAATTGATTTTTATAAAATGTCTTTCATTCTGGTTGTCAGGACTGCAATAAAAATATAACCTATAATTAATAGGGAAATTGGTCTATAATTTTGAGGTTATATGTCTTCTTTATCCTCCTTTGGAATTAGGCAAATATTTGCTCCCCCCCCCCCATGACTGTGGAATTCCATTTTCTAATATTGAATACACAGGGTGTTTGTTTGTTTTTTAAATGGTGACCATAGTTGTTTCATGAAAATTTTATAACTCAATGATGTAAAGACTAGGAGTTTTACTCAATTTTATTCAATTTACACGTTTTGATTGCCTCCTCAGTTTCCATTTTTTTTACTCAACCTATTAAGTTTTTCTTTTTGTTCTTCCTTAATCTGTTTTATATCTTGTTTATTTAAAAATTCATTAATTTTCGCTTTACAAACTATTTTTTTCTTTGTATATCTTAGAATACAGTATTACCTTTGAAAGATGATTCTAATATTGAAGGAAGGGGAAAGTATTATAACAAATGAGAAAAAACATTTTCAAAATATTCTATAACTACTTTGGGACATTATATAAGAAATAAAGAGAATCAATAGATTGGATAGACAATATCTTAAAAGATGTGTAATATCAAATTTGACAGCTATGCAAAGAGAAGAAGCAAATAGACAAATTTCAACAGAGGACTTTAGAGAAGTAATTTCAAAAGAAAAAAAAAGGGAAATCGCCAGGACCAGATGGTTTATCAGCTGAGTATGACTAAAAAATTTGTGAAGAATTTGTAACACCTCTTCAGTTAGTCATGAATGACATAATCCAAAATAGACAAATCCCAGATAGTTGGAGAGAGGCAAATATTGTGCTATCACCTAAGGAAGACTGAGGCCTATTATTATTATTATTATTATTATTATTAATAAAAATGCAGACCCATCTCACTGCAGAACGAACATTATAAACTGTTTGTGGTGATTTTGTTAAATTTTATAAATTATAAATTTGGCAAAGACTTTTTTTTTTAGGAATATATATTAAAAGATCAAAATGGTTTTCTTCCAAGAAGTCAAATAAGGGGAAATGTCAGATAGATTATAAATATATTGGAATATTTAAATTACCATAATGAAATTGAAGGAGCATTAATTTTTTTAGACATCAAAAAGGCATTTGACAACTTAAATTGTGTTGTTGTTGTTGTTGTTGTTGTTGTTAAAGGTAATGTGTGAAATGAATTTTGGGAGAAGTTTTATTGGTTGGGACTAGCCAATTTACTCTCACCAAATGATTTATTAATCATTAATAAATGGGAACCTTACAGGATCTATACAAACTGAGAAGAGGTGAGGATGGCAGCTATTACACACTGAAACTTGTGAGCTCATAGGGGAGGTCGGGAAAGGGATGAGTTGAGAGACCCGAGGGAGGAAGGGTTTTTGGCCGACCAAGATCATCCAGCCACTTTGAAGCTGAAGAAGGGCCTCTTCAAGCTAAACCAGTACTAGGACCAGGGCCTTGCCTCTGCTGGGACATTCGAGGAAGGTGTTGACCAGTCGGGTCTCCGGCAAGGGCTCAGGGGAGAGAAGGGAGGAAGATAGCCTCTAGAGCACTACGGGTAGACCTGAGGCCATGAAGTAACAAGGTGGTGGAAACACTGCCCTGTTGGTTGGTTGTTAAATAAAGTTATCAAGCTTCTACTTTGGAGCTCCAGAGTCTTCCTTCCAGGACGGATGTCACAGGGAGTCCTACTCCACCCTAGCAGCCATGGGTCCGGTGACAGATTGATTGAAATCTTTTTCTTTCCTTCATTCTCAAGTTTACTTATTATCTTGTTGACAAATGCAAAAAGAATGAGATGGAAAACTTCCTTTGTATAAAATAGTTTGGGCCTGAGATGTACATTAGAATGTGTTATTCTGTCAAGGAGGAGTGGTGAGTTTTACAGGTTAGGTTTTTTACTATCTGAACAAATCTGAGAGAGGATGGGTTTAAAATTTTGCTGAGTTGGCTCTGTGATATTTTATAGAATATAAAGATCTGAGAGATGCTTGGTTTAAAATCTTGCTCATTTGGCTCTATTGTCTCTTACAGAATATACAAATTTGGGACAGGTGTGGATTAAGATCTTGCTCAATGAGCCCTGTGATACAAAATATTCCAGACTGCTGCTTTTGGGTACTGGAAATGAAATACTAATAATTAAGACCTATGCCATCATTTATGGTCTTTCACACAGATGTCTCAGATACAATTGGTCCAAAAACATGGAACTGACTTAATTTTAATGTACAGTTATCCCATCACATTTGCTGGGGTTGGGGTGAAGGGCTCCTATGAAAGTTCTCTATGGTCAACATCTGCCAGAAATTGATCACAGAATCATGCTGGAGGACTGACAAATGCCTAGAGAAGTATTTTCTCTAGGAAATTCTAGGTTCTCCAACACAACTCTATGGTCAACTTCTGGCAGAGTTATACTTTCGGACCTAGAGATTTTTAGAAAGAATATGTTCATCAAAACCATAAATAATCAAACCCACAAAAGTCAAAGCTGCAAATTTGGATGGCCAACTCTACTAAGAATGTTACTGAATGGCATGAGGAACACAAAGAAGCTAAAAAGCACTTGTGGAAATCTGTTTCTATCCCTGCAATTAAAGACTAGTTAACAAAAACTTTCTGTGTAATCATGCTTCTTCTTTGAGGCAACATGCTTCTCGTCCGTTTCTGTAGCTAGCAAACAGCACAATTCCCTCTGCTAGCTGCCCAGTGTAGGAGTCAGATTGGAGTGTTAATGGACCTGTATTCACGAATGGACTTGCATCCATGTATCCGCTGTGTGTTCACATATCGCTAGTCATGATAAGTTGTGCCTTTCCTGGTTAAATATCATGATTTATATTGTATTATGTTACCATTCCATAAATGGATTTATTTTTAAACAATTGAAGCAGCATTCAAGACTGATTTTCACTGTGTCTGTAGAAACCATGGGTCTGATGTCACTTTGTGGTCTATTGGTGGTTTCTATTTTAAACATTTTATATTTGGTATTAAACTAGTTACTTTTGAAATGCCCCACTGGTTCAGTGTCCCCTTCCTCTGAGATGCCTGCAGCAATTTGAATGTTAGATTGCAATATATTGAAACATATATATGATTTTTTTTTTTACATTGATTGTTGTTTAATTCAGGATATCCGAGATTGCATGGGGCCTATAAGTACACTTACAGAACTGAATGCCAAAGTAAAGGAAAAATTTCAGCATTTACGGCTTAGAATACAGGTGAGGAATGTTAATGAGTCACAATAAATATGTAAATAAGCCTTGTAAGCCAACAGAAGTTTTACTAGCCTGCTGGGTGCTGGTGGAGGAGGACAGAAACATCCATCACTCCTGCAGCAGCTTACTGTATTTCTGTTCTGGCCACAGAGGTGGAAGCTTCCCTCAAAGGAGGGCAACTAAGATGGTGAAGGGTCTGGAAACCATACCCTGTGATGAACGACTTAGGGAGCTGGGCATGTTTAGCCTGGAGAAGAGAAGGTTAAGAGGTGATATGATAGCCCTGTTCAAATATTTGAAGGGATGTCACATTGAGGAGGGAGCAAGCTTGTTTTCTGCTGCTGCAGAGTCTAGAACGCGGAACAATGGATGAAAGCTGCAGGAAAAGAGATTCCACCTCAACATTAGGAGGAACTTCCTGACAGTAAGGGCTGTTCGACAGTGGAACACACTCCCTCGGAGTGTAGTGGAGTCTCCTTCCTTAGGGGTCTTTAAGCAGAGGCTGGATGGCCATCTGTCAGGGATGCTTTGACTTGGAGTTCCTGCATGGCAGGGGGTTGGACTGGATGGCCCTTGTGGTCTCTTCCAACTCTTATGATTCTATGATTATCTATTCTATGAATGGCACAAATAGGTAAATTGATGGTCCACAGAAGATATGGACATGCAATTGACAGACTTCCCCATCACCATGCCCCAAATAGTGATCTGTTATATGATGCTAAATCAATATCATACAGTTTGTTTGGGTTTTGTTTTTGTTTTTGGTTTGTTTCTTTGGATAATAATAATAATAATAATAATAATAATGGTTTATTTATAATCCGCTCCTCTGTAAGAACACTCGGAGCGGTTGGTTGGTTGGTTTTTTGTTTTTTGGTCTGTTTATATAACTTCTGGTTCAGATCACAGATTCTGTGGCTATAGTTTTTTATATATATATATATTTTGAAAAACCCAGAAACCACACCATTAGAGAGAAACACATGTAATTGAATATGACATATAATCTAGCCCTCAGGCTATGGAGATTATCACATTAGTTTCGCTGCGAGGATAGACCTGGGATGTAACTTTCTTAAGGCAGATTTTATCACATTCACCCATTGCCAAGCAGTATGCAGCCTGTTTGCAACCTGGGCTTCCCTTGCAGCTTTTCAAGTAGCCTATTAGAATGTCTCAGGTTATATCATGTACACATTTACTGTACTTAAATGTAAATCCCATTGAACTCATTTGGCTCACTTCTGAGTAGATATGTGTATGACTGCATTGTTAATGTGAATAAACTATTGCTCTGCAAACAGACTTAGCCAAAGCAGCTAATAAACCTCTTCTAGTGCTGGACCTCTAAGATGCCACTGTGCACACACAGAGAGAAAGGAGATTAGTAAATCAAAAGGAAGAAAGTGAAGAGGTGATATGATGGCCTTATTCAAATATTTGAAAGGATGTCATATTGAGGAGGGAGCAAGCTTGTTTTCTGCTGCTTCAGAGAATAAGACCTGGAACAATAGATGCAAGATACAAGAAAAGAGATTCCACCTAAACATTAGGAGAATCTTCCTGACAGTAATAGCTCTTCATCAGTGGAACAAACTCCCTCAGAGAGTGGTGGAGTCTTCTTTGGAGGTGTATAAATACAGGCTGGATGGCCATCTGTCGAGGATGCTTTGATTGAGAATTCCTGCATGACAGGGAGGTTGCAATGAATGGCCCTTGTGGTCTCTTTCAATTCTACAATTCTAAGAGCCTTATCACACTAGACAAATCCCACTCAGAAATGGGATTTAAAAGTAGAAAAAACCCACAAATGTGGGATTTTTTCAGACGTGTTTGCACCAAACAGCAATCACGCGAAAATAAAGCGAACAGAAAGTCAACAAAAACAAAACCATTTTACTTTTGGAGGTTCCTGAAGTAAAAAGGTGTCATTTTTGTTGACTTTCTGTTCACTTTATTTTCGTGTGCTCTTTGAAAGAAACATTGCCTGAAAAACATCCTGCATTTGCGGGTTTCTTCTACTTTGAAATCCCGTTTCTGAGCGGGATTCATCTGGTGTGATAAGGTCCTAAGAGGGGGAAAAACAGTAAAACTAAGTCTTAAGATAAAGTTTAGCATATCTCAAAAACAGACAAAAGCAGAACTGAAGGCAGGAAAATAGGAATGCTTTCTTCTGTACTGATTCTATTTTAGGAAAATTGAAGGTTGGGAAATTCATTGATAGAGACAAAGCTTTGGAGAGAGAAAAAAACTTGGAAGAGACGTTGGTACACAGTTCTGGGGGTGCTACAATTCAGCACTTCCCGCCTCTCCCTGTGGGAGCTGTGATTATTCCCTTTTCTTACTACAAGAAGCAATCTAAGGTAACACACAACACAGGCTATTTAGTCTCAAAAAGTAGAGAGGCTGCATCAGCTCCTGCTTTTCCTTTTTCTCTTGTTATTGTCCAGATCTTTTTGGGAAAGACAAGATTCCACCTGCTACTCTATTCTCCTTCTTCCTGAGCTTAATGAAATATGAAGTCAGTTTGCAAGCAACAAAATGCCTGAGGACAGAAACAGACACCAGATGAGAAACTAGGAATGCAAAGGATTAACCATCACCATCCTCTTAGATAATTAGTAGTTGGAAGGTATGCTGTGGTCCTAGGATCCTGCTTCCTGTACTTTTCATTTTCTAGATCAGAGATGGACAGCTTTGACAGGTGAAGGGACCAGGTTTCTGCTCTTGGGAGCCTCTGGGCCTGCATAGACAGACTGCTGCACTGACTACCTAAAGGTGATTAAAAAGTGTGTGTGTGTGTGTGTGTGTGTGTAAATACAAAACTTGAAATAGCTAAAAACCCACTTCTGGTTTTGAAAAGTGGTTATTTTTAATGAAACTGAAAGCAGAGGTCCTGGTGATTCTGAACATTCCCAAAAGTATCCCTCTGGATTTTTGTAGTGTCATTTGTCAACATGCAGTGAATTTCAGAAAGTATATACATGTCACTTGGCTGGGTGCATGGATGAAAAGCCAGGCTCCAACAATAGCAAAAAAGATAGGCTGGATCTAGGCTGAGTTGTGTATAGCTATGTTGGTAGACATAGACTCTCTCTCCTCTCCACAGTAGGCCTTCTGGCAGGCACTCACTCCCACTACCGAGAGGGTTGGGGAGCACTGTTGAACAGGACAGACTGCACAGTGGAGAGAAGCGAGCTCTCTGGAAATCAGGCAGACACGTCTTCCATGAAATAACACTTGTCTCCACACAAGATGATTCTTTCTGGGTTATGTAGCTCTGCCATTCCTCTGTGCTTTAGACATTCACAGCTAGGTCTCCAGATCCCACATGTAGCAGGGTGGCTAGAGGGGTCAGGAAGTGCTTGTATCAGTGCAGCTGCATGCACCAACATCTCTTTTCAAATAAAATATTTTAAATCTGGTAAACCATACTGGCAAAATCGATACAAATCCTAAACATTTATTAAGACATCATAGTCTCCTTACTGGTCAATCCATTTCTACAACAGGAGTCCAAATGTAGAATTCTCTGAATTAGAACTGGTTATATGAAATAAATAGAAACTAAAATCTCCATGGACCTTGTCTAAACAAGCAATTTACCTGCTTTTTGAACATTCCTGGCACTTCATGTCAAACAAGGAACAATTACACTCTTGAGTGAACAGAAAAACAAACCTTGCATAATACAGGGTTGTACTGGGAGCAAAAGGACATTCCTAAGAGCAGCAGCAAATAGCACACTGACTGTCCCTTCACATTTCTGATTATTGATTAAGTCTTGCCATGTGGTTTGTGCATGACCCTGTTGCTCCAAAACAGTCTTTGCACCACAAGATTTGGAGGAGGGGGAGTGTTATTAAATGGATTATGAAAACAGATCCCAGGAGGTAAAGTTAAGGAACCAAAATATGCAAAAAGGAAGGTAGCCTCTGGCTATACTACTTTATCACATAAATCAGTCTTTCTGCAGTGTATGTACAAGCCATACATGGGTGGGTGAATTTGAACACCATACTGTACAAGGTACAAGTTAGAAGTGACTGCTGCTACCAAAATTCAAAGACATAGGAGTTTATCACATTCACTTTTCAGCCCAATCTGGGCATGGGATGGCATTGGGCTGGAACAGGGGAAAACAGGTTTTATCACATACAAAATTGCTGCTGCACTGCTTCCCGACCATCACCTGTCCCGAGCTGTGCTCTGCCAGCCAATTTTGGTAGTATGGAAAGTTTCCATACTACCAAAATCGCTGGTTAGGTGGTAGTGCAGCAGCAATTTTGTGTGTGATAAAACCCGTTTTCCCCTGTTTCAGCCTGATCCTATCCCATGCCTGGATCGGGTTGAAAATGCATGTGTGATAAGCTCCATAGTAATAATCTGGAAAATCAGTGTGCAAATTGATCTTGTAGCACCTTTGAGAATAACTGAAAGAAAGAATCTGGTAACATGAGCTTTTTGTATGGGTTTCTTTCAGTTACTCTCAATAGTGCTACACGATCCCTTTACATACTGTTACCAGAGTAAAAGAGGCTATATCTAAAAGCAACAGAATACAATTTCAATCTTACTGGAGCAGTTGAGGATTATAAGAATGTTTGTTCAGGCACACATATAAATACTACATTGTTCTGATTCTGTATTAATTATGCAGGGGTTACATTCTCCATCTGTGCTGTTTGGCACATTTTATTGTAGCATGGGAAGCCAACACTGAGCCCTGTTTGGGTCTTTGACAGTTATATATTTATTAGAATATTTCTACAGTTGCTGTTTGACAGAGTTTCATAACACGTCACACAATTTACTACTAATAATGCAAGTAACGATGAGAACAAAATATGCCACAAATTGACAGAAACAGCACAGCAAGAAGCACAAGAAATCAGGACAGATCACCTGTGAATTCTTGAAGATATCAACAGAAACTAAAACCATTTTCACTCATCTTCAAGATGCCAGAAGGCAGTGTATTCAAAGATTCCTCAGGGTATAGTTCTATAATATTAGAACTGTAAGAATTTATTTTATTTTATTTTATTTTTATCCCACTTTTCTCCTAAAGTGGGAACCGAGGTGGCTAACAACATATATAAAACACATTAAAACAACAATTAACTTTGGTTTAATGTGTGGCTTAATGCTTTGAGTTTGTAGTGAAAAAGCAGGAATAATTACTCTGGATGCTCATAGTAAAGATAAATACTTTTATTGTATCAGGAATTCCACCAAAAACAGGACAAGAGAAGGAAAGTGACCTAGATAGTTAGAAGTCTCTAAAACTGGCTTCTCTGTGTTATAATTCAGTGCAGGTAGCCATCATGGAGATAAAATCTTATGTGTGACTATCCCAACAGAGGAGAAGCAAAGACCACAGTCAAGGAGGAAATATATATGAATGTAAATGAGCTACATATCAAACAAGTCATTATTTGAACAGAACAAATATGGACAAGATGCCCACTTGACTTTATGTCTGTTTCTCCCTGCCCCCCATTACATCTCACATGTATTGATGCATTTTAACTCTAATGGGGCTAGACACACAAAAAAGGGCCTTGTTTCTTGCAGAAATAAATTCAGACTCTCCATGAGATGGAATCCAGTGTGAGATCTCATCAGAAGATTTAAAGTATTAATTTAGGGGAGAAAGAAGGCATGTGCAAGAGGAGACATTCATTTAGATGTTAGACCTCAAAGCTAAACACCAGAACTTCTAATTACCCTTGGAAACAGACAGATAGATAATAACGAAGCTCCTGAACAATTAAGAAAATTTTATCCACGCATATAACTGGTATACTGCCATTCTGTTCCATTGGATGTTGTGTAGCAAGCTTCAAAGCCAGCATCATGTAAAAGACATTACATCTAATCTAGAAGTTGGAAAAGAATTGTTTACATTAATTAGGGGCCCATTCACACAGAGATAGCACCAATTCTCAATGTCTCTCTCTAAACTCCCAATCCCAGGATTCCATGGGATATCACCATGCCAGTGAAAATGGGATATAGCATTATAATTGTGTAGTGTGAAAGGACCTCAGAGATCAGGAGATTATTACACGTGAAAAAGGATAGGAGTGAAGTGGATCACTGCCATTCTTATCATGCAATCACACAAAGATTATCAGACAACATGACATTTATCCCATCATTATCCCACCAGTGAAGTGGAATTGTCAAATTACTTTTCATTAATGGGAGTTCCTTTTAATAAAAAGTGACAGGACAATTCCACTTCATTGACAGGACAATGATGGGATAAGCAAAACATGTATGATAATCTTAATGCAATCACACAATAAGGATGGGATAAGGATGGAAGTGATCTGCTTCACTCCCATCCTCTTTTCACATGTGATAATCTCCTTAGTCTTGGAAGCATCCATCCATCTCCCCCCACACACACAACACCAAATATGCAGCACACTGAACTTTTCCAACAATAACAGAGGCAGATAAAATATTGAAGCTTGTATATGCAAAGGCTAGTTTCCACTCAACTAGAAAACAGAACTTTTAAAATCTTAATTGGTGCCCTGAAAGAACTGGTTTATCATTTGAATATCTCCCTCTGTACACACAAACACTTCTTGCCACAGACTGGATTTTTTTTTGCTCAGCTAAAGCTGACACAAAAGGTATGTCCAATTGAAAAGATCAGCAAAAATAAATTGGAAGCAGAAACTATGTGCTCAAACCAGCAGCTCTTGTCACTACGTCCTGCTGTGGTTTGTTTCTTGCCAAACCTACTAAAGGCACTTCTTTGTGTCCCCCCCCCCTTTTTTTTTTCTTTTTTTTTTTTTGCAAGAATCTGTAATTGCTGTTGTTCATTATTTACAGATGTACAGCCCTGCCCAAAGTATACTGGAACAGATGTCTCTGAAGCCAAGAACTAGGTTCACAAGTGGCTTCATTAAGTCAGACTAGCTTCGGAGCCTCGGGCAGGTTTGTGGTTCGGGTGTTCAATGCAAGCCATTCTCTGGCTAAAAAGCCACCTGCTTACATCTCTCCTTGCACTCTCATCAAGGCAGCAGGGATCAATTTCATGCTACTCTTTATCTTCCTCATCTGGTTTAAGTTTCCCACTGTATGTTTCCCTATTACTGATCACATCTGGGGAAAAGGGATGCAGCAGCCACATATGGGAATCACATGCTGCAAAGAATTTTCATTAACTATTTGTAGTCTCTTGAAACAATTGGCACAGAACAAAGAGATAGGAAGCCTAAACAAACCTACTGACTGCCTGAGCTTCTGTACATTCTTTATTATAATAACTGGTGAGATCCTGCCCTCCTGTTCATGCTGGACGTTAAAGGATCTAGGATCATTATTCCTAACTCTGGCACTAATAAACTGTGCAGCAACCATGGATACATCAGGTACTCTTCCAAAGATCTCCAGTTTGCTTTCTGCTTTGTCTAAGTGTGGCATTCTTTATGACAATAGACTGATTACACCGCCATACTGAAAAGAAGACAGAGCTCTCGGGTATTGGTGTTTTGCATATTTCCAGTTGAAGGAATAAGTATCAAGTGATGGCAAAGGTCATCCAGTCTGGCTCACAGATGATAGGAGAGCTCTCTAATGGCGGAAATCTGAATTGCCTAGAAAGTGGGAGAGGCAAGAGGGAAAGATAGAGATGTGAATTGACTAGGAAAATATCAATCACCTTGCCTATCAGACCTGCATTGTGTGGAAAGAAAATGAAGACCAAATATAGATGAGCTGGGCAAAAAAAAAAAAAATAAACATTAAATATTTGATTTTGTTGTTGTTGTTTATTTTATTGATGGTTCCTTTGAGGTCTGCTCTAGAGGTCCTCCTTTCAGCAGGGGCATAAAGTTGTTCTGCTGTCACTGCCCCAAGAGCAGTAAATGCAGAAGTGATGGTGGTAGGGGCATTAAGATGCATGTCAAGGGAAGAACATACAGGGGATTCAAAGCCTCCTTATCATCCAGGCATGTTTCCAGCATATCTATTTCTCTTTCCACTGGAATCAAGCAGGTCAAAAGGGGGTATTTTTAAACATACAAGCCTGTGCCTTCTGTCCTGGGGATGAAGCAGACCAACTGCTCAGCCCCCAGTCAGCTGGGGACCATGGCAATTGGAAGGCCCACTCTGAAAGCGGGTCGTCGCCACAGTCCCAAGTGAGCGATCAGCAGGAGCAGTTTTTTACCACTCCTTTTGCCAGCAGCTTCAGGCCACCTTAGGTAGTTTCAGGGCATCATCCATTATCCAGGGGCATGCTTCATCTGTACACAACACCCCTTGAAACATCTGGAAACTGCTTCTTTTGACCTATGTGTTACGGGCCCTAGCCAGCATGAACCTGGCAGGGTTTAGGAAGTGGTCCATAGGAACTCACATAGGATTGCTCTCTAAATAGTAGGGAGATAAAGAAGGTAAAGAATATTTGTCTGTTTTCTTGTCCTCAAGAAAAAATTGTCTTGAGTCCCTTCACTGAAACATTGCCTGCTGCTGCAAGATTTTTCCTCCATCAGCCAAAGAAAAAGACTGCAGTGCCATTTTTCATTTTTGATAGTTTTGTGCAAAAAAAAAAAAAAATACTGCATAGAATTTTTTTGGAATAGAATATAGTATTTGTATCAGCGCTGAGTATATTTACAGCGCTTTAGAAATAAATAATAATAATAATAATAATAATAATAATATTTTGTGCCCTCCCCCCTCTAAAAAATATTTTATAATGCCATCAAGAATCCAATTTGTATAAAGGAAGATTCTTGTGTACCAGGGGGAAAATTAGTGAACATTTGAATTAAAGAGATTTTGCCACCTTTTACTTTCCAAGACAAAGGAATACGTAAAATAAAAAGAACATACTGAATTCAAACCATTAAAACAATAACATATTTTTTAAAAATAGAAAATTACAGCAAGAGATAAAACAATTATGTAAACAAAGTATCCATAAAAACATCCAAAATCAGATGGCAATTTGTTTTTAAAAAGCAATTTTTAGGATTGTTATTAAAACTAAAAAAACATTTCACTCTCATGTTCTGAATAATGTGATCCATTCTAATGTTCATTTGGCTGGATTCTGCTGTTGAATTTCATTTTTAGCTATAGAGATACCAGACAGGTATGATATGTCTGGTACAAAATGAATTCAATTTTCAGCATCTTGTAGTTTTTGCTCCATTAGTTGTACTGCATTTAGGAGTCCGTGCAATGAACATAATGGAAAATTGTGATGGAGCATTTTCTTTAGAAAGAAGTCAGTGCTCTGGCAATGTAGTTCTTGTAAATATAAGCACATGTTTTTAAAAATGGATGTCAAACCTTCGACATTTTATATTTCTTTTTAAAAACTTGTTTGCAAAACAAGAGAAGGAACAAGCAATATGAGGTCATAACTTTTGTTATGACACTGGGAAGTTATAATAACATAATGGTAACTATTAGGTACAATCCACATCTAAGAGCATTGTTAAATGGAAACTGAAGTTCTCTGCAACTTGGATTTCTCAGGTTTCCGGCTTGTTTTGCAAGCACTAATAAAAATGTAAAATATAGTTCCATTTTTGTTAATGCCAGGAAGTGGAAACTGATTTTTTTTTTGTTTCAATTATTAAAATAGCCTGACCATCCTTGCTTGGTGACATGGAAAGTGCCATTTGTTTGCTGTCCCAAATAGCTTGGACTGGTCCTGTGCTTTAGCAGAGACATTCACTTTAAAGATCAGAATCAGAAAGCATGATTTTAAACTTTAGGACAGTGTGTTGTCCAAAAACCAAGGTGAAGCTACCACTTTGTTTCTCCTCTTAAACCACAACATATTAGTTCCTCTCCAACTCTGGATAATCCCTCTTTGGTGGGTATAGTGCATTTGCAAAGCTTGGAAAAAGTTACTTGTTTATTTGTTACAGCTCTCAGTATCTCACAGCCATCTTGGCCATTGGATAAATAGATTGCTTTCTGAGAAAAATTCTATTGAACCATAATGGATTTTGGAACTTCACTGCATCATCCTGGAACCTTCTTGCATCATCCTTTCATAAGTTATTTAAAAACATGTGAGCTCAGAAAATGGCTGCTTTCTTCTTCTGTTGTTCCCATGTTAATGGTTTTATTAGGGAGCCAAACAGACTGTCTTCTGTTCTTCTTCTAAAGCCACTAGTCCACAGATCCTTGCTCACAGCAGCAGACAGTAAGCAAGTGATAACAGAGATCTCTCAACACTTCCTTGTCTAAATGTTTTGGTGCTTTAAAGCTTGAAATAGATTTTTGTTTTTTATTAGAACAAAACAGCTAACAAAACAGAGCCACATGCAAACAGTGGCTCAAGAATACAGGTGCAGAACTGCAAAAGAAGATGCTTAGCTTTAGGATTTTTCCCTTCTCTCAGCCCAGAAATGGCGCTAACACACAAATTCATTCATACGTGAACCTGGTCCTCACACACACACACTTGAGTTCAGCATCTTAATTTAGAAAATGGAAATATTTGTGGTTGCCTGATCTCCTCCAGGTGAGGCAAATGTGTCAAGGTGTTGTGGTATTTCTTTTTCTAGCTCCCAGGATTATTAATATTCAGTCAAGATTTCTGTTGCTCCAGACTATTTTCTGGCAGTTTCTGGCTCCAGCTGCAATGTTTATTTCCATCTTCAAGTGAGTTTCTTTTTAATTCCAAGACATATTAGAGGGGGAAAATATTCTTCATCTATTTTTCTTTTTTGTAATGTTTTGTTGTTGTGTGCCTTCAAGTAGCTTCCAATTTATGGATACCCTAAACCGAACCCATAATGCTGTTTTCTTGACAAGATTTATTCAGGGGAGGTTTGCCATTGCCTTCCTCTGAGGCTGAGAGCATGAGGATTGCCCAAGGCCATCCAGTGGGTTTCTTGGCCAAGTTGGGAATCTTAACTCTGGTCGCCAGAGTTGTAGTCCAACACCCAAACCACTGTGTTATGCTGGCTCTCCTTTTTATAACATAGTGTATAAATGAAATGGCATTTTTGCACTATAGCACTATAATTCTAAATTTATTTTCAAAATCAGAGAGGATAAAAATTGCACTCCAAACCATAGGACCACCTCAACAAACCACACTCTGATCTTAACACATTTTTGGAATATCAGATCCAAAAAGATTGCTACAAACAGCCCCCCCCCCCCCGACCCCAAAGGACAGAACAAGTGGACAGAGAGGTGGCAAAACCCAAGGAGCTATATTGTGATGTCACATTTCTTTAGACTAGTCTTGAAGAGTACATTTAAAAGACAGGCTCAAGTTCAAAAGTGCTATGTATATTACATTGTACCACTGCCTAGTGTGTTCTTGTTGGAAGATTTTTGCATTCTCTTTCTCTCTCCTTAGATGGATCGGGATTTCCTGCACGCAAACTATCCTCTCTCTCATTCAAGCTAACCATGTGACTTAAGTCACTTTAGGACTAACAGACATTTTCTAAAGATTTTCAACTGAACTCTTGGTCCTCCACCTTCCTCCTCTCTGAATTTTCTTTGGAAAGATAATGAGATAAATATTTCTCTTTACCTGAACTATTTACTAGCTAGATTAGGATATAGCTTCTATGTAAATATAGATTAAAGCCATTAGTAAACTTTTATTTTGAGCTACAAGTCTCAGTTCTTAGGGAAGCATAGTTAGACAAAGGCACATTTCTGTTACTTTGCTAATTTAAAGTTAAATCCTTTTGCTCACCCAGAGGGGCAGAATATAAATAAATATTTTTATTATTGTTATTATTATTATTAACAGGCTTGGCTTTGACATTTTTGATATTTAAATATTTTTGTTTCCTTTACAAAGGAAACTTAAATTACCCTACAATTCCATGCCACATCTTGCCAATACCAATGATAGGATGTTAGATGTGGCAGATGGATTTTTACAGTGCAACAGTGTTCTACCAGGCTTCCCCCCCCCCCCCCCTACATTACTCAGAAGAGTGTAGAAAGAGATATGGTTCCACAGCATCTATTCCAGCCTTACAGCACAACACAAAATGCACTTTGAAGCAAATGGAAGGTGCTAAGGTTGGTAACCCCTGGGAATGAAAGGCAGACAGAGTGATTCACAGGCCCTGACACACCACAGACAGAAGTTGGACTGGTTTTCTTAATACCTGCCCACAGAATCTGCCAGCCCTTGGGAGCCTCTAAATTTAGATTGATCCCCAACACAAATGGACTTGAAATGCAATACTGAGATTCTAAGTAATGTCGATTTTGGAATCTCATCCATAGCCACCAGATGCTTAGGCATGTTCCTGTCTATAGGCCATACTCACAGCTGGAGCACTGACCTAATGCACTGCAGAGAAAATGTGACACTTCAAATTTTCAGAGAGGGAAAAGCCAACATTATGTGTTATATGATCCAGGGAGGGTAATTGAGGTTTTCATGGCTCTCACTGTTATTTGACCTGACCTCTCTAGCAATGACTGCTGCTTGCCAATAGTGAGAGAGTCCCAAATGCACACCTGTGCCTCTTATGAGTCATGCTATGGTCTTTCCTAGTCTGCTTCTGTGACATATTATCATCTGGTTAGATAACAGGCCATATTCTTCCATTGTTTGGGGTGATCCATTGCAATAAAAGTGAAGGGTGCATTTTGTTTTGTTAAAAACTGTCAGACTGAAGGATTTTTTAAAAAAAGATTAAGGTGCCCCTCACACCTGCACTTCTATGCAATTAATTCCTTCTTCCATAAAAAATATAGTTACAATACAATATATATACATATTACTCTGTGTTTGTGTGTATTATATACATTATACAACACAATACAATCTTAGTATAGCTACAGTCCATAATGATTGTAATATAATGAGGGACGTCTTTCCTTTTTTAGTGCCAAAGTGTTGCCTTTTAGTAACTTTCATGGTTATGAGAGTGTTGCTTTGGAATGGTTCAACTATTAGATCTTGCCAGAAGCTTGTGCTCTGTTATAGGTTGTCAAGGAATAGGGGAGACACTGTGGGTTATAGTAGATTTTCTCTTCAGTAACCAAAAAAAAAAAAAATAGCTACCAGTAGTTAGCTAGTTTGGAGAAATAATGTTTTTAAAGCAACAACTATAACTGAAACTAACTACTTGGGGTCTTAAAGTGATAGCCTACACTTCAGCTGTCCTGATTTCGCAGTGATATTCCTGATTAATTCACTTCTGTCCCACTTTTTCAGTTGTCCCAGTTTTTCTCTCCTCCTTTCACTTTCCCCTTTTATCCTCAGATTGTTTCAATTGCTGCAAACTGAGTTCAATGTTCAAAAGCAGTCTGCAAGGGGGAAAAGAGAGGAGTGTGTGGAATCTTTCTCTTCCCAGTAAGCTCAGACAAAAGCAGTCTGCTGCAGCCTTTCCTATCTTATGTGTTCTCCCTCATTAATAACTTTTGGCAGATTCTGATGTTGGCCAAGTGTGTTCCAGTTTTTAATCTGAGAAATGTTGGAGGGTACGTGATTGTTGTGCCTAATTACTTTTTAAGAGAAACTTTCAGAGTTCCACATATCACATGGATCAAAGGAAATGTGTGTGGCTTCAGTTGTGGTGGAGGGGACCAATATCCAGTAGCAAAAGCAATATTAGTGTTGGGCTCTCTAATGCCACATTATAATGCTTTTAAAGAGAGTTTTTTCACAGCGCAGCTCCTAGCTCCAAAAAGCTAATGGACTAAGTAGAACCCTTTCCCAAAGATATATGTTGCATAGCCTTTTACATATCCAGCTGTCAGACAAGGCATCCAAAGACATGGCCTTCTGTATAGGTTCTGGAAGGCCCTATTTTAAAGACAATCACAATAGACTAAAGACACCTGCAATGGCTAGGAACAGGGAATAGGGATATTGAAGAAAGGATAGGCTCTTCTATGGCTGAGGGCAAGGAGTATAAAAGAAAGTCATTCACTCAATCTCAGCAGCAGCAACAGTATTATGTGAAACTGAGGACCATAATGATGTTAATAAAAACAGAAAATGCATGGGTTGAACTGGAGACAAAGTCAGAGGGAATGTCTCATCTATCCCACCTGAGCATCAAGCCCATCAGACAAAATACGGTATATTCAAAACGGAAGCACTTACTTAAGGCAAAATACAGTATATTCAAGACAGAAGCACTTACTTAAGAGCTGATAACTCAACCCAACACAATCCTGGTGCAATGGCTGGATATTTGTTGCGTAATGTAACTAATCATATCTTCTGGGAGCCCTTTCTAAAACTGCATTGCTCAGAGCAAGAAGAACCCAAAGCGTTTCTTCTGCCTGATTGCTATGGGCTGTCCCATGTTCCCAGGGCGAAAGAGATTGCAAAGGGTCCTGAGACTGTAATCTAGTCCCTTAACTGTTTTGCTGTCCCTTATTATTTTTGTCTGCAAAACCCACTGAAGTAAATACCAAGTAATTATGGTGTTCTGAAGTGACCTTACGGAGCATGTGCTCCATTCCATGGATCTCAGCCAAAGCTACTATTGTTGATCTAATGCCAAGACTTGGGAGAACCCTGGCTCCCACTCACTGTTTTCTTTGGCTGAGCTCTATGGATTCTCAACCTGGCAAGAAAGGCCCATTTTAAAAGTACTGGCAAAGGCTGCACGGTTTGTCACACCACGGCTCATGATTTAGGACTTGATTTAGGCTCCACACTGGGGCCTTTTGTTTAGCTCTGTTTTTACAACATTTGCAACTTTGTATTAGTTCATAAACGTCAGTTTGCAAAGAGCATGGCACAGGCAGTAAGTAGTAAAGGCAAGGGCTTTCCCCTTGGATATGTATAACCCACCATGAAAATAACTAAGTGCATTTGGAAATAGAGTACCTATCAGGTGAAGGTACAAAACTGACATAAATAAAGCCTTTTAATACAATGGCCAGTTTAGCAATAAATCTAAAATAATTGGGTACTTAGCTGAAGCAAGAGAGTTTCTCAGCTGTGCCAAGTATTTCTACAAATGAAAAAACACACAGGTGCTGATTAAGTGCATTACTGCAAACTTAGCTCAGCTGACAGCATGCCTTAGGGATAACTATCTGTACAAAGGCAGACCAAGAGTTTGTCCCAGATTCTAGACCTTTGTTAATGGAAATGGAAAAGGGGTGGGGGGAGGAAAGGCCAGTGGACTTTTCTAGAAATATCAAACAGATGCTTAGAACATGAACTCACAACAGAGTTTTACCCCCATGCACAAGATGGGATTCTCTGTGGGCATTCTGGGAAACAGGATACTGGAAGACATTGGCCTTTGGTCTGGTCCAGAAGGAAAAAGGAAGGTATTCTCGTGCCAAATTCTCTTTATCCCAAATAATTTGAGATTCTAATCTGTTTTAAATAGGCAAGGCTGCTGCCACACTGCAGAATTAACACAGTTTGACATTGCTTTAATTGTCATTATTATTATTATTATTATTATTATTATTAACCTTTATTTATATAGCGCTGTAAATTTACACAGTGCTGTACATACAATCATAAATTAGACGGATCCCTGCCCTCAGGCTTACAGTCTAAAAGAGACAACACAAAAGGAAGAGGGGAAGGTGATGGGAAAGGGGGTGAGGTCCAGTGGTTCTTCTCTCCCTCTGGGGCCAGGACCAAGGCAGATGGACAGGAGGGAGGGCATGGCTTCTTAATACAAAGTTAAAAGGAGGCATCCTGGGGCGGATGGCACAGTCCTGGGAAAGCTTCCCTAAATAATATAGTCTTTAACTCAGTTTTGAACCTGGTTAGGGAAGTGATGAGGCGTGCATGTGGGGGAAGAAGGTTCCAGGAGTGAGGGGCAGCAAGTGAGAAGGGACGAATCCGGGATGGGGCAGTGGAAATCCTCGGCTGGGACAGGAGACCTAGACTACCAGAACGGAGGGTACGAGAAGGAGTGTGAGGAGAAAGAAGTTCAGACAAGTAAGGAGGGGCCAGTCCGTGGAGGGCTTTGAAAGTCAACAGCAAAAGCTTGTACTGGATGCGGAAGGGGAAGGGGAGCCAGTGAAGGGAGGATAAAAGAGGAGAAACATGGTCAAAGCGGCGAGCAGATGTGATAATACGTGCAGCTGAGTTCTGGACAGAGATTAAAGGATGGAGATGAGAGAGAGGAAGCCCTGTCAGAAGGAGGTTACAATAATCTAGTCGTGATACCACTAGGGCATGGACCAGAGTCTTGGCGGTGGAGGCTGAGAGGAAAGGACGGATTTTAGCAATGTTGTAAAGAAAGAATCTACAGGTCTTGGCGGTGGCCTGAATCTGGGGAGTAAATGACAGCGAGGAATCAAAAATGAAGCCAAGACTGCGGGCTTGCTGAACCGGCTGAATAGAATATGGCTCCATCATATGAAATCCTAGGATTTGTAGTTTGCTTTAGCGCCAGAGCTCCCTGATAGATAAGGCTAAATATATTACAGAGAATCATAAGAGTTGGAAGAGACCACAAGGGCCATCCAGTCCAACCCCCCTGCCATGCAGGAACTCCCAATCAAAGCATCCCCAACAGATGGCCATCCAGCCTCTGCTTAAAGACCTCCAAGGGCGGAGACTGTCGAACAGCCCTTACTGTCAGGAAATTCCTCCTAATATTGAGGTGGAATCTCTTTTCCTGCAGTTTGCATCCATTGTTCCACTTTCTAGTCTCTGGAGCAGAAGAAAACAACCTTGCTCCCTCCACAATATGACATCCCTTCAAATATTTAAACAGGGTTATCATATCACCTCTGAACCTTCTCTTCTCCAGGCTAAACATACCCAGTTACTTAAGGCGTTCCTCATAGGGCAGTTTCCAGACCCTTCACCATCTTAGTTGCCCTCCTTTGGACACACTCCAGTTTCTCCACATCTTTTTCAAACTGTGGTGCCCAGAACTGGACACAGTATTCCAGGAGGGGCCTGACCAAAGCAGAATAGAGCGGCACTATTACTTCCCTTGATCTAGACACCATACTTATATTAATGCAGCCTAAAATAGCATTGGCCTTTTTAGTTGCTGCATCACACTGTTGACTCATGTTCAACTTATGGTCTACTTGGACTATAACTACAAATCCCAGAATTCCATAGCACTGAGCCATGTTAATTAAATCAGTATCAAACTGCATTAATTCTGCAATGTAGATGCATCCCACATCTCTTAGGAATAAATTTGTTTTATCTTGGGGGGGGGGTCACTTCTGTTGTGATGTTGGCTTTTTAAAACCATGTGTTTTAAATTATCTACCACATGTTTGTTGATAGATTGGACTATAAGCTATCAGAACTGAAGTATCTTATAGCCCCTGGATGTAAGTTACCAAGTGTGTGTATAACCATGAATTGTCTAGAAGAGCTACCACAAGGAGAATGTGTGTATACAGAAAAACCACAAGCTTCATTAAGAGATACTTGTTCTCTCTAACACTAACATAGCATATAGAGATGCCAATTCTCTGGCAAAAAGCTTAACTTTAAAAAAAAAAGACATACTAGAAATTGTCTGATTACAAGATCAAGAAGAAAATAAAATATCTAGGATATTTTATTTGGATATGGATATCCAAAAGAAATGTGGACGTGTTTGATAACAACTGCAAAGTTACCAGGAATGGAATTACAAAGGATTTAGAATAATGGACTAAACTTCAACTCTCAATTTTGGGAAGAATCAATGTCATTAAAATGATGGTCTTACCAAAAATGAACTTTCTTTTTAAGAACCTACCAGTAATCATACATGAAAAACCCTTTCCAATCTGGTAACTAAATTTATTTGGGCAGGCAAAAACAAACAAACAAAAAACAGAATTAAATGGAAAACTCTAATTAGTTTTTCAATTAGTACTTGAGGTGTCCCAGATCTTAGACTGTAATATCAGGCTATTAGATTGGATTAAACTGACAAATGAAAAAAGTTAGAAGGCTTCAACCTACGATTTATGGGAAAGTGAAGATTCCATGAAGAGTTCGAAGATCATAATATTAGGAAGGCATTATTAAAGAATTGGCTAATGCAAAAGATGAAATTTACAGAAAAATCCATCAAGAGGCTTTCCAGGGTAGATGGCTGGTTCTTGATACATGACTCAGGTACAGAGATATCTTGAAAAAAGATCACATGGAGGAATACATAATGAAATTTATATCTTTTTTGAAGACTGGTCAATTTTTATTGACCAAATTAACAACTCCCCTGACATCAGACCTCTTGCCCACTAGATTACCCTTTGGAAAGACACTCTAACTCTGAGCTCACCAACCAGCAAAGTTTGTGTAAAGATGTTAGGATCTTGGTTACTGATACTAACTACCTCTACCCAGATTGTTATTCTACACAGCTTTTATATGACTTTTCAAGGCCTTTTGTTATTTTTGTATTGTTTGTTTACATTATTGTTATAAAACATATAAAATATTCAATTTAAAAAGAATTAAAATACTTAGATTCAAAAATCCACTGATTCCCATACAAACCACTACAAGAGAGATTTAGAATGGATGCTAAACTAGAAAAATTCAAAGAAGAGGACAATGAATTAGATCAAAATTTCAACAACAAAAATGTAAAGACAACAGCAAAAGTTTATAAAATTTTGTTAGCAAGAGAATTGGAGCAAGTGCAAATGGTCAAAAGATACAGGAAAAGAAAAAGAAGTAGAAAGCTGGATCTACTTAAGAAACAGAATTCAGCAATTTATGAAATGTCAAAGCATAAAAGAAAATTATTTCAAAATGGCTCACCGTTGGTACTTGACACCATTGAAAATATATTACTAATTTATAAAAATGAAAACAATAAATGTTGGAGATGTAATCCAGTTCCAGGATTGTGGTTTCACATGTAGTGGAATTGCCTATGTGTTAAAAATATTGGGAAAAGATTCACATAATACAAGAGATCCTGGGAATTGACTTTCAGTTTCAACCAAAATATATTGCTGAATATAAGTAAGATTACAAGAGAGGCAGAGAAAAGAAAAAATACTAGAAAATATTGTTGTAAATGATTACAGTGGCATTAGCAAAAAATGGGAAGATTTAGAAACTCCAAGAATTGATGTATAGTTATTAAAACTGGTGGACAGGCAAGAATTGGATACACTAACCTTTTGGTTAAGCAGACATGAGATAAAGTAAAAAGAAAATAAATGGGATCTGGGATTCTTCCCCACTCTGGACTTACTGACTCATTGTTAAGATAGATGTATGTGTGTTAACTATTTGATCTGTCCATGTATATACTGTGCATAATATTTGTTTAAGAGGTGGAACAGGAAACCCATGTTGCCTATCACACACGTGTATGTATATACACTGTTTTCACCTGTTAAGCCAAGAAGCCACCCCTGTGATATCATAAGGGCCCATCCCTCTGACATCACAAAGCAATCCACTCCTGTGACAGCACATACACCCACCTCCTGGTTTCAGGTTTTGGTCCTAACATCTCAAGGAATGTGTTGACCTGGCATCCCTGTAAGTGTTAGATAAAAACTGTAGTTTGTGCAAAAAAGTGGCTATGGGACAATAAATTACAGTCAATGTTTTAGCAATATAGGAACATATTGAAGTGCCATGATGGCACGCTAGTAGAGATGCTGAGGTGGCTTCACTGCTTACAGATGGTAACAGGAGAGTAGTGCTTGCGATAGCATACAGCACAACCCTCTATTTTCAGAGCTAATGGAAACATCATGTTTCCACTGACTGGTACTCCCATCTTGAAGGGAAACACAGAATAAAATAAAGTGATTGACTGATTATTTAATCACAGAAGAATCCATTGCCTACAGCAGAAGGAACATCATCCTAAGTAGTAAGAAATATTCAATACATATGTCCTTAGTAACACTACACTATCCCTAGGAACTTTACCACCACTCACCTACTGCAGGTCTAGAGCATACTAGACACTGCAGGACACTACACCCACCATCTATGTTATATAAATATAGTAATAATAAACCTCAAAGCTCCAAGAAGACACATTTTTATTTGATATTTTATTGATTAAAACATATATACAAATAAAACATACAACATACAAACATACAAAGACATTACAATAAGCTTCCTTACAGAGTTCACTAGTCTATGTTATAAGAATCTTTATAAATTAATACTATCTCTGGAGTTTATCACACGACCAATTTTTTACTGAAAAACCGAACGCAATCATGGGGTTTCGCGCGATTTCTCATTACATGCAATTCCTGGTTTTGCGAATGCAATCATGAGGTTTTGCGCGATTGCGTTATTTCTCATTACATTCAATTCCTGGTTTTTTTGCGAAGGAAATGGGAGTTTTCACGTAATTGCGTGAAAGGTTATTATATGCTTTTGCTTGATGTGCGAATGTGGTCCGAACGCAATCAGAACATAGGCAAATTCGGTGAACTAGCGGACTTACAATTCCTATTCCCTGGCAATTTCATATTCATTTCGCTTTTGGGGGGTGTGATAGGCATTTCTGTTCATCCCCAATTTCGCTATCTTTACTACAATTCCCATGATCCTTCATGGCACTGGCTTTTCCTTTTTACTTCCTGTAGTCCCCAAAATGTTTTGCCATGCATGAACAGGTGGCCAGAGGAGGGAGCACTTTTACGCTCATCTAGTGCCAGCTTTACCCTCATCTTTTTGCATCTTTCCTGCCTTCCAACAGTTGCCATAGCAATGCCTCCTTCACTTGCCCAGTTAAGATGAGGTCCCCAAGGGCTATCCAAACAGACCCCCCATCTGCCCTGGTTCCCATTCATTCCATAGAATTCGTGCATGGCACCACTTGTCCAGGTAGATAAGCTGTGACCCCCCCCCCTCCCAGAATTGGCACTGTTACAGTGATTTCAAGATGACACTCACATCATGGGGCATGGGGTCCTGAGAGTCTTCTATTCTGACCCATAACATGCAGCATGATGGGGAATTCCTGCATGGCACACCAACATCTCAGCGCTCATGGGGCTTTGGGCACTGGTCCAACATGGATGCTTTGATGGGGAATTCCTGCATGGCATGGCACACCAACATCTCAGGGCACATGCGACTTAGGACGTGGGGCCAACATGGAGGATGCTTTGATGGGGAATTCCTGCATGGCACACCAACATCTCAGCATGCATGCGACTTAGGACACGGGGCCAAGCTTTCACGTGAAAAGGAGCAAAAGGCTAGTACTGCAACCGGAAATTGCAGAGGGAATACCCATACTCAATGACCTGGAAGTACATGAGGTCACCATGGCATCGGTTGAGAAGTGGGCATGTGGAGGAGAGCAATTTTGCATTTAGAAATCCACTGGTGTAATAAGATATTCCTGAATGCCTTTGTTTTGGGTTTGAAATAAACAGAAAATGTATAATAAGCTTTCACGCAATCGCGTGAATTGCGAATCCATAGCGCAATTTACTTTCGCGAAATAACCTAGGTATGTCATTGTGTGATGCACTTTCATGCAATCACGCGAAATTCCGAATTGAATACGAAAATTACTATTGCGAAATTTAGAGAAATTCCTCACATGTGATAAACTCCTCTGTTGACATTTAATTCACTACTTGCCATTTAAATTAGATCTAGTATCATATTTTCTTGCTTCATTTTACTGTGATATTCTGTCATTTTTCTTTCTCCCTTTAAATATCTGTCAAATGTTAATGTTGAATTTTACCAAATAAAGTCAATATTTTTTCTGACTTAATAAAATTTACAAGAGGGCCCCAGCATTGTTTTTGTTTCACCCAATCTTTGCCTTTGACAAAGCATGTAAGCTTATCCATTTCCATATAGTTCAATAGTCATCCAATCTTCCCATGTAATTTGTCTTAAGAGTTTCTCACACAGGAGAAATTTCTCTCAATTTCAAAAGAAATGAAAGTGGGGCTAATTCAGAAATGAGTGAATTCGCTAGTTCAGCGAATTCACTTGATTGCATTTTGACACTGCATTGCGTTCAGAATGACTTCCCATTGCCTGAAATTGCCTGAAATTGTGTGTGATAGTTTCTCACGCTATAATGTGAAACCCCACAATTGCATTCAGAAGGACTTCCCATTGCATTGCCCGAAAATGCATATGGTGGTCTCTCACACAATAATGTAAAAACCCATGATTGCATTCAGTCTGCCATAGGATTATGCTTCCTATTTCTATCGTCTGATAAACTCCTTAGTTCTTTCCATTGTGAAGCAAGGGTAATTTGAGCTGCAGAAATCATATAAAATAAAAATACACCAAATTTATTTTCAATTTTAGAATCAGAAATCATATTCAATAAGACATTTTTAATAATGTGTAGTGTACACCTAGTTGGCTTATGAACAACCACTATTTTGCCTCCAAAAAGCCAATCTACACAAGGAAGAAAGAACCTCACTCCAAGTATAGCTCTCATACAAGCTACAAGATAGGAGAAGAAGAGTGGATTCTGTGAGTTATCTCTACTGCTATTTGATTTCTGTAACATGGAAATCAGCAACAATCTTGGCTTTAAACAGAAGTGGGGGGAAATACTAAAGCCAAAGCTAACCCACAATATTTTGCTGCCTGAAGTAGAACATGAATGCAATCCCACCAAGCCACATCAATATGCAAACCATCCTGTTCTGGCATAAGAAATTGGAAATCTTACAACTGCACCTCCCAATACCTGACTGGGAAGAAAACATAATAATAAATGAAATTTCTGTCCCTTCATGATACCTAAAATCCTTGAGTGACTATCTCATTGTGCCTAATGCCAGAGTTTGGACATTTATTTTTAAAAGCTAATTAGTTACAGTTATTAAACTCAGGACCTAACCTATCTCATTAGAATCATACAGTTGGAGAGACCACAAAGCATATCAAGTCCAACCCACTGCTATGCAGGAACACACAATCAAACTGTCCCTGACATATATGTATTGCCATTATAGTTTTAAAATGCTGCTCTTTCTCATTTCTCAAACGTAGTTTAAATAAATAATGTTAGTTCTTTTTTTAAACAAACACATTTTGCATTCAACATTCAATAGCATGACATACAGAAAAAGCTAGGCAGAGGATGAGGTGGACCCAGTGATAGCCTCCTGAGGAGGTGAGGGTGGAGAGGGCAGCATGTTGCCACTGTCACTGGGTCTCCTGGCTGAGGAGTCCACCCACCCTCTGCTGGCTTCAAGCCCCACAGAAATAGAAGGAGGAGAGGGGCCCTCAGGATGGTTTTCCCCAGCCATCTTCCAGCTCTCCCCTCAGCCAGTCACAGTGGATGTCCAGGAAAGCAGCCAAATGGCTGATAGGCCAGCTTAGTTCCCAGCAAACAAACCCCCAAATAGCAGAGTCAGTGCAAGTAATGCAGTCTTGGAGACCAAAGGCAGAATTCGGCAGAAGGATTACCAAAAGGGTTGTCAGATGGTCCGAGATTCAAGGTATTAGATAGGCGGGTCAAGGATTCCAGATAGTCAGCAGTCTAAGAAGCAAGGGTTTGGTTCAAGAAGCCACAAGAGCCAGAGACAAAGTCTTTCCTCCAGGAAGGCCAGATAATCACTGGCAAGGAGACACACATGCTCTAGCTGCCTAAGTAGGCAGGCTGCAGGCATTCAGGTGTGCCTGGTTACGAAGGCTTTTTTGATAAAGCCTCAGTGATCTTCAAAGGCCCTCTCTTTCAACTCGATGCTCCTTGAAGGTAGGCACATTTCCCCGATCCTCCTTCATGTCCACTACCTTGGCCCTAGGCAAACTTGGCTGCTGAACCTCTGGAGAGGCCCCAGACTCTGCTACAGAAGAGCTAAGGCCAGCCTCAGGCTCCCCAATTACAGGTTCAGGTCCCAGAGGCTCTGGCTCATCCTCTGAGTCCTCCTTGTGGCTGACCATAACAGTGGAGTGTGCACTCCAGCTACAGAAGTCAAGGCAGTTCTACTCTCTCCTAGGCTTGTCACTAATCTTTTTCTTTCCTTGGACAGCAAGGGAAGAGAAGAAAAAGGTTGCCTTTTTCTCTCAATTGTTCTCCCAGCCCCCCTGATCCAAGGCCCCGTCCAGCCTTGAAATCTTCCGGGGGAGGGGGTGGGCTGTCCACCTCTGCTACAAGGGCTGAGGTGGGGAGGAGAGGCAAGGGTTGTTGTGTGCCTTCAAGTCATTTCTGGCTCATGAAGACCCTAAGGTCATGGTGGTGAACCTATTCAGGAAGGGCTTTTGCGCTGGTTTGGTGGCAAGTGGCTGAGGAGGGCTGAGTGAAAGGGTTGTCTCCTGGGTGATGGACAGTGATTGTGGCAGCAGCAAATGAATTCTCCAGGTGGAGGAGGGAAGAAGGGCTCAGCTACCTCCAGCTGCCTGATCCGGGCTTCCTTTGCTGTGTGCTTTTAGAGACAGCTTTACATGCCAGAGAAGGCATGCCACAGGTTCACCACCATGGCCCTAGAGCTTCTATTGCTCACTTAGACATTTCTTTGGCCTTTCTGTGGCTTCATAGAATGTTGTGTAATGTTTTAAGAACATCTCCATACAACCATAATTGCTATATAAATAAATACAAATAAACATTAAACTGGCACAGCCAATTTCATGCCTTCTTTTAAACTCTCCACTTGCATTAGTGCAATTGCAAGAATTCTACTGTTTCCTGATCCCACTGGAATATGGGGTGGGGGGAATCATTTTTCTATCATTTCTGAGCAGAAAAACTGACAAATACTCCTTTTGAAATGTTTCACAGCTTTACTACCATCTCCCCTCCCTATGTCTTTCCTAGACTTTTGTTGTTGTTGTGTCTTCAGGTTGTTTCAGAACCCCATTTAGCTGATGCCCAGTAAAGTAGATTGGTGAATCAAAGGTGACCCCATCATGAGGTTTTCTTGGCAAGATTTATTCAGAGGGGTTTTGCTATTGCCTTCCCTGAGGCTACGCATGTTGAAATAGACATTTCCTTGCTCCTGCCCATTGCAAAAGGCCAACAGTGATTAGAAATAATTCAAAATAATATTTAAAAATTGGCTACACAGGGAAATGTTTTTAGAAACTCAAAAAGCCAAAAAATGTTAGTTACTTAAGATCCTGCATTTTGCTTTTAAAGGATTTCACTTTGCTTTGTTTTCTTCCTTTCATTTTATATTTAGTTCCTTTCCCTTTATGACTTCCTAGCCAAATGAGAATGCCCATGGCATTATGGATAAGAACAGTATGTTGTCCTAATCTCCATTTCTTTCACTCATTTCTATAAGCTCTCACATGCCTGGTTCAGCACATCCTCATGAGAACTCTCTGCTTGTGACACTCACAAAATCAGACAGGACTTTCTCTCTAGTGCTTGGGCCTTTCAGACAAGTTAACCTTGGCTATAAACTCAGTTCAACTGTGGCTTGGGTAACAGAGGTTGATATTTATTTTTGCTAAGAGGGAAAGAATGATACACTAATGCCAAGTGACTGGGGAGCGACCTGAACCTGACTTTGACATATGAAGCAAAGAATAAAGCTGGGAACTCTGAGAGCATTTCTGACGCATCCCAAAGGCAGCATAGAAAAAGTAGCTGTGATTCTTGAGAGGGACTGCAGATTCCTGCAGTGAGTTAGCATTTAATCTTGCAGACACTTAAAATGGTCTGCATTTTTTAGTTTGATGTTGTTGTTGTTGTTTAAATAAATTACATAAATTACACAAATAAATTAAATAAATTGTAATTAATGAAATGTGCCTTCAAGTAATTTCTGACTTGTCTTGATCATAAGGCAACTCTATCGTGGTGTTTCCTTAGCAAGATTTATTCAGAGGGAGCTTGCCATTGCCTTCCTCTGAGGCTGAGAGATTTCCATTGGTTGCCATTCTGTTTCAAGCATAATTCAAACTGCTGCTTATGACCTATAAAGCCCTATACAGCTTAGGTCCAGGTTATCTGATAAAACATCTCTCCCTCTAAGAGCCTGCCCAGACCCTGCAATCCATAAGAGAGGCCCTTCTTTCAGTCAGATACAGTTGGTGGGATAAAAGGGAGGGCCTTCTTAGTGGCTGTCCCTAGATAATGGACCTCCCTCCCTGGGCTGGGGAGACTGCAATATCATCATCATGAATCATCATCATCATCTTAGTAATATTAGTAATATTAATAATTTTATTTATTTATTGCCTCTCCTCTAGTCTCAACGTGGGATACAGTAAGGCTCCCTCTTGGCTGTCCTTCTGTCAGCAATCAAAAACTTGCTATATTCAAGCAAGGTTTTAGAACTGAAGGTTTTTTAAAGAAAGGGATTTAAAGAGTGTGCTGTATTGTGTCAAACTGTACTGTTTTAACTGTTTTTAAAAAATATTTTTAAAGTGTATGTTTTAAAGTGTGTCTGGATTACTTTAACATATAATGGTCATGCTAATCCTATGTTTGTGTGTTTTAACCTTGTGTTTAAATGGTTTCATATGTTAGTTACCTATTGTATTTTAATGTATGTTGTACCCCTTCGTGAGCTTTGAAGACAGGTGGGTAAGAAATAAATTACTATAATTTATTGTTGTAAGATGCTTTGAGTCCTAATCTTGAGGGCAAAGTAGGGTATAGATTATGATGATGATGATCTGAAGAATAAAACTTTTTATATACATTCCCAAGGCTCAATCTCTCTCTTACATCAGAGATTTAAATGTCTCCACTTCCATGTACTGAAATGGAAGGGAGAGGCAAAATGTAACTCTCCCCAATTCTCTTTCTTTTTCTCTCTCTACCTCTGTGAGTCTCGTCCAGTTCAGAAACCACCTACACATTTTCTGTTGGTTTAGATGTCATGGGGGGGGGGGGGTGGAATTACTTTAGATTTGATACACAATTTTTTTTTCCAAATCAAGGGAGTAGCTATGGGCAGCCCAGCTACCCCCAACATAGCCAACCATGGGATATTTAGAGTCAACTTATGTTACCAATGTATTTAATAAGCATCTTGAGTTTTATAGTCAATACGATGATGACATTTTCATCCTTTTTTCACAAGCCAGTGAAGTTAATCAGTTTCTTTTGTGGATTAATATCATTGATCCCCATATTAAAGTTACATGTCATTCTAATCCATATCAAATTCCATTTTGGGGTGTTTTAGTATATATTAATGATGGTAGAATTAGTGTAAGTAATTATCATAAATCTACAGATCGAAATTCTATGTTACATTTTTTTCAGTTGCCATACTTATCATTTAAAAAAGAATTTACCATATTTTCACAAGGAATTCCACAAATGATAGACATTATGAAGTGGCTGCAGACCAATATCAACAGGAATTGACTGGTAGGGCTTTCCCTCACCATATTATCATCCAAGCAAGAAATAGGGTGGCCCGAAAGAATAGAACTTCATTGATTGCACCTTCAGACAAGAAAACACACAACAAATTATAAGTTCTTTATGTTCAGTTATCTTTCTCATATCAAAAGGACCATTTTCAAGCATTGGCATATGGCTCTAAATATTCCAGGTTGTTTCAGATAACCTATCATAGGGTTATGGAGAAACATTAATATTAAGGATCCATTTGTATGCATGGACTTATTCAGTACAATTCAGAACAATTGGACTACTACAGGTCACTTTAAATGCAAACACTGTTCCTGTTGTGAGCAGTATTTGAAAAGAAGAAAAAAATTACACACACAATATCAAAGGAATTTTATCAGTTGAGGTTATTCACCACTTGTAATTCTAAGAAAGTTGTTTATATTATTTTGTGTCCAAAAGATATATGTGGGCCAAACTTCCAGGAATTTAAAAACTAGAATTATTGAACACGAAAGTATTTTTTCAGTATTGTTTCCATTCTCCAACAGCTCCTCCAGCATTTGGGCTTTGACTGCATCTAACTGATAAAAAGTGTGTGTGTGTGTGTGTGTGTGTGAGAGAGAGAGAGAGCCGTGCTATCATCGGGGGGGGGGTGACACCCCAGAGAAGCTCATGTAATCTTGGAAAAGTGATTTCCATTCTAGCTTTGCTCATCTGCTTTGCTCTTGGTATGGACAAAGATGCTGCCTCATGCCATTGACCTAAGATATTCATACTTCTTTACCTAGAATCATAGGCCCCATTCATAGTAGCCCATTTGCCCTGGTTAGATCTGGATCAGATCATGCATGCCATTACTGAATCTCTTCAGAAAGAAATTCATACTACCCTTTGCCCCGATTGATGCTTCCCGGTGCATTTTACCCCACTGAAGTTCATACATGCAAAAGTAACGATTCAAGATGGAGCCTCCTAGTTGTCAATCAAATGATGTCATGGTGATGTCTTATGCAGCCATTGGTGCCACGAGAGCTCCATTCGGCGCTTTGTTTTTTTGTTTTTTTACGTTTGACAGATTATGCGCATGGAGCATAGGGCTGGGAGCGGTGCAGATTGTGGGGATCCTTTCCCCTCCTCCTCCTCCTCCTCCATTTTTCTCAGCACCAAGAGTGCTTCATCGGGCACTTCTGAATTTTTTTATTATTATTTTTACAATTTGACAGCTTATGTGCATTCTACATGGTGCTCTTTAAATGGAAGGGGGAACCCCCAATCCATGTATGGATAGTTAGCTTCCATATATGGATTGGGGTTCCTTCTCCCTTCGTTTAAATACTCAATATGAATGGGGGTTTTTAAACGAAGGGAGAGGGAACCCCAATCCATATATGGAAGCCAACTATCCATATATGGATTGGGGGTTCCCCCTCCCATTTAAAAAGCCCCATGTAGAATGTGCATACGCTGTTAAATTGTAAAAATAATAATTAAAAAAATCAGAAGTGCCCGATGAAGCACTTCTGCTGCAAAAACTATTGAACAACACCAGATTAAAGCCGGTGGTTGCAGGGAGAGGAGGCATGTTCCACCCCCTGGCCTTTACCCCTCCCCTGAACTTGACCTGATCATGATCGGAGCCAAGTTCATGTTTGATTGAACCTTTTTTTCTAAAAAGAAACGGTAAATACCCCGCTTTCGGAAAGCCTGGGTTTAGGGGGATTTGTGCTGCATCAGGTGTGCAAGATCTGGATTCCCTAGTGAAAAATCCAGTGACAGTATGAACTTCACAATTTTCATCTGGGTTACAAACCAGTTTATATGGCAGTCTGAATGGCCCCATAGAATCACAGAGTTGGAAGAGACCACAGTGGCTCTCCAGTCCAACCCCTTGCCATGCAGAAACACACAATCAAAGCACCCCCAACAGATGGCCATCCAGCCTCTGTTTAAAAGCTGCCAAAGAAGGAAACTCCATCACACTCTGGGGGACTATATTCCACTAACAAACAGCTCTTACTGTCAGGAAGTTCCTCCTAATATTAATCTTTTCCTGTCGCTTGCATCCATTGTTCCATGTCCTAGTCTCTGGAGCAGCAGAAAACAAGCTTGCTCCATCCTCAATGTGATGTCCCTTCAAATACTTAAACAGGGCTATCATATCACTTTTTAACCATCTCTTCTCCAGGTGAAACATACCCAGCTCCCTAAGTCTCTCCTCACAAGGTATGGTTTCCAGACCCCGCCAGAAGATTTTAAAGAATCGTTGTGAAATTTCATTTGTGGCAGTCTCTTATGGATACAGGATCTGCAGATTCAGGTTGACCTCAAGAATCTTAAAGTTTCTGTTGTCTACTTTGAGGTAACTAAACAACACAGTCAGCAAAAGTTTGTTGTATCCACAAGTACTGACTTTCCATAACTTCCACTTAAGAAAGGATGAGCAATGAGAGAAACAAGAAATAGGTAGGACTTGTCTCAATGAGGAATATGAGCAAGATCTGGAAAAGTAGTTAAATATACTAGGTCACTGAAATCTGGATTTTTAGACTCCAGCTTTTCCTACACTCCTCCATGGTGCCAAAAATGATGCTCTAGATGGTTTTTCAGCTCTCCAGAATATGTTTTTAAGGTGTATTGAAAACGGTAGGAAGAAGGAGATATTGCCAATTCTGGGAGAAGCTGTGGGATCCAGCAAAAATATACCATGGTGATATTTGATCTGGAATGACTGGATTACCCATGCATGCCATCTTTACATTTTTCAGCCACTTGCTTATGTTAAATAAAACTTGTCTGGATCTGAGTTGGATCTTGGATGGGTTGTCATCACCACAAGTCTGCCAACCTAGGTCCTATCACAGTGGCCACTAGTGCTGCAAGCAAGTCTTTAGCATGGTACATGCTAGCTAAAACACCAGTGCTACACTTTGAGCATCACAAATTTAACTTCTATATGTAATGATTTACTAGCATGTTAATTACTGGCAGGCATGAATGCTGAACTGTTTAAGATGGGGAATGCCAACCTACATTATGAGCTGACAAAATAAAACTACCCCTACAATGTAGATTTGCCATGCCCCTTGTTCATTAAGAACATGCATTAATTAGCACCATTTTATTTTTCTTACTTTACTGGAATGGGGAGATAATACTTTTGAGAGTCTCCTGTACCAAATTCAAACTGTATTAGGCAGATAATAGGAACAGAGCTGATTTGTGTTTGCTTTACTTTCAGCTATCAATTTGTTGTATGAGAAACTGCCAGCTCTTTCCTAGAATACTCCTTGACACCCGTAACTAGGTCCTTCTGGAAACACAGACTGTTTTGCCTTCTTGAATAACCTCCCTTATATCAAACATGTACATTCCTTACATGGTAAGGAACATTTCTCCTATATTGTCCAAACTCAGCTGTATGTAATTCTTGCCCTAGGTGTGATTTCTCTTTATGCCAGTGTCATTTAACTGGCAGTAGATTTGCAGCAGAGTTCATAAAATAGTTGGAGAAAGGCAATGTGTAGCATCTTCATGCCTTACTCGGAAGTGAATCCTAGGCATCTTTGGGGGGCTCTCAGACTTTAATACTTTGCAGCAGGGAGAGCAAACAGGACATATAATCTCTTCTGTGTGATTTAGGAGCAAGAATTACAATATGCTGCATATAAATAATTTTAAAGGTCCCATTAAAAATGTTTCCCCATTTCTTTAATCTGCATAAGTTAACAGAGGTGAGTTCTTAGCCTCAGCTATGGTAGAGGCCCTAGCAATGCAGTTCATCAGTATGGAGGACACAGATTGCTCTTGAAACCTGAAAGATGTCAAGAAGCAAACTGATCTGGGCCCTCTCACATCCATAACAATGGGCTATAAGTTCTTTGATGACTTGAATATTCTAAAGGCACCAGATCCTGTGTGATCTTGGAAGCTAAGCAGGGTCAGCTCTGGTTAGTACTTGGACGGGAGATTGCCAATAAATACCAGGTGCTGTAGGCTATATTTCAGAGGAAGGTACTAGCAAAACCATTTCTGATTATTTCTTCCCTAAGGAAACTGTATGAAATTAATAGGGTTAAGAGAAGTCTACAGGTAACTTGAAGGGACATTCTCGCTCTCCTCCACACACACACACACACAATTTATGGTGACACCTAATGTAAAGGGCTGTCGGTGGGGCATGGAGTGCAGCAGCATACTGCCCCACTCCCTGCTGCTGACTCTCTTGCCTGCCCCCCAGCCCCAGCTACTACGTCACCCTGGCCAAGCTCCCCCCCCCCCCGCTTCTCCTCCATCACTGGGCTTCCTCCCCAGAAAAAAAGCCCAGTGACAGAGCAACCAGCAAAGGTGAGCATTTGCCTCCCCACCTTTTCTGTCACCAGGCCTCCTCCCCAGGGAGAAATCTTGGAAATCTTCTCCATTATTTGCACTATTTGCACACTCGGTTTTTTAAAAAGAATTTTCTAGTTCTTCATTTCCATGACCTCTTTAAGACACTAGTTTATAGTGAGTGTTAGAGTTTTGATTGCAATTGCAGAATTATCTTCAGGTGTAACCTGACCTACCACTACTGAGATGTGGCATTTGGTGTGCTCAGGAACAGCATATAACTTCCTTTCTTCATTCTTACAGTGACACTACTATGACACTAGTGGCATTTCAAATGTCGCTGAATTTCATTGCCCAAGGTCTTAACAGCATGACCAATGACGCAGCTTGAGTCATTGTTTTGGGGAAGAAATAATGATCATCATTTTCATCATTATCAGGCATGATGAACACAACAATTCAGTAACAACTGGAGAGCCAAAAGTTCTCAGCCCATGTATTAAAGCCAAAAACATGTTCTTGTATTCTTGAGCACACATAACCCAGTTTTATAAACTCTTTCACTTTAATCTTCCCTCCTCCTACAATGCAAAATCACTCTTTCTCTCTCTTTCCCCTTCCCTTCCCTCTTATGTGTATTTGTGTGTATGTGCATGTGTTAGCACAGCAACGAGATGTGGTTTCTCCTGGATTCATCTCTCCAGGCACTGTCTTTCTTTAGATCCTCTAAAGAGGATTGGGTTAAAGTGCAAGGATGGGTGGGTCAGTTCTCAAGGGGTAACAGTTCCTGGCTCAGGAAATGCCATTCTAAGGTCCAGAACCCAGTGTGAAGACCTAGCAGCATTTGGAAGCCATCATCCAGTGACTGCCCACTGAAGATGCGTTCCACATTGCCAAGATGCCACTTTCCTTCTGCTGAGCCAACCTTTGCTGACACTCTTTCTTGCCCTCAGTCCTCTAACTTTCCTAGTGCTTCTGTGTACCCTAAAAAATCAACCAACAGCCAGATGGAACTGCCTGGGGGAGACATGTCAAGGTGAGAACAAAAGTGCCTGCTATGATGAAATTAAGGAGCAACATGTTGTACTTTGACCACATCATAAGAAGGCATGACACATTGGAGAAATCAATAATGCTGGGAAAGGTTGATGGTAGAAGGAAAAGTAGACCACACACCAGGTGGATAGACATAATTAGGGAGGACACAGGCATTAGTTTGCAGGAAATGATTTGGAGAGGTGACCCACAAAGTCACCATGAGTTGAAGTTGACTCAAAGGCAGCTAACAACAACAACAAACCTTCCTCCCACCTGCCCCCTCATCTGCCCCAGTCCAAAAACTACTGTAACTTCACACCTTGATTTATACTGCAATGCTAGGAGCTGTAATCCTGCATCTTGTGGGCTAACATAGGTACTCCACATGTTTTAAAAGGTTTTAGTCTGACTTGCTGACTGCTAAATTTATGGTATTTTTGCTTGTGAAGGTCACGGTGTTCCTTTTGTCCAGACCCCTCCCTCTGGTGGGAACACATGGAAAAGAAAAGTTATGTGAGGGAAAGAGAGGTTCCAATGGAACAAGGGCTATTAGAAGCCTGGAAAATGACTATATTTTTCCTTTTTTAGCTACCAGAAAAACCAAATGATAGTGCCATTTCTACCCACCTTTTCTTTTCTTCTCTTTTCTTTTCTTTTCTTTCTTCTTTTAAAAAATCAGTTCCCCAAAAGGTTAAGGAAGGCCTCATATGGAAAATGTATACAAATTAAGTAGCCAATGCTTGCTTGCCCATTCAGTTGTAACTTCTCTTGCATGAGGGATGTAATATGGCAGTGAGAACACAAAATGAGTGGCTCCTATTAAACCAAAAAATAAATTGTTTTCAGTTTAATTTGTGGTTGCCAATGGGATATCCATGCAAACTACAATGACCATGGGTGCCTCTCTTTGGTATCTGTCAAGCATCTTTGTTCCTCACAATTTGTATATTTGTGTGGTGGAGGGTGTTGAGCATTGGACTAGGACTTTGGGAAACCAAGGTTCAAATCCCCTTTCAACCATGGAACCCCTTTGGGTGGCCATGGGTAAGTCCCACTCTCTCAGGCAAAGAATAAAGTAAGAGCAAATCTCTTTTGACCAAATATTACTAAGGTTTGATAAGGTGATAAGTTGGACTCTATTTGAAAGCACATGGCAAATCATTTATCTGTATCAGTGCGAATGCACATGCGTGTACACACACACAAAATTAACATTATTCTTCTCCTGCCCATAATGCCTCTGGGCTAATAATAATAATAATAATAATAATAATAATAATAATGTTTTATTTATACCCCGCTCTTCAGCCAAGACTATCAGAGCGGCTTACAATTTGTTAAACAAACAGCTTCATTTACAATTGTAAGCTATTTGCCCCCAACAATCTGGGTACTCATTTTAGCGACCTCGGAAGGATGCAAGCCTGAGTCAAGCTTCAGCCCTTTGCTGGTCTTGAACTCGCCACCTTCTGGTTTTGAGTGAGTGGCTGCAGTACAGGCATTTAACCACTGTGCCACCAGGGCTGCATCATGTGGTTCCAGATTATTCTTCAGAAGAAAGGAAGGAGGAAGGACAACTTTCCAGCCATACATAAAATACAAAGAAAATAAAACTTCTCTTAAGCTGGAGGAAGCAGGAAATGGCTTGTGAAGAAGAGATCAGGAAACACAACAGGTAGTGCTGGATGATGATGATGATGATGATGATGATGATTTATATTTCCCTCCTCTCCCTGTGGATCAAGGTGGGATAACAACATAGTAAAACACAAAGTCATAATAAAAGTTTACAATAACCCCAAACCCTCCCCCCCATTAAAAATAATGAAAATTCAACAGTTGAAAACAACATCAATAACATAGTATAAATTAATCAGAATGGAATGGACTGTAACAGACCATTAAAGGCAGATGGGGCTATTTTCTTGGGGAGATCAGTCTGGGAAGGCCCACAAGAAAAGATCCATCTTGACAGCCTTCTTGAAGATTGATCTCCTCCGCCAGGTCATCACACAATTTCGGAGCAGCAGAAAAGAATGTCCTCTGGTAAGTTACAGCTAATCTGGTCTTCTGTGGCTGAAGTAGATTCTTCCCAGAGGATCTGAGAGTGTGGAGTGGATTGTATAGGGAAAAGCGTTCCTGCAGGTAACCTGAACCCAAGCCATGTAGGGCTTTAAAGGTAATAACCAACACCTTGTACTGTCCCTGGAAGCTGATTGGCAGCCAGTGAAGAACTTTTAGAACAGGTGTTATACAGTCGAACCTGGACTTACCAGCAATTAATCTGGCTGCCATATTTTGAACTAATTGAAGCTTCTGAACTTGGCACAAGGGTAGCCCATATAGAGCATGCTGCAGTGATCAAGACGAGAGGTTACCAGCACATGTACCACCACTTCTAGGTCTCCTTGGTCTAGGTAGGGTCACAGCTGGCGTATCAAACAAAGTTGATAACAAGCGTTCCCGGCCATCATATCTACCCAGGAGCACTCCCAAGCTCCGAACACAGTCCTTTAGGGGAAGTGTGACCACATCTAGGACTGGTTGGCAAATCTCCAAACCTGGCCTTGGGGTTCCTATTATGAGTACATCAATTTTTCCAGGATTCAATTTGAGTCTGTTTTCCCTTATCCAGTCCATTACCAACCCAAGACAGTCATTCAGTGGAGAGATGCCTTCCTTAGTCACTGCAGCAGTCTGAGACACGGAGAAACATATTTGGGTATCATCAACGTACTGATAACACCCCACCCCATGTCTCCAGATGATCTCAGCCAGTGGCTTCATGTAAATGTTAAATAGCAAGGGAATGGTGCCTTGCGGGGCGCCTGATTTTAGCTCTCTTTTAGAGGAGTAGCTGTCTCCCAGCAGCACCATGTGGAATCTGCCCAAGAGACAGGAACAGAACCACTGGAGTACAGTGCCCCTTATTCCCAATTCCCTCAAGCATTTGAGAAGGGTACCATGGTCAATGATAGCAAAGGCCACTGAGAGGTCCAAGAGCACCAACAAGGTCACACTTCCCCTGCTGACTAAGGTGACCATGGCAGTCTCAACTCTGTATCCTGTCCTGAAGCTGGTTTGAAATGGATCTGGAAAATCAGTTTCCTCCAAGACTGCTTGGAACTGAAAGGCAACTGCTCTCTCAATCACTTTGCCCAAGAATGGAAGAAGGGAAACCGGCCTGTAGTTGTGTCTGTCCAGAAGGTCAAGGGAGGGTTTTTTCAATAGTGGTTTGACTACGGCTTCTTTCAAACTAGGTGGAAAGTAACCCTCCCTGAAAGATGCATTAATTATAGATTAAAGTAGCACCTTTACTGCATCACCTCCCTGGACGGCCAGCCAAGAGGGGTAAGGATCGAGGGAGCAGGTTGTCTTTTTCATGCTATCAAGATGCTATTCCACTTCATTGGTACTCATGGACTCAAATTGATCCAGAATAACATTTTCCATGGAGCTGCTGGACACCTCTCTTGTCATTTCTGCAATAATGCCTGTGTCCAAGTCGGCTTTTATCTGAGAGATTTTATCAGTTGGCTCTAATAAAGGGTTCAGGGTGGGAGGTATTTGAGTTAAATCTTTGACAACCAAGGCAAGGATTGTATACTCGTCAACTCTCCCAGTTTGATGGGGACAATCCTGATTGATCTTCTTTTATTCCACTAACAACCAAGGCAAGGATTATGTACTCTCCAACTCTCCCAGTTTGATGGGGACAATCCTGATTGATCTTCTTTTATTCCACTTTTTCAGATGCATTTGACATGTCCCAGGGCTCATTCACACACAGAATTAAACTGGTTTCTGAGTCACATCGAATTGGGATTGTGGAATTGATTCGAATTGATATGAAGTTCACACTATGTTTTCCATTACCAAATGCATTCATTTCCATTTAACACAATTTGCACTGCTACAAAATGGATTCTCAATATTGGGCAAGATCAATCCATCCCATTTCTTTCTTCTTCTTTTTTTATGTCAATCATATGGTGCACATCTGCATGTTTCTGGTGATGCAAGCACTCAGAGGTGTGGCTGTGCATCAGCTGCTGCTATTTCCATTCGCATTGCCTTGTGGCTTTCCAGCAAGGGTCATGGGTCCTGTGACCATAGCTGTTTTGCAAACAATGTTGTCATGTTTGCAATCCACTTTCCTCATCTGCCTCTCAGTAAGGAATGTCCATCTGTGAAGACTTTCTGCTTTGGGAGCTGCTTTGGGGGCACCCTTGGGTGTGAGAGTTCCAAGAAAGAGATGTAAGTGATGTGTCAACAGACATAAGATAATGTGGTGCACAATCTTGTTTTCCTGTGTGAATGAGGCCATGGACATCAATAGCACTATGCAGAGTTTTTATGAACCTATGCTCAAAATGTGGTGGGTATACCCCAAACAAAAGAAATGTTGGGGCTTTTTTTGCCACTATAGTGTGGTCCAATGAGAAGTGGAAGGAGAAGTTCTGCATGTCACAAATAATTTTCTGTTTAATTGAGGAAGAACTGTGGCCACATATTACCACATGGGACACCTGTTTGCCTCCGGTCATTTCAGTGGAGAAACAGGTTGTGATTACTGGCAAACCAAGATCCCTGTTTGACGACAGCAATAGAGTTTGGTGTTGGAAAGTCCACAGCCTGCAATGCTTTTATCCAAGCGGTCCTTGCCATGGAGTTGATGCTGCTGTGAAAGACTGTATCTTGGATACCATAAAAAGATGTGTATTTGTAGCTGATGCCTTTGTATTACTTTGTGTCTGCATTTGTACCTTAGCAGTTTTATCTTTGTTTTACTTTATATCGCTTTCCTTTGCACACTACTTAATCACACTTCTACATTTCTAATGTCCATCAGGTGATGGCTGGCTTTGAGGCTATGGGGTTCCTGCAGGTTATTGGAGCTGTGAATGGCTGCCACTGTGAGATCATCACTCCATTGTGTCAGGGTGGACAGTTCATCAACAGAAAAAAATAGATATTCCATGCTCCTGCAAGGGACTTGTGACCATATTTGATGTTTCATAGACCTTCTGGTCATGTGGCTGGGGTCAAATAATGATTTCTTCATATTTCCCCACTCTGCCATTTATGCAGCTATGAGGGCAGGTGTCTATGTTCCACCAGCACCCCCCAACCCTGCCCCACCACCAGTGTTCTATAAGTGGACACCTAGGGACACAAAAACATTAGTATTGGAAGATGGATGCACTTTCTGCATAGCTGGTAATACCTTCCATTATTTTTACTTTTTCTGTACTGCAGGGAACCTCATTCTGGAGAGGTTGGATCACCTAGAGCACAGGATGACATCCTTAGTGCACCAAGGGCATTTAACATGTCTTATTTTACATGTACATTTGTACATTTACATATTTGTACTTATTTTTATAGTTTGCAAGTATTGCTGTTCCTGTACTCTTTTTTTTAAAAAAAAAAGTTTTATTATGCAGAAAGTTATTGTTTAAAAGTTTCCATAAAAATATTCTGTATGAGAGTTTTATGTTACAACCCCTTCCTCCCCATGGTCAGGTCACAAATAGCTTTTACAGTACAAAGACATGTCCCAGGGCTCATTCACACTTGCAATTAAACTGGTTTCTGAGTCACATCAAATTGGGATTGTGGAATTGATTCGAATTGATATGAAGTTCACATGACAATGGAAGTAGCAGCAGAAGAGGAAGACTGCTGCTGAGAACCTGCTGCAGCATTAAATTGATAGTATGAGGTATCACCCACAGAAGATGCTGTGGAGGACTGAGCCATACAGGCCACAGCACCTTGAAGGGGACCGACAGAGGGCACTGACTGAGGGGCATGGCTGTTGGAAGCACTATGGAATCCACTTGTGATTGACCCATCATGGGGGGCCAGCTGGGCACTTACTGTTCCCCTCTTCACTGCTGTTGCCCCTCCCCGTCCTGTGCCATGATTAGCCACAGCAAAAGAAGCCAGGTCCCCCATTATCTATGCTTGCTCCTTTAAACAGATAGTTAGCACTTCAAATTCCCTTTTGGATTCTGCCATAAGCATCTCCCTTTTTTGGATGTCTTTCTCCCTGTCTCTTTCTCTACTTTGGAGATCTCTTTCCCTACTTTGAAGATCTTTCCTTTCCTCTCTTCCCTTGCCTCTTCTCTCAGCAGTTGCTCCTTCATATGCTCTAGGAGGAGGTTCAGCTGCCTAGAGGAATGCTGAATGAGTTTATCTGCAGTCTGTGCCTCTGTACTCCGGTTGTGCCTTCTTTCAATTTGAGCAAACTGTTCAGCTGGGGTCATTTCAGCCATTTGCCTATCCATGTCAGATACTGTGGAAGAGACTATATAATTGACAAATGATGAATTGAGTAGCGTTACACATGTCATCAATGACTGATATCCTATGCTCCCCAATAAGCCCACCAGTTATGCAGTTACCATGCTCCCCCACCACCCATTCCAAAATCCCCCAAGAAGAACCTCTTGGGGTATTTACCAACCATGTGGCCAGTGATGTTCCAGCTTCTGGATGGTTCTCATTGCTAGGACCAGCTACAGGTTTCTCCATCTGTGGCTGTTCCACCTGAGGAGCATTGTCATCTGGTTCCACGGAAGATAGTGTGAGGATCACTGATTCCTTTTCCTCTCCTGGGAAGAAAGGAAGAAAGGAAGAGTGGTCAATGCAGGACAATAATCAATTGGATGCTCCTGCACCATTAGGTAATCCCAAGCTAACATCGTGAAGGGGGGCAGATGAATATGGAGTGCTACTCTGAATGGATGCTGACCAAAGATACACATTAGCTCTCTTGCAAAACACTGAAGGAATTGGCATTGCTAAATATCCCCACTAACTATATTTTTACAAGACACTGTAAACAGTACGCGGCCACCCCTTCAAAAAATGCAATATAATGGCAGACAGAGGGAACACATCTCCACATCTTAGCCCCTAAACTATACCCAAGTGAAATAAAATAAGACAATATAAAACAGGCAAATCCCATGCATTTCACCAACCCATTGAACTTGTCATTTTAAAATTGTGAGAATTACCTTGTGAGAAAATTACCTTGTGAGAAGAACTCTTCAGAGCCGTCCATGGGCAGCTGATGTTCCTTTGGTGCCATGAGGGTTTCCTGCTCAGTTGTCCCACCAGATGCTAGCACAACTTCTGTTGTGGTTGTGATCCTTTTGGACCCAACACTTGCATCGCCAGCCAAAATCACCAAATCTGATCTGCATCCTTAAATTTACATTTTAAAGTTTTGGCTTTGGTCCTACACTCTGGGCCAGTCCTATCATGGCCTTTCACCCTCATTTTGGTGGCAATATTCTCATTAATATCTATATTGTGGTAGCTATCCCTGAACTGCATCAGAACCATCTCCTGACCCCACAGAGCTATTAAATCTATCATCTCCTCCCTCTTCCAAGCAATCCCTCTGCCAGCTTTATGGGAGGAATCATTAATCATTTCAGAGGAGGAGGGAAAAAAGCAGCCAGTGATTTTGAAGAGTTCTGCAAGGCTATGGAGCTGGTCACTGCTGCAACTGTGTGAGAGCCTTTTAAAAATGGTGCTGTGCCAGGGGTTGAGAGAAGGGTACAACAAAGGTGGGAGGACACAAGTGAGATTCAGTGACCTTTGACCAGCAGGAAATGCCATCCCTTCCTCTGACCCATGCCTAGGATAACACTTATGGAACTTCCCATTGCTGGGCTGAACCTCGCTGACTGCTGAAACCCTGGGATTAATCTCTCATGCCATCCATGGGAGCACCCATGTTAAGGAAGAATTCCTGCCACTGTACCCATGGGTTCCTGTGAACCCCCACAAATATGACAGTGAGCAGATAATGTCAAATTATTAAAAAAGAAAGCACCGCATCATGGTCCCATAGGTTCCCTTCCCCCAGCTTCCCTGATATCTGGCCAAGGCACCCACAGACCAATGCATGCCAGGGGAGGGTGGAATTTCTGCCATTGACCATTACTTGCTCTCGTGATCCCACAAAAATGCAGCCAATCACAGGTTCTGTCATTTTAAAAAAAACCACGCTGCAGCATGGCCCCCCAAGTAACAGCTTGCCTATTTGCCCTACCTCTTGATAACTTTTTTACAGAACCAAAAAACAGCAGTGTAGTTTGATCTGGACCACAGTGTGATTTAAAGGGTTCACTTCGCTCTGGTGGAAATAGACATGCACAGCCCCATGGCAGCACAGAGAGGGAAAAATGGTGGCTTGCCCAACACCTGTTGTGCCCAAGACCACCCCTCTGCCACTTTGTTCCTCCTTTCCAGTGTGCACCAAACGTGATCGGTACTGTGTTCACACTTATTCAACCCGGTTCTTTTCAAAAGTAGCTGGTTCTTTTCAAAAGAAATGGCAAAAGATCCATCTCCAAAAGAACCAATTCTTTTGGAATTGTTTCGATTCACCCCGATTCATAAAATCATAGAATCCACAGAGTTGGAAGAGACCACAAGGGCCATCCAGTCCAACCCCCTGCCATGCAGGAACTCAGTCAAATCTGAAATCAATTCAAGTGTGAACAAGGCTCATATAAACCAGTTTAAGATGATTTGCAAACCAGTGTAAACCATAGTGTGAATGAGGCCCCAGTTTCTCTCTCCTCCTCCTTTATGGCTGTTATGGCTGCTTTTGTGTTTGTTGATATTTTGGAATTTCATGGCCTGAATCCAACTGCTAACCCCAGCTAGAGTGGTCTGACTGAGTCAGTGGAACTGAAATAAGTGTTGACTTGCCATTCAACAATTGATTCAGTGGGTCTACTCTAGTTGGGACTAGCAATTGGACATAGACTGTGTGTTTGAGGTTAAATGATTTGCGGAGTAGTCTTCCTTTTTTGCTTTAATTGTTTTTAAAAAAAACATTTCTTACTGACTCCACCAATTACCCCTTTTTTGCTATCCACCCCCCCCCCCAATCTCTTTCTTCCTCCCTTATAACTAGACATCATTAGTTCTCAGCAAAAGCACCAGGGCTGAGGGCTTGAAAAGTCAGTTTCCCAGGATAGATGAGAAGCCTCTAATGTGGCATCTGGTGTGGAAGATAGGTGCAAACAAGACCACTCCTTTCAAGCTGCTCTTGCTACGTGTTTGAAAATATTTTAATCTTGGACTTAACCATCATATTCCAAAATTTCCTATAATCATTTGCACTTATTAAAACATCTCATAGTGAAACTAATAATACAAGGAGGGCACATAAATATCACTAGCAATAGCATTTACATTTCTATAATGCTTCATAGTAAATAAGTAAGTCAATTTCCCCCAACAAGCTGGGTACCCATTTTACTGGCCTACAAAAGCATGGAAGGCTGAGTCAACCTGGGTCCCTCTAGGAATACACTCACAATGTTCTGAACTCCTGAGCAAATCTTACTAAGAAAACCCTATGAGTCTTAGGGTCACGATAAGTTGGAAATGACTTGAAGGCATACAACAACAAACATATGCATATACTATTTCTTAGACTGGATCTGTAGTTATTTTAATCCTCATTTGCACAAAGTGGGCTGCATTTGCAATCATTATCCTGCTGGAATCCTCTATAACTTATTTTATGAGAGACAAATATATCTTTTGAGAAAAATATATTTATATATTTACATTAATATAATATTAATTACATTAATATAAAATACATTTATATATTTACACTAATAGTTCACCTTTCTACTAATGAGCACAAGGTAGCATTAATGGGTCTCCTCCTCCCCACTTTTATCTTCACAATGACTTAGTACAATGAATCAAACTGAGATATAGTAAGTTGCCCAAGGTCACCCAATGAGTTTCATGGTTTTGTAGGGACATGAGTAGATCTCCCAAGTCTTAGTCCTACACTCTAATCACAACTTTATTTCACATCTAATAAACTCCATTTCAAAATAATATTTGTAACAGTTCAGCCCCTGGAAACCCTATGATAGATTTGCCTTAAGGTCTCCATAAGTCAGAAACTACTTGAACACATGGAACAACAACAACAACCACTTCAGTATTTGAGTCCATGACAATTAATCTTATGGTTTAATCTTGGAGTAGGAATCATGTAACATTCCAAATGCAGCTCCCGTCAGCCCAAGCCCACATACCTAATGATGAAGAATTACAGTCCAATGACATCTTGAGAACCACATGATTCCCACCCTTTTGTTTAGTAAACCAGGTTTGTGGCAATGCCTAACTGTAATTTTTACAGTTAGGCATCAGGATTGAAAATTAATTAATTGATGTAAGACCCAAAGGAGTCTTGTCATCAAAACACTGAAATATATAATTTAAATAAAGTAAAACAAGGCATGGACGGACGTAATGAGTTTAGCTTGTTGAATCTTTTGCCTCTGAACTAGTACTTAACTCCTCAGAGTTTGAGGTCCAACAAAGCAAGGGGTGGGTGGAAAGTAGAATGTGGAGTGCAGAGACAGAAATCAAGTGGGTGCACCCAGGTGCCATCCAGTTGCTCTTGTGCACCTGGGGGGAGGAGAGACAGTCCCCCCCCCCCCACAAAAAAAACAAGGGCAGAAGGAGCTGCTTCATTAATGGGTGTTCAAAAATAGCCAAATGGCTCCACAGTGGATTCCTATGGCCAGTTAGTATCTGAGAGACAGAGCTGCACCCATGATCCTCCAGCTGCCTTTGGAATCCCAACACAAAGGTGTTGTGCAAGTGGTACAGAATACCGTCTTTCATAATATCTTTAAAATTATTTACTCAGGCATTATAGAGGGTTATGCCAGCATAAGCAATCTACCAGATTCTGACCTGAAAGTTCTCCCTCAATCTATGGAGATTATCATATGTCATTTTTCGCCTGATCTGGGCACTGGCTGAGAACAGGCTTGAATGGGTGTTATTGCAAAGGAAAATGCCGCCGATGCCACCAGGAGACTCCAAGTCATTCCCAGCTGCGCTTTGCTTGCCGATTTCAAAATCACCTTCAAAGTCGGCAGGAAAGCATAGCTGGTGGATGGCTTGTAGTCTCCTGGAGGCATCAGTGGTGTTTTCCCGTGCAATAACACCCATTCTCACCCAATCCAAAAATGATGTGAGATAATCTCCTTAGGGTAAGATCAGCTGTGGAAAAATATAATTTCCAGTATTCTTTGGTGGAACTCATGTCAGATAAAGCCTATGTATGTTCACAACTACATGCCTTGAGTACTTATTGAATCTGAACATGTTTGTGTCTTTACTCTTCTCATCAGGAAAAGCCACAGCATTTCGAATTTTACTTCTTAATGTAGGAAGTATTCAGGTTGGTAGATGACAAAGCCAGGGTAGTACACTTTTTTTGTGTCCCAGAGAATGAAGCAATTTTTAACACTCCTCCAAAAAAGAAAACAAACCCCTGAAGCTTTAACACAGTCCATCTCTGCACATGTACTTTCCAAAAATAATTTATTTTACCATTCTAATGGACCTGGTACTGTATTTACTGACTATATTTCCCAAAGACAGGTTACAAGAAAGTCAAGGCATGAATCTATTTTTAGGAGGAACTTTCTTCTGTGAAATATCAGTCAAGGTCTAATTCAGTTTGCTTATGGCTGTTCTGTTAATGTTTTTCTGAAAATTCCAGTAGCTACTACTGTACTTAAATTTGCAGTCAGGTTTACTCTGCTGTAGTCTAAACTAAGTTGAGTTAGATTGTGACTAACATTTACTGGGTCTTTTCCTGTTTAGAGATTGAGACACACACATGTATATATTTACATTCCAGTCTTCAAACTGGGTAGTCTGTACTGGCACACTATAGATTTCACCACAGCAAATCCAGAATAAGTGGTAGAAGGGTTTCAACAGCACAGAGGGGAAATTGCACGCAGACAGCTTCTTTGAAACAGTGCCCTATGACCAGTCATTGCTGACTTACTGTGTCTCAAAAAAGTAACGTTTTCCCACAGGACAAAGGTTGTCTCTCTTCTGCTCACATGTAAACTGAGAAGAACATTATGTTCCAGTGCACTTGCTAGGAGAGAATTATGGAGCTCCTGGCCCTAAGGGATGATCATTAAGATGCCTGGATATTGAAATGTTCTCAGCCTCTTTGACGTCTGTGAAATGCCACATGGGAAGGGTCACACTTCCCTGTGAAACTATTTCACCTTAGGAATACAAGACAAGCAGGCTTGGCTTTTCCTGTGGTCATTTCCTCAATATTATTAGCTACCTTCTCCTTACAAAAACACCTCTGTCACTGGGCCCTTCAAACATCTTATTATTGTATTTTACTGATCTGTTATTTTGAAGCATACTAAAATTCTCCTAATGGGAAGTCCAAAGATCAAAACAAATCATTAAAGGGTTGGGCCAAGATATTCAAACTCATCAGAAAGACCGGCAGAGCAAATAAAGAAATGGAAGAAATGAGCTAAGAGGACTTTTTGAGGTCCAAGAAAACACTTTCCAACTGGAAACAGAAGGAAAGGGGATATTTCGAACTTTTATCAGCTTCTCCTTCCATACCTAGGAACTCAAATAATCTATTCTGAGTCCAAACTAGATTTGATATGATGGAACCTATATTCCCCATCAATATTTCACAGATGGAAACCAAGACATGTGGCCAATTAACATTTGAATATTACCACGATGGCAAAAGTTACTGATGAGGAAGAACACAAAGTAAGGAGAGGCTCCAACAATTTGCTTTTGCTGGAGCCTACTGGGAAGGACAAAATTCCACCCCTTCTCTTCTCTCCCTTCCTGCTGAATTAATTGGGGCCAAACTGTGTTTGCACCTAGAACTTAGTTTGCATCAACAGAAGTAAGCTGAGGGCAAAAGGAGAATGTAGCAGACAGAAAAAACTGGGACATTTCAAAGGCAGTTTAAAAAGTGGGATGACAGAGGATTAATTGGGACTATTGCTGATAAATGGGACAGTTGGGTGGTTTGGGATCATTGTTTTATAAATGACCTGCTTACCTACAAAGTGAGAAGCAGCTGGACCTCCCTGTAGTATTAGAAGAAGGAGGTGGAGAGGTTGCTCTGCAGAGCCTCAACTACTCCACCCACCTACTCCAGTCTCTTACCTTCCTTCAGCCCAGTACTCCAAGAATCTTTCTTTGTTTTTAGGTCTGAGAATGGACAAGAGTCAAAGCCAACCAAGGGCATAGCTTCCAGACCTTTCATTCACAATTGACATGTAAATGGTTTTGACCTTCACACATTGTACTATATGAAAATGGCCGTCATTAGATGGCTTCAAAACCAAAACAGGCACCATTTTTTTTTAACAAAACAGTACGTTCAAAAACAGATCCAGAATTACATAATTGGCCTATCACTTCCTGGATGACAAAGACTGACTCTTATCCTATAAGTTAATAATAAATATTGCTGAGGCAAACTCTTGTAGTGGTACTGGGATGAAGGAAGATGCAAAAAAATCAAATACTATTTGCTATGATTTTCATTTAATAAACACCATTCCCTGCATTGCTTTGGAAAGCGTCCTTAGCAAATAGAGGCAAAATGTGAAGGAGCTAGTACACTCCTCAGACCCCATGGTAAGAAGCAGGACTCCAGTGGTTAAACACCGCCCTCCCATGGCTGAATTTCACAGACACTGTCAGTGATTGCAAATGTGGTCTCCTCTTCAACAAGGATCCTGATTTAACTGTCAGTAAAATGGGTCCTCCTGTGGAGGAGACAGAGCCTTCAGAGGAGCATGTTGGAAATGATGCTGGAAATGAATTGCTACTGCTGAGGTTAAAGAAACCATGTGGCCCTTCTTTAGGTGTGGTTTCCTACAGTGGTTAATGGCTTCGACCATCAGGAGCTCTAACACAGTTAAGGTACTTTATGTGAAACATCAATTAAAGAGACAAAGAGCCCTTTCACATCACACAGTTATAGTGCCATGGTTCCACTATAATTGCTAGGGTTGCATCCTATGGAAGCCTGGAGTTTATAATTTGTTTAGAGGCACCAGAGGATCTCCCAGGCTGAGAATTCTGAATGCTTCTTGAAACAAACAAACAAGCAAATCCAAGAAGTCCATAAGATGTTGCCATGGCAGTTAAAGTATAAATAAAATAGTACTATAGTCTATAGTTTGAAAGGGCCTAAGATTTCCATTAAGATTTTCTCAAAGCAGGATTACCAGGACCTTTCCAGCAGACTGTGTTTAAGATTTTAAATATCCCAATATTCTAACCTTCTTTCTCTAATGGTTTTCTCATTTACCTTTCTCCCCTTCCAATGTTGGGGCCAATGTCTTACCAGGTACAATGAGAAGGTGGGCAGAAGAACCAGGAGAGCAACAAGGCAAAAGGCACAAACAGCTACAGCAGCATTTAAAGATCATAGAATCATAGAGTTGGAAGAGACTACAAGGCCCACCCAGTCGAACACTCTACCAAACAGGAAAACACAATCAAAGCTCTCCTGACAGATGGCCATCCAGCTTGTGTTAAAAACCTCCAAAGAAGAAGAGTTGACCACACTCTGAGGCAGTATATTCCACTGTTGAAGAGTTCTTACTGTCAGGAAGTTCTTCCTAATGCTGAAATGGAATACTATTTTCCTAAAGTTTGCATCCATTGTTCCATGTCCTAGTCTCTGGTGCAGTAAAAAACAAGCTTGCTCTATCCTCAATATGACATCCCTTCAAATATTTAAACAGGGCTATCATATCACCTCTGAACTTTCTCTTCTCCAGGCTAAACATACTAAGCTCCTAGACCACTCCCCATAGGACATAGTTTCCAGACATTTCATCATTTCAGTTGACCTCCTCTGGACACACTCCAGCTTTTCAATATTTCTCTTGAACTATGGTACCAAGAACTGGACACAGTATTCAAGGTGAGGTCTGCCCAAAGCAGAATAGTGGCAATATTCCCTCGATCTAGATACTATAAAATATAAAGTGAATAACAGCCTAACCATAAAAATATAAAACAATATTTGATGTTAGAAAATCTAAATAATTGTCTACTAAGGTGACTGAGACGGCAATCTTGTAAATATTTCACCTGGATGCAAGCTAAACATGAGTCAGTACCATCACTTACTGAAGCTAAGAAGGCCTGGGTCTGACCACTGCCTGGATGGGAAACTAGCTAGGAATCCTATGCCTCCATGAGCCTCTTGGTGGAAAGGAAGAATAGACTTCAATAAATATCACTGTTCTAGACCTGTCAGACAAATTATGTTTGGATTTACTCAATCCATATCTGGTTAGGTGCCAAGGGTCAAAGGAATCAATGTAACTTCATGTATTTTGGCTAGCCAGGCCTGGGGAGCAGTCTATAAACAAACAGCTTCATTTATATACCGCTTCATACCACCTAAGGAGTGTCTAAGTGGTTTACAACTGTAAGCTACTTGCCCCCAACAATCTGGGTACTCATTTTAGCGACCTCGGAAGGATGCAAGCCTGAGTCAAGCTTGGGCCCTTTTGCTGGTATTCAACTCGCCATCTTATGGTTTTGAGTGAGTGGCTGCAGTACAGGCATTTAACCACTGCGCTTACAGGGCTCCTGGTGTTAGTCCATGCAATAGTCACCATTATGTTAAGACTGCTGTTCTTTATGTGGATTCACTGAAACTGATAAGTTTACTGGCCGAAATAATGTATCAGGACATCTGTTCCCAACAGCCCCCAACACAACGGATGCATTTTCTGTAGAATGATTCTGCTGACCAAGCATCTTGTTCTGTTTAGCCAACTTATATTGATGAAAAACAGAAAAAGTTGCAGGTTTTACAGATTCTCCTTTAAACAGATTATGAAGAAACTGAATATCCACCCATCAGCAGCTTTCTTCATTCCTTGTTTAACAATTTTTTACCTGAACAGATGTTCAAGAAACGCTCTTGAAAAGATATGGGTTTAGCATTACATGTGAATCCATTACGGCAACATCCACACTGCAGAAATAATCCAGTCTGACCCCATTTTAACTGCCATGGCTCCATGCCATGGAATTCTGGGAACTGTAGTTTGTTGTGGCACTAAAGCAGAGCTCTGCGGATGCACTCTCTGGACTCTTTCAAACGGGGAGGAATTTCTCCCAACTCCGAATGGAGCCAATGCGGATTTATGTAAATTCGCTTGTTTAGCGAATTTACATGAACCCCTGCTCCGTTTGGAATTACTTCCCATTACCCGAAATTAACCCCCTCCTGCCCGAATTTGCATGCGAAGCTTTAATTCGCAATAAGGTAAAACCCATGATTGCATTCGAATTGGCTTCCCTCCTGCCCGAATTTGCATGTGAAGAGTTAATTTGCAATAACATAAAACCCATGATTGCATTCGAATTGACCTTAAATTATACTTCCAATTTAGCCTTGTATGAAAGAGTCCTCTGTTGTACAGGCAATGTAATATCAGTGGCAGGAAATCGGCCATGTAAATTGCGCCATCTAGTTGTACTGTCATCCCTCTCAGCCATATGATTTGATCATGGACCAACATGAATTGAAGAACTGGTGTAAATTAACTGTAGGAATCAGGAGCATAGCATGAGGACTTCCAGTTCCTAAAACGCTATGTATATATCTCCTTAAGTAATGCCCTGTGTAAGAAGGAGGCATGGAGTGTATATTTTTGCCAGTTAGTGTTGTGACCAAGTTACCAAATTGTCCTATTTTTAACAAGCTGGCCTTCTATTGTGTGTTTGGAGCTTCTGTTTCTGAAATCTGTGCAGATGTTTGTATCACCATCTCTGTTTTAAACATTTCCCAAAATACCCTGATTACAGATCTGCATCTTCTCCTGATCATTTTGCTCTGCAATGTGGCAGGGAGTGGTCCTGTTTTCAGTAGGGTAGGTCTTGCTGGCACTGCTCACCATGCCACCTAAGACGTTGACTTCAGTTCCCAGCACTTGGGACTCAGCTTCTTGGAATCTGTCTGCCTCTTTAGTTTCATATGTTTGTTGGTGACCAAACTTCCTCACTTTGATTTCTGTACCAAGACAGAAGTGCTAGAAATACACACCACTTTTCTTTTTCTTTTTCTTTTTATATGACGCAGGTAGCTCTATTCTTAGATACAATTGCACAAGTCTGCTTAGCTGACTTTGTTCTGCTTACATCCTTGTCCACACCCACTCTTGTAACTTTGTGACTTGGCTTGCAGTTTCCTAAACTGAACCATTCAGAAGTTATTAAAGTGCAGCTCTCAGTGAAAATACAGTATCATTAAATACTTGCCAGTCTAATTCCTTTTTTCCAGCTATTAGGACGATGTGGCCAGTTTCTTTAGTTCTTATTACTAAGTTTTTGAAGTAAGTAAGGAAGTTGCATTGCTATAAATATCGAATTAAAATTGGGTCTCTGTTAATACAGAAAAAAAAACCAAAGTAAAGGATATGAGGCAATCACAGCTCGGAAAGAAAATTATCCCATCTACTCCCCCACACTAACATTAACATATAAAATTGCCTTAACACTGCAATATTTATTTAATCTCATGGTTCAAGGCAATTAAAAAAAAACCCAAGTACATGACTTAATTCCTCCCCCACAGGCACTTCCTTTTGTACAAAGACTTTTTTAAAAAATCTACCCACCTTTCTGCCCTTCTGGGCACCCAAAAGGTTCACAAAATATTCAAGAAAGAGCACTTATAGGAACAGAGGACATTGCTGAATCAAAGCAGTGGACCATCTAGCTCAGTGTATGACTACATTTCTCCATTTTCATATCAGAATTTTCCTCATACCTACCTGCAGAAGCTATGAATTTACCTGGGACCTTTCACTTGCCAATTAGCAATGTCCCTTCTCCTGTGGAACAAAAGATATATGCAAGCACCATAAAATACTGTAATATAAATGGATGCATCTTTTGCATTCACTAGCTGAGTATGAACATTATGACCCAAAAAAATATAGTATTTTTTAAAACAAGTTATGGCAGTCTGTAGTAATTCAAGCAGAACTGTAATCTGCAAGCCATCTGAATATGCACAATATCATTTACAAGTGTTGAACAACTTCTAGCACACCTCTAGAGCTAAATAAATAATTAGCAATAGCAACAGGAATTGCAGAAACTGAGGAGGTATACAGTAAGGCTTCCCCAACCTGATGCCCATTCAGACTCCAGAATTACAGCACTATTATTCCACTTTAATTGCCATGGCACCATCCCATGGAAGCCTAGGACTGGTAATCTGGTGAGGCACTGGAGCTGTCTGGCTCAGAATTCTTAAATCCTCCCCCCAAACTAAACTAAACTAAATCACGAAAGTTAAAGTGGAATAATAACATTATCATTCTAGAGTCTGAAAGGGCCCCTAGTGTTTTTTGTCTCTGACTAATCCCATCTTAGTCCAATGTCAGCAATATAGAGAACCATAGTCCAAAACCACCTGCAGAGTATAAGGCTGGGGAAGACTGGTGGTGTATATTTGAGGGATATGTACATGAAAAGATGTACATTTTGAGGTGATAACAAAGAGGAAAGTTTGCAGCAGATGAAGGGGAATATCAAAAACAAATTATTAAAATGCACATCATCTTTGGATGGTTGAAACTGTTGCCCAGCTACAGTCTTCTAATGTTTCTCTACCTTCACTCCATTCCAGTTGGTACAAACATATAACTGGGTGGTCTCTAGATATTATTAGGCTAAAACGCTGGCTAATGGCAGCACTGAGCTTCAATTTAAGCCTTTCTGTTGCTCCATCTGATTTTTAAGAGTTGTAAATGGGAACAATTACCCATATCTTGGGATCCTGGGGCTTGGGTCCAGCATTCCTAAGGCATAGAAAGAAGAAGAAAGTCTTGTTGGTCATCCTCCAAAACAGTTTGGGTTGGATCAAGACTTTACTGACATATGTGTCTCATTGGACCTTTCCAGACCGCCCAAAAGGGGCAGTCTGGCGCCCTTTTTGTTTTCTGCAGAGCTTCACCACAGCAGCTAGACACCGCGGTGAAGTTCTACCACAAAAAAGGAGTGGGCAACCTGTGCTCCTTTTTTGCGCCGCAGTTGCGGCGCAATTTTCAGAAAAGGCTCCATTTGGTGCCTTTGCAGCGCCACAACTGCTCAGCTCTGTGCAGAAGCTGCGCAGTTGTGGTGGTGCCATTACGTACACCGTGTAAATGGCATATGTAATGGCACCGGTGCCATTACGGGCTAGGGTTTATGAGTGTGCGAACACTGCACATTCACAAATCCTAATGGCGCTGCCCAGGCTCCTTTTAGTGCCCGTCTAGATCAGGCCATTGATTTCAGTGGATCAGCTCTACGTATGACTAAGAGGTTGTCTGCACTGGCAAAATAAAGCAGCTTCAAACCAACCTAAAGCCTACCTGTCTAGATACTGTAGGATGCAAAACTGGGTGGAAACTGACAAGAAGTCATGCTCCAGGGCTAACAACTGGAGCAAAAAGAAGTTCTGATATTTTGCCTGAGCACGAAAAAATGTGCATATAAACAACTTTTTCCAGTTTTGAAAAAAAATGGTATCAATCCACTTTTATCCTCTCCATCTTCTCAGCCCCTACATCTGGATTCAACTCATTGTATTAAAACTTGACAAATTAGCACCATAATTGCACATAATGTAACAGCAGCTGTCCAGACATCACAGTACTTCTTTGAGCTTACTTTTGTTCATGATAGATGCAACTCCTTTTGCATTCAAGAGACTTCTCCTCCAAGAAAATCAGAAAAGAGTCATCCCATTTTTCCTTCAGAAATATCCTGAGAAATTACAGGGCTGCAGATCTTTCAGAATGTTAACCCTGTGCACCACACATCAGAAACTTGATGAGAAAGGCATTTGGAACTGTTTGGAGGCCTTCATGCATCCCCTAAAGACAGCTTATTTAAGTACCCTCCAATTGTCCCAATTTGGTGGGGATAGTCCTAATTAATCCTCTGTCATCCAATATTTTCAACTGCTTTTCAAATGTATAGTTTCTTTCTCCTCCTCTCACTTTCCCCCTCTGTTATCCTCATAGTTATGGACTAAAAAATTATGACAAAAAGTAAAATGATATCACCAGAATTTCCCATACATGACAAAATGCCATGATCTTCGTGGCCTATATTGCAATAGAATTTAGCCCCATTAAAACCTATAAGGTAGATGTGGCTTGTACAGTTGACCCTCCATATCCACAGATTCTGCACCCATGGCTTGAAAATATTTTTTTAAAAACTCAAAAAGGAAACCTTGATTTGGCCATTTTATATAATGGACACCATTTTACTATGCCACAGTATGTAATGAGACTTGAGCATCCATGGATATTGGTGTTCACAGGTGGTTCTGGAAGCAAATCACAGTGGATATCAGGGGCCTACTGTAGCTGGCAACTGGTCCAGGCACACTGTAAACTGCAGGTCAGGAAACTGGCAGCTGACTGCTCACAGACAGGCACAGTGGACCACCCTTTTGAGTAGTACTGCCTTAGAGGGACAGGGACATTTGACCGGGGGGGGGGGGGTGTTATAGGAAGCACAATGTGGGATGTCATCCTTGATGATACATTGCAGGGCTGGTGAATCCCCTAGACCTTGAGCACTTGGCCACCCTGAAATAAACTTTGTGACCAAACAGGAATTAGACCTTTGGTCTCCCTTGTTCCAAATCTAGTACTCTTAACTATTAAGCCATATTAGTTTTCTTCAGCCAATGCTTACTGTATAAAAGGTGTCAAGGAGGAACATAGTCTAACAATTAATGTGGTCATTTACATAATATTACATTTTTCATAATGTATTCCATTTGCATATTATACTAATTTATTATACAAATTATGATACCTGGGTTAGGGAGACTGGAATACTGCATCCCTATATGTATTCCCTCACAATAATATAAAACAGTGTGTACACATCTTAGTGTGGCTGTTATTTCCTTCTTCACAAACTGAGCAGAATACATCAGGCAAACTGGTTAAATTCTATTCACCTAGCAGCAATTCACATTACACTGGCCAAAATGCTTTAAATAACCTAAAACATTTTAATATCATGATTCATGGATGAACACTTGCATCCTGATTCACTCACCCTATTAGTGTGTGATATTTTAATTTTACTAGTCTAATCCATTGATTTCAGATAGACTGTATAGCCAGACCTTAACTGGCTTATTGTATAGGTGAGTTGTCGTTTGTTTGTTTGTTTGTTTGTTACTGTTTATTTAAGTACATTAAAGCTATTTCAAATTACCTCAAGTTACATCTCCCATGTTGATATGAAGCTGTGTCCAAATGCTTAATGCACTGCTAACAAACACCCTCAGATGACATACCATCACAATATGCTTTGCAGCCAAGAGAAAAAGGAACTGCTATAAAGTGAGAAACTAAATGGTTGAATGATATTTCCTAAAGGAGATTCCTTTTTTCTGGGCCATTTATCACTTTGGGTATGTATGTGCCCTTCAAAAAACATGAGCATCTGATGTAAATGTCAGCCTCTCCTGTCATATTCAGAGCAGGGCTCAAAAGAAAACATCTGTTTTCCACGATTAACTATCCAGTTTCTTTTACAAAACAGTATATACAGCAATTTGTTCTGGTTTCCACCAGTGCTTACCAGTATAGGGAACCTAGCATCTTGAATGTGTTAAAAATGGTCTATGGATTTCTGCAAACAGATGCACCAAAAATCCAAAATGACCAGCTGCCAGATATGCATGTCCTTTCCAAACAGTTGAGAATAGTCTGTTCCTTGAACCTGGACAAGTTGTTGTGAAGCTCAAGACTGCTCATGGGAACCAGACATATTTGAAGACCTTTGCCCTCGTTGTCCCTTTCCAGATTCAGAGAGAGATGAGCCGGCTTCCCTGTGAAACATCAGACTTGATTAAGTGTGGATGCTTAATGTTTAAATAAGATGAACACACCAAGAATATGAATAATCCATTAGAAAATCAACATAGCCATAGTGTTCTAGAATAATATTTTTGTTGAAAAAAATCTAAACAAATGACAACTAATCTGGCTGAGACTCCAATCCTATGTTCCTGGAACACCATGGAATTTACTCCTAAGTAAACATCCATAACATGTCACTGAAAATCACTACATTGTGTTGAAATTAATAAAATGTATTTTTGTTTAGAAGAGTATCATCATCATCATCATCATCATCGCCACCTTTCTCCCCATATAGGGATTCAAGGCATCTGATAGAACTTCTATACTATTTTTTAGTTGCAAGGATCTCTAAAGTGGCTTACCACATAGATTAAAATTGGTACAGATATATATATAAATATCACAATAATCTCTCAATGCAAAATGAAAGAACAGAGTTCAAAACCAGCTCAACAGCCAGAGTAGCTCAAAAACTAGTGTGTATTTAGTACACTCTACAGCAGTAATTTGCAAATTTAACATGAATGAAGATTTTTTTTAAAAAAAACCTTCTAATCTCAGTAAAAATTTCAATGCACTGCAAAATTTTAAAATGACCATTGTCCAAAGCTATGTTTGTGTATGGAGAATCAAGTCTGTCCCACCCAAACACCAAAAGCCAAAAAAACTCAGTTCTACAATTCCATAATTCCCCCCAAATGGGAAAAGCATTGATTTCACCCAAATCAGGACAATCTATTTTCCTGCCTTGCAGTTTCCTGGAAAATAGCATTGGGTGTTTTAATTTATTATTTATTTCTTGAAATATTTTTATGCCATCATTTGATGATGAGATTTCATAGCAACCAGCAGATAAAATAATATAAACGATTTAAACAATTCCAAATTAAAATCAATACATAATCTAAAGAATTTAAATTGAAAGAAAATAAAACATAGTAAACAATTTAAACAAATTAAAACAGGTTTTAAATGCTAAATGGGTTTTTAAAAATCATGCACATGCTCAAAAGCTACGCACATGTTCAAAAGCTACAGGCTTTCATTTTTAAAAAAGCATGTCTTGATCTAGTGCCAAAGAGCCCAATATTGGTGCCATTCATCCCTCCAACAGGAGGGCATTTTACAAGTGGAATGCCAGAGCTAAGAAATCCGTCTCACTTGCCTCCATTGCATGAGACATAAAGGAGGGCCTCTATATCAGAACTGTCCTAAGGCAAGCCTATATAGGGAAAAGAACTCCTACAGATACCTAGGTCCCCAAACTTTTAGCTGTTTAATTGTGTGTGCGCGCGCACGCGTGCGTGTGCACGCACACATGTGTTATATTGGCCAGGGTAGCGAGGGACCTAGTAGTGAAAGTCCCATTGTTGCCACCATATTTATCCTAAGAGGTTTTTGTTTATAGCAGAGAAAATGATTTATGTGGCAAGTGGTTGAGACTTGAATACATTGTTTCCAGAGTTTTTGTAGGCTTTCATCAGGTCTTGCTTGCTACCCGGTACCTGAAATCCCTTCATCTACAAAATCATTAAAGGTACAGGAGCTTGCACTAGTTTTCATTCTGGCAACCCCAGTTTTAGGAGACAATTAGACTGCATAAATTGTAGGTCTACCTGTGTGTGGATTCAGCAACAAAACAAAACAGTGGGAGATTTAAATGTCTTATTCTAGATCATGAAGGTAACAAACCCAAACGATGGTGCAATAAGGTCTTAACCAGCCCCCAAACTCTTTCATGGAAAGGGTACCACATAGCATAATGGCCACAACTGCAAATGGCTTTCTCCTGTATCCCTTGCAACAACACCCTCTGATGAAGTGTGAGCAAAGTCAATCAGGAGAAGATGGGCTTTCATGTTAATTTACAGAAGACTGAATCTGTTTTTGTGCTAGGGAAGAAGATTCTAGGGCAGGAAGAGTGAGGGTCATTTTAAAAAAAAAGACAGATGTCTTTTTTTTCCCTTTTCTTCCCCCCTTGTCTATCACTTTTTTAAAAAAGAGAGAGCTTTGCCACTACGTCAATCAGTGGCCTGGCTACCCTGAGTCCAGCAGAATTCCTGGGAAAGAATGCCCCATGGGAACAATGCTCCTTCATGACGTAGGATCATTCCCGGGAGTATTCTTGGCCTGGGGGGGGAGGTTGGCTGCCCTGTGGGTTTCCCATGAGAGCAGCCATCTGTCCTCCCCATTTCACCCCAAGAATGTTCCTGGGAATGGTGCTCCATCATGGTGCCGCATCATTCCCATGGGGCATTCAGTTCTCACCCAGAAAGCCTGCCAAGCAACCTATCATAGGGCTTTCTTGGCAAGATTTGTGATCCATTAACTCTTTCAGTGCACAGCATTGTTGCAGTTCCAACACAGAAATGGTTTGCCCTTGCCTTTCTTTGAGGCTGAAACAGTGCAACTTGCCCAAGGTCACCCCATGGGTTTTCATGGCCAACTGGGGACTCAAAACCTGGTCTCTAGAGTGGTAGTCCAAAACTCAACCCACTACACAATGCTGGCTGTCCCAAACTATACATTGTAAGATTCCAAAGGATGGACCCATGGCAGACAAAGTAGTATCAAGAGTTTAAAACTGTGCAGTATGAATATAAAGGTAAAGGTAGTTCCTTGACATGAATGTCTAGTCATAACTGACTGTAGGGGGCGGCGCTCATCTCTGTTTCCAAGCCGAAGACAGCCAGCATTGTCCAAGGACTGCTCTGGTGGTCATGTGGCCAGCATGACTGCACTGAACACTGTTATCTTCCCACTGAGAAGTGGTAACTATTTATCTATTTATATTTGCATGCTTTTGAACTGCTAGGTAAGCAGAAGCTGGGACTAGTGACAAGAGCTCACCCCATCATGCAGCATTTGGGCTTCAAACTGCCAACCTTCTGATCTTCTGGTCATCAGAACTGGTGTCTTAACCACTAAGCCACCACATCCCTACAGTGTGAATATACTCAGTGTAAAACAACTTATTGTATAAACACCCTGCAGATTGCTACATCACCTTGCTAATTTAGTTTATACAATAAGCTACCTCCTACCTACAATATGTTCTAGTTTTTCAGGTCACCATAAGTCAGAAACAACTTGAAGGCACACACAACAACAGCAACAGCAACAAACAGTAATGGTAGAAGGTTCTGATATGTAGTACAGGGCAGAACATTAGAGAGGTCTAGCAGAGAAGTTTAAGTATTACTAAAAATCCCATTATTCCATAGGATGAAGTTAAGGCAGTTAAAATGGCATCAGCAAGCTGTAATTGTGAAGTGAAAAGACATGCTGTGTGTAAGTGTGTGTATGTACCTTTAAGTCGCCTGTCTACTTTTGGTGACCCCATGAGCTTCATAGGGTTTTCTTAGACAATGAATGCTCAGAGGTAGTGTTGCCAGTTCCTTTCTCTGAAATATAGCCTATAGTACCTGGTATTCGTTGCCAATCTCCCATCCAAGTACTAATCAGGACTGACTCTTCTTAGCTTCCAAGATCAAATGGGATCTGGTGTCATTAGGTTACTTAAAACATGAAATAATTCCAACATATAATATTCTCTGGTCTATGTTCTTGTGCTGCTAGTAATGCTAATCAATACAAAAATCAAAACAAAAATAACAACAGACCAAACCTTTAACATCAAAAAACAGTGTGCCGGTTTTTGATTTCTCTAGGTTGTTTTCATACCAATGCTCCAGCCTGAGTTTACTTTGGCCTTAGTCGGCTGCCAAGTGAAGAAGAATGAAAATAAAGTGAACTTTACAGCCCATTGCTTTAGTAGTAACCCTCAGGAGTCATAACCTTCAGGCTATGTGAACAAGCCATAAACTGCCTTCTGCTGATTAATCCTCTGGCAAGTGTATGATCTTGTTTTGGACTAGAACTGTTTCTTTCGTCACTTGGCTGAGGTCAGGAGTTTTTTGCAATCATTAACCAAAGGCAAGCAAATTAATTATGTAGTATCGTAACAGATCTGCCCATTCTTGACTTTTGTCAAATTTCCAGGACTAGTGCCTGTGTTTATTTTAAATTTTTTGCACAAACACCTATTGGCTGGTCAAATTGGTTTCCCAACATGTTTACCAAGATTCTTTGAGCATTGGAACAGAATACATATGCTGGTCATTCCTACAGTGTGGAACAAATATCTGCAAAAATACAAATGTCTTAGGTCCTGTACAGACTGGCACTTTAAGCTGGCTGGGGGGTGGAGTCGGGGCATAGCGTCTCCATGACGCACACCCTGACTCTGCCCCCAGGGCACCAAGATGCTGCATGCTGCTACTCACAGCGCATGGCATCAAGGGGCTCCTCCAGTGCTGTGTCCATATGACACAACAATGAAGGAGTGTCATATAGCTGCAGCACTGTGGCTATCGGGCCCTTTCCAGGGCACAAAAAGGAGCCTCTTTTTGCGAGTCCTTTTCATGCCCTGGAAAGGTCAGATCGGGACCGTGGCATGTGGTTGCTGCAGCTCTGATCCAGCTGAAGAAGGGGCACCAACACCAAGTATCATTTTTTTCACATGCTGTTTACAATAAGAGTTAGTAGCTGTTCCTAAAATGGTTTGTGTACTGTATATTTCCCTGCAGTGAGGTCTCTAAGACTGTCTTCCCCATGATATCGGATGTCCCAGGTTCAGTGCAAGTATCATGTATATAGAACAGAGACGTTTGTGGTGGCTACTCCACTGTGCTTCTCCAGAGATTGTTGAGGGGGAGTGATGCAAAACATTTCCCCTTAAAAACAATATATTTGTTAATGTATGTTGAAACTATTTATTCATTCATTCATTCATTCATTCCATCAGGGGACCTGAGGTGGCTTAAAACAAGATAGAGTTAAAAACTTGGTGTTAAAAAAGTTAAATGTTAATGATGATGACCGGCATTCTCTACTACAGTCCCGTAATCTAGAATTATAGATCCATAAATGTTCTGTGTCCAGTCAAACTGTGTAGTTTTACTGCGTAGTTTACCTTCCCTTAACAGCCAGCAGCTACTTTGGGTGAAGGATATCTGTTCTGTTGCTGATCTGGGCACAGGGATGATAACACTTCCTCCACCTTCCTCTCAACACCAAGTGAGGCTGTGACAATAAAGAATAGGACCCCTGATCGCAGCTTTGCTCATTACTCGAGGGTCAAGAGATGTTACTGCATTGTTATGCATGCATAAGTAAGATTGTTATGCATACATAACTAAGCAGCCGGTGGAGAACATCAGCAAATATTACTAGTTTATTTGTTTATATTATTAATAATAATTAATATTAAATAATATTAAAATGTCTTTAATTTGAAATGTTATAAAATCACTTGAAGTATTTATGAAGTGTTAGGGTAATATCAAACATCACTTTAGCCACTTGCTGCTCATCATTAAAAAGAAAAAGCTGTGGGTCTTCCTGAACACTGCTGTTTTTTCTGTCAAACCCCACCCACCTTTTCTTCAGTCAGTGACTTGGGGGTTATTCAGATGGTAAAAATAACCCAGGTAGAATCTGGGTTGAATCTTTGTTGTTCACATGCATTTCAAATGCATCCAGTTTTGGGGGAAAGTGCTGCCAAAAAGCACACTTAATCCAGGATAATCAATGTTGATTTTTTTCCAAAGTTTTTCTAAAAGATTTGGATTCTCGGCCATGTGAATAACCGATACAAACAGACCCAGGATAAACTGGGATAAAACTGCATGCTTTGAACATTTTATCAACTGCATTTTTATTCAAGTGCTGACATGTGTGAGCAACTGAAGTCACAGATGTGGCTCCATAGTGTGAATAACAAACCCAGACCATGTAAGTAATAGTCATCTAAAAGACAACAACGTGTGAATGACCCCCTTGAACTGTTAAAGACTTACGCTGGAATTCTGCCAGTACACTACATGGCATAGGCATTAATACCAGGAGGAAAAGGACTGTAGGTGCACTGACCATGAAGGAAGAAAGGCAGGCTGTTTTTTTAGGAAAAGGTTGTCCCTTCTGTGGCCAGATAGAAAACATCTAGACTTTCATTCTGAAAGCTTCATGGAGGCAGCAAAAGTCCTGGTTGTGCTTTTCCTCAGGGTCAAGGCTAGGAACTCACTAGGACTGGACTGGCCCTTGGCATCCACTAGGTTTGGTTCCAGGACCCCCCCCCCCCCAAAATACATGGATGCTTAAATTCCATTATATACAGTGGCATAGGAAAATGTTGTCCTTTATGTAAAATGGAGTAATCAAGGTTTACATTTCAGAATTATATTTTTTAAAATATTTTTCAAGCTGTGGATAGTTGAATCCATGGATAAAGAATCCATGGATGTGGAGCACAGACTGTATAGCAGCTTGTAGAACAAGGCCTAAGCATGAGATGTAATCACAGTTAGGAGCTCTCCATTTCCATATCAGAAAGCATAAAGATAGACAGGTGTGCTAGGAACATTATGCTAATATCACTGGTAGATGTGTCTGTTCAAACATTTGCAATCAGGATGCTAATCTTTTATAAATGAAAGAAAAATATAAAGAATGGAGTATTCAAAACCCAGTGAAATTAGCGGCCTATTTTTACCACTTAAGCTTCTGACAGGCAGTTTTGTTTGTTTCGTTTGCCAAAGCCCCTATTTTGGTTAGAATAAAGGAGGGGGAAATTCATTTTGTGATATTTAAGCAAGCATGTTATTTTCTTTCTTTTAAGATGGGAGCATACAAACTATCATATAAATATTGGGTAAATTTTCAAGAAGGAGGAGGAGGAGGAGACAACCCTTATATAGGAAATGCTAGAGTTTCATAGTTTCATTGTTGAATTTTCATTTTTCATTAATATTCCATGGTATGTTTTAAATGCATTGCTAACTGACCAGAACATCTCAAAAGAGTGTGGTTAAAAATCAAAATGAACTATTTGAGAAAAATTGTTCTAACTTTTATAGAGCTTCTCCTAGAATCATATCATAGAATCATAGAATTGGAAGAGACCACAAGGGCTATCCCATCCACCTCCCTGCCATGCAGGAACTCTTGATCAAAGCATACCCAACAGATGGCCATCCAGCCTCTGCTTAAAGACCTCCAAGGAAGGAGACTCCACCATTCTCCAAGGGAGTGTGTTCCACTGTCAAACAGCTCTTATTGTCAGGAAGTTCCTCCTAATGCTGACTCCCTTGTTGCCTCTTCCACCTTTTGGATAATTAAATTGTCTTCAAGGCAAGTGAGGAATTTGCTAGACCTTAAGGATTTGGCAGAATTTGAATTCCAGCAAATATCAGGATAGTTGAAGTCATCCATTACTAGCTGCACATTTGAGTGTTAATTTACAAATATTAATTTGCATTGTTAATGGGGAGACCATTTTACTTATGCTGAATTTGTTAATAGCCAGTTTTAATCAAGACACTTTTCAGTCACAGCAATCCAGTGTGTATATATAGATGATGAAATTTTAATTATAGGATTTTAATTGTGATCCCTGCAGGAATTAATATCAATGTTCATGTTTGTGTCCAAGATAATACAGTCTGAAAGAGCCACCTATTTTATGTCGTTTTATTCTGAGTCTATACAAGGCAGTCTGTACTGATCATTACCAGGGAGAACAGATTACAGAGGCACAAAATGGAATTAAAAGACAGTAACAGTAGGGGGTTTGTCATATTCTCTTTTCTACATTAGAGTTTTATGAGGTTTGCTTATCTCAAAAAGGTTTTAGATTTGCATCCCAACTCTGTCCCTTGTTTGATGTTTGCTAGTGGCCAGTTTTACTGAGCATTTAATTTCCCACTGAAATGCATCAGAGCCTTTAATTTTATTTCCCCTTCTGATGCAATATGTTCTTACCGACAGCAAAGAGAGTGCGCAAGCAGAGAGAATAATAAACCATGCTACATCTTGAAGGCTGCACAACCCGTTCAAACATGCTGGAGGGAGCAGTACAGCCTGCCCTAAAATGCATGGCTTTCCATGGGCAACAGCCCATTTTATGAGTCATGAAATATAATAGAGTATTGTTGAAAGTTTTGGGCCCATGAGAAATTGTCTATGGCTGGACATAGGGAATGGTATAAACTGGCAAGACACTAGAGTTACATTCTTGTTCAGAAATGAAATCAGACAGCCAATTTCCAGTATGCAGTGCTACAAATTGGAGAGAGCTGCTTTTAATTGAAAGCCATTTATTTTAAAGAGTAGCCACCATGGTTAGAGCAGGTAGAGACAACTAGGTTTTTTGTGTTGTGAGCAGAGGTTATGTGGTGATAACCACAGGTAGGAAAAGAGGCATAAATTTTGGAACCTAAGGTAGATTTCTTCCATTCTTATTTCACAAGACGATTGCATTTAAGATGGTGTCTATGTTAATCTGTGAAGAAAAGCTTATACCTATAGGAATACATTTCCAAGCACCCCTCACTTGTCAACAAAATATACAGATTTTTCAGTCCCAGATTGAAATGAGAAAAGGTGAGCCTACAAAAGATCCAACAGGGCAGACTAGCTAGATACTGAGAGGGAATAGGGGATGTCAAAGCCACACAATTATTAATATTTATAAAGATTTTTTCTTTATTTGTTTATATTTCATTTACCAACCACAATGGGAAATCATAGAAGATTATGGCAGCTTCTTCCATACTCTTGTCATTTTAAAAAATGCATCAACCATGGAAATAATAAGTGCAGGTTTCCAGGAGATCCCACTTGAGGTATTATTCTGCTCATACAAGCACAAGAAGTGGTGCTGGAGGAGAGTTCTGTGGATATCCTGGACTGCCAAAAAGACAGATATATGGGTCCTAAAGCAAATAAGATCTGAAGTCTTCCTAGTAGCCAAGATGACTAAACTGAGACTGTTTTAGTTTGGCCATATCACAACAAGACATAACTCACTAGAAAAGGCAATAATGCTGGGTTAGGTAGAAGGCAGCAGGAGAAAAGGAGACTGCGTTACAGATGGATGGCCTAAATCAAGGAAGCCACAACCCTGAGTCTGAAAGACCTGAGCAGAGCTGTTGAGGATAGGGTGACTTGGTGGTCTCTCATTCATAGGGTCACCATAAGTTCAAGCTGGCTTGATGGCAATTAACAACAACAAACCAGCATACCACTGCCACCAGTTGTTACTTGTAGGGATTAGCCACCTGTGGTAAACAGCTATACTGCTCCAAGAGACAATAGCTGCCAGAATGGAAATCAATGATGACTATACTGTATTCTGTTTAAGCTCTATGAAACTGTGGCAATGTGAAACAGAAGGAAGTGCAGGATCATACCTTCAACTAATAAGAGACCTCCTGACTGTATTTGTATTGATATGCCCACATCCACCCTACTGAAATGACAGCACCTCCATCAGCTGAATCTTGGCCTTGACCACTCTTTGTGAGGATTACAAGCTTGTTTCTTCTTGATTTAGATCAATTCTTCCAATGCTCTGCTCAGTGGGTACAGTGTCAGTGGGACAGTGAATCTGCTCCAAAATTTAGGTGGAACTCAAAAGTGTTAAAGCTTCAGCCCTCCTAATAAGAGTAGCTTCTTCCACTGCATCAGCCTAGCATAATGAGGGCACAGCAAGCAGTAAGGTACATAGATGGGTACCATCCAACACTTTGCTGCTCTGTCCCACTACCCAACACTTATGGCCTAAGGCAGCTGCCTCAGTCTTATGAGGGGTATGGGGGTGTAAGGAAAATCCACTGTATGTGTTCTTTGAGTATACCACTCCTCACTTACAAGCTGCCAGGTTACCAATTGAATGGCATGAGTGGTCAGATTTCCACTTTGCCAGAATAACAGTTTGGAAAAGGACTCACTCATCTCTGATCTTTGTGCCAGGAAAGAGTACCATTCAATGAACAATGGATGAGTTCTGACTTTCAGCCATGGACTACACTACAGATTTCACACAGATATGTGGAACTTCTTGAAAAGTTTTCTTTAATTAACAAAACAAACAAACAAACAAAAAACTCTAAGGCTGTGACTTTTACCAGAGAACAAAAGACATAGGGACTGCTTTACCCTTCATCTTTTACCTGTTTTCCCATTCACTATCCCTAAAGCTTTTGCCCCACATCATATAAAAGATACACGCAGCATGTTGTCTGGCAGAAAGCAGAAATAATAATACTGTGTTATTTGAAGATAACAAGAGTGGGGTTGCTAGCTCTCAGGTCTAGATCTTCCAATTTTTGTGGGTCATCTCCAGGAAGAAGACAAGCTTGCACATTCTCCTGTTTTAGTGGGTGAGAGAAAAGGGCTGGGTAGAAATCTCCAGCTCAGCTAGGAGAGTAGTAACGTGCTAGCATTTGCAATGCTCACCTTTGCTGGAACTTGCCAGGACTCTCCTGGTGAGTAGTGGGTGGGTGTTTTTACTTAGCATCCGCCTTTCCTCTCTGTCCTTGTGGGACCAGTACTTGTCCTCCACACTGCTCTGAATCCATCTTCTGCCTAGAAATGGCTAAATGAATGTTCCTTATCTCTAAATAGGTGAGAAGGAATAAGCCCATCATTTCACCTTGATCTGAGAACAGTTCCTTTAGTTAAGATTTCTGTATTAATTTCCTAAAGCTGTAAGCGAAATGTGACTACTACTTAACACATACTGATTAGTGACATTACCAGGGACCATGCATAGGTCTCAGGTTTTGGCCCACAAACCTCAGGGCCTGGGATGATTATGAACTGGCAGCCCTAAAAGAGAGGGTTTTATAATGCATCCAATACAGAAATTTCAAGTAAGAGTCCAGCAAGACTCAGATGGAAGTGTAGTAGTAGTTGAAGAGAGGATGGACCTGTGTGATAACACAAATATTAATGTGGTGTGCAAAGATTTCATTACAATAAATTACTCACATGCCATTTTAAAACTGATAGCTTTTCCTTCACTTTAACTATTATTAATTTAAAGTTGTTGTTTTCTGAATGGATTCAAATGTCTGTCTTGTAAAAAACAAAACAAAAAAATAAGCGCCTTCTCAGAAGTCTGGATGAAGAGCCAAAAGCAATCATAACAATGCTGTGAATGTTCCTGAAATTTCTGAATGAATTAGTTCTGGCTATAATCAGTCTCCACCAAGATTCATTCACCATGAACATTTGAGTGATCAGGTTTTACTGGCACAGATGTTTGCCAATAGTACATTTTTACCATTTTATTTATTCTAGGAAGCTGGTTTTCAACCAACCCTTTAAGAGCTTGTATCCCATCCCATCTCTGGTAGCTTGTACAACTATGATATTAAATGATGAGAACCATGAGTTTAATTCAAAAAGTGGGGGAGGGAGTTCACACAGATTCACATAGGGCAGTTGGACTGGGGTAGAGAATGCGATTCACAGCACAGTTGGAGATACCAATTTTTTCACATTATAACAGGCAGTTCAATTTAAGCCGTTGCTTGAAATGCCATCTTGACCAGACTCTGATCTCACTTGCTCAAGTGTGTTAAATGCTGGAAGGCATGGATATGGTATAAGGCCCATGTATCTCCTGCATTTTTACACCCACAGAAATGGCAATGGATGCAGCATGGGGAAGTAGGAGGTGTGCTGCTAATGATTCCTCCTTTCTTATTAATCTCAAGATGTATTGACTTTGAAGGACATCATCTAACAGTTGCTGGAGGGTGCCAGTAACAGATCAATGTCCAGATAACTGGAATGTATCCACACTTTTCCAGGGTGAGGAATAAAAATGAAGGTGAATGGGAAACAGGTATGCTGGCAATGTCTGTCTCAACCTGAACTAAACACTTCTTTTTGTTATAGCTTACATAATTCACAAAATTGTGTGAATTTTAGAATGCTCTAATTCAGCAGATTTGGTTCCAGACATGCTCAGTAGCTCAAACAGCTGGAGGAAATGCATACACAAAGAAAAAAAAGGAGGGTGAACTAAAAACCTCCAATACACCTCCCTAATAATAATGATAATAAATATTTTAGAATGCAGTCTTCAAAAATCATAAAATTGAGTGGATGGGTGGGTGCTAATTTCCTGCTATTAAGATAACTTTGTTCCACAATGTATGCCACAGCTCTTTCCTGATTGCTCTAGAATTCCCCCTCCCCATAATCCTGGTCTTGTTTGCTTTTTAAAAAATCCACGAGGAATAAAGGAGAATGTTTGCTTTGAATTCAAACTTCATCGTCATTGCTTATTTTGGCCAACATTAGCTGAAGTCATGAAATCTGCTGAGTTAGAAGGCACTGTATTTTTGAGCCACTCAGTTTAGTATCCTGAAAACCTGGACTTCTCCAGTAGTTCACCTAAAAAAAAAAAGGAAGGCAAAGCCAGGAGATTCTGCTTCATTTGTTGTAACTTCTGAAATGCCTGCTGTACAAACAACAGCCAAAAGTCTAGTAGGAAGGCTGGTTGCTTTTATCATGCTAACCCCCTGGACCATCTAATTTGAAAATGCAAACACCTCTTTTGGAAGAGGCCTTTTAATGTTATGGATCCAAGGGCCAAGCCAAGGTAACATATTACATGTAAACTTGATTAAAACGCAGAGAGCTTGAAATATCGTATATACTTGACTATAAGTTGACATCATGTATAGGTCGAGAGTGGATTTGGGGATCAAAATTATGGATTTTGATACGTTGACCCACGGATAGGTTGAGGGTAAAACATAGGGGAATCAAACAAAGGATGTAAAGGACGAAGCAAAGGAAAACTTACATAATTCCAGCAGGCATAACTGTTTGCACTCATACTAAAAGCTGGATGGATGAGAAAATAGAGGGGGTTCAGAGCTTCCAGGGCAAATGACACTCTTGCCTTTCACCAGGGGATGGTTCCTTATTTTAATTAGAGTTAAAGTACATTACCTACATTGACCCATGGATAAATCGACTCAGGTTTTTGGGGTCAATTGTTTGACCTAAAATTCTAGCCTTATACATGGGTATATACAGTAGTTGATCCATAGGCCTAACTGTTGTTTGAAAGAACAGAGAGTGACACAAGATATGGAAAGGGGAGACCTGCAACCATACAAGAGAAGATTAGGGTGATATTTTAGTTTCCAGGAACAGCCTTGACCAACCGGGAACAGCTCTACCTTCTCATTACCTAGTGGTTTGAGGTGAACAATTGCATTTATACAGCACTGTTTCTTCAATAAAGAGCATGCAGACTCACCCTTGAGAGTTATATGGCCCTCATGTGGTACTCTGGTGAGTACTTTAGGCAACCTATCCTTCCATTTTGAGGTCTTAAGTTACGGACAGACTACAGTTTTCCAATGAGATGAGCACCCATTGGAAAGAAGTCTGTCCTTTGACATACACGCAGTTGTTTCCTTAGATGTGCCACAGCATGCCACTAGTCCTGTAGGATAGGGGATTCTGGGCATTCTAGTCCCCAAAAATATTTTTTCAAAACTCTTGGAAATACTTGTGCTTGTATTTCACACTTGTGCTTGTAACTTCACATGTTAACTGGTTAATGAGGAAGAACAGACGAATTTGGGAGATTATCGCACGTGCCTGATCCTGTCTTTTTCCCAAAGGGATAGACTCACATTTAACTGTCAAAGATGGGTCTGATCACATTCACCCAGGGCCTGCCTTCAGTGCCTGCCTTCAGTGCCCCATTTGAAAAATTTCTGGGGATGTTGAAGACTGGGGTTGGGAAATGGTGACTAGAGCATTTTCCTGGTTGTTGGGGATGTTGAGACAAGCAGATGTAAAGAATCCTGAGACAAAAGCAAACTGCTTCAGCCTCTCCTAGGCAATTATCACACACACATTATCCTGTCTTTCTCCCGAAATAGATGTGTGTTTAACTGTCTTAGGGACTTTACAGACCACTCTTTTAAGTGGCAGGATGGGGCCAGGGCTGCCTCACCGGCAGCCCCAGGGCCCAGGCCATGGAGAAGCAGTGGCCGCTTTCCCCTCGGCTTCCTTGGCGTGGCCATGTAAAGGCCGTGCCAAGAAAAAAACCATAAGAAGAAGCTCCATTTTGGAGCTCCTTTTTGCACCACAGGAAGGGCGCCATAGGTGCTCTCTTGTGGCGCAATTATGTCATGGCGCACGCCACACGTCTAAATGAGGTGCGTGCCATGATGGAATTGCGGCGCACATGTATGGAGAGCGCGGAAACAAGATGGCACTGTCCATACATGGTAGGGTTCAGGAGGGTCTAAATGCTGTGCCCTCAGGAACCCTAAGCGCGCCGCAAGGGCGCCTCTTCATGCCTATCTGTTTCAGGGGACTTTGTGCATTCTCCTGGGGCTGGGCATATGCAACCCATATGCAACCTGGGCTTACCGCATGGCTTTTCAAGGACTGAAGGGACGCTTTTTCGATCATGCTTAATCATTAACTCATTCATTTATTGGTCATTTGGTCATTAACTCATTTTGGGATCATGTTTGGTCATAAAATGTGAATTCCAAAACTTTACTATCCCATAAATAATGAACAGGATGCAGGACATCATTTAACAAAACAACAATAATTATGCAACTCTGTTTTGAAAGTAATCAAATTTCAATTGGAAAATTAGCCTACCTATTGATCAGTATTAGTCATTTTTAATATTGGTTATTCTATTTATTGACTATACAGTACTTTATGGCTCCAGACACAATGACTTGTTTTGAAACAGATCTCATTACATCTATGGCAACCTGTCTACAGCTCTGCTGAATGACTTCTTCATCCCAGGTACCTTCTGGAAGGTACTTCCAGAGCTTTTGAATAAAACCATTCATCAGATAAAACTGGTTCAGTTTCCTGAGTAAGAGGAGAAGAAAATATGTAGTGTAGTGGTTTGAACATTGGACTATGACTGGAGACCAGGGTTTGAATCCCTGCTTGACCATGGAAGTCCACTGGTTGACCTCAGGCAAGTCACACTCTCTCAGCCTCAGAGAAAGACAAAGGCAAGCTCCCTCTCAAAAAATTTTGCCCCCCCCTGCCCCCCTCCCCCCATGGTGCATTCATTTTCTGGTTGCCTTAAGTTCAAAATGACTTGAAGGCACGCAACAACAACAAAATTAATCACCTGCATTAATCACTAATTTAAAAGGTAGGATAGAATAACAAAGAACTGGATGATAATTCTTAGTTTGTCTTCCAATATTACAACAAAATTGTTTTTATAAAGATTTTCACTTTAGAGCCATATCAGACCAAACAATGATAGCAGTATATTGCAAGGCTGCTTAAAAGAAAAACAGTGCAAAAATATCCTTCAGACTTCCATTGTTTCAAACTAGCTTGACCATTTTTAAAATTCTTTCAGCTGTATACATTTCAGTTGTCTGCATCTGTCTGTCTGGAGGTGGGAGTGACCTTACAGATTCCTTCTGATACCTTCTGAAGGCTGCTCCACATGTCTGCATAGGAGAGGCTAGAATGGACGTGCAGTGTTTAACAGTGTTAGGGATGGGCATGTTGTATATAAGTTGATGCATTAAAAAGAAATCATGCCAGATGCAAACCATGTGCCAAAATGCTACAGTTTCCTTGCTAGATCCATTGGAAAATCCTCCCTCCAGCAGCTCCAGCTGTTGAACTGCCCACAAAGCAGTATTCCCTTGTATTCCCACAAAGCTATGCAAAAGAAATGCCAATGACTCCACATCATACACAACTGCAACCTATACTTAGCCTGTATTCTCTCTTTAGTTGTCATAATCGTTTCTGGTGACAAACCAGACTGGATGCTTGTTGTTAAATCAGGATAGCTTTGCAAGCAAATTTTAATTCTTCCTGTAACATCACAGAGATGTGTCTAGTGAAAACCATACATAAAGGATAAAGAAACCATGTAGTTTTGCACAATCTTTCCAAGATTACAGTCAACATTGTCTATTTTCTACTCCCTTGAGAGTCGGTATGGTTTGTTTGTTTGTTTGTTTGTTATATTTATAACACGCTTTTCCTCAAGGCAGAATGAATTACTCTCCTCCTAGCTTTATCCTCACAAGAATAGCCCTGTAAAATAATGTATCATGATTGGATCAGGGTGAAAGACAATCTGGCTCAAGATCTTCCACTGAGTTACATGATGCAGGTCCAGTGGCATCCATAGTGCTGCTGTCACATAAGGTACAGGTACTAGGGGCTGCTGGGGGGATGCCAGTCCCCAAATGCCCACTCAAGGCTGCAGGGGGGGCGGGTGGCCGGGCAAGTGAGACACCAGGGAAGGTGGGATGGTGTATGTGTTACTATATCATTAATAGATCATGACTGGACATTTTGTGCATGCAACCTTATCACACTACTGCACATGCCCAAAAAATGTGGTTCCAACAAACAAAATAAAATTTTGGAGAGTATTTGGAGAGCTGCTACCAGACAGAACAGAAATTACTGGACTTGGTCGACTATATTTTCATAGATATGCAATAGCACTTTGGCACCAGCCTGAACTTCATATAAAATTTTACTATGAAAATCCATATGATTAAATGCTTTGAAAAAGACCTTGGAATCCAGCCACAAGCTCCAATGTGGTTAGAGAAGACTGAATTTCTCAAGAAGTCGTCATGTTTTGCATCAGGAAACCTTTACGTGGTGTAGAGGTAAAGCATGCCAATGCTGGATTCCAAGGAAACATCTTCTTTGAATTGCAAATAGACATTAAATTTCCTTGACTTTGAAAATATACCAGTGACTGCATGGCCAAAGGGGGAGGAGCCAGCCTGCAGATAGCCCTCCCTGTCCCCACCATCTAACTAAGACCAGAAACAGAAAATGCAGGCCTGTGACTAACATCTTCCATTTTTTTCTACAGTTTGCCTGATGAAGAAGACAGTGTGACTTTGAAAGCTTGAAACGTAATTGTGCATTTTGGTTGGCCCAATAAACAAATAAATAGCAACATATGCTGGGCATTTTGTCCCTTCTTGATGTTTCTAAAATCCTACATTCATATGTAGATAGCTCTTCTCCTGGTCAGCTAAAGGAGCTGCCTTATCTGAAGAAGGGAAAGGAGATGGGGAGCATCTAGTGGTCACATGCAACCTACACATACAATAAATGAAAGTTACATAACCCAGCAATTTCACTCTGTCTCCCTCCACCTGCCTTAGGTCATGAACCAGGTGGGGCACTTTTTTCCATTGGTTTTTATGATCAGCAGTTTATATTTAACACCTGTCTTTTTGTTTAGATGTGGAGGTGGGGGGTGAGGGGTGGTGAGTTAATGAAGCAATGGCTGATTAGCTTACTTTGTTATGCAAGACCTTTGTCTGTTACCTCAGTTGCCTTCCATTAAAATATATATTAGAAGCAAAGTCAAGGTGGTCATATGACTGTCTGTGTACAAACAGTAGTAAATGATCTTTAGAAGCATAATCCCTTACTTGACATATATTAAAATCCTTGTCTACACCAGATAAGGTCTTTGGGAGAGGACTGCAAATGAGAGCTTGTCCAAGTTTCTATTGTATTTATTTTTCCAACTTGCATTTCTTTTGGATATTTTGTTTTATTTTTTATCCAGATGATCAATGAAGAGTGCTGGATTATCCTGTCCGACATTTTAGCCTTTACCAAATCATTCTCCAAGTCTTAACTCAAAGGCAATTGTGCGATAAATCATTCATAGGTGCCTTGTGCATTACAAAACGGTCCAGAATGAGGATGGAACGAGTGGGGGACACATTTTACTGCACACACCTGGTCCCTCACTCAATGCATTCCGTTCCCTTTCCATCCCAGAATCTGTCCCAGGGAGGCAATTTTTGAGAACTGTTCAGAACAGTTCTCAAAAAAATCGCCTCCCTGGGTTGGATTCTGGGATGGAATGGGAACGGAACGCATTGAGTGATGGACGGTTTTTGCAGTAAAATGCGTCCCCCACTAATCCCTCATTCGTTCTTGTCCCTTTGTGTTCCATTCTCAGAACGTTCCAGGGCCAGGAATGTGATATACTTAAGTGACTGCCACACTGCGCCAATGAAATGTTTAGCTCAGAGGTGAAAATCATGTGATTCTCCAGATGTTGCTGGACTGTAGTTCAGTCATTCATAGAATCATAGAATCATAGAAATTTAGAGTTGGAAGAGACCACAAGGGCCATCCAGTCCAACCCCCTGCCATGCAGGAACTCCCAATCAAAGCATACCCGACAGATGGCCATCCAGCCTCTGCTTAAAAACCTCCAAGGAAGGTGACTCCACCACCCTCCGAGGGAGTGTGTTCCACTGTCGAACAGCCCTTACTGTCAGGAAGTTCCTCCTAATGTTGAGGTGGAATCTCTTTTCCTGCAGTTTGCATCCGTTGTTCCGAGTCCTGTTCTCTGGAGCAGCAGAAAACAAGCTTGCTCCCTCCTCAATGTGACATCCTTTCAAATATTTAAACAGAGCTATCATATCACCTCTTAACCTTCTCTTCTCCAGGCTAAACATCCCCAGCTCCCTAAGGCGTTCCTCATAGGGCATGGTTTCCAGACCCTTCACCATTTTAGTCGCCCTCCTTTGGACATGCTCCAGTTTCTCCACATCCTTTTTGAATTGTGGTGCCCAGAACTGGACACAGTATTCCAGGTGGGGCCTGACCAAAGCAGAATAGAGTGGCACTATTACTTCCCTTGATCTAGAAACTATACTTCTATTGATGCAACCTAAAATTGCATTGGCCTTTTTAGCTGCTGCATCACACTGTTGACTCATGTTCAACTTGTGGTCTACTTGGACACCTAGATCCCTTTCACATGTTGTCTCATTCAGCCAGGTGTCCCCCATCCTATATCTGTGCATTTCATTTTTCCGCCCTATGTGTAGGACCTTACATTTCTCTGTGTTAAATTTCATTTTGTTAGCTTTGGCCCAGCTTTCTAGTCTATTCAGGTCATTTTGAATTTTGATCCTGTCCTTTGGGGTATTAGCTACTCCTCCCAATTTTGTGTCATCAGCAAATTTGATAACTAGGCTCTCGATACTGTCATCCAAGTCATTAATAAAGATGTTGAATAGCACTGGGCCCAGGACAGAACCCTGTGGGACCCCACTTGTCACTTCTTTCCAGGATGAAAAGGAACCGTTGGTGAGCACCCTTTGGGTTCGGTCAGTCAACCAGTTACAAATCCATGTAACGGTTACCTTGTCTATCCCACATTTTGCAAGCTTGTTTGCAAGAATGTCATGGGGAACCTTGTCAAATGCCTTACTGAAGTCAAGATATACTATATCCACAGCATTCCCTTCATCTACCAAGCTAGTAATTTTATCAAAAAAAGAGATCAGATTTGTCTGGCATGACTTGTTTCTCTGAAACCCATGTTGGCTTTTTGTGATTATGGAATTATCTTCCAGATATTCACAGACTCTCTGCTTAATGATCTGCTCCAGAATCTTTCCTGGAATTGATGTCAGACTAACCGGACGATAATTGTTGGGATCCTCTTTTTTCCCCTTTTTGAAGATTGGGACAACATTTGCCCTCCTCCAGTCTGCAGGGACTTCTCCTGTTCTCCAAGAGTTCTCAAAGATGATTGCCATTGGTTCTGATATTACATTTGCCAGTTCTTTCAATACCCTAGGATGTAGTTCATCTGGTCCTGGAGACTTATATTCATTTAGATTAACCAGGTATTCCTGTACTGTCTCTTTATTTATTCTGTGCTGAAATTCCCCTATTCTGTCCTCTGCCCCATCATCCTTAGGTTGGGCACCCTTTGCCTTTCCTGAGAAGACTGAAGCAAAGAAGGTGTTGAGCAATTCTGCCTTTTCTCTGTCTCCTGTGAGCATTTGGCCATCTTCTCCACGCAGTGGCCCAACTGTTTCCTTCTTCTTCCTTTTGCTGCGGACATATCCAAAAAAGCCCTTTTTATTGTTCTTAACGTCTCTAGCAAGCCTGAGTTCATTTTGCGCTTTAGCTTTTCTGACTTTATCCCTGCATGTACTGGCTATTTGTTTGAATTCCTCTTTGGTGATTTCCCCATTTTTCCATTTTTTATACATGTTCCGTTTAAAACTTAGCTCATTTGTAAGTTCCTTAGTCATCCATACCGGTTTCTTGAGACATCTCCCATTTTTCTTCCTCATTGGAACTGTCTGAAATTGTCCCTTTAGTATCTCCCTTTTGAGGAACTCCCATCCATCTTGAACTCCCTTCTCTTTTAGTATTCTTGACCATGGGATCACCCCCAGTATTTCTCTAAGTTTATTGAAATCAGCTTTCCTAAAGTCTAGAATGCGTGTCTGACTATGCCTAGCTTCACCTTTCCACTGTATAACAAACTCCAGGAGGACATGGTCACTTCCACCTAAGGATCCCACCACTTGCACCCCATCAACTAGGTCTTCCCTGTTGGTTAAGATTAGTGTGTAAAGGTGGAAATTGCAGTCTGACGCATCTGGATGGCCACATGACTCCCATCCCTGGTCTAGATGGATGGGTAGATAGACAGACACCATATAATTCATGCAGGGATGTGGGTGTGGATGTGGATGTGTATAAGAGAGAGAGAGAGAGAATTCTCTCTACTTATAAAGAAAGATGTACAGGAAATAACCCAACAAGAGGAACTACATGAGACTTTTACTCAGCTCAGTCATACAATACAGAGACAATGGAAGAGAATGACTCCAAGCAATTACTTGGATTGCTATTATCTACTGAAAAAAAGAGATAGGAAAATGGAATTTTGTTTAACCCCTTTTGGGTATGACAATGATTTAGGAAGGATTCCTAACTTGAACCTACAAATATGTGGTAAAATCTGCTGAGCAGAGGATTGTCTGAAACCAGGAACTTGTTATATCAAGTAACAATTATCAGACAAGATTGTGATATCACCCATCTTGTTATTTTTCATATATGGTAGCTGTTCTGGGCAGCCATCATTTATTAGCCCTCAGGGAACAGAATGCTCAATATAGAAAAGATTCTGGTCTAGTCTTCCATGATGTTTGTTGTTCTACAGCTTCTGAAAATGTTTTAAAGAATGCTCAACCAAGATCCATAAACTTTTACAAGGCAATGGCAAGCCCATTAGTACAGTACTTGCAAGTTGTGCACATTTGACAATAATCAATATCTCAGCTCTGCTACTTTGTCCTATATCAAATAGCATCCCTTTTCCTGTCCCAGGACAGCCCTATCTTTGCTATAAAATCTCAAAAGTGACAATAGTGGTTTTTAGTCCTCTGTGTTTAGAAGCTATTTCAAAAGCCCTTTCAAAGCTTCTGAAATCAATTTTAAATGAAATTCAAATTTTGAATGAGACACCTAAGAAGTATTGCTATATCCTGCATCCCCAGTTTAGATGGAGAAGGCTGGAGATGGAACAAACTAGAAATATGGAGTATGGGAATAGTTTTTGGCTACAACTCCCTGAATCTCCTAGCCAGCATAGCTAGTGGCCATGCTGGCTGGGAGATTTTGAAAGCTGTAATTCAAGAAAATAAATTTCCCAGGCTCTGGCTAAATGGGTCCTACAAACTACCAGTAGGTTATCTTTGACCTTGATAGCTTGCTAAGTTTGTCTTAGTGAACCATACAGAATCAAAGCAATAGTCACTGGTATGTGTGCACAGGTGGGCATGGGTGTGGGTGTGTACAAACTCCATTCATCATATATTAAAGTGGAATAAAAAATCCCAAGTGTGTAATTCTGGAATGGGAAAATAAATGGAAGTCTTTCCAGGAAATATCAAAATTACTACTGAATTGGCAATGGGCAGAGACCTGAATAAAGTTAAATGATACACAACAAGACTGAGAGAATAAGTAAGCTCCCAGGTCTTTTTGCCTCCAAAAGATTTAATTTTGCTAACATGTATTTCTCAATTGTACAGAAATGTCTGCTATCTTTATTTCTTATATTTATGATATCTAGCAAATTCTGAAATTGCAGAGTGGTCTTTAACTCATGATCTGGCTAGACTTTCATCTCAGCAGCATAAATCATGGATTTGTACCAAACTACAAGTGGAAGACATAAAGTAAACAAACTCCCACACTATTTTTTTAGGATAATAAAGTGGACCATCAATAGCACATGGGACTTTGTTTCCTTTATCTCTTCCATTGTGAAAACGTGCTTTCCAGACTTTGGTTCTGTACCAAACTACATGTGTCAGAATCTGATCCATGGCCAAGAATATGCATATTAATTCCTTTGATGCACAGTCATATTGGATTTGTTGTTAACACCCTTCATTTTCCTCCCTGTTATCCACCAGCCTTTGTTCACAAGAACAGAAGTATCCTGTATGAGTTGAAGATAAGCAACAAACCCCTTCCAAAAGCTTAGCTTCTAAAACATTTTTAGAAATACATCCAAGACAATAAACAAAACTTCCTTCCTATTTTTAAAGCTTTTTAATTAAAAAATCAGATATAAAAAGTTTATGTGTTTATCTGTTCAACAGCTGAAAATACCACTTCTTGTATGTATTATAAAATTAATACATTTAACATTTTTAAAAAATGGAAAAAAAAGCAACTTTGGTTATCATTTGGGATTTACAGCAACTAAATGATCAACTTTTATTAAAACTTATATCCTTTTAAAAGCCACTTAACAGCCAAAGAGCCAACTGCTTAAATATTTAACATTTATAGTTATTCCCTAGAAATGCAACAGCCTGTAAAAAAGAACAGATACAGCCTTTCAAGGTCTCAAGCAAGGTTCAGTATTAGTCTGAGGTCACCTTCTCTGTTATTAAACAACTAGGTATATAACTGACCATGACCCATCAAATGTGATGTGTGGCCATGATGTGGAGCAGAATTCTTCAAACTATGGACTAAGGAGTTCTGTTTGTTTGTTTTTTTAATAGAAGGCTATAAGGAATTCTGTAGTAAGATTTGTTATAATGCATTAGCTCCGTAAAAGACATAGCAGCTTAAAGCTGACCTAGACCATTTTCTCTGGTAACCTCCAGAAGCATGGGATACTTCTTTGCTGCTTGTGGTGGTTTACCACATAATCCACCACTTTTCCATCAGATGTGAGGTTCTGCTTAAACTTCTGCTGCCACTAAATGTGAAGACTTCCACAAATCCCATGGTTACCACCAAGAGTGAGGGTTTTCCCTCGTCTCTACCTTTGCCATCAGTGTAGGGACCTCCTCCACACAGAGAGGTTTGTTTGTTGTCTGTGGCTCCATGTCATTTCCAATTTAGGATGGCCCTAAGGCAAACCTATTGCAGGGTTTTCTTGACAATATTTTTTCAGAAGGGATGTGCTGCTGCCTTCCTCTGAGGATGAGAGAGTGAGACTTGTCCAAGGCCACCCACTCAATTATCCTCATTTATTCTACCAATAACCCTCTGGAGTAGATAAAGCAGAGAAAGAAAGAAAGAAAGAAAGAAAGAAAGAGACACTGGCCCAAAGTCACCCAATGAGTTTTCATGGCACTTCTCCCAAGTCCTACATCTACATCCATTTCATCTCATTTTCTCTAACCCCCATTTTACAACACATATATTCTCCCCTTTTCTACATTTCTAAAAAGTTTTTTAAACTTACTGACACTTCTCAATGGAATGGCAAAAGAATTCAAAATTCAGAAAATGTAATTCAATAGAAGCTTTCTCTTGTATCCTAGTATTTTGACAAAAGTCACCCAAATAGTGGCAGCAATTACATCCAGCCTCCTGAAGCTCTTGCCTTGGATGTCCATAATTTAACTGAGGAGGATAATCACTCCACTGGTACAAGCTGTAATTATTTGAGGTAGTCTTCGTTTCTCTAACCCTCATCTACATCTTGCGTTAAATCCTCCATGAATGCTCTACCAAGCATCCTAAGGTCATTCCTTTTGGCTTTTGCACATTGTCTGGATATCAGTGAAGTATTCTCCCTGGCCAGTGTCCCTCATTTTCTCTATGGGGCTAGCTCATCTCCTTCAATCATGTACAGTATAATTTCAATTTTTCTGTAATATCATCCCACGAGCACAAGGTATGGAGTTCCATAATGGGGGACAACAATCTGTGGCCTGTTGGCTACATGCAGTTCCAACCCACCCAGTTTTGCAGGGGCCAGAATGTTTAAGAGCCAACCCGCTCTTGCCCCCTCAGTGTTCACCCACTCACGCACAAAAAAGCCAGGACAATATTAGTTCTGGAAGCCTCCAGAACGTGTAATCATTTGTTCAGACAATTAAGATTATTGCATTGCATTCTGAGAATGTTCTCAGAACATTCTCAGAATGGTACAAAATGGGAGCGGATGGGACCAGAAGTGGCCATTCCCATTTTGTACTGTTTTTAGAACATCCTGAGAAAGTTCTGAGAATGCAATGCAGTAAACTTAAATATGGCTTGTTTGGGAGTTAAGTCTACAGCATGTAACAGATCAGTGGGGACAGCATTTGCCCACAGACCCACTGAACTTTCCTATCACAATCTATATTGATAAAACTGGCACTATGAACTTTGGGGACATAAGAAGCTGACCTATAATAGGTCACACACACACACACCACTCCCATCTGGTTCAGTATTCTGTATGCTACAGTTATTCCCAGGGTTTCAGAGAGGAAAGCCTTATAGCCCTTCCAGGAGATGCCAGGAGCTGAACCTGGGACCTTTCACTTGCAAATCAGGTGCTCTGACATTGAGGTGTGGGTCCTCCCAAGGCAACAGCTTTGAGGAAGAAAATAATAATAATAATAATAATATCAATAAACCATCAATAACCCTTTCCTCACTGGTTCATCCTTCTACGTCCCAGTGTCTTCTTGTGCTTTATGAATGTAATGTGTAAATATTCTGGTCACTGGTCAGTTATGCCAAATGGCAAGATGGGATGCACTTTCCTAAATAGATCTGAGGGTTCATTGGTGCTCCACTTACAAATCTAGTGTACTGGTGACCATGATATTGGAATTGGGTGGAATGACATTAGAAGGAATTACTTTGTATTTCTATACATGAGCTGTTACTGGCACAGTATCCAGCAAGAAAAGTCCAATTATTGAAACTGGTGAAATACTTTTCTGAAGGCAGCATGACAGGGCAAAGAGAACTGAACGTTCTTTGTACTCCAATTGTTACACTGGGTGGCCTTGACCCAGGTGGTAACACAACCCACATGCCGAAACAGATTCCTCAAGGTGCTTCTGCTGTTTTCAGGACACTTGGAAGATAAATCTGACTGGTGGTGCAAGTTCCTATCCTCAGTATCTGCAGAAAGGCTTTAAATCCTGTTCCAAGGACTGCATAATAAGACATGCTTAAATCGGCTGTTGATGGAGAGTCACATAGTGGTGCCAGAAGATCTACAGTTACCCTGCTCTGAATATTTTGAACTATAGATCATATTGCCCATTGAATTTTTACTAGTCATGCCTTTGATAAAGATTTTGACAGAAACTGAAGCTGTGCTGAGAGTATCTATAGCCTTTCATTGCCAATGTTTGTTTTTAGGACTGATGACTTGGTGATAACAGAATTTAATACATTGTGGACTGGAGCTTGGCAATGCTACGATTTTGGACTACAACTCCCAGAACCCCCATTCAGCCCAGTTTGTGCTCTATTGTGCATCTACTGCAAAACTTGATGTGTTGGGATGAGCAGGAAAGAGAAACTGCATACATACGAACACTAACCGTGCCTCTTGTCCTATTCACAGGTTATCCTCCCATCTAATACCTTCATGTGTTTGAGTGCAGTGCTTTAACTGCAGATATCTTGCATGGATGCTGCCTTCTCTGCTCTTTGCATCTGAAGCCAGCTTTTGAGGTTTTCCCCTGCACTCCCTGCTTAGCCTTGCTGAGTAATGGATCCCCATATACAGTAGGTTCAAAAGTCCATGTTTATATCAAGGGTATCACTTTAGACTCAATAATTCAACAAGACACTATGTTTAAAAGAAAACAAATAGGCACTTAGGTCACTTTCGAGGCTGTCAGATGGTGTTATCAATTTATAACATGTCATAAACTAGAAAATGACCTTTTAAAAAAGAGAAAAGAGCAAGCAGGAGAGATAAAATATCACCAGCCCATCATGCTAAGGTTGTGGAATGGCAATTTACAACAGCAGGTTTCAGGGATAGTTAACTAGTTAACTTTTGCCTGAAAATGTCTAATTCTCTGCAGCATGCAGATTTAAGCTCTGGAACAGGTTTTTTTTTTTTTTTAAATTTAAACAGGTGGGTGTGGAAGGATATTATTCTTTCATTGCTCCTTACTATTTCCTCTCCATTCATTTTCAGATAAACTAGTCATACTTTACCCTCTTTTTGCTTTCTCCATCCTTTTAACTTGCAGAAACTCTCAAATGTAGATGGATAGTATATATGGTGAAATAGTGTTGCTGAAAGAAACAGGGCAATATAGAGGTCTGAGTAGTAGAACAGGATTCTAGCAGACCATATCCTATTCATACTATAGAATTATAGCACTATTATTCCAGTTTAACTGCCATGGGCTACATCTGTATTGCAGAAATAATCCAGTTTGACATCACTTTAACTTTAATAATCCAATCTGACTCAGTGCTATGGAATTTGGGAAACTTTATTTTCATGAGACATGTAACCTTCTCTGTCAGAGGTGATGCCAGCCGAAAAGAACTGTTTGATGATAGAGGTTTGTCTCATCTCATTGCTAGTCATTTTTTGCATACCTCATTCAATCCCCACACCCCCTGCTTTTTCCTTATTAGTATTTATCCTTAACAGATTGTTGGCATTTTTATACCCAATACAACATTGATTACCAGCTTGGAGTTGTTAAACAAAACAGCAGGAGAAAATGTTTAAATAAATAAATAAAATTGTTATAAGATTAAGAGAAAGTTTGTTATCATTTGTTCATTAACCTCTTTATTTTTACTTTATTTCCTAACATTTAAGTTAAACACAATAGTCTTTGACATCTCTTCTTGGAATATAAATAAGATACCAGTTCTCATAATCTTACAAAAATCTTTCACCTATAGAAATTACAGTGAAACTATGGTGGCAACCCTATACTTTCTTGGAAGTAAGTCTTGTGAATCGTGATAGGAGTTACTTCTTAGAGACACAATAGGATTCTCCTGTGCATTCCCCTGAACTGGGATAGAATATTAATAATTATAGTTTATCCAGATGTGTCAATACCCATTGATATGAGGACACATTCAAGCAACATATGTGACAAAATATTGAAAATAGGTGCTTTAGAATGTATCCACACTGCAGGAAAAAAAAGCAGCTTGATACCACTTTAACTGTCATGACTCCATTCTGTGGAATCCTGCAATTTGTAGTTAGGTGAGGTATTCAGACTGGTCTGTCAGAAACCTCTGGTGCCTCACCAAATTATGAATCTCAGGAATCTGTAAGATACAGTCATGGCAGTTACAGTGGTGTCAAGCTGCTTTATTTCTGCAGTATGGCAACACCCTTTGATGCAGAGACTGAAGCAGGCACCATTCAGATTGCAGCACCACTAGGGTAAAATTTCATGGACTCCAAGCATAAATCTATTCTGTTTATAATCCTCACAAGTCCTGCAGTATCCAAAACTATGTAGAAAATATGAACAAAGTATCATTTTAGAAGTGGACAATCCCATTGTGCCCTGACTAAGTTCCAGGTTAAAAAGTACAAAATGTCTTTTATCCATCACAATAGATTATACTCGACGTGTGTTCCAGTTCTTGATTACAACAATATTTGTGTCAAGGGATCTCTCCTTTTCTGCTTTTCTCTTTCTATCTGCTGTTTCATTGTCCTGCAAGACAGACAGAAAATCAAAATCTCTCAATTGTGAAGTTTTAGTATGATCTTTTAAAGAGTGTTGGGGTAAAAAAGAAGTTTCCTAGCTCTTTCTCTCTCTCTTGTTAACAAATATTTTCCTCTTTCTTTTGATATATTCACAAAATATTACTTTTGAAGGCATTTTGCAATTCATACCAAATCTGCCTGGGCAACATTTTGAATGTTTGCATTACTTCCATGCTTGTTTGCCTCTCAGTAAAGACATTTTCCCAAGGGGTTTCTTGTTGACAACACAATTTTGAATCTCTACTGAATTAACTGATCAAGTCAAGGCAAACCCACAGAGCTGAAGAACCAGCTTTGGTTGGTGGAAGGCTTGCATCCCAGTATAATCAAGCTTTGGCACTCTGTATGTTTGATCTTACTCTACAACCACTTTACCTATTGCTCTTGCATTTCTGTTTTAATTTGTAAGATATATATCTACCTGTTTAATTTCGCAGTGAATATTACTGTCAGCAGCCATCATTTGAAATGGTGTGGCCTCTTGAGGAATTCATGGTCAAGCCAACAATCCTATCAGGTATCTTGCGGAATATCATGGATGTGGTGATCCCGTACATTCCTGTGACATACATAAGCAATAGGACATGCCAAGGAGTATGCTTGCATGTGACTATGGTATGTTCAACAGAAAAAGATAAGGTGAAAGGTGAAATGAGGATGATAAAAGCTGGATAACATTTAGGTCTTGTGAAGGATAATGTTTTCCTGGAAATATGCTTCTTAGGAGGCCTCGATGCTATTATTAAATTGCCCTGATACGTTAGACATAAAGCTAGAAAGCCTCATTACCTTATAGAAGAAGATAAACTAGTCCACTGCATCAGCCATGTCTAGAGTTTCAAAACTTTCTATAATCTAGTGTTGGATTAAAGGGCATGAAGCTCTCTGCTTAACTGTGCTGTGAGGCACCACAGGCTCCTAGTGTATTTGCCATGCTTTCTCCTTTGCCCACCCTTAGAGCGAACTCACACAGCCTTTTTGAAGACAGAAAATTCACTCCAAGGTGACTTTCTTCTGATTCCAGCACATATTATAAACAATCTGCAACCTGAAGTTGTAATGCATGAAACAATACTAGGAAGTAATCACTACCAATCAAAATATGATTTTGATTTGTCTATCCAAATGGTTGTGAATATTTTTTAAAGCATATTAAGGGCACATCTCTCACATCACTTTAATCCCATAGCTTGAGTTGGCATTCACAACCATAGTACTTCCTGTTTTGGACAGACTACAGTATTTTAAATTTAAATTTTCTGTACTGGAAAGCATGACCATGTTACTCTTCCATCATGAAATATGAATGGAACAGCTGTCAGAGAAGGAGTCTCCCATTGATGGTAGGGCAATTTCAGAATTCATTGTACTACTACAAAAGAGGATCCATTTTGTCATAATGGAATACACAGTGTAGCAGTACATTGGCTTCAATCCAGTTGTTAGCCTTGACAAGAGTAGTCCCACAAAATCTATGGGATTTACCTATGTGTTGACTCATTATTCAATATGGGTCTACCCTAGTTGGAATTAAATAATTAGGTTAACTAATTAGGATGTCAGCCAGTACTTGAGCCTTGCACTCTTATGCTTACTTTTTACCATAAAATGCTATGGCATTAAGATGAGGGATGTAAGGGACACAGCCCACAGGGAAGCTGCACTGCAGATGTTCAACTGAAATGAAGACTTCCTTGCAATGGGATCTGCAAAGTAGACTTTATCTATAGTTTGCACCCAAAGTGTGTAAAGACAGAGATTGTTTTCAGGGCAGGCAGAAGAGCATACATTGGTCAGAATATACATATGAGGATTTCACTTCAGAGAAACCCTCATATCTAAACATCTAAGCACATCTAAAGTGTTACTCAAAAGCAGGAAATACTAGAAATCAGCATGAAATGGCACTGGGTAAAACCTGAGCCTTGTGAAGTTGAATATTCTTCCCTTTAAAACACACAAACAGATGCAACCCTTCTTACAGACATCTGGGGTGGGGTCTATGGATTTCCAGGCTGTAAAATGAAGCTGTCAAGACATGATTGAGTTGGATAACATTCATGCCAAAAATGAGAGTCACCATTTGTAATTTCAAATATACTGATCGAGCTATAGACATAGATACAGATATATGTCTATTCTTTAACATCCTTTCTACATGTTGTCTGGTGTCAAGCAAGTGGATCCCACAGCTACAGAGGAGCCTTCCCTAAACTAATACCTTCCAGGTGATGGTGGAGTGCAACCTCCATCATCCCTATCCAGCCTCGCTCTTTGTTTAGAGAGCACCCAGTTGGGGAAGGCTGCCATAGACTCTTGATATATTCCTCTTTCTTTGCTCTGCTATGCAAATGAACATCCAAGTAATATGGTGCTTATAACTTTACCACTCTCTTTGGCAGATCATCACTGAAGAATGTGTGTCTCTTGGAGTTCTTCCTTTTGCCCACTCCAAAGTGTCTCCTTTGCTAACACTCTAGGCAGGCAAGCATAACATAAGCCCCCAGGAATTCATAACTATCCCAATGCTTTGGGGCTGGGAAGCATCTCTCCAGCCATCTGTTTCCAGTCATTTTGAAATGAGTTCTGAAGTGTCCATTGCTTTCTTCTAGGAAAAGTAAACCATAAAGCTTCTGATTTCCAGCAGTTTTCTCCTGCGAGTAGATGCAGGGGAGGATTTTAGAATGTGGGTGTTGGAATTGTCCAAAATGTTTGGTGACATGATTACATCAGTTTTACTAATTGTTCCATTTGGTGAGGAGGGTGTGGAGCTGTAGCAGGGATGGAAATTATGCTGCCCATGGGTTTCAACTGGCCATGGGTGTCTACCTTCAACTGGAAGGTAGAGTATGGGATCCCCCCCAGACCCCTGCTGATCTTTCCTATCCCCTCAGTTCACAACATTTTAAAATCAGCCTTTAAAATGCCATTTTAAAACTTAAGAACTGCTTCAGAAGAGGCACATATAGTGCAAATTCTTGTCTACATGGGCCAAATAAAAAAATCTTACCTAGTTCTCACAGAGAGCTGTCTAAACAATGTGTGGGATAATTAGGGCTGAATCTGGGCATTTACATTGTCTCAGGGCTTTAATCTGGAGGAAAAAAATGAGGATTTATCCTGCTTCTGAGTGGAAAATCCACATATTCACATGTGTGCATGCATGGACTGTGCTCCATAGTGACATGGTGTGTGGCCGGAAGGAGGAATTCAGAAATACATACAGTCACATTCATGGGGGGTGAACCAACATGGATCCTACCAACCAAATAAAAAGAACTAAATCTTTGTGATTGTGCTAGGACATGTGGCCCATCCACACTACACAATTATAGTGATTTCATTAAACTTTGACTGCCTTGACTCCATCCTCTGGGATCCTGTGGTTTTTAGTTTGGTTAGAGGCACCAGTGGAGTTCCCAGGCTGAGGTGTCTAAAGCCCACTCCCTAAACTGCCAGTCCCAGAATGCCACTGGACATTGCCACAGGATTTAAAATAGAATCATAGTGCTATCACTGTGTAGTGTGAAAGATGCCCTAGATTTATTTCAGCAGCTGTTTCAAAAGCTGCTGTGCCTTCTTCACTGTCCCCAAATTGTACAGCCATAGCACACAAAAGAGCCTTTCAATTGTCTGGTAGAGTCAGGCATAACGAGAAGAAGGGTCCTTTCTTGGTCATCTACAGAGTTTGGAAACTTTGTTTTTAGGACTTTAACTCCAAGAATCCCACCATCTATCCACTCACAGAATGCTGGAACTACCATGGCCTGTGACCATGATACCTGGGGGGTTCTGGGACCTGAGCGCCAAAAAAGTGTTGTTGTTGTTGTTGTTGTTGTTTTCATGTTCTGCTCCCTTTGCATCCTTCTATTAGGCCTTTTGAACAAAATATCAGCCACATTAGTGGAAAGGAAACTGAATTCCTCAAATCAGCTTAGCTCTGGATAATGCCAGGAAATGTATTCAGTGACAGAGAGATTGAGAATGCTGTGAAAAGGAGGTACTAAACATCCTGGCTAGCTCTGGCTCTCACCCTGTCAGTTCAAAGGAATTAGTTTGATGCACATGACTTCATCCCAAAGTGAATTTATTTAAGATCTTAGTTGTACTCCCCAGCATACAGTACTAAATTGTGATTGCTTTACAAGGTAGAGGAACATTTTAAAAGGAAAAAATATAGCTGTCCATATACCCAATAAACACATGCATTTTTGTTTGTTAACCTGTTGTTATATACTTTCAAATCAACACTGAACTATGACAATCTGGACCTAAAGTTTTCTTGGCTAGATTTGTTCAGAGAAGGTTTGCCATGGGCATTCTCTGAGGGTGAGAGAATGTGACTTCCCTATAGTCACCCAGTGGGTTTCCAGGACTGAGTAGGGATGCAAACCCTGCTCTCCCAGAGTCTGAGGTTGCTGCCACATTGCAGAAATAATAATGATGATGATGATGATGATGATGATGATAATAATAAGTAATAATAATTAATACATTTTATTTATAACCTGCTCCTCTGTTCAAGCAATCGGAGCGGGGTACAACAAAGTTAAAAACAGTCACAAGTTACAAGCAATTCCTATAACCCAATTCCTAACCTCCCACCCCTTAAAATTGAATTAAACTGTCATGAATTAAAACCAAACAAGCAGAATAAAACATAATATAACATCTTAAAAACTAAATGATTCTTTGAGCAGCATAGACTATAGCACCAGGGGTTGTAGTGTGAGGACTAGCTGGGGCATCACAGAACCTTAACTTCGGAGCCGGGAGATTAAGAAGTTTCCGGGAAGGCCTGCCAGAAGAGATGCATCTTTACAGCTTTTTTAAAGCAATCAAGAGATGTAATAAGATGGAATTCGTCTGGCAAGCCATTCCATAGCCTGGGAGCGGTAGCAGAAAATGTCCTCTGGGAGGTCTGTGACAGCCTAGTTTTCTTAGAATGCAGCAGGTTCCTCCCAGAGGACCGAAGTGTGAGGGGGGATCGTGCAGGGAGAGGTGGTCACTGAGATAAGATGGACCCAAGCCATGTAGGGCTTTAAAGGTTAAAACCACCACCTTGTACTGCGCCCGGAAACTAATCGGCAGCCAGTGGAGAGACTTGAGCACAGGTTTTATGTGCTCTCTCCTAGATGTTCCAGTGACAAGCCTGGCTGCCATATTTTGAACCAATTGAAGTTTCCAGGTTAGGAACAAGGGTAGCCCCATGTAGAGCACATTGCAGAAGTCCAGGCGTGAGGTTATCAGAGCATGTACCACAGATTCCGGGTCCTGTTGCATTCACCTGACTGGTCTTGTGAAGTGACGAATCTAGAAGTACCCTCAGACTGCAGACAGGGTCCGTCAAGGAGAGTGTGACTCCGTCTATGACCAGGGGTTGTATTCCCAAACCTAGTTTCGGGCCTGTAACTGTCAGTACCTCCGTTTTGTCTGGACTTAGTTTCAATCTGTTTTTCCTCATCCAATCCATTACCACTAGAAGACAGTCATTGAAAGGAGAGACACCATCTGAAGTCTGAGCTGACGATCTGGTCATGGAGAAGTATATCTGAGTGTCATCAGCGTACTGAAGATACTGAGCTCCATGCCTCCAAATGATCTCACCCAGCGGCTTCATATAAATGTTAAATAGCATTGGGGACAGGATGGCACCCTGAGGGATGCCACAATTAAGCTCAGTTTTGGAAGAGCAACTGTCCCCAAGCCACACCCTTTGCGATCTGCCAGAGGGGAAGGATTGAAACCACCGCAGCGCAGTGCCTCCAATTCCTAATTCCCTCAGCCGATCCAAAAGGATGGAATGATCTATAGTATCAAAGGCCGCTGAGAGATCCAAGAGCACCAGCAGGGTTGCACTGCCCCTGTCAATACTCAAGTGGAGGTCATCGGCCAGAGCAACCATGGCAGTCTCAACTCCATGTCCTGTCCTGAAGCCAGTTTGAAATGGATCGAGATAATTGGTTTCATCCAAGACAGCCTGGAGTTGGGAGGTGACTGCTCTCTCAATCACCTTGCTCAGAAACGGTAGCAAGGACACTGGTCTATAGTTGTTCCTGTCCAGGGGGTCAAGGGAAGGTTTTTTCAGGAGGGGCTTCACAGCCGCCTCCTTCAAACAAGATGGTACAATGCCTTCCCTGAGCAATGCATTGATTGTATACCGAAGGAATACCCTCTATACATCCCCTCCCCCCCCTCCCCCGGACGACCAGCCAGGATGGACAAGGATCGAGAGGGCAAGTCGTCTTCCTCATTTGACACTGCTTTAACTATTATGGCTCCATCCTATGCAATTCTAGGGTTTGTAGTTTGTTGTGGCACCAGAGATCTCTGGACTCTTTCAGACGTGGGAAATTGGAAGTATAATCCAAGGGCAAGCCAAACGCAATCATGGGGTTTCACGTTATTGCAAATTAGAGCTTCTCACGCAATTTTGGGCAAAAGGGAAGTCACTCCGAATGCAATCATAGGTTTCATGTTATTGCGAATTAAAACTTCTCACGCAATTTCGGGCAAGGAGGGGTCATTTTCGGGTAATGGGAAGTCATTCCAAATGCCTTCCGAATGCAATGGGGATTCACGTAAATTCGCTAAACAAGCGAATTCATGTGAATTCGCATTGGCTGCATTCGAAGTTGGGAGAAATTCCTCCAGTGTGAAAGAGTCCTCTGATAGAGAAGACTATGGGCTTTCCAGAGCAGCAGCTAAACGGAGCAGTGAAGGTGCACAGCAAAAAAAAGAGCACCCCTTCCCTGCTCTTTTTTTGTGTTGCAGTTGCGACACACTAAAGGAAAAAGGAAAAAAAAACTAAAGGAAAAAGGCGCCATTGGGCACCTTTAGTCCATTGCAACTGTGCAGCTCTGTATAGACGTCGTTCTATACGTGATATAAACAGTGCTATGTAACAACGCCAGTGTTGTTACATGCTAGGGCTGGGAAGCGTGAGAATGCTGCGTGCTCCCCAGCCCTAATCACACCCGGGGGATAGCCCTTTTGGGCTGTCTGTCTGTACCGGGCCCAAATATCTCACACATTGCAGAATTCCATGGCATTTAGCAATGGCAGTTAATGTAGTATCAAGCTGCATTAATTCTACAGTGCAGATGCAGCCCTAGACCAACACTTAAACCACGACATCATACTAACTTTTATTTTGCTAATATTGTACTCTCACTAAAATCAAAATTATTTGCACAACAGCACATTCTCTAGTACGTGTGCAAACAGAAGACATTTGCTTTTAGGAAGGTAGAGGAATGAAACAACTCAAACAGAAACAAAAGCGTTTGAGTATATTACCTTAGAACTTTATCACACAGTTTAAAAAACTGAATCACTGCTGCTCAATTCAATTCAACTTTGGGATACATCCAAATTTTATCGCACGTGTTTTTGCTGCCGATACCGCTTGGCAGTTGCATCTTGGGTAACATTTGTCTAGTTCTGCCAGCCAATTTGCAAAGCCGGGAAGCTCACAGCTTTGCAAATTGGCCAGCTGAACTTGAATTCTAGCCGGATGTTACCCAGAATACACCCACCTGGTAGTGCCAGCAGGAAAAACGCTTACAATAAAATCTGGATGTATCCTGCATTCGAATTGAATTCAACAGCAGTCTTTCAGTTTTTTAAACTGTGTGATAAAGTCTTTAGAAATTATTTTCCTTGACTCACTTCATCCCAAAAGAAAAGAAAAGCAGTCTGCTTTGGGCCTCTCCTTTTTATCTGGTTTTCTGAGAGTCAGCATTTGGGCCATGAGCAAAGTACTGTACCTGCCATAGCTTGTCAGCAGAAGTCTTTTATGGGCTCTGTTTCTACTTATGACACCCTGGAATCAATCAAAGGAGCAGGCATGTGAGTGGGTTTGACAATCCATTTCACTCCCATTTTCTGTTTCTAGCAGTGCCCAAGAAAAGGATGCTGTGGAGTAAGAGATTTGCTTTGAGTCTGATCCACGCAAGAAGAATTGGACAAACTTCAAGATCCTGCACCTGGCCAGTTGAGCAATGCCACAACTGGCCTAAATTGTGCAACCATATACAAACAAAAATTATAGTTCTTTATAATTTCTTTATCACATGATCTACTGACAGGCTGTATGTGTGTGCGCATGCACATTTGTGTTTGTATGTTTGCCCTAAAGCATTAAGACTGTGTAGTACAACCCAAAATAAAATGATTTCCTAAGGATCACCTGCTGTTTCTGGCAGCCATCCCAGCTCTGCTAGGTGGTTATTAGGCCTCATGTGCCTGGAAAGCCTATTGCCAAGCCAGTGAAGCAGCAGCCAGCCACAGCCATCTCGTAGGCATGTCCAAACAACACCCACTCATTGGTTGAGGAAGAGAAAAGTGCTATAACAGCTTCTGATTATATGCTATGAAAAAAAGAGCTTGCGGTCATGATGTATGTTTGGGTTGATTAGGTAGTTTGTTTAGTTGGCTAGCTAGCTGGCCATTTAGTGAAAAATTCTTTCTTGCCCCAGGTGAATTCATTTCCCAAGAAATCAATTCACTACTCAGTTATCAAATGTCATTATTTTCTTTGCCAATGTATATTTCGAGGTGAATTTCCAAAATCACAAGTGAAAGATTGGCCCATCCCAATCACTGTGTTGTTGTAATGTTGTAATCCCAATAAAATAAAAAAGTGCTGTGGAGAGTGGATTGATGGAAGTTAAATAGAACATAGAACAAAGCAACGATATTGTTTTCAATCTTGGTCAGTCTTGGAAGAAGGTCAATATTGGAAGAAAGAGCAAACCAAATCGAAACATGGAATCCATCTTGTGGTATTAAAGCTACCTCAGTTAGGCCTTATTCTTGTTAAAACCAATGGGACTTAACATGATGACAACCTATTGTTGGCTTAATTTCTTTGTTTTGTCCCAATATTTTCAATAAGATTAAAACATGACTAACTTAGCCTGCATTCAATTTCTGGCATGAGGACAAAAGCATTTCCAGAGGAAGAAGCTGGCATTATATAGGGGCACATATGCCATATTTGACATTATATAGGGGCACAAATGCAATAAACAGGTTTTGATATTTTGTCTATCATGGCATTTCTCCAAGAATTTGGCCCTCTGGCAGTTTTGCTCACATAACAGAGACCACATTAATATGATATCTGGTGTAATATACCATGACATCAGACCCCTTGGGGTGGGATTTACATTGGCTATGCAAATTCACTCTGCCCTCATTGACATTTTGGGTCCTTGCTTTGATTAGGAAAGTATCACTGGAGTGGGGCTTATTGGAGGGTCAGGTGGCATGGTGAGCCATTTCTTGTCAGTATTAGATGAAGGTTTGGGCCACTGATCAAAGTTTGGGAGTACCATGGATAAAATTAAAACCACAATTATGCTGCTTCATATGGTTGGATCTTGGTCTAGCCATGAGAAAAGACTTTAGAGCTCCATGCCATATGGGGATCTGGAGAGCAGGAGATCAGGTGGTATATGCCTCCAAGTCACTTTGAATTTACTTGTAGGGGCTATTTGGGAGGGCATCCCTGGGCACAGAGAAAGTTTGGCTGATTTTATAAGGGAAATATACTGATCCAGAAGAGCAGGTATAAATAAATATTATTATTATTATTTAAAAATCTGTTGCCCTGTTCTTTTAAGATATAGATAAATGCTTGTTCCTGCCTGCCTGTGGCATGGTGCACTACCTGCCTGTGGCATGGTGCACTGGTTTGTATGTTGGACTATGACACTGGAGACCAGGGTTTGAATCCCTGCTTGGCCATGGAAACCTGCTGCCTTGTGCAAGTCACATTCTCTCAACTTCAGAGGAAGGCCATTGGCAAACGCCCTCTGAATAAATCTTCTCCAGAAAACCCTGCGCTAGATTCTCCTTAATGTCATCATAAGCTGGAAATTATGTGGAGGGACACACAAAAAACAAACCTCTGTGTGTTCGTGTGTGTGTGTGTGAGAGAGAGAGAGAGAGAGAGAGAGAGAGTTTTCTAAAACAATTCTGTTATGGGTGGGCAACTAGAATACACAACTGTATTTTATGCAGAGATCTACATTTGGCTGTGGCACAAGCACATACTGAGGGCTGCAGCTGGAGGCTAAAGAAAGGCAAGAGGTGCCAAGGACAAGGGATGAGGAGGGTCCTAGCAAAATGCCCTCATGGCACCTTCCTCACCTTCAGAAGGTAATGAGATACAGTCCTGGCAACAATCTGGAAGTTTGGATGACTATAGTTTCCTTGATTGTTGTAGTAGCTTATGAAGAGAGACTATGGAAACACATGTGTCATTGCTAAAAAATCTTTTTTATCTGGGAGTTCTCGTGAAGTCAGAAATTGTGTCTATGGGGAAGGGAGCCAAGATGCTGACAGCTGATGTACCAGACAGACACCACCCCATCAGGCAGTTACTGGCGCCCATTGTTTCTGTGCTGGAGGTTCAGGTAGCAGGCAAGTTCACACTTGCACCAGATAGACAAGAGGACAAACTAATGTGGGCATGGGGCCCTGGGGTTAGCCTGCTACTCCCTTGTCCATCAACTGATGAGCCATGTAATCTATTATTGATCACCCAGAGTTCTTGGTTTGTCCCCTTGCGCCCTGGAGCAATAGCAGGCAAAGGGTAATCAACTGGATGCTTCCCTGACTTCAAGGATTTCAGCATACTGTATGAGGTCAAGATAAGAACTGGGTATGTTTACATTGCATATAGTTTGGTCCCACTGTGGAAGAAAATGCAGGAAAACTAAGGAGAAGATTTGAAAGAAAGAGCACATTAATGTATTCAGCCTTGTTCATTGGGAACTTGAAAGGATAGCTAAAGCTAACCTGAAGAAGAAAATGAAAGTAAAATATAAAAAACTACAAAACTTAGTCTTCTTGGGCCAATTGATTTCTAAGTGTCCTTATTTTTGTAGAGCTGCATGGACCCTCTCCCTGTTCTGGGGTACACCCATATAATTTGTGAGGATTGTGGTGGGCTAGCTACTTTACACTGAAATATTGCAAGTGCAGGGGTCCATTTAATGGTTCTCTTAGATGAGATGAAAAGCAACCACAATGATGGATGCAGATCATGAGCCCAGCCAGTCCTATTCAGGGAAATCACTCCTACCGTGGGAAAATACATATGTGGACCAGACTACTCACATCTAGGCAGGGCAGATGATTCAAAACCACATTTCATGTTATGAGTTTGGGCTGTAGGAGACTTCTCAGTGTCCTCCTTGTGGGTACAACCATGGGTGACCTCTGCTTGAGCCTACATTGTTTTAGGTACTGTACCAAAAGTAACACCTGTGGAGTAGGTTTATTGTGTCAGGAATGTCTCAGGCCCTGAAATTTCAGGACCAAAATCTGAGACTTAGGGGAAGTCCCTTGTGATGTCACAGGGGCCAAGCCCTGTGAAATTACAATGGATATGTTACAAAGAGCAGCCGCTGGTAATGTCATTAAGCATGGCAAATTAGGAATCAACAACAGATGTGCAGAGTACACCATTCAAATAAAAACACCAAGTCTAACAAATGAATAATATAAATACAGTCGGCCCTCCATTTTCAGTGGGGGATCCGTTCTGGACCTCCCCCCCCCCAAAAAAAAAACAGACACTTGCCTATATTCAAGCCCCATAGACTTGAATGGGGCACATGATCACAAGTGTGTAGGTAGCGTGCGCTGCAAGGGCGCAGCCCACTGAAAATAATCCACCCCTCCGTGAATATTCAAGACCACGGACCTCAAGTCTTCGAGAAAGGGGGAGTGAATATATAGACTTTTCAAAACAGCACTCTTGAGATTCTTCCACGTTGCCCTGAGGCCAGATGAACTGGTGGCCTTGGTGTAGAGATAAGAACATTTAGCCAAACAACCAACTTGTAGGACTCAATGAAAAGGGGGGCAGTCCACTTAGAATTCCATTATTATTGACTCTTGGCTGAGTACCCTAAGCAGGCTAAATATCTGGGGGATAGTTTCATTTTTGGATCCCCTATTGTGTTTCAGGGAACCTGCCAGCCATTTGTGGCACTGGATCGTTGATTGGTGACATAGAGGTTGTGCTTTAGACCAAGATAGGCAAGATTCATGGCTAATTTCTAGTTAGGTGGGGTTTGGGGTTGATTTCTGCAGAAACTGGCATACCAATACCTGGCCTGAAATGTAGGTGGCAGCTGGTATTACCAATGACTTCATTTCAAAAAATCCAATTGTTGAAATCCAGTACGAACCATAGAGTTTAATCGTTTTCATTGCTTCATTTCTGGTACAGTATAACACTTTTGCAGCTGTGTGTGTAATTAACATCTCAACATCTCATTTAACCAGGGTCATGCCTTGGTGTGGGTATTCATACTACAGCATCTCTACTTTAATATTCAGTTCTTGCCACATAATATTCTGAGGATCAATGCAGGGAGTGTTTTTGGTGGTGGCCCTAGCAGGAAGGAATCTGAACAGATAACATTAGAATTGTGGACTCTTGAAGGGGCAAGACTCTCTGGCGATAGGCCTGGTACTGGCCCCCTAGCACCCGGATGAATTACTTGTCAGCAGGAAGGGAGTTTGGGTGGTTTTAGAAATGAGCAGGACTGGAGGAAATCTGGCCTCTACTAGTTAACTGGCTTAGCCAGCATTCGATAGAGTATTTGATAGCATATTCACATTGCCAACAATGCGGATCTTCTAGAAAAACACGGGCAAAAACCTGTTATTGAATAAGTGGGGGTTTGGGTGCAACCCCCCCCCCCACCAGCCCCTCTAAGTGTACTGAGTGTATTCATGGCCAATATGAATGCCAAGGAAATAACCCAGTTTCACACCATTTATTTTCGTAGTGTGAATGGGCCCAAAGGAAGGAGCCTACTTATGAAATTTCAGTTCTGGAGTGTAACAAGTAAACCTAGTGAAAGGATGGGGTTAGGTGTCCATAGGTTAGCTACTCACTTTTTTTGTTCTGGAGTTGCTGCTACTGCAGTGAGATGTAATTGGGCACCCAGGCTATTCAAACTGTGGGTCAGGAGAACTGTGGGCCTTTTAAAAGTTATGTTTACTGTGTTTCAAAGTAAATACTTTGTTATAAAGGTTTGATTCAGGGTTGCTTTCTCTTTCAGTGGCCAGAGGGCAGTCAGAGCATCTGTGGACACAACATACTCTCCAACTGTCCAGATGTGCGAGGGACAGTCTCAGGTAAGCCTCTGTCCTCCCACTTTTTCAGCTGCTTTAAAAATGTTCCAGTTTATCTCTCCTCCTCCCACTTTCCCCCTCTGTCCTCAGCTTATCTTCATTTCTGGAAACTGAGTTCAAAGTACAAAAGTAGTTTGCATTCAGTTTACTCAACAAGAGAAGAGAGAAAAGGAGGAGGCGTAGTTTGTTCTTCCCAGTAGGCTCAGGCAAAAGCAAAGTGCTGCAGCTTCTCTTAGTTTATGTTTTCTCTCTCATTAATCTTTTGCTATCTTATTTATTATTTATTTATTTACAGTGTTTCTAACCCGCTCTTCTCAACCCCGAGGGGGGACTCAGAGCAGCTTACAAGGCAATCATTAGATGCTGGCAGTATACAATTTAAAACATAAATACAGCAAGTTAAAACAAGCATAATCAACAATAATTAACAATCAAACAGTTTAAAATCTCAATATATGATCCTTCCATATCCCAAAGCAGTAATCCATGTTCTTATGACTGTCAACGTTAGCCAGTCCCAGTGAAGTGCTGCATTACATTAATGTGCAAAAGCCTGGTCCCACAACCATGATTTTACTTTCTTCCTAAAGGCCAGGAGGGATGGGGTTGATCATATCTCACTCGGAAGTGCATTCCACAGGCGGGGGGCCACTGCTGAGAAGGCCCTGTTTCTCGTCCCCACCAGCCGCAATTGCGAAGCTGGCGGGAGCAAAAGCAGGTCCTCCCCGGAAGATCTTAAGTTACGAGGCGGGATGTAGGGGCAGATGCGTTCAGATAAGTAAGCCGGGCCAGAACCGTATAAAGCTTTAAAAGTCAAAACCAGCACTTTGGTTGACCTCACTATCTTGACCTCACTATCATGTTGCTTGCCCTCATGTGTCCCAGTTTTCATCTGTGAAATGTTGGAAGATATGCCATAATATGGTATGCTGGGAGCAAGGCAAGTTACAAAAGAAGCCAGTCAGCTCACAGCTGGCATTCAGTGAATAAGCCTGGAGTGACTTGGCTGTAGGAGGACCATATTGGAGCATTTGTTCCCATTGTCATCTTAGGAGTACAGTTACTCCACACATTCTGGCTATTCATTTGGAGAGGAAATTATTTCAGAAAGGGACTTATCATGCATGTTGCTGCTGACATTCCTACCTTATAGGAGTAATGTCCTGGGGTACTAGTGATGTAATCTGCCATGCTGCTTCACAGGTTATGGAGGAGAGAAGTGATTCCCATTGCTTGGACAGAGCCCATTTTAAAGTGAACAGAGAAGTTAAGATCATGCTGGTTTCAGGTTTAGTAGGGGTCCTTATTAGTATACCCTACACACCTCTCACTGAAATATGGGGTTTCATATTTTCATATTTTGATATCTAGAATTAGGTATGTTTTAAGAGGTCATGATGACCTTTGAAACACTAGGAAGTTTCACATGGGAAAGGCATCCTGACCTGAAGACATGTGAAGGACCTAGATAGCACTAAATAAAGATTAAATGGATTTGCTGATTACTCCATCCTCTGCCAGCCTTTCCACACATCATCTCACAAGAGTGATTGAGGTAATCCCGTTGCAAAGCAATTAAAGACCATATTTGTTTCTCACTATGGACTGTATCCCTATTTCCCCTCTTCCTATCCAACCACCCAGGGGTTGTCTCAAATCCAATCAATGTTTTGGTACTCTGAACTTAAAGCCATCAGCCATTCAAGAATCCTATTGTGGATTCCCTAGAATACCATCAAGTCTTCATTATGCTGCAGGATAACACCGAGTACCCTCAAGGCTAGGAAATCAGATATAAATGTCAGCCCCAGCTCTAGCATTGTGTGTGCATAGAGGGTCTCTCTCACTCACTGCGTCTCCTTCAGATGCTGTTTGATACCCGCTTTGTCTTCTGTTGAACCCTATCTTCAGCACTGGTTATTATCACCACCTGTAACATCAAAGACTTCAGCTGTTCTGGGTCCCTTTTGTCAATTCCATAGGAAAACAAAGCTTTTTTTACACCATGTCATAACATCAAGCACCCCTCAAGTGTTTGAAATAATAGGATATACAGTTGACCTTCCACATTCGTGGGGATTAAGGGAACAGGACCCCTGCGAATGTGGAAAAACTGCAAATGATCCCCACTCACACAAACACCCACAGAAGCCATTTCCAGGGCATTAGGAGCTCAGGGGAATTGAGTGTTCCAGGGCATCAGGGCCTTCCAGGGTGGCAGAGGTTCAGGAGAATGGAGTGTTCCCTTCCTCTGGCCCCTGCTGCCCTGGAAGTCCTTGAGAGAAGTGTCTCTCAAGCCATTTCCAGGGCAGCAGGGGTTCAGGAAGCAGTGCGCTCCCTTCTCTGGCCCCTGCCACCCTAGAAAGCCTTGGAAGAAGTGTCTTCCAAGACTTCCAAGGGTGGGAGGGGCTTTGGGTTTAACATTTGTGAATAACCAAAACCATGAATCTCAAACCTACAAATGTGGAGGAATCACTGTAAATATCACCCCCCCTCCCCCCAGCCATAGCTATTTTGTTCACAGACCAGGACTCTGTTCAACAGGTTAGGAATTTCTATGTGTAACTCTCAGATGCTATCCAAGTCATTCTCCATTTTCCATGGACCCTTCTTCAAGACTGGTAATTATTGCCCTCTTTAAACTCTGTTTTCTCTCTATCCAGCCTTTCATAGCTTTCTTTTTATTAGCTCTGTGTGATTCTGAAGGTTGCATTGGTGTGTTTGCATGCACCTTTGCACATTTCTCCATAAAACTCTTTTATTTATCAAAACCTGAGTCTCTCAACATTTAGTACTGGTATACAAAGGTAGGAAGGTCCCCTTAAAGTTATCTGACCTCCACAGGTCTTTACTGAGCTAAGTAAATTCCCCCAAGTATTGAGGAGATGCTGTCATTGTTGGTGAAGACCCCATGTCCCCCCACCACCATCAGCTTTTGGGGTACCATCCTGGCACACCCAGTTGTAGATTTTGAGAAAGTGGAGTTCTGTAGGTCTGTTATTGTGCTCATGTTGAAACAAAGGGACATTTTGTTTGGAGGATCACTGCAATGGGAGCCTGCAGGCTGGCTTGGTTGACCCAGTGGGAAAAATAGACTCAGCAGATACTTCTCCCTTGTCCATGGCAGATAGTGCAAAAATAAAAGATTTGAAATGAGGATGGGCACCTAGTAGGTGAAAAAGATATCTACCAACTGGTTGATAGGTTCAGTGGTGATAAAACAAAGTTAGGGCTGGCTCCAGGCATATCTCATAGGGGGGAGGTCACCTATGAATGCCTCCCCTAATTATTTAACCCAGCAAGTTGCAAGCTATTTAATCAGGATTACAGTTGGAACTGGGATAACTGGCCTTTGGCTGAGTGAAAAAGAAGCATGTGCCCCCCACCATGCCCATCAATTAGAGGGCACACTGAGCTATTACCTCTGCAGATCTCATTTTAAATACAGTGGGCCCTTGTTATCCACTGGGCTGTGACTCCAGGACACTCTGTGGATAACAAAATCCATGTATGCTCAAATCCCATTAAATATAATGGCACAAGAAAATGGTGTCCCATACATAAAATGGAAAATAAAGGTTTGCTATTTGGAATTTATACTTTTAGGGAATATTTTCAAGCCATGTATGCCCAAATCCGTGGATAAAAAAATCCGTGGATAAGGAGGGCCAACTTTATTTAAATGAAGTGGCCCTCATGGAAGCCACACCTGTGTCTAGTCTAGTCTAGTTACATCCTGTTTAGCAGTCACAGGAAGTGGAGTATAGGGGAGATGCTAAGAAATTTCTACTAGGAATCCCTACCTCCTTGTGTAGAATGACAATTCCTTCAATTACCTAGAATGAAAATTTCATCTTGACAGGTGTGCAATATAAACATGCACATGATGCCCTGAGTCAATTGTGAAACAGAAAACAAGTGATTAAAGTTGGCATGCAACTTGAGTCTGTATTCCTGCGTCTATTTTGCTTTGAGAGCAAATATGAAGTAACTCCAGTGACTGAGTCAGTCAATCAGTCAATGCATTTATTGTTTTGAGTCTTGTCTGATCTTTATAAAACACTTTCTAAGAAGCATTTTGCTCCTCAGCAAAATCTCACCTCTCATCACCTTTGGAGATGCGTGCATTATCTTTAAAGTGCCTTATCCTCAACGGGACAAAGGTGCATTTAATTTTCAAAATGGGTGTTGTCACATTCAACTGTAGCTGGCAGAATGAAACCCATATACAGCCTGAATGCCAGCTGGGGTGTATATGGGTTGCATTTGCCCGGCCATGGCTGAATGCAATAACACCCATTTTTAAGTTAAATGTGCCTTTATCCCATTGGGGTAAGGTGCTTTAAAGCCAATGCACTAATATCCTTTCTTGTATGTTTTCTCAAGAAGTGAAGAAGCTTTTGTGTCTGTTAGAGAATAGCAATATCTAATTTCAGATGCAGGTTTTTTTCTTTGTGTTTTGTTGTTGTTTTGTTTGCATTTTGATCTTGTATTCACATATCCATCAATGTTTTCTTGGTCATATAATGTCATGTGCAGACAGACTGTCTTCCTGAAGCTTACTATGTACACCAATACATAATAATATTTCTAGAAACTATCAGATTCTGGAACGAACTCTTCTGAGATGTTTTCCCACTATTTTCATCTTTATGACACAAATATATTGTACCAAACCATGGAAAAACAACTAATTCAAATACAGAAGCAAACAAATTACAAAAAGCTGACCAATTACCATCTCAACAGTTTGCCAATGCTGATACTAAGAAGGCTTGTGAACATTCTATGACAGTTACAGTAGCTTAGGGGAGGCTCAGCATTTACATCAATTTGGTTTTTGTCTGCTTGTTATGCACTAACCTGCCATTCAGTCAACAGGAGCCCATAGGAATAGAGAAGACATTTCACAAATCAACAACATTCACTAATAAGCAATATATCTAAACTTGGTTTGGTGAAGAAATTGGTTCTATATAAAAAGAGGTGAGACAAGAGAAAGAATATGTGTGTGTTTGCATGTAAAAGAAATGCAAGTAAGTTACAAGAAGAAATTATGTCCTTTTCATTTATAAAAAGGAGACATTTTCTGCAAGGTAATATAAGGACCTTATCACAAGAGGCACTTACCGCACTGGAATTGTGGCCCAAACGCTTCAGAAGCACGGAGATGGGATTGCCAGTCACACTTCTCAAACATCATTGAAGCATTCACTGTTCTTCTGTTGTCAAAGTGTTCGCAGAGCAGCCATTTTTTGCATAACAGAAGATCCTGTTATTACACAAATGGCTGCGCCACAAATAATTCATGGATGAGAGAAGAGTGGGATGCACTTCAGTGATGCTTCAGAAGCGTGACCGGCAATCCCACCTCTGCGCATCTGAAGCATTTGGGCCATGATTCCAGCATGGTAAGTGCCTCGTGTGATATGGTCCTAAGTCTGCATGGATAAAAGTTGAATTCTGTGATCTTTATTATATTCATTGCATCTGTGTCTCACCTGTCCTTCAAGGAGCTAAGGGTGACATGTATGGTCCTCTGTTCCCCCTCCCCTGCCTGCAATTTTATCTTCACAGCAATGTGTAAGGTGAGCAAGGCTGAGGGAAGCTGAAGTAATCTTTATAGCTGAATCTGGAGTTCCCAAGTCATCCAGTGCATCCTGGTGCCTTTAATGTCAGTAAGCCAGTGAATCTGTACCAGGTTTTAGTCTAAATTTTAGTTCTCCAAGGGGGCCTGTTTTCAGAATTTTTGATAGGTTTTTTAAAAGTTCAGCCTCCATTGATCCCATCCTTTAAATGTATGAATATTCTTATCAATATTAAGCAGAGTGCAGCAGAGCTAATGCACTATTTCTTTAGAACATTCTTTTCTGCCACCACCTCACCATTTGAATTTATGGAATGATGTAGTTTCCTGATCTCATACATCTGCTCCAAGGCATATATTGTAGTAATGAATTTTTAACTTTCCTCAATGGATGAACAACCTGCATAACAGCGTCAGTTTGATGATTTTATATTATATCTACTGAGCTATGATTATATTATATAAGTTCTCAAGGTTTTGTTTTTTGTGTTCTGTTTTAATTAAAAAAAATTTTTAAAGAGCTAGTGAAGTATGAGTTTGTGATAGAGATAGAAGTAATTCAGGATGCTCTTTTAAGTTAAAAAGAAAATTTAAATTTATTATGTCAAAATCTGTTTGTGATTAGGAGATAGACAAAAGAAGTTGATGTATACTTGGTTACAGGAGCTTCTAAAACCTGGGTCTCGTGTGTTCGTGTGTGTGTGTGTGTGTGCATGTAAGCTAGCAGCCATTATTGCGGTTGGAGCCCCATGGATGTGCCCTTTCTAGGCATAGAGAACAAAGAGACTCAAGACTCACTAACTTCTCTAAGAAAGAGCATGTGACCTCAACCGCAACAGGTAAAGAAGGAAGCAAAAGCCTTCAGTACAGAGACCAAAGAAAGATTCAGAGAACTGAAATAAAGGACAGGTTTTCTTTAGGTAAGGTCTCCTCTCCCACTAATCATTTTAAATAAGAGCAACCAGACTCAGTTCCATCTTGCCTTGGTCCTAGTGGCTGGTGAGAGGCCCTCCTTCATGTTCCAACTGGAATTCCTCTGGCCTCTGAAAGAGACAAGAGCAGCCAGACAATGCTCCATTGTGCCTTGGCTCCAGCAGCTGGTGAGAGGCCCTCCATCCATCCCAACTGCCACTGCTGTGGCTTCTGAGAGGGAGAACAGCCAGCATTTCCTGGACTTAATCTCCTTTCCCCACAGTGTGTTGTGTGTTGTTTGCCTTCGAGTCATTTCCAACTTATGGCGAATCTAAGTTGAACCTGTCATAGGGTATTCTTGGAAAGATTTGTTCAGAAGAAGTTTGCCATTGAGGTTGAGAGCATGTGACTTGTCCAAGGTCACCTAGTATGTTTCATGGCCAAGCCAAGAATTGAACCCTGGTCTCCAGAGTCATAGTCCAACACTCAAACCACTATACCATGCTTACTCACTTTGGCTGAAGGATGGGGTATAAATAAAGGTTGTGTGCCTTCAAGTCATTTCCAACTTACGGTGACCCAAAGACATGGGGTTTTCTTGGCAAGTTTCTTCAGAGGAGTTTTTCCATTGCCATCCTCTGAGGCTGAAAGAGTGTGACTTGCCCAAGGTCACCCAGTGGATTTCAATGGTCAAGTAGGTATCCGAATCCTGGTCTCCAGAGTCATAATCCAACACTCAAACCATTACACCATCCTGCCTATACCTATGTATGCCTAGCATGAGTTTTGTACATCTGCTGAATACACACACAGCCTTGATTGTGAGGGATCTTAATGTAAGATGTGGCCCTGTTCGTCACATAAACTTGTAGTGCAGAAACAGAAAACTTACTTGTTTGGGATACAGCCTCCAGAAGCTATGATCTTAGAAACAAACAAACAAAGGCTCTTCCAAGCGCTGTGAAGAAAGATTACAAGCAAAAATCTGTTCAACTTATTTTTGTTACCTCATTCTAATGTACAAAATATTATATAATGCATCACCAGAACTGATGCAAAACTTGGAGTGAAGAACATGTGACCTTCCAGATGTCATTGGATTGTAGTGCTCATCACTCCACTTCCTTGGCTATCCCAGCTAGGACTGTTGGGATTGCAATTCAACAGCATTTAGGAGCCAACACATTCCTCACCCTTGATGGACAGGCAGCCTATGTACAGATGGCACAGGAGAGTAGCCTGTTATAAGTGCTAGAAACCTGCATGAGTTGACAAAATAGAAAGCAATGAGTACAGACAAATTGTGAAGCTCACATCCTGGATATCCTGCCAGACAATTTCAGTTATGCACATCAGGGGAGACAGTACAAGCAGGTTGCTGAAGAGGGAACTGCTGTCTTTTATGGGCCCAACGGAAAATGCAAAAAACTTTGGCTTAGACTCCTATCCTTTCTGTGCCTCTTTGGGATCTCTGCAGAAAGTGAAGCCTGTGTGCCCAGGAGGTGACGAAATCCCTAATGCTGTATGGCACATGGAGAATTTGGAAGATTGCAAAACAGGATGTTTCATGGAGGAAGCACAGTCTCAAGGAGGAAGAAGCAAAAGAACAGTTCATCTCACAGTGATGTAAGGGCTTGATTATGCATCCCATTGAAAGCCTGGCTTAGGGTGTTCAGTCCGAGTAGAACTAATGGGCAACACCTGCTGTGATGAAAACAATTTCCGCCCCACAAGTCCAACAGAACTGTTTATCTTTTGAATTAGAAAACGTTCCACTAAATGTCTGAACAAGACTCCAGGGACGTGAACATATGCCCAGAACTGACGTTTCCACGCATTAGCTTATAAAAATGAGAACTGAGAAGGGGGGAGAAAAATCTGGAATGGTCAGACAGATCGTCCGGTAAAAAGCTATTAAACACAGATTATAGCAATGTCCCACTAAAGCACTAATTTCCCGTTGTTTATTGCCTATGGCTCATCTTTTTTGGTCCTCCATCTTGCTGTGAAGAAAGGGATAGTCAGCCTTATCAGCAAAAGATTCCTAGAGACAAGAGGGCCTTGAGTCTCCAGGTCTCTGTTATCCCTCACCTCAGTTAGGAGAAAGGCCAGCTGACGCCAGGAAAAGCTTTGACTGAGAAGCAAGAAGAGCCTCAGGACAACTGGAGCTTTTTGAATTTATTTGTTAATTTGTTTTGTCAAAGATATAATTGAGCTGTTGAACAAATAGGCTGCTTTCATGCGTAAGCAGCAAATGGGCAAGTGTTTGATATTCAAAGTGATAGGATATTAACAGGTACAATGCATCTTTTTCTTTTTCTATTTTAAAAGGGATTAGTGGACATCTGCAGTGCTCTGTAGGTTAATCCTGCAGGTTTGACTTCATTCTCTGGATGTCAAAGCCACTGCTGAAAATGAATTTCATGGATCACTGGAACTCCCATAAGCTTTTGTTGGTGGGAGACAGCATGGTACAGTGGTTAAATGGTAGACAAGGGATTCAAGAGAGCCAGATTCATTTACTGTAGTTATGAAACCAGTGATCTTGAACTAATGTTTCCCTCTTTTTCAACCGCTGCCTAGGCCACCTCACAGGGATGTTGTGAGTATAAGAGAGGACAAAATTTGTATATAGCACCTTGGAGGGAAAGAAGCACATAAAGATAGAAGCAGCTTTGTAAGGGCAACCCAGATTTAAGTATGTTTGCCAATATCCTGCTTTATATTGCCACTTCTGCCAGCATCTTCCATGACAGGTACAGTGGTCCCCCGGGTTACGAATCCTCTGGGGTACGAAAACCCCGGGGTACTAAAGAGCCGGGGCCGCAAAAACGGCCCCGGCTTACGAATAAAACCCCGGGTTCCGGGGGGAAAAAACGCGCGGCCCCTTTAAATTTGCCACACGGTCCGGCAAAAAAAGCGGTCCCCCGGGTTACGAATATTTCCAGGTTACGAAAGGTAATCTGGAACAGATTACTTTCGTAACCCCGGGGGAACCACTGTATCAGGAAGGCAGGGTCATATCACCATTCTCTTGAAGCCCCATTCCCACCCCTAGTGGCCCCCAAACCTTGCTGTAATGGACTAGGAACTATTTGAAGCAAGGTTTTAACATCACAGAGAACTCCAGCCAGAGGGAGAATCAAGAAAAAGTCAGGATGTGGCCCTTTTATTTCACTAGTATTCTAAACTAGTAAAACATTTATTTATGGCTTTGCAGATATTTTTTAACTGTGTTTGTCTGAACTTTTGTAAGCCACCCTGAGTCACAGTATTGGAAAAATGGTGGAATATAAATGAATAAATAATCATAATCAACAACTCAGTAAAAGGTGTGAGTGCAATTTCTGCCAGAACTCTGTTTCTATTCTTTCTCAGAGATCCTATTGAAACAAATTGATAGGTGGGAATTAGGGAGAAAGTAAATCTCGCCGTTGTCTTGCACTGCATCTGTAAAGTTTTTGGACCAGTAAGAATTCCTAAGAGCTTGCAGCATACTTGAATACCCTGATGCACCACTCATCAAGTTTCAAACTAAATGGAATGGGGCTTATGGTCCAGGCATAGGCACCACTTGAAAATGGCACCTGACCTTCCTGGAGGAAGAGTTCCAGAGGGTGGCAGTGAGATGCCTCCTTTTTGATACCTTAGCCATTGGACAAATGGAATGGTGGCTGGATGGTGTGCTAGAAATTTCCACTACAGCCACAGTTTGTGTTTGCTTTTAAAATTTGCTACTAATGAGAATACCATGAGAATCTGTGGTGCTTTGCTGAGCCATCCAGGATTACAGCTTATATCAAACAGACCAAAGTCTTAATTTTATTTCAGTAGATCTGTGCAACAGTGATGGTAAGGGAATAAATTTTACCAAAATAAATAAAAATATGAAAACAGTTGTGGCAGGGAAGATGCTGGACAGTGTCCTGCCATCACTCACAACACAAACTGTGATTGCACACTCAGAGTATCAACATTATTAGTCTCCTGAGGGAACAAATGGCTAACAGTAGGTGCCACAGCCTGGTTCTCTGGAGCTGTGCTGGAGGAGTGACTGGCATCAGGCCTATGCTGGCTTCTACTCCCCTGGAGCTGCTATTTCCCCCAACAGGATTTGGACTATGCTGCCTGCTGTTGGGGAAGACCTAAGCAGCTGATTTTAAACAGTTGTGCTTTCCTTCCCAAGATTTTACCTTCCTGCATAGTAAGGGTATATAAAAACAGAGGCAGTCACTGGTGGCAGGTTGCCAACAGCAAGTCACCTGCTGTGGGGTTGACCCTCTTTAGTGTCACTACTTTGGGTCATCACTTGGGGAAACACAGAAGGAAGGGCACCTTTTGGGGTGATTAGAAAGACAGATCTTGGGTGAGAATCAGGGTCTTGGAATAACATCACTCATAGTGAGATTGTGGGTTAAATCCCTTAGGAGGCCATTTTACAATATCTGGCTGCCCATGTGAAATGTGTGCCACAGGGCAGACATGGCAGATGTTTCTGGGCAGAGTGAATGCCCTGCTAATTGATTCTATTGGCCTCCTCAGTGATACACAGATCCAGGTGATACACACCAGGTTGGCCTCTTCATCTACAATCTAGTCATGGACTGACCTGCATTCTGGAGCAGCACCAATAGATCAGAGACTACATAGCAACCTGAATCTTGAGGGATGGGGAAGGACCAAAACACATAATAGTTAAATATCTGCCCCATCTTTCCCTTACCTGGCACATCTAACAACCTCTGCCCAAAATTACATCAATAGGGACACCCCTCCCCCAAGCTTCACCTAAACATATGCATAATATTATAAATACATGTACACACACATATGCACACATGCACACACACACACACACACACACATGTGCATGCATGCATGCACAAACACATACCCATACACACACTAACACACATATACTAATTCCCATGTAAACACATTCCAGGGTAAGTATGCATTTTTTGTTGAGGCTTTCTGTCTTGGCAACACCAACATATTCAACACACTGCACATGTGACATTGTGATCATGAAGCTAATTCTAGCCCTTGAAAGTTTATGGCAGAAAAGTGAGCTTGCCTTTAAGAAGCTGTGGGGCTGTTGATGCATTTTGTCCATGACACTGTGCTGATGTAATATCAGCCCTCTCTGTCATCGTATTCCAGCATGGAACTACAATAATCTGTGCAACTGCTTAAAAATACAAAATGCATCAACTGGAATGCTAATTAATGAAATCAGAGTAGGCTTGGGAGAGGATTTAAACTTTTCTTCCCCTAGCTGATATCTTCCCTATCTTCCCCTCTTCCTCATTTTTTCAGAAAGACAATTCCCTCCCCCCCCCCCCCCGGCACCCACAAGGGATGCAGTTTTCATTGAAAAATAAATGCACACAGTGTTTGCATCCTGAATGTATGGGACACATCTGAAATCACATGCAATCATAAGGAGCAACACATCTTTTGAGAGTGTAGGGATGGATGCTATAGGGTTGGTCTTGCTCACTCGTTCACTCTTCCTCTCTCTCCCCCCCCTCTCTTGCCATTTCTGCTAACCTCTGTGCAATAAGGGAAAAATAGATTTCAATTAAAGTACTGTCAAAAGTGACTAAATATAGGCATAAACCCAATGTATGAGTTAACTGACGTGAACACCTACCAAAGTTAATATAATATATAAACACCGGTTTTTGCTGAGAAGCAGATTAGGTCCTAAGGAGTTCTACTGTACACTTCTGGAGATGACTCAAATATTTATTTTAGGTCTGCTGAAGTGACCACACCACCTCATTTTCACACAGGATGGTGTATGCCTGAACCATTCCCCACTTGAATATGTTTTCATTACCATTTCAAGGAAAATGCTTAAAAGCTACTCACATCTTATTTGCTGTTATAACTTTGAAGAGCTACACATGGAAGCTAGCACAGGGAAATATTCTTGGGTTTGCATGTGGACTTTTCCACTTCAAGAAAGAGCATATTAACAGGTTCTCAGAAAATATGAACCATTCAGAACAGTCTCTGCCTTGTGAAATCCATGCTTCTGTCTGCTCAACATATTGGCAGTACTCCAAGGTACAAATACATTCTCCCTTTTCTCTCCCAAATATACTTTCTAGGAATCCACAGATCACCAGATTTCTTCTTCTTTTTGTAGACAAAAGGTCGTAAACAGTATGCAAAGGGTCATAAACAAGGTCTTTTGGCAACTGAATCCTCACCCCATGCTTTGTTTCAAAATACAAAATACATGATCTGTCACAACACTGGAATTCTAATTATCTGTAAAGGAGAAAGAACCCCATTTCACTCATGAAATCAAGAGAATGTAGTGTGTGTAACCACTACCACTTCTAAAAATGTTCATGATTCATACTGGTTTAGTTGTATGAATTTGTTACTCAAATTGCTAGGTTAACCAAGATGGCACCTACAAATTAATACATAATAGGGATATTTTAATAGCTCAAATTAATAGCAGTAAGAGGACTCTGGGTAACTTCAAAGAGTTGGAATCTCACCTTTGTCTTTTCCAAAAAACTAAACTCCAAAGTGCTAAGTACAATTTAGTTTTTTGACTACATTTTTATTGACTAACAGCAATGGGGAAAATCACCATTCATGCAATAGCATTCTCACACACATACACACACATGCAAACAAAATTAAGGGCAGTAGCTTGTAGCAAGGTCGAGGGAAGGCAATACTGTATCAGTCCAGAAGCAGATCTCCCATCAGAGGATGATGGAAATGACAGTGCTGCCTGAAACGTGGGGGGGGGGGGGGGGCTGTATTGAGAAGTCAATATGAAATCCAGCAGCATTTCTGCCGAACGTCAGATTGATTGTGAGTGTCAAGGCAGGCTTTTTATAGTCTTGTAGAACTGTGTATGCACTGTTGGTTCTGGGTGGTAGTGTGGCACTATTTAGTATTTTGTTATACTTTCATTGTTGTTGTTGACTGCCATCAAGTTGACTGTGACTTGCAGCAACCCTATGAATGAGTATTCCTATGAATCCAATTCACTCCGTCATCAACAACCCTGTTCAAATTTTGCAGACTTAGGACTGTGACTTCCTTGATTGAGTCTATCCACCTGGGTGTGTTCTTCTCTTTCCTTACTGCTTCCTACCTTTTCAAGCATTATTGTCTTTTCTAGTGAGTCATGCCTTCTCATTATATATCCAAAGTACAACAGCCTCAGTTTAGTTATCTTGGCTTCTAGGGAGCCAAGTTTAGTCATCTTGGCTTTTAGGGACAGTTCAATAGATTTGCTCTAGGACTCATTTATTTGGCTTTCTAGCAGTCTACAGGATCTGTTGAACTCTCTTTCAGCACCAAACTTCAAATGCAGAAACATATCCAAGGAGTTTATCAGACGGCAGGAAATCTTTATTTCAAATGGAGCCAATTCGAATTCACATAAATTTGCTAGTTTAGCAAATTTATGAGAATTCCAATTGCGTTCGGAATGCGTTCAGAATGACTTCCCATTGCCTGAAAATGACCCCCCTTTGCCCAAAATTGCGTGAGATGCTTTAATATGAAACAACGTAAAACCCATGATTGCATTCGGAATGACTTCCCTTTTGCCCGAAATTGCGTGAGATACCTTAATACGCAATAATGTGAAACCCCATGATTGCGTTCAGATTGCCATTGGATTATACTTCCAATTTCCATCATCTGATAAACTCCCAAGAGTAGCTGTATTGGCCATATTATAAAGAACAGAATCATCTAAAATTCACAAAACAGTGATACTTTTAATGGGCCAACCAAAATGCACATTATGCATGTTGCAAGCTTTTGAAGCTCCACTGGCTTCTTCATCAAGCAAAGGTGTTAAAAATGATACAGGAGAAAGAAAGAAAGAAAGAAAGAAAGAATTGACAACATTAGTCATAGCTCTGCATTTGGTCAAGATGTTGTGGTTGTCCTCAGTTCAGATGGTTTGGAAGGGTATTCATGCAGGTGGGCCCCTCCTACTTCTGGCTATCGACAAGCTGGTTCTCAAAGGCAATAGCTTTTTGTCTTGCTAGTGGCATTTAAAGTTTATTTCCTGAACTGAATCTCCCAGTACCCTCATGACCAGGCACTGGAAACAACTTGAAGGCACACCACCACCACCATCATCATCACCACAGCAACAAATGTTCTCTTTATTGGCTTTTCTTGCTCCCCTTAATTTCACTGAACTTATTATTTATCTATTTTTTTAAATCTCTTGATTCCTGGCATCCTTGCATCCCTCCCTGCATCTTCACTCTGCCAATACTTCCCTCCTTACTGAACCTCAGGCTGCTTCAATTTCACGCCTTCATCCTCTCTCTTTTCTCTGGTACTGGCTGCCTCTCAGTATCCACACCATTCCCTCTCTGCAGCTGTTAAAACACCATTTGAAAATATGTCTTCCCTTTTCCCTTCTGGTCTTAATTTACTTTTAGTAGTAAAGTGGTAGGAGGGATTCATTCTTCTTATCAGCCCTTCAAAATGTACCACTACACCACCCAAGGGATAGATACAAGGCACTATTCACTGAATGATATGCACTTGCACAATGTTAGTGCTAAGAGAAGAGTGTGAGGGTGGCTTTGTTTTCTTTCCTTATCTGGAAAATTCATACTGAAATCTACCCTCTACAGTACCATTGCATTTTACTCTCAGAGACTGCACATAACTATTTCAATTCCATTTGTTTGTTTCCTGTTATATTGTATTTCTCCTTATAAAAGATAATTGGAAGTAAATTTGACAAATGGCCAAGTACACTCCTGCCCAGCAAGAAGAGAAATGACTCACTAGTAGCCCCCGTGTACTGCAGGTTTTCTCTACAGCCCAACTATTTTTTTCTGAATGTGATTTTGAATTGAAAACCCATCCACTTTTTTTAAAATTGCTGTTTCACATGTTCCAGAGATTAATCCAGTGGGGTCTTCCCAATATTTGGTTGGAATGGCAGGGGACCTCCAAAGATTCACATCAACAATGAAGGGATGGTGCACATTGGTATACTGGGGATTAAAAATTGCAAAATATACAGTGAAAGAGAGAGAAAGAAGCAGTGTGTTTTAAAAGCATTTATTTTGGCTTCTTTTTATAATAGTTGTTCCAAAGACCAGACAGATAGAAGCTATGTAAGAGAAGAGGAAGAGGAAGAGCTGGTGAACAATGATAATAAAAAAAAATCTAAGTATGTTCCAGGAGGTCCCAGAGTTTTCTATCACTTGTGAAGCATGCTTGTAAAATAATAACAATAAATTAATACAATAATCAATAAAAAACTGATAAAACCAGGACCTCAGGGGTGTATTCTTGGCTCTACAAGTCCTACCCATATACCTAATATATTAAGTCAGCCTGGAAATGTTTTTAGTGTGTGTATGTGTGTATAAGTGAGTGAGAGTGCACAACATGGGCAAGCAGGCTATTATAAATTTTGCCTATTTACAGTCCATTTTTACAAAACAATGAAAAAAACAGAATACATTACAATAACAATGGCTGCATTTACACTGCAGAATTCACACAGTCTGGCACCACTTTAACTGCCATGGCTCAATGCTGTGGGATTCTTGGCTCTGGAGCTCTGAGATATTTAGCCTTTTGGTGCCACAACAAACTACAAATCGCAGGATTCCATAGACTTGAACCATGGCAGTTAAAGCAGTGTCAAACAACATTATTCCTGCAGTGCAGATGGGGCCATGGTCTCTCAAATAAAACAGAGATTTTTTTAAGGTGGTATAAATCATCCTAAAAGTCTAATAAATATTACAGAAGCAAGAACATTCTTGCACAATGTGTTAAGGTTTTGCTAGAGGTTCAGGCAGAAAGTATAGAACACACAGCTTGGGGGGGGGGTATGTGTTTTTGTGACCAGAGAGGAACACAATGCTCCCTTGAGAAATTGTTTCCAAAAAAGTGCAAAGACCTTCTCTCTACTTTGGTCCCAGATAGAACATCCCTGGGTTGGCACCGGAGTGGAAGAGGGGCGAGTAGGGGGATGTCATTTGCAAGAAACAAAAAGATGGCTTGCTAGGCTGTGGGGTGGCACATGTACCTCACTGGTGCCTTACAGGCCAATGAGAGTTGTTGGTGTTGTGTGCCTTCAAGTCAATTCCAAGTAATGCAACCCTAAACCCACTGGGTGACCTTGAGCAAGTGACACTTTCTCATCCTCAGAGGATGGCAATGGTGCAAACCTCCTGTGAAGAAATTTGCTTTAAATTTTTTAAAAAAAAAACACCTTAAGTTGGAAATGACTTGAAGGTACACAGCAACAACAAGGTGACCCTATCCTAGGGTTTTCTTGGTGACATTTGTTCAGAAGAGGTTTGCCTTTGCCTTCTGAGGCTGAGAGAGTGTGACTTGCCCAGTGGGTTTCATCCCCCCCCCCCCGGGTCTCCAGAGCTGCAGTTCAACTACCTGTACTAGGCCACACTAGGGGGGGGGGGGGTCACTGTCTTCTTCTTGCCTGTCTTTGTAGCTCTGAGGAAGGCATCAAGGTGACTTTGCATCCTCCTTTTCCAGGACCTGCCCTACATTCCAGTCTTCTATCCAGGAGGAATTCCAGAATGTCCTCCATTTGGGGCAGGACTAAGAAGCATGGCTTTACATTTCTATGAGTGTTTTTAGCTTTTCTTTAGTTAACATGCTACATTTTCCTTGCATATCCTACATTTTGCAGTGTCTTGTTCTCCTTGACAGTGAGGAAGACCTCTGGTCCCCCTAAGAAGCATGCCTTTACATTTCTCTCTATGGTCAGGTCCCACATTTTTCTTTGAATGTCCTCCATTTTTACAGTCCCTTGTCCTCCTTGATGGTGAGGACATCGGGTCACTTTGGTCCAGCCTCCGCTGACCCCACATTGTGAAAGGACAGGGTGACCAGACACCCTCCTTTTTCCAGGTCACGTCCTCCATTTCAACCTTCTCTCCAGGAGAAATTCCAAAAAAGGTCCTACATTCTGAGGACATGACTGAGCAGCATGAATTTACATTTCTAAGAGTGGTTTTAGCTTTTCTTGGGTCATGCCCTCCATTTTTCTGGAAAGCCCTCTATTTCATGGTGCCTTGTCATTCTTTGCAGTGAGGAGGACCTCTGGTCACCTTGACTAAGAAGCATAGTTTTAATATCCCTATGCATACTTTTTAGCTTTTATTTGATCATGTCCTTACACTTTCCTTGAAGGCCCTCCCTTTTCTGGTGCCTTGTCCCTTTGGCAGTGAGGACCTTTGGTCTCCCTAAGAAGCATGCATTCAATATTTCTGAGTGCTTTCAGCTTTTTATTTTGCAATGCCTTCCATTTCCCAGTGCATGGTCCTCCTTTGATGTGAAGAACAGCTCTGGTCACCCTAAGAAGCATGCATTTCTTATTGCCATGAGTAATTTTAGATTTTCTTTGGTCAGATCCCTACATGTTTCCTTGAAGGCCCTCCATTTTCCAGTGCCTGGTTGTTCTTTGAGGTGAAGAGGACCTCTGGTCCCCCTATGAAGCATGTATCTACTATTTCCATAGTGCCCTTGACCTTTTATTGTGCAATGTCCTCCATTTTCTGGTGCATGATCGTCCTTGGAGGTGAAGAGGACCTCTGGTCCCCCTAAGAAGCACACATTTATCATGTCTATGAGTGCTTTCAGCATTTTATCTTGCAATATCCTCCATTTTCCAGTGCATACTCCTCCTTGGAGGTGAAGAGGACCTCTGGTCCCCCTAAGAAGCATGCATTTACCATTTCTATGAATGCTTTCAGCTTTTTATTATGCAACGTCCTCCTCCTTTGAGGTGAGGAGGACCTCTGGTCCCCCTAATCATATTTATTTATGTATTTATTTATACCCCGCTCTTAAGAAGCATGCATTTCGTATTCCCTGAGTTGCTTTCAGCTTTTTATACATATGCAATGTCCTCCATTTTCTGGTGCCTGGTCCTCCTTGGAGGTGAAGAGGACCTCTGGTCCCTTTAAAAAGCCTGCATCCATTATATTTCCCTGAGTGCTTTCAGCTTTTCATTGTGCCACGTCCTCCACTTTCCCGTGCCTTCTCCTCTAAGTTGGAGGCGAAGAGATTATTTGCTTGGTCCCCCTCTAAGCAGGAGGCAGCATTTACTCTTCCTAGGAGGGCTTTTTCCAGCCTCTTCTTGTGCAACGTCCTGGTCCTCCAACAGAGACAGAGCAGGCAGCTGCAGCAAAGGGAAAGAGGAGGAGGACTGGCATTGTATGAGTCACTTGTAGGGCAGAGGCACGTCCTCGGCTCCTGATTGGCTGGGCCCGGGGGTGTGTGGCCTGGGGGGCGTGGCCAGAGGGCAAGGGGTGGTGGAAAGGCTGGAAGGCTGGAGGGGAAGCACGTGCTCCCTGTCTCCAGTCCCTCTTTTCTTTCCTTCCTTCCTTCCTTCCTTCCTTCCTTGCTTCCTTCCTTCCCTCCCCATTGTACTGCAGGCGCGAGCCCCCCACCAGCCCTGGGCGTGCAGTACGTGCTCTCTCTGCCAACTCAGGCTGGGCTGCATCCCTGGGAGAAGCCCAGAGGGGAGGAAGGGAAGGGGGTGGTGTGGTGTGGTCCCTCTTGCAGGGAGGGCTGCACACACACAAATAGGAATAAATGGATAGCTGGGCTCACAGGGACAAAGGGGGAGGATGCACTCTATGGGGGAGTGTGAAGCCCTCTTACCTGCAAGCATCTGACTAACATCTGCAGTTGTTGTGTTCTTATCCTGTTTGGTTTGCAACCTCTTGCAACTTGGGAGCTTCCAAAGCTTGCCACAAGTATATTAAAAAGTGGCACTGCCTGGTCACTGCTTGCCTCTCGGAGTCTGAGGGGTGTGAAGAATAAGCATGATTTGCAGGATATAAAAATGAGATAACTAATCAGGTACTGGACTAGCTTCTTAAAAGAGACAAGTCGGGATGCCACGTCTGTATGGATCTTGTACACACTTATAGCGCCTTTGAGATTCGGGCTGCATTCACACTAGAGAAATAACCTGGTTTGGCACCGCTTTAACTGCCTTGGCTCAAGGCTATGGAATTCTGGGAGTTGGAGTTTGTTGTGGGGCCCATGGTCAAGCAGGGGTTCAAACCTAGTTTCCTTGTGTCCTTGTTCAGCACTCAAACTACACTGTGTTGGCTCTCAGGGTTACCTTAGGTTCATGACTTGAAAGCAGATGACGACATTAAGAGAACCAGAGGTGCTGCAAGAACTTATCAATTTCTCTTTGGTTAAAACCAGTTCTGGATAATGTCAAAAACCTTTTCAGATTCTTCCCAGGCAATAACATATTCAAGAGGTTGTTATAACCTAACATTGTTGGTGCTGTGTGCCTTCAAGTTGTTCCAGACTTACAATGACACAGCAAGCCATCACTGGAAATCCTTCCACTACTCCTAACTCTGATTTATATATCATTAAATCAGTTTCCAATCCAAGTTGTTTTAAAATGTAATAAAAATAGGAAAAAGTGAGATCCCTGCAGTCTCATTCCTAGAAGGTCAGTGGCTGAACACTGAAGATTGGTATACTGAATAAGAATCTGCTGAATACTGGTATAAAATGGTTTGATATTAAAGAGATGTCAGTATAAACCACTGAAGGCTGTTAGGGAGAGGATTGGAGCGGGGGGGGGGGGCAGAGGCTACTTTTGAAGAGAGACTAAGGTAGCAGCAACATGTGTGGACTTCTTTATAAGAAGAAAAAGATCATGTTTTCTGATGGTACTGTATGCTGCCAAAGGAAGTGTGCAGATCGTATTTCATTTCTAAAAAAGAAGAGTTCCACTAGCTTATAAAATGTACCATCTGCCCTAAGCTTCAGGGTGTTGCTTGGTGCAAGGGGAATGCACTCTTCATATGTTCAGAGATGCATTTAAAATATTGTAAGATCCAGCTTTAGTACCAAAAATTGTTGCCTGGGCTGCATTCTGATCAAATTTCTTCTGTGGATCCTAATACGTGCTTCCAGGACCAGTTTGTGATTATATCACACCATGCCCTAGCAGTTGTCTTGTGGGAATTAGCATTATGATTCTAGTTGCGCCCATACCAGAACTTGTATGTTAACTACAAATAATGCCTTTGCCTGTATAGACTTCATTTTTCCCCATTTCTTTTCTTGCTTTGGCAACTATGGCACAGCAAAGCCATAACTGGAAAATAATGTAGTCAGTGGGAAATAAGTTACTTCATTTTTAGTTACTTATTTTTGATGACATTTTAATAGGCATTTTAATATGAAATGTTCAAGTTTTATGCTTATCTCTTATCAATCCTAAATTGCCACTTGTTTTTTGTTTGTTTGCTTGCTTTGTTTTTTTTTTTTTTTAAAATAACGAAAAACAAGCAACACAGGATATAAAGTTATGTCAGGGACTCATACTGTAAACCTCTGTCAAGTGGAACAATGTCATGTCTCCTCTCCCATCCCCATCAAACCCACCTTTTACTGGCTGCACCCAGCTACCCACCCCACACACATATGGCCATTTACTGGCTGGTGTAGTGCAGGGTTAGGGTGACACAAAAATAGCTACATATTTTCCTACAAATGGATATACAGCCAAGAGGCATTCTCCGGGTCCTCTGGAGGTGGTGATGGGGAGTTTGGTCATTGCATGAGGTTGATAGAGAATTCTGACTTCCACAACAGGCAAAAAAGCTTATACCTGTGTAAGACACTAAACAGGATGCCAGTCAATAAGTTACTTTTAAGTTTTTAACATCATAACTCAATGACAACAAACTGCTTTTCTACAACACTGCAGTAAGTAGTGTGATGAATTACCGTGTTTCCCCCCAAATAAGACAGTGTCTTATATTATTTTTTGTTCCCAAAGATGCACTAGGTCTTATTTTCAAGGGATGTCTTATGTTTCCATGAAGAAGAATTCACATTTATTGTTAAACAAAAAATAATAATAATAATAACATTGATTATATATTGTATATGTATTTATATACAAAAACTTTGCTAGGTCTTACTTTCGGGGGAGGCTTTATATTTAGCAATTCAGCAAAACTTCTGCTAGGTCTTATTTTCTGAGGATGTCTTATTTTCGGGGAAACAGAGTACCTTTTAAAAGTAACTCTCTAAGCTCTGGCCTGTAATGTTTCCAGAAGCTCTAGCAAAAGGCTAGTATGTCTGATACCTGAGGGAATTTTAGCAGATCTGAGGCTCCCTAATGATAAAATCCTCTTTAGTCCATATAAAGGCTCCTTTAGAGTAGTAGCACAGAATTGGCATATCTGAAGAAAACAATCATTTTAGAAGGAATGAAGAAGACCTGAGAAAGGTCAGGAACTAAAATCTGGAAAACCAAACGGCCTGTTTTGTCTGCTTTCTTTCCTTAAATTTCACATGCACCCCAGCTCACCTCTGTCCTGAACCATCTGTCAAGAGTTCAGTTTACTCCTCAGGATTATGAGAAACATGATGCCTGAGAAAAGATACACTGAAAGTACAGCTCAGATCTGTCTTGCCAATAATCCTACCTCTCCAGTTTAGTTCATTTTTACTGCCAGATAGGACCAGTTTTTACATTTCTTTTAATCAGCACTGCATAAGTAGCCATAATGACTAACATGTATAACACCCATCAGAATGAGCAGAATTCAGTCTTGTGAAATCTACTCCATTGTTGTTGTTGTTGTTGTTTTTAAAAAATCTGCACCTAACATCTTGAGATCTACCTACCAGAGCCAGGTTGCCATTTAGTGGTTCAGGTAGGCCAACATGTGCTAAAAATTAAAGAACAAAGAAGCCACTGAGCATGTGTTCCTTTCAGGAATTTATGATCAGCTCTAGAAGAAAGTTATGAAGTCCTTTCACACAAAAATTCCTTAGTTGTTCCTTCCAACCCCACACTATCTCCAGCCAACTCTTCTTTTTCAATAACCAAATTTGGTGAGAGAGGATGTTGTTTTTTTAGTTGTTGTTGTGCTATTGCTAGACAATTGGGGAAAAGAAGTAAATACCTAGAAAGCTAACACTAGATCCCAGTCCAGCTTCATCCTGCCCTCACATGCATGGAAGATTAATTGCACAATCAAATGTAGAGTCTTATTTGTATTTGACAGTGAAGGTGTTGTGGTGGTAGTTGTCAGTGCCTTCAAATCATTACCAACTTATGGCAACCCTTTCTCTACTGTCCCCCTGTCACTGCCACACACACTGCATCAAGACTAACCTGAAGAAAGAGAGCTCTCCCTCCATACTAACTGTCATCCTTCAACCTGGGAAGGAGTGAACAGGCAGGCCCAGCTCCATGAGGACTAGACTGCATCTGCCTTGGTCCAGGCCTCAGAGGGAGAGAAGGATTGCTGAATTTGATCCCCTTCACCACCACCATTCCCTTCTCCTTTTGTGTCATGTCTTTTTAGATTGTAAGCCTGAGGGCAGGGAACCGTCTAATTATAAATAATAATTGTAAGCTGCTCTGATAGCCTTTAGGGATGAAAAGCGGGGTATAAATACCATAAATAAAATAATAATAATAACAACAACAACTGCTCCAAAAAGTGTCTTGCACGGGTTGAAATAACCATTACGTTGAAATGTCATTAACAGTATTCCAGCTCATGTCAGTTAAGTACTTTAGACCTGTCCAAAGGTCCCTAAGATTTTTCCTCCTTCCTCACCAAAGAAAGGTTTGAGCCAAGTTTCATCCACTCGGGTTCTTTTTTCTGCTCTCCCGCAACAGGGTGAAATGGCAGCCTTTGTAGGTACCACTGTGGAAATTCAGCTCGGATTTATGATTCTGCAACTACAATGTAGGCACCATCCTTTGTGTGTACTGGAAGGGTTGATCCAAGTAAAGAAACTCTGTGTAGAGATAATTCTTCTTGAGTTAAACAAATCCCTATGATGATATTCAAAGACATGGCCTTTTTATTTCCTGGCATGTTCTCATTAGTATTTTTTTAAAAAAGAAAAAAAATCCCATGGTGTATATTGTTATCCTGTTACAAAATATCATCATAAGAAAGCATTTTTGATTATTCTATTTCAGACTGTCTCTCTCTTACTAAATCACCCTTTTCAAAATTTCACAGGACAGATCCTCTGAATCTATGATTGGCAAGATTAAAGTTTGATGTTAGTCTAGATTATAAAATGTGTCTGCTTCTTTCAAAGGGTACCCTACCTAGCTTTGCCCTTCCCCATTCCCCCACTGTATCATTGACCAACATCTTGAAGCCCATACACATTCTTTTATATAATATTAACAATTTATCTGTAGGTTATGCCTGACATCATTGTTTAAAAAGTCTGTGGCCATTTTAAATGCACAAAAATAATTAAGGTTATTTTATAATTATCTCATTATAAAACAAAAGCCTAAAGCAATCGCTTCCTTCACATTCCTAGCTATTGTCTGCTGTACCTCAAACCTCCAGTTTTATTGATTCATTGGTACCCCTCAAAACAATTACAGTTTTATTTGTCAGTCCTGAAGCATGTATGACTTTGGATGCCAAACCAGTTCAAACGGCCCTTCAGCTCTGCCACAGCATTCAGCAAAGAATCCAGAGGATTACCTCTCTCTTTAAAGAATGTGTTTTTGTTGGCCTTTCATCCTATCAAAAGCCAGCAGGCACATTTGTTCTCTGCTCCTGCCATAGTAGTGGCAGCATTTAATCAGTGCTAGGTGCCAGTGCTATGGATTTTCTATCAAATTTCTGTGAATGGGTTTTCTATTAGCAAGGGTTGCCCAAGGCTGTACTTGAGCTGACAGAGCAACTTTATAAAAACACTGTTGATAGCCATAATATCTAAGTGATGTGTGCCCATAGTAACTATGGGTACATCTACACTGTAGAAATAATGCAATTTGACACCACTTCAACTGCTGTAGCTCCTATGAAATCCTGGGATCTGTAATTTACAAGGAGTTTAGCCTTCTCTACCAAAGAGTGCTGGTGCCTCACAAAATCCAGGATTCTGTAGTATGGAGTCATAACAGTTAAAAGGGGGGTCAAACTGCATTATTTCTAAAGTGTAGTTGCACCCTAAAATGCCCAGAAGGCCTATGTAGATTTCCTGATTTTAGTCAGCAGGACAGGGCGTGATGTCTGGAGCAGCCCCAAAGCTTCCTCGACACCCCTCACCCCACCCCAGTTACTTGGGCACTTTGGAGCAATGGCTGGCAGCTGTTCACATGAACATCTCACTCTGCTGCCTGCCACTGTCGCATGTTGCACATGAGTCAACAGTGTGATTTGGCAGCTAAAAAGGCCAATGCAATTTTGGGCTGCAGCAATTGAAGTATAGTATCTAGATCAAGGGAAGTAATAGTGCCAGTCTATTCTGCTTTGATCAGGCCTCACCTGGAACACTGTGTCTAGTTCTGGGCACCACAATTAAAAAAGGATGTTGACAAATTGGAGTGTGTCCAGAGGAGGGCGACCAAAACGGTGAAGGATCTGGAAACAATGAGTTATGAGGAAAGACTCAGGGAGCTGACTAGTTAAGGAGTGATATGATAGCCCTGTTTAAGTATTTGAAGAGGAAGGAACAAGCTTGTTTTGAGGACTGAGGATGGAGCAAGCTTGTTTTCTGCTGCTCCAGAGACTAGAACATGGAACAATGGAAGCAAGCTACAGGAAAAGAGATTCCACCACAACATTAGTAGCAACCTCCTGACAGTAAGCTGTTCAACAGTGGAACGAACTTCTTCAGTGTCTCCTTCCTTGGATGTCTTTAAGCAGAGGCTGGATGGCCATCTGTCAGAGATGGTTTGATTGTGATTTCCAGCATGGCAGGGGGTTGGACTGGATGGCCCTTATGGTCTCTTCCAACTCTATGATTCTATGATCCCTCTGCAACTGAAAGCAGGGTGCCCAGCATCAACCCCATGGCTGGGCACCTCATTCTGATCTCAGAGGGCACAACATACTGCCAAGGGCAGCGAACTGTGACATGTTCTAAGCAGCCATCTGCCATCAATCCAGAGGGCTCCGGAAGAACTGCAGCAAAAGACAACTTTTAAAAGACATTTTAAGAGGGTTATACAGCGAGTTTGGTGCTGAACTGGCTGGGTATGATACAAAGAGTTTGCACCAAAACCGTGGATTGGGCCCTGTACCACCTGGACTGATAACCATGAGGGTGTGTTATTTGGCCTGTGCAGACACGGGCTAAGACCATGGTTTGGAAACAACTCTCTGACTGAGTTTTAAATAATTCACTAAACTATAAATGTCAAGATTCCATAAGAAGAAGCAATGATAGTTGAATCAAAATGATATAATTATATAGTGCAAATATACACTGAAGACTGCAAGCATCAAAAGAGAAAGTTGGAGAAGAGAGGGAGGAGGTGACGTGGAGGGCAGAGAGAGAGATGAATAGAGTAGATGTTTATTACCTTCCAAAGGGTAAAATAATTCTGGCAGGTGGTCCTTCTAAGGGAACTCAACATGTCTGTCATATCCAATGGGTGAGATGGAATAATAAGTGCTTGTTTGGTTGTTTTTTGCATGTCTCTCTATTCTTCCTCTTTGAGTGTATGTGTTGAGATTTGGGGAAACACCACAAGTTGTCAGTGTCCCCATTGGGAGAAACACCCCCAGAAACAGCAAAAGAAAGAAAGGTAGCAAACAATCCTCTCATCCACCCCTCTTTCTTTTTCAGGCTTCCTCTGTCCTCCATGCCCAATGCCCACACCTGGGCTCCATCCTCTCTCCACATATCCCCTCTATTCCTCCGTCCCGCATCTGCCTCTTTCATCCAATTTCCCCCTCTGTTTATGTCCCTAATCCTTCTCCCTCCTTGGCCCTACTCCCCAGCCTTTTCTCCTCTTCTCACTTCATGCTCAGCATTTTAATATTGCCAGAATTCTGCATCATTTTGTTTTATTTTTGAATTTAATGTTTAGGAATAATCATGGCTGAGGCATGGAGATAATGTACTGAGAGGATCTGATTCCATTTTGGAGCAAGATCTGAGTGGGAACTGAAAATTCCTTGGGAGAGCACCCTGATTTGCCCTTAACTTCCTTTTGGACTAGTGCTTTGTCAAATGTTTGAAATTCCGTTTTAGTGCATAAGCTGCCATTTTCACATATCAATGCAAAAGAACTCGAAGAGCTGGAAAGTTGTCCTCAATATTTTATACAGCATTTCAAACACATTTATAGCAATTACAGGTTAATTGTTATGGAAGAGAAACTACTGATTTGGGATCATTTGGGGTGGGGAGGAAATTAATTGAAATTTATTGTATCTGGAGTGATTAGAAGGAAAATAGACAGTCAAATTAGCATGTGCACATGTAAGCCAAATCCCTGTATTATACTTCCAAAACTAAAGAGATTTCATTTTATTATTTATTTAAAATATTTATATTCTGCCCTTCATCCAAAGATCTCAGGCTTGCTTACAATAAAATTACTTTAAACCAATAAATAATTTCAACTGATTATAAAGGATTTAAAAAATATATTGAATAGTTTTAAATGTCAAAACAGACAGTTTAATACTGGTTAAAACAATCTTGAATTATGTAACCGTAAAACATGTGCAGCCTGCATAAAATCAGTTTGGCCCAAAAGCTTGAATAAAAAGCCAGGTTTTAACTTGGTGCCAAAATTATTCTAATGATGTTGCAGAGTGAATGCTCCTTTTGCTGTTCCACTCAGAAAGTTGTGCCTTCCTTAATATATTGATCCATTTTGCTTGATCTTCCATTTTGTTCCCTGCAAAGTCAGTAAATATTCCAGTGTTACTGAGCATTCCCAGTTCTCATTCACTTGCTTTGACAGATGCCACACACTTTTGGTTCTTCTCCCCACCACTAGCCCCCAAGTTATTTGTACTTTTGCAAACTATGGTGTGTTCCTGAGCTTGCTGCTACCAATCTCTCTTGCTCATGGATTAACCATTTTTGCTACAAGAGACAACAACACAGACAGTTTGACCTTCAGGAATTTTTTTAAAAATGATAATAATGAAGCAATCTAACAAAATACTTTTTCTGGCTAGACTGCAAGAAAACCCATGGGAACATTGTACAGGGAACATTATGTAACCAGTAAAGAGAAAGACCAGATGGGACCTATGAGTCCCTTACCATCTATAAACTCAGTAACATTTTAGCTGCTTAGTTCAAACAATGACTATGGATCTGAACAAAATAAAGAGGGCTGCACCAAAAGAAATGGTCAATGGTATGATGCTTTAGGCTTGTATTACTCCTCTGAGTAACTCACATTTCCAAACTACTCCTGACACAGAAAAAGAGCCACATCTTGGTTCTGGGAGAAAGCTCTGAGCAGCTATTACTACAAATATTATCTGCTGTTGCATAAGTGTTTTCATAATAATTTTAATTTTAATATGTAAAGCAAGTGTGATTAAAAAAAAGTTTGCAGACTTCCAGTTGAAGTTTTGTCTACCTGTTTTTGCAACCTTATATGTCCAAAAGCATCAGCAAATATCATGTGCTAAAGCCAGCGTGGTGTAGTGGTTTGAGCATTGAACTAGGACCCTGGCTCTGTCAAATAAACCCACTGGGTGACCCTGAGCAACTCACACTCTCTCAGCCTCAGAGGATGGCAATGGCAAACCCTATCTGAAGAAATATGCCAAGAAAACTCCATGATAGGTTTGCCTTAGGTTTACCATAAGTCAGAAACAGCTTGAAGGTACACAACAACAACAAAGCTTGACTGCAATCTCATTTCAACAAATGACACTACAATTTCCTGGGAGACTTTAGGCTGAAGGTAACGACCAGTCATTGTACATTGGATCATCATTCGGAGGTGCAGTACACCACTCCTTGAGATCACTGGGGACTCCACAACCTAGGTTACAGTATGTGAGTTAGACCATACTGCTTATCATCCCCAGCCAACATGGTCATAATCCTGTAAACTGGGGCCAAGGGGGTTTCCAGACTGTATAAAATAGCTGGTTCAGAAGGCTTATCTCTTGTATTAGCTGGTTCTGACATGGGTAAACTATGGGCTGGATCCTACTGTTTGTCCCAACTAATGAATAAATACATGGGATTTAGGTACATGATGGCCTATCCTTCAACAGTTCTGTGAGTATACTCTTGAGTATACAGGACTTTACAGGACTCAGGTCTAAGTAGCATAACTGCAATTCTAGTGAAAATAGACAACCACTAACCCATTAGGGTAGTGAATTTTTCTTTGGTCCAAGGATCATGCTGACATCAAGTAAGCATTCTAGGGGTTCAGTATATCTGTGTACAGCACGGTCACAACTGAAAGGGACAAGGTCAACACCTCCACTAATTATATGTAGACCCCCACATGTTTCCCTACGTCAGAGCCATTCCCCCCTCTTTGGCAATATGGCTGTTCCAAAAGGTTTCACCTTTTTTTTTTTCTTTTTTTTTTTGGTCAAATGAAAACTGTTGGTGTGTGTGAAAAGATGAGGTTTCTTGGTGATATCATAGGAGAGGCAACCATTCAACAGTTCTGTGCAATTGGCTGTAGCCTGGAAAGCAAAGGTACATTGTCTCGAACAGAGTAGGAGCACTCACTGTCACTGCTCTAAAAATGGGACAGTAAATAGGAAAGTAATTTTCACTCATATTTCCCATATCACTGGGCCTATTCCTTGTTGGTATAAAGCCAATACACAGCAGATGTTTCATACAGTTGCAATACAGTGGGCCCTTCTTATTCATGGATTATATATCCAAGGATTCCACCATCCACAGCTTTAAAATATGCCCCCCCCCCCAAATAATCATGAAAAAAGCAAAACTTGATTTTGCCATTTTTATAAGGGACATCATTTTACCATGTCATTGTTAAAAATGATATCCGGGGGGGGGGGGGGGAAGGTTCCTGGAACCAAACCCCAGCAGATACCAAGCACCCACTTTAATTTGTTTCTACCCTCACCCATTCAGAAATGAATATTTATTTTTTACCCTATGCCAAACTGGAGAGAGCTGATAATTTGCTAAAACTGGACCTTCTGTAAATGGGATTCTTATAAGCGTCTTCTTTATAGGTCATTTAATGATGGGGGAATTTTAAAGACTTCTAAATATCTTTCCCCCTGTTTCTAAGATCAAGACTATAAAAGTTTTTGGAGTCCAAGGATCACATTCCTTTATGGGGAGCTTTCTAGGGGCCACCTACCATTAGAATGATACCAACAAAGTGGCCATGTCTATCCCACACTTTCTCTTTTGAACACATACATCTGTTGTTGTTGTTGTTGTTGTGTGCATTCAAGTCATTTCTGACTTATGGTAACCCTAAGGCCCTAAGGTTCTTTCACAGGATTTTCTTGGCAAGATTTGCTCAGACAGCATTTGCCTTGCCTTCCTCTGAGGCTGAGAGCCTGTGACTTCCGAAGATCATCCAATGGAATTCTATGGTCAAGCAGGGATTTGGTGTTCAGAATCAATGGTCAAACCACTACACCACACGAGCTGTCACTATGCATCTACTCTCACATATAATACACACCCAGTCACTCACACACATTTTCATACTGAAAACACACACATACTGTAGGCCTAAGCATTATAGTCTTTGAAGACTAGGTCACAAATCTAGTGAATCTCATTCCTACTTTTACAGAGCGATGAGTAATGAGATTTTTAGAAATGTCTTCATCTAGGAAGCCACATTTTGAAGACTGCCTTATGTCAGACTATCCTTAGTGAGCAAAAAGATTTGCAGTTTTCCTCCAGCTAAGCAGTTAGAGAAATCATGCCTGTTTGTCATTATCTATCTCATATTAGCTGTAATCGCATCACTTTTTTTTTTGTTTAGATCTACAAGTAATGCAAACCATGCATAACTTTGACTCAAAAGATTAAAGTAGATACATAATTCTGGCAAATTGCTTGGAATTATGGTTTAAGAGCATCTGGTTCAGATATTCTGTAGTAAATTGCTGGAACCAGTGCTGTGTCCCTAATTTTTTTCCCTCTCTCTGCTTCTAACTGAACCAAAAAATGTATTAAGAAACACGAGTCTTCCATCCAGTTTCCATGTAATTGCTGTATAAAACCCACAAGCTTACAAGGCCTTCGAGAGAAGTAGGCTGAAATAAGATGTTCAGGGTTGGTCCAGCTTCATTGATCCAAGCCATATGCAGCCCAGTGCTTGGGAATGTTAGGAGGTTTTTTGGACTAGCATACACTGAATGGTAGCAGCTCTTCAAAGATTCCTGTGGGGTTTTTTAACCTGGGACCTTCAGCACAAAATACATGTGGGCCTCTCCTGTAGAGTGGCGCAATAAGAAGGGACAAACAACAATCGAATAAATCATTGCAAAACATGAAATTGAACAAATAAGAATGGCAAACTGTATACAATTGGACCCCAGTGTACATGGATTCCGCATCCATGGATTCAACTATCCATGGTTTGGAAATATTCCAAATAATAATCGTAATTAAAATAGCAAACTTTGATTTTGTCATTTTATATAAGAGATGCCATTTTACTCTGACACTTATCATGGGACTTGAACATCCACAGATTTTTGTATCCACTGGGGTGGGTTGGGGGGTCCTGGAACCAAACCCCAGTGGATACCAAGGACCCATTTTACTTAGTACAAGGAATGATAAGAATGATGATAAGAAATCTTCAAGGGATTTCCAAGATTTCCAGCCAGTTTGGCTAAAAAAAAAAGATTTCATGGTTCTATATCAAGTCACAAATTAAGGTTACTCTGAATATGAGTGAAAAACCATGTACTGACTCTTCCATAAGAAAGCTGGCTGTGCCCACACATTCCAATGTCCTGTGATTACCCCTCACACACAATGATAGGAAAGAAAGACACTTCCAGACATCTTAGCCCCAGTGAACCACAACCACCACATCAGAATGGAACTGTCAGTGCTTCTACATAATCATTCACCTGGCAGCCTTTGGCATGGAGATAGGGTTGCCATTTTCCAACCCCTCATATCCAGACCTCTAATTTGCATATTAGGAAAAATCATTATAATTATGCATATTACTAATTTGCATTTTGATTGTGCAAATTCAACACATGAATCCTTGCACTTTTTCTACCAATATCTTTCAACCCCAGTAACAATACCAAGCTAAAAGTTTTTCCCCCTTCTTTTTCTCCTCTAGCTGGTGTAAAGAGAGGGGGGCTTCCAAGCAGCCCTAGGGAGTAAAGGAACTCGCTTTACTCTCTCGAGGCTGTTTGGAAGCAAAGTTCCAACAACTTGCCTGGTTCGAGGCTCAACATTGACACAATCATCACACAGCACAAGGCCATCTCTGCTCTCCTCCTTTCCTTTCCTACTTTTTGAACCTGTCATAGAAGAGAAAGGAAACGGAATAATATTTATTTATTTATTTATTTATTTCTTAATTTGTGACTACACCTGTGCAGTCACAACTGGAGCCTGCAGGGCAGGATGAGACCCCCATCACAGCCAGCCTTGCATGGTTTCCTGATTCATTACCACTGCTGCATTTTAATCTACCAATCATCCTGCAATGAAGGAGAATCTGGAATTTACTGCTTCAACTGGCCCAGCTGCTGGGACATTTTTTGACCTTCAATCCGGGAGTTTCATGGCAAGTTCAACCCTACAGGCAAAAATCTTCCTTACCTTTTGTAAACTGGAAGACAGATGCTTCTTGTTTCCACATAAACCACTGATATAGCATAAATTACTGAGACAGTTCTGTGGGGCAGCACCAATGCCAGTGGAGCAGTAGCTATTCAAGACATTGAACCCTACCCCCTGCTGCCATAGGTTCAGCACATTTCTTTAAAGTTAATACTAAACTCAGAGCAGATTTACCACCTCCACTGACATGGAAGCCACTATGTCCCACTGGAGGCTGTAGAAATACATCTCACCATCTGCACTGTAGAAATAATGCAGTTTGACACCACTTTAACTGCCATGGTGCAATGCTATGGAATTCTAAGACTTGTAGTATTGTGATATTTAGCCTTCTCTGTTGGAGACCTCTGGTGTCATATGAAACTACAAATCCCAGGAGTCCATAGGATGGAACCATGATAGTTAAAGCAGTGTCAAACTGCATTAATTCTGCAATGCAGATTAGATCTCAGAGTCTTTGCTGTGTGAGCTCCAAATATGGAATTATCAGGACTGGATTCAGTTAAGCAGGTTATCACCAGGTTGTAAACTAAGTCAGATAAAAAAAAAATGCAGATAAGCCAAGGAAGAGAAAATTGCCAAATCAAATATGGCAAGTGGGACCAAGAGACAAATCTGCTAAAGCCAAACATTACACCTGTGGTGTGGGGGGAGAAATAAATCTTCATAGCCAGTCCAAGCCCAAAGATACCTGTCGATCCTATGGCAAGACACAAGAGCTATGCCTGCCTCCAGAAAGGAAACATCTTGTCACAGGGAAGATGCGCAAGTTGCCACTTTGGACAGTAAGTATAGCAAAAGTGCAAGAAAAGGAAATGTTTCCTCCCATCCACTTTGGAATAACCTCCAGCACTTCCCTCAGAAGTCCCCAGTTGGCCATGCCTAGCAGTCGCCTGCTAAGCGATTGGCACAAGTCATAGTAGGAAACAGCTGGGGGATTTATTTTTATTTTTCATATGTATATCAAAAGAAGCCCAACCCAATTGTAGTAGGGAGGGCAGAGCTGGGAAGAAAAACTTCTTAAGCACCTGTATTTGTCTAAGGTCTTCTCATTAGGAAGTTCTGTTTTGTCAGTACTTTTTGTAGCCACAAGGTGATGATGTCTGTGTGAGACTGAAGGACGTGGGAAAAGCTCCATTGGTAGCTGCTCAGCACATAATTGTCGTGGAATTGATGTCAGCTTCATGGAGTCACTGGGATGAGGAACTGAGTCATTGGAAGACACAGAAACAGCCCTTCCGCAAGGTGAGGCCCTGGTGAGTTTCCACGCAGTCAGACCAGCTCCGATGAGGAAGTGGCCTGAGGCTCAGGAATGATATTCTAGGCTTGCTCTTCTTAGTAGCCTTCATCCTCTCCAAAGAACACTAATTTCAAACTGTGATGTCTTTTGACAGACCTCTTAAATTAAAATGCAGCTGATTCTCAACCTAAGCCCCCTATTCTGGCATTATCCTAGTCACACACCCCAAACCCCAGTTCTCCAGCACATTCTGCACCAAACAACACTCTTAAAACAGTTTTTTAAAATTTAGCTGTTACTCCAGATCTTCCCGGAAGATCTGAAGCCTTCCATTCCTATGCTTTGGCAGTCGACTGCATGGGGGTCCTGCTGAGCTGCCAGGTGCATCTGCCACTGTGGGTCACTTGCTTCTGAGGTCAGAACAAGGAACCCATCCATATGATCAAGGCTGCGCATTTTGTTCTGACCTCAGAAGCAAGCAAACCACAGCTGCTGCAGATGCACCAGACGCCACAGTGGAACACCCATTCAGACAGCTGCCATGGCACAGGAACAGAGGGCCAGGTCATGGGCAGGCTGGAGTCAGTATGTTCTGCTCCCACACTATCCTGGCCCATGCAGACAGGGCCTAAGACATCCTTTCTGCAGAATAATCATAAAGATGCCTAGTTACACAATCCACAGAAGCAAATTCTGTAGTCACTTGTTCCTCTCCTCTTCTTTTGCCCATAGTCATTTAGTAAATATATCCACTCTCTTCTGTGCCCACCATATATCTCAGCAAGAGAGGTTTTCCTACAGAGGCTAACATCACAATTATTTTTTCCTGAAAGATCTAAACATTTCCTTATTACTTATGAAGTACAGTGAATAGAGCTAAAAACTATTTGGGTTTGTGTTGTCTATGGTCTATTGTCTGTCCCAATGGCAATCAGCTTGCAACTTCAATCAGGTGTGTAAAAAAGAAAAAAAGACAGATAGACAGAGAGACAGACAGACAGACAGACAAAGGAGGCTTTACTCATTATTTTCTAAGGAGTAAATAGGACAGTGTCATGTGAATAGATTATTTTTTTTCTTTTTCTGTGGCATACTGATGGTTGGTGTCACCTGGTGCAGGGGGGGGGGGCAGTGGGTGGGCAGACTGCATTGGCCAATGCCAAAGCCCAAATGGAAGCGACTGCCACTGGAAGGAGCAGTGCTAGCCTGCCAGGTCCCTGAAAGTCCATTTGGGCTCTGATGTGGCTGCAACCATGCCAAAGCCTAAACAGAAGGGACTGCCATTTCTGCTGGGCAAGCGAGCAATGTCCTTTCCCACTTGCCCATCAGCTACTTTGAGTGTACCACCCCACTGGGTGACACTCCCCTCTGTGGTGTTACTCAGTGTAGTTGGCATCCTCCACACACACGCACCCCTACTGACACCACTGCTTTAGAGTCACTGAGCTTAAAACATCTATGGTTTAAGCTGTACATTTCACTAATTACCTTATCTCTTTTTGTGACAAAGGCAAGTAATTACACCAGGTAGTCACATCCCACATAAAAAGCAACTGATTATGTGAATAAATAACTTGTGGGATTTTTTTTCTTTTTTTAAAAAAAATCAGTTTGGCTTCCTGCTGTTCTAAAAATTAAAAAAAAAATGCTAAGCAGGATTTCTGCCCCCTATAAATCTTTCAAACAGTTCATATTTTATCAACTGAATAGGTCTTTCCATGAAGCCAGAAAATAAGTCCTCACCAAGACAATTTTTCAAATTCTTGACCTTTACATAAATGAGGGGAGGGGGAGATGTTTGAGGCATTTGAAATAACATTTCCTTCTGGTTTTTCCTCCAAAGCATTTATTTTATTTTCCTCTCTTTATAGATGTCTAAAAATAAGGCGTTCCTCCCAGTTATTGTAATGAATAATTTTCAAATACTAAGGAAGAAGAAAAAAAAACTAACCATGAAAACAATTTAACCAAAAACAGAAGATTTAGGTAACACCCAGCAATGTTAAGACCTTATAGTAACACTAAAGGGTAGGAGGGCAAACTACAGTCCCCTAAGGCCTAAAATTCAGCCTCCATAGAGTGCTTGTGTGTGCATATATGTGCATGAATGTGCATAGAACCCCTAGCCTCATGTCTAGTTGCCAGGTCCTACTATAACAGCCCTGAAATTTCAGGACCAAAACCTGAGACCTAGGGGTCACCTCCTGGTGTCACAGGCAGCATGCCCTAATAAATTATTATTATTATTATTATTATTATTATTATTTTCCGCCTCTCCCAATGGATGTCATCCATCAGTGGTGTCATTAAGCATGATACGTTAAACAGCAACCATAGGTAGGCAGAGTATGACACTCAGAGTTGGAGGGAGAGAACAAATTTAACAATAAGGAAAACTTGTGTGTGTGTGTGTATCCCCACATTTTTTAGTGAGTTCTTGCCATGAGACTTCTACTTCTTATTCTGAGAGCCAGAGAAGAGAAGCCAGATCTTGAGACTCTCAGCCAGACCCTGAGACTCATGGCAAAGTCATGGGAGCCCTACCCTACTAGTCAACATTACATGCAGCCCCCAGGTCCCCAAAAGGTCATGCATCCTCATCTAAAGGATTACTGACATCCAGCAAAAACCTGCTGACTTGGTCTTTATCATTCCACCAAGGATACAGAGCTTTCAAGGGGAGTATTGGATACTATTATATTACAAAGACAGTAAGGTCCATGTTTTTCCACCAGTATCCCTTTTAAATCTATCCATGTTAATGCTCTAGTAAATAGTACTAAATTCATTTTTGGAACTGGAATTTTCCTAGTTGGTCCAATGGATGGATGGTGCTAAGAGATGGACAGAAGGGAATGTGACCCACTAATTCCTCTGGACTTGCCCTGGCAATATTTTGAACTACAGAGTAAAGACGGCACTCCAAAGTCGCATTTTATGATGGGACTTCAGTCCTTTCTAAATTCATGTCCCAGAAGGCAGTACTGTAAGACTGCTGCTCCACCCAGTGGCTTCTGGATTATACAATAAGCTTTTGATGGTACCACAAAAGCCATCTTCCTTCCCAAACTGTTTAAAAATCTGCATGTACTTGTTGGGGAGATTGGCCACGGATTTGTACTCAAACATCATCAGAAGATGGATGACACTTAGTTCCAGTTCTTTTTTTTCTTTTTTTTCCTATCATTGCTTCCCTGCCCTAGAGATGCAGTGGAAGTTCTAATAGTAGTTTTGGATATGACAAGGGCAAGCAAACTGAAATTTAATCCGAAGAAGACAGAAGTAGCATTAAGTGGAGAGGACTGCTAGATGGGGCTGCACTCCCTTGAGGCAACAGGTTCACAGATTTGAACAACTCCTGGAATGAGTCATGGTCCTGGACATTCAGATAGCCAATTGACAAATTTTATATCGTATGTCAGCAGTTCTCTTTCCTGGAAGAAAGTGGTTCAGACCTTACTCATCTGTATTCTAGTAACTTCCAGTGGTTTATCTACACTGCAAAAATAATGCAGTTTGACACCATTTTAAGCACTGTAGTTCCATCTTATGAAATCCTGGAATGTGTAGTTTTACAAGGTATTTAGCATTCTTTGCTAAACAGTGCTGGTACCTCACAAAGCTACAGAATCCCAGAATCCTATAGAATGGAGCCAAGGCAGTCAAAATGGCATCAAACTGATTTATTTCTACAGCGTAGATGCACCCCAGGTTAGACTGTTTTAATATGCACAGTCTTTCCTCTTAGAAGCATCAGCATAACTGCCAGAGTTTATCTGGTGCCAGTAGATTGGCTCAATTTGTTCTAGTCCTTTCCCAGGCTCACAGATTATCCATTTGTTTTTAGGCTCCTTTGAAGATTCTGACCTGAAATCTTTGTAATCCGTAATAGTCCAAGGCTCGAGTAACTACCTCATCCCTACATATACTCGACTGCAAACTTAATTATACCTATCTCTGGGGCTCTTTTCCAGGGACCCATTCACACTACATGATTATAGCATTATGATTCCACTCTAACTCCCATGGCTGCATCCTGTAAAATCATGGGATTTGCAGTTTAGGGAGGATCATTTAGAATACTCAGCCAAAGGACTCTTGTGCTTCACCAAACTACAAGTCTTGGGATTCCACAGGACATTGACATAACAATTAAAATGCAATATAGCACTATATGTGTGTAGTGTAAATGGGCCCCAGGTCTTTCCACTAAGAGACATGGTAGGTGGGCATCTGAGAGTTTACTGGTGAGAACGGCTGTTTTGTTTGCAAGGAGGGGTATCTACAATCTGGGACCATTATTATAGCAGTAAACATTTTTTCAGACAAGTGGAATGTATTTTCTTTTAGGTTTCCTGTAGGCATCTCATTGGTCATCAGAATATTGGAGTCAGTGGACCTTAGGTCTGACCCAACAGCCTCCCGTGAAAGAGCAGCTAATCTGATTTCTGTTCTTTTTTACATGATAGTTCTATCCAAGCAGGCCTTTTTGAGAAATCACATCTCAACCTTTTGCTGATAATGTTGTCTGTTTTTTTAACTGTGAAAATGTATAAGTTGTTAATTTTTATTTTATTTTATTGTCTTTGATTGTTGTCATCTTACTGAATCCTCTCGGCTAGTCCCCACCAAACAATTGTTGAATGTTGATTCTAGACACATATAAATCCCTTTGATTCAATGGATCTACTCTAGTTCTAGTTGATACGACTAGTAGGTTTTAGACCATTGTCCATAAATCATATTAAATTTTACAAGCAAGTAGGTAGTAATTCTAGAAAGGAAGCTGTCTTTAAAAAAAACAATAGTATTGATCTCGGGGGTGCTACATCAAGATTTGAAAACAGGGCTCAGATAGGAATGAAATTTCAGTGAAAAGGATTCAAAATTTTCAGAAAGATTTGAATGTACATCCTAGGGAACATTCAAAATTAAATTGTAGTTATTGTACGGCAAGTATTACTAACAATGCTAACAACAACAACATGTATTTTGTTGTGGTTTTGCAGTGCCTCCTTATAACTGTAGCAATTTTAACAACACAAGGCAGACATGATATAAACAATAGTGTTTGCATATGTAAAACACCCTGCCAGGAAGTATAGATAGGCACACATAAACAATATAGTCTGACTTATGTGAAGGAAAAGAAGGCACATCTTTCTCTCTCACTTTCTTTCTTTCACAAACACACACAAACAGAAATTTTTACCCCTTTCTAAATGGTACCTAGAGCATTCCAAATTTACTCCTTTCTGAGCTATTTGCATGTAGTTATTCCTTAGGAAACAGTGGGGCCTCCTTCTCTTTTCATGGACACTTAACACTAGGAAACTTCATATCCCTTAAAAAGCAAAGGAGGGCAGAAGATTAAAAGGAGAGGATGGTGAAAAGAATGCTTTAGCTTTGATGTCTGAACTATCTGGTCTGTACTGCTGGAACGTCTATAGTCAAGACCAAGCACAAAAGCACCCTGGGGAACACTAACTAGCTGGAACATCATGCACTACTGTAGAGTATTTTCAGCCCTCATTTAGGACTAGAAATGTCAAGTCTCCAGATCTAAATACATCACCAAAAACAGATCAGAAGTGCCATGTGAAATTTCAGAACAATGTAACTAATTAGAATCTGGGATTTACTAACAGGTGAAAACATGTCTCCAATGCAAACTGGCATGCTTCTGCTTCTGAATGAATTGGCCCTTCCATATACCTTGCAGTGCTTGCCTGCTCCTTCTCATGCCTCTCAGGGAATCAGCAGATAATGGCCTGGCCAGTCTAGAAGAGATTTTCAGCAGATTCAGATGCTTCAACAGCTAGAAGGGAGGACCAATTCAAACAGGGAAAAATTGCAGACAGAGCTATTACTTTGGGAATTCACTGCTTATACGTGTATGGGGAGAGCTCCATGTTTTAATGTTACTATATATTTTTTAAAAACCCAAAAGCAAAATTTATTTCCCTGAATGTGGAATCTTATTGTCAAGAAGACTTTGGTGAAATTCTTTTCTCTGGCATGTTAGCTTTCCACAGACAGAAAGCAAGGTGTTCTTTATTTATTTATTTTCTTGCTGTTGTTGTTTTTAACATGGGAGAACATTCAAACAAAGGAAAGTTAACCAAGGGCAAGTATTTCTGCACATCTGTGTCAGCCCTGAATTACCCAAACATTTTGAACAAAACAGAACCAAACACCAGTTTCACCAGCAGAAAGAGAAAGAGGGTGGAGGAGGAACAGAAATCCTTCATTCACTGCCCTGGACTAAAAGCAAACAAGAGAAAATGATATGGAGTGGGGGAGACTGACTGCTCAGTCAAATGCACAGGACATGCAGTAGGTTGAGAGTGCAGTTGACCACTTGTCTGCTTGTGTGATCAGGTGACAGGTGACAAAAAATATGGCCATTAATAGTGTCTGCAGCTCATCTGGCTTAGGACACCTGCTCCTGACTGCTTCCGCCTGCCACCTGCCCCCTCACTTGTCTCTGCACTGGTGTGTGAACTATTGCACCAGCATGAGGACTGCAAACTGGGGTTTATTTTGCTCCAGTGTTTAGCCCTGGACCCGAAGCGCAGCTTGGGCCTGGTTTCCTCCCATTTTGGCCACGTGCATTGTTTAAACAGGTAGGTTGCAACATGAGGCAGAGTTGCTGCTTCTTACTCATGCAGTTTGATACAATTGTTAAATTCCAAGGGTTTCAATGTCTGGTCTAGACCCACTGAGATCAATTGGATTTACATTGGATATAACTAAGTAAAGCACCATAAATCTTGATCAAATGCACAGCCTTTGCAATAGTTTCATAAACTGCCTTCCAAGAAATAAGGTTTTAGTGCTATCATTCTGGTTTTTCAAACAAATGGATCTTTATGTCTTCTGTATTTCAAATGGTATTTTTTAATTAAGAGCATTAGGGGCAAGGGCTTTTATAGTAAAGGTAAAGGTAGTCCCTTGACATGAATGTCTAGTCATAACTGACTGTAGGGGCAGTGCTTATTTCCATTTCTAAGCTAAAGAGCTAGGATTGTCAGAAACTACTCTGTGATCATACAGCCAGCGAGTGTTGTCTAAAGACAACTCCATGGTCATGTGGCCAGCATGACTGCATGGAACACTGTTACCTTTCCACCAAAGTGGTACCTATTTACCCACTTACACTTTTACATGCTTTCAAACTGCTAGATTGGCAGAAGCTGGGACTAATGATGGGAGCTCATCCCATCATGCAGCACTTCTTTTAAAAATACAGTCCACCCTCCATATACGTTGATTTGCCATCTGCGGATTTGAGCATATGCGGATGGCAAACCTGTGGGGGGGTGCGTTGGCAGAGGAGGAGGAGGAGGAGGAGGAGGCAGAGATGAGGAGGAGAAGGGAGAAGGAAAATGAGGAAGAGCGGAAAAAGCAAGGGAAGAGGAGGAGGAGGAAGAGCCGCTGCAGCAACGATGGGGAAGAAGTGGAGGAGGAGGAGAGGAGGAGGAAGAGCGAAGAAGTGGAAGAGGAGCGAGGAGGGGTAGGAGGCAGGAAAGAGGAGAAGGAAGAGAAAGAGCCACAGCAGCAGTGACAGGGCAAGAAGAGGAGGAGAAGAGGAGGAGAAGGCAGGGAAGAGGAGGAAGAGGTACCCCCCCTGTTGCCTGCCACAATGAGAACCATGAGGCTGCCATCAGGGAGGGTACGAGGGCAAAGTGCCATTGTCCTCAGTGGTGGCGCAGCCACATGGCCGTGCCACCATTGAGTACTATGGGACTTCAGCATTTTGGTATCCGCAGGTGGGGGGTCTGGAACAGATCTCCCGCGTATACTGAGGGCCCACTGTAGAATTAAAGCCTGTCAATATTAATATGAATAAAACAGCAGCAATTAAAAACACTGTTGTTATTGTTAATTGCTGTCATGTCAATATCAACTTATGATGACTCTGTGAATGAGAAACCTATAAGTCACTCTGTCATCAACAATCCTGCTCATTTCTTGCAGACTTAGGGCCAATCTCTCCATCTGGAATGCCATCTTTCTTTTTTCCTACTGCCTTCCACCTTGCCAAGCCTTATTGTTTTTCTAGTGAGTAATGTCTTCCCATGACATGACCAAAGTATGACAGTCCCAGTTTAGTCATCTTTGCTTCTAGGAAGGGTTCAGCCTTGATTTGCTCTTGATTGGTCATTTTAGGAATTCATGGTATCTACAGAACTTCTTTCCAGCACCATATTTCAAATAAGTTTATTTTCTTCCTATCAGCTTTCTTCATTGTCCAGCTTTCACAGCCACACATAGTAACTAAAAATATGATGGCATAAACCAGTATTCAATTATATATCTTTACATTTCAGGATTTTGTCTAGACCCTTTATAGCTGCTTTCCAAGTCCTAGTCTTCTTCTGGTTTCTTTAATGTAGTTTCCATTCTGAATACAGACTGAGCCAAGGTATGGAAAATCTTGAACTATTTCAATGTCTTCATATTCTGCTTTAAAGTTATGTAAATCATCTGTGGTCATTTTCCCTCTAAAATTCATCTATAAGCCTGCATTTGCACTTTCTTCCTTTACTTTCTTCAATAGTCATTCCAGGTCTTCGTTATTTTCTGCCAATTGTATTGCGTCATCTGCATTTTTGATGTTCCTTTTAACAGTTTTCACGACACCTTCCTCCAGATCTAATCCAGCTTTATGTATGATATGTTCAGTGTACAAGTTAAACAACAGGGTGATAAAATACAGCTTTGTCTGACCCCCTTGCCAATTGGAAAACATTATGTTTCTCCATATTCCATCCTGTTGATAACCTCATGTTCTGAGTCCAGATTACAAATCAAGACAATCAAATGTTGTGGCACACCCTTTTCTTTAAGAGCGATCCATAGTTTTTTATGATTTATATAATCAAAGACTTTGCTATCATCTATAAAACACAGGCTGATTTTTTTCTGAAATTATGTGATGCATTCCATTATCCAATGTGTATTTGCAATATGATCCCTGGTGCCTCTTCCTTTCCAGGACCCAGCTTGGACATTTGGCATTTCTTGCTCCATATATGGTAAAAGCCTTTGTTGTAGAATTGTGATAAATACAATGATCCTGTGGTTACTGCAATTGCTGGTGTGCCCTTTCTTGGGGACAGGAATGTATATTGAGTGTTTCCAATCTGTGGGCCATTCTTTTGTTTTCCATATTTGTTGACAGATTTTAGTTACAACTAGATTGGATACTTTCTCTGCAGCTTGAAGCAACTCTGTTGCTATGCCATCTGTGCCTGGTGATTTATTTCTCCCTAATGCCCTGAATTAGAAAAAACATAAGGCAGATTAATTAAAACAAACCATTCTAAAAGCAGTTAAATGCATCAATTATAAGAAAACAAAAGTTAACAGCTGTCTGGATTAAAATTCCTATTCGCTGCAACCCAGCCTAGCTAGCAAATGCCTTCCTGAATGAAAACATATTTGCTTACCAATGGAAAGTCAACAAGAGAGAGTGACAGCCCAGCCTCCCTTGGTAGGGAATGACAAAACCTGGGAGTAGCCACCAAAAAAGACCTCTCACACATCCCTATGAAAGTGCTTTTGAGGTTAGCCTTTCTTGAAGATTTCAAAGCCTAGTCAGGCTTGTATGGGAGTATAGGACCCGAGTCATAATCTAAACTGGATAAACATAACTAAAAGTAGATGCAAATGAGACCACAAGAGTAAAGAATTTGAGCACTACAGTGATCCAAACCAGAAGATAAATAAAGTATGTTTCACCATCAGAATATGGGATGTTACTTTAAAAAAGGAACTACTTACTTGACTCAAAACTCTAATCATCCAACAGATCATTAATTTTTTCTGCAGTCCAAAATGATAACCTGCTGAATTATTAATCATAAGCAATTGGTATGCAAAGGTATCTTGTAGCACCTGAGACTAACTGAGAGAAAAAAACTGGTAGCATGAGTAGACTTGAGCCCACTTGCTCAGAGATGTGCATGTGCATGTATATCTGAAGTACATCTCAAGTATACAAAAGCTCATGCTACCAGCTTCTTTCTTTCAGTTAGTCTCAAAGGTGCTACAAGATCCCTTTGCATATGATTTTCCAGACTAACACAGCTATGTATTTGAATTTCATTGTGAGCAAGTAACTCTTGCTGTTATTATCATGTACTGTAACTGAAAAAAGAAAAAAATATGTTCTCTGGTTCCCCTAAGTGGCCAGTTCAGATACTGCACTGTGAAAATTCTGAGAAAAACAGGAAAAAAAAACATTACAGATCAATCCTATTCATCTGCATTGTGACCCAGCCACCCATGGTACCCTTCCTCCTCCTTCCATGGATCAGATGGACTCAGCACTCATGCTCACTAATGAGTACCTGGCAGGCAACCTGTTCCTACTCTTCTGAAAAATATGAGAGTCATGGTCATTACTGGCGAAGAAGAGGAGGAGGAGGAGGAGGAGGAGGAGGAGGAGGAGGAGGAGGAGGAACTTAATACCAGTTTATTACTGAAGCAAGCAGCTAGCTACCAGAGTAAACTATTAGAATAATCAGATACCTCCGAGCTCTGATCACCATGGCCAAATCAGGCATCTCCAGGGTCTTTTTCAAACTACACAATTATACAAGAAGATGGCTCCATCCTATGGAATCATAGCATTTGTAGTTTTGGGAAATATTGGATATTCTCTACTAGAACACTGGGAATTGTCCAGTAGAAACAGAAACTCGATGGAAATTATCTAGCACAGCAAAGCTGAGAGCGAGCTTTTTAAATCACAGATATCATCATTGCCTCTTTTACATACTAAGGACTGAGCCTTGCTGGAAAAAAGGTGTTGTCCAACCCATTTTCCCACTGAATCCCACCCTGACACTTTTGAAAACCAAGTAGGGTAAGGATTATGTCTATATAGGATCACCTTTCCAAAGACTCTGCCCACATTCTCTTGCTTTACAAATTGAAATGTGCCAATTATCAATGAGTACACAAAAGCCAAAGTTATGACCACTGGACCTGCATCAATGGCAGCATCCAAAGACTTTATCATAAATCAGAATTAAATCTGGATAATAGCACCTTTGGCAATACTCATCACATGATGTTGCCTCCAAATCGTTGCTGTTGTGCCTCCAAAGCATGGTAAGAGCATACCTTGCCATTGATGGGAAACACCTGTCAATAAGCTCCCAAACACTCTGCTATGACATTAGTCCTCTGGAGCAATACATTTCTCCAGCTGCAGTCCCAAGACTGTGCATTCATGTGGTCTTAGTTGGCTTCTTTCTCCCTCTCCCCTTTCTCCTTTCATATCCCCAAACAGACTGGTTTTCTTTTCTTTTTTCCAAGTTCCTTTCCTTGCCCAGTTCTTTTCCTTTCCTTTCCTTTCTTTTCCTTCCTTCTCTTTTCCTTTTTTTTTTTTTTTTTTTTTGGGGGGGGGGGTGTTCACTAAATTGCATTGCCATAATTGTTAAAATGCCTTATAACTAAAAATAAAAATAAAAGGCATGCTGGGTTGGCCAGTAGGGCAGGGAGGTGTGTTAAGGGGAAATCCAGAAGATAGCTGAGGAACTGTCCATGGCTGAAGCAGCGCAGGTCTTACTGCTTTATCACACTAGGGGGCAAACAGGATTTAAACGAGAGTTAAACAAGAGTTTAACTCTTGTTTAACTCTCGTTTAAATCCTGTTTGCCCCCTAGTGTGATAAAGCAGTAACTCTTGCAGAACATGCAATATTGAGGGCTCCCAAACTGGTATGTATCTGCTTTGCTAACACAATTGTGGTGAGAATGGGGCCTGGTGATAATGTCCCAAGTCAAAATATGTAGAAGTGATTTAATCTTCAAAATATTGTACAAATTGATCACGTGTTGTTGAGTGGTCTATGTTGTTTTCAGATACTGTACATTAGAAGACTATACTAAGCTTTTGGTCACCCCAAACAGCTTCATTGGGTACAGTGGTGGCAGAGAATAAACTACAGAGTAAATGGTCTCTAGTCCATAATGAGTCAGATTCTCAGTTTTCTGTCAGTTTATTTCACCACTGCCCTGCTTACCACCTGTCCCCCCAAAACAGGGTTCTATTTTATTCTCTGTGTGAGACAACATTTGGGTCCATTCATAAGTAGGCCATTCTAGAGGTCAACCAGGACTTCGACAGAATTGCTGTTCAGGTGACAGAAAAATCCCCAAGAGCCATCTGGAAATAACCATTTCATTGTGAACAAGTTACGCTTGCTATTATTACCCTGTAACTGAAAAAAGTCTCCATCAGTCTCCTAAGGCAGACCCTCTTAATTCCCGCACCCTCAGACTCTAAATTCCAGTGAATCTGAACCCTAGCAAGTAAAATAAGGGAACTACAGAGAAATTTTTCATACCAGCGTCATGCAAAGCATCACAGAAAACCAGGTGCAAAGTGAATGGCCACTTATCAGTATGGACAGACCCATGAAGTTCTGAGCCCTTTCAACAGGATTTGTGCTTGGATGCTAAGTCGATCAACACACAAGCTAAACAGATTCTTTTGCTGAGCTTATCGCGCTAGTTTGGGAAGTGAGACTATTGAGCCAGGCGTTGCAGGGTGGGGAGGGAGAGAGGGTTGGAATACCAAAGCAATCCCTTTTCTGCCCTGGTCAGTCCCCACTTTCAGATATACTCAAAACGGACAGACTGGAGAATGGGCCACCTGATGAATAGGACTAGAGCCTGACAGTCCACTGCAACTCTGCTTCTGTGCTACTCTTGCTAGCTGATGCACAGACAGTATGGGGTGGGGGCTGCTAGATTTGGCAAAAATGATCCCACCTGTTTTTCATTAAGCCAGATCTCTGTGATACAACCCAGCTTGGCGTGTTCACCTGGAATCAAGTCCTAGACAGCTGTTGTTTTGCCATTAATCCAGTGCTATTCACCCCCCTGGGAAGTTCTTTATGAGCTATCCAGGCCCTCCGAACTGAGAGAAAGTATGGCTAAAACCTATTGTTAGTTCCCACTAAATGAATAGGATTTATCCAATCAACAGTTAAATCATGAGTGCATTTTAGATGAGTCTAACCAAGAGGATTTGAGCTTACGGGTTAAACCTACAACTCCTCCATCACACACCATCAGAAGACCCTGGCTAAGTCCTTACAGATGAAACCTTGCCAGCCTTTCAGCTGGGAGGAGGATCCTGGCTGCACACTCTCTCCTCACAAGGGATGCTGACAACTTTCTTTTTCTTAACTGTCTTGAGATGGCTGCAGCTTTTGAGGGGAGTTCTATAAATATCTGAAGGAATGAGATGAATTCACTCTGAGGATGTAGAATCAATACAGCCAGTGTGGCCTAGCAGTTTGCGTGTTAGACCCTGGAGGCCAGGGTTCGATTCCCAGTTCGGCCATGTAACCCACTAGTTGACCTTGGGCAAGCGTCACACACACTCTCGGCCTCAGAGAAAGGCAATGGCAACCCTACTCTGAACAAACCTTGTCCAGGAAACCCCATGATATGTTCACCTTAGGGTTGCCATAAGCCAAAAAACGACATCAAGGCACACAGTGAGGCCTACCCAAATCCGGTCAAATAAATCACACCACCTCCAATTGTCCAATTGACTTGCAGTGCTTCTTCTCCAGCAAGAGGCCGCTACACACATACACACACAGACACAAACCTGAATAAAGAAACTCTATGGACAATACAAAGAGCCAGAGCAGCTTTGGGGAGGGGGAGATTGGAAAGACTCTAAAAGCAGTGGTTCCCAACCTTTTCTATGCCCCAAACTCCTGGGAAATGTATGTTTAATATTCAAACCCCCTACAAAAGTGACATCACGTTTGAAGAAGAGGAAGTCCGATTTAATTTTTGGACCACAAATTGAGCCACATACATTGTGAGTGAACAAACTGAACTTTTTTTATTTTAAAAAATGCAAATAATACATAAAATGCAAATCTAAATGGAGCAATCAGATTGTAATTTATACAGAAAAAACAAACAAACGAGTGATGACTCCTGACCTGTCACTCAAGGACACAAGCCAGAAAGCGTACCACCAAATGAAAAATGACAAATGGACTCCACTGATCGGATATAGATCAGTTTTATAAAGATTGAATGCTGATGGCAGAATATTTGAGATCAAGTTGGGGTCAAGCAACAGCTCAGAGGGAAGAAAAGGGCTATATTAATACACACACAAACACTACATATATATATATATATATATATACACACACACATATACATACACACACGTATGTATATATATATATAATATATATTTGTACAGTATAATATAAATTGGTTGTGTTTATGTTATAGAAATATTAAAGAAAGAAGCTCTTTACCTATTTAATACTATTTTAATATGTATATATCTGTGTGTGTATATACACACACACATATATACATATTAAAATAAATACTATTGTGTATTGTGCAGATATTAAAGAAACAAGCTCTTTACTTATTTAACAGAATCTTATTTAATATGTATATGTATGTATGTATGTATATATATACACACACAGAGACACACATATACATATTAAAATAGATACTATTAAATAAGTAAAGAGCTTCTTTCTTTAATACTTCCATAACATAAACATGCCCAATTTCTTTGAAGGATGTTACTTTGTTTTACTTCTTAGTCAGGAGAAATGGACTGGTGATGAATCTTAGAAAAGAGCCCAGAACCAGAGGATGGGAAGTCATTCATTCCTCTCTCTCTCTCTCTCTCTCTCTCTCTGTGATATGCGAAGTTCCTCAATCAGATGTCTCCTGAAGGTTTTGCGAAGGTTATTTGGTTTATGAAATAAATGGATTTAAAGGGTGGGGGTGGGGGGCAAGGCAGTCTTTGCAACCCTCCCTGGCTCTCCCCCTGGGTGAGGGCAGGGCACCCAAGGATGGGACCTCCTCCTCCTTCCTTCCTTCTGGAAAGCTGTCAGCAGCAGGGGGGTCTCGGTCTCCTCTCTCTCTCTCTCTTTCTTCCCTCCTCCTCCTCCTCCTCCTCCTCCATGGCTCTGCTCCGGGGCGTCACGTCCTCCTCTCCTGGGCAGGAGGAGGGAGGCAGGGAGGGAGGGAAGGAGGGAAGGAAGGAAGGGGTCTTGTGTCAAGCGCCAACACACACACATATATATATACACACATATGTATATATACACACACACATATGTACATATATATATATATATACACACATACACATATGTATATATGTATTTCTGTATGAGATATATATATATATATATATATAATACGCACACAGTGTGTATGCAAGTATGTGTGTATATGAGTGTGTATGTAAGTATGTATTTACATATATATAAACATATGTATTATATATATATACATATAATATACATATGTGTAATATATATATATATATATATATATTATACTCACATGTAATATATATGTGTGTGTACTATACACATACATATGTATTATATATAAATATATATACCCATATATATTATATATTATACACACATATGTAATGTATGCATATATATACACACACACACACATATATGCATTATAGAAATATATACATTATACACACCTATGTATGATATACACACACGTTTGTGTATATATATATATATGTGTGTGTGTGTGTGTGTGTGTGTGTGTGTAAAATACACACATCTATGATCCACCCCCCTTTCTTCCTTTCACTTCGAGTCCTAGCATGGAGAAGAGAGCGGGGGAAAGAACGGGGGACTGAGCGGAGGGCAGGGAGAAGAAATGCCAAGGGAGCCTTAAGGCGAGGGAAGAGGAGGCTCTCTCTGGCCCCCTTCTCTCCGCTGCCCTCCATCCCGGGGCCTGCCTCCCAGTCCTTCCTTAGGGCTGCTGTAGACTTTTGGGGGGGTTCGGGGGGGGCACTGGATGGGGCTGAGTCTGGTGTAAACCCTCTGCAGTCCTTGCATCATCTCTCGACTCGATTCACGGATCTGCCTTGGGAAAGTCATACCATTGAATTTAACCAGCCCCTGGCCCTCAATGCTGCTGCGCCCCTTCCCGGGCAAGGAGGCGAGAAAGGGCCCCTAACTCCCCCAGAGGCAGCAGCAGCAGCAGATCCTGCCTGATCTTGGAGGCCAAGCAGGGTCAGCCTTGGTTAGTCCTTGCATGAGAGACCGTCAAGGAAGGCCAGCTGCTCTCTTTGAGTATCCCTTGCCCAAGAAAACCCGATGAAACGCTTGGGGTGGCCATAAGTCGACGAGACCCACTGACCCAGCCTCCTCCTCTTCCAAGAGCCTTCCCTGGAGAGAAGCGGGAGAAGGGGAGAGCTGCTGTCTGCCCTTAGAAAGCAGGCACTACCCTTCCAGATCCAGACCACCACCCCCTCTTGCTGCTGCAATGGGTCGGAGGCATTGCATCAGGCCCACTCCTGGTCCTTGTACGCATCCGCACTGCAGAAATAATCCAGGTTGACACCGCTTTCACTGCCCTGGCTCCGTGCTATGCAACCCTGGGATTTGTGGCCAGGGCTCTCGAGAGAGACTAGAGAGATGCCTCAGAGTCCCCCACACGTGGAGTCCAGGGATGATGATGATGCAAGGGCTGCAGAGGGCTTGCACCAGACTCACCCCCAGCCCCAGAAAGTGCAGGAGGGTCTCTGGGTGGACACAGCCTTTCGAGGCTCCCTTTGCATGTTCTCTACAGTCCATTCATTCCCCTTTTTCCCTCTCTTGTTCACACTGGAGAGAAAGCAGCTCAGCTTCCATCTAGTTAGGAAGTAGCTCCCTCCCGTCCCCGATAACGAAGGACAGAAAACGAGCCAAGTCGCATCGAAGTCACCAGAGACAGAAACTCCTTTAATTTCTCCCCCGGACTTGCCCTACGTTTCAGCCTCCCGTCCAGGAAGGATTCCAAAAGGCCCTCCATGTATACACACACACAACACACACACACACATACATACACATACACACACACACACATATATATATGTGTGTGTGTGTGTGTGTGCACAGATATGCAAAGTGGTGAGTTCAATAACTACCAGCCAGGGGCTCAGGGTCGTCTCAGCCTGGCATCCTTCCATAGGTCGCTAAAAGAAATACTTTTGTAAACCGCTTAGTACATCATTAATTGGTATAGAAATGGACTTGCTATTGCTGTACACATGTACATATATATATACACAGAGAGAGAGAGAGAGAGACATAACTCTTTTTCTGGTTCAAGGCTATGGAATTCTGGGAGTTGGAGTATGTTGTGGGGTCCAGAGCCTTGAGCCAGAAAAAGAATTAAAGCGGGGCCAAACCGAGTTATCTCTCCAGTGTGGATGCAGCCATGGTATGTATGTCAAGCGGTCTATTCTTGCCGGGAAAACCCTGCGAGACGTTCAGCGCAAAGCCGGCACAAGTCGGAAACGACCGGAAGGCGCACGCACGCATAACAAGAACAAATCTGTAGGCACACGCACACACACATACAGTACTCATCAATATGCACATATACATATACAGTACACACAAACATATACTACACACACATATACGTATACACAGAGATACATATATATGTAGAGAGAGAGAGAGAAATACACACATCTGTACATATACGTGTGTGCAGATGTGTGAATATATATATATATGTACATATTTATGAATATATGTATGTGTGTATACATATGTGTGTGTATAAATACATACACACACACGTGTACATATAGGTGTGTGCATGGGCACACCCATATAAGGAGGGATGTCCTCGGGTTTTTTTAAGCAAGGAATCCTCTGTGAGGTTTTTTTTCCCTCTGAAACAGAGCTCCTGCTCTTCCTCGGCGGCCTCCCATCCAAGGACTAACCGAGGCTGACCCTGCTTAGCATGTGTTCACATACACATATAGACGGTATGTATGTATGGATGTATGAATGCGCATGTGTGTGTGTACACATATATGTGTGCACATCTATATCTCTATGAACACATATCCATATACACATACATGTGATTGTGTGTGTGTGTGTGTGTGTGTGTATACACATACACACATATATAGAGTGGTAGCCCGGGGAGGCCACGCCCCCTGTGGGCGTGTCCAGGGCGGAGGGTCTCCTGTGGTTGGCCGGGGTCCCTCTGGGGGACTCCTTCATTGAAGTGCCTGGGAGCAGGGAGCTCCGTCCGGGCCAATATTAGCTGCTCCGTCCTGGACCGGGAGGACGCTCCTGCCGCTGCTGCTGCTGCTGCTGGAAGGCGAGCCCGATTGCCCTCCTCGCTGCCTCGGACGTGCCTCTCTGAGCCCGGGTCCCTTCTCTCCCTGCCTCCTTTCCCCTTCGCTGCCTTTTGCAGAGAGGAGAAGCGGGCCAAGCCACCAGCCGGAGCATGTCTGCTGCCCAGCGGCTCGGGAAGCTGCTCCTCCTCGGCTTGCCTTTGCTCCTCGCCAGCCTGGACCGGGCCCTGGGCACCGAGGCCACCCGACCGCCCGAAGGGGCCCACGACCTCCGAGGAGGAGGAGGAGGAGGAGGAGGAGGGGGCCCCCAGCAGAAAGGACGCCTCTCCTTGCAAAACACAGGTCAGCTCTTGGGAGAGATTCAGGGCTTTGGGGAGATAGGACCTGAACGTTGCATCCGCACTGCAGGGATAAGCCGCTTTGGCTGGGAGGCCAGGCTGGGTCCTCCTCCTTGTCCTCCTTTTTGCCCTCCCATGGGGACGAAGGACCCCCAGGGCCTGCCCTCCGCTTCCTCCTTCTGCCCAGGAGTTTCGGGAGCTTTGCTATCCAGAGTCCCAAAGTGCGGGCGGTTCAACAGAGAGAGAGGGAAGGGAAGGGGAAAGAAGCCGGGCTTATGATTAAGGACCTTTCCCGGATCGAAGCCTAGGGCTGAAGGTGCATCTGAGGAAGTAGACCGAAGCCTAGGAAAGCCTCAGGTGCTCCCAGATCCCTCCAGGTCCTGGTTCTGCAGACCGACAGGGCTAGACTTTTGACTCCTATAGAAACAGAAACGAGGGATGCTCAAGGTTCCTCCCGGACACAAGGCTGCGATGTAGGACGTGTCCTGGGGAAAAAAAGGAGGAGGTCTGGTCTCCCCTGTTGTTGGTCCTGCTCCGAATGGAGGACGTGGCGAGGATTCCTCCCGGACAGAAACAAGGAGGGCTAAGAAGGCTGGAAAAGGAAGGAGGACCAAGGCTGGCCACCTTGCACTTTGTTCTTTTGCTGTTCGTTTCCAAAGTGGTGGGGAGTGTCAGGGAGAGGGGCTGGTGCCCCCTGGGAGTCCTCCTCCTCCTGTGCCACCCTGGGCATGGGATCGGAAGCCTTTGCATGATGCCAAGCCTCCGGGAACATCCCCATCTCCTCCTGCCCACCCCAAGCGGCACACTTACACAACCCGGGACAAAAGCGCCTTCTTCTTCTTCTTCTTCTTCTTCTGCGGCTGCTGCTGCTTCTTTTCCCCCCTTGCCTTCCCTTTCCCTTCCCTTCCCTTCCTTTGGCGTGGATGGGAGGACGAAGCACAATGCCTGCTCCTCCAGCCCAGCCCAGCCCAGCCCAGCCCAGGGGGGCACACAGGCAGGAGGAGGAGGACCGCAACGATCCCGCCCTGGCTTTGCCCGAGCCTCAGCCAATCAGGGCTTGACAAAAGGAAAATCCCAAACCGCGTGTATTGCTTTTGCATAAGTGAATCCCCAACCCCCCCCCCCCCTTTGCCATCATCTCTTTGCATGGTGCCTTAAGAAGAGGACCAAGCCTGGCTTGGCCATTGGTCTTTCCCAGAAACACCCATCGGAGGGATTGAAAGGGGAAGCCCAAGGATCTTCGGTCCCAGAGGAGAAAGCCTTGGGGAGGCACTAGGACTGTGTTCACACTGGAGAAATAAACCGGTTTAATTGCCATGGCTCAATGCTGTGAAATTCTGGGAATTGTAGTTTGTTGTGGGGCCCAGAGCGGAGCGGAGCTCCGCTCTGGACCCCACAACAAACTACAATTCCCAGAATTTCACAGCATTGAGCCATGGCAATTAAACCGGTTTATTTCTCCAGTGTGAACACAGCCCTCAAGTTATACAATGCATCCCGTTCTAAAGGCACTCAGGTTTATTTGGCCTTTGCTTGGTTTCTGTCCTACTTTTGAGCATCTGCTCTTCCTCCTCCCTTTCTGTCTATTAGTGTTAAGTCAGGAAATTGTTTTATTAGGTATGGTTTATTTAAACAAAACAAAAAAAAAACCCTAATAGATTACTATTATTGTTATATCCCAGTATTGGAAGTATAGGAGCCAGCATGGTGGGGTGGTTTGAGCACTGATTGGACTAGAACTCTGGAGATCAGGGTTCAAATCCACACTCAGACATGGAAACCTACTGGGTGAGCCTGGACAAGTCACACTCTCTCAGAGGATGGCAATGTCAACCCCCCCCCCCAAGGAAACTTTCCAAGGAAACCCCTTGATAGGGTTGCCTTAGGGTCGCCACAAGTCAGAAATGACTTGAAGGCACACAACCAATTTTAAAGTATAGCGCCCCACTTTCAAATTACCGCCCAAATCTAGAAGAGGATAGTCAGACTGTTTAATGCAAAAGCAATCCAAGCTCTTGTGGCTGATAGTGGTTCCAGTTGGACGCATGCCACCAACTTCATTTCACATGGTGGTGCTTATTTCCAAGCAAGCATTCACATGGCGGGGGTGTAAAAGCACAGGGAATATGGGGAATAGGGAATAGTATAACAGAAGAAACCTGGAGCAAGATATCTGTCATGTGCAGATGTATTATGAGTTTTCTCATTGAATTTGGTGATTTGGAAGCGTGCTTATAGTAGTTATTACATGCAGCGATAAACCAATCATCCAACATTTCTTCACATTAGAAGACCCAGCAAGTCACTAAGCATTTTCAGGTGCACTTTCCTTTGAATCTTATACTGGGTTTTGTATGTTATGGAGAAATTTTGTTTCATTAGGAGAAATTGGATTTACCACACTGTTTGTTTCGTGCATATCCTACCTTTTCTCCCAAGATCCTACCTTTTATCCTACCTTTTATCCCCATTTCATATTTACAGTAACAACAGCCCTGTGAGGTAGGTAAATCGGCTGGATTTTGTAACTGTCCCAAAATCACCCAGATGAATCTGGGTATTCCCAGCCCTTGTCCACTAATAGCTATACCACATTGTTTCTAGCCAATGACACTTGCTCTGAGAAGAGTGGAGTTTTCACTTACTTTTTGTTTCTGTACCATTCTTTGCGTTTGATTTGTGTGCAGAACACACAGATGAGCATCCCCCTGTTTCCTTCTTTAAAACAAAGATGATGTAAGCAAAATAGCCCTTTGCTCTCCAATTTATCTTGCAGTTTTACAATACTGATTGTGGTGGCTGTTCATTTTCAGCTGAAATCCAGCACTGCCTGGTCAATGCTGGCGACGTGGGGTGCAGTGTGTTTGAGTGCTTTGAAAACAACTCCTGTGAGATTCGAGGCTTGCATGAGATCTGTATGATGTTCCTCCACAATGCTGGAAAATTCGATGCCCAGGTAAGCATGCATAACCATAACCAAACCTGCAGGTACAACAAGGGGATACACAGACTTGTAAGCCTAGAAGCTGCCAAGACGGCATGATGAAATAGTGGAGGTTCTTGTTAGATTTGTGTTGCTTTTGTTTACTGCAGCTTCAGAGCTAGTGAAGGAGTTCTGAACCCTTTGGAACTGAGGATGATCATGATGCAATATGTTAACCTTCTATCTCCCCTTCTTCACCCACAGATATCTCCTTTTTAGTGCCCCAAAATTTGTACTGTGGGTTCTCTACAAGTTCCACTGATTGCAGGGAGACATCATTCTGGGAATAGGCAGCTCTATGAAAGAAGCCATAAATGAGAAGTGGGTGTAGGGCTCATTTAAAGGGGAGCTTATGTCAAAGAGGTTCATAATACTGATACTCTGCTGTGTAGAGCGAGGGTGAGCAAAGTGAGACCCTTCAAGTGTTTTTGACTGCAACTCCCCCATTGCCCTTAGGTAGCATAGCCACTGGTGAGGAATGCTGGCAACTGCAGTCCAGAAACTTCTTTAGCCCTTCAGGTGTCACCCCAGAGTTGTTCCTTCAGAGAAGAGCCTTCCTCTGTCTCATGCAGATGGTCTCCGTTCCAGTTGATCTTAAAGTTTTACTCCTCCAGAAAAACATTGGTTGACACCCCTGAGAACCATGGAGCCCTCTCAGGTATAGATACTCTGTTAAGGAGAAATGGAGTCCTTATTCTGAATACCTAAACCCAGGGATGCCATGTATGGTATTCAGAACCATTTAGGTTTTGCTCAGACTTCTTCCTGCCACACTTTGTATGATCAGCCAAACTAATTTCACCAGAGGAATATTGGGCCACATAGGGTCAAGAGAAATAACCATCTTTGCTGCTGCTTTATTCAGAGCATCCCATCAGTGTCAAAATGCATTCCTTAGCGTGTCTGTGATACTAAATCTGCCTCTTTTGTTTCCTCCCCAATTGGTTTGCTCATCATCAAAGCATCCTCTTTTTATGCCTTGTACAGCAATTCTTCCATGCCAGGGAAAGGGAACATTACGATCCGCTGGATGCATTTGACTTGACAGGGTAGTTCCTAGAATGTATGTGTATTTACTCAAGATTTCAGTCACAGCCAGTGGCATTTACTGCGGTAGGAAGAAGAGCTGTCTTGCAGACAAAGATGTTCTATTGCATTGGGTCACAAGATGATCTCTTTGACTGTTTTCCCACACACAGAGAAATCACACAACCCTTTGTAGATATTCTTAAACTGCTTTTACAAACAAATGAAGCTGTCTTGTTTGCTTTCAAATTAATAGGCCTTTGCTATAATTTCCTCTATTTTTCAAACATCTTTTTAAAATCTATTTTGATCTCTTTCCCCCCACCTCCTGGGAAATACAAGAAATGTTCGCTTGATGATATTTGACACATTTTTATAACAACATTTCCTCGAGATCCTCAGCATTTTTCTCCCATGATTTTTCAGGGCAATCCCAAGTAACTGTAATTCCGTGTACTGAAATGTCTACACAGGCTACTCTGGTGAAAGAGACCAAAATACATTACTGTTAAAGTTTCAGATTGCAAATGGAAACTAATATATCAAGCATTTGTTCACTAGGTAGAAAATACCACTCCTCCACTGTGCATTCTATCAGTAGTCTTTAAAATGAAGATAATCTAACGGGTAACCCTCTGAGCCCCAATGCAAGCTCCACATTCCACATGTGTTATGGCCCAGGGACTTGCTGGGGTGTGATTTGCCTTTTGAGAGACTCAAAATGATTTTTCTAAGGGTCAAGCGGGTCAAAGGAGGGTGCAGCCCACAAAGGTCCAAGAGGAGGCAGAATGGCCCCTGAATCTTCAGATATTGCCCTCCCCAGTCTAGCTTGTTTCTGTTGCAAAGAAAAGGCCAAACAAAAGGAGTCCCAATTCTCTCACCCACTGCTAGGATTCTGCTACCATAACAGTGGAGGAGGGAGACACGCCTTATGGTGCACTGATAATTAAATACTCATTAGTTGGGATGACCTGAAAGGCATGGAAGGAATGCCGGGACATTGCCAGCTGCCTGTCATTCAGCAAGCAGAAGAAGCACTGACCACTTATCCAGAGAATTGTACCTCATCATTGAAGCATGACTTGCTTTCCAATCTAATGGCAGAATGGAGGAAGAACAGGGCTAAGAAATTGCTTAGCTTGTTCCTTGCCCATGTGATGTGTGGTGTAGGAGCACTGGCCACATGATATAGCTGGGAGCTTATCAAGAATATCATGTCCACTTTAAAACCTCCTTCTTCCCAGTCCTTTCCGGAAGTTTAAAAATGAAACCAGTTCCTTCAGATAGACTGCTATCAGAAAGCTGTTGTGGTCTGGTTTTGGGGACTGGATTTTTAACATTGACAGAAGGTTACTTTTTGGTTGAATTTGATGCATAAGGAAAAGGACACAATAGAGAGGAAAAAAATCATTTTCCAAGCCTGCAATAAATACCAAGAGGTTAAAACTACTATCCTATACAATACATGCCTGCCTGGGAATAAATCCTGTTGAACTTAGCAGGACGTATTTATGAGTAGACATGGTATAGGATGGTTCTCTGTGACTGCAATCCCTTATAGTTTAACGTAAACACCACTGAACTCAGTTGGACTTACTTTCAACATATATGGTAACTGAACTAGAATGTAGAAGAAGTGTGTGTGTGTGTGGAGACTAAAGTCACACACAGTGTCAGTGTCCTATGGGACAAGCCAGAGCTTTATGTATAGTGTTGAATTTCCATTCCCTAGCAGCTAGAAAACCTTCTCATGCCCTGCCTACATTTATGATTTCTCTAATTATTGTCACATACTTTCAATACTGTATACAAAGCCTTAAAGAACAGAATTCCCTTTTTTAAAAAAGCACCTAAGGTTATGAGGTTGCAGAATTCTGCTCCCAGAACCAGCCATTTTCTGCTCTTGTACATGATCTCAGATATTGTCACATCACAACCTTGTTGGAAAAATATGAGAAAACCTGAAACAGTAAACATTTTTATCATTATTTTTTATATATGTTTGGTTATTTGGTCATTACTTTTCTATCATGCCTTTCCTCCAGTGAGCTGAAAGCCATGTACTCGGCTCTCCTCTTCACTAGATCCTCCAAGTCCCAGGCCAGCCCTGTAAGAACAACAGCACTATTGAGATGTAGAACTGCCAACAATCAAAGGACAGATCAGAGTATTGCAGCCTTTTTGTGCATAGCTTCTTGCTGTCTCTAGTGGATCTTATCTCAAGTGACATCTTATAGTGCATTGGCTACTCTTCAGGAATACATTGGGGGGGGGGGATGTAGCCCTAGATGAACTTACCAGGATTTAAAGGCATAGCTGTATATCTTACTCTGGAAAATCATTATGCAAAGGGATCTTGTAGTAACTTTGAGACTAACTGAAAGAGAGAACTTAGCACGAGCTTTTTAGACTTGAGTCTACCTCCTTAGATGTATCCTCAAGTCTACAAAAGCTCATGCTACCAATTTCTCTCTTTCAGCTAGTCTCAAAGATTCTACAAGATCCTTTTGCATACTCAACAGCATTTGTAGTTTATGGGAACCATGCTTATATACTGTCAGCAGAACACTGGGTTTGAACAGGGGATCAACATTTTTTGGATGGCCGTTGGCATTCGTCCTCTCTCCAGCTTTGAGTTGAATGGGGATGGGAGTAGAAAGCAGACTGCCCCATAAGAGTTTGGCAGTGAAAAACAAGGGAATATTGCTCTGCCACTGCACTTGTTGACCATACTCTGGCATTGCATTTGTTGACCATTCTGAGCCTGAGCTGTGGTCAAGGCCAGAGGCTCAGCCACATCTGAGCTATATTGGGTCCCTTCTGGGAGAATGGTGGCATACAAATGAAATAAGTGAATAAACACACCTGAAGCTTCCCACTCCAGTTTAGAACTTTGTTTTTTAATAGTTTTGTGCACAAAACAAAGTTTGTGTACATTGAATAATCAGAACAATCAAAAGTGTCACTATCTCAGCAACCCATGAAAAATGTTTTGGCTTCTGGAGTTTTTGGATTTCCGAATTCTGGATAAGGGAGACGCAACCTGTACTAAACTTGGGTTGGAATGAATATCTGAAAAGCACATACAGAGAGCCATTTCAAACAAGTGAATTGTTAAAATGCACATCTTTATTGCCAGCCTTTTCAGGGCCAGATCCACTTCTCAGGCAGCTCCTTAACAAAAGGGCCCTTGTGTTGGTCCTCACTGGACTTAGCCCAGTAGTGGCAGATAGCAATAAGGCTGGGAATTTCCCATAATGGTTACATAAGCATCAGTCCAAAACATTGTGGAAAATCTAAGCTGTTCCAAGCCACCTGGTGTGGGACAGGACAGAGCAGGAGTCAGTGTAGTGACAAGATATACTGGAACATGGGCAGCTGCCCATGATTTCTATGTGTTGATGCTTGTCTGAGTGAGCATGTTGGATTGTCCCCATCACCCTCTTAGGGTAGCATCCCATGTTTGTGTAATTTGTGCGATCTCTAAAGTAGGAGTGTGCCTTTTTCACTTGAATCCCCATTAATTCTGGCCAGGCTAGCCAGTGGTTAAAAAAAAGTATGGGAGATGTAGCCCAAAAACATCTGAAGGGTCATAGTGCCCACCCAACCCTGCATTCCTTACAGCACGGGAGTATCTAGAGGGGTAGCCATGTTTAATATGTTGAAGAGGGGGAAGTACCATAAACATCATTAGAGACATTGACCTCTCCCTACAGAGTTCACCCAATATCATGGAAAGCATCTCTGGACTTGCATCATCTATTTAGGTGGTTCGTACTACACAAGTAAAGTATTGTCATTCCACTTTCACTGCATGGCTGAATCTTATGGAATCCTGGGATTTGTAGTTTGATAAGAGGCCCCAGAGATCTCTCTGGATGAAAACTGTAACTACTCTCTTCTGAACTGCATATCCAAGGATTCCATGGGATGTAACTATGGCAGTTAAAGTGAAACCATAGTGCTATAATTCTGTAGTGTGGATGGGCCCCTGATGTGCACACTCTATAATGCCACAAGGACAACCCATAGAGGCATATCACAATCCTCTGCCCCTGGGATATTATGAAATCAACCATCCTACTCATACCTAAACATATCCCATGGAGTTCTTAGTGCATGCAAGCATTTCCACTAGCTCATTGTCTCTCACTCTCTCTCTCCTTTTCTACCCTAAGTATCCTTGGAGCGAGATGGCTATTCATCTGTGAATCATGCTTTACAGAGATGCACATGTATGTGTTTTGTTTTTACTTTTGCCATTCTTCAGGGAAAATCTTTCATTAAGGATGCTCTGAGATGCAAGGCACACGCCTTACGCCACAAGTTCAGCTGCATCAGCCGCAAGTGCCCAGCCATCAAGGAGATGGTGTTCCAGCTGCAACGTGAATGCTACCAGAAGCACGACCTCTGCTCTGCGGCCAAAGAGAATGTTCAAGTCATAGTGGAGATGATTCATTTCAAAGACCTACTCCAGCTTGAGTAAGTGAGAGGGCTGCAATGTGGGACTGCAGTGGGAGGGAATCTTGGACCAGGGGCCTGCCTTGCCCTCCACCAGTGGGCTCTCCTGTTAAGTACCAGCAACATCCCAGTGCTGCCAATCTTCCTGCTGTTTATCCAGGTGGAATTACAAGTCCTTAGACTTTATTGATTAGTAAATTGCACTTACTTAGCTGTTAAGATGCCAACTCTGACAACTGTAAGGTCAGCAAGATCAGCAGTTCAAGACCCAAGCAGCACAAGACGAAGTGAGCTCCCGTCATTAGTCCCAACTTCTACCAGCCTAGCAATGCAAAAGCATGTACGAGAGGAAATAGATAAATAGGTACCACTTTGTTGAGAAGGTAGCAATAGCAATAGCAAGTATATTCTATTCCACTTACCAATGTACTAAGCAGTTTACAAAGTGTAAGCCAATTGTCCCCAACAAGCTGGGTACTCATTTTAGTGACCCACGGAAGGATGCGAGGCTGAGTTGACCTGGAGGCCCTGGCTGGTATTGAACTCACAACCTTGTGGTTTGAGAGACAGTGGCTGCAGTACAGGTATTTAACCACTGCACCACCTGGTAACAGCATTCCATGCACCTCAGCATTTAGTCATGCTGGCCATATGACTGCAGAGTCATTTCTGACAATATTGGCTCTTCAGCTTAGTAATAAAGATGAGTACTGCCCCCCACAGTTAGACACAACTAGACAATCACAGCAAAGGAGAAACATTTACCTTTTACCTTTACAGGTTTAGCTCAGTTAACAAAATAGTTGTGTTTCTGGACATTACTTTAACAGAAAAAAATGGTACCAGAGCAGATATAACATGGGAAAAGTAGAGATAGGTCCTATGCTATATATATATATATATATATATATATATTTCTGCAAACTTTTTGTTCCAAACTAAACATAACAAATGTGTGAAATAAAAGGCCAGGTAACCCTTGAATAAATAAACAAAAATATTTTGAACTTTCTAATTCCTTCTAAAAGATTTCTTCCAAAAGGTATCCAGAGATTATTTTTTATTTCATAAGCCTACACCTTTCTTACGATTTCTATCATGTTGGCCAAATTTGTAGCTCAGTGCTCTTTTAAACATGGTGAGGGTTGGGTGAGCTGGTGAGGCAATCTAATCTTTCACGTTTTCTATCTGTGTTACTTGTTCACCCATACTCATCGAGGAATTGTGGAGGCAGCTGCTGTTTACCTTATCTGTTGAGGGTAAGCATACATGCTATGTTAGGATCAGCTACAGCAGAATCCCACTTTTCCCAGCTCAAGACTCATTTCATTGTTTATTACACATGCTGCTGCAACCTGGCACTGAAAATAAGTTTTCCTCCAGCCCTTTCTCACAATCCTCCTAATGTTAATGCTGCTAAAAAAGTAAATAAAGTCCAGCTAAACAAAGGGGCTGTATAGAGGTAGGATAGCCTAGCCCTTGTCTGGACACTGGAGCTAAGAGGTCTTCCACATAAAACAGACAGCATTACAAAAAGTTGCCAGTGGCGTTTTTCTCCTCTTTTGAGTGTTTTTGAGCCTGTCATTCCCAATTTTACCCTTTCTATCTCCCTGAATATGTTTTTGAGAAATCAGTGTTACATGTTACAGTAGGAGTAGGTATGGGGGCCTTAGCATCTCTGTATGAAATGGTGAAATTTTAACAAACAAACAAAAACACCTCTTTGTGTTTATCAGAAAAACGGTGCAGGAGGCTTACTCAACACGGGTTACTTACAGATTGGTAGATGGGAGAGAAAAATGTGTGGTTATTTTGCACAATACAGGGTAAAAATGGGACATACTAATATTTGACTGTGTGCTTCACTTCTGCTCAGATATGGGGGTTATTCCACACTTTCATTGCCTTAACCTGCCATAGCATTCCTAACTGATATTGTCCAGTTGCCTATAAGGAGAGCCTTATTCAGGTAGAAGGAACATTCTCTCTTAACTAATTTTCCAAGGACTACTTACAGCTGGTGGACAGGACCAAATCTAAACACAACACATTCAAAGTCACACCCTCTCATCCACATACACATTCATTTAAACACACAAAGTGGCCTCTTTGCCACTCTTCAGTCATTCCTGTGTAGGAGGGACAGGAAAATATAACAAGAAGGTGAGGTTGAAACCCAAATGTATTAGGGATAATGCCCAGGGTTCATATAATGCCTAACCAAGATCAGAAGTATCATACAGTCAACATATAATGTTCCCAGAGGAGACTGGTCGTGTCCACATTGGGCAAATACCAGTCCCTCCCCCACCCTCCTTACAGAGAATAGTCCTGACAACATAGGGCCCAGTCTTCAGTTCTGATCAAAACTGGTCAGTCCAGCACCAACCCCATTGTATACCCCCACACATAGCAAATTTTAAAAATTCACCTTTTGCTCCAGTTCTTCCAGAGCAAGGGTGGGTGGCTGTTTACAGTGCAAGCCACTGCTGTGAATCACTCCCTCTGAAGTCAGAACAAGGCGCTCAGCCATATGAGCGATGCTGGGCATCTCATTTTTGGTCTCAGAGAGGGATCTGCAATGGTGGTGGGCAACACAGTGGGACGTGTGTACAAACAGCTACCCACGGTCACATCAGAGTGCCAGGTAATGGGAAGATGTTAGGGCAGTTCCGGGATCCTGTGCAGAGTGAATGTGTGTATGGCTAATTTCAATCTTGGGAGCATAATGTGTGAATAATCACATTTTTCTTTACAAACTAGGCTTTGGTTAGTCTGGATTTCATTACTACATTTCTAATCAGCAGCTGTTTCACAGAGGTAAAGGTACACAGGCAGTAAATATGGCAGATGGCCTCATCCACAGTCCCTGGGGGTTAATGCTTGTTGTCCTATGCAAACCATCACTTGGAAACCACAGATGAATATGCAGATATTATCAATGGTATATTTAACATTTCAAATAAACTAGGAGGCACAATTATATATCTTTAAAAAGTTAACTTTTGTGTTTCCTATAGTACTCAAAAGCAGAAAATAAAGAGATGATCAGGGAGAGAGGCTTAAAATTTCATACAGATGCCACTTGATAGTACCTCACATCATCATACAGTTGGCTTGTATATCAGGGCGGAAAATACCAGTCCTGACAAACACACAGATCCTCAGTACTTTCTCAGACTTGACACAGGTAGAATCATAGTGAGGCCAACTTTTTTTGAATGGTTGGCAAAGATCATACTGTTCATGTCTGAGCTGCCAAAGTATATGTACAAATGTACTTCAGTTAAACCTTTTCAGGCTCTTTAAAGAGCTCATTTTCCCCACTCCAAAATGATAAATGCACTCCCAAAATCTGTCATTGGTGCTCCTTTAAGTTGAATGTCTGTGAATTCAGGTTTAGCACCTCTTCTTATTTATTAGGATCAGAGTACTGTTTATAAAAAAAGATTGTGTTGACACCTGTTTAACTCTGAAATGTGGAGATATTGGTTAGCACCTCCTAAAACTAACCATGAAGGGCCTTGCTTTCCCCTCAATCCAATGCTTCTTGGATTGACTGGGTGATTTAAGCTCCTGTGTGGCTTGGAACTGAGGGTGTTATGCAAGCAGTTCCAGGCCTTCCAATGGAAGACATCATGCTGTGGACCAATTTAGCCAATTAAGTGGCCGAATAAATGTTGGAGAAGCCAAACAACACTTTAAAACTGTGGAGCTCTGTCAGGTGCCATAGGGAAAAGCTCCATTCTCATCTGTGTTGGAAAATGTTCCACACACGGATCCACTTTGTACAAGCCAACTGTATTCTAGTGCTGCAAGGAATTTGGTAGCCCTGATCATAGTAGCGCTCCATTTTGTGCATTTGCCCATGAAATTCCTCCTTTTATAGAAAGAGACCTCTCCTTCTAAACCAAGAATCTTGATTGTTTAGAAATAGGATTGAGAGATTTAGCTTATCCTAAAGACACAGATTTCTTCCCATAGCTGTGTATAACTTTGGTGATAGGTTTTCTGCAGCACTATTTATAATACAGTCTGTGATACTTTGCTAAATAAACCATTGGAACACTTCTGTCAAAACACTTATTAAGTGGCAGTGTTATAATACCCAGAAGAGAAAATCCCTTCCATCTGGTGGCTAAATTTTTAAGTTACAGGGGGTAGTTGTTTTCTGTGAAGAAAGCATTCATTTCTCAGCAACGTAGATATTAGATGGCTGACTTTTTAGAATTCTGCCTGCATGGCATCATAAAATAACACTTATGTTCCTACCTAGGAAGCTACCTTATGCTGAATCAATTATTCCATGCAGGGTTTCAAGCAAGAATCTTCCCCAGCCTTAACCAGAAACACAGAAAATGAATGTAGGACATGCTGTACACATAGCATGAAGTCAACCAGATGGCTTTCAGCCTTTCTCCGGTCTTAATGCTGCTTGATGTTTGGGCTGGTGTAATATTTGCAGTATGTTTACTATAATGCCAGTTAAGGGGCCTATCCTGTCAGTGACATAAATGAAACAGGCACATACTTGTATATATTTCTTCTGAGCACAAGCAAAATATCAGTCATTTCTGGGTTGTGTTGAATCATGCATCTTCAATATAGGATATGACTCAAATCATTTCAGAAAGCTGCAGTCGTCTGTTGGTCCAAAGGTGAAGTGTTGCATCATGCATTTTCAGTACAGGATATGACACAAATAATTTAAGAAGGTGCAATGGAATAGTCTGTTGGCCTTAAAGTGGAGTAATGCCAGATGTGATAAAGATTCTATCTGTGTCTGCATCTGTATTGCAGAATTAATACAGTTTGATATTGCTTTAACTGCCATGGCTCAATGCTAGGGAATTCTGGAATATGTAGTTTTGTGAGCTATTTAGCCTTCCCTGTCAGAGACCTCAAGTATCATAACAAACTACAAAGCCCAGATTTCCATAGGATGGAGCCATGACAGTGAAAGTGGTGTCAAACTGCATTAATTCTGCAGTATGGCAGCAGCCACAATGAGATTAAAACAACATAGGTATCCTATCTTAAAGTGGCAAGTGTATATCTGTTGCATTCTGGGTGAGATAAAAAGTGTGACAGTCAACTTCATATTCATTAAAAGTAATGTGCCTTAGGCCAGTGACTTACAAACTGTTTTCCAGAAATCCCTGTAGTTCTTCAGAAGCTTATCAGGGAATTGTTGGTGGAGAAGGCTAGGAATGTTCACACACATTGCCCATCACTGCTGGCCTTGTCCCTGCAGCATGTGGCTGCACTGTTTCCCCCATATTTGTTCTCATAAAGTAGGGTGGTGGCATACAAGAAGCCCACATAACCTGAGAGTGTACACCCCCAGTACATGTCCCAGAATCCTTTGTAAAGGGCAGGAATTCTGTAGCACACTGGTTAACAAACTGGGGCAGGACCCCCTGGGGTAGAAAAATTGAGAACCACTGCTGTAGCAGATACACTCTTGTTCCTTGGCAAACAAGTCACTGGGGGAACTACTCCCTGAAGGTAGGAAGTTGGAAACCACTGCCCTAGATAGAAAACTAAACGTGCCTGGAGAAGGACGGCTCCCAGTCACAAGCTTTGAAAGTTGAGGGCAATGCATTTTTGCTTTGTAAGGGAGGGAACAACAACTTGTGCTCATTCCAGCTCACCACAGTCAGCAGCCACACTTTCAGCCTTTTAAATGCGTGGCCCAAGAATAAAATAATTGTGTAATCATAACTTGCACTTCCTTTTTTCACTAGAATATATGCTGCTGCTTTCTAACATATTCTACATTGCCCATTCTTCCAAGATACATTTTCCCCAGGAAGCTATATTTAGACCTTCATAATTACACAGCTTTTAACAAATAGCATAACTTGTAGTTTAACCTTCTTCTGTGCTAGGGTTGCCAGATTGGGACAGCAGTAGAGAAAAATGCAGAGTAGAATAGGTAAACAGGTAGTACAGCTGGTCATACTAACTGAATTTAAGTCTCCAGGGTTAGATGAACTACATGCAAGGGTAATAAAAGAACTGGCAAATGTAATCTCAGACCCACTGGCAATAATCTTTGAAAATTCCTGGAGAACAGGAGAAGTCCCAGTAGACCAGAGGAGGGCAAATGTTGTCCCCATTTTCAAAAAAAAAAAAAGGGGGGGGGAGTACACAATCAATTACTGCCCAGTCAACCTGATATCAATACCAGGAGAGATTCTAGAGCAGATCACTAAACAAAAAGCCTATACGCATTTAAAAAAGAATGCCAATGGGGCTTTCCAGACCACCCAAAAGGGGCGGTCTGTACTCACCTCCGTGGCCCCATCCCGCTTCCCTCACTCTCTGCGGGTCTTTGCCATAGCCGTTTAAAGGCCGCTGCAAAGACCCGCCGCAAAAAAGGAGCTCCATTTTGGATCTCCTTTTTGTGCTGCGGAAAGGGCACAGTTGGTGCCCTCCTGTGGTGCAATGGCATAATGACGTGCACAGCATTTCTAAGCGCTGCGCGTGTCATGTTGCCATCATGGCGCATCCGTATGGACGCCGCCATTTAAAAATGGTGGCGTCCATACGCTTTAGGGTTAGGGAGGGTGTGGATGCTGCACCCTCCCTAACCCAAAATATGGCTCATCTAGCCCTAATCACTCCTCTTTAGGCGTGTCTAGATTGGGCCATCAGCATTAAAAGTCAATATGGGTTTCTCAAAAACAAATCATATATATATAATTACAAACTTGCTAGATAAAAGGAATGCAGACTATGTAGCATATTTCAGTTTCAGTAAGGCCTTCAACAAGGTCCTCAGTGATGTTCTTGCAAACAAGATAATAAAATATGGGCTAGACAATGCTGCTGTTAGGTGGATTTGTAATTTGTTAACTAACCAAACCAATGGCTCTTCTTCATCCTGGAGAGAAGTGACTTGTGGGGTGCCACAGGGTTCTGCCCTGGGCCCAGTACTAATCAACATCTTTATCAGTGACTTGGGGGATGGAACAGAGGGCATGCTTATTAAATTTGCAGATGACACCAAATTAGGACGAGTAGCTAATACCCCTGAGGAGAGGATCAAAATTCAAAATAAATTTAACAGATTAGAAAGCTGGGCCAAAACTAACCAAACGAATTTCAACAGGGAGAAATGTAAGGTAGTCAGAAAAAAATGAAATGCACAGATATAGGATGGGGAACATCTGGCATGACAACATTACATGTGAAAGGGATCTAGGAATCCTAGTAGATCACAAGTTAAACATGAACCAATAGTGTGATTCTTCAGCTAAAAAGGTCAATGTGATTCTAGTCTGCATCAATAGAAATATAGTGTATAGACTGCAGATAGTACCACTCTATTCTGCTTTGGTCAGACCTTACCTGGAATACTGCATCCAGTTTTTGGCACCACAGTTCAAAAAGGTGTCCAGAGGAGGGCGACTAAAATAATGAAAGGTCTGGAAACCAGGCCCTATGAGGAGAGGCTTAGGAAGCTGGGTATTTCAGATGAGAGAAGAAAAGGTTAAGAGGTGATATGATAGCCCTTTCTAAATATTTGAAAGGATGCCGTACTGAAAATGGAGCAAACTTTTCTGCAGCTCCAGAACATAGTACCTGGAGCAATGGATTCAAACTACAGGAAAAAGGATTCCACCTGAACATTAGGAAGAACCTCCTGACAGTAAGGGCTGTTCGACAGCAAAATGTGCTAACTCCAAGTATGGTAGAATCTCCTTCCTTGAGGTTTTTAAACAGAGGCTGGATGGCCATCTGTTGGAGCTGCTTTGATTGTGTATTTCTGCAAGGTTGCACTTGATGGCCCTTGAAAACTCTTCCAACTGAGGATTGCTCTTAAAAAGGAAGAAGTCTGAAGTCCTGGAACTGTTTAGATTAGGAGGCAGGCAACTTGGGGACTGCTGGACTGCAACCGCCATGATCTGGAAAAATAGCTGCTACCCTGTTTCCCCGAAAATAAGACATCCACAAAAAATAAGATCTACCAGAGGTTTTGCTAAATTGCTAAATATAAGGCCTCCCCCAAAAGTAAGACCTAGCAAAGTTTTTGTATATAAATAAATATACAGTATATAATAAATGTTCATTTTTTTGGTTCAACAATAAATGTGAATTCTTCTTCATGGAAAAAATAAGACATTCCTTGAAAATAACACCTACCACATTTTTGGGAGCAAAAATTAATATAAGACACTGTATTATTTTGGGGGAAACATGGTACCTTGAATCCTGGAATTGGGAAAGTGGTGGTGATGATTGTGATTAATTCTGTCCCTTGTATCACATGCATTGAGAAGGAAAATTTTAGATCAACTCTTGGGCTAAATGGGCATATTGCATGCCAAGAGCCTAGATGGCTTGGCGCATATCATGCCTCCAATTTACACTGGTGGTTATGATGCTATCAGAAAGGGGGGGGGGGGACTCTAGAACCACAGATTTGTATATATGTTATTGTAACTCAGCAAAGGAGTAGCATTAGTTTTTTTTCCAACTGACAGGACTTAACATTAGGAATCATAGTAGAAAATTGCTGTTGTGAGAAAACTAATGGGGTGGGGGGTGGGGGGTGGAGAAATACTGATACTATTAACCTCACCATGTATGTTATTTCGTTAAGCTGTGATTAAAAGTGAGCTCTTATTCCCTCTCAGATCCTTTTCCTAGAAAATCTATGTGGCCCTTAACAACTTACCTTTTAGTGGAGCAGTGAACTACTGTGCTTAAATTATTATGTTCTATGAAACTTAGAGCATGTGTGGGAGAAAGAAAGAGAAAGAAGCTGGGATTTTGCTCCAGTATGTACACATTTTTTCCAGTGAATTTTACTGTTTAATGCCTGTTCCTTTTGGAACTCATTACAATTTCTTTTGTGTCTTAATAATGTAGTGTCACCAGCAAATATAGCCATTCTACTATATACTGTGAGCTCCAAGTTTAGCATCAGGAGCTTCTCTATATATACTTCAGACTTGGCTTGGTGGGCTGATTTTGCATTTTCTCATGAGAATATTTTGTCTGCAAACTTTAATTTTCTAACCTGTTAGAGGTTTTGCTCTTAAAGTAGGTTACTGGAAAGAGGGAGCATTACGAGACCTTATAAGCACCTTTAATAGGATCTGGTACATTTTCCCCTTTGCTACTATATTTTCCCTTTGCTGGATACACTATTTATTTATTCTTATTAATTAATTAATTGTTATTAATTTACTAGTAGATGTACCAAGCTTTACAAGGGTTAGGAAACCCTGGACCCTCCTGCAACATATAGATTAATTTTTATCCCCCAACTCTCATGGTCTTCTCCCCTTACCCACCAACCTATATCAGTATTCTTTTTTTGCCCTTACCCACCCAGATGAGCCTTCTTTGTCCCTACCAGAGCTTTTTCTTCCTGTCTCCTGCACCACTTCTTACTGATGTTTCTGTTCTGCCACCACAGTATTTATCCAGCTTTTCTGTGTGCTCATTCATCTCCTCCATCTCTTAGTAAGCATGCCTCCCTTTTTCTCTCTGCCTTTTGCTTGTTTAGAGAATTTGTAGGCTCTACAATGGGAAGCGCTACTTGAAGTAGCCTACAAGCCTTTTGGGGAAAGAATATATCAGACCTGATTGCAGTTCCCTCTCTGCGAGTAAGGGAAGTCTCCCACATATTGACTGAAAATGGTCCTGCAGGCTCCGTATTTCAGTTCATCAACATTAATTAATTCATTGACTAAGATTAACTAGTTAATTTTACAAACAAAATAACTTAAGCATTCACACCTCTAGAATTCCCATAGTATTTATGCCACATTTCAGTTGTTTTAAATTTTACAGTCTTCCAGCTGTTGAAGAGACAGAGACATTCTTGTGTATTATTATGGATTACACTTAATAGGGTTTTGTTTTGTTTTAAAGCTGTATAGTAAACAGCTCTAACTCTCTTGGAATTGAAAAGCATGCCACAAAATAATTTCAATAAAGGTATGCATGTATGATGCTGCGCTGTACTAGTCTTGTATACAAGCCTGAAATTAAATGCCTCTCCATCTATTAGTGGGTATATAGGTTACCATTAAACTATAACGTTCTTCCCTTTCTCCACCCCCCCACCCCCCTTAGACCGTATGTTGACTTGGTGAATATCTTGCTCACTTGTGGAGAGGAGGTTAAAGAGGCCATCACACGGAGTGTCCAGGCCCAATGTGAACAGAATTGGGGGAGTCTGTGTTCTATCCTGAGCTTCTGCACTTCAGTCCCACATGGAGATTCCCTCCTGGAGCCTGAGAAGAAGCCCAATGAAGTCTCCAGCAGATCCTCCATTAGCCAAAGGGACATGGTGGTCCACTCTGAATCTGACACCAGAGAGAACTCCCGAAACACCAGAGGGGAAAGAGGTAGCAGACATCCTACAAATGCCCACGCTCGCACTAAAGCTGGGAACCACAATTCCAAAATGGTTCATGGCATCATTGAACAGGCAGAGGAACTGTCTGACTTCTCCGACATCCGAAGGTGAAAGCAGGATACAGCCCTTCCTTCCTCCCTTACCAGAAACTTCTTCCTTTGAGTTCATCTTCTTATCTAGGGGCATTCCAGAATATTTACAATATCGAGGGGTTGGTGTCAGGCAAAGGGCATTGTGGGATATGTGGCAGTGACAGTGTGTGTATTATACGTAACAGAGGAAAAGCAATGGCTTTTGGTTATTGATTGTATCCAGCAAATTCTGTGTGTAGGTGCAACAAAATATCTTCATTTAAATATATGCATCTCTGAAAAAGGTAAAGTAGGAATTAGATGCCAATTTGGGTTGTTTTTGTTCCTTTTTCAGGTGTAGGTTGATCCAAACTTCCATTCTCATGCTTGGCATTTAGACTAGGTTCAATGTTTAATCTCTAGGCAGAAAATAATGTGGTTTCCACTCTTTCAGAAGCAATAAGGGCTCAAAATGGGCTATTGAGACTTTTGTAAGCATACAGGAAACATTGTAGTTACAAACTAAAACAGTTTCTGTGAATCATTATCCTGTTTAGATGACACCATCTGCCTTAAGTGTCCCTTGTCTTGGTTTGAATGGCCCACTGTTGACTTCTTCTCTCTCTTATTCCAGCATCCTTGGAAAGCTGGCTGATTATAGACCAATTTCAGGACAAGATACTTGGTCTTTTTTAGTGGGCCCGCTAAGATATTTTCAGAAGTCTACAAAGCTACCTGATTAAATTAGATTTCCTAAATAATATAGTATGGATGCAACCTTAGATGGGTGACAATTATATGGAGGCTTAATTGGAAGAGTGGGAAAAATCTCTTTCTTCTTCACCTAAAATCAGGTCCACATAGTTTGTAGGATTGTTCCAAGGCTGACAGTGGCTAACTTCACACATCACAATAAGCCTTAGTATTTCTGGCTTGCTTTGATCATGCACACTGACCAGTTGCTCCCAGTGCAAGTGTGGGGGCTCTTGTCAAACCACAGGCAACCCATGGTTTGTTGACTGTGACATCAAAAACCAGATCTCCTGCTTATCTTCCCACCCCCACCAAGGGTATATCCACACTGCAGAAATAAAGCAATCTGACACCACTTTAACTGCCGTAAGTATCCAATAGAATCCTGGGATGTATAGTTTGGTGAGGCATCAGAGCTCTCTGACAGCCCAGGTTGAATACCTCACCAAACTACAGATCTCAAGATTCTATAGGAGGAAGTTGGTATCTAACTGCTTTATTTCTGATGTACGGAAGCGCTGCAAGCCAGGGAAATAAATCGAAGATGTAGAAAAATCATGTGATATTTCTTTGTCTTATTAGAGGAGAAACAAAACAGATTTCTGGGTTTCAACATCCTAGTAAACAAACAATAAGCAGAAGGCCTGTGATTGTTGAGCCAGTCCCTTTTGTGCTGGAAGCAGTGGGACAGCATACACCAGTTTTTTGCCTTGTTCACAGTAAGCCAGAATTCTTCTGAAGAATTCTCAAGAGTTCTGGCTTACTATGACATCAGAATGTGCCCAGTGTGCACAAAGTGCCAAAGAAATGGTGATGAACAAAAGTAAGCCATGCTCTACAAGTGATTTAATCAGGCCACTGGTTTGAAACAAACTTAAAGTCTTATCCACCCTACAGTGCCAAACCACATGTACTTGGAAATGAAATGAATCCCATACATATCAGCGGTACATCCTTCCACTAAGTGTGCCCTGAGTTGTAGTGTCCATGGTCCACTGTTATATGCCTTTACTGTTGAAAATACATCTGTTTATCATTGGCTAGGATCACTCAGTATGCTATACTTTGAGACATCAGCCAGTGCACTAGAATTACCTCTTCTGGAAGATAATACCATTCCAGTAATGTTTTCAGGTAGTTGGAAAACAATGTCATAGATAGAAACCCAAGTCTAAAGGCTTCTTGTACACATCATACTTTTTGTGTTTAAAGACTTCCCCAGTCACTGAGGTGTCAGAACAACTTTATGTGTTCATATGTGTTGTTCACACTATGTATGTGTTCATGTGCAGAGTCAACCCTGATGCTACAGTGACTGAGAAACCCATCTTCATTGGAGATAGGAAGAGACACAGCAACATATCGCAGTTCTTTCATCCTTGGTGAAGGCAGTTAGAAGGCTTTTAAAAACAACACAGTTGTACATCCAGCCAGAGCATGTTATTTGCACAGTTTCGAATAAGAATGGCTTTAGTGATTGTGCTGAGTGGTGAATTCAATCATAGCTTCAAAGAAACAAATAAACAAGCAAAAAAAAGTGAGGAATACATGGTTCCCATACTAAAATATTTGTAAATCAGCTTGTTAGAGAAGCAGTCATGACCACTTTGTCATAGCTTCATGCATAGATGAAACCCTCCAAAGATCTGCCTCTAGAGCCCCACACTATGTAGTCTGATCTTTGGCAGGTTCACTCTACAGGGATCTTTAGTAAGAAGTCAAATTTACCAGTGGGAACCAAAACATACACATTGAATGTCTCTGTCAACAGATCACCTCAGTGTGCATACAGTTTATCTTCGTTCATTTTAAGGAGGTAAATATATGTCCCCTTTTAGCTTACACAAAGAAAATTCAGGATTTTTTTTTAATTTTTATTTTGTGGAAGTGGGGTTGTATAAGGCCTAATCTTTTTTCTTCTGTGTGAAAATTGGATGTATGTGTTCACCTACTGATTCCACATATTCTTTTATTGTAAATATTTATCATTTCTATTTATTATAGTTTTCTCCATTAAAAATAAATAAATCTGAGCACTGCTGGCTAAGGTAATTTAAATATATGTTGGGACCTGTGTTGTATATATTCATGCCACTAGTACATTTTTGTTATTGTTTAAAGCAAGGAAAATATAATTTTATACGCTCCATAATGTTGTTGACAGCTTAAATCATATATTTATTGTTAAATTTCATTTCTAATAGATACAAGTGCATTTAACCTGATAATTCTATTAAGATATCTTGTATAGCCTTACTTCTTTGGAAATTCTAAAATAAAAAATGTCAGCTGTCCACTTCCCAGGAGTATCTTAAATAATATAACACCACACTTGCTAATTGCAAAAAGTTCTTTCTGTAAAAACCTGTTCGGAATACTACCAAAATTAAACTTTTCCATGGTACAATCCTATATATGTTTATTCAGAAATATGTCCCAGTGTATTCAGTGGAGCTTACATTACTTTCAGGAGGGCCTGCAGCCTGAATCCTATCAGTTTCAACTAAGCACATACTTAAATTCAAAGTTTTGACATTAGTAGAACTTACTTAATGGGCTGTTTATACAATATTAGTAAAATATATCAGTTACTGCTACTTTGCCTCACTTCAGTAGTGAACAGTGGGAATTCGAGAGCTAGATCTTCACAAACCCATTTGTCGGGGGCAAAAGCAATCTTCTGCAGATCATGAAAAGGAGGGAATAATCCCTCTCCTCTCTTGAGAAAGGAAAAATGTCTTTCAATGTAATAAGAAATGCCCCTAGTCTTTCTCAACTGGAAAAGGTAGAAGGGATCTCACATACTGAATGAGAGAAATTTAGTAACCTCCATCTGTCCAAATGCTATGCTTACTAAGAACTTCTCTTTCACCAACTCCAGAGGTGAATCATTATCCACTGGATTTTGGAATGGGAAAGGGGATGGGAGGAGTCATCAGAAGCAACTACAATGAATACAGTTGTTTAGAAAGAATACCTTTGTTTAACAGTAAGTATCTCTCCTGAGAGAACACTAGAGGCTGGGGAACTCTCACAAAGATGTCTCAACACCCTTGCTAAACTATAGTTCCAGGGGATAAGGCATGACAAACCTGCACAAAATACAAGCATATAAACAGTTTATATTCACTCTAAGGTTAAAATTTCAGAAAGATGGCCATGTTCATTTGTTTTTATATAAAAAGAAGGCTATGGCACTTTTAAGATTAAATGGTTTATTTATTTAAAAAAATGCACCAATGTCTCTTGACATCTGACTTGATTATAGTATAAACTTTTTTGAAGCATAGACCGCTTTGTGAGATTCATGAAGTGTTAGCCAAATTTCAAGTATGTATAAAGTGCATATGACTGAAGATGTAATTGCAGACAGACAGAGTAGTCAGAAATTAGTGATGGGGACAATTACACTGTTAACACTGGCTATTCACCAAAACAGACCAAAATAAAGCTGCTTCAGGTCATGTTGGAGGTATGCTGTTTAAATGACACATGCATCTTAAGAGGCCTGAAGCTGCGCTCCAGTCCTTAGGACTTGAACATGGCTTTGGCATGGTTTTGAGCCTCTTAGGATGCATGCGTCATTTAAACAGCATATTCCAAAATTACCCAAAGCAGCTTTATTTTGGCCTGTCTGTCTGGGCCCGTTATGGCACTGGGTAAGACAATTAAAACAAGAAATAAGCAGCTAAACACCTGCATGAAAATGGGGGAAGGGGGATTACTTGTATCTGCCTTCAAGTTGCCTGTCAACGTATGGCAACCCTGTGAAATTCATAGGGATTTCTTAGGCAAGGAGAACTCAGGACTTTTATCACACGAGTCTTTAAATCTGCTATAAAGCTAGAGAATAGCACCTTTGGCAATACTTATTGAATGATGGTGTTGCCATTTCAGTGCTCCTTTGCTCTTAGAGCATCCTTTTTAATTGATAGGTAACACCCATCAATACAATCCCAAACACACTGCTGTAGCATTTCTCCTCGTGTGCATTAACTTTCTGGCATGGCTGTTCTGGTACAGGGCAGTCCTGTGGGTCAGTTCCCCACCTGCCTCTCTCTCCCTCCCTATTCCAGAGCAAGCTTCTCCACACAAACCAATCTGCCAAAGAAGGAATGATTGCCTCCCCACAAGGACGCATTCTCATTCCTTCTTTGGCCAGAGGGAGGGGAAGAAACAGGGTTCTCTGTACCCCCCTTGCTTGCTAAAGAATGAATGACTTCTTCCTCAGAAGGAGGCAGTCATTCCTTCTTTGGCAGGAGGGAGAGGAGGAAGTGGGGAGCTGGGTTAAGGAGGAATGAGGAAAAAAGACACAGAGACCCTTTGGCAAAAAGGTTCATTGCACTACTGAAGGGAGGTGTTGTATTAAAAGTTCCAAAACCATTTTTTTGAAGGGGTTAATAATGCAATTGTGACAGGAGCAAGGCACATGTGATGTCCACATGTCCCCAGAGGTGCTGTGCCTTTGCCTTTCTCTGAAATACAGCCTGCCACACCTAGTATTTCTTGGTGACCTCCCATCCAAGTCCTAACCAGAGTTGGCCTACTTTATAAACAATTTCATTAAAGCCAAAATTAAACAGGACTACAACTCACCTGTATGTTAGAACTGGGGTTGCTCCCAAACCCTTGTAACACAAGACTAGGCAAAGTAAACCTGCAGGCCACATATCCCTACCAGCACCTGTATTTTTAGTGTTCAGCTCCTCCAGATGCATTGACCTGCCCTGTTCTGAGCAAAATAATTACACATTCCTTCACTGGGATATTTCCAGCAGCAATTATTGACATTTTAAATATGTAACATGTGCTCCTGCACTGCCTAACATTTCTTCTAAAAAATCTTTCTTTTCTTTCTTTTTTCCCCAAAATTGCAAGCGGACATCCAATCCCTTCAGGATATTTTCAACCATCCTTGTAGGCCTCAAAATGCTCTAAGGGGAGAAAAATGCCTGGCAAACCCATCTCATTTGACTATCTCTGCTATCAGGCAACAACACAAAACAAGAGAGTTTTTTTTTTAAAGGTTGGGAGGCAGTAGGGGGAATCAGGCAGTCAGATGAGCTTGCAACCAAAATAGTGTGTCTGTTATGACTGGTTAAAGTGTCCCTTAATGACAAAAACGTATACTGATCCCAATACCTGCACTTCCTTCTGAAACTCCCTCCACACGGTGGTCTCAGAACACTACAGGAATGACTGTTGATCTTGGAGCTCCACTGGCAGCAAGGAGATTTTGTTAGACAAACAACTAAATGGCAGGTGTAAGCATCCTATTTCCAGCTTGCACTGATGCTCACGAAGGAGTGACTAGTTCACAATCTCATATATCTTCCAGTTTGTTGGTTTGTTTGTTTGTTTCAAAGATTTATATCCTGCCTTACTCCCACAGTTGTTATTCAACTGGTGCAAAGTGAGTTCAAAAGGCAAAGGTAGTACACAGTTTTTATGTCGTTTTGATAACTTTGTAAAGCTCCGTGCAAAACAGCACTATACAAACAACAAAACAAAATATGACAGACAGGGGGAGAGGAGAGAGTGTTGACTCTTGCTCTTCCCTGTAGACTCAAAAGCAAAGTGCTGGAGCCTCTCCTAGCTTATGTGTTCTTCTTCATTGATACCTTTTGCCATCTTGACCACACTGATGTTGCTTGGCCACATGTATCTTAGTTTTCATCTGTGAAAATCTGGAGGATATGAGATCACCCAACAAACACTGTGGTTGAGTAAAACTTGAATCTCAGCCTCTGGTATGCAGAATACAACACACCATCAGTTCAGATAAAACACTGTTTAAAACAAAACCCAAGCACCCTGACATTCTCAATTTGTTCCTATGAGATATGGTATGGGGCTATCAGCTCAGAGAGCTTTAAAAGAGGATTAGAAAAAAAAAATCATGGGAACTCAAGGCTATCAATGCCTACTGGGTACATGCCAGGATCAGAGGCAGCATGGCTCTGAATATACCAGTTCCTGGAGAACAACAATAGAAGAGAATGGTTTCCCTTTTGGTCTTTCCAGAGGCATCTGGTTGACCACAATAGGAAATAGTCTGCTTGACAATAAGAATTTTTAATTCATCAGAGCTCTCATTCCCATTGTACAAAAAGTCTTTTGTTTCTGAAAGTGTCTACTGGAATTTGTATTGGATTTTACCAACTATTTCTCCATTTCCATTCCTGAAAACTTAGAACAAAGCTCCAAGACTTAAGAAAAAATGCAGGTGATTTTTAAATACAGTATAGTCATTCAAATCACACACTGGGAAGAAGAAAATTGTGGCCTTATAGGCTTTCCCCAACTGAATAGTACGGATGCCTATAAAGAATTATCTCCTGCTGTTATCAAAAGCTAGTCATGGAGTGGGCTGGTTTTCTTACTTGATTAATGTGCATCAGTGTGCACACCACATTTCAAGGCTCTTATCTTAATTTAGAAGGAAAATAATTGAATGGCAATGGAAGGCATCAGACATAAGAGTTAAATCAAAATCCAGAAATGTAGGGGCTGTACATACAGGCAGCTCCGTACCACCCATTTTTGCCCCACATCTGTGCTGCAACATCCGCATGCTGCAGCACAGATGGGCCCTCCAAAATGAGCCACTCTAGGTGGCTCCTTTTTTGCAGTGTCATAAGGGCTGTGATGCAGCCCTATGACACCTCTGTCGTGGACACTTTCTTGTTCACCCACCACCTATCTCCTACTGAAGCACTGTTATCTTTGGTAGCATGTTTCAATAGTTTAACAGAGGCCAAGCAGTACTTCAAAACATGAAGTTTATAAAATAAAGAAACAAATATTGAAATATACTTAAAGCTTTGTTTGTCTTATTCCTTAGTTACAAAAGTTCCTTAAAAATAATACTACAGCCACTCAGGCAACCTTCTCCAATATTAAAGCCAAAAGCTTCCTTAACCTCCAGGCTTATTCTGAGCCTCTCTTTCTCAGACTCCCTCAAAGCTCTCTAGTCCCTACTTCTCAGACCCTTCCCTGGCCTATAACTATCCTATAAATGTTCCCTCAGGAACCCCAAGAGCACACCCTCCCTCCAAAAATGTCTCTTCCCTCAAAAATCCAACAAAATAAACCCCCTTTCGCTCTCTGTCAAGGCTCTTTTATAGCTCTGTCCAGCCAGCTTCTCATTGGCTGGAGTCCTGGAGCTCTGTGATTGGCTGTTTCCACGGCCTGCTCACTACAACCTCTTCCTGCCAGTGCCGTTTGGGCATTGCATAATGCTTGTGTGATCATGGCAGTCCCCATGCAGATGGAAGGCTGCCATGATGCCGGTGCTGTTACAATCTAGGACTGAGGAGCGTGTGGTTGCTGCACACTCCCAAACCCTAGAATTGACACCAGCACGCCGCTTCTCCCCCCTATATACTGGGCCTTAGTCTTGAATTCTGCCATGAGCTGGCAGTGAACAGGGCTAAGGTAATCTCATAGAATCATAGAATCACAGAAGAGTTGGATTGTTTCAAACACTGAATTACCAAAATATCTTCAGGGCGAAAGGAGTTGAATTGAAGTCTACACCATCTTGTACTTCCTGGAATTTTATTCAAGCCATCCTATCTTTAGGAGTTATAGGTTGTTGCAGCTAGGATTTTCAATCTGCAGAGAGAGGCAGAAAATATACATAAATAAATCAAAATCATATTTTGTTTTGTGCCTGCAGGTTGCCCTGATTTATAGAGACCCTGTCTAGGGTTTTCTTGGCAAGATTTATTGTGAGGAGGTTTGCCACTGCTTCCTCTAAGGCTGAGAGAGAATGAACCTCAGCCTTGTGTATTCCTGCATGGCAGGGGATTGAACTTGATGGCCCTTGAGGTTTCTTCCAATTCTATGATCCTATGACTTACCAAGGTCACCCAGTGGTTTTCCATAACTAAGCATGGATTTGAACTCTCCTAGGAGCCAACACAGTGTAGTGGTTTAAGCATTGGACTATAGAGATTATCACACCGGAGGGAAGCATCCTTCTCCCAATCTTAAAATGCATTAATCGCACAATCAGGGGGAAGATTATCACACCCCTGCACACTTATCCCATTCTTCTACAGACAAATGCACACACACAAAATATCAAACACTAAATTTTCTCTTAAACCAAAAACCAAGAAAGGCAAGCAGAGCATTTTGCTGCTATGCCTAGCACTTTATTTTCTATCTTGTTACTTGGGTTATTTCAAGGGAAAAGCTATGGTAAAGAACTTTCAACAGAGTAGCCCATGCCCTAAAGCAGGAATTCCTTATGGCTACTTGAAAAGCACATTTTAATGCCTCTTCTGTGAGGTTTAAAAATATCTAATCCAGTTTAAACCCTCGGATGAGATGAGACTTTGCAAGCTTAAGTTTGATTTGCAGGAATCTATGACCTCCAATATTCTTGCTTAAGGTGCCTTGCCATCTAGAGCTTGTGCATAATCCTGCCATGGATTAGTTTTAGCCACTGGGTAAAGAGGAAAGGGAACATTTCCTGCCAGATATGTGGTGACAGAACTTAGGAGGAAACAGCCTCTAGCCAAGTGACAATAGTTTCTGAAACGAGATGCAAACTTGACCTACTTGCCATGCATAGCTAGTTGGACTCTAGTGTTTGGTTTTTGGCAAGCATTGGCCTTGCATTCCAGGAGCAAGCTATTTCTTATGAGACAAGGAGTGGATCACTACTTTGTGTCTCCTCTCTCTTTGCCTTGTAAAGTGTAAGGTGTGGTTTAATGCTTCATTGTGCTGCAGATCTCTTTCTTACAGCCTCACAGAGCTTTGGCTGGTGGCATGGGGGCAGAGAGCTGCCAGGAGTGATGATGGGATACCATGTGCTGTTTGCCTCAAAGGTTACAAAGAAGAGAGAGCAAAGAGATTGGCAACAGCTCTCATAACACCCACTTTGACTCTTGGCCAAAAGCCAGTCTGTAGAATTATATTCTGCCAACTCAGACAGTTCTTGCAGATTGAAGCAGAGAAGCTGTTTCTGTGAGCACCCTACCTTAGAAATAGCTGCATTTCAATAAAGAGGCCTGTCCATTCTTTCCAAGGGACCAATATATAAAAACAAAACTGAGAGCTGTGTCACAAGGAAAATATTTGTGTTTTGATTAGTTAAACCAAGATTGGCCTAATTGGGGGTGGGGGTCAAATAAGTAAAATGCACTAGTGTTTACTCAGCTTTTGACAATGATTCAAAATAGTGATATTGTTATTTTAGCTCTAATTACTAAAACATTGTGGGGCCACTCTATCTGATGGAACATCCCATCCCAAAGTGCCTCCATGGGCTTTTAAGTCATCCTGAGAGACTCTACTCCAAATGCTTCACAAAGTTAGTGGCAATAGCTTTGAGGAGGAGGGCCCTTAGTTGTAAGTGCACTGAAAAACCCTTTTTTTAAAAAAAAGCAGCATTTATCCATTTATGAATTATTGCAATTATTATTTTTTATTTTTAATTAAATTTTTTATTTAAAGATTACATATAATACAACATATATTTCACATAACAGATAACACAAACTAAATCATGCATTGTGATACAAAATACTTGTTACATTTCGCATCTAAAAGAAAAGAAGGAAGAAAGGGGGAAAAATCCAAACAAATAACATGTAACAAAAGGATACATTGAAAGATTATACATGAACAATTACTAATATCCTTCAAATTCTCAGCAACAAACAAATTACAGACACAACAAACATGACTTCCTCTTGCCAATCTTATTTGTTATATCATCCCAAGCTATCCCAGCCTATCAGTATTTTCCTGATTGCATGAATTATTGCAATTTTTAAAATTTATTTATTTAAGTTCTTGTTTATTGTTCTTATGTCTGTTAGGGCCTATGAGGCAATATGCAAGAAGTAAAAACATTAATTAAAACAAAGCAAAACTATTTTATATAAAAGCAGTTTTAAAAGACACACACTATGATGAAAGTAACAAAAGTCAGTCCTGCTTTTAAGGGACAAAAGTCATGCAAAAGAGTGCAGTCTTAGCCGGCACTGTAGAAAGTCATACAACCAGGATGTCACCTTGTTAGGTGTTCACCACTTTACTAAGGCCTTTCATATGTAAAACTGCTAGCAAAAATCTTCTGTATAAGACAGATGTTTATCATATATTTTACTCTATACTCTAAGTTTAGCATTTAACATAGCATTTCTGTATTTCCAGTTTTCAAAGCACTTTGCACATTTTATGCTATCATTTTAGGGAGATCAGTATTATCATAACTATTCCATATACAGTGGTCCCCCGGGTTACGAATCCCCCGGGGAATGAAATCCCCGGGGTCTGAAACCGGCGGGACCGCAAAAATTCCCCCGGGATCCGAAGGATCCCCCGGGGAACGAAACGGAAAAACCGCGCGGCCCCTTTAAATTGGCCGTGCGGTCTGTCCGCTAAAGCGGTCCCTCGGGATACGGTCATTTCTGGGTTACTAAAGGTAATCCGGAATGGATTACCTTCGTAACCCGGGGGACGACTGTATAACAACCAACGACAGAGACAAAATGTGTACTGGGCACCTCCTGATTTATAGTGCAATTTCTTACTCTTTAGAATTTATTGGCTAATTAGTTAGTTAATTAGATAATGCTTTTAATACTATTTTAATGCTTTGAATACAATTTTAATACTACCCACTTCTTTAAGAACCTATTTATCCATTTCAAAGTGAGGTATATGTGTTGTTGTTGTTCTTTTATGAATAAACAGGCAGGTACAGCAGCAAGAACCTGTCACTCTTTCCAAGCAAATCTGTTCTATCATATTTTTATTCCATAGCCCAGAACAATGACAACCAAACTGAAACCACTGTTATAGTCTTTCTAAACCTACAGACATGTGTCCTCAAAATGGGCTATTAATTCTATTTGTTTATTGCCATATTACAATGTTTATTGCAATATTGAAATTTAAGAAATAGATTTACATTATTAAGCATAATTGACTGGGAACCAGAAGAAATATGATCAGAAACCAGAGACATAGAGTCAAAAGAGACAGCCCTGAAAGAGTGGCTTGACATCGTCCCTTTGATCGCTGGATCAGGGCTGCAGCAATCACATACTGTGGCCCCAATCCAGCTTTTTGCCAGCCCAAAAAGAAGTGGCAGAAAGCCACTCCTTTTTGAGCCAGCAAAAGGCTGGATTTTGCGCTGTGGCTTTGCAGCACTCCTGTGGCATGCAGCATATAAATGCTGCATCACTGGAGCACTGCAAAGCAGGCTGCCATATGGTTGGGCGGGTGGTTTCCTGCCAGCTTGGGGCATGCATTGTCTAAACCACATGTCCCCAAGCTGCCGAGAAGCCACCACAATGGGGCTGTCTGTTTCATCCCTTAGTCAAGGAAGAATGCAGAAAGACTCTACTTGAGGCCAAAAAGAAAGAGAAGAAACAATGGATAATTGATGAAACAATTCAAGCAGTAAAGGAAAAATGAGAAGCAAAAGAAAAGGGAGATTGGAACAAAACCAGAACCATGGATATAGAGAATTGCTATAATAATCATTGCAGAGAAAATAGAAGACAACATCAAAAAAGAAAGAATAAGAGACCTCTTCCACAAGATCTGGGAACTCAGGGGAAAATTCAAACCAAGGGCAGGGATGGTTTACGATCAGAAGAGGAACATACTATTTGATCAAAATGAAATTTAAAAAACGATGGCAGCAATACACAGAATAGATATATATAAGAGAAGAAAAAATGAATAATACATGGAATAATGAACCATATGAAGATGAACTCCACATTCTAGAAAGAGAAGTTGAAGCTGCAGTCAAAGAAATTGGGAAGAATACATCACCAGGAATGGATGACATTCCACTTGAACTGCTGCAATCCATACAGACAAAAACAACTCTAGTGTTAACTTAAATATGCCAACAAAGATGGAAAATAAAGCAGTGTCCAAGAGATTGGAAATGATCAATATACTGTACATCCCCATCCACAAAAAAGAAGACACAAAAGACTGAAACAGCTATAGGACCATAGTGTTTATTTCCCATACAAGCAAAATTATACTCAAAATTCTGCTGCATAGACTCCAATCATATATGGAGAGAGAAATCCCAGAGGTGCAAGTGGGTTTCTGGAAAGGAAGAGGCACTGGTAACCACATGCAAACATACAATGAATAATGGAATGCACCAAAGAATTCCAGAAGAAAATCACCATGTTCTTTATAGATTATAGTAAAGCCTTTCAGTACCTCAATCTTGAAAAGCTATGGACATGGGAGACATGTCACATTAAAGACATGGGAATACAACTACATTTGATAGTACTGATGAGAAATCTGTACTTAGGATGAGAGACTACTGTAAGAACAGAATATGGAGAAACAGAGTGGTTCCCAATTGGCAAAGATATCAGCCAAGACTGCATTCTATCAGTCTACCATTTGTCTAATTTTATGCAGAAAATATCATATGAAGAGCAGGTTTAGACTCTGAAGGAGGAGTGAAAATAGGAGGAAGGAGCATCAACAATCTAAGATATGCAGATAACATCATACTACTAGCAAAAAACATCACAGACTTGCAACAATTTTTAAGGAAAGTTAAAGAAGAAAGTGCAAAGGCAGACTTACTGCTGAACATAAAGAAAACAAAAAATATCAACCACAGAGAATTTACACAAATTCAACCTGAATAACAAGGGAATCAAAATAATTAAACATTTCCCATTGATCAAACATTGATCAGCATGGAGACTACAGTCAAGAAATCAGAAGAAGACTGGGAATGGGAAAGGCAGCTAGAACTAAACAAGATCCTAAAGTGTAAAGATCTCCAACTGAACACAAAAGTCAGAATTGTCCAATCCATTGTATTCCCCATCACCATGTACAGATATGAGAGCTGGACAATGAAATCAGACAGAAAAAAGATCAACTCAGGAGAAGAGTGCTGAGGATACTGATGACAAACAAAAAGACAAACAAATGGGTCCTTGAACAAATAAAGCCTGAACTCTCCCTGGAAGTCAAGATGACAAAACTGAGGCTGTCATACTTTGGCCACATCATGAAAATACATGAATCATTAGAAAAGACAATAATGCTAGGAAAGGTAGAAGGCAGTAGAAAGTGAGGAAGTTTGCATGCCAGATATATAGACTCAATCACGGAGGTCATGCCCCTGAATCTGCAGGACCTGAGCAGAGCAGTAGAGAACAGGGTGTCTTGGTGATGTCTCATTTACAGAGGTACCATGAGTCAAGGTCAACTCAAGTCAATCCTACCTCCCTGTTTTTTGTGTCCACCCTTATTCTTGCTTTCAGGGCTCTGCTGCTGGGCTCTTTCTGTAATTCAGATAAGGCCATAACATATATAAATGGCCCTCTGGTTAGCAGAACTAGGAAATGATAGAAAAGCATTACTAGCTTTAACATACTCCACCGAGGGGCATGATGAACATGTGCCTTCTTTATTCACAGTGACATCATTGCACTGCAAAGGTTAGGCCATGGAAAGATAGGAGCAAGGTTAAAAATAAAGATGGTTGTATGAGGAAGTGTGTGCACACATGTTAAGTGTCAGGGAGAAAAGTGAGCATGAGTTGGCTAATGTAGTGTTTGCTATATAAGCACTGGGGCCACTAAAAAAGTAAGTTATTATTAGAAGGAAAGAACCATACCCTCCAACTGTCCTGGTTTGGCAGGGATGCCACAGTTAATCCTCTACTGCCCACTTTCACAACAGCTTTAAAAAATTTTCAGTTTCCTTCTCCTTCTCCTACCTTTTTATATGGTATATGATTTTATATGGCATGAACTGGATTTTCTGTGCAGCAACAGGCTAGGCTGGGGTGGGGGGCTGGGAGATGGAGTTGCCATAGTCTATCTGGATTCATTCTCCCTTACCAGTTGTCCTGTCCCACAGTCTGCTGGGTTTGAGTGTGCGCTTTTGAAAGTGGGTGGCTGGGACAGAATAGGGAAAAGTAAGTCTTAAAATATAAGATTTATGTATATCTTAGAAACAATAAAAATCAGAACTAGAGGGGGGATCCAATCAGGAATGGTTTTCTGCAATATTGATACTATTTTAGGGAAATTAGAGATACAGGAGAATCTGTGTGTAAGAAAGTTCGCAAGACCACATGTATCTGACGTGATCATGAAGTCTCAAGTGGTCTACTCTGACCTCATGGAATATTATAATATATCATATAGGAAAAATACTGTTGTCTAATGTGTTGCATTGTATGTGCTCAGTTATCCTCTACAGAAAGGGGGAAATAGTGTTAGTTGTGTATGATCTATGGCCAGTGTATTGCACTAGATAAGGAGGCTAATTGCCAAAAGGGAAGAATGAAAGTCCATTTTAGATTTGTCTTAATGTGGTGGCTAAATTCTCTGTAGACTAGGGTTGCCAAAGTGAAATCTGAAGAGGACTCCTCTAACTGTAATGATTGTGTAGAAAAGGGAATGTCAGCTGATGTTGCTTGTTACCTGGTGGCCAAATTCTCTGTAGACTCCATAGTGGACTATCTAAGATCTCTGTGTTCAGAAAGGAAATAAGTATTCCATGTGTTGCTCTACCCCAGCTACTTTGCTGCTTTGGCAGATGCACAATCAAAGTATTTGGAGTGAGAATGTGTTCAAGAAAAGCTGCAAGGGATGGAGGATTAGGGGTGGCATCTATGGAAATTTTCCTTCAGTCGAGTTCTCAGGTTGACTAGTGATAAGTGGGGGATTTCATCTTTTCGCTACCAGAGCCTACTGGTTTAGTACTAGGGGTCTTGAAGAAGTTTTAAAAATGCGAAACATTTAAAAAAGATGTTTTGGGAAGTCAATGAAAGGAAATAGGGCAGAGAGGGGCAACATCCTGAAAACAGGCATTAGACATTAGAGAGATATTAAAGGCTGGATACTGGAATGCAAGCATTTTGTAGTGGCCTGTGTGTTGAACTATGACTAGTGATTAAAGTTCGAATCCCCACCCAGCCATGGAATTGCTGGGTGGGTCGCCATGTGCCAAAAACAACATGAAGGCCCACAGCTACAAACAATAAAGAGATTAGAAAGACCCACTCGACTTGTGACAAGCAAAATCATTTTTTTAAAAAAACACTCAAGTTTTTGGAAGAGAAAAATATACTTTGAATATCGTAGAAAAACAAGTGAAATAGTCCAAAACAGAACATGATCAGCCAAATGTCATTTGGCTCTTTTAAAAAAAGCAGGAAATATAGCAGCAAGTATTGCTACCTCTTAACACACTTGCACCATGTGGAAGAACCCTAGCATTGTTACCTTCCATCTCAGACCTAGTTTGCCATCTTTCATGCTTAAAAGGGGAAACTGATAGCCTAGAGTTGCTTAGCAACCACAAAATACATCCTTCAGATTCCCCATTGATGCCATCAGCTACTAAAGCTAGGGAGAGTGAAGGGTCCCCTCAAATATTTTTAGAGGTGTCATTCTGATCTTTCCCATATATATATATATATATATTTGCCATATATTATTCCTTACTGTAAACTCTCCTGTGTTTGCATAAGCTATACTGTGTAAATCCAAACCTCATGACCAAGAACTGAAAACCATAACTCAGGAATTTGAAGATGAGACATTATGGAGAAGCCACAAGGAACTAGAAATCCTACCTCCTTCAAAGGCTGAATTACAACATTTTCTTCAAATACCAAGGTTTCTTACTAGAGAAATTGTGGTTTGGAACTGAACTAGAAATTCAATTAAAAACAGAGCCTTTCCTTTCCTTCCATGCTTTTTTTTCAGTACAAAAAAAGAGTGCTCTAGAACAGCACAGATTAGGGAAACCACAATACTCCTGACTAATTGAAAAAGGGTGGTATATTAATCCACCTTAATATGGAAAATGTAGGCATTTTAGTATAATGTTTTGGGCATGCCTTTGAACTGACCCTCTCTCGCTACTTCAGGAGTTATTGCCCTATGTGTTGTTCAAGAACCGGGTGTACTTTTAGGTGTCTCCAAGGGTTCTTTCAGTGCCAAACACTGACACATGTTACTGCTGTAGCATAAGCTTTATTGGTGGTAAATGATGCAGCAGATGGTATACAAGAGAGAAGCATTCTAACCCATTTGCTGATGAGGTCCAGCATCCCAGTTCTACCCACATTTATTCCTTGGTAAGTGATCAAATTCAAATCACCTGGGTTGAGGTGCACACACATACACCTCAAAGTGAGGCTGATCTAAAATGGGTTCCCAAGAGTTATATGGTACAGATGCAAACCAAGAAAATCAAAATAATTGAGCTTGACCCATCTTCCCCCAGCAGCTATGAAAACTATACAAGCTGGTTAGCAACAGAGGAAAAAGTCACTCCCCTAGTTGGTTTTCAGCTTTCATATCTTTTCCCAGCCTCAGACTGCAAAAGAATTGCAAAACATATCCAACAAGATGACTAATACAAATTAACTGTTTCACATCACTGGACAGCTATCAACACTTGGCCATGATGCTAATAAGAACGCCAAAATGCATATGCCTTGTGGCAGAGGTACAACTCATTGCACTCTACCACCCCAATTCTGATTCTAGAATCACAGAATCCTAGATTAGGGAGGGACTCATGCGTCACTGAATTCAACCCTCTGCTCGGTCTGCTCTGCAGGAACTCCAGCTAAAGCCCCCCTAATAAGTAGCCATCCAGCCTCTTTTTGAAGATGTCCAGAGAAGGAAACCCCACCATCTCTCTAGGCAATTGATTCCATTCCTGAATCGCTCTTACTGTCAAGAAGTTCCTTCTAATGTTGCATCAAAATCCCTTATCCTGTAATTTCAAACCATTAGACTTGGTCCTACTTTCTGGAGCAGCGGAGAACAGGCCTGCCCCCTCCTCTTTCTGACAGCCATTGAGGCTATCTCCGTCTAATAGCAAAGTGACTCACCATTTAAAAAAAGACAGGAACATAGTGGTATGCTCCTGTCAATTTCACACAATAACGTGAAGATTATCACATGACATAACACAATGTCACCGTTATCCCATAATTATCCCATGAATAAAGAGGAATTCTAGCATTGCTTTTTAGTCACAGAAAATCTCTGTGAATAAAAAGTGGCACCAGAATTCCTCTTTATTCACAGAATAATCACAGGATAATTGTGACATCACGTGATGTCGTGAGAATCTTCATGTTCTTGCATGATATTGATGAGAGCATACTGCTATGCTTTTTGTCGGTGTGATAATCTCCTCAGTCCTTTCAAAGGGAGTAATGTAGTTGGTTTTACAATCTCAGCAGCCCAAAGCATTGCACATTCACCCAATCCATGATATGAGACAGTTGCCTCCAGCACTGCATTCTGCCTTTCAGCCCTGACACCAAAGATATTTATTGAGTGCATAAATAGTCACTACATTGGCCTTCTAGGAATTATAGCTTTCCTTACATGAAGAACTGGGTGCTTGTGAGGAATATTTACAACCTTCCCAGGAGAACTCAGACTACACTTGAACTTGTGTGTTTTCCCTGTCTATTCATCATAGCTTCCTTATCCTGGAGAAATCCTGGATTTCAGGCAGAAGTCTTTTTTTCCCACTTGCTCCCTAGAGAATCTAGGGTTTGAATTTGGAATGAAACAAGAATCCTACCACTGTATTTTAGCCACTTCCCCTGTCAACAAAGAGAAATCCTCCACTGTGCCTGGTATCATTTGGCAAATTTCATTCACTGGAATAATTCTCAGCATGATCCAGAGCTAGCCCTAACAATAGACGAAATGAGGATTTTACCTGCAACCATGAAATGTCAGCCCAATAATACTAATACTCCTCCAACTTTCTGCATGCCTGATTGTGATCAGTTCTGCCACAGCAAGGCAAAGTTCAGGCCACCCTTCCCACAGTGTCTTTAAAGAGAGACTTCATACCACTAGCATTGCAGAGGGACACAACTGCTACTGTTGGGGGCAATGCTGCTGCCATGGGTCTTTCCATGCCTAACTGTACCTCCCATGAGGTAAACAAAACCAGAGGTCCTTTCACACTACATGCTACATTCTGATACCACTTTATCTGCCTGTTGCAACCTGTGAAATCCTGGGGCTTGTAGTTTGGTCAGAGGCATTAGAGGAACTCCCCGACTGAGAATTCCAAATCATTCTCCTTCTAAATGGCCCATACCAGAATCCCACAGAATGTTGCTATGGCAGGTAAAGTGCAATCACAATGCTACAACTGTGCAGGATGAAAGGCTCCAGAATCAATCATCATATTCACCTATGAAAGTTCTACTCTAAGTTATGTTCTATGAACTAATGTCAGTCCACAACCAATTGGCTACTGGTGTGTAGCAACTTTCCAGTAAAGAAAGAATCAGTTATAGCCAATGCACACAAATATGTTATTGATCACTAGCAAATTAGGGGGGGGGGCAATTGTCAGTCACCTCATCAAAAAGTCTGAGAAGCCCAGAGCTATGACTGTTTACCCCATGTCAACCATCCATCCTTTGCCCACCTGTCCAGACAGATAACAGTGATGGAGTAAACTAGGGCCATGTTTATTATTACCCACAACGCACCCAAACCTGCAGTGCAAAAATCTAAGTGCAAAAATCAGCTGGGGCCAAGGGAGCTTTCCTATCTCCCTCCCCAGCATAATATGGGTGAGCTCCATACCCCACCATGGTCCAATGGCAGGCATCAGCTGGCCAGCTAATTCAGCCAGGAAGACCCTCTCAGGGTAATCCCTCTCCTAAACCCTGCAACTTTGGAATCCTGGGGAGGGATCAACCCAGACCTCAAAGATGGGTTGTGAGGGGTTTCTGCTTCAGATGACTGCCCCCTCCCTGAATCTGAGAAGTTGGTGGCTGCAGCTGCTGATGTTTTTTTTTTTTCCTCAGCAGGACATAGATGGAGCCAGTTCCCCCAATTCCTGTCCACCTCCTTCTTCCAGGACCTCCCCTTGTCCCTATCCACATCCTTCTCCTTATCTTCCTCATCAACCTCCCTATTTAACAAGCCGAAGACATCAATGCATTCTCCTTTATACATATATATGGCCAGGAGTAAATGATCCTCCATCTGGAATGGCTGATGCCCATATGGTAAAGCCTGACGTAGAAATGAATTGTAGCCAGTGTCTAGGCATGCTGGATATGTGTCCAAGCAACATCAGAGTGTGGTCAAGATTCCAAAAGTTAGAAAGAACACACAAAGTGAGAAAAAACACAAAAGCTAAGCAAAATGAGGAAAAACCCACAAGCTAGGAAAAGCTGCAGCAGTTTGCTTTTTACTGAGTGCACTGAGATAGGCAAGATTCCTACCCTTCCTCTCCTTTCTCCTCTGCTGAGTTAATTGAATGCAAACTACTATTGCACTTTGAACTCAGTTTGCAGCAACTGAAGTCAGCTGAGAATGAAGTGGGAAGTGGGAAGTTAAGAGACCTTTAAAAGCAGCTGAAAAAGTGGGATGACAGAGGATTAATTGGGAGTGTCCTTGCCAAACTGGGACAATTGGAGGGTATGCACTATGAAAGCCAAGGAGAAGTGGTATTACTAGACTCCTCAGAAGCTGGAACTCTGCCCATAAGCACAAAAATGGCCACATACTTAATCCAAAGACTTCTCAAACTGCCAAAACTTGGATTCTCTTAATGATGGTGCCAGTGGTGTATTAAGCTGCAGAAAAATGATGCCCCTTGTGATTTTTGAGCATCTATTCAACAGGGATCCTTGGAAAAATAACTCATCCTTCCTGAGCTCATCCTGAACCCTGTAGCACTTATCTAAGCCTGCAGTTCATTTTCTAGGAGAGGAACTGCATTTCCCAGGTGTGGGGGCTAGTGGTTGGGATGGGGGAGGAATAGTACAAGCAGGGCAGAAGAGGGGTGAGTGTTGATAGGGCCAAAGGCTTGTGAAGTGAGCAGGCTCCAGGTTCAGGCATCAGGCATCCCTGATTTCTAAAGGAAATGAGGGTATTTTTAGCTGTTCTTTGCTGACAGATCCAGTTCCTGAGGACAGGAAAGAAGCTGAATATAACACCATCCCTCAGGCTGTGGTGACTTGAGAGATATAGACTAGTGCGTGCAGCTGAGCATTAGCTTGGAGAAACATTAGAAAGGCCTGAGCAAAGTGGGGGTTGGGGGGAAAGTTTCAACAACATAAGTTTAAAGTCAGAGAGGGGCTCCTCTTCTATAGGCCCAGTTCCAGAAAACAGGTTCCTTTTCAGTAAAAGCATGGCTGAGAGACCTGCTTTCTATTCAACAAGAGATCAGGTAAAAATAGAAACTGCAACACCCCCAACCCCCCACCCGTTACTGACACAGACAGACACACACTCAGGGAGAACTTCTATGTATAGTCTGAGCAAGATTTCCTCACTCAATTTGTGCAAAAGTTATTTGCTGCTTCATTTCCCTCAGACTTGCAGCAGCCACACAGCTCTAAGAAAGGGCAATGAATTCTCATCCGCCTCATTATATTAACAGTGCACTCATAACAAAATTCCAATTGCATGTCTAATGGCCACACACTTCCTCTAGTTGGAATAGCAACAAGGGCTTTAAAAAGCAACTAAACATGTGTTTTGTTTTTGATTACATTTATTATATTACATGCATTATAATTGTTTGCATTGCCCTGCACAGCTCATATAAAGGACAGGTTTGCAAATGTCTGCTGTATAGAGAGTAATGTAAAGGCACTGGGAGGTTTTAATTAGTATCAATGATCCTCCACCATCCCCTTCAGGATTCTCTTGGGGGATGTACCGGTATGGATTTTTTTCAGTAATAATACACTGTTGTAAAGCAAAACATTTTGGGATGACTAGGACTTTTTGAATGTGAAATTAAGACCCATTAGCTTTATAAAGGATCTTCTCCTGATGGAGGTGAAAGTTGCCAGAACTGTCGTGTTCATAGCAGGATACATAGCAGATCCATTTCAAACTGGCTTTAGGACAGGATTTGGAGTTGAGACTGCCATGGTTGCTCTGGCTGATGACCTTTGTCTAGGCATTGACAGGGGTAGTGTGACCCTGTTGGTGTTACTCTCAGCGGCTTTTGACACAATAGACCATAACATCCTCTTGAATTGCCCCAGAGGGTTAGGGATTGGAGGCACTGCAATACTCCTTGCCTAATAAAACCCTGTAAAATTCATGGGGTTGCTATAAGTTGACAGTCAACTTGAATGCACATCTGTATATGCATATCTTATGTTTCCAAGAAGGCCTAATGATAAGGCCCTTAAGCCACGTAAAACACTAGGGGTGCTAACTACAACCAAACAACCAGGGACTCATGGCACTTTGATTACCTTCTTGGATTCAATTCCTGGACCCTATTGTAAGTGAGCATTCATAAAATCTTCCCTTGTAACTTTTTTTAGAAAGCCAGAGAAGAGACAACACTTAGGTAGATGGGTGAGTGTGGGCATAAGAAGTCTTATCTGGTGGGTGGGTGAGTGAGAGGCAGGAAGGAAAGACCACTAGAGTGAGATTGGCACTAAGGAGTTTCTGACCCATGCAAAGCTGGGTACTTCTGCTAGTTAAAAGTGAAATACAGAAAAAGCTGTTAAACATGAAGCCATTGGTAAGACAAACAGGGGTGAAGTGGGGAGAAGTAGTCATCTAAATAACACTCATCTTGGGGGAAAAAAAGCTCAGAATGCATCTACATTGTAGAAATAATGCAGTTTGACACCATTTTACCTGCCATGCCTCTGTCCTTCAGAATCTTGGGATTCATAGTTTTGTGAGGCACCTGGAAGAGAAGGCTGTTTGTGAAACTACAAATCCCAGAATCCCATAGGTTGGGGATACAGCATTTAAAGTGCTGTATCTTGGTTTCTACAGTGCAGATGCACGCTCGGTGTGCATTTTCATTCTGGAGTGGTAGGTCACTAAAACAATCAGTTGATTAAAAAAAGTGTTAATATTCCTTGCCTATGAAAACTCTATGAAAATCATAGGGTCACCATAAGTCAACAGGCACACACACACACACACACACACAGAGCATGTTATATAACAGTACAATTCCTGCCATCCCCAGCCAACATACCAAGTAACCATGTAGGCTGGGTAAGATACTGTTTGTAGTCCATCATATCTAGCAAGCCCCAAGTTGGGGAAGACCAGCTTAGTCATCACCCAGGAGGTGCTTTACTGTAGCACTCACACAACCACACTGCACCCACAGTGGCAATGGTTATACTAGCTGGGGAAAGAATAGCAAGCCATTACTGCTTGCTCCAAGTACAAAATGTGCTTGTGGTTAAGTAGCCATGTGGGTGGCTCAGCCTGAGCTTCAGATCCTGAACGGTCACAGTGATGCTCTGACTGTAAGGTTTTCAGCGGTGTGTAAAATTATAGTCTAAGGACAGAAGAAGAGCTCAGCTGGATCAGTCCCAGAGCCCAGCTAATTCAGAGTCTTTTTCCAGAAATGGCCATGCAGATACTCCTAAAAAGCCCACAGTCAGAACATGAGACACCAGTCTCCCTTGTTGCTTCTTCCTCAGCATCCACGATTCAAAAATATACTACTGCAGAACCCAGCAGTCCTGTGCAGTGATCAAGTGAATAGCCTGAGAGTCTGAGATCATTATGAGTCCCTTGCATGCCTGGTTTCTCATAAGTCCAGTCTCAAAACAAGCCAGGTTTTCCCAAGCAAAAGGGTTGTGTGACAGGACTGGACCCTAACATCCTGCTATCAAATACAAAATGTCAGCAGTTCCCATTCCACATAATAGAAAGTTTTGGGGCTAGCAGCTGAATTTTTCTCAGCACTGGTGATGTACTGTACCTGAGGCATGGGGGTACTTCAGAAAGCCTAGGACATTTTTAATGGCATATATGGGCATTTAACAGAGCATCATGCCCGAGAGGTTCAGGATCAACAGTTACTTATCTTGCCTAAAGATAAGACCAGCCCTGTTGTCTGAATATATGAGCTTGAGGGGTGTGTGTGTGTGTGAGAGAGAGAGAGAGAGAGAGAGAGAGAGAGAGAGAGAGTTTTTTTAGATTTCTTAGAAAATAGCTCCAAGGGTGCTTGCTGTTTTAACTTTAAACAAACTAACAGGGCAGTCACCACCTGGCCAAGGGCATGCCTTGTCTACTACTACAGTATAATGTGGTTTCTTTATTCTCTATTGCCATCTTGCTGCAATGTGGAGAACAGCAGCTTTCAAATTGCAATATTCAGTACCCTCAAAAGGACAATAGAGTATGCATTTCATTTTAAATGAAAGGTGTATACAAACCATTTTTACATAACCAGCCAACAGAACACACCTGTGTGGAACATGAGTCTCTTTGAATTCAGTTACTTACTACAGTATGTAAGAAGTATGCTGCAGATCACAATTCAAGACTGATGAACTGTTCAAGGTTTTTGGCTTGTCCCCAAAAAGTGAAGAGAAGGAGGCTGTAGACTGATTACAAAGCCATCAATTGGTTTTGTATTCTACTATGGTAACATAGCCCAATAAAGCATAATATGCATAGTACACTGTATTGGGATTTCAGGACTGAAGGGTGAGTGAACCATTTTGAGTCCTGGAGCAACCAGGTAAGTAAGAGGAGACTTCGTGGAAGACCTACTTTCCTGTATTATGCAAACCAAGTAAGGCAAAGGCTGTTCTTATATGTTCAGGTCATTGTCCTATGTCAGAAAGGGGCAAAACTCCTTGGTTCTCATTATGTATACATTGCCATTGATTACCATCATTTTCACATTGGCATCTCATCCTTCCTTCTTAGAGAGGGACTGTAACTTGGTGTTAGAGCATATGCTTTACTTGTCTCCTTACTCTCTGAATTCTTCAATTTAAAAGGCTGTTGCTATAATGCTGAGTGAGGCAGCAGATGCTGGGAGGCACTAACAAGGTGCCGGAGGAGAGAAGTGGCAGGCAGGTTACCCTGACCCCACCCCCCACCCCAATCTAGATTGCTCCTCTCAGGTATGATGGAGGATGCTGCCCTATTGCCAGTGTTAAAAAGGGGTTCAAGCACCAATCCATTTGGCACCTGTACATAGAATGGGCATTTGTTTTTTGCTTCAGGCAGCAAAATGTCTTGGGGCAGCCTTGACAATATCATATAAGAGGGCTGAGAGACAGTTTTGCTTGAGCTGTTGAGAAATTGCTGTTTGTGAGTACTAAATGGTTCAAGTTAGCTGCAGGGTCTATATTTGAATTTGGGCCTGTAAACTAAACTGGGCAAGTCACAGGCTTTCAGCCTCAGAGAAAGGCAAGGGCAAATTGCCTCTGAACAAATTTTGCCAAGAAAACCCCATGATTAGGATCACCATAAATTACAAATAATCTGAAGGTACACAGCAACAAGCAAAACAATGAATCAAGTGAGACCAGTTCAGCTGAAACACTTGATTAGCCAAGTGCATGCAATACACTTCACAAATGAATGAGGATTTCAGCATTGTTTTCCTACAGCCAAGCAAAATTTCAACTACAGAATGCTCAAGTCAATATTTATCCATGGCTCAAGACTAGCCTTGCCATTAAGCAAACTGAGGTGACTGCCTCAAGTAGCAGATTTTAGAGTGACATGCAAGAGCACCAAAGGATTAGTTGTTTAGTATGCTGTTACTGAATGATAGTATTGCCAGAAATAGGGAAAGATATTTGTGAGGTAAACTGTCTCATGCACCAAAATAATTTATTTTATTTTATTCTTTTTTTGCATTATGAATTTTGACTTGAGAGCAGGGTTTGTAGAACATTAGTTGCTATTGTGCTTTGGGCAGCAACATGTCTTGAACAACCCTGCCTTGACTTTAACTGGAGCCATGGCAAGGATTTAAAACAAAAGATTTGGGTTGCATCTTGGGTGTTTAGATCTATGTAGTTGATCTCAATAATGCATCTGAACTGTTGTGCTTCTTCAGTAAAACTAGGATGCTTAAGTTGTATCTCATGTATACCCCCCACCCCCCAATAATCAGAAGACCAACCTAAATCTCAAGGTACTAGATTTTACTAGGCTGTCAAGAGACTTGATATGGTGCTAGAGGAATGGATTTGGCTACATAAAGCAAAGACCCAGAATCATGGCAGGTAATAATAATAATAATAATAATATAATAACCCGCTCCTCTAATAAAATACTCAGAGCGGTGTACAACAGAATTTTAAAAATACAAAGTAAAACAGCAATCGTATCCCTCCCATACCACCACCCCCCCATAAAACTGAATTAAACCAGAATATGTTAAAATTAGAGGTGTTAAAATTGGTCAGCAACTATTAAAATAAGATACAGTCTCCTGAGCAATATATGTGCAAATTTGCAGTAGATGAATCAGCATTTTTGCGTAAGGGAACAGCTAAAGTTGATTCCCCAGTTCTATTTACATTTTCAGAGTCGGGAGTTGATGGTCCATTTATACCTTCTTCAAGGAAAGGCCTGCAGGAAGAGATGTGTCTTTAGAGCCTTTTTGAAACTGGCCAGTAATGTAATGAGACGCATCTCATCCGGCAGGCCATTCCAGAGCTTGGGAGCAGTAGCTGAAAAAGTTCTCTGGGAGGTCGGCAACAGTCTAGTTTTCATAGGCTTCAGCAGGTTCCTCCCAGAGGACCAAAGTGTGTGGGGCAGTTCATATGGGAAGAGGCGGTCCCTGAGGTAAGACGGGCCTGAGCCATGTAGGGCTTTAAAGGTTAATACCAACACCTTGTACTGTGCCTGGAAACTGATGGGCAGCTAGTGGAGAGCTTTAAGCACAAGTGTTATGTGCTCTCTCCTTGATGTTCCTGTGATAACTCTGGCTGCCATGTTCTGAACTCAAGTTTCCGGGTTAGGCACAAGGGTAGCCCCATGTAGAGCGTGTTACAGAAATCCAGACGTGACGTTACTAAAGCATTACCACAGACTCCAGGTCTTTCATATCCAGAAAAGGGCACAGCTGACGTATCAGCCGAAGCTGATAACAGGCACTCCTGACCGTTGCATTCACCTGACTGGTCATGTGAAGCGACGAATCAAGGAGTACCCCCAGACTGCGAACAGAGCCCTTGGAGGAGAGTGTGACTCCACCTAGGACTGGAAGTTGTATTCAAACATGAGACTAGTGTTTAAAGCAAGAGTCTAATCTACAATTTGTAGATTTGTAGTTTGTTGTAGCATCAGAGCTCTCTGACAGAGATGGCTAAATATCGCACAAAACTACAAATCCCAGAATTCCATAGCATGGAGCCGTGGCAGTTAAAGCAGTGTCAAACTGCATTATTTTTTCAGTAGAGATGAGATCAAGGAGTGGACAGTATATGGCCCTCGAGTTGTTTTTGGACTACAACTCCCATCACTATAGACAGTGTTGAAGGATCATGGCAGTTGTAGCCCAACAACATATTCAGGGACACAAATTGCCCACCCCATTTTAAAATCTTAATGTGGTAGGAGGCCAAGGACAGATAATTACAAAGAGAGAGAGAGAGAGAGAGAGAGCTGTTAGGGCAACAGCCACTACTGTTTGCATGCAAGTTTCCAGTTCTGCTTTGGCTGCATCTTATGGAATCCTGCGGCTACTAGTTTGGTGAGGCACAAGAGAAGCTCCCTGGCTGAGAATCCTAAACACCCTTTTTAAAACTGCAGACTCAAAATTCTACAGGATGTTGCTATGGCACTTAAAGTGCAATATATATATATATAGCTGTGGTTGTGTAGTTTGAAAGGGTCCCAGGAGAAGAAAGAGGGAAACTGCAAAACAAAGACTATCCATATGCACTTACATTGGGATAAGCCCTGTTGAACTCATTGGATCTTTCTTCTGAGTAGAAACACATAGGATTGTACTGTAAAATGGCAGCCATATCCCCTCTTCTTGTTGTTTAGTTTTGTTCCTTCAAGTCATATGGCCAGAGGGGTTTCTTGGCAAGTTTCTTCAGAGGGGGTTTGCTATTGCCATCCTCTGAGGCTAAGAGAGTGAGTTGCCCAAGGTCATCCAGTGGGTTCCAATGGCCAAGTGGGGATTCGAACCCTGGTCTCCAGAGTTGTAGTCCAATGTCCAAACCACTATGCCAAACTGGCTGTCCACCAATGGTGATCAAAGTACAACTCTCCAAGTGTTGTATTGCAGCTCCCAACACTCCTCACCATTGGTTATGCTGGGAAATGCTTTGTGGAGTGCAGTCCAAAAGTAACTGGAGAGTCACCCTTTGTCCACTCTTCTTATACCATCAAGGGTGGATTCTTACCATAGAATATGCCCCACTAAATCAACAGGATTTTTCAATAACTATGCATAGAATGGGTTTGTAGCTATAATAAGGCCAGTTAATAATGTCCAGCAGAATAAAACAGAGAGCAAGGTATACAAGCAGCATTTGCATAACTAAGGAAGAGGGGAACAATTAAGCTGTTTTCAAAGCAGTGTTGTGAATGGCATGGTGAACAAGGTAAATTATTAGGGAATAATAGAGCCAAAAAGAATCCAATAGGAATGCAGTCTAGCAAATCTGGAGTTCAGGTGTGAAACTGGATAGAAATCTGCTTTTCCATCAGAAAATGTTTATGGCTATAGAAGAATTGTGAGACATTGCTCTGGTGTATTCTAGAGTTTTGAAACCTAGAAATAATGTACTTGTAAATCAGGTAGGGGTGTGTGTTTGTGCATGCTTTAATATATGTATTACAATTTGGGTTAAATATGACAAATTGGGGATATCACTGACTTCTGCATTGCACTAATCAGTTGCCTTAATACCGTAAGTAAAAACAGACAAGTGAACTTGCCAGAGTATGCCGCCTGCTCAGGGAAATAATACCATCACATTTACAACAAAGGCTAATTAGGCATGGAATAATTGGTCCTTCAGAAATTGCACTCTGTAGTGCTGTGCAAATTCATTGCCCCTACTTTACTTCCTTCTCTCCACTTGCAGATCTCCCTGTTTTCCACTTGAAGGCACCACTGGACCATATAATTCACTAGTCTGATGGAAGGGAAGCAGGCAAACTGAACTATTAAGGCACAGTAATCCTGTATTGTTGTTCCATCACAGCCATTCTCTGAGTTCAGCCAGTATACCTGAAAGACAACAGAAAGACTGAGATTATGATCCAGTCCAGACTACCGGGTTAAAGCCCAATCAGGACCAAGGACCAAGCAGAGAGTGATTGGGGCTGCATCCAGCAGAAATAATCCAGTTTAAGACCACTTTAACTACCATGACTCAATGCTATGGAATCCTGGGGATTGTAGTTAGTTGTGGCACCACAACTGTCCGAAAGAGAAGGCTAAATGTCTAACAAAACTACATTTCTCAGAATTCCATAGCACTGAGCTGTGGCAGTTAAAGTGGTGTCAAACTGAATTATTTCTATAGTTTTTTGTGGGTTTTCCAGGCTATGTGGCCATGTTCTAGAATAGTTTCTTCTTCTTCTGCAATGTAGATGCAACCAAGTGAGCTTTCCCAAGTGCTCATGTCATGGCAAGTGTGGGCAAGTTCCCAGGGACTTACAAAGGCCACACTCAACCCTAGTACCCCTTAAATAATTTCCAAGATTGTTTACATTTTGAAAAAGACCCTTCACACTGGCAAAGGGGTTTAGGGAAAACTTCACGACATTTTCTGCCTCCTCCCTCCCCAGTTTTCAAGCACAAGAGGTAGAGACATTTAGCCATCTGAAAGTTCTCATGCTACAGAAGCTATAAATCCCAGAATTCCACAAGATTTTTTTTTAATTTATATAGCACTGTAAATTTACACAGGGCTGTACATACAATCTTATAATTAGACGGATCCCTGCCTTCAGGCTTACAATCTAAAAGAGACAACACAAAAGGAGAAGGGAAAGGTGGTGGGAAGGGGATGAGGTCCAGTGGTTCTTCTCTCCCTCTGGGGCCTGGACCAAGGCAGATGGACTGGAGGGAGATGGCATCATGACAGTTAAAGCAGTGTCAAACTGCATTAATTCTGCAGTGTCTATGCAGCCTCAGACATCCACTCCTTCTGCTTTCCTTTATCTTCCTTTTTTCTGCTACCTAGAGGAGTGGGCTGCAGCTTGATCCATAAGAGGACTAACCCCTCAATTTCTAATGTTTCATCTATTTCCTGTCTCTCAAACCCAAACTAACCATTAGTGATGACTTTGTGTATCAACTAAATATGCTAGAAGGAAGGAATCCTGGGCTAAGGGGTCTGCATGAAAGATCCTTTTATTGTTCCGTCACCATTACTGTCCTGCTGTTCCTGCTACAATGGTGGTAGGAGCTGGCAAGAGGCATATTGGAGAAGGCTATGGATCTGCAGGTCCCAAACCACTTCTCTTCTACCACTAGCCCTGAAGCTGATCTCATAATTTTTCCTCCCACTAAAACCAGTGCTAAAGGAAGTGTTTAAAAGATGATCAAGTACCAGGAGCAGGAAAAGGAAAGGAAAACACTATCATCTTCTGGCTTGGCCTGGTGAAAACTGTTAAGCAGTAAAATCAATGGCATCACTAGAGTTGGTGGCTTACAGTTGTAAACCACTTAGACACTCTACTCTTTCAAACGGGAGGAATTTCTCCCAACTTCGAATGGAGCCAATGCGGATTCATGTAAATTCGCTAGTTTAGCGAATTTACATGAACCCCTGCTCCGTTCGGAAGAACCCCTGCTCCGTTCGGAATTACTTCCCATTACCCGAAAATAACCTCCTCCTGCCCGAATTTGCATGCGAAGCTTTAATTCGCAATAATGTAAAACCCATGATTGCATTCGAATTGGCTTCCCTCTTGCCAGAATTTGCGTGCGAAGAGTTAATTCGCAATAACGTAAAACCCATGATTGCATTCGAATTGACCTTAAATTATACTTCCAATTTAGCCTCATATGAAAGAGTCCACTGCTTAGGCAGTATTAAGCAGTATATAAATGAAGCTGTTTGTTTGGTGTCACCCAGCACAGTAACTCATGGTGTCACCCTCCCCACCATTGATCCCATCCCATACCACACCATACAGAATCCTTAGTAATGATTTTTGTACTAATGTTATTCATATATTTTAATTTCTGTATATCACTGGATGTAATGATAATAGTTGTGATATAAATCTTGCAAAATTGAAAATTATATCTTTACATTACAATATCATACAAACAGCCTAAATGTATTTGCATGTATATAGTTTCATGTGGTTAAAGTTAACATTTGGTAAGATGTGGTTATTTAAAGAAAAGTTTAACAGAATTTTAAAAATTAATTTTTAATTTTTAAAAAGTTTAAAATTTTAAATTTTTAAACAATTTTAAAACTTGTGGCCTCTCCATTCTCCTCCCACAGAGCCTCGCCCCCACTCACACCATCTCTTCATTGTTTTAAAGAGACACAGGCAAACACCACAGCCCATTTCTGCCCCCAGGAAGATGTTTGGGGAGCAATAGTGTCACCCATCCCTTAGGGTGTCATCTGGTATGATACACACACCCTGCACTGTCCTAGTGTCACCCCTGCCTAAGAGATGGTGATGCTCTTTGTCATGGAGTCCACATGACTTCTGTGCTCCCATGAACCTGTTCTGATGTCTAATGATGTGTAATACCTGTCTAAGTATTAAAGCCCCTAGATTGCCAACTTCTCTCCAAGGAAGGTTGTTTTGCTTTCATTAGATAAGTAATGGGGATAAATTTGGAAAAAGAGACTTCTGTCACAGTACACTGGGAGGCCTTAATACTTTGTTAAAGTTTCAAGATATATGAGTTCTGTGGAAGACTAGAAAGCACAATGCTACACTGCAAGCAAGAGAAATTGTCAACCAATTCCAGCATAAAATATGAGCACAAAAAAGAATGAGAGACTTGGTTTTAAAAAATTGGATGTTTACATATTTTTCTATCTACTGGCTCAATAAAATGCATTTTAAATCTTAGATCATCTCATGTAATTTTATTCAATTGTGCGATATATTATTTTCACATATTATTGTCAAGATATTTCCTCTTTTACTCCAAATCAGAACAGATAGTTTAAGACTAGAGTCAGCTTTGCTGCCAAGTGACATGAAGCAAGTCACTTCATTTGGAAATATCTGCAGGCACATTATTTTCATATTCCAAACTCTGTTTTCTGCAAGTTAATAAAAATCCACAGGAAGAAAAAGTAGTCTGTCATAACAGCATATTTTTCAGGGGAAAAACATTTTAAGCTACAGTTATACACATAGCTTTTGATGACTGTACAAAACATACAAAATTCAAAAACATTCAGGTGCATGAAAAATAACTAGTTTTTTTATAACCTGAAATCTATAGTGAAAAATAAACATGTACATGTCCAGGTCAATGTTTTTGCAAAACTGAGCATACAGAATCCAAGATGCAATGTAATTGTCTGTGAAATACATACTTCACAGCATCCAGGGTCTACATTCAATCAAAGCATTAAGAAAGCAGTGAAGGATGGAAACACATAGATAACCAAGCAAATTGGAATCAAGTCAGTGGAGTTCCTGAAGGAACTGATTGTGCAGCAATCAAGTGGTTGGCTATGCTTTTCTTCTTCCAGTAAAAATATGTATAATTATATGACTATTCTTATGTGTCTGTGCATAACCATGCGTTCAGGTTGCCTTTCTACTTATGGTGACACCATGAATTTCATAGGGTTCAATGAATACTCAGAAGTGGTTTTGTAAAAAATAAATAAATATCGCAGTCAGATGGAAGAACAAAGCTGCATTCTATCACCCTACTTGTTCAACTTGTATGCAGAAAATATCATACAAAGAGCAGGTTTAGATTCAGAAGAAGGAGTGAAGATAGGAAGAAAGAACATCAACAATCTAAGATATGCAGATAACACCATACTACTGCTGCTGCTACTGAGCACTAAAGTTAGAATCATCCAAGCCATTGTATTCCCCATCATGTATTAGAGCTGGACAGTAAAGAATGCAGACAGGAAGAAAATCAACTCATTTGAGATGTGGTGCTGGCAAAGAGGGCTGAGAATATTGTGGATGTCCAAAAAGACAAAGAAATGGATCCTAGAACAGATCAAGCCAGAACTATCTCTAGAAGCCAAGATGACAAAACTGAGGCTATCATACTTTGGCCACATCGTTAGAATGCATGACTCATTGGAAAAGTCAATAATACTAGGAAAGTAGAAGGCAGTAGAAAGAGAGGCAGGCCACACACCAGATAGATGGACTCAGTCAAAAAGGTCACAGAGTTGATTCTTCAGGACTTGAGCAGTACAGTGGAGGATAGGGGGTCTTGGAGATGTCTCATGCACAGGGTTGCCATGAGTTGGGGATGAAATGAGGACAATTAAAAAAAACAAAATCAGTATTAAAACATTGCATAAACTTTCTAGAAATATAAAATCTAATAATACAAAAATATTATGTAAAATCTTATTTATTCTCTAAATCAGTGGTCCCCAAACTGTGCCCTTTAAGAGATTTTGGACTTCAGCTCCCAAGAAGCCTTGGCCATGTCTGGGATTCTGGGAGATAAAGTTCAATATCCCTTAAAGAGCACAGTTTGAGGACCACTGCTCTAGATGAATGTGCATTGTGGGAACTTGCCCTATGCCATTCTGTAACTCACTTATGATCAAAGCAGGCAAGGACTCATATCACAATACATGGAGTGAACTGGTCCCAATAAGAGCTTGGAAGAGTTACTTTGGGGGTGGAGACAACTCCCAGAATGCCCCAGCCAGGACTGAGTTGTCATCCCACAAAGGGAACTTTTAAAAACTCAGGCCACATCAAGCAACATCTGAATCCTTACACTGTCATCATCAGCACAGTCAACATGGCACTTGATACCACAGGACAACAGCTGTTTCTTAAAATGATGCTGAAAACTGACCCAAAGACATGATGCTTTTTGCCAGAATACCCCAGAGGCAATTTTAGGGGCACTGCTTAATAGGAGCATTTGAGTGTCTAGCCAATAGTGCAGAGAGAGCGTGCACAGGCAGGTTGCACCCTATGTCCAGATGCGTGGGACAACAGTTGACTGAGCTGGTGGGAGAGCCATGGATTCTAGACTTTAGGGCTACGGAGGATTAGAGAGAGGATAGGCAGCATGTCTCCAGGGAATTAGACCACCATCCCAACCCAAGGCAAAGCCATGTCTTAGAAGCACTTCACTGAAACACCATTAAATTTCAACTCCACATTCAGAGTCTAGGCTATTTTAAGTGACTGGGGCAAAGGCCTGCCTTCCTACCACATCACCAAACAGCTTGCTTGCCCAGTGTTTGCCTGTGTCATTTACTAAGGCTAGTCTTCCAGTCTGAGAGTCACTGTGATCCCATGACCTCTGCTCTGCCCCAGCAACTCAAGGCTAGCAACGGTGGATTATACAGGAAGCAGAAATGAAACAGATCTCTTTTAAATGATGTGCCCTTTGTCTGCTAGACACACAAAGAGCACAAGAAAGAAAGAAATCCAATGGGCAGTGGGAAAACAATGAAATCAAAATTAAGACTTGAATCAAAGTGAAGCCCTGCCTAGTCAGTTTGAAAGATAAATGTTGCCTATTCTTTCTTTTTTTAAAAAAAAAAAACCTCTGGTACCTGGGTAGATGTTACATATGGAACGGAAATTGAGCTAAACAAATACGCACAAGGCTTCAGGAATTATTGGGTATCTGTATGTGCTTTGTCTCAAAGACACGTCCTCTTTTTCAGAGCAAAAATTTCTGTTAGGATGGATTTTTAAAATGTCCATTGGTTTTTAAAATGTCAACAGTTGCTCCACCTTCGGCCCACCATGGCCACCTGAAATTCATCATAACTTTCAGTAGTTTGAAGTAGTCAGCTAATAAATGTTTCCTCCTTTTTCTTTTCAAAATATGGTAACTATAGGAATTCTATAAATAAATAAATAAGTCCTAGAGCAACTCAAACCTGAATTCTCCCTAGAAGCCAAGAAGATGAAGGAACTTATTGCACTAATTTTTGCCCCCAATAAGGGCACGGGCAGGGGACACACGTGGCCGCATTTTATCGCACACAGCACTGTCATCAAGGCGGCCCATGCCATCGCTTGGAGTCAAGCCATCCCCAACCAGGGCTCAGGAGCATGAATTTTGAAAGACAGAAGCTTTCCAGCAGAGCAAAATCATGTGACTGAGCCCTGATTGGGGACGGCTTGGTGCCAGGCAATGGAATGGGACCACCTTGGGAACACTGCAGTGTGTGATAAAATGCGCTTTCCCTCAGCCATGTGTGTCCCCTGCCCGTGTCCAGATCGGGGGCAAAAGTGAGTGCGATAAGTTTCTAAACTGACACTAGTTGGACATATCATGAGAAATCATGACTCTCTGGAAAAGATAATAATGCTTAGCAAAATACTGTAGAAGGCAGTAGGAAAAGAGGAAGACCACATTTTAGATAGACAGAGCTAATCAAAGAAGCTCTGACTCTACAAGACCTGAACAGGGCTGTTGGTGATAGGGTGACTTGGAGGTCTCTCATTCATAAATTGAAGTCAGCAGATAACAACAAAGGAAAAGAGACTGTGACAAAATGTAGCTCATTACCTGTTCTCTGTTTTTACTATATTGTATTTGTTGAGTTTGATTATATTTTAAAGTTGCATGGCACTTCTGTTTACAATGGTCCATGTGAAATAGAACATGCTTTAAAATTTGTCTATTTTATAGTTGTTCACTAGCCCCACAATTGGAGAAAACTGTTAATTTGGACGGCAACTCCCAGACCTTCCCAGCCTAGGGGATTCTGAGATTTACAGTCCAGAAAAAAATTATTTCTCCAGGTTTTTCCCCCCCTTTAATTGTCACTATGTGTTTTGTGATGAGAGAACCAGCTCAGAAGATGTCTCAATCCAGCTGACTGCAAGATCCTGGAAAACAATCAGTGTGGGCTTGGTGTTTGTTTTGTTTTTAATTTTGTGTCATCACTGCCCTCTGAAGGAAGGAAGTCCTCCATGTCAGAAAGAAAGTTGAAGGGACAAGACAAATGGCCCTCCTTGGTCAACTCAAGTGGTGGCTGAAAACAGCAGCAGGAAGCAACAGGCTAATCACCACTCATGATCTTGCTGTCTGATTTCTTTTTCCACAATGGTTATGGAAGACCTCTCTCCTCTTTGCATAATGGATGGCATGTGATGTATTGTGTGTGTGTTACAGTATGTGTGTGTAGTGGAGAGGAGGGAAGAGCATCTTCACAGTAGATACTGCTCTCTAAGTGGAGGGGGGAGTCAAGCCAGATTTAAGTGTGCAGCACAAATGATCTACAGACCAACCAAGAAAATCCAGCAAATTCTATGCTCAGTGAAGGACAGGAGAGACCCTCTCATGGACACAGGAGTTTATTGCATGTCATGCAGCTATGGACAAGTCTACATAGGGACGACCAAACACAGTGTTCAAATACCAGTCAAGGAACATGAGAGACACTGCAGACTGGGTCAGCCAAAAAAATCAGCAGTAGCAGAACACGTTATAAATCACCTTGGGCATATAATGCTAATTGAAAACACTGAAATTGTGGACCATGCCAACAACTATCCGGTCAGAATGCACAGGGAAGCCATTGAAATCTACAAATGTCTAGACAACTTCAACAGAAAAGAAGAAACCCTGAAACAAATGAAATTTGGCTACCCGTCCTGAAAAATATCAAAATCAAGACTCGGCAAATGCCCTGTATGACTTGAGTGCAAGCTAAATGAAGGACTATTAATTCTGCCATATTAACCAGCTTTGGCTTTAAGCTCCCCAAGGAAATCCCTTCCTTCTGTTCCACCATCCTGAGAAGCATGTCTGGTAAAGACACAAGAGACACCCCTCCTTGTTGTCTTTTTGCCAGCAGACAGACCTTTTTTGCACAGATGGCCATTTGACAACTGACTTGCTCACTGAGGAATGGGTCTTTCATAGAGGGCGGAGGGTTAAATATGTGCTTTCAAAATGGTTTTTAATCTAGTTGCACCATAATAATAAAATATGTTTAATTGTATTTTCATATCATTGGCTGGAATCCTATATGGGATTTACGTATGCATAAGCACCATAGTTATAATGGTACTCAGTCAATCCCATCTTCACTTACTGAAAAGCAGCTGTTGTGGCCAACAGGGCAGGATTTGTGAATAGGTATAATCATGAGTGTACAACTCTAGGTTAGGCATTTGTAATTGCCATAGAGGATCCTGGCTATAGTTTTTATTGTGCTTCTATCAGTACCTTTTTAAAATCTTATTGCCATTTTGAGAGAAAGATGGACTATAAATTAAATAAATAAGAATATTATGATAGAAAAATAATCATGTAAAGTTTAAACATTAACAACGTTGAAGCAAATTTCCTGTACTAGTGATCAGTGTTACAGAAGTTACATATTTGTCCTTTTTGGTTTCTTGTGTGAGCGCTCAAAGAACTGGTGGATGCTATTTCCTTTCTGTCTGTTTTGTCTTCTTTTCTTCTTCTGCAGCTCATACAGGCTAGAAACATACTCAAATGAAACAAAAAATGAGTTGTGCTATAATGCATGTGGAGCACAACAGAGGAAATGATGATTTTGAATCTCAGCAAAAAAAAAAAAAAAAAAGCACAAGAAAAGCTCCCATATTTACACACACAGACACACACAGACTGTCTATCAGCTAGTGCTCAGTTTTCAGACAGCAGGAAAATTGTTGTAAGCTTTCTGTATTTGATGCTAGAGATGATATTATCCACTGCTGCTAAGGAGTATACAAAAGCAACCCCTCTCCACCGCCTCTGAAATTAATAGCAGCCTGGTTTGTTTTCGCCGTCTCTGCCAGTTGGGCTGTAATCTAATCACCCTGCTTTAGCAGCCATCACTTTTCCTCCCACACTGTCCCATATGCCATCACATTGCATCACAGATTCCAAAAGCATGCCCAATAGGTGTAACCTGCCTGGGACCTTCTCTGCGACACATCCACAGATTTGCAGGGGTTGCCTTTGTTCTACGCATTTTAGAGAGGACCAAAATAACAAAAGGAGACCTGCTGATGAGGATACCAAGAGTGAGGGCATAAATGCATGCAGCTATGCTTCCTCTGGTTACTTCCACCTTGCCTACAATTCAGATTCTGGGCCTATTAAAATTCAGTTTTCTCTGACCTGTAGCTTATCAGTGTCACAATAACCCTTTGATCTTATGAATCACTCTTATATTGCAGATTCCAGTCATCTATGGTCTAATCTTCACGGCAGAAAACATGTAGTTTGACTGTATTATTCTGGAGGTTGTAGTTTTGAGAGATTTTTAGCCTTTTCTGTTAGAGAGCTCTAGTGCCACAACAAAGTACAAATCCCAGGATTCCACAGCATTAAGCCATGGTAGTTAAAATGGTGTCAAATCTGCAGTGCAAGTTAGACCTATGTGGCACTTCTGATTGGCTTGAATAAGTCCCCATCCATTTCTGCTGAATGCAATAACTCTCCCCTGGTTCTTACCATGTTTTACTAATTACTTAGTTGGTTATATTTGTAGCCTGCCTTCCAGTGAATTCGAGGCAGCACACGTGGCTCTCCTCTTTCCCATTTTATATTTCTAAGAACCCTGTGAAGTTAATCAGACAGAGAGAATGCAATGGATCCAAGGTGAGTTTCATGGACCAGTGAGGACTTGAACCAGGATCTTCCACATCCTTGAATATCGGAGGAATTTTCTTTATTATTGCATTTCTATGTCATTTGAGTACTTTGGTAAATCATAAAATCAGTAATATACCACAATAGTTAAACAGGCTTCTCAACCCAAGATTGAGTGGGGATGCGAGAGAGGTCATTCTTGGTGACTGCCCCTAGATTCTGGAACTCCCTGCCCAGGGAGATCAAAATGGCTCCCTCCTTGTTGGCCTTCCACCAGCAGGTTAAAACCATTTTATGCAGGCAGACATTTTAAAACAATGTACTTAAAAGACTAGGTGTTATATCAATTTAAGTGGTTTAAAATTCTATCTTTTTAACTGTATTTTTATTATTTTAATAATTAATCTATTTTAATATTCTAACAGTTTAATTCTGTTTTAATATATCACTTTTCTATGTTTTTAATTGTATTGTTTTTAAATGTTGTAAAGCCGCTCTGAGTCCCAGTTCAGGGAAAAGAGCAGGATACAAATAAAGAGGAGGAGGAAAGGTCAGGTCTCTTGCACCCACCCAGCCACCCACCCACCCACACACTACACAGTTGTCAGTACAAGAAAGACAGTTTGCTCTTTGGACATGTCAACTGGGAATTCTAGTTCTACATATCTGGAAGGCACTAGGTTGGGCTAGGTTGGCCTAAAGGCAACAGCTCTCTATTGCATGAATGTGAACATGAGAAATGTGAGAGAAATTGTAGCTCTGTCCATCCTGCTAAAGAAACAGCCCCAAGCATCACTGTCAGCCTTTAGCCTTTAGCTGAACAGCTTCCAATGTAGTCTGAGAGATGACAGACTCCCATCAGTCTCAGGCAGCAGTGAATTATAAATACACTGCCAGCCCTCCGCCACCTGACAGGGCAGTCCTTGAGTCTTACGACCTGTGAGGGAAGGAGCTGTCAACTCTAAATTTGCACAGAGGCACGTGTTACATAGAATTGCATTAATCTTTGACCCCTTGATAGATCGCCACAATTGCAGCACAGCCAGGCCACAGCAACTTGAAGGAACACCAACCGTGTCCACATTGTCCCAAAACCTTACTGCACATATAGTCTTAAACCACCCTACATTACAACACATGGGAATTCCCCAAAAAATTTCAGCAGGAGACAGTTGGTATAACTCAGGCTTTGTTAGATTTGTTTCAGAAATCCATCACAAAGAGGCTTACAGCCAGCACAAAGGATTGGATGGGTTAGGAGATTAATGTTTGCTTTGTTGTTTTGAATCAACCTGCATCTGATGCTGCTTTTAAATATTTAGATTGGAGTGAATTTTAAGAGACAAATAACTTCATATAAGGAAGCCTAATACTGTATCACTGAATTGCTGAGTACATAGTTGTATTTAAAAATATTTACTGATCTAGGAGCTTATCATTCAGCATTTTAAATTTGGGATGGAGGTGGTGATTATCATACTACTGTAAATCGCTGCCGAACCACCAGCCACCATCAGTCAGGGTCCCAGCAATATCTCAGCCATGCTCCACCAGCACTTTTTAGAAGCCGGAAAGCTTTCTGACTTCTAAAAAGTGCTGGCAGAACATGGCTGGGACCTGGGCTGAAGGTGGCTGGAGATTCAGCAGTGATTTAGTGTGTGACAGTCCCCACCTCCAAGCTCCAGCCCTATAGGCTGCAGCCAGTTTAAAATGCTGAGCAATAAGCTCCCTAGTCAGACCTCTTTATCCACAAATTCTTTATGCACAAATTCAACCATCCATGGCTTGAAAATATTTTTTAAAAAATATAAATTCTGAAAAGCAAACCTTGATTTGGCCATTTTATATAAGGAACACAATTTTACCATGACACTGTATTTGATAGGACTTGAGCATCCAAAGATTTTGGTATCCACAGGGCTCCTGGAACCAAACCCCAGTGGATATCAAGGGCTCACTGTATATTCTCTATCAACTACTTGGTTATTTCTGTGTAACTGTCTTCTGGCCCAACACTTCCATTCCTAGCCCACTTTACAAGCCAGTTGCTGGATCGAGTGAAGGAAACCATTCTGATGGGGATACAAGCAAGCCACCATCACCTCTCATGCCAGCAAATGAAGCTGTGACAAAAACAATCCAACAGGCTCCTGCTTCTGATTGTTGCAGGCTCACTTACTGGTGGGAGACGTGAAAACATCATCCCCCTATTTCTATATAAGTGTGAAGGAAGCCCCATTACTGTGCTCTTTCTTAGCTAAAGCACAGGACCAGGAGGAGGAGGGTTTCATTGTATTATTACCTGGAAAACATTGGCTAAAAGGAAATCTACAACTAGTGTTTGAAAATAAATATGTTGTAAATATATTAGTATGAAATGGGAGAACAGGTTTCACATGAACAAATAAGATAATTTAGCAAAGACTGGAAATAGAATATTAATCATATTGAACACAAATATATATATATATATATATATATATATATTACTACTAACTAGACTAAGAACCAAAGCAGTCAAAACATAGCCAATGCTTGGATGGGAAAGTCAGCCTAAGTTGCTTTAGGCTTTAAAAAGAATGAGTTTCAGAGGTATGAAACTGATACATATTCAGCCCAGGAAAGAGCTTGTCCTTTAGTATAAGAGAGAGAACTTCAGTAAGTTTTGCTCATAATATAAAGCATTACTAAACTGCTGATTTATATACATCTACAGGTATAGAGTAACAAATATTTCTTGAATCCAGCAGCTATTGATCCTTCAGAATCTAAATACAAAGTTTGCTAGTACTCTGATGATAACTAATTTCATGTTTTATTAGTAAATTTTTACATAGCCTTACTCTCAAGTTTTCCACCAAGGTGTTCTGGAACAGCAAGCTAGATTTATCTGCACCTTTTCCCCATAAATAACTTCCTCATCAACAGAATGCTGGGACAGTTGGCCAGTGAAGAGCCATAGCCAAAGCTCTGTCTTATCACTGGCTAGATAATGCTCTTGGGAGGGTTGCCAGATGTCAGATTGGCCTGAACAGCACAGGAAAATGCTGCCATATAGAGTGCCTGGGACAAGCATGGTGTCCAAGAATAAACTGGTACACAATTCTGAAACCTTTTCAGATCTGTCAGTTGCAAGATTTGCTGGCCTTCATCTGCAGAAGTTCTTCATTGACTATGAAGTTCACATTAGTTCCTAATCACCAGCTCTTTGTACAACAAAGGGCTGGAAAAAATCTGCAATAAGGAACTCATGTCTGTGTGCTTCATCTCCTGCACATAAGCCTTGCAGTAATTCTCACCCTACTGTTAGGTGGAGTGAGACTGCTGTGTTAGGCTGTCATAAATTTTGAATATCATGAGCAGGCATCAAATTGTTAATTATTCAATTTGTCATTTTTTACTGCCAGAGATGGAAAGAAGCATTTGTGGGATTCTCTGGTTTATGTTCTAAAATAACTTGGGTACTTTATTCATTGCCTTGAATGAGTGGCTTTGTCGCACTTCCCTAGGCAGTGGAATATCTGGGGCTGGCCCCAATTTCAAAGCATACACTCCTTTTACTCCTTTAAGATATCCTTGTGTCATATGCAGCCCAAATCATCACTCATTCTGGCATGATGCCTCCACACAAATTGTGTTATTAATAAGTGAGATATTCTTAATAAGTGAGTTATTACAAACAAATTTGAAAACTGCTGCCCAGACAATAATCTTCAACATGCCCATCCTTAGCAAGCCAACAGTCTACTTGTGTTTGGTTCTGGATGAACTGACTAAATTTGGATTCAGTGAATGCAAGGTGAGTCAATTATTTTCATAGAATCATAGAGGTGGAACATCCCCCCCCCCATGGCCAACATCCAACAAAAGAGAACACACTTTCTTCTGAAGTAGTCTGTTCCACTGTCAAGTAGTTCTTACCCTCAGTTTAGTCGGAGTCTCCTTTTTTGTAACTTGAATCCATTGCTTTGGATATCACCTCCTGGAGCAGCTAAAAAGATGGTGTAAGAAAGACTGCCATAGCTGCATCCTACAGAATTCAGAAGTTTGGTGAGGCACTAAAGCTATTCCAATGAGAATTCTAAATGCCCCTCCATAAACTACAAGTCCCAGGATTCCATAGGACAGAACAATGACAATTAAAGTGGAATCCTAGTACTATAATTCTGTAGTGCAAAAGGGCACATAGGCCAGAACAAAAGATTTTGCTGCTCCAAATATTCTGATGTGGACTCATGATCTTTTTTCTCAAAAACAAAACAAAACAAAAAAAAAAAAAACCAGAGACACACAGAGAGAAGCTAGTGTACAACTTTGGTTCCTTGTAGCATTGTAAGAAATCCTGGTGCTCATCTCTCCAGTTGGTTCTCCCCCCCCCCCCCCCCCCGGAGTGTGTATCTTATCCAAGCAGGCTGGTCCTGCATTTAAGCCACTGTTTGGTATCCATAACATCTTGTTGGTGTCCGTAACTACTTGAGCTTTGCAAGTCTCAACGTTGGGGCCAGCATAGTGCCAATAAATGTTCTTTTGAGGGTAAAGTGGGGCGGAAAAGAGCTATGTATGCAACTTTGAGCTTCTTGGATAAAAAGGAGGATAAGAAAAATTAGGGAAGAATATTGGTGGCGGAGTCTCCTTCTTTGGAGGCTTTTAAACAGAGGCTGGATGACCATCTGTTGGTGTTTTCATTGTGTATTCATGCATGGCAGGAGGTTGGACTGGATGGTCCTTGTGGTCTCTTCCAGCTATATGAATCTACAGTTCTAAGCAAGCAGGGAGGCAAGGAAGGAAGGAAGGAAGGAATTCTTCCACTAAATGGAAGGATTATTCATAGTGGAGAACTTGACAGTCATTGCATTGTTTGTGTGAACATCACTGTAATAATAGCCAGAGAGACAGATACCAGCAGCATATGACTGCATGTAAGATCCCTTAATTTAACTTACATAACTTTGGTGAAGAAATTACCAAAAGGTGAATAGATGTTAACATCTGCTTTATTATCAACACACTTAGGAACTCTGTTAGTGGCCTCAGTCCAGGTTCTAGCAGGCAGCTGTCCTCTTCACAATAATGCATCACCCCAATTGACACTACTAAGTAGTGCTTGAGTGGCATTCTAGTAGACTACTTATATAGCTAATGCTGAAAACAGCAGTGATGTTTAGGCATGTTTTTCTCCGTAACAACATGGCTGGCATCATTTTGTTGTTGTTGTTGTTGTTGTTGTTGTTGTTGTTGTGTCCCTCAAGTAGTACTTCAATTAACAGGAAATATTAATCATTACTCACCCTTTCACCCATTAATAGCATTTAAATAACTTTTTAAATTGTTGTTTAAAGCTTTAATAATGGGAGTAGTTAATTAATACTTAATTATTTCCAAGCTCTGAAATGCCCTCAGCTGATCACAAAACTGTACTTGAACCAACAGTTTTAAAGAAAAGAGGGAAAAGTCAACTTTTTTATTATGTGTTACGTTAATGAAAGCCAATGGTCAAAGCAATATAATAAAATATCATTTTAAAGCTCCAAATAAAATGCAAAACTTATTCCAGCAGTTTGCTAGCAGTTATATGAAAGAGGCAAGAGATAACAAGAACAAACAAGGGAAGAAGCCACAATCTCCAGCAAGTTGTTTGCTGATCAATTGCTTTCAGTGTCCTTTTGTTGTTGTTGTTGTTGCTGCTGCTGTTGTTGAATCTTGCTCATTTAACTAAAAGATGGGCAGCCTCTGCCACAGAAAACTCTTCTTAACCCATAAGCGATATTCAGTAAAATGTTCACAGAGGAAGAGCAAGACTATCTTAGCTTCTTAAAGCAGAGAGCAGGAGGGAGAGTGTCTTGGATATGCACCGCCACACACACCCCAGAGATTATTTGGTGGGACTCTCAGAAATGTAAAAGCTTTTCTCAGGAGGCATTGTGGTCCTGCAGACACTCTTCTCTACATGTATTTTTTTTGGGGGGGTGGGGGGTGGGATTAGCCATAAGGGGAAATGAGATACATTTATCAAGTTAAGATTCATTATCTGGCAGTCTATTTTGAAAGCAGCAAGGGGGCCTGGATTTAATCATTCATAAAGGGCAACCCCACTCATACGCACAATTATTTTTCCTTTTGCCTTGATAGGATCTTCTTTAGATTCTTCTTCCAAAGGACACAAATCACTGTTTTGCTCACACCCCACTTTCCAAATGGTCACAGATTTCAGAGATGTGGTGCTTATCCAGTTGTTCCCCTTTGGAAGAAGGTTCACTAGAAGTTAATTGGTATTTTGGCAAATATGCAGGCTCAGCTTTTTTCTATTTTTTTTTCTTAAGAAGCATTTTTTTCTATTCCTGGCCATTCTTTTTTCCCCCTTTATGTTCATGGATACATTAATATTATCTATCATTCTAAATTGTATCCCATACTGGAGGGGGGAGTGTTATCTATTCACTGGAAATGTAATTGAACCTTTCTAAAATAATTTTTTGAGGGGGAAACCAGCAATATTTCAACAAACAGATAAAATCAATTGCAGCTCAAGATGTTTAACATGACCAGAACACAATGCTTTATCGCTCTGTGTACATGCATTAGAGACCACAGGTAAACACCAAAAGCATCATCCATTTCTCCCACAGGAGAAAAGGAAGGCAGATAGGGAGGCACAAGTTTCAAACTTTGGTCACTATACTGGTAAGCATAGTCCTCCCAGAGTGCTAGGACTCTTACCTCCTCCCAAAGTCAACAATATTACCTCTCACCACCACATCCCAATTTCACAGGGATGAATGGTCCAACTGATGTGGTAGTGGAGCATGCACCCAGCCCTGAGAACATATTATCCCCAGCTATCGAATGGCAAAAGAAAATGATGCTCTTCTCCGCCAAGGCCAGCTCTACCATTAGGCAAGGGTCAGGGAGCAACAATGTCGTATTAGAGGCCAAAGCTGCATATGCCACACCCAGCTTGACCTCTTCCCACTGAGCTGGTCCACTGTCCTCAGGTGTGCTAGAGGACTCAGCCCTGTTTGTATTGATTTAACTGGTGATCTGGTTGGTTTCTATACATGGAAATGAGGAAAAGTAGGGTAAAATTGTACTTTGGCTTGGACATTAAAATAATTTGGGCCACACACCATCCAGAGAAATAGCCATGATAGTGTATTTCAGTATAAAAAATGGGAAGGGAAAAATAGTCTTGTGGCGCCTTTAAGGCTAAGCCATTTATCTTAGCTTAACCTTTCATGGCCTACAGCACACATGCATCTGAAGCACTGAGCTGTAATCTATGACCATTTATGATGAAATAAATTGTTTTGTTTATATAAATAAATTTCTATCCCATATTTCTGCCAATATGGGTATCACAAGACCCTGTTTGCTTCCTTCTTTTGTGGTCCAGAATGGCTCTCATCTTACAGAGAATTCTCCAAACATTTTCTTTATCGTTGTGGGACTCTTATCTGCAATTTCCCTAACAAAGAGATACACGATCACCTTCCCAGAGCCATTAAAGCAGCTCCATTTAAGGCAGTGGTGCTGTTAACACTCTCCTACCCAACACAATCTCCCTCCCAAACTTACAACATAATGTTGTTGATGTTGTTGTGTGCCTTCAAGTTGTCTCCAACGTAAGGCAACCATAAAGTGAACCTGTCACAGGGGTTTCTTGGCAAGATTTGTTCATAAAGGGTTTGCCTTAGTCTTCCTCTGAGGCAGAGAAACTGTAACTCACCCAAAGACACACAGTGAGCTTCCATGGCCAAGCAGGGATTCAAACCCTGCTCTTCAGTGTGATGATCCAGGGCTCAGACCACTACAGTGTAAGCTACACTGCATCTGCACCACAGAAATAAAGCAGTTTGACATGACTTTAACTGCCATGGCTCAATGCTATGGAATCCTGGGGTTTGTAATTTGTTGTGGCATCAGAGAGCTCTGACAGAGAAAACTAAATATCTCCCGAAACCACAAATCCCAGAATTCCATAGAATTACACTGTGGCAGTTAAAGCAGTGTCAAACTGCTTTATTTCTGCAGCGTAGATGCAATAATTAATCCACGCAAGTGATTTTCACAGGTAAAGGTTTGTGTTATGTGAGTCTTTACTCACACATAGGCTCTACTAGAGGAGTTGGACATGCTAGTTAGAATATTAAGTGCTGGTCTCTAAGAAATGTTTGGCTCCTGGACTGTGCTCAGAATAGTTACCGTTAGATGCAGCAGAGATATCATACACTAATAACTGGAAATGTTGAAGCCCTGCCAGGCCACAGCTGTGCCAGCAGACCTTCACATGTCCCTGCCAGGCATGCATACCTTGGGAACAATCCAGGCAAAATTAAGCACTTTTAAGTCATGAAGATTTCAACAGGAGACTTAGACATGTGCTTATATCTCTCCTGGTGCAATCAATGGCACTTAAAAGTGCTTAACTTTGGCTGGAGTGTGTCCCAGCCATATCCTTCCCATGCTTCATTATTTAATTCATTAATTCCCAAGTTCATCCAGGTCCCTCCTCCCCTCCATAATTCTTTTTTTTTCCCCAATTGGTTTAGAAATGCAGTTAAACACATCTTTTTCTCTAACGGCATATAGTTTATTTGCCATTTACTTTGTTTATATCATCCAAACGAAAATCCCATTTTTAAAAGTTGGCCTGCGCCCCATCTCCTGGCCTCAAAACTCACAAGGCTATTTCTTCTGTCGGATACTGAAAAGTCAAAGATATTCAGATAAATGCAGCTGGAGCTCTTCCAACAGTAGCAGCAGGCAGCCAACCAACTTGCAAAGGCGAACAAATCTTGGCTTAGGTTTTCATCACTAAAACAAAACAGAAAACAGAGAGAAATACCAATGCAGTAAAGTTACTTATTTACTCTTATTATTAAGATTCTTTCACTGTTTTAATGGTAATATAATACTGTTTTTGTGCATGGGTGTGTTCAAGTTGCCTGTCAATTTATAGTGATCCCATGAATTTCATAGAGTTTTCTTAGGCAAGGAATACTCAGAGCTAGTTTTGCCAGTTCCTTCCTCTGAAATATAGCCTAAAGCACCTAGTACTCATTGGCAGTTTCCCATCCAAGTACTAACTGCTTTGCTTTTAAGATCAGATGGGATCTGGTTCCTTTAGAGTATGTAGGCTCCCTACTATTTCCATACACACATTTATAATTATTAGGGCAAACCTGTACTTAGGAGTTGGCATGTGGTGCACTGGTTGCCAGGGTTTGAATCCCAGCTCAGCCAAGGAAATCCACTTGGGGTGGACCTATGATAAAGCACAGAAATATTGGACTTTTATTCATATAATGTTGGAGGACATTTTAAAAATTAAAATAAGTTGGAAAAAATAAGAGGTTTTTTTAAAACTTGATTATGTTAGACAACCAAACAGAGAAGAGATATAGAAGGACTTTGCAATATGCAACAGTGGTAGCAAGAATTGTTTATGCTTAGAGAAGGAAGGAAGCTGTTAGTCCAACAGGAGAGGCCTGGCTGATAAAAAACTTGGAACTCCCTGAAACAAATAAACTTGACAATTTTGATCAGTGAGAAATCCTTGATAAATCTTTAAAAGACTGGGAAATGTTTATTTCTTTTGAACATTCAAATTTGGGAACATGTATCTGTTTTAGGTTTTGTAAAATGAATTACCGTATATACTTAACTATAAGTTGATCTCATGTATACGTCGAGGGCAGGATTGGGGGCCAAAATTATGGATTTTGATATGACCCATGAATAAGTCGAGGGTAGAACTTTGGGGTATGCAATGAAGGATCTCAATAATGAAGCAAAGAAAAACAATGCTGAAGAACCTACAAAATTTCAGCAGTTATAACTGTTTATGTTTACGCTAAAGACTGGATGAATGAGAAAGTAGAGGGGGGATCAGTGCTTCCAGGACAGATTACACTCTCGCCTTTCACCAAGGGTTGGTTCCTTTTTTGGTAAGAGTTAAAGTACATTGACCCATAGATAAGTCGACTCAGGTTTTTGGGGTCAATTTTTTGACTAAAACTTCTAAACTTATACATGAGTATACACAGTAAGATATACTGTATACAAAATGTATACAGTATAAATTGTTTAATGGAAGTGTAGAACATTTGGGAAAGGGAGAAGTCATTAGGATATATGTTTAGGTGTTAGATTTATGTTATGTAATAGTATGCTTTGTTTGTTTTATTTATAGTATACATGTAGCTTTAGATTTATATATAAAACTTGTTTTGTGTTGTTGTTTTCTTTATATGGTTATTGAAAATGATTTTAAAAAAAAGAAACCCATTTGGGCAAGATTCACTCTCTCAGCCTCAGAGGAAGGTCAAGGAAAGCCCCTCTGATCAAATATTTCTAAGACAACCTCTTGATAGAATCACTCCAGGGTTGCCATATCTCAGAAAAAACTTGAAGGAAAACAACAACAACAGACCTATACTTACAGCTTCCCATGCCTGTGGGAACAGAAATGACCATGCATCAATTAAGAGATGCTAATATGAAATATTAATGGCTCCAGAGCATCATCGAGCCTGGCCTGACCTAACAAGAGCCCTCCCTCCAGTCCATCTGGTGCCATCCGGCCATGGAAGGAGAGATGCAGGCCCAGCTCCATCGGGCCTGGCCTGAACAAAGAAGCAGAGCCCTCCTTCCAATCCATCTGCCCTGGTCCAGGCCTCAGAGGGAGGGAAGAACCACACTGGACCTGATCCCCTTCCCCACCATTCCTTTCTCCTTTTGTGTCATGTCTTTTTAGATTGTAAGCCTGAGGGCAGGGAACTGTCTAATTAAAATAATAAAAATGGTAAGCTGCTCTGAGAGCCTTGGTGGCTGAAGAGCGGGGTATAAATACTCTTAATAATAAATAAATAAATAAATAAATAAATCATCCTGCCACTACTCAGTTACTGTATGGAGTAATTGTGTTATTATATCTACTCTTTCAAGTAACATACAAAGTTTTGATGAGAATTATATTTTTTAAAAAAAAAAATCAGTAATTCCCACATCTACATTCATCAAGAAGCAATCCAGAGGAAACAAAGTGTGAATGGGAAGTGTTTAATTTAAGATACAGGAGCTCTAAACCCATGAATCTCAATCTGTATTGTCACATCAGCTGAGGATGACTGTGGGTTGCAGTTCAACACACCTGGAGGTTGACAAAGTGAGGCCAGCTGATAGCATATATCATGTCATTTCTAGGACTGGCAAAGTTGCTTGGGAATATATTGTATTTTAAGACCTTTTGCCTCCCTAAAAGACTTTGAATTAAGTGGCCAGATTCAGACTTCCAAAAAATTCTCCAGCTTTTCCTTGTGTTAGTTAAGAATGAAGCTATATGCAAATAAACAGGTATTTTAAAACTCTTCCCTAACTCCAGCATTTCATATGCAAGTGACCACAATAATCAAGCATGAGGCAGGGATGACCCTAGGGAGCATGTCAGGGAGACAGAAAGGAGAAATAAAACCTTATCTGGCTGATGATCTCTTCAGAGTGACAGGGCTAGAGGATGTGGGGGAAGAGAGCCAAGAGCTGGTGGGAATGGAAGCAATGGTGGAGGGCAAGGGAGCCTCCAAGACATGACATCCAGAGATCACTGCAGATGTTTTCATCATTATGGGAAAACATTTGTGGTGCCTCTTTGCCCAGAGAAGCACCCAGAGAGGAAATACCCTCTTCAGTTCTAATTACTGCTGGACATTGACCATGAAAGATGACAACAGTGCTAAAGGGACAAGAAGACTACAGGCTGTTGTTTTCCTTTTCCTAATTAACTCTTTGTGTCATCGCAGGTTCTATCCATCTATCTATTTGCAGTCTTCACTACTCACATATGAAGTTTTCAAAGCATGGGGGGGGGGGGGGAAATCCCATGTAAACCAGTGCATCAAAGAAATATTCAAAGATAGCTATAAAACCAACGGTAGACTCAACTACATTGGGAAGACTTGTCAAAATAATAATAACAACAACAACAACAATAAGAAGAAGAAGAAGAAGAAGGTACACATGGAAGCAAGAAATGATTGTCACTGCAAATCTAATCTCAAAGGGAAGAGCATTCCACACATGCAGAGATCTTAGATTCCTGTTAGCACAGTGCCTGCCGACCCTTCTGTACACCACAGCAGCAATTATGGCAATATTCTTAAGATCTCCTATCCTATGTGTTAAGTTATCCCTTCAAGTACCACTCCCTCGTTTCCAATAAGAAGGCCGTTTCTCCCCATTTTATGGGTGGAGTGGGAAGTTCACTCTGTTCAATTTCAGGATAATAATATTCTTCTCCTGTCTCCAGAGTCTCTTAAATATCCAGCTGAACCAGTAATAGGAACGATCCTGCCAAGACTTGGAAGGACAAAGAAAAGCTCAAACTAACCAGTTCACATTTTCATTTAAGCCCACCGGGGATTCAGATTTCAAATGATGAATCCACTTGAGTTCCAATATTTGTGATTGTTTTATGTTCTTAATATTAGATATCCCATGTATGCACCAGAATTTGAATGAACCAAAAGGGTGATGTTCATCCAGAAAATGTTTCACCAATTCACTCTATATTTTTTTTAATTTTTATTTATTTTTTTATTTTTTTATTTTTTTATTTTTTTGGTTTTTGATATAACTTCTGTGTTCAATAATTTGAGTTCTTATTGCTCTACTGGTCATACCCACATAAATTAGTTTGCAAGGGCATTCAGTTATGTATATTACATTTTTACTTGCACATGTAAAAAGTTTATATATTTCATAACTTCTACCATCTGCAGTATTCACAAAACATTTCAAATTACTGCTGTGTCTGCATACTGAACAATGCCCACAGATGTAATGTCCCTTTACAATCGAAGTATTTTGTATAATAGGAAAATCAAAGTCTGCCTGTACTAGTATATTCTTGATGTTTTGAGGACGTTTGTAGGCAAACATCAGTTTGTTTTTATAACCAGGTATATCCTCCAGCAGATGCCTAAGTGGCAGGTCCAAAGACACCAACTGAATTTCATGACTCTGTGGGGGCTAGAACACAGGTCGCTCAAAACCCCGTCCAGTACTCTAAACACTACATCATACTGATTATTATACTATTTGTTAGGAAAGTACAGTGGTCCCCCGGCTTACGAATCCCCCGGGGAACGAAATCCCCGGGGTGCGAAACCGGCGGGACCGCAAAAATTCCCCCGGGATCCAAAGGATCCCCTGGGGAACGAAACGGAAAAACCACGCGGCCCCTTTAAATCGGCCGCGCGGTCCGTTCGCTAAAGCGGTCCCCCAGGATGTGGTCATTTCCAGGTTACGAAAGGTAATCCGGAACGGATTACCTTCGTAACCCGGGGGACCACTGTACTGTGGTCAATTCTGATGAATTCATGTTCAGAATCTGGAAGTAGTCATTACAAATTAATAGGATTCATATGATTAATTGTAATTAATTCTTTTTAACATACTAAAAGGTAGTTAAACTATGTTATGATTGCAATGTAGCAAAGAAGAATTTCACTCCTTTTCTGGTGTAAATATAATTTGCAACTAGTTAGTTTTTAGAAGTAACTTTTAAAGCTCAGTTAGAGGCTGCTGCCACACTGCAGAATTAATGCAGTTTACACCACTTTAATTGTCATGGCACCATCCTATGGAATCCTGGAATTTATAGTTTGTTGTCGCACCAGAGCTCTCTGGTGGAGAAGGCAAATGTCAAAATTCTATAGTATTGACCCATGCCTGTTAAATCACTGTCAAACTGCATTGGTTCTGCAGTGTAGATGCAGCCCATGTTAAATAACATTTTATGCACTTGTGAATGTGACATAACCTCCAACACTTCATAGGTGAAAACAAGGACATGTGTGGTCAAGCAACAGCAGAATGTGGTCAAGATGCCAAAAGTTATAAATGAAGAAGAACAGAAAGCAGAGGAATAATGAGGGCAATCCCTTCCAAATTGGGACAGTTGGAGTGTGTGATGTAAACACTGCCATGCTATGAAGCTGCCTTTTGCCTCTTCTTAGGCCCAATCTACCCCACCCAAGAGGGACAGAGGCAGTCAAATAAAGGAAATATTTGTGTTCAGCCACATTTCGACAAACTAAAAACAGTCAGTCTGGATTTTTTCAAGTCTACAAAAGCCCAGAGGGGGGAGCAAAACTTAACGTGACTAAAACCATCTCCTTAGCTGAGGCCTCCCAACATTCATGTGCCAGCATAGAAGAGCACTACCCTAAAACACCCATAGAGGAGAAGGGGAGGGATGTGGGTGGGAGTGGAAATGGTTCCCACTCTTCCCACTTCAAGAGCATAGTCTGCTGCAAGCCAGGACGATTGGGTGCCTCTTATCGACCACCTCTAACCCCTAATTACCAGGCCTGATAAGGCAGGACGGCTGTAGATAGCCCTGACAGACCCCAGGCCTGGACAGCACACCCTGGAAATGGAAACTAAAGTAGGCCAAGCACCTACAAAGTCCTTTGCAACTCTTTTTTAGGGTGGAGGAAGCTTCAAAAACTTACTTTCTGTCAGAGCTTGGAAAAGCTACTTTAGGCTGAGGAGGACAAGCCAGAGTTCCACCAGCATACTTACACTGATGGTCCAGAGAGTGGAAACTGTTCCTTTCCTCCCAGCTACACAACAGCAGCTAGATGGCAGCCAGACCCAATGGCTGCACCCAGGGGCCATTTAACTACAATCATGAAGCCAGCAGGCATTGCATAATGAGGTACTGGATGCTTACTTGTACAAAACCCATAAAAGTATTTGCACTGGCATTACAGCAGTTATGCCAGCATAAGTCACCAACAGGATTCTGCTCCTAAACTGTAACTTTCAGAATCCCTCAGTGAGTTTGACCACTAGAAGTTATACTCTAAAAGTTATACTCTAAAAGAGAAGTTTGCCTTCAACTTTGAAAGAACTCTCCTCATCAGCTGGCGTCCTAAGGAACTAAGGAGTGTATTGCAGAGGATTTGTGAATATATTCTGACCAGGCTTGAAGCACATACATCACTGTCCTGTAATACAGGATCTATACGACAGCAAAATTTCCTTTTTTTTCTTTTCTTTCTTTCTACTATTTCTGATGTTCTCACTGATGAACTGGTAACAAACTTGAGAAAGTCTCACTCAATCAACGTGTGAAAGCCTATTGGCATTGGGCTGGAGTGGAGAACCGTTTGCCCTACAGACATTTTCGACTTCAAATTCCAGAAGCCCCAGCCAGTATGGCCAATGCACATCCTCCAACTGTCCCAATTTAGCAGGGACCATCCCAACTACTCCTCTTTAGTATCACTTTTTCATCTGCTTTTAAAATAGTTCCACTGTTCTCCCACCTTCATCAGCTTACTTCCTCTGGTGAGGAAACTGAGCTCAAAGTACAAATTTTGTTTGCACTCAGTTAACCTAGTTTGGGGGAAAGGAGAAGACCGGCTGGAATCTTACTCTTCCCAGGTTAAGGCTCAGGTAAAAGCCTCTCCTAGTTTGTGTGTTCTTACTCATTAATAACTTCTGCCATCTTGACAATACTCTGACATTTTTATTTGCTACATTGGCCCAATTTCCACCTGTGAAATTTTAGAGGGAATCCAGTGATCAGAGATTATGGGAGATGTAATTCAAATGTTCACCAATTGTAGCTTAGTGTAAGCTGCTTCAAAAGGGAATGGGGAGGAAAGGAAAAGATGCAGCCTAAACGTACACATATTTGCTTTGGGTTAAGTAGGACTTTATTGTTGTGTGTCTTCCAATCATTGCCAACATATTGCAATCCTATGGTGACCCTATCACAGGGTTTTCTGGGGCTGAGGGTGTGTGACTCACTCATGGTCACCCATTGGATTTCTATGGCCAAGCAAGGAATCAAACCCTGGTCTCTAGAGTCACAATCCAACACTCAAACCACTACACCATGCTGGCATTTTCAGCAGGACTTCCTTCTGCATAAATCCTGCATGGAGTAACAACCATCATGCAACCCTCATCCTGCAGTCTTCCCCCTCCTTCCATCTCTTCTCTGAGCTCACATTATTTTCACTGAAGTTGCTCACTTAGTCCATTTGTGAACTTGTTCCTGCGTTATTTATTTGTTTGTGCTTTTTGCTGGAAAAAAATATTATCTCAAAATAGTGACCTTTGACATTGCTGTTCTAATGTGAGTTGGGGGGGGTGTTTTTCTTTGGGGGCATCTGTGCCTTTTACACTTCCAGAAGTCTATAGCAGAGATAGTAATAATTCAGCCCTCTAAATATTGCTGAATTGCAAAATCCAGCATTCTTCACTAGTGACTTTACTGTCTAGGGCTGCTGGAAATTGCAGTTCAGCAATACCTGGAAAGCCTCATTATTCCCTCGATTGCTGTTTCCAACCCAGGCAGTGTTTTCACTGTTTAGCTGATGCCCATGACACAGTTTTTAAAAGCACAAAGCCTTCTTTCCATGAGACAGGATGGCAGGCTATTACAGAATCTATGCCCATGACAAGCAGCTGTGGCCCTCCAGATGCTTTAGGCCTATTATTATTATTATTATTATTATTATTATTATTATTATTATTCCTATCTCACTCTTTTCCCAAAGCTGAGACCCAGAGTGGCTCACAGTATTAAAAGAACAATTTTACATCTCTCAGTCCTAGCCCTTCAAAAATGTCTGGAGAGCCACCATTGCCTCCTTCTCTCTTGTTCTTTCCTTCCTGAACAGGGGAGTTAATAGTAGGGTAGAAGCCCCATGGAAATCCCACATTCACGTTCAGCCTGAACCTATTCAGGTGTGCTCAGAAGTAAATCCTACTGACTCTGATGGGGATTTTCCCTAAATAAGTGTACATTTCACAGGTTCTATCAGAATTTGGTCAGGCATCTCTTCCAGTCCTGTCTGTAGAACTGGAGGACTGAACCTGGATTTTTCTGCCTGCAAAGAGCATGCTCCGCTGCTGTGTCAGGTTCATGGTTGTTCTACAGTGTGAATAGAGAAATGGTTAGCTGGGGTGAGCACACTTCTGATGTTAGTGTTCCACTGAAGCCAGCAACATTCATAACTTTAAAGGAGACTATTAGCCATTTTACCTCACATTTGTGCCTTTTGCAGGTGTCTGACATGCAGGAATTCAGAAAGTAAAGATTTCTTTTCACTCTCTCTCCATGTTTGAAAAACCTTTTGAATTTCTCCTGAACCTAGGCAGGAATACAAGACTCTCTGCCAGAAGAAAAAGTTGACAACCTGAAAGTGATGGGATGCACGTGCTGAGATTGTGGTTCTTTTGCTGCAAAAGAATACAAGCCTAGTAGGTAGGGACAGCATATATAGCCTTTGTCTTACCACCATTTTATTTTGTCAGTAATACCTGGTGAACTATGTCTAAAGGGTGAAATACTTTTGAATCTTTTAAACCACCACTGCCACTCCTTTAGGTCACTAATAAGTGGTAGATCTGTCCTGGTAGTAAGACTGCAGAGAAACTGGATTCAAACAAATTTATTTCAGTGACGTGCCTGAGAGAGAGAGAAAAGGCCTGCCATTATTAAGGCTTTGTCTTTGCGCAATTTTAATAGTCATTTTCACTTGCACAATATTATGGCAATTGCTGTTTTCATGTCCCTCATTCCACCACCCCCCTCTAAAGGAAAGACATTTTCCTCCCATTAAAAAACATTCAAATATTGTCCTCTGGGTAGGTCAGGGTTGGGCAAAGTAGTTGCACACATCCTTCCAACCCTTTTTTTGGTTTGCCCTTGTCTGCTCCAAGATGCCTCATTTTAATTATGTCTATTTTAATTAATTTTAATCTGTATTTTATAATGCTATTGTTTAGTTCTATAATAGGTGGATAAGAGGATTATGTCATTTTTATTTAAGTATGTATTGCATATGTTGTTGATGTGTTTTATTCTTGTAACACACCTTGATCCCTTTGGGAGAGGCAGGCTATAAATTTTTTTAAAAATGTTATTATTTATTTATTTATTTTAATATAATTTATTTTAATATAAATATATTATATATTTATTTATAATAAAATTTGTTGTTGTTGTTGTTGTTATAACTGCTTTGATCTTTTTGGAAAGGTGGTATATAAATAAATTATCATGATCATCATCATCCACCACACTAAATTTTATAAACTGATTTAGGCGACAAACCAACCGATTTAGTGTCTGCATCTATGAAAGTTGTGTGTCGCCTTTCCAAGAAGTGGAGCTTGAGTTGTGTAACAACGCAGTGGATCAAAACGGGGCGCATTCACACCATTCCACGGGAAGGGAAACCATTTTCAGCCGAATGTATTTATTATTGATGGGATTTATATCCCGTCTTTCTCCCAAAGTGAGATTCAAGGCGGATTATAAATAATTCAAAAAAAAAAAAAAAAAGATCAAACTAAAACAATTAATTACAGAAATTAAAATATCCTTAAATAATGCTAATATTAAAACTGCGTTGAAAGCCACATATTTAAAAGCATTAAGTTCAAGACTATATTAAGTTCAGTAGAGGATTCAAAGCCTCTTTCTGGTGAAGTCGCAGAAGCTGATCCGGGAGGAGTCATTCAGCTAAAACCTTTTCGGATTTGGCCCTGTGCTTAGTTGAAATAAGTTTGCCTAAATGGAAAGAAAAATCGGGGTGGTATAGCATTTTGAGAGCTGGACTGCGACTCTGAAGACTAGGATTCGAATCCCTACTCGGCCAAGTCACACTCTCTCAGCCTCAGAGGGAGGCAAAGGCAAACCTCCCCTCTGAGCAAATCTTGCCCCCCCCCCCAAAAAAAAGTGATCTGCAAAGATCTCCAAAAGGCACACAACAACACACATAAATGAGGAGAATGGTCCCACTTTTAGGCCAGAGACAGAGAGATCGTATGCCTTTTTATGTAGGCATGTTTACGACGGATAAAATAGAGAAATTAATTTAAAAATAATTCATCATTTCGTTTCCCTCCAGGCAATGAAAGCCAGCTTTTGCCAACAGATACTTGAAAAGTGCTCCTACAAATCCAAATGGGAAGGTTGCCCCCAGCAAGAAAACTCTCCCCTCCCCATTGAAATCCTCCTTCCATCCCCACATTTCTATCATCGCGGACAGCGAGACGTTGAAAACCGTTCCCACCCGAAACTCTTCCTGGTCGTTACCAATGATCGTTACTACTCATAAAACGAGAAGGATGTGTTCATTATGAAAAGCAGCCTCCTCTCCCTAAGAACTCCATCGCAGCCCAGTAACACGAATCAGGTTTGATTACTTTTTAAGTTCTCTGTAAGTAAATACCGCCTGCACCTGCCCAGTTGCTCAATCAATTTAGACGAAGGGGGGGGCATTTTAATTATAAATCTATTAATTATAAAGTCTTTCCCCCAGCCCTGTACCCACAAAAAGAGGCCCAAAAGAGGCTCCCATCCCGAACACAGACTAACGTGTGGACGATGCTGTCTGTGTAAACTACTGCATCGAATCGAGCTTTCTGCTGCTGAGCTGCAGGATGGGCTTCTAGCCCTTGTTCCCAAAACGAGCCCGGTCGAAAGCACTTCGTTTTTAGACAATAAAAAGGAAACTGGCGAGAGTTATTTTGCCCTAAATCCAAAGCGAAAGAGAGAGATCAGGGAAGGAAATGGATCAATAGATAAGATAAAGTGGAGTTAGGCAGCCTACAGCCTTCCCTCCCCCCCCCCTCTCTCTATATATATCTTGATTCCCCCCCCCAAAAAAAAATAACCTACAAAATAACAATAATATAGTATATAATATAGTAATATAATAATATAGATAGATAAATGTAGATAGATAGAAATGTTCGTATCTGAACTTTATTGCTCAAAGCTACTAGCCACCACAATTCCATATACTTAAATAAAAGCCAGATGGCAGAATAACTTTAAAATTTGGCAACAAATAATAAAATAGAAATGATAACACAGAAGTCTATCAAGCATATAAAAATGTAAGAAATTTACAACATTGTTTTAACAGTATTTTCTTTTTTTTACTTTTAAAACCACTGTTTTTGACATGTAGCTCTTATCTTAATAGCAGCCAGAGGAATTGGGCCGCCATAGATAGATAGATAGATAGATGTTCCCCAAACAGCCTACAAAATAATAAATTATATGTATGTATCCGAACAAAAATTCATCAGTGATACCATTATTGGCCAACCGAAATGCAGGCTTTCGATGCTCCATGGGTTTCTTCATCAGGCAAGAGGTTACAAACCAAACAGGAGGGAAAAAACAATTGGAGATGTCTTTTGCAGGCAGTATGTATATATGTATGTATGCCTATGTATGTGTATGTGTGTATTATACACACACACACATATACACATTTGTACATACATATAATTTATTACATAAATTATTATATTATATAACATTGCTCCCTTCAAGAGGAGGAAGCAGATCTGGGGAGGAAATGGTCCCGAGACAATTTGATTTTTCCCAACAAACAGCTTACTATATATATATATATATATACACATACATACACACATACACACACAATTATTTTGTAGGCTGTTTGAGGAGGCAATCAAATTGTTTTGGGACCAGATTCCCCCCCCCCCCCCAAAGTTCTGCTTGCTCCTCCTGAAGGGAACAATTTTATATAATATTATAATTTATGTAGTAAATTATATGTATGTATAAGTGTGCATATATATGTGTATGTTTGTGTGTGTATAATACATACACACATACATACTCAGCTTGTCTCTCCAGCCAGTTCCTTGTGGCCACTCTCAAAGGCCTGAATCCTCCTGGTAGTTTTCAACAATTATATTTATTAAAATATCTGCAATCGCAGGGCGACTTGCAATAAACTCAGTTTAAAACACTCAGTAGTAACACCAATAATTTTAAAAGTCTAAAATTTATTAATTTAACAATTAAAAACCAGGTAATTGAAAACTGCCAATGTAAAACCTCATCGTAGCAGACACTTTCTCCATCAACGACATTTCCCAAATTCTAGGCCACCAGTTCTCAATCACCCGGTCACCCGACTTCCGACATTTGGCTACTTCTAGTCTGGCAGCAGTAGTAAGGAAAATGATCAGTTTCCTATGTTTCAGGTTGGATCTTGCAGCCCCTTTGAGGCTCTCTGAGAGAAAGAGGTTGGCAGCACGAGCTTTCCTAGGCTCCAGTCTACTTCCTTCCAAATGCATCTGAGGAAGCAGACTTGAGTCTAGGAAAGCCCATGCTGCCAACTTCTTTGTTTAAGTGAGCCTCAAAGTTGCTACAAGATCTCTTGTACTGGACTAACATGTCTCTGTGTTTGAATCCCCCCACACAGGGACTGTAGGATGAACCACTGTTGTCTGCCAGGATTAAAAAGCAAGAGGTGCTCCCTGAACTCTGGAGGTCCCAGGCCTTTTGCAGTTTTAAAGGGTATCACCAGCACCTTCAGTTCACAGCAATTAACTAGAAGAGACCCACTCAATCAGTGGGATTTGCACACAAGTGTCACCTTGTTGTTGTGGGCCTTCAAGTCGTTTCCGACGTATGGAGAGACCTTGAGGCGAACCTTTCATCGGATTTTCTCGGCAAGGTTTGTTCGGAAAGGGGTTGCCTTTACCTCCCTGTGAGGCTGAGAGTGTGTGACCCGGTGAACCCCGGTCTCCAGAGTGGAAATCCAAGGTTCAAACCACTGTTCAAATATTTGCAACACTTTTAAAGTTCACTCCGCCCCCCTTTTTTTTTTAAAATGCCCACTGTGGTGACCAGATCTAAAGCTGATTATTTCTCCAGTGTGGACGCAGCCTGAGTTAAACGGGATTTATGTCCGAGTTACGGCGGGCATTCAAGTTCTCTCTGATCCCAGTGGCGTTTGGCCGAGAAGGCACCCCAACGTCCTTTATAGGTTTTGGGCACCTTTAAAGTCCAAGGGGATCTTGTGTTTTGGGGGGGGGGGGGGGGGAAGTGGTCCTTTCTCGTTGATTTTCAACGAGAGATCTTCCTTCGAAGGAAATGCGCTGCAAGGAAAAAGTCGACCAGGGGCTACTCTTTTCATCTTTCCCCTAGAAACTGTTTTTAGTTGGTCTGGACTGCAATCCACCAGCACCCCCTCCCTCTCTGCTGCTTCAGGAGGGCTGCTTCAGGAGGGGTAAAACCCTAATCCGGATCTATTCAGGTTGCCCAACTGCAAGTCGGAAGCAAACAGGTTGCTCCGGCCTTTCAGATCTTCCCTGCCGTTTGAGCTCTTGGAATAAAGGGAACACTGCCTGATCCGGATTTCTCTCTTTGTTGTTGTGGGTCTTCAAGTTGTTTCCGATTTATGGCCACCCTATCATGGGGTTCTCTTGGCAAGGTTTGTTCGCAGCGGGGTTGCCTTTGCCTTCCTCTGAGGCTGAGAGTGTGTGACTTGCCCAAGACCATCCATCGGATTTCATGCCCAAGGGGGGATTTGAACCCTCCTCTCCAGAGGTTAGTCCAGTGCTGAGACTGCAGGCTCTTAGTCCTCCCTTCTTCCTCCTCCTAAAAGAGATAGGTCCCAGAACTTGACCATTTTTCCTTGATATTTATTTCTTAATATTTTTTCCCCCTTCAGTCCTCAAGTTTTGCAGAGAATGAGACACTGAACATTGCCCCCGCACCTAGAACTCTTTTCTATTTGTTGTGCTCACATTCCCTTGATAACTTCGCCTGACCCTTTCCTTTGGGGGCCTAAAACCTGGAGGGCTGCTGGCAGTCAGGGCAAAGTAGAGGGAGGGAAGAGGCCACACGCAGGGCCCCTCGGAAGCCACTTGGGTCCCACCCATTTGTGCCTCCAGGAGTGTAACTATGGGGGGGGGGGGGAGGCAAAGGACAGCACGACCCTCCAATAAGAATCCTAACTCCCCCAATCAAATTTTATTTCAGCCCCCAGATTTCTACCACTGCAATGGGTGGTAGTTTTCAAAGAAGTAACCGTGTTAGTCTCTTGCAGCATGGAAGGAAGGAGGGAGGGAGGGAGGAAGGAAGGAAGGAAAAAGAGAGAAGGAAAGGAAAGTGGCAGCACCTTTAAGCAGTGCTGGGGAGTACGAATAGAGTAAGGAGTAAGGAGTAAAAGAGTTAAGAGGTCTTTACAGGAGTGGGAGTAGGAATATACTTGTTACTCCTTATTTGTTATTATATTGTACATGCAAACAGCCAAAAACAATTTTATTATATTGCACTGGGAAAGGGACTGGGAAGCAAAGAGAGAGTATTACACACACACACACACACGACTTACAAGCGACCAAATATCTTACTCCGGAGTAGGACAAGAAGTAACCCCAAAATCCCCACTACTCCCCAGCCCTGCCTTGAAGACTGTCTGGGTTTGATTTTCGCCTGGGCTTTCGCAAATATAAAGCCACTTCTTCGGATGCAAGCACCGAGTGCAACGAGTGAGAGGATGACAATCCTTCTCACCCCAAAATGCTTATGTTTGCTGCTGTCCGCCTTCCTTGGGTCCCTGTGCCTGTCCCGTTGCTTTGGGCACCTAAACTGTGCTTCTGAATGCACAGCTCAGGTTTGAATGTATTGCGAGGCTAGACATCTGGGGACTGAAAGAAAAATGCGTGGGAGGAAGAAGAAGACTCTTACTTGGAGGCAATGCCTTTATTTTGATCCCTCCCGACTTCTCCTGTGATTAATTTCCTCCCTTTCGCATTGATTTTCTCCCCAAAGATGAAGCGAGGAAGACAGTCCATTGCATTAAGCCATGGCAGTTAAAGTGGTGTCAAACTGGATTATGTCTCCAGTGCGGAAATACGCCTCGAAGCAGCCTTGTCCTGCAAGAGCTGTTCACTCGGGAACGAAATTCCAAAGGTTTTTAATGCAACCTGCTTAATGAAACCTGTGGGGTTTTGAATCCTGGCGACAGCTTTGAATCCCCCTCCCCTAATCAATAAAATATGTAAAATATTTGAAAAATATGTAGTCCGTCAAGATCCCCTGGAATACTCTCAACATTAGGCTTTAGTTTAATTCAACCTTTACCCATAAACACTTTGTTTTCAAGGGCCCAGAAATATCTCCTGTGCTGAAATATTCTTAACATAAAGGTTTCGTTTAATTAATTGATGATGATATTGATGATGATGATGCTATAGTTTGGAAAGAAAGCAGGGCACCAAGCTTGAAGACACTGTCGCTGAGAATTGCCGTAGCAAGCAGTGAAAGGTCACTTCTAAGATTTATAATTAATGAAGAGGCTGCTATATTATTTTAAACTGTACTGTTTTTAACCCCCTTCGTCTTCAAGTGTGTAGCTTTGCATTGCTTTAATACGATCCAGTCTGATTACATTTTAATGTTGACTTTTTCTCTGCTTGTTTTGCGACTTGTTCTAGTCATTTTGATTCGCAAGCCGCTTGGACTCCCCCTTTTGCCGGGAAAAGAGAGATATAAAGGAGGATGTCTAAGAGCGAGCCTAACCAGCCCAAAGGCAACGAGATCCTGTCTGATCTTGGAAGCTGAGCCCGGCCGGTCCTGGTTAGTGCTTGGATGGGAAACCATCCGACAGGCGACTTCAGGGCCGGTACACAAACACAGCCCAGGAACAACTGACAGGGAAACATCGATCACAGGCGGAAACGCTGGACGTTGCTTGGTCCCTGGCTTTCACGTAGCTTTCCTACTTTCAAGGGCTGGGAAAAGAAACTTCTCGCTCGCCTTCGCCCAACCAAAGAAAGCAAAGCAAAGGCTCTCTCAGGGGGGCCCTGACTCCTCGGGTTCCTCTAAAGCTTCCAAGACTTCAGCCTTGGGTTTCGGGTGTTGTTTTCACGCTATATCGGGGCCAATGAAGAAATGCTTTCTGCTGCGGGATCTGAACGCTTTCTGACGCCTCTCCTTCGTTCCTACTATTGGCTCTTTTATTCCTGTTCTTCCTGTTCTTGCGATTATTATTCCTGTTAATATTCCTCCGTTCCTATTATTGGCTCTATTATTTCTATTATTATTATTCCTATTCCTATTATTATTTCTCCGTTCCTACTATTGGCTCAAAGTATTATTCCTATTATTATTATTATTATTATCCTATTATTATTCCTCCGTTCCTACTATGGGCTCTAACTATTATTCCTATTATTATTATTATTATTATTCCTATTATTATTCCTTGGTTCCTACTATTGACTCTAACTATTATTCCTATTATTATTATTCCTTTCCTACTATTGGCTCTAACTATTATTATTATTATTCCTATTCCTATTATTTCTCTGTTCCTATTAGCGGCTCTAATTATTATTCCAATTGTTGATGTTGTGGTTGTTGTTATTATTCCTATTCCTATTATTATTCTTTCGTTCCTATGATTGCCTCTAACGATTCCCCATGGATTTGAGGGTGCCCCCCCCCTCTTTCGAGAACCCAATCCCTCCTGTGGCTCTGAGGCCCCACTTTATTTCCCACCGGACTCAACAGAGGAGAGAGAGGCTCATGGCGAAGACCCAGTGCACTAGATCTCTCTCTCTCTCTCTCTCTCTCTCTCTCTCCTGCTCAAAGGAAAGAGAGAGGGAGCTTTGCTGTCCGGCCCAACTATTTAAGACCTTCTCTGGCCCCCTTTATCTCCCCGGTGGGAAGTCAGGCTAATGGCCCGCCATCCGTCCCTCTCTGACATCCCAGATGGAGAGATTCCCCAGATTCTGCACACAGAGAGAGAGAAAGATTCGCCTCTGCTTGGGCGTTTCCTTCTTTCCTTCCGTCCTTCCTTCCTCCCTTCCTCCCTTCCTTCCTTCCTTCTCCACTCCTCCTCTTTCCCGACGGTTTGGGTGTCTCTCAGGCCTGTCAGATTCCTTTTCTCCCCCTCCCCTCGGTCTGCACAGTCTCAAGCCCGCATCAAACCAAGGAATTTATTTCTAAAAAAGAATTAACGGGGTGGATGTTTCTCTTCACCACTTCGGATGGTGTGACCCTACTCATTTCTCTGGAGGTCACACTCTCTCAGCCTCAGGGGAAGGCAAGGGCAAATCCCCTGGGAACAAATCTTGCCAAGGAAACACCGCAAGAGGGGCGCCCTACGTCGGGAACACAACAACAACAACTTTGACCAAGGAGAGGAAAGGAGGGAGGGAGGAGAGAGGCTGGTTTTGAAAATTCCCACTGCCCCCTGGCAGAAAGTTTTGTTGCAGTGGGCCTTCCAGTGGTTTCCAACGTATGGCGACCCTAAGGCGAACTTGTCAGGGGTTTTTCTGAGGCTGAGAGTGTGTGACTCGTCCAAGGTCACCCAGTGAGTTTCCGTGGCCGGACTGGGAATCATTGGAAGTTGAAAGAGACCCCAAGGGCCATCCCGTCCAGGCCCAATCTGCCATGCAGGAACTCACAATTAAAGCACCCCCTGTGACAGATGGCCATCCAGCCTCTATTTAAACGCCTCCAAAGAAGGAGACCCCACCACTCTCCAAGGGAGTGTGTTCCACTCTTGAACGCCTCTTACTGTCAGGAAGTTCTTCCAAATGTTGACATCTCGTTTCCTATACATAGTTTGAATCCATTGCTCTCTGGAGCAGCAGAAAACAAGCTTGCTCCATCCACCCTCAATACGACATCCCTTCAAACATTTAAACAGGGCTATCGTATCGCTTCTTAACCTTCTCTTCCCCGGGCTAAACGTACCCAGCTCCCTAGGCCACTCTCATAGGACACAGCATCCAGAGTTTTCACTATTTGGGCTGCCTTCTTCTAGATACCTTCCTCGCCTCTGGCGGAGCAGAAAACAAGCTTGCTCCATCCTCGATATGACATCCTTTCAGATACTTAAAGAGGGTTATCACCGTATCACCTCTTAATCTTAAGCCATCTCCAACATCGTAGTCCAACGCCAGGCGGACACAAGGAAGGCTGCAAGGCCAATGAAATCGATAAAGAAGCCCGGCCGGGGAAGCGTCGTGTGTGGGCGGCGGAGGGCAAATTCCCGGACAACCTGATCGCCGTAGCTAAAGGCCTCTTCAGATTTTCTCAGAGAAATCCCGAGGAATCTCGGCTGCTGCGCATGGAGGACAGCCCGCATTCCGCATTAGCTGGGCAGGAAGAGAGCCAGAGAGGTTGAGAGAGAAAGAGAGAGACCATTTCATAAACCTACAGCCTGCGTGAGCTATAGTTTACCCTTGGACAGCAAGTCTGCCCCTGTAAGGATATTGTGTGTGGGTGTCTTTTCAAGTCGCCTGTCGACTGATGGCAACACACCCTCTGTATTCTCAGCAAAGAACACTCAGAGGTTGTGTTGCCAGTTCCTTCCTCTGAAATGCCGCCTTACAACGCATACCATTTTTTGCTGTCTCCCATCCAAAACTGACCCTACTTAGCATCCAAGATCAGATACCACAAGATCAGATAGGAACTTTGGGTATTTGTTGTTGTTGTTGTTGTTGTCTGCCTTCGAGTCGTTTCTGACTTGTGGAGACCCTAAGGCGAAGCTATCCTGGGGGTTTTCTTGGCAATGTTTGTTCAAAGGAGGCTTGCCATGGCCTTCCCTTGAGGCTGAGAGGATGTGGCTCGCCCAAGGCCACCCAAGGGGTTTTATAGCAGGGCTGGGAATCAAACCCTGGTCTCCAGACTCATAGTCCAACACCCAAACTACTACGCCATAGGTAGTTAGTTACTCCACTTTGCTATTTAGGGCCAGTGGGATTTTTGGATAGCTAGAAGTTCCTGCACGTAAAACTCGGGAGCATTGTCAGACAAGGACAGGTTTCTGTTACTCTGCAGATCAGAAGCTTAACTCTCTAGCAGGCTTAGCTTTGGCGTTTCTGATGTTTAAATATTTTGTTTCCTAAATTAAAGCCGAAGCCTTTGCCCGACATGATTTCGTTGTATGTCATCCTCACCCAGCTTGCTTCGGTTGTTTGAAATTAATTCCTTAAATCTGATTGTTAGTCGGAGCCCATTCACTTGATAGGAACTTTGTTAGTCAAGACTTACATAAACTCTCCAACGATTTAAATGGTTCTATTCAAATTAGGACTAACAATTGGCTTTAAGGCCTCTGTAGGAGTTAAGCAGAACATTAAAACCTTATCTTGCATATTTCATTTTCATGATTCCAGAAGGAAGGTCAGTGTTTTCCTTGGAATCACAACTAGAAATGTCAGTCCTGAACCTCTGATCCAAGCAGAAGTTAACGCTGAGTGATGGTAACTTTAACGCTGAAGACTTCATGTCAAAGTCAGTCTTACAGTAACTCCTCCGACCCAGATAAGGCAACATATTTTGATTTAAAGAGATTTTTTAATCTCCTTCAACCTCCCTCCCTTGCGCACCCACACTGACACTCCTCACTTCGAAATCTTCCCAGTTCACCCCATTTATCTTCCTCGCGATCGGGATCTGACAGTAAAGCTGCTCCTGTTCAAATACTTTGGGCTTGAAATGGCTCGGTGCTGATAGTAACTTAGTTTCGTATTTATTTCTTACAATATCTATCTCCCTGGTATCACAAAGGCAGAGTCCAAATAAAATCAAATGAACGCTATTTAAATTGGAATGATGCAAGCAGTGAAAAAGCACACTAAGCAATTGAAGCATGCGCCTGTAGGGATTTTGAGAACATCATTAGACCTTAAAGGCTGCGTTAGGCTTGAGATGCAGTTTGACACTGCTTTAATATTTTGGGATCTGTAGTTTCGTAAGATACTTAGCCTTCTCTGTCAGAGCGCTCTGGTGCCACCCCAAACTACACATCCCAGGATTCCATAGGATGGAGCCATGACAGTTAAAGTGGTGTCAGATTGCATTATTTCTGTAGTGCAGATACAGCCATAGGCTCTGCTGTAAAGCCTTGTTTTTAAGCTGGCACTAAACGAAGCCGGAGGTGGGAAGGGCACTCCTTAACCAAGAGGCCACTCCAAAAAAGGCCCTCCTCAAATAATCTTCAAAGATAAAGCCCTGTTCCTGTGTAGATTCAGTATGTAGAGAGGTCATTTCTGTATACAGTATATCATACTGTAAACCAGTATACAAAGGGGTCTTCTAGCACCTTTGAGACTAACTGAAAGAAAGAAGTTGGCAGCATTAGCCTTCCCAGACTCAAGTCTACTTCCTCAGATGCATTTGGTCAAATAGTCTGTTACTTCAAATAGCCTGGTGGGAGGCAGAGGGAGGGAGATAGCCAAAAGGGATGCCTCCCTTGAAGCAGTTTTCAGGACTCACCTGCACCTTGAATCCAGAAAGGGACTGAAGTGGGAACCAGGGTAGTTTCTGCCCAAACTTGATCGTATCAAGTCCTCTGAGCAGTACAAGTTACTGGGCTTTTATTGTTTCGACTACTCGTTTGAAAAATCGTTGGTAAACGTATGTCGCTTTCTTGTCTTACGTTTTTAAGGCTAGCTTTTGTCTTCTTTTCCATCAGCGTGATTTGGTGCAAGCTGCCCTTGAGTCCATGAGTCCTTCAAAAACTCAACTTGGGCCAGGAAAAGCTATATTTCTTTTGTTGTTGTTGTTGCACAAAGGTGAGGGTGATGATAATGGCGGTGTTAACAACCAGGATCAGATCCAAGCATTTGCCAAAGGAAGAGTTTTGAGAATGGCCGAGCTCTGTTTCATTGCCTTGTAACGATGTTTATGCTTAAAACATTCTTCTAGAGGTTTGGCGATTCGGCATCTCCTATTGCGTCTTTTTACAATGCAAGGATTTCTAGAATTCGGAGTCTCGATTTCAGTATATTTTCCAACCATAGCGAAGTGCATCCAAAGCCAAGCTAACTTTCTCGTTTGTTATTTCCCTGAATCTCAACCCTCAGCACTGCCAATAGCTGTCCGACAATTGCAGATGTGGCAAAAGGAAATCCCAAAAAGAAGAATTGTCCTCAACAATAACCTGGGCCGGGAAAAGTTGTGTCTCTTCTGCTGAATTTCTATTTTTCTTGAACCTAGGCAAAGGGAAAAAAAGGAGGGGGGGTGGGGGCAACCCAGAGACACTGCCACTTCAGGAAAGCCACCCATGAACTGTCTCGGATTTGCTCTTTCTACATTTATAACAGTGTCCACATTTCAGCCACGGCCTCATCTGATTTTCGGATGCTTGACAAAAGCCATGAATAAAAATTGTCTTGATCTAGAGGAAAGCTTGGCTGTCTTTTGTCTTTCTGATTCGTTTTTATTGGGGGGACCTCACTCAGAATCTCCAAACAATTCCTGATATCCCCGCAGTTTAGAAAAGGGTCTGGTTCTCCTGCCACGCAATATGTCCCAGTCCCCAGTCGGAAGCTCTCCTCTGGGCAAAACATTTGTTGCCAGGGTCTTTTGACAGGTATCAACTGTGTGTAAACAGTGAGCAGGTACAACGGGAGAGGAGCACCGGGCGAATTTGAACTGGCGCCTAATGTCCCCTGAAGTGTTAAGAAGCCAGCAGCAATGTCAACAAAACCATTTTCTCCAGTAGCAGCTCCTGCAGCCCAAAGAGGGGGATGGAGGTGGAGGAAGTGGGAGGAAATCTGCAAAGATTTACTCAAGGAACTGCTAATAGCCTGTCGCTGGAATCCTAGCCCTTAATACACCCGAAACACTTGAAGTGCTGGCGTTCAATTAGGGCCAAGGTCTCAGAGAGGCAGTGTTTATAAACAGAGACCTGGGGCAGATTGCAAGCAGCCCCAGGACAGCAGCTGACCATTTCCCCACTGAATGCAATCAGCTTTCTGAAATAATAATAATAATAATTAATAATAATAATAATAATGTGTGGCTTTGAGCCTCCCCCTCCCAGCTTTCAAGAGAAAATATTTAAATTAATATTTCCAGTATTGTACCTAAAACTGCAAGCCTGTGCGTACTTAACCCAAGTAAGCCCCTCCGGATTCAGTGGAACCTACCTGTGGATAAAGATGCTTAGGATGAAGCTCTCCATATTTGTTGATCTCTCAACTGAAACTAGGGCTGCAGTCTGATTTGAGGGGAGATCCAATGATTCCTGAATGATTCATCAGTCAGTTAAATTTACATAGGTTTTCCTAGTGGTAGAATAATATTAAAATAAAAATAATATAATATTATATATATATATATATAATTAATGTTATTATATTAATTATATAATACAATTATATAATAATTGTATAATTATTTATATAATTTAATTATAATAATATAATATAAAAATAATAATATAAAATAGTATTTCAGAAATAATATTTAAAAATAATATATTAATGTAATAATAATGTTAATATAATAGTCAATTAATATTATAATATTAATATAATAATATATTATATATTATAATATAATAAAAATAATATTTCTGAAACAGGAAGCATGTACTGAGCAACGCTTATGTATCTTAACAGGCATATGGTAGAAGAGTTATTTTCTTCTACATGACAAAAGTGAAATAACTATTTTTTCAGATGGTGATCACCACTCACCTTTTTTTTTACAGGACTTTAATTACTGCCTTGATTTGAACATTATTTCCTCGATTAATCAAAACAATTAATTGGTTCAGCCATGTAGCCTTTTATGTCGTTGTTATGTACCTTCAAGTCACAGCCCTAGAGGGAATCTGTCACAGGGTTTCCTTGGCAAGATTTGCTGTTTTCCTCTGTGGCTGAGACAGTGTGACTGTCCCAAGGTCACTCGTGGGTTTCCATGTCTGAGTGGGTATCCCAGCCCTCCTCTGCACAGTCCAACCCTCAGACTGCTACACTCCCTTGGCTCTCTGAAACTAAATCATTTACTTGAGCTTTGAGCACAAATATGCACTACTTTGTCAGAAAAAGTGCTGGCTTTCCGCTTTTCAGTAACCCCTGAATGTACTCAGTGCACATCAATCAATGAACAGGTTTTTAAAATCAATGTTCATCCATCAATGCAAGTTTAAATCAACTGTTCATTAATGAACAGGTTTTAACAAAAGCAAACACACAACCATTTAAAACATTGAAAATAATCATCTTACATATACATTCTTCTGATCAGTGAATTAAATTTGGAACAAAATGAATTTTAACCAACTTATGCCAGAATGCTTTTGTAATGAATTTTTAATGCATCTAGAGCCAGTGTGGTTTAATTTTTTGAGCACTGGACTAAGGCTGCAGAAATAAAGATATACACTACAGAAATAAAGCAGTTTGGCACCATTCTTTAACTTCCATGGCTCAATGCTATGGAATTTTGGGATCTGTAGTTTGATAAGCACTCTGATAGAGAAGGCTAAATATCACACAAAATTACAAATCCCAGAATGCCATAGCATTGAGTCATGACAGTTAAAGTGCTGTCAAACTGCTTTATTTCTGCACTGTGGCAGCAATCTATGACCCTGAAGACCAGGGTTCAGTTCCCCGCTCAGCCATTGATACCATTTGGGCAAGTCACACACTCTCAGCCCCAGAAAACCCCACGATAGATTCACCTCAGGATCTCCATAAGTCAGAAACTGAAGGCACACAATAACAAGGGTGCATTTGATGAAGTGGGCTTTAGGCTACAAAAGTTTGTGACAAAATAAATGTGTTAGTTTCAAGGCGTCACAGGGGTCTTTGCTGATTGCTCCAATATTCCAATACTATAAACTAATCTGGAAACAAGGGTTGCAAGAGTCATTCCTTTCTTCTGCAACCCGAAACAATTTGTAAAGTGAATGCAAATTTGTACGTCCAATATAGATTTTTTTTAAAAAAATTATTTTCCCCTTGTAATCCACCCTAACAATATTCTTCCATCATAAATGCATTATCGTTTCATTATCAAACCCTTCCCATTTTAGGCATCAGCCCCAGGGCCTGAGCGTTAGACCACTTCATTCCCCCAGACCTTCAGGTGCTGCTACAATCACAGGTGGATACAGAAGATACAGAAGTACAGTTGCTACTGCTCTTTTACTTTTAGATGCACCTACACAGAAATCCAACATTGAAAGGTATTTTTGTTCCATGGTGAGACAGGAGGACACTCTTTGGCAACTACTAAAAGGAAAGCAGCCTTGGCTCAGGGGAAATGGCAGCCCTGGGGTGGGCCTGGATCTGAAGGCTGTGGCCCCACTGCAGAAAGAGAGAAATAGAAATATGATACCACTTTAACTGCCATGGCTCAGTGTGATTGACTTCTGGGGTCAGTAGTTTTGTGAGTGATATAGCCTGTTATAATGATATAGCCTGTTGGAGAGTTATAGCGCCCCATTGTCATTGTTGTTGTTGTAGTGTGCCTTCAAGTCGTTTCCAACCTATCGTGACCCTATCATGGGGTTTTCTAGGCAAGGTTTGTTCAGAGGAAGTTTGCCATTGCCTCTCTCTGAGGCTGAGAGAGTGTGACTTGCCCAAGGTCACCAGTGGGTTTATATGGCTGAGCTGGGATTCTGTCTCTGGTCTCTCAAGCCATAGTCCCACACTCAAAACCACTGCAGCACACTGGCTCTCTAGTACCCCAGCAAACTACAAACCCTAGAATCCCATATGACTGAGCCACGGAGGTTCAAAGTGGTGTCAAACTGTTTTATATCTGTGGTGTGGCAGGAGGGTGACCAGATGTTCTCCTTTCCCTGTACATGCCCTACATTTCAACATTTCAACCTTAAGTCCAGGAAGCATTTCAAAATGTCCTCCATTTTGAACATGACTAAGAAGCACAAATTTACATTTTTATGTGTTTTTTGCTTTTACTTTGTAACACCCTACATTTACCACAGACATCCTACATTTTTTGGCACTGCTTTGTCCTCCTCTGGTCCCCCGTGTGGCAGCAACCTAAACCTCTCTAGCACTTTTTCCAGGACATGTCCTACATTTCAGCAATTCCAACCAAGTAGCTTGAATGTACTGTATACTTATAATATGAAGTGTTTCGGGCTTTTATTTGGCTATGTCTTCTATTTATTTTTTATTTATTTATTTTAGCACAACTAAGAAGCATGAATGTATAATTACATTAAGTGTTTGTATTTTGGTCATGACCTCTATTTTATTTGTTTGTTTGTTTGTTTTCGAATGCCTGCTGCAAGGTCCCTTTGCATACATGCTGAAGTTCCAGACTCTGACTCTGGAGAGCAAGGTTCAAATCTCAATTCAGCAACATAAACCTCTTGGAGTAGAATTCAAAGATGTAGCCATCCTAGTCTGTAGAATCAGTACCTAGAGAGATCTTGTAGCACCTTGGAGACTAACTGCAAGAACAAAATTGGCAATGTGAGCTTTCATAGACTTCAGTCTGCTTCCTCGGTCCTACTTCCTACTTTCACCAAATGCATCTGTGGAAGCAGACTGAAGTCTAGGAAAGCTCGTGCTACCAATTTCTTTCTTTCAGTTAGTCTCAAAGGTGCTTCGAGATCTCTCTCCATACTGCTTCTACAGACAAACACGGCTATACCTTTGAATTCTATCAACATGCAGCATAATGCAGTTTCAGAGGCCTAGACTTTCCTCTTGTAAAACTACAAGATCTCTCTAGTGGTTTCCTTTGGGACCATCCCAGGGCTAGCCCTGAAGGTGGAGGCTTAAGGGGGAGCTAGGCCTCTGAGGGCCCCTTGCCGCCTGAGGCTCCCAGAGAGGCTGTCAGGCCCAGCTCATCCATCAGGCAGACACAGAGCAGACACGGCCAATCTGGCCCGGCCAGTGTTTGCCTTCCCCACCATTATTGCGGCCCTGCGGCCCCTTTTGTTGACACAGGAGTGCGAAAAAGTGCTCACACCCATTCATCAGGGCAGGGGCTGTAAACAGGGCCAGAGAGAGAGAGAGAGAGAGAGAGAGAGAGAAATCAGGCAGCTCTGGACAAGGCTGCATTAAGCCAAAGGCCGTCCAGGCCCATTCATCACCCCCATTAAGAACAAGGCTTTATGCTCCTCTGCCAACAAGCCATGGGACTCACTGCGAAGGAGCACCACCAGGCACCTCGAAACGGAGGGCCTTCGAGGGAACATGGGGGGCTTGACCAAAGTGTTAAAAAAACGGAGTATGGTTTTGGTTATTTGTGCTTAAGAAAATTCAAACAAAAATCCACCAAACAGTGATACCTTTGTGAAGTCGAAGGCTTTCATGGCTGGCATCCATAGTTTTTTGTGGTTTTTTTTTTCTGAGCTATGCAGCCATGTTCTAGAAGAGTTGTTCTTCTATAACATGGCCACGTCCCCCCCCCAAAAAAAAACCCACAAAAAATTATAGTGATACCCTTATTGGCCAACCAAAATGCACAATATACTTGTTGCAAGCATTTTGTTGTTTCTGTCCTTAGTTAAGATGGTATAGGGAGGGCATCTTTAATAGGCCTCCTCCTCTGGCCATGTGCAATTGGGCCAAAGTCCAGGAAATGTAAAGTCCATTTGCATCTCAACAAGGACTCCTCTTTTGCAATCCAATATGACTCCATTTCTGTGAGGGCACAGGCCTCTTTCTAGGCAGAGGTCAATGGATTCCTCAAGAAGTCTCCATGTTTTTGCATCAGAAACATTTTGGTAGGTGTTGAGGTAAAACATGCCAATCCAGATAAGAAGCATCAACAGCAACAAGCATGTATTCCACAGGTGTTTCGTTTAAAAAAACAACAACACCTAGATCTGATGCCAGCCACAGATACAGATGAAACGTCAGGAATAAACTCTTCTAGAACATGGACACATAGCCTGAAAAACCCACCAAAAAAAAACTAGATCTGAGCTTCTGGGAAGGGGTATGGGAAGTGACCTCCTCCAACAGTCACACTGACCAAATGGCTTTTTTTTGATAAAATTACCAGCTTGGTAGATGAAGGGAATGCTGTGGATATAGTATATCTTGATTTCAGTAAGGCCTTTGACAAGGTTCCCCATGACATTCTTTCAAACAAGCTTGTAAAATGTGGGATAGACAAGGTAACCGTTACATGGATTTGTAACTGGTTGACTGACCGAACCCAAAGGGTGCTCAACAATGGTTCCTTTTCATCTTGGAAAGAAGTGACCAGTGGGGTCCCATAAGTCTCTGTCCTGGGCCCAGTGCTATTCAATATCTTTATTAATGACTTGGATGACAGTATTGAGGGCATAGTTATCAAATTTGCAGATGACACCAAATTAGGAGGATTAGCTAATACCCCAGAGCACAGGATCAAAATTCAAAATGACCTGAATAGACTTGAAATCTGGGCCAAAGCTAACAAAATGAAATTCAACACTGAGAAATATAAGGTACAACACTTAGGGCAGAAAAATGAAATGCACAGATATAGGATGGGGGACACCTGGCTGAATGAGACCACATGTGAAAGGGATCTAGGAGTCCAAGTAGACCATAAGCTGAACATGAGTCAACAGTGTGATGCGGCAGCTAAAAAAAGCCAATGCAATTTTAGGCTGCATCAATAGAAGTATAGTGTCTAGATCAAGGGAAGTAATAGTGCCACTCTATTCTGCTTTGGTCAGGCTCCACCTGGAATACTGTGTCCAGTTCTGGGCACCACAATTCAAAAAGGATGTGGAGAAACTGGAGCAGGTCCAAAGGAGGGCAACTAAGATGGTGAAGGGTCTGGAAACCATGCCCTATGAGGAACGACTTAGGGAGCTGGGGATGTTCAGCCTGGAGAAGAGAAGGTTAAGAAGTGATATAATCACCCTGTTTAAATACTTGAAGGGATGTCACATTGAGGAGGGAGCAAGCTTGTTTTCTGCTGCTCCAGAGAACAGGACTTGGAACAATGGATGCAAACTGCAGGAAAAGAGATTCCACCTCAACATTAGGAGGAACATCCTGACAGTAAGGGCTGTTCGACAGTGGAACTCACTCCCTCGGAGCGTAGTGGAGTCTCCTTCCATGGAGATCTTTAAGCAGAGGCTGGATGGCCATCTGTCGGGGATGCTTTGACTGGGAGTTCCTGCATGGCAGGGGGTTGGACTGGATGGCCCTTGTGGTCTCTTCCAACTCTATGATTGTATGATTCTATGACTATAGAGCTATGCATACCTGCTCCTGTGGGGAAGACGTCACCCTTCTCACTAAAACATAGAGCTACACACAAGCATTGATGATAATACTTCAACACAATAAAAGCTTGTAAATCCATACTTCTTTTAGTCAGAGTGGCCAGAGGTCCTCACCACCAAGCAGGACCAGGCATCTCAAAATGAAGGGCCTGACCAAATAAAAGTGTGTGGGGGGGGGGGGGGGGGACACATGAATATAAATATATAAATATATTATATAAATATAATGCATGCTTCTTATGCTGACCAGTTGTCCTCCTCACCACAAAGGAGGACAAGCACCACAAAATCTAGGCCAGCTCTTAAGAGAGGTGTGAAAATAAGTGAGAAAAATACCATGAAGGCTGAGATCGCCTTCACATCATTATTATTGATAATTAGAGCTAAATGATGAGGTTTATCATTGGAAAAAAAAGTAAATTGTTTTGTCAGGTGTCAGGTTTAATGTACTGAGCCCGAAATTAATTCTGACAGAATCCAGAGACATAGCCATGTTAGTCTGCAATATCAGTATGCAAAGAGTGACACCTTTGAGCCTAGCTGAAAGAAAGAAGCTGGTAGCACAAGCTTTTGTAAACTTTAATCTACTTCCTCAAACTGGTTCCCAGGAAGGACATTTACAAATAGCTCAAATGTCTCAAAGGTACTAAAAGATCCCCTTGCATTGTTAATTCAAAAAAGTTCACTAGTGCATGTACATCACCAGATTTCTTTACTCACTGGGGACAGGGGAGAGGTTTTACCATTATACAGAGGAAGCCAGCAACTTCAAGCCTGAATCATTCAATTTAGTCCTAACTGGTGGACATACATTGAATCAATGGCTGAATGGTGAACACATAAGTATCACTGAATGGGTCTACAATATTTGGGACTAACAAAATGGATTCAGGCTTCAGATGTTCAGGGACAAAGAAGAGTGTCAAGATGTTGGAGGACAGGGCTGTGTGTCCTCTAGACTAGACTGCTATCCTCAGTTGCAATTGACAGTGCTCTCCTATCACCACTAAGGAAGATTGATTTAGCCAGCTGATTTCTGTGTATTGAAGTGGAGGGACCACTTTGCCCTTTGCCTTAGTCACCAAAATCTCTTAGCTTGGCCCTGCTTTACAGGCCCTGACATGAGCGTGTGAGTGAAAAACACTAACCACACTCCCACACAGCTCAACCCATTCACTCCGTCATCCCATCTGGTGATGCTACTAAAAGGAGTGTTCATGTGCTACACTGAATGTGGATTCATACTACAGCCCCACTGTCCCATTTAACAAACACGTTCAATCAGCACTTGAAGAAAATAGTGTGTTTTCTACACCTGCTCCATTTCCAGTTATCTAATTTTCCTCATAAGGAGAGAAACCATTCTGAGCAAGATGTGGTACTCTCCACTTGAATGAGGCCCCTTAAAAACTGGGCTGCCAGCTGACTAATAGGAAAACTTTCCATTTCTGACTCTTCACCCTCCCATCTATGAGGACAGTGATGGAATTGAGGTAAAGAGAGCAGGGCTAATACTCTCCCCTCACTGCATGAAGAATAAATCAGTTGATTTAAAATGTTTCTCATTTGTAAACCCACCCACCCCCTTAGAAGCTTGTTTCATCCATAGTACAGATCTTGACAACAGCTGTACTTGAGCCGAAGGGACATAGATATGGCTGGGGAAACTGTTGGACACATGGTCTGTTTGTGTAACTACATAGTGCACCGTGCAAGGCTGGAGCTCAACCTTATTTTTTTTTCCTGAAAAGTTGCCTTAGGAGATCCTGAGGAAGAAATTTGTCTGAGATGATTCCAAGAAAGAAGGAAAACACTGAGCATGTAAAAGGGCAATGGAGGCCACAATAAAAAAACACCAGCTAGAAAAAACTGTGGAGGACAGGAAAACAGACAATGGCTGCGTTCACACTGGAGAAATAAACCGGTTTAAGTGCCATGGGTCAATGCTGTGAAATTCTGGGTATTGTAGTTTGTTGTGGGGCCCAGAGCGGAGCTCCGCTCTGGGCCCACAACAAACTACAATTCCCAGAATTTCACAGCATTGACCCATGGCACTTAAACCGGTTTATTTCTCCAGTGTGAACGCAGCCAAAGTTCTCACAGAGTGTTTATCCAGCAGCAACTTGGAGGCTGGAGAGAGACAAACTGGGGCCCGCAGCTGCATTGGAGCGTACAGCTGTGCAGTAAGAGACAGCCTTGAGAGGAGATCCTTTCAGGCTGGGCAACCCCAGCAATTCCAGGGCCTTTTTTTTCTCCCCTTCTGCAGGCCACATGGATGCCACAAATGAGAGAGAGAGAAGGAGAACAAAGGTTGCTAGAAGTCCACTTCTGATTTTGAAAACAGTATGTTTTTAATACTAGAAGAAGAGATAGTTCACCCTTTCTTGTGGAGATGCAAGGAGTTGGTGGCTGCTAAAACTGCCTCAGGGCCACTGTGGCCCAAGACCCTCTTTTGCCTACCTCACCCAAATGTACATTTTGCTCCTACATTTTGCTCTTTTGAGGTTTTGTTGTCACATCTATTGAAAATATTTCTCTTCCCGCCTTCCCCTCTCCTTATTTAATAAATCGCTATCAGCAACCTAAAAAACCCCCCAAACATTTTGTTACATTTTCAAATTTTCATGTTTTGCAGGGTAGCTCATTCTTTAAAAAGAAAACCTATATAAAACAGTACTACTTATATTTGCTATTGCCTTTAGTTGGGCAGATCCCATAACTTTTCCAAAGAGCACAGTCCTCTGCAAGCCCCAGTGAACATGTTATGATTTACATCTATGTAGAGTAGAAACAGCAACCCAGTTAGCAAGACCAAAACATTTCTTACTTCTCTGTCTATCTAGAAGCCCAAATACTGTAACAGCAGTGGGAGAGTTGTGGCATTCTGTCATCTCTCCTTCCAGGTGAAGGAATACCCTTTGGTTGAATACTGGTTGAATACTGGACCCAGATACATCTGTGCAAAAACAGGTACATTGACATTACATTACATCTGAATGTAATTTTGCAGTATTCAACAATTTGTGTATAGCATAGGCATTTTGAATTTATGTGTGAATATGGGTATAGCTATGCTGTGTGTGTGTTGAATATGATGCATCAACCCCTCTATAGTGATTTTAAAGAAGTAAAAAACATGAACATGTGAAACAGTTTAAAATCCTGGGAACAATTTCCACTGATCACTGTGCAAATTTCAGGGAGGGAATAGGACAGCTGTGTTAATCTGATGCTTTTTTTTTTTAAAGGAGAAGAAAAGAAAAGGAAAGGAAAGATGTGCCACCTTAAAGGCCTAGATTTTCATGGACTCCATGTGCTTGATTCATTTGATGAAATGAAACTTCTTCTGTCTTTTAAGTGCCACAAAACTCCTCAATGTTATTTATTATAGTGGGCCTTATATTTGCGAAATATGCATATGGTTACCCTGTTAACTTTCATGTATATATCTCAATTAGATTCAGATTTAGTTACACTTAGGGCAGACCCACAGTGAGCCAAGTTCCTCATTACTAAAGTATGTGCTATGGATTCCAGTGGATCCACTCTTAAAAATACTAAATCTGGCTCCAACCATTTTTAACACCCTGGTTTAGGAGGTTCTTTCATTCTTACCAAGCTGGCAATAAAAGCCTTCACACCAGGAGCGACCAGCTCCAAGAGACTAGACAACCACGTTGGCTTTGCCAAGAAATGAACAGTCCAAAGCAGCAATAGACACACCAGGCTGTTAGATGTCCTTTCTGGCTGGTTGTTGTATACATTTTAAAAGGCCAGCAAGAGATCCTCAGGAGAAAATGTGATGTTATTCTCTCTCCCAGGAAGGCTAAACTGGGTTGTAAACATCAGCTCTTGCTAAGTCCACCTGTGCCTGGCACCCCAGCCTGCTCACAGATAGCTGAAACGGGATTATACTACATCTAGACTAAAGCTGTAAGCTGTTTAAATGGATGTTAATGCATTAATCCTATCAGCTGTAGCTGATTGACTGAAGTATTGATAATTGATACGGCTCTGGGCCTTTTATTGTTTTTTTCCTGTGAATTGCCATGTACAATAACGATGATGAGGATGATGGCGATGAGGCTAAATGCATTCTTTTGTAGAACAAGGGGCCTAATTTTGTTTTAAAATTGTGAACCCCTGTCCTGCAGTCAATAGTTTGTGCTGAGTTTGTGTCCCTCCGGGCCTCCTGTTAATTTATGGTGACTGCATGGATTTCACTGGATTTTCTTAGGCAAGGAATACTCAGTGGTGGTTTGCCTTTGCCTTCCTCTGAAATATAGTCCGCAGTACCTGGTATTCCTTGGTGGTTACCCAACCAGGTACTATCCATGCCTGACCTGGTGCAGCTTTCAAGAACAAGGGGCTTTTAGAAGAGGCTTTAAGAAGCTGCCTCTTGAGTCAGCCAGGGGCCTGTCTAGCCCAGTACTCTGAGTGGCAGGACTTTGCCATAATTTCTAGTTTTCCAGACTTTCTAGTGGACCTCCAGGGTTTCTAGCCCTCCAGAGTTTCTCTCCCTACCTAGAGATTGCTGGTTTTATCTGGTGGTCTCCAATCCAAATAGGGATCAGATCCCAACCTGTTCAGCTCCTGAAGTCAGAGGAGGTTAGCTGGGTTCCTGGTGTTAAGGTGGGATGTTTCTCCTTGCATTCCCTTCCTTGTTTAAGGGAAGAACACTTGGGGCTAGTCACCTACACTTTTAACAATAAGTTTTAAACTATTCATACTTAGAATAAATGTTGTAATGGACTGCAAGTTCAAAATACACACTGATTATATTTTTTCGACCTATCTTTGGATCCATAAAGATGTGAAAAACGTTTAGGACAGTTACACTTTGGCAAATTTTGGCATGTTCAGCGGCTGAAATAATGTGGGAGCCGAAGCCCGTAAAAGTAACATTGCCAAGCTAGGCTTGAAATGCGGCAAGTTGTCAAGCTTATCAATCTGGGTTGGCTCTGCCTTAGTTAATGGATCACATTGACGACAAGATCAAGGACAGGAACTGATCATTTTTAAAAATTCTCCCTTTAACTTATTTTAAATCAATTTTTAATTTTTTTAAATTAAAAAAAAAATGTTTCTTGCACAAAGGGAATTGAATAATCAGGGAGATGTCCCCTCTCCTCCTCCTCCACCACCAACACCCCTTCCTCTTTTTCCTTCCTCTCCCCTCTTTCTCCCAAACATTTAAATGGATGTTTTGAGCCCCTCTCTGGATACTCTCTAATCTCTCAAACTGTCATCGCAAAGTCGGGATCCGATACGCCAAAAACCGCCTCTCCGAGGGCAAGAATTTTAATTGAATCGGATGTGGCCGCTTCCATTTCCCTGCGAGATAAAGCGAATGCCAGGCTAAGGAGGAAAGGGAGACTTGGGCTGCGTCCAGATTGGAGGAATAACTCGGTTTGGCAGCGCTTTAAGTGTTGTCTGTCTCAAGGCTATGGAATTCTGGGAGTTGGAGTATGTTGTGGGCCCAGAGCGGAGCGGAGCTCCGCTCTGGGCCCCACAACATACTCCAACTCCCAGAATTCCATAGCCTTGAGACAGACAACACTTAAAGCGCTGCCAAACCGGGTTATTCCTCCAATCTGGACGCAGTTTTAGGCGACTTGCAGTCCCTCCAGCCGAGCAGCCATCCAGAGGGCTCCGCTGGCGAGAAAGGCCTTGAGGAAGGAAGGGGTGGCTACTAGGGCTATTAAGTCCGACAGGGAGCAAAGCGGGTGGAGGAGGCCATTAGAGAGCCCTGCCTCCGAAGCCCTGAGCCTAATGGAAGCAATTAGTCTCCGATAAGCCCCCGATGGCTCCGCAGGAGAAGGAGGCGGCAGGGCCATTTGGGCCAGATAAGCCAAAGGGGAGCCCCGTGTTTACAAAGGAAGGTGGCACTTCTGAGGCTTTCTAAAAAAAAGCAGAAGATGAGCTCCACAAATCGCCCAGAGATGATGAAGGAAAGGAGATTTCTTTGCAAGGCGTTAATTTTTCCAACCTGCCGGAGTGGTTTAGCCTTGGACCCGCACTGCAGGAATAATCCACTTTTGACACCATTTTTAATGCAAACCACCACCGCCCCAAGCTCTCTTGCCAAGAAAACCCCAGGATCTTAGTGCCTTAGTGCAGCTTGACACCGCTTTCATAGCCGTGGCTCCCATCTTAGAGCATTCGGGGATTTGTAGTTTTGTGAGTCAGAGAAGGCTGAAGGCCTTGTAAAACTACAAATCTCAGGATGGCACAGGATGGAGCTACAGTGGTGTCGAATGGCATTATTTGTACAGTGCAGATGCACCCTTAGGGTCTCCATAAGTCCGAAACGAGGTGGAGGCACACAATGACTCTAAATCATTGGGCAGAATATTTGTGTGCATCCCACGAAGTAATAATGAATATTGTTGATAATTAATTAAAATTAATAATTCCATAGACTCCTTAAAATACCCAACTCGTTAAAAAATCTCCTCTTCATGGCCGAGGATGCCAGGGCCTGCCCTTTGAGGTCGATATTCACAGCCGAGGATGGGAGACTCTCACTTAGGCTCCATCCACACTCCAGAAATAATCCACTTTCACACCGCTTTAACTCCCATGGCTCCATATTATGGAATTCGGGGATGTGGAGCTTTGCGAGACATTTAGCCTTCTCTGTCAGAGAGCTCTGGGGCCACAACTATAATTCCCAGGACTCCATAGCATTGAGCCATGGCAGTTAAAGTGGTGTCAAACTGGATTATTCCTGCAGTATTTCGCAGGCAGGGCGAGGGGACCCCTACTATCCGCTCCCATTCAAGCCCCAAAGACTGAAAATTTGGTAAAGTCTGGTTGCTAATTTGTAGTTGATTAATTAGGAGAAATGCATTTGCTCTGTTCGTACAACTGAATGAGGAGCGAAAGTGTGTTGTGAAAGAAAGTGGTTTCTTTCAGGGAGCCTCCAAGGTGCTACAAGATCTCTCTTTCTTTGCAGTCATGCCGTCCACCCTCAAGGCCCCGCCTGAGGTCAAAAGAAAAACCCATTTCCAAATCTAATAATGTTAGCGTTATATATACTGAAGTTATCACTAAGACGGCAGTTAACAGAAGCAGAAATAATGTTAGAAATTCAATCACAAGCGCCAATGTTCCCGGGGGAGATCACTTAGAAATTAAGAAATTGCACCGGAATGTAAATATTTTGGCTGCAAAGATGGTAACAGCAAGGAATGATGAACCAGGTTCGGTGAAAATGTATTGAAATTTTCTCGTTAGTTTTATTTGTGAAATAAACACTAAGTAATGACAGTAATGCAGCAAAACGTACTGTGCTTTACAAGTTATACAATAAAATATTAAAAGGTGGGGGGGGGGGACCATAGGTTCTCTTCGCCTCTTCTTTTCATCTCACTTCTTCCCCTTTAGTGCTCCTTCCCCTTGGAAGCCCTGCTGTGGCAGAAAGCCAGAGACAAGAGCTGGAACCGAGGGCGAGGAAGGACTGTCAGATCAGCCCTTAGGCGAGAAAGACATTTTAAAAAACAGTATGGTTTATTATTATATTTATTTTATTTAATGTATTAGTGCCTACGGGGAGCCCAGAGAGAACAGGGACAGTGGTGCTGAGTGCGCTCCGTGTATGTTCAAGGAAAAGCCTGCTGTATAGCTGATAAATCATTGGAATAAAATCAATCAATCAATATGGTCCAAAACGCACTGCGGAAATGACCCAGTTTCAGAGTGCTTTAACCGCCTTGGTTCAGTGCTAGGGAATCCTGGGAATTGTAGTGTGTTGCGGCACGGTTGCTCTCTGTCAGGGAAGGTTGAAGGTCTCACAATGCTACAGTTCCCAGAATTCCCTAGCATTGAGCCAGGGCAGTTCAAGCGGCCTCAAGCCGGACTATTTCTGCAGTGCGTTTGGGACCCAAGATGGAAGAGGAAAGGACGGGCCTGGCTGCCTCCCGTCAAAGGCCGTGGGGCTATTTTTCCCGGGGCGCCTTTGAGGCGTGGGTCCAAGCGGGGCAGGGAGAGGTTTCCTGGGGAATGCCCCGCTTTGGATCCAGGGCCAAAGGGGGAGGGATCCTTGGAAAGTGCGCGGAATAAAGACCACCTCGGACTTAATCCGGATGGTTAGTCGCCACTAACTAAAGCAGGCCCCCAGAACCTCCTGCCGCTGAGTCAGTCAACAGGTGGGCAAACCCCATTGATTCAATGGGTGCATTCTGTTTGTTGTTGAGGAGCTGAGTAGTAAGAACATCCACTTAGACCTGATCCACTTCTCTGGTGAGTCGCCTTGGGTCCCTTTCTGGGAGAAAGGGGGCAGAAACATGAAATAAATGAATAAATGAATGAATGAATTAGGCCTGGCTCTTCTTTTTAAGCCCGTTAAAAAGCCCCGTTTCTCGCTCGTTCTCAGGCATCACTTGCGCTTAACCCTTCTGCCCTTTCATGCCATTCCCTGGAGAGCAGCCTTTCTCGCCCTTTTTACCCTGGAGGGGAGCCCTTCGGATAATTTGCAGGTCTCAAAGGACCCCCCCCTAAGAGTGTTGTTGTTGTTGTTGTTGTTGTTGTTGTTGTTGTTATATGCCTCCAAGTCGTTTCCGACTTTTGGAGATCTCCGGTTTAGAAGATTTGTTCAGAGGGTGCTCCCTTTGAGGCCGAGAGAGTGTGACTCGCCCAAGGCCGCCCGGTGGGTCTCCTGGCCGGGCTGGGCTCGGCATCCCGGTCTGCAGAGTCGCGGCCCAACCCTCAAGGGACTCTTCCGGAGTCCCGCCGCCAGGATTCGGGGAGCCTGCCTGGGAAAACAGGCGGGGAGGGAGGGCCTGAGGGTCCGGGACAGCCTCCCCCGCCCTCCGGCCCCACCTCTTCCCCTTCTCCTCCCCCAGGGAAGGGAGCGGGGGGGGAGAGAGAGAAGGAGGGAAAGACACAGAGGAAGACAGAGAAAGAGGGAAGGGAGAGAAAGAGAGAAGGGGAGAGAAGGAGGAAGACAAGAAGAGAGGAGAGAGAGAGAGAGAGAGAGAGGAAGGGCGAAGGAGACGGGAGAAGAGGCGTTGCCTTCCTCCTCCTCCTCCTCCTCCTCCTCTCTCTTGCTGTGACTATATTAGGAGGCCTGAGGCTGCCCTGCGAGGAGCCCCCCCCCCACTCCCCCGGCCCCTCCCCTTGCGCTCCAAGGCCCCCCGCGGGGACTCTGGGCCCAGCAGCCCCGGCGCTCTCAGCCGGGCCCCGACGGAGGCTCTTCCTCCTCCTGGTGGTGGCTCAGGATGTTCCCGATGGGGGTGAGCGCGGCGTCCCTGGCCCTCCCGACCTCCACGCCCTTCTCCGTCAAGGACATCCTCAGCCTGGAGCAACACCACCACCACCACCAGCAGCAGCAGCAGCAGGAGCCCGCCTTGGCCCCGATGGAGCTCCCCTCGGCCCTGGCCTCGCCCGCCTCCGCCTCCTCCTCCTCCTCCTCCTCCTCCTCCTGCATGCTGGCCGCCTTCAAGCAGGAGAGCTGCTACCCGGGCGAGGAGGGAACGGAGCCCGCTATCGCCACCGCCGCCGCCGCGACGCTTTCCAAGAGCAGCGGTCCTTTCCCCGGGAGCTTTTACGGCAAGCCCTACGGGGACATGGACCCCGCCACCCAGCCCAAAGGCGGCAAGAAAGGTAAGCAGACCCCTCCCCGGGGAAGGGGGAGGAGATGGAGGAGGAGGTGGAAGTGGAAAAGGAGATGGGAATGATGGAGATGAACGTGGAAGTGGAGGTAGTGGTGGATGTGGAAGTAGAGGTGGAAGTGATGGAAATGGAAGTGGAGGGGGAAATGACGGAGGCGGAGGTGGTGGTGGAACTGGAAGTAGAAGTCAGAGTGATGGCCGCGGTGGAAGTGGTAAAAGTGGAGGTGGAAGTCGAGGGCAGAGGAGGACCGTCGGGGCTGGAGATGGGGAGACACCGCCGCTTCGTGGTTTCCAAATGTGGGGGCGGCGGAGTAGTCCTTGGACGTCCTGCATGAGCCCTATTTTTAATTTTTTTTTAAAAAAAAAATGTCCCTTTTGTGACGCCCTTCTCCCAGGAAGGGGCCCAAGGCGGCTCCCAAGAGCCCCTCTCCCGCTCAGGCTCGGGGCGGTGGCGTTGTGTCCCTGGCTGGAGGCCTGTCTCCCTCTCCCTGGGACTTCTAGAGCAGAGGGGTCGGGAGGATGGTAGTGGAGGGACTCCCCTTTGGTGGTCTGGAGAAAGGGGGAAAGGCTCCCAGGATGCCTCGTCTGACGCCTCGCCCTCCCTCCAGTCCATCTGCCTTGGTCCAGGCCCCAGAGGGAGAGAAGGACCACTGGACCCCATCCACTTTCCCATCCCCTTCCCCTCTTCCTTTTGTGTTGTCTCTCTTAGACTGTAAGCCTGAGGGCAGGGATTGTCTAATTTAAGATTGTATGTACAGCACTGTGTAAATTTACAGCGCTATATAAATAAAAGTTGATGATGATGATGATGAGAGTGGCTCATCCGTGGGTCTTCCCAGGGTTTGGGCCTCTCATCATCATCTTCCACCGCCTTTCTGCAGCGGTGGAAAAAGTCCAAGGCATTTCCCGATCGATATTAGGTTCTTCCATGCGGTCAAAGCAACTTAAAAGCCTGCCCCTTTGGCCCTCTCATTCAACATAACCGTATCGCCCAATCGTGCCAACAATAATTTTAGTAGTGAAACCATTTTGATTGCAGCAATTGCATCTTTTCACTTATCTAGGCATCTAGTTGAATTATCTAGGCATCTATCTAGTAATTATTTGAATTACTAGGCTTGAATTGACAATCCTAGCTAAACTTCTTTCATTTTGTATTTAGGTTTTAGCAGTAACAGAAGCGTTTAAAAATTATTATTCACTTTAGTGTCGTGATGATCGAATCTCTCATGGATCAGTTCTCCCAGAATTATAGCCGTTTCCAGAGTTCATGTCTCTAACTCTCGGAGAACTGATCCATGAGAGATTCAATCATCACAGTACTAAAGTTAATAACAATTTTACAAGTTTCTATCACTGCTAAGACCTAAATTCAAAACTATGGAAGTGTAACTAGGGTCCAAAACACACTGCAGAAATAATCCAGTTTGAGACCACTTTAACTGCCCTGGCTCAATGCTATTGTGCTTATTGTATAGTTTATTGTGGCCCTAGAGTTCTCTGACAGAGAAGGCTCAATGTCTCACAAATACTGCAGTTCCCAAAATAACCCCAGGGCGGTCAAAATGGTCTCGAAGTGGTTTATTCCTGGAATCTGTTTTGGACCTTGAATTGTTAACGAGGATTTAACTAGGATTCAAAACTAAGAATGTTTCACTTCTTTCAAGGGGGGCAGGGGGCTAGATCTCCCCCCTCCCCACCCAGACTTTGCAAAGACTCAATTTTTCAGGCAAAATTGGGCCAACAAGACTCCTATACAATTTAATCTCAAGCACTATCAACGAAAAGTTCAAATACTACAAAAAAATTATTAAGACAGCTATTGTTGTTGATCCTTCCCATGAATAATAAAAGCTGTTTTCCTATGCACGCTTAAACTACATGTAGCTTACTGTAAGTGTGCATAACATTTTGTTAGCTTTCATAATTAATAATAATAATAAATTTTATTTCTAGCCCGCCCCTCCGAACAAACAATCGGGGCGGGTTACAGCAAAAGTTAAATTCCTGGGTTAATAACGATATCACATTGTGGTCTATAATTCTGGGAGAACTGATCGATGAAAGACAGCGGGACTGCTTTGAATATCTGTATCAATATCAAATGTTCTGGCAAAATTAGACCGGCAAGACTCTTATATAGTTGAGCCTCCTCAAACATTATCAGCCAATAAAAGACATGGAGGGCCTAAGGTCTAAGTCAACATTGTGTTTATAACAGGCTTCATATTTAATGATCTTTCCCTGAGAATGGGTGGGGAAAGTCATTTACTTATTTCCCCCCCTGCAAGTAGGGAAAATTAATAACAATCTGACAACCAATGCTGAGCCCCCGACCAGCTTTAAAACAGTTCCCTGCTTAGAGTCCCAGGCTGCAAAAGGAAACTGCATTGATAATAATAATAATAATAATAATAATTTATTTTATATTAATAATAATTTAATAATTGTTATTTATATCCTGGTTCTGACGGAGTAAGCAGGAGAAGAAGCAGCATCATAATAACATCTCTGTTCTCCAAGCCGGCTTTCTAAAGTATACTTGTTCCATGGGTCGCTTTGCTTACTCCCTGAACTCTGGAAGAATCCTCAGAGTAGGGTTTACTCATGCTTCAAAGGGTGCAAGGACCAGGTGCCTAATTTCCGACCAGTTTTCGGGGTAAACTTTACCGAAAATGAGACTGTGGATTCCTCAAACTTCCCTGGGGAAGGGAAATATCCCTGTCGTTTGGGGGAGTTTTGGGAAAGTTTTTCACCTTCAGGGTCTTCCCGGGAAAACTTTTTTACTTAAGGGTCATCCAGCCAACAAGTCTTTTGAGTTTTGTGCTCCCAGCAAGTTCTTCCCCGGGGCACTTGGGGGCTTATGTACAATTACAGCGTTCTGATATCACTTTAAAGTGCCAAGGCTCCATCCTGGGATTTGTAGTTCGGTGAAATATTTGGATTTTTCTAACACACTTCCCTGCAGTAGAGCATTAGAACTCTCTGGCAGAGAATTCTGAGTTTGACGGGAAATTTTAAAAAATTCCCTCTTTTCCATAGGATGAAGCCATGACAGCTAAAGGCGGTATTAAAGTGCATTAATTTAATTGTGTAGTGTGTAGTTTTATTAATTTAATTGTGTAGATACTTCCGGCAAATGGGAGGGGGGGGGGAATCAATGCCGTCATCCCCAAACCAGATGACAAAAGTGGCCGGCGGAAAATTAAATAAATCGGGGTAGGTTCCCAAGGATTTTGGGAGATTGATAATATTTCTTCGCTCTCCTTCCACCTTCATTGCCCCAGGAGGAAAGGGAAGCACGACATAAAGTTATCCATCTGTTTGGGTTTCTAAAGGAAAAGAGACGGTGTAGTACTGTATAGTGGTTTGGGTGTTGCTCCTACTGAATCACAGGGCAATGTAAATACCTTTGTAAATTGGTAAGCAAACCATGTGATTCAGGTCACTTCCTTTGAGGAGGTTTTCGACTTTCCTCTCACACAAAGAGATCCTCCCTTGCTTCTGCTGGCCCCCATCTTCCTCTTCCCTCAACTGTCTTCGGAAAGAGGGTGAGATAAATAAGACTTCTTCTACCTGAACTATTATTCATTAGGATGTAGAATCTATGCATATGTAGATTCGAACCATTAGTAAACTATTCTATTTTTGATGTTTAGATGTTTTTGTTTCCTTAACAAAGGCTGAAGCCTCAGGAAACTCGGATTGTCCACGGTTTGAGTGTTGGACTAGGACTCAGGGAGTCCAGTTCGAATCCCGCTTGGCCATGGAAAACCCTTGGATGGGAGAGCTGAGAGTGTGTGACCCATCCAAGGTCACTAGAGTCTCTAGAGTCTAATTCTGTGTTTACACAAAATGAGAGAAAAGTAAAGCACAGAGGTTCTTGGGAGACATAGTTCTCTCCGGTGTTAGGGTCTGAAACGGGATAGGAGCAAGAGGTCCGTGTTGTCGTCCACCGCCACTGATATCCCGAAAGAGTTTCTGTTCAGTTTGACTCTCCGCAAGAACGAAGCTCCCAGGGACTTTTAAGAAATAAAACAGTTTTTAACACCGCTTTAATTGTCGAGCCTCAATGCTATGGAATTATGGGACTTGTCGTTTTGTGAGATGCCTAAACTTCTCCGTCGAAGAGCTCTGGTGCCACAACAAGCGATAAGTACCAGGAACCCACAATATTGAGTCGTGGCAGTTAAAGCGGTGTGGTACTGCTTTATTTCCACACTTCAGGTGCACCCTGAACGCATCCTGGTTTGGCTGCTTGTTTTACGATCCGAAGGGGATCCAATGGGAGACATTTCTGTTGATTTCAATGGAGTCAGCCCTTTGAAAGAGTAAGGCTTAACCCTGTGCCCTTGAGATTTATCAGAACAAATGCAGATTGTGCGTATCATTACGATCTTGACAAAATCAGTCAATCGGACAAATGCACTGAATACGCGACGGCGCCGATGCACTTTCAATCCGAAAATGTTGCCCTAAAATGAAATCGTAACAATAACAAGAACTACTCGTCTGCAGGGAAAGGCCAAGCCGTGAACGTATTTCTTTGGAGGAATGGTTTGGAAGCCTTGCATGAAAATAAGTACATCAGCCTTTTAGTCTGATCCGTCATTTTTTTGTCCCCTTGGAGGAGGAGATCTTCCCTAGTCGTTATTTCTAAGTAATTGGCGGGGAATTACTTCGGAGTGAACACGAATTCTCTTTAGGATCGGCGTTGCCTAGGCGAGTTTTCAGGGGACGCAGCAAAACGAGGAAAGACTCGGCTTTCTTCCTTGCTTTTGACTGCCGCGGATTTCAGTGGAAGGAGCGAGGCATATGATTCAGCCCGCCCATTGAAAGCAATGGGAACAGGCTGATGCGGGGGCTTTAGCGGGGCCTGCAGTGTCTTCGGTGTCTTGCATTCACCTTGGCCGCCTGTCGCAAAGACCTCTAGGGAGGAGAGAGAGAGAAGAAAGAGAAAAGGCAGGCGGTTTGGAGCTCCAATAAACTACAATTCCCAAGATTGCCTAGCACTGAGCCAGGGAAGGTAGAAGTGCTCTCAAACGAGATTGCTTCTGCAGTGTTTTTTGGAGCGTAGCCCAGTTAGTCTTTCTGTGTTTTATTGAATGCAAACAGGCGCATCCCTATTCCTCTTCGCCCAGAAGCGGTTCGAGAACGGTTAGTTTCTTTCTGGTCCCAGATAGAGACTGCCATCCTGTTGGTGAGTGCCCACTAGAGCTGATCCATTCAGATTGCCAACAGGTAGATAAGTCCCACTGATTTCATGGGTTTGCTTTCGTCAGGACTCACAACGGCATTTACACCCTGTTTCTAAGGCCTTCCATATGCAGCCATTCAGGTCTTGGAAATATGTTGTTGTTGTTTCTAAGGGTGCGCCTACACTGTAGAAATAATGCAGTTTGACTTTAACTTCCATGGCTCCATCCTAAATAATCTTGGGATCTGTAGTTTTAGTAAGGCACTAGCACTCTGTGGCAGAGAAGGCTAAAGACCTTGTAAAACTACAGACTCCAGGCTTCCATAGGATGGGACTGCAACCCTTAAAGTGGCGTCAGACTTTCCTTATCTCTACAGTGTTGGAGCATTCTAAGCGTGGGGTGTTTCTGTCTTCATTGGTAGCCACTTATTTACCACGGTGAAAGCCCTCGTTTCGTGAAAAGGCTGGCCTGACCTACCTCACAGGGTTGTTGTGAGGATAAAAGAGGGGTGCATTGCTCAGCTGCCTTGCGCTGCAGGGCGAAGGCAAAGGAAAGGGGCAATTCTGGGCGAGAAGGCGAGACATAAATGAAGCAATACCAACAAACAGGGTCCTAGGTGTAGTAAGATCTCTATACAGTCGGCCTTCCATATTCAGCCATTCAGGGCTTGGAAATATGTTGTTTTTCTAAACTGTTCTCGAGTCGACCTTGTGGATGATGCAAATTCATGGCCGTGACCTTCCTGAAATATCCACCACCACTATCTCCCCAACTCCCAAAATAATCTCAAAAGCAAACCTTTATTTTACCATTTTACTTATGGGACACTATTTTACTACATTGTGTATAATCAGGCTTGATTTTGGTGTCCCCGGGGGTCCTGGAACCAAACCCAGGGTGACCAGATGTCTTCCTTTTCCAGGACATGTCCGACATTTCAAGCTTCTGTCCAGGAAGAATCCCAAAAGGTCCTCCATTTCAAGCATGACTAAGAAGCACACATTTATATTTCTATGAGTGGGGTTTTTTTTTTTTTGTTTTTGTTTTTACCTTTTATTTGGTCACATCCTCCATTTCCCTTGACTGTCCTTCATTTTGAGAACAGCTGGTCACCCTGACCAAACCCCTGGGGACACCTAGGGCTCACTGTTACTGCGAAGGCTGGGATCCCCCTTGAAAGTCCTCAAAGGTGTCCTCCGACCAAAACACACTGCAGAAATAATCCAGTTTGAGACCGCTTTCACTGCCCTGGTTCAGTGCTAGGGAATCTTGGAAACTGTAGTTTATTCTTGCACAGAAAAAGCTAAATGTCTCACAAAACTGCAGTTCCCAGGATTCCCTAGCATTGAACCAGAGAGCAGTTAAAGTAGTCTCAAACTGGATTATTTCTGGACTCTCTCCACCTAAAGCCGAACCAGGCGACTAGAGTCCAAAACACACGCTGCAGAAATAATCCAGTTCGAGACCGCTTGAACTGCCCTGGCTCAGTGCTAAGGAATCCTGGGAACTGTAGCTGTAGTGAGACATTCAACCTTCCTTGTCAGAGAGCTCTGGTGCCACAACAAACTACAATTCCCAGAATTGCTGGGGCAGTGCAAGCGGTCTCGAGATGAATTATTTCTGCAGTGTGTGTTTTGGATTGAAGGGGAAGTAAATAATAATAATAATAATAATAATAATAAACAAACCAATAAATAAAAGCTTTATTTTTACCCTGCAAAGACAAGCGAGGCGGCTTACAATTAAAAAGAAGACATGCAATGTCCAATACCCCAATTTTCCCTCCCCCCCCCAAAAAAATATTAAACACGTTTAACTCTTAAAGAGGTGGATTGATGGGTGAATTTATTTATTTATATTTATTTATTTTGAGTATTTAAATATCCCACTCTTTAGCTCTAAAGGCTCTCAGAGCGGCTTACAGGTGGTTATTCAGAGGTTCCCTGCCGTCAGGTTTACAATCTAAAAGGACACGACACAAAAGGAAAAGGGAATGGTGTTGGGGAAGGGGATGAGGTCCAGTGGTTCTTCTCTCCCTCTGAGACTGGGTCCAAGGCAGATGGACTGGAGGGGGGGCTCGGCTTCTGAACCTAGGCCAGGCCTGGAGGATGGCGCCTGAGGGACTGGAGGGAGGTCTCAGCTTCTTGGAGGTGACTCCTTAGCCGTCCCGGTTTCTGACGGGTCCGTGTTTGTGCCTTCTTCCCGGCAGCCGAGCTGTGCGCCCTCCAGAAGGCCCTGGAGCAGGAGAAGCGGGACCCTTTGGCCGCCTCCGCCGCCGCCGCCGTCGAGGATGCCGAGGAGCATCAGCAGCATCAGGAGCAGCGGTCGAGGCCTCGGAAGCGTCGGAAGCCGCGGGTGCTGTTCTCGCAGGCGCAGGTGTACGAGCTGGAGCGGCGCTTCAAGCAGCAGAAGTACCTGTCGGCGCCGGAGCGGGACCACTTGGCCGGCGTGCTGAAGCTCACCTCCACTCAGGTCAAGATCTGGTTCCAGAACCGGCGCTACAAGTGCAAGAGGCAGCGCCAGGACCAGAGCCTGGAGATGGTGGGCATCCCAGCGCCCCCGCCCCCGCCTCCTCCGCCCCGACGGATCGCCGTCCCGGTCCTGGTCCGCGACGGGAAGCCTTGCCTGGCGGCGGCGGCGGACTCCTCGCCCTACGGCTCGCCCTACAACTCCGCCGTCGCCCTCAGCCCCTACGGCGCCTACGGCCCTTACCCGACGGCGGCGGCCTACAGCAACTACGGGGCTCCCGGGGCCGCTTGCAACGCCGCCAGCTACAGCTGCAGCTACCCGGCGGCCGTCCAAAGCGTCCCCCCGCCCCCGACGCCCGGCGGCAACTTCGTCAACTTCGGGGTGGCGGCGGGGGCGGCGGACTTGAACCCAGTGCAGAGCTCCCTCCCGCAAGGGAACGGGGGGCTCTCCTCTTTGCACGGCATCCGAGCCTGGTAGGAGGAGGAGGAGGAGGATCACGACCCCCAATTCACCCCCGATTATTCCCCCGGTTCTGGGGCTCTCTGCGGGGTGAAGCCTTGGGCGCCCTCGACGGGGCGGCTTTGGGGAGAAGGGACCCAAACCTGGACCTCCGGAGGGAGAGGGGCTACGTCGGGAGGGAACCAGCGGAGCCTGGCCCCCAGGCAGAAGCTTCGACGGACACAGGGCTCCCGGTGCCAGTCGGAGCTGCCGGTCCCTCTCCCGGCCTGGGCTTGTGTGTGTTTGTGTGCGTGTGTGTCTTTCCCAAAATGGTTAAAAAAAACAACCCCACAGATCGAGCCAGCTCCTGGCCAAAACACACCGCAGAAATGATCCGGTTTGAGACCGCTTAACCTGCCCTGGCTCAGTCCTTAGGGAACCCTGGGAATTGTAGTTTATTGTGGCACCAAAGCTCTCCGGCAGAGAAGGCTAAAAGAATCACAATTCTACCGTCTCCAGGGTTCCCGAGCATTGAGCCAGGGCAGGTCAAGCGGCCTCAAACGGGGTGGTTTCTGCAGCATACCCACTGGCGCCTCTTTCAAGCCCAAACTGTGCCCTTTAGGAAGTTTTGGACACCAGTTCCCAGAAGCCTCAGCAATGTTAGCCAATAGTTTGGGATTCTGGGAGCTGACGTCCAAAAGCCCTTAAAAGGCACTGTTGGGGGACCGCTGCGTTAGGCAAATTTGTGTCCTTTCAAAACAGGGTGACCGGGAGTCCTCCTTTTTCCAGGATATGTCCTCCATTTCAGCCTTCTTTCCAGGAGGAATTAATTCCAAAAGGTCCTCTATTTGGAGCATCACTAAAGAAGCACGAATTTACATTTCTATGGGTGTTTTCAGCTTGACATTTTGTAATGCCCTCTATTTCTCTTGAAGGTCCTACATTTTGCAGTGCCTTGTTGCCCTCCTTTGCCATGAGGCCTTCCGGTCACCCTGTCTCAAAATCCACCCAAAAACACACGCCGCAGTTCTCCTTCAAAAGGGATCGCGTCGATAGTGGGATCTGCGGCTTGGTCACTCAGATTTTTGGAACAGGGATTGCTTTCTGCTGGATTATTGTGTTGTGGTTACCCAGAGCCCACAACAAAGTACATTTCCCAGAATTCCATAGCATTGAGCCAAGGCAATTGATGCGCTGCCACACCGGATTATTTCTGCAGTGTGGATGCAGCCCAGGAGTCCGAAATGCACCGGCCGTTCTTTGTCCAGTCGCTTGGTTTCGATGTACGTGGCTCCCTTCCTTCATATTTTATTTTATTTTATTTGTCTCTGTACAAAAACTACCGATGGAAGTGAGTGTTTAGTCATTAAAGAGAGTGCCTTATGTTTGCTTCTTTTGTCTGGCTTCCCTCCTTCCTTCAACCGTGGTTTTAAACTGGATTAAAAACAACCGGGGTTTGAAGGCCGGCAAAGGAGGGAATTTTTTAGGAACTTAATGCTGGATGGAGAAAAAGTTCAAATCCAACCCGAAGCTCAGCACTGTAACATCCCATTGAATCCAGGGGGAGCGGGAACGCATTTGTTTGTTGTTTACGCCTATGGGTATGAAAACCCGACTTATTGAGATGTGTGTGTGTATAATATATTATCTCTCATATATATATATATATATATATATATACACACACACACACTTACATCAGTATATATGTGTGTGTGTATAAAAATTGTCAGTCCGGGGTTCAAAACCGTGTTAAAACATGATAAAAAGAGTCACTTTGGGAGTCCAGTTGGTTGAACCGTAGCTCGCATTTGAGAATATGTTTCTACATCGTTATGGATCAATATACTTCGAGATCAATATCGATATAGGCACACACATAAAGTACCTTTAACTTGATTTAGGCGCACTGTAGAAAGCTGCCTGGAATCCCATTTTGGGAGGAAGGCGGGGTATACATGCCCTAGATAAATAAAATTTAAAAGAAGAAAGAAAGAATCCACTTTGACACCGCTTTAACTGCCATGGCTCAATGCTAGGGAATCCTGGGATCTGAAGTTTGTTCTGGTACTAGAGGACTGGGACAAAGAAGGTGAAATGTCTCGAGCCACGGCAGTTAAAGCGGCGTCAAACTGGATTATTTCTGCAGTGCGGATGCGTCCTTAATATATTTATATGCCGCTTTTCAGCCATAGCTCTTCCCCACCGCAAAACGGAGGACACACGTGGGAAATGGAGGGCAGGGCCCACGGAATCACGCCCTCCATTTTGGACCCTTTTGGATCACACTCTCCGTTTATTTCCTTTTGGGCCCACAACAAACTCCAACTCCCAGAATTCCAGAGCCTTGAGCCGGAAAAAGAGTTAAAGCGGTGCCAAACCGGGTTATTCCTCCTGTGTGGATTCAGTCCTGGTCTTTAGAGCCGCAGCGCAACACGCACCCAGCCCTAAATGTTCGAACTTCTCTGGCCCTTCGGGGACATTTGTGAAAGAGCTCTCCAGGGGATTCTGGGAGTTGTAGTCCCCCCCCCCCCAAGACAACCTGCCTTTCTCCTCCTGTTCCCTGCGAGGGGTGTTAGGCGGAGGGGGCGGTGGGTCCGGCGCCGGGATCGGGTGTCCTGGAGGGACAGCCAAGAGGGGGATCGCAGCCAAAACATCCTGGGCGGCCCTTTGGGGGCGGGAGGGGGGTCTGGGAAGTCCATTAGGGGGAAGCCACGGAGTCCCTATCGGACCCATCAGTAAACACGGATGGAGACAAGCGGGCGGCTCCTCTCTCCTCCGGCCATGCCTTTGCCTCCGCAATCTGCAGCACTTTGGGAGGGTGCCCGGTCACTCCTTGAGAGCATCTTCATGATGATGATGATGATGATGTTCATCATCATCATCATCATCATCATCATCATCATCCCCGCCTTTCCCAAGGCGGTCCACAGTGCAAGTGAAAATAAAAGGCAATTTCATCCCTCATTGTCGGCCCTCTAAAATATGAAAACATAGATATACATCCCGAAAGGGAAACTCGATTTTGACATATTTTGTTGTGATGACCTTCGAGTGGATCCCGACCCATGCGACCCCAAAGGCGAGTCATACCCAGGACCTCTTTTAAAGAGTCCATCCATCTGGCAGGCAGCCTTCTTCTCTTTCTGCTTGCCTCCACCTTTCTTAGCGTTATTGTCATGTCCGATTATTCATGCCTTCCCATGATGTGGCCAAAGTAGGACAGCCTCAGCTTTATCAGCTTGGCTTCCAGGGAGATTTCTGGTTTGATCCGTTCTGGGACCCATTTGTTTGTCTTTTTTACACAAGGGACACCATTTCACAATGCTATTTTATTCAATGAGACTTGAGCATCCATGGATTTTGGTATCCAAGGGAGTCCTGGAACTTAACCCCAGCGCACTGTATTTATGTCCACCCTTTCCCCAAAAGTGAGACTCAAGATACATCTGCACTGTAGAAATAATGCACTTCCACATCACTTTAAGTATCTTGGCTCCATCCTATGGAATCCTAGTCTTCTCTGCAAAAGTGTGCTGGTGCCTTCTTGTTGTTGGCAATCCTAAGGAGAACAGGGTTTTCTGGGGCTGAGAGTGTGTGACTCACCCAAGGTCACCCAATGGGGTTTACAGGGTGGAGCAGGGATTCAAACTCTGATCTCCAGTCGTAGTCCAACACTCAAACACTACACCACTGCTGGCTCTCAAACTATCAAATCCCAGGATTCTGTGGGCTGGAGCCATGGCAGTTAAAGTGGTATCAAACTGCATTTTTTCCTACAGTGTAGATGCACCAGGCCATAGTATTGCCAATATCTATGCATGGTTGTGAAAGCCAGACAGTAAGAAAGCTGGCAGGAAATAAATTGACTAATTTGCAGTGTACTATGGACAGCATGGGTGGCTGAAAAGACAGCCCTGAAATCTCCCTAGAAACAAAAATGGCTAAACTTAGCCTGTTGTACTTTGGACATATCAGGAGTCAACATGATTCGCTGAAAAGACAATAATGCTGGGCGGAAGCGGAAGGCAGTAGGAAAAGAGAAATTACAGGTGAATAGATTCACTCAAGGTAGCCAAAACTCTTATTCTTAAGCACTGCTGTAAGTCAAAGCCAGTTTAATGACAAGTTACACACAATTCATGACTTAGACATTAAAAAGAAAAATCCTGACTGTTACAGAGCTTAACAGTAACACCTCTTCATTGAATGGCCAGGAATAGGAGTGGGAAGCTTGTAGCAATCCAGATATCCAAACACAGCTCCCATTCTTGACCTGCTGCTCACTGGCCATGCTGGGCTTATAGGGATGGGAGTTGAACAGCACCTGGAAGGTCATAGAGGTTGCAGATTCCCACCCCTGGCCTGTAGAGAGACTAGAAGCTGTTGTGTTCAGCCTCCTCTGTGAAAAGTCACACATGTACACAAATGCCCACTTCCCCTTCCAAGAAGCTTGGCTCTTGAACCTGATGATCAATCCATGGGAGTGGCCTTTTCCACATGCATGTAGCCATGGGGTTCCCTATGTCCCTGGTCTGATGAGACTTACACTTAGCAGTAGTAACAGCAGGACTCAATTCTGAAGTTGAGTCACAATAAGCCAAAGCCATGGGCTGATGCTTGGGTGAATTGCCCCCAGAGGAGTGAATCATCTCTCCAGTGCTGAAGTCAGACAGCAGAAAGTTTACCAGTTCGAATGATTTGACTGGAAGGTCTTGATCTGAAATTAATTGGCAACACCTAGCCAAGGAGAATGGGGTGGCTTCTGAGCAATTTCTCCCACCGCATCAGTGAGGGTGATGGGGAATCTTATGCCGCCAGGGTGCCCTTCAAGCCAGACAGAAGGTCCTTGGGTATTAATTCTGAGAGCTGGGCCCTTTGATCAAATCCACACAATGTTTTTCACAGTGGAGAGGTTGCTCCAGAAATGTTCTCTGAGGAGAGAAGCCCTGGACAGAGTGGCAGGTAGCCCTTGGGGGCTGGCACTAGTTATCCTCTCACTCTAGACATCTGCTAAGAAATGGGTGACAGAAAAGGGGAATTGCTCCACTGCAAATACATCTGTGTCTATTATCAAATGAAATGGATGTGTTCCTGGACTCAGAAATTCAGTTAGAAGGAGCCCAGGACAGGGCCTTCTTGTGAGCCTCACTCTGAGATAGGGAATGCCTCTTTCTCCCAGGAGACTTTTGGCTTCTTCCTTTCATACTGACTTTCAGAACCTTACTGAAGACATTATTTCCACAGGCCTTTACTGTTGGTGAGCTATTGGGTTAAACCCATCAATCCTGGTTATCAGGTTTGTTGAAGTGGTCAAGATTTGTTGGCATTTGGCTGGTTTTCACATTATATATTTATTCCCCGCCCCACCCCCACCTCCTCATTATTCCATTCTGAGGAAGCTTTGGGGTGGAAAAGTAGCTTGTGAGATTTAACAAAAAGATCAAATCAGATCCATAAGTATAAAGTAGAACTGAGTAACGTTTTATTCTTTGTTTTTATTTTGTTTTGGACTACAACTCTCAGGATTCCTCAGCCATGCTGAGGGCCATGCTAGCTAGCGGGTTCTAGGAATTGTAGTTTGAAAAATATTTTTTTCTCACTTCTTTGTTACGGGTCTACTTATGCTGTCCTACAGCTGTCCGTCAGAGGCAGAAAGAAAACGAACCACCTTCAGAGGAGAATGAAAGTCTTTAGGGAGCAAGTCCAGTCTCCAGTATTACTGTTTGGGAGATTCTGGGAGTTTTAGCATTTCCTCCACACCAGCCCCACAAATTTCTGGTAAAAACATTGCACCCCATTCCTTCAAGTATTGGAGCCTACTCAGGAAGGGACTGAGGGCGAGGACAACACTGCAGCTGGCTAGATCAGCTCCAACCTGGCAGTGGATCAAGGATCTGGAGAGTTTGGGGATTCATATGCAAGGCCTTGGAGACAGAAGCAAGTGGAATGTGCACATGGGCATTAGCCAGGCTCCAGAGACAAGAGGGCCCTCTGTCTTGGCAGCTGCCAGCTTACTAGCTTTACCTCTCTGCCAGCCCAAGATATTTTGCTGCCTGAGGCAGGGCAGCAAATGGCTGATCCCCCATCCACAAATATTCCTCATCAATGTGACTTTAATTATGTTTAGACAAGGTCTATTGCAGCCAGTGGGACTTAACATGTAAGTGTACAGAAGCTTGCTTCTGTGAAGTCCTTGGCCTGCAGATTTCATCTCCCCTTGCCTGCCCATATTTCCAATATTCAGAGGAGATGTGGGCCAAATGTTTCCATCATTGACACACAAGATGGAGGTATCAGCAGGAACATGGACATTCAAATTTCACCTAAGTCAGCAACATTGGGGGAGGGAGGTATAAAGGGAGGGAGAAAACATCCAAATAGCCAAGAAAAGATTGATGGTGCCCATTGGCCACACAATACTAATTGTATTCAATACTGGAGGGGAGCGGGATGGAGTAGGAATGAAATGGGATATCTGGGCAAAGGGAACCTGACTGGTTGAAACACTAAACAGGTACACATCACACTGTAATGTTTTCTGCAACATCTGTTTTATTTTAACATCCATTTTAGAAGCAAACAGGGAAAAGCTCACAAATTTAGGGGAAAGAAGTCAAGGGTAACCGTCAGCTGTTGTTTCCTCAAAACACTTGACTCTATTTTAGCAAATTAGCCAATAAAAACCCCTTTCGTGTCAGACTCCTCATTAGCATGTAGCGTAATTGCCAGCCATGCATCAGACAAACAAGGACAGAAGAGGAAATGATGGCTGCTCAGCATATAATGTGCAAAGATTACATGCTGAATATTACAAGGCATAAGGAATTACATAAAGTGAAATGTGAGCGACTGCTTTTTCACAAGAAGATGCATTTATACCTAAAAGAACCATTTAAACAGAATAACTCCTGGGCCTGAATGAAAATTTTGTCCAAGCAACATCCACTCTGTAGGTTACATTGCATATGATTTCAGCTTCAGTGCAGTGACATGACTTCACAGGATAAGAATGTATACAAAGATCTTGCTCATGTTTGACAGATGAATAGATTAATGTTGCTCCCTGGGAAAAACATGTTGCATATTCTTATCTTGCTAACTTCTAACATATCTTGTGACCTTGAGAGATGCAACTTTGCACTGTCAGATCATTATATCTTCAGTTACCAATATTCAGCTTCTCTGCTATGCATTAAATTTCTATGACAAGCTTTGCACAAGCCTCATTTAGCACCTGGCAACATCTGTTGACACATTAAGGAACAGCTGAGTTTTTTATTTCAAGACATTCCTGCTTCTGCTTCTTTCTTTTTTAAATTTTATTTTAAGGCAATAATTCCCACTGAAGTAGTCTCTTTGGCATCCAGGGGCTAATTCTGGAAAAAGCAATGTATCATATTCTACAGAAGAGTTTCATAGAAGCGAAATGGCCACAACCTATAGAAAAATTTCTAATACCTGGACTGCTGTTTCTGCTACATTCAGAGCTAGTGTGAGGTGGTACCGCAAATGGTAGCCATGCACGTATCATTTATACACGTAAGGTGCCAACCACCTTATTTTGCCAATGCTATTTGTGGCAGAAAGTCTGATAAACACCTCTCCACACCTCTCTCTTCCTAAAGAAAAAACGAAAAGATAAGCAACAAATTGCTGCCTTTTAATGACACCCAGACGTTCATCTTCCAGATTCTCACCAGATGCCTCTCATCTTCTAGGGATCAGTTCTTCTGCACATCCTTTGTTCTTTATGTATATGCCCCTTTAATAATTATTTTCAAATACAGGACATGTTTGCTTCAAGATATATGTGTCCCCACTGATTTCCTCACACCAGAGACCTGTCCCTTTTATATCTTTTGCAAACAACTGTTCCATACTGTAGATTTGGATGGAGCTGTTCGAGCTCAGTTGCTATTCAAAAGTCAGCTCTGTCATCCAGAGATCAGGGGTCAAGTTTAAACTGAGGGGCAGGTGTCAAGGACTAGAGAGTCCACAATTAGTTCCCACTTATAACCATCATGTTCCATTTTATATTCCTCTGAAGCATTTATGGCAGAAACATTGCAGATTTTAATGTATGTGCCATCTGAAGAACATCACTCTCTTAAGAATGCATTAGGCTGGCAGATCTTTTCAAACCAGTCCTCTCCTCTGAGACACTTCTCCCCTTGATGTTCTATCAACAAAGATACCAAGATACCATATGGACACTGAAAACAAATTAATGCTAATGAATCAGGGACTCACATTACCAGAAACTCCCCTGTCATTAACAAATAAGAGCATATTATCTATGAAATATCCTCTGCTTAAGCAATAGTCTTATCTACTTCTACTTAATTTCCCCTACTTAAAGATCTTTAGAACCATAATTTTAAATGGCGCTATTGTACTTTAGTCTGAGAATGAGAATTTGTGTACTAGTGGATTGTATCATTTACCCAACTACACTATTACTGATCATTTGAAAAGTACAGAAATACTAGGGAGACAAGCGCACCTGTCTGAAGTAGTAAATCCTTGCCATCCTAATCAATAATAAAACCTTATACTTAAAAACCATTTTTCCCTCCAAAACAGGTGGTTGGTTTGTTTTATCACTCTGACTTTGCCCTTTAGCTCATTTTGCCAGGACAGTTTCCTTATCCTTCAAAGCAATCCTTCAGTTTCCTTGCCCTTCAAAGCAGTCCTCCTGAAGACAGATCCTCTGAGAGTAGAGGTCAAGTTTGTGTTGATCTACAGGTGTCAGAGGTTTATTGATCTAATAATTCAATCCTCTTGAAGGTCACCACAGAGACTCAGTGAAGTGCAAACATCAAGTACTTCCTAGCAGATGTTATACAAATAACCTGAATGAAATGAACTCCTTGTAAAACAAAGTGCAAATGGGCAAATTTAAACCCATCAGTAATTGCTGGAGCTATAATTCCGTTTTGCTGGTGTGGTGAACTGTGGCATCACCTGGGCAATATTTATGGGCAAAAGCCTAACCCCCTCCCCACAACAGAATGAACACACACACACACACCCAAAAAAGTAGAAGGCCTAGCTAACCACATTTTAAAGTAATGTCAAAAGAACAGACCCCTCTTTTGGATCATTAAGCTCAAAGTCTAAAATTACCTAACTGTACCAATGGTAATGAGGACATAATTTGTACAATATTACAGAAGAGACAACAGGTCTATCAGTTTAGCATGGAATATAATTTCAAAAGGAAAAAGATGTCATAAAAATATGAAAGAAATACATATGATCTCGTTTCCTTTCTGGGACTTCTTCTTAATACAGACACTAGTATAAAAGCCAAGCCCCACCTTATGAGGCCTGACAGGAGCTCAATGTTTAAAGAAAACTTTTTTTAAAAAGCCACAAGAGGCTCAGAGGAGGTTGTTTTTAAATATGATGACTTTATTTGTGAGTGTTACATACACACACTGATCCTGAGCAAACTCTATTCTCATGTAAATAGTGAGTCAAATGTTCTTGTTCATGAGCCAGTTCAATAGGTTTCTGATGATATAATTCAATAGTATTATCATGGGACCACATCAACTAAACATAAATAAATCCATATACAAATCTACCTCCCTGGGGAGGGAATAACACTTTACTGTGTAGACACATGTTAACTATGATTAAAAGCAGTGGTATTAGATTCTTTGTGAGACAGTTTTTCAGGTGAGTTGGATCAAACTGAAGATTTTCCAATGCAAGACCCTAGAAGGACAGACAGTACTGTATACTTTCTCTTCTGACATATTTATATCACTGTAACCCAGGCTATAGACTGATAAGTCTAGGTAAGTCTCCTTACCTACAAATAAATCTCTTCAGGAGGGTCAAAACACGAGAAATACAGATCGCTTGGGAATGCCATGTTTCCCTTCAGTCAAACGATTTCCTCAGAGATGCATGCTTTAGATATTAGATTTGCAAAGTTAGCTCATAATTGTCTAGAAGACCATATTAAAACAAAATAAGGCAAGGCTATTTGCAAGCACATAAAGTGGAAAACAGACGTCTTTCAACAACATGAAGAAGAATGGTTTCTAAATATGAGCAAAGTGCATTTGTTAGTTTGCCTCCCAGTTTCATGGGACTTATGAGAGTGGTTTGAAGGAAGTGCAACTCCAGAAACCTTGAAATACTTCCATGAGATGGTCAGGGCAATGGTTAAAAATTATTTAGCCTTATGTGTATGATATCATAACAACATAAAGAGAGAGACACCATGACACAGTGGTTTGAGCGATGACTCTGGATATTACACTTATGAAGACTAGCCATGGAAACCCACTGAGCAGACTTGGGCAAGTCACACACTCTCAGCCTCAAAGGCAACTCTCCTTTGAGCAAATCTTGTCCAAGAAAACCCCATGATTAGGATCTTAGGGTCACCATAAGTTGGAAGTGACTTGAAGGCTCTCAACAACAACAAAATTAAGAGCAAGTAGCTAGCAAGAATAAGAAAAAAAAAACCAATATGTTAGTATATTTGTGTGGTTAACTACTGGTGCACATATGTTGGTCATTGGGATATACAGTGTCATAAGTAACTAATGGTTTTATTCCTCTCTTTTATCTTTGCCACTGACAATATAATTCCAAAATGAAAAATGGACTTTTGGTGGACATATACATGAAGACCCCTTGTTTGCATAATCAATAGAGAAAACAACATTCCCATTGGTATATTACTGTGTGTCGCAATCTGTGTAATCTGACTTAATGTGTCAGTTTACAAGCATGGGTTTTGAACTTTGTATTGCCCTGCCACCTAGTGACTGAAAGCATGTGAACCACATTTGGTAGACATTCAACATCTGAGCCAGTGTGGTTTGAGTGTTGGACTATGACTCTTTAGAGCTTATCCATGGAAACCTAGTGGGTGCCCTTGGGCAAGTCACACTCTCTCAGCCTCAGAGGAAGGCAATGACAACTCCTCTCTGAATAAATCTTACCCAAGAAAGTCCAATAATGGGTTGTCATTCAAGTCAAGAATGACTTGAAGGCACACAGCAACAATAAACATCCTCTTTCTATCCCCTTTGTGCCTGCTCCAAGGTTCTCCATAGGCAGCTGACTGGCTACTGTGTAAGCAGAAAGCTCAAAACAATAGACATTGCTCTGATTCAACTGGGTGCTTCAAACATTCTCATTGCCTGAGACAAGGTCTGAAAACACCTGATAGTACCATTTTTCTGCAGTTGACTAGGCCTTCCTGGGTTCCATACACTCTACACTGAGCCTCTCAGGCGAAAAAGAAAAAGCATATAAATGTAATTAATAGATTGGAAAATAAAACTAGAAAATTATAATCCTGGATATGATATGGCTGTCTTTTGCTTACTGTGAAATCCTGTGCTTTCTTACTAAATTCTGCTGTGTTTGGTGAGATTGCTTCCCATGTAACAGAGCATGGGACTGTAAACCTAAATGAAGAATAATGCTTTTATTTCCCATTATTACACAGGAGGGCAGCAGCCCAGTTTTCTAAAACTGTCTTGTTTCTCAGAACAAAAGTAAACCATAACAAAAGTTGCTGTCAAATGAAGCTTTCAGTCTGCCTCATTCGACTGGGATCCAGAAATAGAAATGTTACTGTTGTAATATCTCCTGTTTTATCATCACTACTTCCATATTTTCTTTTATCACAAAACTAAAAACAAACAAATAAAAAAAACATATAAATAAAATTCCTCGATGAAAGGGAAGACAGAACGCAATGTGTTTTTGATTGGTACTGAAGGACTTGAATCTTTGGAAGCATCCTATGAATGAAAATTTGATGTAGCCACACATCTGAAAAAGCAAATCTTTTTCACTCTGGAATAATGGAAGCCGGTGCTGGAGGAAACCTAAAATCATTAGGATGTATATTCTTTTGGGGGGAGAAGGATCATTTGTCCCTTTACTCTATAATTCAAAGCATACTGAGCCACAGGTAGACTCTGAATTGCCTACCTAAAAGGAGATTTTTTTTAAAAAAAAAAATAAAAACAAGTCAGAGGGCTCAGACAAGTAAACCAAGTCACACTATAGAAGGAAGCCAAAACAAACATAAACCTCCATCACCACCAAAATGTCTAAACATAGGAATAGAGAACAAATATCTCTACAGATATTTTGGGACTCCAGTTCCCACTACATTTCAGCACAAACACAGAACAGGCAGAAGTGAAAGGAACTATAATCCAACACCAGTGAGAAGGTCACTGGTTTGTTTCTTCTGCAGTAGCAGGTGAGATTCCTCACGATTTTAATTTTATTCTGATTCCTACACCAATAATAGTTTAATGACTGACCAAAATGCAACAGTGGCAGAAAGCAGAGCAGGTAAAATGATGGGGAACATCACACTGATTCCGACCTGTCATGCAGCTGTGTATATGGTCGACTACACTAACCAGTTATAACATCATGATTCCACTTTAACTGCCATAGCAGCATCCTGTGGAATTATGGACCTTCCTGTTTAGGGAAGGGCATTTTACATTCTTAGCCAGAGAGCTTCTCTTGTGTCTCTGACCAAACTGCAAATCCCAGGAGTCCATAGGATGTAGTCATATCAGTTAAAGTATATAGTGCTTTAACTATTGAGTATGAGTTGGTCCTATGTAGGCTGACTATAGGTACTGTTTTAAATGGGACAGTACTTTGTTTTTCATATTTCCAGACCATCCTGTCATTTTAATATAAATGTCAATTTTGTGCCATTTTCAAGGAAAATGCCCTGTTAAATTGCAAAAATGGTTTGAAGATCCCTGTTTGAAATTGTAGTTGTAAAAAAGAAAAATATGTCATGGGGTGTGAGAAGTTTTATGGCCTGATCTAGATGGGCACTAAAGAGTGCCATTAAGGCTCTTTAGTGCACGATTAAGGTTTGTGAGCACGCAGCATCCGCACGCTCATGAACCCTAACGTGTAATGGCGGTGGCGCCATTCCCAAATGCTGTTTAGATGGCGTTTGTAATGGTGCCGCCACAGCTGTGCAGCTGCTAGATGCAGCTTCGCAGTTGCAGCGGTGGAAAGGCGCTGAATGGTGCATTTCCCACTGCAGCACAAAGAAGGAGCACAGTTTCCCCACTCCTTTTTTGCGGTGCAACTGCGCTGCAGCATCTAGTTGCTGCAGCACAGTTGCTCTGCAAAAAAAGTGGCGCCAGACCGCCCCTTTATCTCCCCCATAAGAACATTTTGAAAGACCAAAATGTGCTGCATAAGATTAATTCATTGGAGAAACATTCATGATATGATCATGGTGAAATACAGTCCCCCTCTACATCTACCTAAAATTCTGTCACTGAAGAATAATTGTTAGCTCAATAGGTTAATGTAATAAAACTGTTATTATCATCTTACTTTTCATGAATACAGAATATGACATAACCCCATCCCATTTTTGCCATCCCAATGTCCCGTTCTTGTCTCAAAGAAATATAGTTAGTCTAGCCCTATGCTGCTTTGCCTATCAAGATGAGCTCTTTGGTTAGGAAGGTGCAGGTACACTCTTAAGTGAGTGTGCCAGGAAATCAGCATCTACACTGATATCTGTGGGGCCTGACTTTCAAAAGAACATTCCTAGCTTTGGCCTACATAGAGATTCCCACCTTTATTCTCTGCAGAACCCCTCTTTCAGCTTCAAATGTTTATTAGTTAGTGGCCACCTAAGTATAACATTTTCTTTGCTGCTCTGAATTACGGGGCACGCACACAAACACACATGACTCCTTGTTGCCAACCAGCCAGACATCTGGAGTCCATGCAAGCCCACAAATGGGACCGAGCACAGTGTGTCTGGACAGCACAGCAGTCATGCCAAATGTAAAGCAGCTCTGTTTATTTAGAGGAACTTTCTTCCCCCTTTGAGTCCCAGACAAGGTATCTCCTAGGAGGAGCCACATTCCAATATTTCAATGAGCAATAAACACATCTGGTTATTGTTACAGTGACACTTGAAAAATAACCAATACGTCAGGATGGAAGATCGTGGGCCGATGGAGAAAGGATTGTTAATGTCTGCTGGCTTTTGGCTGCAAAAGCAAAGGGGAAGGAATAGGTAAGCTACTTTCTCTTGCCTCAACAATGACAGAATTTCATTTTAAAATTAATATTTGGCTGAGAGATTTTGCCATTTGCTTTCACCATTGTTTCTGTCGGAATGCTTTTGGAGAAGTGATTTCTACTTGCCTGCAAGGATTAGACACAAAACAGCGAGTATTAGGATCAATCAAAAACCACAACATGGTATGCTAGCTTTGGGGGTTCAACAAAACTCCTATGAAGACTGGGCAGTGAGGTGGTAAAATACTGAAATAAAGGCAGGAAGAGAAAAAGGATTCAGCTGGGCATGATAAAAACATCAGAAGGCCACTTGTAACAGTGTTCAAACAGAACAGAGAAAACACTTTACAGGTCTACAGGAGATTGCATACAGAAGTCTTCTGAATCTCTAGGGAAAAAATATGTACACAGTTCTACACAAGACCTTTGTTATATCTTATTCTCTTCATGCCTGCCTAGTGACTTATCACTCTGTTGTGGAGGCTGTGCCTTCACCACACTCATTTGACACAAAAAGATGACAGTCCAAAGTATCAGAAGCTAAACCTCTCCTAGGATGGTATTGTCCAAAGGGCAGTCTATACAAAGGTGAGATTGGTATCTTTCATACAATGAGATCAAGGGGTGCTAGGGAATCCCCTTACTGGCTTTATCAGCTGTTTTTGACTGGGCAAAGAGGCCTAATGCTACTGGTCCTCCTTTCCACAAGCATCCAATAGTTCAGAGGCTCAGTGATGCTTGAGAAAACTGACAGGGTAGAGAGCCAATGAATGGGACAACTTAGTGTGTGCCAGGCTTTCCCTCTTTTCTAGGATCCCACCCCTGAAAACACATGCACTGTCCATGAGATCATATCTGTTTTAATTGTTGCTGATTTTAACTTTACTGTTGTCAATTTTAATTTAAGCCCTTAATTTTAAGGGGGGGGGGGAGAGAGATGATTGTTGTGTTACTCTGTATTTTTAAGTCTTGTTGTACCCCGCTCCGAGTATTTCATTAGAGGAGCAGGTTATAAATAAACATAATCATCATCATCATCATCATCATCATCATTACATGGCTTGTGTAGGTGGCCTTTTTAAAACTTTGATCTCCCTTCTACTAGGGTGAGTGTGAGCACTGTCATCCAAGCTATCTCTGATTTATCTTGTTTATGCTTGAGAGGCCCATATTTATTTATCTTTGCCTCTAGAAGTACATTTATGAATACCAAATACTTCAAAAGCCTTGAAATGGCAAAAAGAAAAAAAGAAAAAAAAATCCAAACAAACCCCACAACCCTCCTCCCAGCCTTTGCTGTTAAGCATTTCCACTGGCCATCTCATACAACTGACTTTCTATAACGGATTCAATAATGTTTGGTCTCCATTCATAGACTATGTTAATCATAACATCATACAATACCACTTGCTAAATATAACTCAATTTGTGGAGGGTATTATTATTGACTAATTTGTACCCCCTTCTTGTCTAGTCTTCCATTTTTAATTGTAAAAGATGTAATGAATCAGCCCATCATTGGATGTGTATTATGTCTCATTTGGAATGGTTAATGAATTGGTTGGATTGGCTGCTTTATATAATTTTTAAAAATAAAAATATGCTACCTATATGGCAAAGTCCAAGTACTCACAGGGCTTCATAGCCTTGGATCCAGGTAAGTGCTGTGTCTAATCTAGATGGAATTAATGCGTACTAAAATGTAAAGGAAATGAGGTGTAGTCAGCTGGGGCATACTTGCCTACTATACAACTGGGGGAATAGGGGGACCACAGTTTTTGCTGTTGTTCTAAATTAACTGGTTTTGTTAAAAGCAACTGAGATTTGGTGAATCTCTTTTAGCAGAGTTTTAAAATGTGCTGAGGCAGAAGCTTAAAGCAGAAGAGGCCAGCCACACGCACATGTGTGTAGCCAAGTAAAAAGAATCAAACATAGGCTTCCTTAAAAAGCAGAAAAATAACGTTTATTTACAATACTTGTGCGTCATTAACAAGGGTCCAGCTTTTGGAGAAAGGTAGAAAGAAGAAAATCTACATGTTAGTTCAAAGTATTTCTGAGCTTCTCAAGGAAATATAAGGTTCCATCTACATCCTTAATGGTTGATGAGCAAGCATAGTGTGAGTAGGGTTTCTCCAGGAAAAAAAGAGATGTGTAGCTGCCTCAGGAAGAGAGGCACCTGAGCCTCGAACAACCAACCTGCCAGTCAACAGTGTCAACATCTTAACCGCTTGAACCACCACATCACATTCTGATGTAATAAATACATTAAATCTAAAAGATGCCAAAATAACCTTAACAGATTAGAGAGTTGGGCCAAAACTGAGAAAATGAATTTCAACAGGAAGAAAGGTAAGGTACTACACTTAGGCAGAAAAAATGAAATGTTCACATATAGGATGGATGACACCTGGCTTGACAAGAGTACCTGTGAAAGGGATCTACATAGGAGTTTTAGTAGACCACAAGCTAAATATGAGTCAACAGTGTATCAACAGCTTAAAAGGCCCATATGATCCTAGGCTGCATCATTAGGAGTGTAATGCACAGATCAAGGGAAATAATAGTGCTGATCTATTCTGCTTTGGTCAGGCCTCACCTGGAATACTGTCTCCAGTTCTGGGCACCACAATTCAAGAAGGATGTTGAGAAGCTTGAGAGTATCAAGAGGAGAGCCACCAAAATGGTGAAAGGTCTGAAAACCATGCCTTATGAAGAGAGGCTGAGGGAACTGGGTATGTTTAGCCTGGAGAAGAGAAGTCTAAGAGGTGACCTGATAGCCATATTTAAACATCTGAAGAGATGTCATACTGAAGATGGATCAAGCTTGTTTTCTGCTGCTCCAGAGATTAGGACATAGCTCAATGGATTCAAGCTACAGGAAAAGAGATTCCTAAATATTAGGGAGAACTTCCTGATGGTAATAGCCGTTTGACAGTGGAACACACTCTCTCGGAAAGTGGTGGGGTTTCCTTCTTTGGAGGTTTTTAAACAGAGGCTGGATGGACATCTGTCCGGAGTGCTTTGATTCTGTGTTCCTACATGGCAGGGAGTTGTACTGGGTGACCCTTGTGGTCTCTTCCAACTCTATGGACTTTTTCACACGGGGAAAATTGGAAGATTAAACTGGTCATCCAGGGCATTAGGGACAGTTTTGCAATTACTTTTCAGACAATGCAACACAAACCAGTCAGACTCCAGACAGAAAGTGAGGTAAATCAGGGAATAATCATTTTTGCAAAAATTCTGTGTTTTCATGTCCATTTCATTTGTGAATTCATGTAATTGCAGCAATCTGAAAACCATGTCTCCGATTCTCCCTGTTCCCAGATTTTCCAGGGTTCCTTCCTGTGCCAAGGAGAGGAGGCAGCCTTGTTCTTAAAGGGATACACAAACATCTCTTTCCCTCACACCACTGGTCTCCTTGTCCTGCAGTAGGGAACAGCTGTTGGGAGAGCAAGAGAGAGGACATTTTGGAATTCCTCTTGTAGGAGGGAGAAATAGAGGCTATGTTCTGGAAAAGGAGGGCATCTGGGAGTTTCAATCATCACTGAAATTGGGCAAATTTATGGACCAGCCACCTCCTCTTTCTCTCTAGAGTGTGTGTGTGTGTGTGTGTGTGTGGTTTTATGAGAGTTTGCAAAGGGAAACCTCAGCCTGCCTTCCTCTGAAACAGCTTCTGGGGCAAAGAGGATTTTTCTCCCTGGTTTCCCTTCCCTCTCTGGAGCATGTGTGTGTGAAACCCAAATTCACTTTCAATCCACTTTATTGCCTAAGTAATGTGCTTTTAGCCCCTTGTTGTGCTCTGTATGTGATAAGCATTAGCAAATTGGCTTGCTTTTCTGGGATGCCAACACTTTAACCATTTTTGGGATGGAGGCACATAGGTCCCTGTGTGAAAAAGTCCTATGATTCTATGACAGTCTTTGTTGTTCCTGGATCACTTTCACACTCTATACTTAGGGCACTTTGATGCCACTTTAAATGCCATCACTTCATCATATGGAATTCTGGGATATGTAATTCCATGAAGTATTTAGAATTATGTGCCAGATAATTCTAGTGCCTCACCAAATACAAATCCAAGGATTCCACATGATGCAGTCATGGAAGTTAAAGTGAAATCATAATTAGTGACATCTCTAATTGTGCAGTCTGAAAGAGACCAAGGTCAGCATCACTGATGCAAAAGTCTGCCTTGAGATTTGATGTCAAATGAAGGAAAGTGAAGAATGACAAGGTATATTTCCTACTGGCACTAGTCATGCTGGCTGGATGCTTCTGGGAATTGTAATCCAAACAAGTAATTTTTTCCAGCTCCAATTTATGGTAATACTTCTGCTGTTCATTGATGATAGCATTTTATTAATACTGCAGTCTAGGTCCCCTTTCACACTATATATTTATTACACTTCAATACCCTTTTAACTGCTGTGGCTCCCTCTTATGGAATCTTGGAATTATCAATTTCATGAAGTATTTAGAATTCTCTGCCAGAGAGCTCTGGTATGACTTACTACACTATAACTCCCAAAATTCCATAGGATGCAGCCATAGCAATTAATCTTGTATCACAGTGCTGTAACTGTGCAGTGTGAAAGAAGCCCTAAATCTGTTTACTACAGGTCAGTTCCATTTTCATTTTACTCTCCTTTTCTCCTCTCAGTTTGGCTTAGAGTGTGGAGCAGCAGAGTTTAGGGCACAGAAAGATCAGACACTTTCAAAGGATCAGGTTAAAACATCCTTGTTTGTGATACAGCTGTAAGGAGGAATGGGAACTGCTTTGATCTCATTCTATATAGATATATTCTCCACAAGCCTATCTATGGAGGCTGGTGTGCTCTGATCCCTGCAGGGCCTGTCTCCCTTTCTGCCTGCCCTCTGTGCACTTATCACAGGAACTGAGGGACACATGTAGCATTATCACCTTGAAAGGCTCAGGACAGCATTTTCCTTTCATGCCGAAAGTGACACCGAAGGCAGAGCAAAATGACACACTCCCAGGAAAACATGATGGCCTGGCGGGGGTTTAAAAAGTAGAGATAACTGAGATGAGAATGGGCTTTCGGTGCACCATTAGAAAAGCTGACAAGAGTCTGGCTTGATCAATATCACATCCTGCCTCTAAAAATAAAGAGAGAGGGGCCGCTGGAGTCAGAGACAGGAAAGATCTCACCTGCATTACCAAGGAAGGCCTGGGCAATACCACACAGGCCATTCTCATTGCTTCACTCACAACAGATCTTCCTAACATGTTATTCTAGCAAGAGATAAAGAAAATATCTTCCATGGGAACAAGTGGAGCAGTTTCTGATAACCTTTTCTGAGCTGTACTGTCTCAATCCTACATCACATCTGAAGGGGATTCAAAGCAAAAATCAAATCCAAAGATTATGATTTAGATAGAGAGGACTGGTGTGTTGTCTGCCAGTTATCAAGTTCATTCCTGAAGAAGAAGGTTGTACACTCAAGTGTTACCCCAAGATCCCTCCTCCTTTTAGCCCCTCCTTCCTGATATGAAATTAATATAAAAGGGACTCGAAGGCTTTCATGGCCAGCATCCATAGTTTTTTGTGGGTTTTTCAGGCTATGTGGCCATGTTCTAAAAGAGTTTATTCCTGATGTTTCACTGGCATCTGTGGCTGGCATCTTCAGAGAATGCTGGCATGGAAGTGAGTGGGATACACACACACACTATGTGACTCTATGCTGGGAGAAGTGGACAACTTCAGCAGGAAAGAACAAACCCTTAAATTGAGCAAAGTTTGGCTACCAGTCCTGAAAAACACCAAAATTAAGACCTAGCAAAATGCAAATGAAAACCACCCAGGATCAGGGTTTTTCCAGCAGACAATGGATTACTAAGGTAATTAAGCAGACACAACTCTTCCTTGCATATCCTCCCACCCTGAGGCCTTGCCATTCAGTAACAGAACAATACACAGATTAACATGTAAATCACTCCTCCCAACCTAGAGTCACACAGTATATATATTATATATATATACCCCACTCACTTCCATGCCAGTATTCTCTGACGATGCCAGCCACAGGTGCCAGTGATACATCAGATATAAACTCTTGCAGAACATGGCCACATAGCCTGAAAATCACACAAAAACTATAAAAAGGACTGGCAGAGGCTCATAATCTCACAAGAGCATGTAGTTGAGGAAGGATTGATCAAGATCAGAATATGCATAATCCCTTCACTGATGGGTGCGATTATGGGCGATAAACCTTGTGTTACAAGTAAAGAAAAATCCAAGAGTACCTCCCTCTGAGAGAGATGGTCCTTTGTTCAGGGACTTTTACTTTCTTTGTCTGACCATTCCCAACTTCATCTTCCATTCTTCTCTCCCAGAAAATCCATTCTAATCCCGAATTCTGCACCAGGATAGGTTTTACAATATAAATATGCCTGCTTGGGTACTACCAATTTCGTCTTTCTTGAGGCCAGAAAAGCCCTTTTTGTCTGCATCTTTCTTGACTCCTCAGTTTGCTGGCCACACCACAATCCCCAGGCAGCTTGCTGAGCTATTTTCACTTCACGGTGTCCCCTTGATTGGAGCTCTGTTTCTGGAATTGGTACAGTATTGTCTTCTGCACCCCTTAATTTGTTGTCTGCTCCCACCTATATTGCTAGTTATTTGTGTGGATGGTGACTTCCTTTCAATTAATAAATAAAACTACTTTGGACTTTGCACTCTGGAGTTCTATTTTCGAAACCAGTATACACAGACTAGACCCCCTGCTTCAGTTGCCCAAGCCCTTTCACTGCTTTCAATTGAGCTAATAAAATTCCTCCAACTGAATATTAATTGTGGGTACCTTTGTATTTGGGTAACAAGATTTGTGGAGAATTTGGGAATTGGGAATTGTAGTTCACCAACAGACCTAATGATTGTGACATCTGACCAAATTTTCTGACTTCTTTGTTTCTGGTACCCAATTTGTCTTTTCTGTTCTTGAGCCCCCTAGCCTGATAAGGAGTTTTGAAATACTCAAAAGCTGGACCACCTTGTGTGGATTTTTAATTGGTCTCTGATAAAGATGCTGAGAGAGCCAATGTGGTGTAGTACTTTTTGTGCTGGACTAGAGCACTGGGAGATGAGAGTTTGTATCCCCACTCAGCCATGGAAACCCACTGTGTGACCTTGGACAAGTCATACTCTCTCAGCCTCAGGGGAAGGCAAAAGCAACCCCCTTCTGAACAAATTATGACACGAAAACCCCGTGACACAGCCACCACAAGTCAGAGATTACTTGGAGGCACTCAACAACAACAAAAAAGAAGTTGTTTGCCTATGGATTTGGATTTATTCTCACAGACCAACATGCCTGTCTTTGTTTTTATATTAGTTTACAAAGGGAAGGTACAGATGATCCCAGTTTCCAGATCTGGAGACATTTTCCCATCCTTAAATCATTACTATGTGAAAAAAGCATTGACCCAACAGAATTTGCTGCCTAAAGCAGACCTCAAATTTTCTCCTCAAAAATCTGGCTACTGCTTACTTCATTCAGGCACTTAGAATCATAGAATCATAGAATCACAGAGTTGGAAGAGACCACAAGGGCCATCCAGTCCAACCCCCTGCCATGCAGGAACTCCCAATCAAAGCATACCCGACAGATGGCCATCCAGCCTCTGCTTAAAGACATCTAAGGAAGGAGACTCCATCACACTCCGAGGGAGTGTGTTCCACTGTCGAACAGCCCTTACTGTCAGGAAGTTCCTCCTAATGTTGAGGTGGAATCTCTTTTCCTGGAGCTTGCATCCATTGTTCCGGGTCCTAGTCTCTGGAGCAGCAGAAAACAAACCTGCTCCCTCCTCAATGTGACTTCCCTTCAAGTATTTACACAGGGTGATCATATCACTTCTTAACTTTCTCTTCTCCAGGCTAAACATTCCCAGCTCCCTAAGTTGTTCCTCATAGGGCATGGTTTCCAAATCCTTCACCATTTTAGTCGCCCTCCTTTGGACACGCTCCAGTTTCTCCACATACTTTTTGAATTGTGGTGCTTATTTCTACCTATAGCTATCTTATACCCCTTTCTCCTTCTGTGGGGGCTCCTCATGGCAGGTCCTCCCCTAAGAAATGCTGGTGTCAACTGCCATAGTATGACATAGTATAGGCTCTCTCAACTTTGAGTCCACAGATGACATTGAATTACACTTTATGTATCATTTCTTGTCATAGGCAATACTGCTTAGAGGTGATGGGAATTGCAATCCAACACCATCTGTGGATGCAAAGCTGGAAATCTTTGGGAATCATCTGTGAATGCAAAATCTTTGACATGACAGCTGGTCACTGAAACATGTAATTGGAGGGGATCTTGGTGGTCTCCCATCTAGTTCTCTGTATGCAAAAATTATAATACAGGTACCAGCTATGGCATACCTGGCAGATGACTGTCCACTCTCTGCTTAAAATACAAGCCACTATCTCTCAAGGCTGTCTGCTTAACCATTGTTGAATAGATAGGACTATAAAAAATAAAAAAGTTCCCCCCCCCCCATTGTTTAACCAAAACTTATTTCCAGGAGTTCTCCCCCATCAGTCCTTGTCCTGCCATCTGAGGAAACAAGTGGTCTGATCCAACCTCTGAGACAATCAGATCAAAAACATTCTGCAACAGGTTCATCTGGGTTTGGTGCAAGGCCATATAATTCTAGAAATCAAAAGCTCTGGGATGAAAAACTGGAGATATGAGATGCTGGCTATACAAACTGTGTGTTGAGTTTTGGTAACTATTTTTTTGAAATCTTGACAGGGCTGTTTCCACTGTCACTGTCTCTCTCTGTTTAAGACAATTCCTGTAATAAAAACATTTTTGTCAATTGCAGGCACAATGTCAAGGACATTGTGCCTGCAGTTACATATGTGGGGACATAGTGACAAATGCAATTACATATGTGCAAGATGGCTCAGCAGTTAAGGTGCTTATTCTGATGATTGCAAGGTCGGCAGTTCGAATCCCAGACACCACGTGATGGAATAAGCTCCTGTTACTAGTCCCAGCTTTTGCAAAGCAGTTCAAAAGCATATAAAAATGCAAGTAGATAAATAGGCACCACTTTGGTGGGAAGGTAACAGCGTTCTGTGCAGTCATGCTGGTCACATGATCACAGAGTAGTCTCTGACAATACTGGCTCCCTTGGCTTAGTAATGGAGATGAGCACCACCCCTACAGTCGGACAGGACTTCACAGTCTTGTCAAGGGAAAACCTTTACCTTTTTTATTTTTTATTCAACTTTTAAATACACATATACAAACACATAAACAAAATTTACATACATACACAGTCAAGACATTAAAATAATTACTATACACTATATTGTTTGTTCTTTCCTTCGAAAACCTTTACCTTTATTATATAGTAACAGCCTGTCCTAACACTCTCTCGCCATCATGCCACTCTGAACACAATATTACTTGATTTTGGAAGCGAAGATATGTTAGGCCTTGTTTCTACTTGGATGAAAGTCTACTGAGTAATTTCAGGTATCTCCAGCCTATGAAAATAATACTGCTTGAAAGCCTGGGGAGCAACTGTAGGTTAGATCTGAAAATACTGGGCTAGGTGGACCAATAGTCTGGCTCATTATAAGGCAGCCTTCTGTACGTACCTTTGTACAAAGAGAACACACTTCACCCATTGGTGACAGATGCTCCATCAGGTATTTGGGACTCAAGCTGTTTAGTGCTCTAAAAGTAAGCACCAGCACCTTGAATCTGGGTGAGTAGCAAACACACAGCCAACATAATTCCTTCAGATGTGCTGTAATATGGCTCCACTTAGCTATACTAGTCAGAATTTTAGCAGCCAAACTTCCCAGTAATCTTAGAAGGTTCCTTATAATGGCCTTATAGAAGACAAGTATATGTGCATTTATTAATCCACTGGTCTTTGCACTGTCTAGATAAATTAATTTGTACTAGTCACTAGTTCCTCTTTCACATGTGTAACACAGAGAAAATTGTTATGAAAATTATGAGTTTACAAATGTGAAATGACACAATCCTTGCATTTGTGGTATTAATTTTAACAAGTTCTGCATTTAAATGAACTACCGTAATGAATTCAACCTGAAATTTGCTTTCACTAGCCACATAAGTGGAACATTCACTTTCCAAAAATATTAAGGAGAGCTGAATTGTTTATGGAAAATTTGAATGAAAAAGTCAGTTCTAAATTAGTTTTTCCAGTTCTCATAAATATGTGTGGATGTTTTTCCATTAACTTTATCCTGTTAATTCCTTGAGAAATGACAGTGGGTAAGGAAAACATGGATGAAAGCCAGCAAACAAGAGCTTTGTTTTAGAACATTGACCTTTAGTTGCTGAGCAAACAGGACTGATGGTTTTGAAGCATGAAAAAAAAAAATGTTTAAATGAAATGGGAACTTGGGGGAGGGTGTAAAAAGAGAGAGAGATAAATGTGAGCTTAAAAATTCATTATATTAACAAAATAATATCTTTGCTTTTCTACAAAAATATGTGCATCTCATAATGACTTCAAAACTTCACACTTCTGAACACACCTTACTGCAAATGATCAATCTTAGACTTGTGCCCTGTGATGAAAGGTCAGCTGCATTATTGAAAGGTTGAGCACTTTACAACAGGGGAGTCTTAATTTAGGACAACATTCCTTGTGTGCTTTAAATTAAATGCTAACTCTTGTAAAGTCAGCTGGAATTTGCTTTTAATCAGATGGGTTCACACACAAATACACATTGTATAATTTGTATAAGTATTGTTCCTCTGTTTTAAATTCAGCTTCCATGGATCCCCAGCCTTCAACTGTTCTGCTCAGTTGAAATTTAGGGCACCCCATAGTGCTGTCTCTCTTTTTTCCCTAATGCATTCCACCTTACCGAGCATTATCATCTTTTCTGATGAGCCATATCTTCTCACGACAGATAAAAGTAGCTTTGGTTTATATAGTCATCTTCTAGTGAGAGTCCAGGCTTGGTTGCTCTTAGAACCATTCATTTGTCTTTCTATTGATCCACCGTTTCTACAGAACTCTTCTCCAGCACCAGATCTCAAATGAGGTGATTTTCATACTAACAACTTTCTTCACTGTCCATCTTTCACAACCTTACATACATACATACTTGTATCCCAGTTCTTTAGAATAACTCCCATATGCAAAGCCAAGTTCTGCATGAGGATTGCCAACTAGAACAGGGATGGGCAACTGCAGCTCTGTTTTTGAACAAGATAAACCCTCACTACTGATCATGGTAGGTACAGCTGATGGGGATTGCAGACCAAAAACTGCTGGAGGGACATAGTTGCCCACCCCTGTTCTACCATCACACATGACCATCACTACCAAAACAATCATAGATGGGCAAGTGGTTAGCAGAAGTCACGGTGGCAGGCCTGGTCTGACAATACAAGCCAAGTGTAGCCAACAGGGATTAATGGATTCTTTCACATGCAAAAGGATATCGCACACAGTGAAGGGGACTGAGGCATGTGCTTTGGAGATTCTAACTCTCATCAGCTCCAGCCAGCATAGCCAGTGGTCAGGAAGGATGAGGGTCGTAGCCTAACAACATATCAAGGGCACAGATTTCCTACCTCTGGCATAGCATGGTATAACAACATTCACATCCTGGGCCTGTATGAACCATTTCACAGATTGCCAGTGGTGCATGCCATCTCTTCTATCACTAATGATGATGATGATGATGATAAATAATTTATTTATACCCTGCCTCTCCAATGATATCGAGGTATCTTACAACAATCTTAAAAAAATTAAAATACAAAAAAAAATAATAAAATACAATGCAATCATTTGTGAAGGATTATATTCCCTCCTTCCTACTACAGATAACAGGCAGTGGCATTCCAGTCTGGGGTGTTACCCAGTGTAGAAGGGTTTGGGTGGGGTGGGGAAAGGCCACACCCTCTTCCTCCCTACCCAGCACTGCTTTATTCGTGATTAAAATGGTGCCAGGCAGGGAGGTAAGGTGCGCTAGGCCCTCCCTGCACTTGGCTAGGTGCTGCCCACACCACCACACACCCCAGTGATGCCACTGGTTACAGGCACTGTCCCAATGGACAGAGCTGTGTTTGATTTCTCCTTGATCACTGTATAGGAGCAGAGTCTTCTATGCATCAGGCTTCACACAGGCTTCTGCCACACCAATAGATCCATGGACCAAGCCCACAAGTTGTCTATAAAACTAAAACAGCAGCTTATCTTAACAAGCATTAAAATTAACCATGGTTAAGCCTCTACGACACCTACTGAAATGGAAAAGGAAGCAGGGGTGACACCTCAGGGGTGTTGCCAAAATGTGCTGATGAGAAGTGGTGCCTTTCATGTCTGGTGGATCTGCTGAGCTGAGTGGAAAAGTGAATCTGTCTCTCCTGCCTGAACAGCAGAGCCACCAGATGCAGTAGTGATGATCAAATGTGATTGTAGAGTAAGGGTGGCCTGGGGGGGGGGGCAGGAGCAGCACACCATCACCAGACCAGCAGCCACTGGCTGTTGAAGATTGGAGAGGGATGTTAAAAATAATCTGCATCAGGTGTCAAATGTTCTAGGTACCCCACTGAGAATAAGAGGTAAACCAATCTGCTCTGTCATTTAGCAGATTAGCATTAGAAATAGGAATAAAGTATCTCCCATTAAAACAGAAATAAAGCATCTTTTGTTAAATCTCTTTAGTGGCATAAATCAGCCAAAGAGGAGTATTTTAAAGTCCTAAAGATTTCAATGGGGCTAAACAGGCTAAAAGAGGTGTTTCCAGGCTGGCTTGAAGGTGTGGTGTTCAGGTGACACATGCCTTGAAACCAGCAGGAAAGTGTCCTTATGCAGAGAAAAGCCATTTCAAAAAGAAGCAGCTTTTCCCCACTTCTTCCTGACTTGACGCCATGTCATGCGGTCATGATTGGGAGCCGGTGGTGCAATTGGTGGTGTTTCAATGTGGCTTCAGAAAAGGCAGCTTCAAGCCAACTTTTCCTGCCCATCTGTTTCGCCCCAATGAGTTTATTTCTCTTATGGTAACCAATGCAGCATTCTATTTATTCATTTAGTACATAGCTATTCCCCTATATTCTAAGGCATAAGTGAGAAACCTAAAGCCATTTTTGCAAACTCCCCCAAGGTCCTTGCTGCTGATATTCTAACTCCGGTGACATAAATCACCTCTTTGTAACACTGGAACAAGATGCATGTTTTCTTTTCATGTAAAGACATGGCATTTTTGCCAATAAATTCATTGTTGCTGGGATAGTGAACTACATTTATCTGAATATAAGCAAGGGGGAAAGTACTGGGGCCTCTTGCATGCTTTGCTTATATTTAGAAGTGGCAATTTTACCAATTCAACAGTAATAGGATGGGGGCAAACTTGAAGAATGGAGTTCTAGACTCTCCAGTATGTCTCCCAGAAATCTGAAGCTGTCTGAAACAGCTTTGCATGAAATTATTCCAAATACAGATGTTTTGTATCTGTTGTAATTACTGAAAAGCTATTTTAGGCTTATGGGATGTTTGTATGTCCTCTTTGTTAATATTGGCTAGCACAAAGCATCTGTATTCATATGGTAATAGGGGTCAGCTAAACCTGGGATCGTTGCTCTGGAGCCATTGGAATTTATGCTAATTCATGTCTACTTAATTTTTTTATTCTTTATTGAGAAATACTGTTTTATTATTTACCCTCTTGCTTTCCTGCCTTTGTTTGTTAGATGTGGAGTCAGGCTTTAATCTGGTTTTGTCATCTTCGATTTCCTCCCAAGTCAGTAAACAGAGATCAAATTGCAAAACAGATGAAACATAACAAATGCTAAAACCCAAACACACCACCATTTTAACAACAGAACCAGTTCAAAGGCACAGGTGCAAAATACTACTGCATTGGGTGAAAAACTTTCAGAGTCCTCTCATTGCCCCCTGGACAGCAAAGCTCATAGTTGTCATCCAATAATAATAGTTGTCGTTATCCTTGTTCTTGTTGTTGTTCTGGGAGGTGTCATCCAAAGAAAGTGACAATCCAAAACTTTGTGACAAAAGTAAACATGCTGCAACAACAAAATGAACCACAATAACAGGAAAGTGTTTTTGAAATTGGCAGACTGAAAATCAGCTGAAAATCAAATGTCTTCCCTATACTCTCCTGGTGGCATGACATCAGCCATGCTGGTTTGGACATTCTAGGAGCTGTATACCGTAAATTCCCCAAGCTCCAGTCAGTTGTAACTATCTCATGCTGCTGCTGCTGCTGCTACTGGTGCCAAAACATACATTATTCTTTAGGCAAGTCTCCAGGGGCTATGCCCCTCTGCTTCTTGGCCCTCAAATGTGGTAATGATTGTGAACAAAAATAGCAGAGGCGACCGGGTGGCCCACCTGGCTTCCCCGCTGTTTTCAAGAGAAGCCCTGCATACTTAACAAGCAAGCTTGCAGCTGCAGTCCAGTTATTCTCAGCCCTTGATGGATTCTAGCCAGCCGTGCCCAAGCCTCTCCCAGCTGGCAGGCATGCCTGGGCCACTTTGGCAGGCGACAGCCACCATATTCATCTGACGATGGACTCTGGCTTTTTTAGAAATGCCACAGTGATGAACTCAGCCACCTGTTTGGAGAGAGCTTCTTCATGTGGAAAGCATGACTCTCCATCAAGTATGTTCTTCTCCCCACCAAACCTTTTCAGTGTTATTAATATTCTTTATTATTCTCAGCGTGCAAATCTTTGTATTGTCCTAAAACCAGTCTAGTCTAAGAGTAGAACTAGTTTGGGTACAAAGGAACCACACCTCACAATCCTACTGCCATGTAACTTGGTGCCAACAGAGATCTTTTTCAAGGAGGTGAACCACACCTTTAGCACTTCTGGTTACAGAATCATAGAGTTGGAAGAGACCACAAAGGCCATATAGACCAATCCTTTGTTGCACAGGAATACTGTGAAGTATTATCTGTGTGAAATCTTTGCCAGGCTTTGCTCAATTGTCTGTAGGCAAGCCCCAGTTCTCCACCTGTCACTTGCATGTCCAACTGTAAACCATTCTATCCAGAGCTAGGAAAAAGATACCTTTTTGGACTAGCTCCCTCAGAAATAGCCTCGTGGCCTGGCTCTAGCATGTGTATTCCAAAAAGTATGTGTCCCAAGCTCTGACCTAGGTAATTAAGACTGGGATATAAATGTATTACACCACCATCATACCAATAACTAAAATGAGCAGACAATACCTAATTGATACAAAACAGGAGCATAAATCATGTGGCTCTTGTTGCTGTTGATGAACTGCAACTCTCTTCAATACTAGAGAGAATAATCAGTTATAAAAGTTTCTGGTATTTGAAGTTCAGCAACATCTTGAGGGCCGCATGATTTTTACTGCTTGTAAAAAGAACTGAATGTTATCAGACCTGTGGGAAATAGACGCAAATTGCAAATCTGCAATGAATTCTTCCACCATCTTACCAAGGTTCTACATTCTACCATTTGTGTCATGAGCTGTTGATACATGGGCATAAATAATTCTAATTAAAAGGAACTCTGCCTGTGCCGAATGAAGAATTCTGGTTCACATAACTTACATACGTGGAGGAATTGATGTTCATCACATCACTCTTTAAAAAGCTGTTGGCTTCAAGTTCCATGCTTTTACATGAGATTAACAAACACTATTTAATAAAACAGTTGCTAAAGACAAATAAGAGAAACAAGGAAAACAGTCCAAAACAGCACAGAAGTGCTAGACTGATAACATTTAAAAAACAACTGCAATGGGTTTTGCCCCACAGAGGAATTTTGCTTTATGCAACAGAGTTTTCTTCAGCTAGGCATACTCAGTTGTTACAAACTTGTGGGCTGTAAAGAACTTGCTAAGGGGTTGAAAAAAATGTTGATACTGCACTGCTACCTTGTGGTATATATACCAAATCACACTCTTGGTTCCAGGTCAGGATTGGGCAACTTTTTTCATCCCAAGGGCTACTCAGAGGTGGTTTTTGCCAGTTCCTTCCTCTGAAACAGAGCCTACAGCACCTGTCATTCCTTGGCAGTTTCCTTTCCAATGACTAACCAGAAATGGGATATGGTGCCTTTAGGGTATCAAATATTTATTTAAGCCTTTTCAATATTTAACCTATATTAATTAATCCCCAATCATTTTACCCCTGCTCTTACCTAGACCAAAATACTTTGGAATCTCTGTTCCATCCTTTTAACACAGAAAATGTAGAAAAATGCATTTCTTTTTAATTAAATTAATTTATTTAAGGTATTTATATCCTGCCTTTCTTCTTAAATGGGATTCAAGCAAGCAAAAGAAATTTCACACTTTCAGTCTCCTGATGTTCCTGAAGAAATAATGTTAAATTATTTTTGTGTCACAGCTGTTTGGAAGCCACTTTAGGAATATGTTTGGGCTGAAAGGCAGGGCATAAACCCTTTAAAAATAAATAAATAAATAAAATGCCCTTGACATTTTCTCTATTAAATTACCTAGAAGTCACATGATCCCCCAGACTGTTAAAATACAGATACTCCACAAGAGACTTCCTTCTCTGGGTGTAACATCCCTCACCATTAGCTCTTGTAGCTAGTGCTGACGGGAGCTGCAATCCAGCAACTTCTGGAGACCTGCATATTCCACTCCTACTATAGACTCTGATATAGATACACTTTAATGCAGATACTTCACAATACTTCCTTCTCTGGGTGTAATATTTGACACAGCAGACACCTTGCCTATTACAGGGTTCTGATTGGTCAAAGCCTTCATTTACTGCACAGTATCTATGTTCTTATGAAAGGCATCTGCCTAGAACATCTCATTAATGTTTGCAGAATTGCCAAGTACAGACCATACAGAATGCATACACCTGACTAAGCATAACTTATTTAATCTTTATTGATCTAAATAACCCAAAGGCACCAGATCCTGTCTGATCTTGGAAGTTAAGCAGGATCAGGGCTTGTTAGTACTTGTATAGGAGACGACGAAGGAATGCCAGGTGCTGTTGGCTAAATATCAGAGGAAGGTAATGGCAAACCAACTCTGAATATTCTTTTCCTAAGAAAACCCTATGGAATGTGTGAGGTTGCCATAAATTGACAAGTGACTTGAAAACACACACACTAACATTTAATCTTTATAGCGTAGTGCAGCATTCACATAACTGGCAAGAGTATTCAAGTCTCCTATGAAGGCGTTGTGGTTAGATGAAAGTATTACAAGGTGGGGAAAGTCTCAGTAATCTCACCCTGCATATACAACTATAACATTTGGAACCAATTCAGGAAATATAAAACTGAACTATAGATCACCAATCATGTTGCAATAGATATTCTGTCTGGTAGATCACAAAAAGATGGTTAGGTTCATACAGGCTTGATAAGTCTTCTTTCCTTGTAACTAGACAAAAGGAACAAATATGGATCAATCTGCAGGTAGATGAGTATGTGCATCCACTGAGGCCTGGCGCTTCTTGAAGTCTTCGACTTCCTCTGGGGCTGAGAGTGTGACTTGCCAAGTTTCCATGGCTGAGAGGGAATTTGAAGCCTGGTGTCTAGAGTTGTAGTCCAGCACTCAAACCACTAGACCACTTTGGTTCCTAGAATTATTATGTTTACAGTTAACAACAACAACAACAATCATCCTGCAACCTCTAGTGACCTCTCATGAAACATAGAATTCTTGGAAACCCTTATGAGAAACCCTGCTCTAGACTGACTACCATTGATTTGGAAAGAAAAACTCTTGTAGAGCTAAAACTATTCTTCTAAGCCCGCAGAAATAATGTAGTTTACACCACTTTAACTATGGGCTCATTGCTATGGAACTGTGGAATCTGTAGTTTTGTGTGATACTTAGCCTTCTATCAGAGTGCTCTGATGAAACAACAAACTGCAAATCCCAAGATTCCACAGTATTGAGCCACCATTAAAACAGTAGCAAACTGTATTATTTCTGCAATGCACATTCAGCCTAAGAGGTAGTCATTGCTGCAATTTCTTCCTTCAAAACATGCTACATGGAACTTAATGAGATCATCTTAACAACAGCCCTGCAATTAACAAACACAAAAGACTGCTATTTACATGGGAGTACTTACTTAATTCAAAATATTTAAGCTTAATATTTCAGTGTAAAACAGAATCAACACCATCCAGACATCAAGCAATCCAGATCCAAGCATCAAGAGGTATGATTCAAAGGCAATATATGAAAGGAGCAATGCCGGGAAATATTTTGAAATGAAAATTCTTTTCAAACAAAAGCATTTCATATTTCACTGTGGTTTTTACCACTTTCCTTTCCTGTTGTTGACTCTAATCCTGCAACGCAATCACAATTCATAATCTTCCATGGTCAGAGCTGTGCATGTGAAAGGGACATAACAAAATGCTATAGTTTCCTTCCCCCAACCCCATCCCTTTTTGAAGCAGCCTTTGGCTGGGCACACACTGTCCCAGAGGCTCAGCAGTTCATTCAACTAGTACCTCAAACAGAAGCTCTTTCACCTTTCTGAGAAGTTATTTGTCTTGTTCTACATAGACACCAGTGTGCAAACTATTTGTGTGCCATGATTAGCCTGCATGCATACCTTTGGCTCTAGGTAATAGCCATGTGCATTACTGTGTTCTGAGAGTCAACAGGGGAAGGGATGGGAGGCAGGCTCTATAACACCTTATTAGGAACTCTCTCTCTGACCATATGGTCCTGCAGTGATGCGGCAGTATCACAGGAAAAAACTGCTCGTGCCTACTGGTTTGTAATCTCTGTATCTTTGACATTAAACACACAGCACAAACCAAGTGAAAATGTTTCAGTAACAGATAGTCCAAATCTTCTTTTTTAACTTAGACACGTATTAGGCTTTTCAGACCAAAAATCACAATGAAGAAAAGGAACCTGTTTGAACTATGCTCTCAAGCAGTACCAAAAAAATAAAAATAAAATAGAAAATTGCAATAATGCCATGGAGGAGATGGTATTTTATTGCCCTTCCTATCTCTGTAAATAATGGAAGAAAATGCAATTTTTGTAACTTAAAAGGAAGTCTAACAAGATAACCACTAAGATTTTATGTGCATTACTTCTTCAATTTATACAACATGCTTAATAAAGATTCCCAGCTCTATCTGTATTCAAATACATTTTATTAAAGGAATGTATCTAAACACATTTTCTGTCGTATCTTCCCACTCATCTTATGACTCCTTCCAAACTGATCTCGAATGAAAGAAGTTTCATGTCATAGGTGGGAGACAGATGAATGTGTCTCACATTGTTCAGTTCAAAACCTGTCATTTTCAGAGCAACCGCGTCTAATTTTTCTGCCAAGTCCATAGTTCCTTGTCCAATCCTACAGCTCATTTTGCTTACTCAGAAGTAGTTTACCAACAACTTCACCAACAACTGTTCTGTCTTCCAGAGGTCTGTGTGTCAGAATAATGCCAGATTTTTGTAATAAATCCTGTATTTCCTCACAGTTGTGCTTCTTTTCATTGAATATTTTATAGAAAGGGAAACAATCTCTTCTTTAGGATGTAAAGCACAGTAGCCAAAAACAAGGCAAGGGCAAGAAAGATGAGCAGTTTATCAGTCAGCTCTCTACGGTTGTACTTAGTAATGAGCTTTCGTCCCAGTTGTATTGTCCCAGACATGGACTTGAATTCCTCATTGGCATCCACAATGGTTCGTGAAGAATTGACTGGAATTAAAAGAAAATATTTCAGGTCATCTAGCAAAATTACAGATATTGTGAAGCCTTGAGAAAGGGATACAGTATGCAATACACTAAGAGCCTTATTGAATGAGAAAAGAAACCCAAAACGGATTGGGAGAGTAATGACTTTGTCCTTGTGTCTCCACATGCTGTCATAGCACTTCTGTTCTCCTTCCTGAGGGAGACGGTCATAAAATCATGCTTTTTCCCAAATGGATTTTTCCAGCATGACAAAAGACATGCTTTTATGACCATCTCCCTTGAGAAGAGAATAGAAGCACTTTGATGGTATGCAGAGAATCATGGAGAAAGCTGCTACTCTCCTGATTCATTTTGGCTTTCTTTTGTCATGCAATAAGGCTCTAAGTAAGTTGGCTCACAGCCCCTGTAGCAGACTGTAGAACCTTTTAATCTGAGGAAAACTGAGGACAAGTCAGGTAGAGAAAATATTTGCTGTCATCCAAAGACCATCTAATAGTTCAAATGACACTGATTATCTTGCGAGGTCCCACTTAGAGAAGACAATAAGAGCTGTGGATTTAGAGTCAGAATCGTGGATTTGAAGTAGGAAGCAATTATGGGTGGAGTCAGAGTTGGAATGAGTAGAAAAGTACCAACTCTGACTCTGTCCTCAAAATAATAAAAACTTATAATATTAAATACCTAGTTTGTTGCAAATTTACTTTCACGGGAATTTTCTTATTCTGAAAATTTAATCAAATATATTTTATGTTCTATCAGTATAAATGGTCTGATGATTCACATGGTGGGGATGAAATTACTTATGCTATCTTTTTGCTACAGGAAATTTGTTATTACTAATGAATATACATTTACCATTTATGAAGGAGTGAGACAGTAGGAAAAAAGGAAGTTGGAGTCAAAGTTTTAGTATACTGATTCTTCAGCCCTGATAAGAAAAAATAATACTGCCTTTCAGTGGAAATATGTATTAAGAACCCGCACCCTTCCTCCAGTCCATCTGCCTTGGACCAGGCCCCAGAGGGAGAGAAGAACCACTGGACCTCATCCCACTTTCCCACCACCTTTCCCTTCTCCTTTTGTGTTGTCTTTTAGACTGTAAGCCTGAGGGCAGAGATCTGTCTAACTATAAGATTGTATGTACAGCACTGTGTAAACTTACAGCACTATATAAATAACAATAATAATAATAATAACAACAACAACAGCCCTGTTAAGGCATTCATAAATAATAAAAAACATATGAATAACTAAAGCTGCAGCATATAAACCCCACAATATTTTATTTGAAAAGACAAGTGTTCAACAACAGCTATTAACCATTTTACTCCTATATACATGCAAAATGGAAAAATGTTTTAGTTTAATCTACATTGTAACATCTTTGTATAAATGACATTGTATAATTGTGAAGTGGGAATTATTTAAGTACATTACATAACAGAAGAACTAAAGGTCTGCAAAAATATAATTTAACATAGCTACAGCTATAAGCTGTAATACACTGCAAGGCAAGATTTAGTTTTTATATGATTTTGAGACAGAGAAATCTAGAAAGAGGACAGTAAGTGACAAAACGATGGAAAATAACAGTCGAACAGATTAACCAGTTAGTGAAGGAAGTCGTTGTTTATGTATGTTTTTTTTTAGTCTAGTTTTGTATAGTATATGTTGTTTTGTATGCACATGTTCCCTATATGCACTTATTTGTATTGTAGTTTGTCTTTGTAACAATCCTCTCTTTTGTTTTTGTTTTCCCTTCCCTTCCCTTTAATGTTGTCTGATGTTATTTGGAAAAATCAATAAAAATTATGAAAAAAACCCAACAGCTATTAAAATAAGATTTGAACATACAGATTTTTATTTTCCAAAATAGTGAGGAAGGGATCCAGATTAAATCTCATGCTAAAATCCACTACTTTTCTTCTTTTTTTCTCTTTTCCACTCCAGCCCACTCCCAGAAGAACCATTTTGGAACATTTCCCAAGCACTCGGGAGCAGATTTTAAGAGCACATTGAAGACTGTCAAGAAGAAATGTTCCCGTCCTAGTTGCACTGAATGAAATAGTTCTGTCAGACCAAGGAGCCCATTAGCTCCGGCCCAACAGAGCCAGAAGAAATGACACAAAGTGAAAAACAGAGTACATAATTTGCAATAGCAGCAAATGCAGAGTGAGGGTCAACAGTATATGACTGGCTGCACAAGCCTGATAAGAGACTTGAGATTTTGCAGTGTGATGGATTAAACATACAGTGGTCCCCCGGGTTACGAAGGTAATCCGTTCCGGGATTAGCTTCGTAACCCGGAAGCTTTCATTTCCCGGGGGACCGCTATTTTCAATGGACCGCGCGGCCGATTTAAAGGGGCCGCGCGGTTTTTTTTTTCCGTATCCTGGGGGATCTTTCGGATCCCGGGGGATACAATCGTGGTCCCGCCGGTTTCGGATCCCGGGGTTTTCGCAACCTGGGGGATCCGTAACCCGGGGGACCACTGTACCAGAATGCAAACAAGCAAAATCCAGGTGATTATGCTACTATCTGGGCCCATTTACAAGCAAACTTCTTAACAATATTAATATATAAAATGCATTTCTGTTTACAGAACAAAACCACACACTTTAATATGGCACTATTCAATGCCTTTTGTCTGAAGTCTTTTCCCCTAGGTGAAGCTCATGCTCCTTCTCTCTCTCTAGCAAAGGTAACACAACAAAGACATAAATACCTCTAATAATAACTGATAGTACTGACTTATTAATAATAATCAACAATAACCATGCTATCCGTACTCAGATATCTGTGCTAAGCACAAACTATCTTGTGAAAAGTAGCCTAAAACTAACTATCTTGACGGCTTCAGCTTCACATCTCTGAAGCAAATTAAAAACAAATACATCAGCACTATTACCAAAAGTGAACAGTAAGGAACTGGCAAATTCCTGTACCAATGGCCTGAAAAAATATCATTCAATGTGGATACATTGTTTCCTCAGAATTTTGTTTCATTATAACCAGCTCCATTATCGAGTAATTTTATCTTTGATCCACAGAAAAAGATTGGTCATCAGTGCAGAACATGAAAGACTGAGGCTGCTTTCCATGGTAAGTGTCAACTACTATGTTTCTTCTTGACCTCAAAACCAGATTATTTATTGCTTACTGAAGTAAAGAATTCTCCAACCTTTCCTGGAGCAGTAACATTTTAATGGTAGATTAAGCACAGCTGGCTTTTCATATAAGTGACCTTTACTAGCTCTACCCCAGCTAAATAGGACAGACTCCTCAGCCAGATGTTAGAGGACAGAGTCACTGCCAAGGCTGTGGGAAAGAAAGCACACACAGAACAGCTGAAGAAATGAGAAGAAACTGTATTTAAGTCATATCATCCATCTCTCCCTGCAGTAAAGGCAGAAGGTCCAGCTGGTCTACATCAGATTTCAAAATGGCATACTACTGTCAGTTTGACAACAGTTCTGATGTAATTTTAAGGGCTAAAGGGAACAGGCCAAGGGAAAGTCAGGCCAAGTTCTGACTATCTAATCCAAATCCTGAGATGCTTTTAGAAGAACTTTGAGAGCTTATTTGGACTGGAGTTCTGAAAAACGTTTATGTATGTGGAAAGTTGATACTCTGTATACTGTTTTTTTTTTAAATTAATTGTAATTTGACAACTGCATATGCTTTAAGAGATCCTGTGTGGTGTATTGGTTTGAGTGATGGACTATGACTCTTGGAATCCCAGTTTAACCATGGGAACACACTGAGTGGCCTTGGGCAAGTCACATTGTCACAGACTCAGAGGAAGGCAAATACAACCTGACTCTTGCTGAGAAAACACCATGATAGGTTCACCTTGGGGTGACCGTAAGTCAGAAACGACTTGAACGCAATGGGCACATATTAGTGCCAGTCCCTAGCACATTGGAAAACAATAATTGCTGGTCCTCCACAACATGAGAAGCATTGGTTTAGGCCTCTAGGCTTTCTGGCTCCTAATCTGTACCATATTTCCAGTTCTGCTTTCAATGTTTTCCATGCAACAAGAGCCACTAAAATGTCCATTACAGTTAGGCTTATACAGGCCAACAAAAAGCTAGTGATTTTGCCCTCAATTTTTTTTTAAGGAAAACTTTTAAAAGAAAGCTTTAACTTTAGTCTGAAATACATTCACTTTTGAGAACAACTGATGCTAGGATTTTATTTATAAAAACATTCCTGAAACTCTTAGAATGTAAAGCCTCCCATTCTATCTCTTGCTTTTTGCAAATGACTTTCTTGCCTTCATATTTGTAGAAACAACTATGAAAGAATAATTGGCTAACTGATAGATCTTGTTGTGTGCCTTCAGATTGTTTCTGACTTATGACAACCTTATCACAAGGATTTTTTTTTTTTTGCAAGATGTGTTCAGAGGAGAATTGCCACTGATTTCCACTAAGGCTGAGAGAGTGTGACTTGCCCAAGGTCACCATGGCCAAGTAGGAATTCTAGACTCCCAGAGTCCTACTCCAACACTCAAACCACTGCAGCACACTGCCTCTATAACTAACAGATTGTCCAGGACTTATTAGCAATGTGGGACAATATATACTCAGTAACTGCATACAAGTACTGTGTAGTCCACAGATGTCTTGGATGACTGAAAGAAAAAACAACTTCTACTTTGCCAAGGTAGCCTTGCCAAATTCTTCCTATTTCCCCAGTCTGTTGCATTCAACATTGCACACCAATCCAGAGGGCCTCTTCAATAATTAGTAATGATTCATGAGACTACATCACAGCAAAGATGTCAAGGAAAGTATATTTCACAGAGTTTTACCTGTCTGTCTCTGGATGCAAACTTGTTATTTACTTACCCAGGGTTTGCATGGTTTCCTCACTTTGCCGAACCTGCTGAGACATCAGCCTGCTAATTCCCATTAGGCTTTCCGTGATGTTACTCGCTCCCTCTGCTAAGCTTTCCTTAGTAGTTTTTCTTTACAATGAGAAGAGGAAAAATAATGTTAGTAAAAAAATGCAACAATATTCTGTATTAATGAAACTGCTTAAAATTAAGGAGCATAGAGATGGAAGATGGTATCAAGCACAGCAGCGTTCATATATGCATATAAATGCAAAAGCATACTTTTATCCTTGAATTTCAAAGTAAAAGTATTAGAGATTTTGGATTCTGCAGCCTTACCAAAACAAAAAATAAAAATTACATACAGGTTCCTGTGTCTATAACACTATTAAACTGAACTTGATGTTAAATAACAAATTTCATCTGACAGGGAGGCCACAGGTTGAGTTGTAGTTTATATCTTATAACATTTTCAGTATTATCTAAATGAAAACCAATACTCAGATTGGGAAAAAGATCTGATTTCTGACTGTTCTCAACAATATACAAGAAAAATGAAACATTCAAAGATATATCACAAACTGGGCATAATGTAATACAATATATGAACAGCAGTTAAGGATAACTTTCTAACACTGCAGTTCTGTAGCAATTCACCAGTGAGAAGGCTCTACTGAAAGTGAAACTAACTTTTCCAGAAACAAACATAGGATTGCACCTTCAAAGACCCTTCCAAAAATGCACACCATATATCTATAAAGGTATTAATTTGATACATACACTTCCCAAAGATAGCCACTGTGGTGTAGTGTTTGAGTTTTAAGATTACACTTCTGGAGACCAGCTTTCAAATTTCTACTCAGCCATGGAACCCCACTTCATGACCTTGGGCCAGTCACATCCTTTCAGCCTTAGAGGAAGGCAAAAGCAAATCCACTCTGAACAAATCTAGCCAAGAAAACCCTGTGATAGAGTTGCTTTAAGTCGCCATAAATTGGAAAGAAAGACAACAGCAATTACAGTACTTTCCAAAGACAAACAATCCCTCTCAGGGTGCAGTGATACCAGGGGACAGTTATAATAGTGAGTGGCTGGGAGTAATAAGAAGAACTGAATCCACTTGATGGTCTAACAGTTCTCAAAGTTGGCTGTAAAGGATGATGAGAAGCAGGAAGAGAATTTAAGTGGCTGAGTTCAAAAGCAGCAGTGTAGATTAGCACAACCTTGAAAGTGATTTTTCTGACATGGCGCTTAATAGAAGAAGTTTAAGAACTCTTCCAAAAACATTTGGTGATTGGATGTTACATAAGAACAACTCTACCTTTGACGTAAAGGATCTCCCCCTCGTAGCAGTTCATCTTTCTCAGCATTGTCAATAGCAATTTTACAAGCTAGGTTTGCCTTCCTCCAAGCTGTCTGATTGCTGAAATTATTAATATAGTGACATTTAGAACAATGGTGACTGCTTTGACTTTATCATATACAAAACAATTTAAGTAACAGAATACATAACAAATGCCACTACAAAATAAACAATGATCATTACAAAATAAAAAAATAAAAAATGATCATTAACATATAAACTACACTGACAGTTTATTAGTCAAATTATGTGTGTTCTTGATCTATCTATCTATCCATCCTACTACCTTTACAACAAAAGTATGTTTCTTATGCAATTGTCCTTTCAGCAATGAAAAGGCCTGGATACCTGAAGAAGACAATAGCCCAATGGTTATTATAAAATTATAATAATTATTACAAAATAGAATGGCCAATGGCTGGTTATAAAATTACTATTTGAGGAGATGCATTGGAGAATCTGCACCTAAACAAACAGATCACCAGTCATTTGATGTTAAATGTTTTTAAGTGTCACACACTGCAATCAGAGAACATGAAGGATACACATAACCCTCTCAATGAAAACATAATACTGTATAGTAAAGTAAAAGCTCTACACCATCTTCATATACACAATCAAAGTTTACTTTAGGAACAGGGTGATTTACATTATGCGCTCTCACATTTCCTGATGCTGCAGATGCAACTGTGTTTAGCCACTCTGCAGCTGTGTAGATCAGCTAATGGTTTTTTAATCATAGATAATCATAGAATCATAAGAGTTGGAAGAGACCACAAGGGCCATCCAGTCCAACCCCCTGCCATGCAGGAACTCCAAGTCAAAGCATCCCTGACAGATGGCCATCCAGCCTCTGCTTAAAGACCCCTAAGGAAGGAGACTCCACTACACTCCGAGGGAGTGTGTTCCACTTAAATTGTCTCCATTACTACAAAATTATGTATATGACAAGTATACAAATGAAAATAATAATAATAATAATAATAATAATAATAATAATACCTTTATTTATATAGCGTTGTAAATTTACACAGTGCTGTACATACAATCTTATAATTAGACGGTTCCCTGCCCTCAGGCTAATTACTGTTCAGTGTTGAAAACAGGTTACAGCTGGCTGCACGAAAAGGAGATATGATAGCTAACCCTATAAATCGTACATGGAGGGATAGCTGCATTGTTTTTCACACAACAAAATTCCTGATCTGCCACATGGGTTCAGAAAATCAGTGTTAGGTTGGTCTACGTAGCTTGAGATGAGGGGAAAAACCCTAACAAATCAAATAGGTATTATGATTAGAATTTCTACTCAAACAGTAAGTGTCTTTGAGAGAGAGCAAAAAAATGGAATGTTAGAATACAGATCTAGTTTTGACACTAGTTTGCATGAATGCCGGCATTACTGGGAACCAATTTTTTTTTTTTGCCTTCTGTTATGAATGGTAAAAAAGAGTTGTTTAAACATGTATTTAAAATACAGTACTGTTCATGTTTACAGTTTTACTGACCTGAGCATTTGCTTCTTATGATTCTCTACTTCTTGGAGCAAAACTTGCTTTTCTGATTCTTTATCTTGTTCCTTAGCCATCTGTTCAAGCTCCTAAGCAGACCCACAAACAATAACTTTTCACCATTAATTTTTCTGTGATTTTTTAAAAATGTGGTATACATACACACTTATTTGTTCTTATTTGGTGCACCCTCATTGTGGAGACAGAAAAGGGTAATACTACCACGTTGGATTTTAGAGCCATCCTAGTTACTAGCCACATTTTATATCCAGAACAATTGTCATTATCACCCTCTTTACCTAAGTCCTTAGGAGAATGTAGAATCATAGAGTTGGAAGAGACCACAAGGGCCATCCAGTCCAACCCCTTGCCATGCAGGAACTCCCAATCAAAGCATCCCCGACAGATGGCCATCCAGCCTCCGCTTAAAGACCTCCAAGGAAGGAGACTCCACCACTATCCAAGGGAGAGTGTTCCACTGTCGAACAGCCCTTACTGTCAGGAAGTTCCTCCTGATGTTGAGGTGGAATCTCTTTTCCTGCAATTTGCATCCATTGTTCTGCGTCCTAGTCTCTGGAGCAGCAGAAAACAAGCTTGCTCCCTCCTCAATGTGACATCCTTTCAAATATTTAAACAGGGCTATCATATCACCTCTTAACCTTTTCTTCTTGAGGCTAAACATCCCCAGTTCCCTAAGGCGTTCCTCACAGGGCATGGTTTCCAGACCCTTCACCATCTTAGTTGCCCTCCTTTGGACATGCTCCAGTTTCTCCACATCTTTTTTGAATTGTGGTGCCCAGAACTGGACACAGTATTCCAAGTGGGGCCTGACCAAAGCAGAATAGAGTGGCACTATAACTTCCCTTGATCTAGACACTATACTTCTATTGATGCATCTTAAAATAGCATTGGCCTTTTTAGCTGCTGCATCACACTGTTGACTCATGTTCAGCTTATGGTCTATTTGGACTCCTAGATCCCTTTCACATGTGGTCTCATTCAGCCAGGTGTCCCCCATCCTATATCTGTGCATTTCATTTTTCCTCCCTAAGTGCAGAACCTTACATTTCTCTGCGTTGAATTTCATCTTGTTAGCATTGGCCCAGCTTTTTAGTTTATCCAGGTCATTTTGAATTTTGATCCTGTCCTCTGGGGCATTAGCTACTCCTCCTAGTTTAGTGTCATCTTCAAATTTGATAAGTATGCCCCCAATTCTGTCATCCAAATCATTAATAAAGATGTTGAATAGCACTGGGCCCAGGACAGAGCCCTGTGGGACCCCACTGGTCACTACTCTCCAGGATGAAAAGGAGCCATGTTGAGCACCCTTTGAGTTCAGCCAGTCAACCAATTACAAATCCATGTAACAGTTAACTTGTCTATCCCACATTTTGCAAGCTTGTTTGCAAGAATGTCATGGGGAACCTTGTCAAAGGCCTTACTGAAATCAAGGTATACTACATCCACAGCATTCCCTTCATCTACCAAGCTTGTGATTTTATCAAAAAAAGAGATCAGGTTTGTTTGGCATGACTTGTTTCTCTGAAACCCATGTTGACTATCTGTGATTATGGCATTGGCCTCTAAATGTTCACAGACTCTCTGCTTAATGATCTGCTCTAGAATCTTTCCTGGAATTGATGTCAGACTAACTGGACGATAATTGTTGGGATCCTCTTTTTTCCCTTTTTGAAGATGGGGACATTTGCCCTCCTCCAGTCTGCTGGGACTTCTCCTGTTCTCCAGGAGTTCTCGAAGATTATTGCCAGTGGTTCCGATATTACATTTGCCAGTTCTTTAAATACTCTAGGATGTAGATCATCTGGTCCTGGGGATTTATATTCATTTAGGTTAACCAGTTATTCCTGCACTATCTCTTTACTTATTCTGTGCTGAAATTCCCCTATTCTGTCTTCTTCCCTATTATCCTTAGGTTGAGTACCTTTTGCCTTTTCCGAGAAGACTGAAGCAAAGAAGGTGTTGAGTAATTCTGCCTTTTCTCTGCCCCCTATTAGCATTTTGCCAACTTCTGCACGCAGTGGCCCTACTGTTTCCTTCTTCTGCTGCAGAGACTAGAATGTATTCCATGCATGGAATGTATTCCATGCAGTCCAGCTTCTTAGTGATAGAATCCTAAAAATTTAAATTATTTATGCAGCCTGAGCTTCAGATCAAGCAGGATATCTGTTCTCCTTTACTTGGTGAACTTGCTACACTATTAAGCAAATAGGATCTGGAGCCCAGACAACTATGCCACTGTACAGATGCCATTGCATTCCATATCATGGTATTATTTTAAATACTGTGCAAACAAGCTTAAGGGACTTTCATGATACTTCTGAGATGGCCTGAGGATACTGATGCAAGTGGAGAACATAGACATGTTTCCCTTACAAATAATAGTCTAGTAGCCAAGGATGAAAAGAAAGTGCACACCAGCGAGTGAGCTGACTGGCAGAGGAACAATGAAGTACCCTGTACCTCTTCTGCATCCAGCACAGAAACCCAGAGAGCTGCTAGTAGATAATCATAGAATCATAAGAGTTGGAAGAGACCACAAGGGCCATCCAGTCCAACCCCCTGCCATGCAGGAACTCCAAGTCAAAGCATCCCTGACAGATGGCCATCCAGCCTCTGCTTAAAGACCCCTAAGGAAGGAGACTCCACTACACTCCGAGGGAGTGTGTTCCACTGTCGAACAGCCCTTACTGTCAGGAAGTTCCTCCTAATGTTGAGGTGGAATCTCTTTTCCTGCAGCTTTCATCCATTGTTCCGCGTTCTAGACTCTGCAGCAGCAGAAAACAAGCTTGCTCCCTCCTCAATGTGACATCCCTTCAAATATTTGAACAGGGCTATCATATCACCTCTTAACCTTCTCTTCTCCAGGCTAAACATGCCCAGCTCCCTAAGTCGTTCATCACAGGGTATGGTTTCCAGACCCTTCACCATCTTAGTTGCCCTCCTTTGAGGGAAGCTTCCACCTCTGTGGCCAGAACAGAAATACAGTAAGCTGCTGCAGGAGTGATGGATGTTTCTGTCCTCCTCCACCAGCACCCAGCAGGCTAGTAAAACTTCTGTTGGCTTACAAGGCTTATTTACATATTTATTGTGACTCATTAACATTCCTCACCTGTATTCTAAGCCGTAAATGCTGAAATTTTTCCTTTACTTTGGCATTCAGTTCTGTAAGTGTACTTATAGGCCCCATGCAATCTCGGATATCCTGAATTAAACAACAATCAATGTAAAAAAAAAAATCATATATATGTTTCAATATATTGCAATCTAACATTCAAATTGCTGCAGGCATCTCAGAGGAAGGGGACACTGAACCAGTGGGGCATTTCAAAAGTAACTAGTTTAATACCAAATATAAAATGTTTAAAATAGAAACCACCAATAGACCACAAAGTGACATCAGACCCATGGTTTCTACAGACACAGTGAAAATCAGTCTTGAATGCTGCTTCAATTGTTTAAAAATAAATCCATTTATGGAATGGTAACATAATACAATATAAATCATGATATTTAACCAGGAAAGGCACAACTTATCATGACTAGCGATATGTGAACACACAGCGGATACATGGATGCAAGTCCATTCGTGAATACAGGTCCATTAACACTCCAATCTGACTCCTACACTGGGCAGCTAGCAGAGGGAATTGTGCTGTTTGCTAGCTACAGAAACGGACGAGAAGCATGTTGCCTCAAAGAAGAAGCATGATTACACAGAAAGTGGAATGGCGGAATACCATCGTGAAGTCGAAGGCTTTTCATGGCCGGCATCCATAGTTTTCTGTGGGTTTTTCGGGCCATGTGGCCATGTTCTAGAAGAGTTTGTTTCTGACTTTTCGCCAGCATCTGTGGCTGGCATCTTTTGGAACACGGCCACAAAAAACCCACAAAAAACTGCAGAATACCATCCTTGACTACATTGTCTCTGAAGATCTGTGCAAAGCCCTCTTGCCATCAGGACAACAACGTTCAAAGAGATTAACTTTTAACAGTGGCAAATCGAGAAACAGGGGGTCGCTTTCTGCACTTACAAGAACCCTTCTTTCCTTTTTTTTCCTTTCCTGCTTTGAAAGACCTAGCTGTGTTAGCCTGGAAAAGGACCGTGCGAAGGGATCTGGCAGCACCTTTGGACCTTATCAGACATCGGAAATTGGAAGCATAATCCAATGGCAATCCAAACGCAATCATGGGGTTTCACGTTATTGTGTATTAAAGTATCTCATGCAATTTCGGGCAATGGGGGGTCATTTTGGGGAAATGGGAAGTCATTCTCAACGCAACTGGAATTCATGTGAATTCGAATTGGCTCGAATCGCAATAAAGAGAAATTCCTCCCGTCTGATAAGGTCTTTGTTTGGCTCTTTGCTATGGAATTCTGGGAGTTGGAGTATGTTGTGGGGCCCAGAGCAGTTTGGTACCGCTTTAACTCTCTTTGCTTGGCTCTTTGCTATGGAATTCTGGGAGTTGGAGTATGTTGGGCCCAGAGCGGTTTGGCACCGCTTTAACTCTCTTTGTCTGGCTCTTTGCTATGGAATTCTGGGAGTTGGAGTATGTTGTGGGGCCCAGAGCAGTTTGGTACCGCTTTAACTCTCTTTGTCTGGCTCTTTGCTATGGAATTTTGGGAGTTGGAGTATGTTGGGCCCAGAGCGGTTTGGCACCGCTTTAACTCTCTTTGTCTGGCTCTTTGCTATGGAATTCTGGGAGTTGGAGTATGTTGTGGGGCCCAGAGCAGTTTGGTACCGCTTTAACTCTTTGTCTGGCTCTTTGCTATGGAATTCTGGGAGTTGGAGTATGTTGGGCCCAGAGCGGTTTGGCACCGCTTTAACTCTCTTTGTCTGGCTCTTTGCTATGGAATTCTGGGAGTTGGAGTATGTTGGGCCCAGAGCGGTTTGGCACCGCTTTAACTTTCTTTGTCTGGCTCTTTGCTATGGAATTCTGGGAGTTGGAGTATGTTGTGGGGCCCAGAGCAGTTTGGTACCGCTTTAACTCTCTTTGCTATGGAATTCTGGGAGTTGGAGTATGTTGGGCCCAGAGCGGTTTGGTACCGCTTTAACTCTCTTTGTCTGGCTCTTTGCTATGGAATTCTGGGAGTTGGAGTATGTTGGGCCCAGAGCGGTTTGGTACCGCTTTAACTCTCTTTGTCTGGCTCTTTGCTATGGAATTCTGGGAGTTGGAGTATGTTGGGCCCAGAGCGGTTTGGCACCGCTTTAACTCTCTTTGTCTGGCTCTTTGCTATGGAATTCTGGGAGTTGGAGTATGTTGTGGGGCCCAGAGCAGTTTGGTACCGCTTTAACTCTCTTTGCTATGGAATTCTGGGAGTTGGAGTATGTTGGGCCCAGAGCGGTTTGGTACCGCTTTAACTCTCTTTGTCTGGCTCTTTGCTATGGAATTGGGCCCAGAGCGGTTTGGTACCGCTTTAACTCTCTTTGTCTGGCTCTTTGCTATGGAATTCTGGGAGTTGGAGTATGTTGGGCCCAGAGCGGTTTGGTACCGCTTTAACTCTCTTTGTCTGGCTCTTTGCTATGGAATTGGGCCCAGAGCGGTTTGGTACCGCTTTAACTCTCTTTGTCTGGCTCTTTGCTATGGAATTCTGGGAGTTGGAGTATGTTGTGGGGCCCAGAGCGGAGCTCCGCTCCGCTCTGGGCCCACAACAAACTCCAACTCCCAGAATTCCATAGCAAAGAGCCAAGCAAAGAGAGTTAAAGCGGTACCAAACCGGGTTATCCCTCCAGTCTGGATGCAACCAAAGCCTGAGGTCTCGGCTTATTGGGCTCGAAGGTCTCTTCTTACTTGCACCGCCGCTTTAATCTCGAGGTCGAACTTGACAATCTCCTGGTTGCAGACCCTGACCAAGACGTCTCCACCATCACCGGCGGAGGCCATTTTAGGAGAAACTACGGCAAGCGGAAGAGGGCCCCTTTTGTCAGCAACGCGTTTTTCCTCTGCCCCGCCTCCATTTCAAGGCCTCTCTAATAGACACACAACTCCGGCCTTCCTGGTGTTTTGGACTTCATCATCATCTCCTACACGCCTCAGCCAATCACCAGCCACATGCAAATTTCCTTTCTGCCTCAGGATTCTACAGCCAATAGACTTCCAGAGCCTCACAAAGGCCCCCTCCCTCTTCCTTGTCCCCCAGCCAATCACCGCCCACATGCAAATTTCCTTTCTACGTCATAATGCCCTCCCTGCTATCTTGGCCAATGCTCTGGGATTTTGGAAGCTGAAGTCCAAAACATCTGGAGGGCCTTTCCCTCTGCCTCAGAGAGAGTCTAGCTCTCCTTCCTCCTTTGGCAGCCCTGGGCTGGCCCTCCAAAGCCATTAATGCCATTTAGGTCCAAAAGACACACTGCAGAAATGATCCACTTTGAGACTGCTTTGACTGCCTTGGCTCAGTGCTAGGGAATCCTGGGAATTGTAGTTTGTTGTGGCCCCAGAGCCTTCACTCTGACAGAGAAGGCTAAATGTCTCACAGAACCACAGTTCCCAGGATTCCCTAGCACTGAGCCAAGGCAGTTAAAGCGGTCTCAAACTGGATTATTTATTTCTGCAGTGTGTGTTTTGGACCTAAGAGATGTAGGAGACTCAGATACAGGGTGACCAGCCCTCCTCCTTTTTCCCCCCAGGACATGTCCTACATTTCAACCTTCTGCCTTCCATTTTGAGCATGACTAAAAAGCATGGATTTACATTTATCTGAGTGTTTTTAGGTTTCACTTGGTCATGTCCTCCATTTTCCTTAATGTCCTACATCTTGAGGTGCCTTGTCCTCCTTTACGGCTAGGACCTCTGGTGACCCTGGGCCACATAAGACATTTAAGGAAGTCACATAAGGTATCACGCTGCCCTGTTAACAGCGCTATCTTTCCCCTTTTAAGTGTTACGGCGGCCTCCTATGGAATTCTGGGATGTGTAGGTCCAAAGCACACTGCAGAAATAATCCAGTCTGAGACGGCTTTAACTGCCCCGGCTCAATGCTAGGGAATCCTCCTGAGAACTGTAGCTGATTGTTGGCACCAGACCTCTCTGACAGAGGAGGCTAAATACCTCACAAAAATACAGTTCCCAGAATTCCCTTGCATTGAGCTAGGGCACTTAAAAGCGGTCTCAGTCTGGATCATTTCTGCAGTGTGTTTTTGATCTTGGTGAGCTTTACATCCTAAGGTTTACCTATTTATGGTATTTATACCCCGCTTTTCAGCCCTAAAGCAGCTTGCAATTATTATTTTTAATTAGACGGTTCCCTGCCCTCAGGCTTACAGTCTAAAAGACACGACACAAAAGGAGAAGGGAATGGTGGTGGGTTTAAATTTTGGCAACGGCTTTGTAATGTGAAGGTGGGAAAGAATGAGTAAAAGGTTTAAGTTCTGACTGTGGCTTTGTGGTGGGTTTGTCTTCCATGGGGGAAGGATGCATTCCCTGGGGGAGGGAGATCTTTCCATAGCATCCTTTGCTAGTACCCTGCAACCGGTTCTCAGTCTGGCCATTGCAGGTTTAAAAAAAAGTTTCTTAATTTCAATCCACAGTTGGTCAAATCTGAAGATATTGAACCTGCATATATCGAGGGTCCATTGTAGTAGTAAAGGTGCCACAGGGGAGTATACAAACAAGCAGATGCTAAATGTCATTTGGACTGCATTTGACAGGCCACTCAGGGATGGCACTCTTTTTCACATGGTCCATGCCAGAGCAAGACCCTTCTGTCTCCCAGCCAGGAAAGGGGATCTCTACTACCTCTGTTCAGCAAATACAGTCAGCCCTCCTTATCCATGGATTTTTTATCCACAGATTCAAGCATCCATGGCTTGAAAATATTCAAAGAAAGTATATATTCCAAATAAAAAACCTTGATTTTCCATTTGATATAAGGGTCATCGTTTTACTATGCCATTGCATTTAATGGGACTTGAGCACCCACCGATTTTGTTATCCACGGGGTTGTCTGGAACCAACCCCAGAGGATAACAGGGACCAACTAGTGGTGTCCCTTTCCTGCTCTCAGCAGTCGCTTCCAGGGATTCCTGGAAATTCATCCCCCCATATTAATCCAAATTCAAGTGTGTGTAGCGGGTTGGTGAAATTAAAAACCCTTAATGGTAATGCCATGTCCCTTAGGCAAAAACCATGCCCCTTGAAATAGAGGAATAAATCGGGGGAAATTTGCCCTCCCTCAAATTCTGTTTCTTACCCACCATACAGCATGCACATGACTTTTTGTTTTAAAAGGACAGATTTCCTCATTTGTTGTTTGAAACCTGAGAGGATGCCATTTTGTTAAATGGCTACCTTTCCCTATATGCATCTCCAGTTCTCCAAATGCAATCTAGCTATTTAAGAACAAAGTTTTGAAGTAAAATATAATCTAGCTATCCAATAGTATGTTTCTGAAGTAAACAGCACCATGGACGATGGCCATAAGAACACAGGGGCAAAAAATGTTGAATATCAAAGATCGGCTCAGAATCAGACCTGAATCTTATTAGTTGTCCCCATTAAAGTTGACTCATGGCATCAGTCGTTGAATGATGTGTGAACAGTTTTGTAAATCCCATTAATTAAATGGGAATATTCTAGGGAAGAGATGGGCAAATTTAAGCCTATGGGACCCACAGAAGACCCACAAAGCACTCAGGCCCCCCAACATTATTTTTTCCGGCTGTTTTTTGAGCAATCCCTCTACCAAACTAGTCAAATTCTCCCTAAACCACCTAAAAACACAGCAGTTTGCTTCCCCTAACTTCAGAGCCTCCCAAACCACACACACACATATATACATATAATGCGGAAATTTGGTCAAAATGGCCTTTAGATATGCGAGATGGAAGCGCAATAAAAAAAATAGAGGGGAAAAAATCACCAGGAACAAATGGTACATCACCAGATGATATACCAAACTGTTGCAATCTACACTTACAGAATCAACTCTATTGTTAACTAATATGGAAAACAAAAGCATGGCCAACAGACTGGAAACGATCAGTGTATATTCACAAAAAAAGAGACACACAAGACTGCAGCAACACAGTGCCAGTGTCCTCCTGCGTCATGGAGACCTGTGAGACCATAGGGCACAACATTCTGTTACCTTACTTCTAAAGGAAACAGGACTGGAAAGTATGATACTCTTAACTGCTATTTTCACTTCCAACAGTGGTAGTGATGCAAGGAAAGTCTAGTGGGCCCAATGGGGTTCAAGGGCCGGCCATACATTTATAAAAGAAATAGCATGGCTTATGGGTAAATGGTGAGGTGAGTGAGCTGGTGTACACTATTTTGAAGCTTTTAAAGTATTCCATCTAGATTTAAATAGGAGGCACACATAATAATTCTTGTATGGCTATGGAATAAAATCCAGGCTATGTTATTCCTCATGTTGCTATATGTGTCATAAATGGATTCACTTCTGCATCAAGAATCAAGCGTTTACTTGTTATCTGGTGACCAGAAGTCCCAGTTGAAAGACTTCATTCAACAGTACAAACTATACATTTTGAAAGAATGAGCCATTTTAATAATCAGTGCTTACACTTGTTATTTCTATTTTTTGTGAAAAATACATTACTTCACAATGTATGAACTAAGGGGCAAAACAGACTGCGCCTTGCGCCACTGTCTGGGCAGTCTCAGAGTTCACCATTTTGAAGATGCCTGGAAGCCGGCTTCTGGGCATCTTGGGAATATGGCGATTACATGCCACAGGCCCCCAACACACTGGGAAGCTGCTGCGGAAGAGCTGTTAAAGATGGATTTTCTGTGGCCAAAAAAGGAGCCATTCAAAACCACTCCTTTTTTGGTCTGGCACCGCAGCCCCCATCTGACTTTGTCAGGGGCAGCCTGTATCACCCCTAAGTGAATCAAACAAAAAACACACAGAAGGCAAGATAATGTCAGAACTTCTCTTCACAATTTATTTCAATTACAAAGGATGTTGCATACATTGATGAGTTTGTATCTGAATAGAAGTGCTTGGGCTCAAGGGTGACAGAGTAAACAAATCATTGTTTCAATTGTGCCTTTTTTTTCAAAAAAAGGAAAAAATACACAACATTAAACATTATAAAAGTTGCAAACAGATCATGCTTTTAAACAGGATTATCCCCCTAAACAAGACAAGCTCCTCAGTACATTTCTCTGAGCTCCAGTTGGAAATCGACTACAGAACATTAACAGTATTACAAACATGATCCCAAGCATATAAGCTTCACTACAACTCTTAATATATGTTTTTCTCTGCTTTTCAAAGCTTTGCTTCCTTTTTAAGTGCCAATCAGCACTTATCTCAATCCTAAACCTGTGATTTTGAAGCATATCACATTTATTTTGGTGGGCTCCGCTTCCAGATAAGTATGTGTAGGATTGTAGCCTTAGTTCACTCTTAAAACATAAATAAATTAAAAAGCATTTTCAGTATGGTTAAGTCAGGGCAAGGGGTTGGAAATTTAATGTGTGCAATAGATTCCAATGACAATGGCTGGAGATTACATTGTTCTCTATCTCACAGAGCAAAAGTAGTATTTGCTGTTATTTTAAACCCCAAATGAGTTTGAAATACTAAATTTTTATTTCGGGGGTGGGTGGGGCTCTAACACATGTGGTCAGAATGTGGTCAGATCTAGACTCTCGCAGTTACAATAGAATCAATGATGCCAACATGTTAAAGCAAAACTTAGCTTCAGCTGCTCTTTAACTCTTTAAACAATATATTTCAATCTCGTACAGCAACTCAAGCCACTGCAAGTGACTGTGTTTAAAGGAAATACAAATTAAAAATCAAAGTCTAAATCCCAGCTAGAATAAACCCATTGAATCATGCACATTTATAAAGGTCCTGACAGCAATGGCTATTACCTGGAGCAGTTAGCAAAATCCTTCATGTTCAGAGGCACTTTAAGACACTGCAATAAACAGGGAATATCCATCACCAATGTATTACTAGGTCTAGTTTTAATTTAGATTCAGGCTTACTGCTTTCCTAAAAAGACTGAGGCTACAACTCTGGATACTTTGAACATGGAAGTAAGTTCCATCCAGATAAAATTAGCTTTTAAAAAATGTGTTTAGGATTAGGGAGAAAAATTCAGCATGCCCTTGTGAAAGTTTGTGAATATCTTAGAGACTGCTTTGCATGAACACCTTTCTACCACACTAAATCAAATTAGGGGAAACTGAAAACATTATTATTGATGAGATCCAATCAAGTTTAGAATGCTGTGAAGGAAGTATATGCTAAAGTGCCATTTCTGCAATGTAGACAAATCATTCCATTTACACTGGAAATATCCCTAAGTGTTGTTCTCTCAATGTGGTAATGCCCTTAATTGCATTTTTAAAGGAAAGAATCATCTTTCAGATGAGTAATTGACTGAAATGAATTTTGCACAATCCCTCAGGTAAAACAAAATACAAGCAAACAAACAAAAACACCCTGCACACTTGTGCAGGATTCAACTACACCAAAACGTAGGCTTCCATCTGGCAGATTAAACTATTTGATTCCACAGCTAGAGCCTTACCTTCAAAAAAAGAAATCATTATTAGACATGAGTAAAATTCAGGTCTCAAGGCCTAAACTTTTGTATTATGTACTCTGACTGTGCCTCAACAGAATTCCAGGAAGACTGCTAAAATAAGTCAAGGAACAGACTGGCTATGCTATTCTGCTGAAGGCAACTTGTAAGAAAACCCATCAAAACAGATAGGAGGATATTACCATTTTAAAACTAGCTATATTTAAAAGAATTACATAAGAGAAACAATATATCAGTTACTGACATTTGTGAATAAACAAGCAGATTTATTAATGAAGGCAAACATCAGAAAAATGGTACAGACTTAAGTGAAATCCACACTGACAGTACGGTATTTGAGAAATGTCTGTTGCTTTAAGATTATTAAAGAGACCTTTAATTGGTTATAGAAATAGTTTTTGCTCTTTCCCACTACACTTCAGTCTAAGTTAAAAATAAATTACTGACCAAACCAATGAATTTGTTATATTTGTGACTGATTCCTAGACGAGTGTCACTGTGTACAATGATGCCAGACTGGAGTGGAAAGAGCCAGTCCTTAACTAGCCAGAAGACTAGTGCTAATGAGCCCAGAAAGTTAAATATCAAGATGTGCTTGAGAAATTCAAGAAAAGGCAGATAAGCTTTTGTAAAATGTAGTGGAATTACTATTTAAAAAATCCTATCTTCCAAGACCAGTGGAAAAATTGGTCACCCTATGCCAGTACAAACTATCAATACAACTTTAATTCAGATCAGATCTATTTGAAGTTCCTTCATGATGCTTTATTGTAGTTTGCTTCCAAAAGGGTTCAAGGGTTTAAGGAGTCCTGGGGAATGAAAAATAAACTTGGTTCTAATATACAAGTAAGGCACAATATAAAGCCACATCATAATCTGTCAATGGAGAAAATGGATAAAGGACAAGAACTATACATGGTACAGAGCAAGTAGTTCATCATATCTGTTCAAAAATAGAAGTGTGGCACTCAATTTCAGACTGACAATTTTTGAGCAAGAGCATGCTTTAATATGGAAACAAAACTCTATAAAGAATCCAGTGTATGAAAGGGTTTAGTACTGCTTTTAAAAATAAAGTGTATAATTGCTTTTGGATGACATTAGAATATTCACAATGCTTACACTCAGAAAGTGACCAAAGACTTCAATAAGATCCACATACCATGTATGAACACTGAAAACCTTTAGAGAGCTCCTCTAAAGATGATCATCCAAAAATGCATGCCACAATTTCCCCAAACAAAACATGAACATTTGGTTTTTAAAAAATCTTTGTGATAATTATACACTAAACGTATATTTAATGACACTAGAGGAAGCAGATTGTTACTGGCATTAAAAGTACAACCATTTCTAGACTGTTTTAAATGCCACAGAGTCCCCTGGTTAAAATGTAAAGCTGCACAGCTTGCCTATGTCATCTTTACAATAAGGTTAAACCAGCAAAGGTCTTAATTTTACTCTACATTTTACTGCCAGGTTTTATTTAGATCAAGTATCGCTGCAGCATTCTGACCAGCCCAGAGTTAGCAGCAAATGGCAGGAATCATATAAAATGCAATATATTTTTTTTCTTTTTTAAACAAAGTGCTTTTCTAAGATATACATACATATATAAATAGATACAAAATAAAGTGTCACCATTAAAAAGCTCAACTATTTAAAAGCTTTCTGACTATAACTTAATACATAGAAAACACTGAAATGCAAAGGTATGGAATCCACTAAAGATTCACGGTCTGGTTTTCAATGCTAGATCAAAATCATATTCTGGTTTTCAGACATGCACACACAAAGAAAAAAAAGCTGCAAAAGCACTTTTAGTTCAGAGAATCCTGAACTGCTCAGAGAATCCTGAAGGTGAACAAAGGGGATAGAGTATCTTACTGTCAGTTTAGCATGGCACACAAGTCCAGATTGCCAAATAGCTGTTATCAAGTTTGAGAATATATGCTTTCCATACTGTTTGGATCCAATGTCAGGAACATAGCCATGAACAGTTTTTAAACAGCATTTGCATCGAAATGCAACACTATATCCAATAGGGAGGTGTACATAAATACTCAGAAGACATAACTACAACCTGATGCCAGCATTATTTTAGGCTTGGACACATAGTATTACGTTCATGAAAGATCCTTATGCTGTCCTGACAGGCAAATGTCTGCTGACATTTTGCAAATATTTGAGATAGTTTTAAAAAAAGATAGATAGCTGCAAAAAACAGTATGAAAGAAGAGGAGAGGAGGTTTGGGGTGACAGAACTCTGCAGTGGTATATTGGCCTTCCCCAAAACATTGCTTATCCACCAGAGCAATGACACAGATTCCAAACTTCCATCTAGGTGCAAGGAATCAAACTACATGTGTCCAAAAGATTAAGGGAAAATCTTCGCAAGCTTTTTGCATTTGCATGGAGCTACAGCTAAATTATTTGGTTTGCTTAGTAAACAGTGTTATGGAGTCTATGTATCAAGCAAAGGGAAAAAAGGCATTCATGAAACCAGATAATGATCCTGTCTTGACATAAACAACTTTCTCATTAAGAGATAAAGCTTTTCATTGGTACTTTAACACTGACTAAAAGCAGACTCTCATGAGCCACACACATTTGAATTCCTCCAATCATAGAAACTACAAGTTAACAATAAGTCACATAGAAGTTTGAAGAAGCTAGTTGAAATATCTGTACAAAAATATAAAATCTATAAATTCTTCTTTTTTAAGCCTGTGTTGATCCTTGGAAACATCACATGCACAATAATACAACATCTGGAAAAGTGGCAACTAAGGAATTAGATATTTGCAGCTCTTCATTCTTTACATATATATATACATTACAATAAAAATATTTTTATTTTGGTTGTTTGGTGGAAGTATAGTACAAGCTAAATTTTTAATTCCCAAAGTTGAACTCTATTTTACCAGTAGCTTACTAAAATGCAAATATATTAAAATTTTTACTGTAAGTGCAGAAAACAAGGATTTACAGACTTCTAGACGCCCAACTTATCTACTATGAAGCCAACTAGAGGAACAGCAAAATAATAGGTATATATGAACACTCCTTCTGTAGATAATTGGACCCAAAGAGAAAGAAATAAATTCACAGTTCAGTAAGATCCCTAACCCTGACCTTTAAGTTTTTTTTTCTTTTTATACATTCAGTACAGTATCATGTAAGCTGTGCAAAACTTTACTTAAACTGGCAGTTTGCCATATCAGTTGCATTTGTCTTTGGTACAAAAATAAACAATCGCATTAATGTGCAAGTATTTGTTTTCTTCCGGCCAAGTACCGAAAATGAGTTTTCTAGAGCCATCTTTTTATACAATACATAGACTCTGTGGCATATCTACATTTTCAACATATTCCTATATACATTCAAACATTGTAAGAGCTGGAACAAATACATTAAAATCCATGAGACCATCTATACATCTTTTATCCCAACAAGGGTTTCTCATCATACAAAATCTTCACCATTTTATGGTTATACTTGTCCCCCCCTCCATACAAGGCACAAGGAGTATACATTTTTTTTCTTACTTGCACAGACATTTAAATACCGTATCAAGCTCAGAAAATTATATATATATATATATTTTAATATGGCACACTAGCTTGATGCCAGGTGTGCTATGTACAAGTTATGGTTGCAAAGAAAACTTACTGTTTTGATTTAGAACTAAAGAGCAATAATTCTTGGGGGAAAAAAAACATGAGTTTACACTTTTAAATTTTATTTGGAGCATAAACCTGCCTTAACATTTGGCATTTTGCAAAAATTTTATTTGCAAATATGTTTTGCTCCTATGTAAGTTATATAATCTGGTACTAGATAAATGTAATTTTAAAATGAATATTTAGCCACCACATTTATGCCAGAAGCAGGCTTAAAACTATAAGGTTTATGCTCCAAAATTCATTAAGCATTTTATATCATGCTTTCACTTATCTTACATTGTTATAAAAGAAAAATGATGGAACTTAAAACTGTGCTTTACAAAACGCTAAAATCGCATGCAGACCAGAATTAATTTTACAATGTAGTATATGACACAGGCAGAACAATGTCCTAAGTGAATGAATAAAGTCATGTCCACTACACTTTTGATGTTGGTATTCGTAGTCCTACAAGTCCTCCTGTAGGATCTCCTTCTGCTGTTTTTTCTAAAACCTGGTTCACAAATTCTGATGTTTGTCCAGATACTGGTGGCCCTAGAAAAATGAATGAAGATATGTCTTCAGAAAGGTACTTAGAATGTAAGTGTTCCATTTAGCATAATGAGTCTTGGGGGTGCTTCCAGATGAATGGTTCTATGAACCATCAATTAAAAGTCTTCATACAACTATTCTATATTTCCCCCATTAAATAGAAAGAAAAAAGATGAAGAGGCTAGGATTACAAGCAGACGACAATGTCCTCTGTAATTTCTCCCGCCCCTTCCCCCAGTGAATGAAGCAGGGAGGCTGGATAATAAAAGCCTGGTCTGGAAGTATCCCTGAATCTAAAATCTCAGAACAATGGGGAAATACTTGTTAATGGTGTCTAGGAGTTGCTCAGCAAATTACTGTAAGAAAGGATACATATTCCTCACTTGAAAATTTCTGGACTAGCTTTTTACAGTTGTGATATTAATAAAAAGATGGTACCAGGGATTTTAAAGGACATCAAGTAATTTAGATTACTGTGTATAATGCTAGCTTTGTCAGTGGACAGATAAATCAGGATGCTGGCCAACTGGAAAGGATTCAAATAGATAAAAGAAAGGTGAAGGGATTCACAAGGGAAAGGCTTGAAGCAATTAAGCAAGTTTCACCAAGAGGAAGGAACACATGGGAGAAAGTCTGCACTCTCCCAGTTACTGAAGTGGCAAAGAATACAGAAAAACAGTTTTTTTCTATCAGGTGATGAAGACAAGATTGACTCATGGATTTCAGAAACACCACAGCAAAATGTAGGCACAGTAACATTTTTTTAAGCTCCCAAATAGAGAAGCCATTTGCAATGAAGCGATTGATATTTTTCTTTTAAGGTTATCAAGATGAGATCTTGGGTTTGAATTACATACTTCTAGCTTTAATCCCAGTGAACATTAAGAACAAAAGGGTTTAAAGTCATGGGATATGAACAAGAATTGGCCCCATACAAGACCGGCACTTTGTGCTGGCCTGTGTGGGTGGAGGTAGGGTGAAGCGTCCACACACTGGATGCCCTAACCCTGCCCCATTTTGGCACATGGCTATCTACACGGCGTGTGCCATCATGACGCCCCTCCGGTGCTGCATCCACATGATGCAGCAATGAGGGGGCATCATAAAGCTGCACTGCAGCAGCCATGGCACCTTTTGGAGGCCGCAAAAAGGAGCTGCATTTTGCAGCTCTTTTTGCACTTTCTGGAGGCCGAATTGAGGCAGCGGCCCTGATTCGGCCAATAAAAGGCCGGCTGCAGACCGCCCTTTTGGGGCGTCTATATAGCCCCATTATTTCCTGATTTGGAAATGCTAAAATGAAAAGAATTCTATCTCATTTGCTGCTCATGAACTGCATTTGATGTTTACTTACCAAGAGTATCTTTAATAAGCACATCAAGCTTCTGACCCATATTGGATACTCTGTCATCTTTAGGAGTCTGAACTCTGTTCACAATTTCTTGTTTGATAGAGTTGATCACAAATAGTAAGTTATCTATAGACGAGATCAAGCAATAGTGTAAGTTTGCTGTAATGCAAAACTTTTGGATTAAAAAACTTTAATCCAAAATTACTAGGGTAACTTACAATATCAAATAATAACATAGTAGAACTATAAAAGGCAGAGCTAAAGATAACCAGAGCATTAAAAATACGCCATGGACTGCAAATTTGGGAAGATGAAAAGGTCTTTACTTGGCACTTAAAAGAAATTCATACAGGAACCAAGTGAGCATCCTTGTGGAGAAAAGTCTACAAAGGAAACATCCATAACTTAGAAGATCCTCTCCTACACTGCCACTTTGCAGTAGCCATGAAAAATGTATTGGGTCATAATTAAATATTTAATGTTGTTGTTACAAAACTCATGATGCTATCTATCTTCTATTGACAGACTAACCTGTGAATTAAGCATTTACACCAGTGACTTTCAAAAGTCATGAACACAGGTCATGAGTAGATCTTGACTGCTTACTGAGAGAAGACAGAATGCTTACAGAAAGCTACCAGGCTTCATCATTTTGTTAATCTGACAGAAACTTCATATGGTCCTTTCTGCAAGACGGATTACAAATTAAGGGTTTTCTCAGTTTGAAAGCTTACCATATTCAGTATTGAGACCCCAAAGTTTTACTTTGTTGGCTTCATATTGAGCTTTCTTCTTCAGTCGGCAAGCCCTGTGAGGTTGGAAAACACGAGGAAAAAGGAAATGAAGATATCCATCTAGTTCAGTAGTTTCCAACCTTTTCCATGCCCCACACCCCTAGGAAATGTTTGATTAATGTTCATATCTCATACAAAAGTAATATCACATTTGAGGATGAAGTAGTCTATTTTCTTATTTTTTAACCACAAATTGATTTGCATAAAATACTGCGGGTGAACAAATCGAACTTTTAAAAATAGCTTTTAACTCAGTGCATAAAATGAAAATGTAAATTGAGCAATTAGATTCTAATTTAGTCAGAACAAATTGTAAACAATATCCTTGTCTCAGCCCCCGAAATGCTGTCTTGCACCCCCTGGGGGTGCAGGCATCCCAGGTTGGGAACTCTTTATCTAGTTGTTTCAGAGTATTTATCATTTATGCACCCTAGAAGTCATGACTGCTATGGACTAGTATCCAAAATGCTATATGGCAACTCCTACTTCACCTATTATTTCCCCCTTTGCTGACAAGATTAACATTCATCTGCAAGAATTTATGGCAACCATGCCATTACTGAGTTTTATGCCACATATCAAATACATACTGTGCTATGCCATTAACATCTTTCATGCAGGTTGCACAAACCTTATCATAGTCAGAGAAAATTGATCAAATGCCAAATATGACATGGTGTGGGAACAAAGAATTGGCAATTGGGGGCACAAATCTACAAGCATTCTATGTACATCCATCTTCCCAGGTAAAAAGATCAGACTGGCATGATGGATAAAATCAGATTATTTGACATCTTCAGACAGGCCATAATCTTAACACCATAAGGTGGTGAGTTCAATACCAGCAAAAGGGCCCAAGGTTCTTCCGAGGTCGCTAAAATGAGTACCCAGATTGTTGGGGGCAAGTAGCTTACATTTGTAAACTGCTTAGACACTCCTTAGGCAGTATGAAGCGGTATATAAATGAAGCTGTTTTGTTTTGTTTAACAGGTAGCAACTTCATTATTTATTTTAAAACCCCTTGTTACCTGGAAGCAAGCTTGTTTTTTTCTTTCCTTGACCTTGGTCTAGCTGTTAATGGAAGTTCGCTGACTGGGGTCAAATCACTGATCACTTTATTCAGCTTTCTCAGTTCATTCCCAATCTGTAATAGTTTTTTAGGGTTAGGTGTCAGATCTTCCACATCAGTCCTCCGTGACTTCTTTACAGCATATTTCCCTTTTAAAATACATAAGCAGATTATCAAATAGGTTACAAGGATGCATTCAGACTGCAGAAATACTTTTTGGTCTCCCGTGCTGCTTTCACAGTATAATCATAACTTAATTCAGCTGGAAGGCTTGTATGGACAGCAGTGGCATTGAGCACAAACCAGAAAATAAGAGAACTGCAAGATGGACAGCTAGAGAAAATGGTCACTTACACCTGTGTACTCTATGTGATGCTGCCCTTATTCTAAAATACTTTATATCGTTTCTTAAAAAGAACTGTTTACAACCACCACCAATGTAAAAGGAATAAAGTGGACCCTTGCTAACTGCTGGAGTTTGGTTCCAGGATGCCCTATGGATGCTAAAGTCCCATTATATGCAATAGCATAGTAAAATGGTGTCCCTTTTAGAAAAAGACAAAATCAAGTTATGCTTTTCGGAATTTTTGGGAGGAGGGCATATTTTCAAGATATGGATGATTGAATCTGTGGATACAGAGGAACAACTATACATAAAAACAAATATTTAGCCGATATCCCCATTGAAATAAATGCTTAGAATTACAGTAAGCTTCTGTATATACAGTAAGCTTCAGAAAGGGTATATATGCATTTACAAGCAACAGATTCTACCAGAAAATTGTTCTTACCATGATGTAATCCATTCTTCTGATACATATTACTTGGTAATGTATCTCGATTCCATTCTGAAGGCCTCAACATTCTCTCTTGTGCTGGTGTCAGCTGCTCACTGTATTCCCAGAAGTATCTTCGCTTCCCTCTTTTTCGACAAGATATTGCTGTCATTTCTTTCAAGTCTTCTACAGAATCATTTTCATATCCTAAAAATATGTAAAATTTTAATTCTAACATTTTTTTCCAAAACAGACCTGGGGAAAGTGGGTATGCTTAGCAGTAAGGATAAAGAGGAGAAAAAAGAATAAAGGTGGAATGGAACTGAACGCTGGAAGAAATGGGCAACCTCCCAACCCTTCTTCAAATTCACTGATGTTGGAGAGGTGTCAGAGCTTTTATTTGGCAATCTTCTTTCAGAAGCAGATCGGGGGGGGGGGGGGGGACGGGGACGGGGAGGGTAGGTCTTCCCAAGAGCCACTCTTGGTCCTCCTCTTCCTATGTGGAGACTGAAGCCAATTTAAACAGAGGCTAGATAGCTATCTGTAGGGTGTGCTTTGATTGTGAGTTCTTGCATGGCAGGGGGTTGGACTGGATGGCCCTTGTTGTCTCTTCCAACTCTATGATTCTATTATTCACTTCTCTGGCTTCTCTGTTTCCTTCTCAACTAGTGCTCACTTCAATAAGCCTTCTACCTCTTCTGTTTCAGAAGAGGGATATGCTCATATGCTCAAATGCTCAAAGAGGGCAGGACATGTAGTCCAAAAATGGGCACAGTGAAAGTATGAAATAGAACCACAGTGTAGATGCTTTAATTATATTCATTCCTTTAATTTCCATATTACAGAAACTGATGTGATATGCAGGCTTGAAAAACTAAGCTCCCGACTTACTATATCCAAAGCATCCTAAATTTTTCATTTCCTGGTTTCATGATGCAAACTGCAGGAAAAAAAATTCCACCTCAACGTCCTGACAGTGAGAACTGTTCAACAGCAGAACACAGTCCCTCGGGTTGTGGTGGAATCTACTTCCTTGGAGGTTTTTAAACAGAGACTGGTTGGCCATCTGTCAGGGATGTTTTGATGTTGAGTTCCTGCATGGCAAGGGACTGGACTGGAAAGCAAGGGATTGGATTCTTTGAACTCTATGATTCTATGATATACACACAGAGAATACTAAAAGTAGAGGAACAGACTGAGTTCCAAGCTCTACTTCCTCCAATTGCTTTAAGAATAAAAACTATTCTTCTTAGCTGAGAAACAGATTCTTACATGACAATGTTATTCAATGTATAGTTATAATTTCAAACTAATTTAAAACTTAGTGCTGTGTGGGTCATCGTGTTTGCCTGCATACTAATCCAAAATGTACCCCCTCATACCTGGCTGTAGATCACAATAAGTCTAATTACCTGGTTCAGAGAAAGTATCACTGATGTCATCATCTTTGTCATCTTCATAATCATCCTCCTCTTCATCATTTTCAGATAGTTCATGCTCACTTCCAAAGCCTTCATCATGGTCTTCATCCTCTATTTCCTCCTCCTCCTCTTCCTCAGCATCAGCTTTGCCCGCTTGCTCACCCAAACTATCGGTGATAAAGAGAGAATAATTGTGTTCTTCTTTTTTCTGCGAAGGATCTGAAACAGAGGTGCTAGCAGAGAGGCTGCAGTCCTCTGCAACCTGTCCTGGAGTTTCTTGGGGTGGGGTGAGAAGCAGAGCTTGAGTCTCTTTAAAAGGCAGCACAGGAGCGGTGGGACTTTGAAAAGAGTCATTCCCTTTCCGCTCTTGCTTCTTTGCTACAGCTCCACAGTAGCAAGTGTTTTCTTTTGCAGCGTCAGAATTTGCCTGGCTCATGGCAGACTTGCTCTGGTGTACTGGGTTTATCTTTACTTTTGCTTTTTTAACATAATCTTTACATTCAACATGAATATTCACCTTCTCATTACTGTACACATTGGTCTTCACCATGATTTGTGTGCTTGAATTAGGCTTGCTTGCTTTTTGGGGAAATTCTGCTAAAGGTGTCTCAGCCTGAGCAGTCTTAGATGAACAAACAGGGGCTGCTGCTCTGGTTGCAATTTTCTTCATTGGCAGAGACGTCAACTGAGTTTGTTTTACACTGAATAGCAATTCTGGGTAGCACAGTGGATCTGAGACAGGCTGTGAGTCCTCACTATTGAGCTGAGCCAGTGTTGGAGTTTTACTTATCACCTCTTCATCTTGGTATGGGCTTGAAAAATCATCAAGTCCCAAATAGTCCACCTCTTTTGTTCCCCAAATGTCACAGCTGGTTAACTTGGTATACTTTGTCAAATCTTCAGAGTAAGTGTCCCACTGTTCCCAGTTTGCAGGGAAACATGGTTCAGTGTCCAGTAGATCTGTGAAAGATTCCAGGTTCTCAAGATCTTTGCAGTCCTCCACAGAAAAGAGGTTGTCCCTGGAACTTGGCTGGTAATCCATTCCTCTGTCCTATACAGATCCATTAAAGAAGGCAATTAAACAATGGTAAACTTATTTTTACTCCAATTTCTCCTGCTACCCTCCAGCCCCAGCTGCATTTCTCAAAGGGTAATTTACTAGTGAAGTACATACATACATTCAAACCTTGTAAGTGCCTGGCAAGTAGAACATTACAAAGGGGGCAATAAAAAAAAATACTTGTGAGGCAGTAAGTCACCTACACACTCCAGGTAAATAGGCCATGCTGTATGTCAATTATGAATCAAAGCTTTTTGAGAGATCAGCAACTTCTGTTTTTGATTCAATACTGTATGTCTTTACCTGTAAGGAAACCTTATCAGTTCTAACTATCTATATACAGTACTTTTAAATTTTATAAATCATTTCATTTTCAGTGTCCAAAAGTTAAATAGTTACAAGAAACGAAAGGGTAAAGAATTGTTATATTGTTACAAGAAACAAAAGGGCTCCACATTTATAAAATGATATTTTAGATACATATGGCAGAATGCTTTGCGTTTCTATTAGTACCAGAGAAACAAGAGATTCTACAGAGGTCAAATTTGATGAACCACTAAGTATCTTCCAATTCTCATTCTACTTTGCTCACTCATTTTTTCTTTAAAAAAATGAATGACTCTTTTAATATTTAACCAATTTTAACTCCTGGACAGAGCACTGCAAGAAAGCGATATTATGCAGTCTGGCCAGCAGACTTCACTAAAAAACATATCAAAAGGTTCTTGTTTTTTTGGACAGCTCTGTAAGCTTTTAATTGCCAAGAGACCACAGTCACTGGGCTGATGAACCAAGTTTTCCTCAACCAGTGATTAAATTTAACAGAGAAGGAAGACACACTACACTGGAAAAGAAAAACTATACTGTACTTTATGTGGTCAAAAGAAAATAAAACTAGCTTACCAATTCATACATGAAATCTGGATCAGAACTGTTAGCCAAGAGATCTGTGCTCATCAAAGTCTGTTCTGAAAACATGTGGCTTCGAAAGGCATCCCCAAAAGGAGGGTCCATTCCACTCACACTAGGCTAGAACAAATGATCAACAGCTTGTATTACAAACAACCTTAGTTTTTTTAAACAAAATATATTGGAGATAGTGTGTCCTCTTAATTACATATTTCCATTTCCCTCTAAATGGTATACACTATTCCAACTAGGATTCTTGGATCAGTTCCCAAATGTAACTACTTTAACATGTTCTACATGTATTTGACTGATGCCTTGCACACTATAAACAAAACAAAAGGGACATAGCTTGTGGCAGGTCCAATAAGGTTAGTAATCAAATTATGGTGAAGATTTTAGCTGATTTCATGTGTAAGGAAAAATAAATAAAATTTCTGCAATTTATACCAGAAATTTCTCTACCAAATATGCTCACAACAAAATACATTTGAAAACAACTCATCAAACATTTAACACAATATACTAATATTGTTTAAAAGCTGCATGTTTGCAGCCTGCAGGGCAAAAAAAAATTTTCTGTCATTTTAGTGAAAGTTCTGGGGCCAAGTGCTTGTTTAAGGAGCATCATGCACAACTGAAGGACTGAGACTGCTGTAAAGGGTGAGGTCTATATTACTACTATCCCAGGACAGAACCTAATGTTCTGTTCCCAACATTTTTTTCTACTTTTCTTCAGCTCTGAACACTTTGTTCCAAGGCTGAGTTTTCGTGGAGATAATTCCATTTAAAGTGACTACATGGGGCAATTATGACAGGTGTAAACGCTTCTATTTCTGGTAATTTCTTTTCTCTGCTTCTGATAAATCCAGAGATTGGGTTGAAATTAAGAGATACTACATCTAGGAAATCTACCTGTAATTTAAAAAAGTTGCAATAACAGATGACTCTTTATAATAGTAGTTCCCAAACTTGTGTCACTGGATGTTGACCGATTTCACCTCTCAGAAATCCTGGCCAGCAGGGCCAATGGTCAGAGATTCTTTGAGTTGCAGCCCAACAAATCTAGGCACATAAATTTGAGAACTACTGGTTTAGAAATATCTTCCATCACAGAATGCAACCTTTCTTATTACACTGCAGTTTGTTTCTTTAAAATGAAGGAGCTTTAAGAACCTACTGCATGGGAGAAGACATGCATGGTGATGGTTTTCATGCCTGAAGATTGTTGCAATGGAGCAAAGTGTTAAGATGTACCCCTGGCCTTGCCCACTTTGCTTAAGCCCATGCCCTAAATCCTCTTCACAAACTGAGCTTCAGCCCTTAGGCTAAAAAAGATTCCCTGACCATAGCTTAAATGTAACACTTGAAACTTTAAATGCTGTTGTTTTATGTTAAGTCACAAGGTCCCATGCAGCAGACAAATTCTGCACTCTGTGCAGCCACCGCACCAGCACTACATGAACTACCTGCTCTTTTGGTGCCTGCTTGTCCTGTATTATTGAGTAAATTTCAATTTGTGCAGCTTGAGGATGTGGACAAGATCCGTGGAGAAATGAGAGCCACATGTATACCGGAACTTTGCCCTTGTCAGCTCTTTAAAGCAGCTAGAGGGGGACTGGCCAAATGGATAAGGGGAGCACTAAATGCCTCACTGCAGCAAGTGAAGTTTCTATCTTGCCTAAAAGAGGCTGTGGTGAGGATGTTAAATAAAAAAAAAGGTCTTTCTAGATCCCACCATTCTGAATAATGGTATTCAAGCTACATCCAGAGCTTTGGGTCTGGTGATGACACCCAACTCTATCTCTCCTTTCCACCTGATTCCGAGGAAGTTGTCTTGATAATGAACCAATGTTTGTTGTCAGTAATGGACTGGATGAGGGCAAACAAACAGAAATTAACCCAGACAAGACAGAGATGCCCCTGGTCAGTCGAAAGGAAGATCTGGGAATAGGAACTCTGTCTGGGATTGAAAGGGTCAAACACACCCTGAAATCCCAGGCTCAAAGCATGCATGTTCTCCTGGACTCAAGTCTGAGCCTAAATGTCCAGATTTTAGTGATGACCAAGAGTGCATTTTCATACTTAAAACTAGTGTGGCAGCTGCACCCATTCCTTGGGATATCACATCTGGCTATGCCTTAATTACATCTCATTTGGCCTACTGTAATGCACTCTACATGGGGCTGCCTTTGGAAACTGTTTGAAAACTTCAGTGGGTCCAAAATGCTGCAGCCAAAATATTTGTGAGGCCAGTTATAGGACGCATATAACTCCCTTGTTAAAAGAGCTTCACTGGCTACTGGTTTGTTTCTGGGCACAATTCAAAGTGCTGGTTATGACCTATAAAGCCCTATACAGCTTAAATCTAGACTGAAAGGCCGTTTTTCCCCATATGAACCTGTCAGAATCCTAAAATCCTCAGGGGAAGGCTTTCCCTTAGCCTCGCCACCATCACTGGTTTGTTTTGTGAGGACACGAGAGAGCCTTTGGTGGCTACTCTGATCCACTGGAACTCCCTTCCATGGGAGGCTAGGCTGGCCCTCTCTCTGCTCTCCTTTTGCCACCAGGCTTTCAATATTGTACCCAAGGAAGCTTCTTATTGGGGTGTTTGCTTGTTTTTAATGGTTTCATAGTTTTAGTTTAGTATTTTAAAGTTTTAACATTATTAGTTTGTTGTATTAACGTGGTGTCTAAATTGTTTTAAAACTGCACCATTTTATTGTTGATTTTAAGCATCTTGTGACACCTGGTCTGATTTGGAAGAAAGGCAGCATACTAACAAACAAGTTTTTCATGTTTCCATTTAAACTCACTCAAACCAACGATTAATAAATATGCTTGTTTTATGAATAGTGGGTACTTACCTGAGGCATTTCCAGGCCCAGGTCTACTACGTCCAAGTCCAAATGCTTTGTTTTGTTTGCTTGCAGATTTCGTTCCAGCTTTTCTTCAGGGTAAACAGGCAGCATATAATTCATGCAATGGAGTGTCAAAGCTTCACTTTGACTACATGGAACTCTTCTGGCTCTGGAGACTTTCTGCATGGATGAAAACCAATATTTACATCTCTGTGAAATAAGGATTTTTTTTTTGCTTGAGAATTTCTGAACAATTTCTGAAGGGGCCTTTCTGTCATTTAAGACCAATATAATGAATGCTAAAACAATGCAAGAAGACATGTTTTAGATGAAGTGTTGTTCTGTAGATTTATTATTTATATGACACAATCCTTGTCTTAAGCAGTTTACAATCTAAAAATCAAAACAGGAAAGACAGAGGAAAATCTGAGAAATAGTGGACAAATGGGGGCAAAGAGGGAAAGGATGCATGCTTCAAATACATGTTATCAAACTTAACTATATGGTAACATGGGAACTCAGGGGTTGTGCCAGAGGCTTTACAGCAAATTTGGACAATATGCTCCAGAACCCAGAAGACTATCCCACAACCACCATGGCCACTATTTTAGGTGACTGGAAGTGACATCTTTTTGAGGAAGGGTGGGTGGAGCTACTGCCAAAAAGTCTTCCGTAGCAATTCTAGAAGGTTCTGAATGTTTCTCTGCAGGAAAACCCATTTGTGTGATTCACAGAGATCACTACAAAGAAGAGATTGCTTTTTAGTTTAAAAGTTTGGAACTGAGGATGGCATCAATAGAAGTCAATGGACAACCATGGGCCACATGACTTTCACTCCTGCTTTACAGTGAAGAATACTTGCTAATGGTCTGGGAGACTGCTCAAAGTATCTACAGACAGAAGGGTTGTTGAGTGAACAGGATACTGTCTGACAACTGAGGTGGGTTAGTACTGGAACAGCAAAGGTCATTTATACAGGGTTGGCTAGTTTAAACAAAATGGCTTTTTAAAAAAATATTTCTTTTTTAAAATTGATATATATTTGAAAAAAATCTGGTTACTGGTACTATCATATATACTCGTGTATAAGTCAACCTCATGTATAAGTCAAGGGCAGTTTTTGGGGCTTAAATTAGGGATTTCGATATGACCCATGGATAAGTCGAGGGTCAAACACTGGGGTATGTTACAAAAGATCAAAAGGGGGAAACAAAGCATCACGTCCCTCCCTCCTCCCTCTCTGAACCTCTCCCAAGGGTCAAAGTCTCAGAATGGAAAATGGGGAAACAAACCTCTGCATGCAGACACACACACACTCCCCCTTTCCACCCCCAGAATTTCCAAGGCTCATGGCTTGCAAAAAGGGGTGCAGACCTCTCTCTTTCTCTCTTCCCTTTACCTCCAGGATTTCATGACTTGCAAAATGGGGTACAAGCCTTGGCATACTCTCTCTCTCTTTCTCCCTTGGCTCACTAGCTGTTTGTTAGCTCTGGCTAGGAAGGAAAGCTGAGGGGTAAGACAGACAGACAGAAAGAAAGACTGGAAATCGTGCAGGGACTCAAACAGGGAGGCAAACTCTCCCTCTCCCCCCCCCCCCCTTGCCAGTAAAGGAATAGGAAGGCTAACACACACACAGTGCGGGGAATCAAATGGGGAGCTGTTTAAAGATCCCTAACTACAAAGGAAGGGTGGGCACTTCTTTTAGGAACTTCATAAGCAGTATTAACACACTGCCTGTATATAAGTCAACCCATGATTCTGGAGTCCATTTTGGGGTATATATTCCTCAACTTATTGTCAGGTATATACAGCATTTTCTAACCCTCTTACTGCAATTTCAATTACCAAGTTTCAACATTTTAACTTTAATAGTTTACTGGCAGTTTTTCATTGTTAGACCAGTATCCAGTATCAATTGCTCCTTTTTAATCACTGTATTTTAGAAATGCAAATCAGAAACAAACCCAACCAAAACAACTTGCTTTAAAAGAGTACTTTTTAAAGAACAATTATTATTAAAGCTAATGGTGACAAGATCTGAAATGCATGCTACTTCATTTTTTGATTTGTATTCCTACCCAGTAATAAATAAATAAAATTAAAAAAAAAAAACCAGAACAACCCAACCAACAGACTATCTGGTTTAAACACACACACACATACCTTTTTGGTTTTTTTAAAAAAATTTTTTATTGCTCTTTTAAACTTGCCACTAAATAAATGCAATACAACAGCAATCCAAGAAAACCACAATTGTAGATGTACCGGTATGTGGTTATCACAGAGGACAGCAAAGAATGGGCAAAGTCACTACAGGCTTTAAATGTAAAAATGAAGGTGCTTATATGGGATCTTGAGACAGGCAGGATACTAGTGTAGGGACATGTGATCAAAGCAGTCAGACAGGTAGCAGAGTGTTGGATGGAGATGGAAATCCTGGTATGAGAGAATATTTTTGAGTTTCCAAATAGCCTTCAAAGGGAGCATTGCAATAGTGAAATCATTATGTCATCAGGAGGTGGTCAGGCCACCTCAGCAGCCTCCCTTTAATGGACTCTAGACCAGTGGTTCTCAACCTTCCTAATGCTACAACCCTTTAATACAGTTCTTCATGTTGTGCTGACCCCCAAACGATGGTCTCGATTCCTAAGACCATCAGACATATGTGTTTTCCAATGGTCTTAGGCAACCCCTTTGAAAGGGTTGTTCGACCCCCAAAGGGGTTGCGACCCACAGGTTGACAACCGCTTTTCTAGACTCTAGAGCATAGTCTAACATGGGGAAACATGTCTGTGCTCCCACAAAGTGGTATTCTCTAACTCCAGCCCCACTTCCCCTCCTCACACAATTCTTTAACCCTATTTAGAATGACTGAAGAGGGTTACCGTTTATTACCAAATCAAAAATATTACGTGCTCCTGTGAACCACAAAGTACCCACCCATTGGAAGGGTTTTCCATGATTGTTATACACAAAGAGTGAGAATCATGCAGCCCTCCAGATGTTGTTGAATCATTGGATATACTGGCTGGGGCTGCTAGGAGCTGCAGTTCAACAACATATGGAGGGCTTCATAATTTCTACCCCAGTTCTATACAAGCAACTAACTGTTCAGAGCTGGTTTCCTTTCCAATAGTGTCTGATGGACATTGGTAATTCTACCACATAATATCATCTAATTATTTTAACTATCTCAGAGAGGGCCTACCTGGAACGATACAGAACTATAGCAGCATGGACAGTTCTTTTTGTTCCATGTATTAAAGACAAACCTGTTGAACTACACGAGTAGAAGTGTGCCTCCAGATTTTATTTTTTAAAAATATATGGCATGCATCTGAAATGTACTACCTTAACAGGTATACCTTACTTCTATACAGTCTAAAGATGATTTTTAAAAGTTCCAGTGGATCTCATTTTGGGAGAAAGAGAAGATGTACGTGTAATAAATAAATGCTGTTATTTTAATATATATGTCTGTATGGACATTATTATAATGATTAAGTATTATAAAAAACGTTTGCAAGAATAATTTAGCCTGAAAAGTGTTTAGGACTACTAAAGAAAATTATAGCTTTGCACCGCTTCAGAAATAGTTTTTCTGTACTATAAACTCAATAAGCATTCCAAAAGCCACATTACACTACAATAATCACTGAACAAGATAGAATCCCAATTACACTATGTGTTTTCAATAAATTTACTCTTTTAGAGCCAATGTAATAAATCAACCACTTAAAGTAATAAATTTTTGTCCTGGAGCTTCCAGCTAGTGCAATTTTATTCTGACAAATCTGATCTTTAGGGTTTCTGGCAAGGAACATTCAATATACCACAATCAGCAAGGTTATGCAAAGGAACATCTACAGAATAACCCATTCAGTGTTGTGGCATTTCACACTGATTTTGCAAAAGCAGGTTTGCTCATTAACTACTCCAGAAGCAAAAGCTTGCAACTGAACAGATTTGATTGAAATAAGTATTTTGTTTCTTTGCTTTTCAAGAATCGAGGTAGAAAGAATGACTGTTACAAAATTGAACAAATCATCTGCTAGAATAAAGACTGCATATATTGATAAATGAAAATTAACACGCCTACCATTCTGGACTAAATCCAATGGTTAGTCCCAACCAGAGGAAACACACTCAGTCAATGGGACAAACTGTTGATAACAGAAGCCCCACTCATTCATTGGATCTACTCCCCTAATAACAGGACTTAGTCCTCTGTTTCCATTTAATAACACATGGTCTACGTGCCTCACTATGTCAGACGTTCCAAGGAAAGGGTAAAATGGAATATCAAAGCTAAAGGATGCTGGACATCATTTCGAGAGCTCATGTGAGAGCACTGTAAGAATTGTATTTGGGTCAAATAATGCCGCAGAAGGCAGGCATACAAAGTTGCACAGGAATAATATGCTTGAGTCTGACAACTCCATAAAATCAAGAGTTGGAAGGGGCCTCATGGGTCTAACTTCCTGCAACCGCAAGTGCAAAATCTCCAGCTAAAGCATCTCCAGCAGGTAGCTGTCCAGTCTCTTCTCGAAGACATCCAAAGAAGATCCCACCACCTTTTAGGACAATGTTCAATTAAGCTGCACAATACCATTTTCATGGCTGGATGTCTGCCTCTGAAGGACTGAACTGTGAACTGCTGTGTGTACAGAAATGTCTGTTGTCCACTTTTGATAAGACTGTAAGATCATCTAAAGCCTGGACATCCCTGGCAGTTTTGTTACATAGGGGTCTTTCAGGAAATTGGAAGGGACCTCATGTGGACTATGGAGTCCAACCCTCCTGTTCAATGCAGGATCTCCAGATAAAGCTTCACCAGCAGTTAGATGTCTATATCTTTGAAGATGTCAGAAGAAGGAGACCCTAGCATCTCTCTAGGCAATTTATTCCATTGCTAAAATGCTGTTACTGTCATGAGCTTCTCTGAACCTGCTCCAACTTAGAACCATAGAGTTGGAAGAGATCTCAAAGGTCATCCAGTCCAACCCTCGCCATACAGGAACACACAAAGCACCCCGACAGATGGACATCCAGCCTCTGTTTAAAAACTTCCAAAAGAGACTCCATCACCATCTGAGGGAGTGTGTTCCACTCTTGAACAGCTCTTACTGTCAGAAAGTAACTCTTAAAGGTAAGGTGGAATCTCTTTTCCTGCAGTTTGCACCCACTGCCCCGTGTCCCAGTCTCTGGAGCATCAGAAAACAAGCTTGCTCTCTCGTCAGTATGACACCACTTCAAATACTTAAACAGTGCTATAATATCATCTCTTAACCTTCTTTTCTCCAGGCTGAACATACCCAGATTCCTAAGTCTCTCCAGATAGGGAACGATTTTGAGACCCTTCACCATTTTGGTCGCCCTCCTCTGGACATGCTCCAGCTTCTTAACATCCTTTTTTAATTGTGGTGTCCAGAACTGGACACAGTATTCCAGGTGAGGCCTGACCAAAGCAGAATAGAGTGGCATCATTACTTCCCTTGATCTAGACACGATACTTCTATTGATTCAGCCTAAGATCACATTGACATTTTTAGCTGCTGCATTACACTGTTGACTCATGTTCACCTTGTGGTCTACTAGGACTCCTAAATCCCTTTCACATGTACTGTTGTCAAGCCAGGTGTCCCCCATCCTGTATCTGTGTATTTCATTTTTTCACCCTAAGTGTAGTGTTACATTTTTCCCTTTTGAAATTTATTTTGTTAGTCTTGGCCCAGCTTTCTAATCTGTTAAGGTTATTGTGAATGTTGATCCTGTCCTCTGGGGTATTAGCTATTCCTCCTAATTTGGTGTCATCTGCAAATTTGATAAGCATGCCCTCTATTCTTTCATCCAAGTCACTGATAAAGATATTGAATAGCACTGGGCCCAGGACATAACCCTGTGGCACCCCACTGGTCATGTCTATCCAGGATGAAGAGGAGCCATTGCTGATCACCCCTTCCGTTTGACCAGCCAACCAACTGCAAATCCACTTAACAGGTGCATTGTCTACTCTACGTTTTACTAGCTTGTTTGCAAGAATTATTATGGTGGGACTTTCTCAAATGCCTTACTGAAATCAAGCTATGCTACATCTACATCATTCCCTTAATCTACCAAGATGGTAATAAAAAAAAAAGGATAAGATTAGTCTGGCATGACTTGTTTTGATAAAACCATGTTGCTTTTTTGTGATAATGGCATTCCTTTCTAAATGCTTAGACTGTTCAATGAGTGCTCAAGAATCTTTCTTGATATTGGTGTCAGGCTAACTAGGCAGTAATTGGGTCTTTTTTCCCCTTTTTGAAGAAGGGGATGATATTTGCCCCCCTCCAATCAACTGTGACTTCACCTGTTCTCCAGGAATTTTAGGATTATTGCCAGTGGCTGAGATTACTTCTGCCAGTTCTTTTAATAACCCTGGATGTAGTTCATCTGGCCCTACAGACTTGAATTCATTTAGATTATGGCAATTCGTGTTGACTAATTCTGCCTTTTCTCTGCATCATCCATGAATTCTTCATGGTTTGGTGGTCGGTAGCAAACTCCTTTCATAATGTTACATTTATTTATTTCTTCATTTATCCTTACCTCAATGCTCTCCATTGAGCCACTCCGATTGATTTCATGGATTTCTGTACAACACTATTTGTTCTGACATGGAATGCTATTTCTCCTTCTTTTCTACCACATCTTTTATTTTTGAATAGGTTACATTCTTCAATTGTAATATTTCAATTATAAGACTTATTCATTCAAATATAATTTATGCTTATAAAATGGTATTCCTGCATTAGAATTTCAGACTCGTCTTGTTTGTTTCCCAAACTCTGTGCATTTGTGTATAACTATTTGAAATTTTGTTTTTTACCTATTGATTTACCATTTTTCTGTAGATCTAAATTCACATACTTGTGTTCAGAGCTTTTTGGGTTTGAGCTATCATCAGACTTTGGGATTGAGGCATAGTTTGACCCATCATCTCAACGCCCCCCCCCACCAAGGATTTAGCTTAAAGCCCTCTTGATTAGAATTGCCATGCCACCACCAAAGACACACCTCCCCCCCCCCCCCAGTCTTCATGGAGTGCAGTACATCTGTAGCCAATAGCCCTCCAACAAGTAAAGACCTAGGTTACAGAAGACAAACCTTTCCTCTCTTCATCATCCACATAGCTAGTCATCCACTTTTTCTGTCTCAGTTCTATTAATTCCATAAAAATGCTAAGTGAGGTTTAATGGCTAATAGGACTATTAATCTCCCAGATCTTATTTAAACAAAAGAAGACACTGCTGGAGTATTTTATCCATGTAGCACCAATGTTATTGCAAACCTCAAGACTATAAACACATGTAAATCTATTAAAGTTATTTTACAAAAACCCATTTTAGAAAATTGCAGGTGTTAGCGAAGAAAAGCCAGAGAGAGAGAGAGAGAGAGAGAGAGAGATTTTAGAAAATTGCAGGTGTTTTGCTGCCTCCTTTGGAACAGTTAAGATTCAATGTGTTAAATAATATTGCCTGAGGTTCATGTCTTAAGGAGATGCCTGCCTATGGAGAATGCTTGGCACAATGTAGTCTTTTGAAGGAATGAGACGTTGTACTCTGGCAGAGATTAATGGAATGATTTCCATTGTGAAATCCAGAATTTAAACATACACACAAGAACAGCAGCTTTTGAAAGCTTTCTGAATGAAACTGCAGAAAAAATCTATTAAGTCTAACTCTTTCTACTAGAAACATGTCACAGCTTTATGCAGCAATCAAATCTGTCCCAAGGTCCTAATCAGAATAGAGCTGGAAAATAAATTACAGTGGTCCCCCGGGTTACGAAGGTAATCCGTTCCGGATTACCTTTCGTAACCCGGAAATCTTCGTTTCCCAGGGGACCGCTATTTCTGCCGGACCACGCGGCCGATTTAAAGGGGCCGCGCGGTTTTTCTCATTCGCATCCCGGGGGATCCTTCGGATCCCGGGGGATGTTTTTTGGTCCCGGCGGTTTCGGGTCCCGGGGATTTCGTTCCCCGGGGGATTCGTAAACCGGGGGACCACTGTACCTGCAAATAAATGCTCCCCCTTTCAACAAAGTGGTCTTTTAAGGTTTTCACAACAATTAGTGATACTTTTAAGCCATGTAGCTCAGTTCCTCGATAATAGTGTTATTGTTTTCTCACAACATGTAACTCGAGTGGCAAAAGCAGATTACTGCTCTGTGCATTTCATCCATCATCCTAGAACTAGTGATATCTTGCTTTCAGAGAAAGACAACCCAAGAAGATATATTGGAAACAATTTTTGCCCAAACACTTGACCCAGGGAATTTTTCCAGGATGAGTAACGTAAATGTGCCATTCCCCATTGTCTTTACAGCCTATTGCTAACAAAATCTGTTGATTAAGAGACAACCAACTACAGCCTACTTCTTAGCATTCAACAGGGTCCATTCTAGTCAATTTTTGACTATGTCTGTAAAAGAGAAAAAGGAACTGAGAATAAAATGACCTTTCCTTTTGCAAATTCACAGACTAAGACCAAAATATATAGGACAAAATATGCCAATTCATTTTTTCAAGGTCCTCCTTATCAGAAGATGCCATCAGCACTAAATGAGATGAAATGTTAATTGCTCAACAGAATTAACACACAGAGATTTATGTAGTTATAAGTCCTGGTGTCCTTGGAGATTTAATTTACACAACGATACACATTAACTGGATTTACAATTATCAGCATGGGCCTAAACAGACGTTCCTTTTAAGCCGCTGTCTGGGTGGCTTTGGAGTGCATGTTTTGAAGCCCACATTATGAAATCGCCCAGAAGTTGAGCGGCTGCCCAGACGAACGAGGGTGGCTTCAAGACACGCCAGCGGTGCAATATTTACACATTGCATGCTGCCAGAGTGCCTTGGGGCCCTTGCGGGGCTGGCTTTCCCTGGTCCAAAAGGAGCAGATCTTATCCGCTCTCTTTTTCAGCCAGGATGAAGGCAGATTGGGGCTGCGGTGTTGTGTAATTCATCTGCACAACTATGGAAGATACTGGTCATTCACTCTCCACTCTAACTGTCCGTTAAAGAGTACAACTTCACATTTTCTGGCCAGTTTGTCTATGCCTACAGCACAGACTTCTTTGCTTTGAATTTTCCCATCACTCTGCTCAATTCCCTACAATACTCCAATTGCTGAACACAGCAGCAGCACCCTAATCCATCCACTGGTCAATTTCCCTTCCATTTCTATCTTGAAAGAATATCAACAACCACAAATTACACTTAGCTGATTTATTCTCGGAAGACTTCCTTTTTCTGCTTTTTGAAGTCACAGAGGACTATGAGGATTTGTTACTCAAAACTACAGATGCTCTAACATACCAAGCAAGTTCCACCCTATCTGGTCACTTTCTGAATTTTATTCACTTAAATGAGATGGCTTTTTAAATTATAGTTGTATTTATAGAAAGGTCTCCTCTTCTGTCTGCTGCCTGGTGTACTGAAAACTTTATAGAGTCAAAGCAGACTTCAAATGCACAAAAGAATCATGTGCTCTATTAATAGCTTTGACAAACAACTTTGGCATTCAAAACCTTGGTGCCAGATTATGAAAACTGTTTCACATTATAAATATGTGTCCTTATGCAAGAATTTATGCCAAGTAACTCAATGGTCACACAGTTTTATACTTTGCTTCAGCATATTGCATAGATATCCAATTTCCTTTGACAAAATGATTTAAAGACAGAATTCCTAATTCCCAATCCTAAATTATCAAAATCAAGAATTAGCATGTAATGAATATGTAATGTCCACATTATTTTTTTTATCCCATACTTCTTCCAGGAAAGGAACAGAGGCGTCACACAACATCTTAAAAACATAATTATTTAAAAAAAACCTATTCATACAAAAGTTAAAATATAGTTTAACTAACTGTGAATTAAAATACAAGTTAAAAACACAAGATAAAGCAGCATTTAAAAACACTACACCGCCTCTCAATTAAAAACTCTATTTTCTACCACTAAATGGCTCCTTAAATAAAAGGTTTTTAACTACCAGATAGCAAAAAGACAGGAGGGAGGGGGCCAACTGGACCTCACATGGAAGCAAGTTCCACAACTTGGCAGCAGCCATCAAGAAACTTTGTCTTATGTCTTCACCAGACATACCAGGGATGGTGTTGGGACTAAGAGAAAGCCTTCCCCCACAGATCTGAAGAGCATGGGCAGGCTCAAATCATATGGACTCAAGCCATGTAGGTCAAAGCCAGCACTTCTGCACACAATTGGATCAGCAGCAAGTGGAGTTGTTTGAACCGTATGCATGTGTTTGTCACGTGCTCCCTATAACCCACCGCAGTCAGCAACCTGCTGGAACATTTTGCACCCACTGAAGTTTCCAAACAGTTCCCAAATGCAGACCCATGTGAAGTTCATTACAGTAGTCCAAATGGGATGTGACCAAGGAATGTGTAACTGAAGCCAGATCTGCCATCTCAAGAAATGGGAACATCTGGTGAACAAGTTTTACCTGTGCAAATGCATTCCTGCACACTGCTGAAAACTGGGCATGCAGGCTCAGATCTGAGTCCAAGAATACACCCAAGCTGTGAACTTGAGATTTGAGGGAACTTAACAGCATTCAACACAAGCTCACCCCTATTCCCAGATCTGCTTTGTTTGCCTTTATCCAGTCCATTACCGACAGCAGACTCTGATTTAATACATAGACAGCTTCCTTGGAACTGGATGGAGAGATTGGGTATCATCAGCATACTAGTGACATCCAACTCCAAAACTTTGGATAACCTCTCCCAGCAGTTTCATGTAGATGTTGAATAGCCTGCAGACCAATGGCCATGGTTCATGCAGAAATCTCCAGCCTTTCTTTCTGTGTTTACCCCTCCAAGGAGGACTGGAACCACTGCAGAACAGGGCCCTGAAGCAGTCAATGGTACTGAAAACCTCTGAAAGGTCCAGCAAAACCAACAGGGACACACACTCCTATCAAGTTCCCTACATAGATAATCCACAAAGACAACCAAAGCTGTCTCTGTTCCACAGCCAGCCTTGAAGCCAGACTGAAATGGCTCTTCATCTAAGAACCCATGGAACTGATGGTCCATGGATGGGTGCTGGTTCCCTTAGCTGCTGATCCCAAAAGAATTTCTACAGAAGAAACAGTTGCAGTCAACGGGCAGAAATATGGTAGGGGTCCCTGTCTGGGAAAAAGAACTGCCAGTCCCCCACATCACACAGCTTAACAAGCAGGGCTATAGACAGCTCTTTTAGTTCAGTTGTTGCTGGTTTTTAAAAACTTTACTTTACCCTTCTCAATGTCTTTCTTTTCCCACAACTTCAGCACTTCAGAATTGTCTTTCCACCTCCAATATTTCCCTCACAATTTCCTAAGGCAGCTTCTTAGAGACAAAAAGGGTTGTGTTCCAAGCAAGCTGCAGGGAACTACACTTACAGATTATGTAAAATGAATATGTGTTCATCTATTCACACAAATATTCATATGTTCATTCCACCCAGGTATACCTGTGCCCATGATTAGTACTACAGATTTAAGAGTATTCTTACAAAGGCTGAGTATCCCTTATCCAGAATTCCAAAATAAAACATACTCCAAAATCCAGATGTCATCTGAAAATCTTTGCCAAATCGTGCAACACTGATGGGAGCATCCCGCTATGTTTTGTATTTTTGGCCCAACTGAAAAAGGAACATGTGAGTACAAATCAGGAATAAACACAAATACAGAGGTGGTGATTCTTACAACAGATGGAATATGTGTGCATACAATGACATGTGACCACACCTCTTACAGTCTTACTCTGAATTTTAAAATCTTTGGTGGTTTACATGGCATGAAATAGCAAACAGCCAGTGCCAGCTTACTTCCAAGCTCCATCCAAGGTGTTGATATTTATAAACACATCAAGGTGAGAATTAAGTAAGACTAATTTCAGTACAGAACAATAACCTTCCCAGCAGTTACAGTGTGGGAAATCTGATTTACTGTGTTTGGTGCCACAAGAATTGCTGTATAGCATTATGAACAGTAGAAACACTGTAGAAATAAAACTACTGAAACAAACAAGTCGAACTTTCATTGTGTCCTTACTCTGATGGCAAAACTGGCCATTTCTCTTTAAAAATTTAACAAATAAACAGAAATGAAAGTGAAACAGCCGAACAATTATGCAAATAGAGCATAATTTAATACGAAAGACTAGAAATTATTTTAATAAATCTAAACAAGATGCAGTTTAGAAATAAGTAATCAAGTTGGTTTCAGTTTGTGTTTTAGTTTTGATATTTTTTTTAAATTGCATTTTAATTGCTTTCATTTGCTGTTGCTATTTTTATCATGACATATCAAAGAAATTTAGTATTTATCAGACTGGGAAAATTGGAGAGCCTCATTCTTGTTATTACAGAAACAAACAAACAAACAAACAAAACAAACCGCTTCATTTATATACCGCTTCATACACTTAAGGAGTGTCTAAGCGGTTTACAATTGTAAGCTATTTGCCCCCCAACAATCTGGGTACTCATTTTAGTGACCTCGGAAGGATGCAAGCCTGAGTCGAGCTTCAGCCCTTTGCTGGTCTTGAACTCGCCACCTTATGGTTTTGAGTGAGTGGCTGCAGTACAGGCATTTAACCACTGCGCCACCAGGGCTGAAAGAAACAACATGGTGAGCGGAACTGTTTCTGTGTGATGACAGGTGATGAAAAGTGAAGCCAAAACTTTCCTTGCATGTTCTTCTGCCTACTAGCCACGATTTCCACATATAAAGAAACCCAGCTGCTGTGCACACACCCTTGGATCTGAGGGAGTTGCTGCTTAATAAAATTAATCCTTAGATTATGGATGACCATTTTGCTGTGCATCATTAAAAGCTGTCTGGACAAACTGGAAAGTGTGGACAGTTCTTAACATTAAAAAGGAAGAGAGACAACAGTAATGCTGCTTCAGTTGTTCTCATACCAACTGTCAAATTCTACCAAGAATGTAAAGTCCAATAAATCCTCACTTGGCTTGAAGATGGCTACATCTTCCAGAAGGCAAAAAAAGCAAAAAGTGGATCAACTATCTTGTGCCTGATTCTCACCCAATTGGTCAACAATATGGAAGTAGTGGGAACCTTAGGTGAAAGTGACCATGGCATTCTGGGATTCATTGTGTTGGGACCCTTTAAAAACAGATCTGAACTACACCAACCCTGGCACATGGATAAGATCTGGTGCTACTGGCAAACCTGGTACTATTTACTGGAGAAATTCCCTATACTGCAGCACAAAAAAAGTCACTTGAGTGTGCATGTCTGTGTGTGTGTGTGGCGGGGGGGGGGCACTGGTATAGGTCCAAACCACACTGCAGAAATAATCTATTTTAAGACTGCTTTAATTGCCCTGGCTCAGTGCTAGGGAATCCTGGGAATTGTAGTTTATTTTGGCACCAGTGCTCTCTGATAGAGGCGGCTAAATGTCTCACAAAACTTCAGTTGCCAGAATTCCCTAGCACTGAGCCAGGGTAGTTCAAGCAGATTATTTCTCCAGTATGTTTTGGATGATACTCTGAACCAAGGAAGTTCCAGCCACGGCTTCAGTTATCCTGAGGAAAGCAAAAGTTGACCACAGTTGGACACACAATGGGCTTTAAGGAAGTTGGCTATGTTTGAAATAAGAGTAAGAACAAAGAAGCTACAGGTTTGCTGTAAGGAACTTAAATTTCATTATTATTATTTCATATTGTATATGTTTTTATTTGTAACTGCCCTGGGAAAATGTGGATTGAAAGGTAACCAGTATTTTGTAAGGGGCAGTACAATTTTATTATATGACGTTCTATCACGGATGTAATACAGCATGACACATACACAATTCAGCAGTTACTTCTATGTATTCATTCTAAACACCACTGAGTAATACCAGCTCCAGTAAACATATCTCTTCAGGATAGTTGGGAATGTTTTCTACAGCAGACATGAGGTCTTAATTAATCTGCCTTTCTGTTAAATCCACTACAGCTCTCTTACTTCTAAAAGAGTAATATTCTCTTCACTATAGTGTTTTCACATACTGCTACCATGGACAGCCAAAAAGACAAACATATGGGTCCCAGAACAAATCAAGCCTGACACATAGTAGATGGACAGACTCTATTAAGGAGCTCACGGGCATGAAATTGCAGGACCTAAGCAAAGCAGTGGAAGACAGGAAGTCTTGAAGATGTCTCATCCACAGGGCCACCATAAGTTGGGATCAACTGGAGGGTGGTTAACAACAAATGGAAAAAAGAGAGGAAGTATTTATTTCTAGTATTTATATTCCCCTTCATCCACTGATGCTATCAGAACATCTTACAAACTGCTGACAGTTCTCATTAAGTCCAGCAGATACTGCCTCTTCTTCTCTGCCTCAAAGGCCAGAGCAGTAAAGTAAATTTTGTAGGGATGTTACAGTGTGAACATTAAATTTAGTGTGGGCATCTTATAGCTTGGCAAATATATTATAAAAAGATAAAGGTAGTCCCTTGACATGAATGTCTTGTTGTAACAAATTGTAGGGGGCGGTGCTCTTCTCTGTGATCATGTAGCCAGCATGACTGCACCGAACGCTGTCACCTGAATATATTATAGTTAGCAGATTTAGTTCACAAATTCAGTAACCAATATCCAGACAATTATTTCGGTCAAATTAGAGCCTCCAGTTCATGTCATAGAACCTCATATTAATAGCATTTCCAAACCATAATGCTTCTAGTCTCCTCCTCAACATAGCTATCATATAGGATGGACACATCCAGTTTGAATATGTAGGGAGCCTCCCCATGTCTGCATTGAGCATCCTCATCATACTTAATACTATGCAGAGGGCAGACAAATATGGTTGTGCCAATCATGTATCATTGAAGCAAACAATGTAATACACACACATATAAAAAAGTAATACAAATATAAACATATCCAATAAAATTGTAGTGCAAATAATCCAAACAGAAATACAAAAACCATTAGAGAACTGGACAGTGAGGAAAGCGGAAAGGAGAAAAATCAATTCATATGAGATATGGTGCTGGAGAAGAGTGCTGAGGATACCATGGACAGCCAAAAAGACAAACAAATGGGTCCTAGAACAAATCAAGACAGAAATATCCCAAGAAACCAAGATGATAAAATTGAGGCACTTGTACTTTTTCAAGGGAGAGCTAGGTGATGCAGCCTTTTAAAGTTAAACAAGAAGTTTGTACTGAAGCCTAAAAGGGATACCAGTAGGCAACTAATGAAGAAAAATCAATGCGGACTGACATGATAAAAGAATGGGCTAAAAAGATAATCCTAATAGAAAGCTGAAAAAAATGAATGGATGTGAGTGCCAGACTGTGAAGGAAGCAGATAAAAAGAAAATCAGATGTGCTGGAGAAGAAAGAAGAAGAACTAGGAAAGGGGAGGACAGCCATGAAGGAATTAGATAAGATCCTGAAGAGTAAAGACATACAACTGAGCACTAAAGTTAGAATTGCCAAAGCCACTACATTCCCCACCACCACATATGGATAGTGAAGAAAGCAGACATAAAGAAGATCAACTCATCTGAGATGAGGTGCTGGAGAAGAGTGCTGAGGATACTGTGGATGACCAATAAATAAATAAATAAATAAATCCTAGCACAGATCAAACTTGAATTCTCCCTGGAACCAAAGATGATGCAACTGGGGCTATTGTATTTTGGCCACATCATGAAAAGGCAGAACTGATTAGAAAAGACTATAATGCAAGGAAAGGTAGAGGGTCACAGGGTTGCCATGAGTCGAGGCCAACTAGAGGGCAATTAACAACAAACAACAAAGCTTGAGAAGAGTGCTGAGGATACTGTGGACAGCCAAAAAATACAAACAAATGGATCTCTGAACAGATCAAGCCTAAAATACTCCTAGAAACCAAGATGATCAAGTTGAGGCTGTTGTACTTTGAACATCATGAGAAGGCACAACTCATTAGAAAAGTCAACAAGACTGGGAAAGGTAAAGTATAGCAGAACAAGAGGAAGACTGCATGTCAGATGGCTAGATTCAACAAGGGAGGTCATTGGAATGAAGCCACAAGACCTTAGCAGAGCAGTGGAGAACTAGGGGGTCTTTTGATGTCTCATCCACAGGGTCGCCATGGGTCAAGGTCCAAATCCATGGGGATTTGACTTTTGTGGATAGGATTACTCATGGATTTTATTAATGTGCTCTCTCTAGAAATATCTAGGTCTTCCAGCACAACCCTATGGTCAACTTTAACCAAAAGTAGCATTGAAGGACAATATCTCTATTCAGCCGGTTCAGGAAGCTAACAGTCTCGGTTTCATTTTTGACTCTTCTGTCATTTATCCCTCAGATACAGGCCACAGCCAAGGTCTGTAGATTTTTTCTCTATAATTCCAAAATCCGTCCATATCTCTCAGCTTCTACTGCAAAGACTTTGATCCATGCCCTAGTGGTCTCACAATTAGATTACTGTAACCTTCTCTTGGCAGGGCTTCCTCTCTCTCACCTCCACCCATTAATTTCTGTTCAGCATTCAACTGAATGCATTATTTCACTCGCTCGCCGTTATGATCATGTCTCCCCTCTGTTGTCCTCCCTTCACTGGCTCCCCTTTCCCTTCTGCATTCAGTACAAGCTTCTCCTGCTCACTTTCAAAGCCCTGTATGGGCTGGCCCCTCCTTATGTCTCTGAACTTCTTTCTCCTTACATTCCCACCCGTTCCCTCCATTCTGGTAGCCAAGGTCTTCTGTCCCAGCCCAGGATTTCCACTGCCTCGTCCCGGATTCGTCCCTTCTCACTTGCTGCCCCTCATTCCTGGAACCTCCTCCCATCACAAGCACAGCTCAACACGTCTCTAACCAGTTTTAAAACCGAGTTAAGGGCCATATTGTTTAGGGAAGTGTTCCCAGGAAGTTTGTGACTGTGACCTGGTTGTTTTGATGCTTAATATTTGACATCTGCTGTTTTAACTTGTTTCTTATGATGTTTTTAACTTGTTGTTTTAATCTCTAGATTGTATGCCATAGGCAGGCTTTTTACATATTCTTGATTTTATTTGGTTTTTGTACAGCGCTGTGTACACTTACGGCGCTTTATAAATAAAGCTAATAATAATAATAAGGACCTAGAGATTCCTAGAGAGAACACTCCACTAGGCATTTGTAGCTCCTCCAGTGCAATTCTATGGTCAAAGCCTGGCAGATGTTGACCACAGAGTTGCACTGGATGACCTAGAGATTCCTAGAAAGGTGTTCTCTCAGGTAAAAACATACTGTTTTTGTTATCTGCGTTTTTTCCATGTTCATGATGGTCCTGTGCCCCAACCCTAGCAAATGTGGAGGGACTACTGTATTATAAATAAAAAAGTGACACGAGTTCACTGCAGCTTCAATGTGAGGAACAAATGACCAAGATGAGAAAAACAATGCTTACATGCTTCCTTCATAGGATAAATAGGAACATCATTGATGATGGAGAATGTACAGTGGACTCTAAAATTAACCATTCAAGGAGTACTAGTTAATGCAGGTTTAAGACCCATCTTAAGAAGCCATGAAAGATTGAAAAGAAAAACATTAAATGGGGCCCTTGGTATCTCCTGGAGTTTAGTTCCAGGGCCTCCCGTAGATACCAAAATCTGTGGATGCTCATTATATACAATGGCAAAGTGAAATGATGTTCCTTATTAAAAAAACAAAAACAAAATCAAAGTTTGCTTTCTGGAATGTATATCTTTTTGAATATTTTCAAGCCATGGATGATTACATTTGTGGATAAAGAATCCATGGATATGAAGGACTGAGTTTTAATGATCACCTTTTTAAAAAATTGACAGAAAGTTTGTTTTGATTTGTAGTTGTTAACCTTTCTCTATGTAGTCACTATCTACCGTAGATTTATACATTTTTCCCAGCGTATCTTGACCCTCCGAATACCTGATATTCTAGAAATCTTCAGATTGCACCTGATGAGGATTTTACACTTTAGTCACTTCTGGCAAAGCCAGTCACAGAAATAAAGGATGCAACAAGCTGATTTTCTCAGCAACGTGCACTTAGGGACTAATGATGATACTGACAAAATTTCATCAATATGCCATAATAACTTCCAGGTGATAATTATTACTTTACAATACCCCCTTGTAAGGCGCAATCTGCAGACTTCTACAATATCAGGTATTCAGAGGGTCAAGATACGCTGGGAAAAATGTATAAATCTAGATAGTGACTACATAGAGATAAGTTAACAACTACAAATCAAAACAAACTTTCTGTCAATTTTTTAAAAAGGTGATCATTAAAACTTTTCGATACCCCCTCGTAAAGGATCTCCTGGCACCTGGGGTGGAATTTCTTGGGCAGGACCTCTCCCTCTCCCCCGCACCTTCCTGGGCCTTCAGAAGAAAGATGTAGAGTGGTGAAATATGGCTGAGTATCATCAGCACAGAGATGATATTGAAAACTGTATGAGCAAGCAAGAAGCCCAAGTAGGAAGATATTGCGGGGGTTGGGGGGGGTGGGTTTCAATCTTTCACCCTTCCAAAACCACAGTGCCAGAGAACAGCACAGTCTAGTCTTCCAGAATACCGCCTCAAATAAGTAGTTGTCATATTTCCAAACTGGGAATAAAAAATGTAATCTCTATGACACATTTAAAAATGAAAACCAGAAGAGAAGGTTATTTGCTGTTACGGTAATTTGGGGCCATAATTCCTACAGAAATGTCCCTTCTTTCTAAAGCCTCCAAATGCATATTTTATAATAAAACTGTTTGGAAGACTGCAGTTCCTTGGCTTTACTCTTCAAGCCCCTAACCAAATTTCTCCAATCTGGTGCCCAAATTATTATTGCAGGCCATCATAACTTCTGATTCATTCTCATAACAAGCATTTTAAAATCCCAAGCAGACAACAAAAATGTGGGGGTGGAGAGCAGTGGCAAATCAGTCTATGACTGGTGTACCATGTTTGCACTGGTAAAATGCAAATTTTGTAGACTCGTGCATGGCAAAGATGTGTAAATATGTTTGATGCCCAAATTGTTTCTGGCCAGTGGTCACAAAATTATACACATGTAAAGGCTTCAGATGTCAAGGTAAAAGTGTTAATAATCATAATGATTTGGTGGGGGGGAGGGGGGGGAGAGCTGTAATACAGATGATAAATAATCCTGATTTCACAGCAAGAAAAAACATAACAAAAAGAACTAACAACATGCTATGTGATTCTACAGAGTCAGTTGCAAATATTAAAAATAAAACAGTAAAAGGGAAAGATAACAGAGTGCATCAAAGGAACAAGCAATGAGAGGACCCATAACATCAAGAGTCTGGCTTTCAACCTCCCATTTTTTATTTAGGAACTGTAGCTCAATGCACAATAATGGTCAATTATTAGAAAGAAGGAAGGCAAGAGGATCAATACTGTAGCTATAAAAGTGATTAGCTCAACTCACAAGGAACCTAAGATTGCCACCAAAAGCCCCATATGGCAAGATACTCTTCAGATATCTCCACATATCAGAAGACTGCAGCACATGCTGGATAGGAAGATCACAAGAAGAACAAGGGATCAATGGGATCCTTAAACAAGCCTATGTTTAAAAAATGTTTAAAAACCACCACCACCACTATGATTGCTGGCATAGTGAAATCAGCAGGTGCTGTCTTCTGCTTTTTACTTGCTTACACTGAGCAGAAGAGTGAACAGTCTACATCACCACAGAATATTGAGCCAAGCAACTTTATTTTATTCAGTCTCTGGGCTCAGTTAGCTACTGTTGAAACTGTTTATAAAATGTGAACAATGCACCCAGTGCAGTGTTTTATTTTGCTTTTAAAATCAACATGTGATGTGCGTTCAGTCAAACGAAGGCAGACCCCCCCTAACCCCCCCAAATGCAAGGCGATCCACCAAACTCGGGCCATACAAAGAAGGGAATGAGGGGCAACTACTCTGACTCGAAAAGGTGAACATAAAACCGACACTTCTTGTGCCCCTTTCCAAATATTAGAAATGAAAAGGGATATTATACGTAACTAATGTGAATCATACAAACTTTCATTTGAAAAGGAACTGTTCCTAGTAATGAGAGTGCATCAACACTGTAGAAATAAAGCAAGTTTGACACTACTTTAATTGCTGTAGCTCTATCCCTATGGAAATTGAGGATTTGTAGTTATACAAGCTCTTTAGCCTTCTATGTGAAAGAGTGCTTCACAAAACTACAAATCCCAGAATTCTGTCAGATAGAACCATGGCAGTTAACGCGGTGTCAAAATGCATTATTTCTACAGAGCAGAGGTACTCTGGGATAATGGTAAGAGATAGGAGTTGTTCTTAAATGACCTTGAGTTCCGACCCATGGCAACCCTGTGTATGAGCCATTTCCAAACCCCTGTCCTCCACTGCTCTGCTCAGGTCCTGCAAATTCAGGCCTGTGATCCCCCTGGTTGAGTCTATCCATCTGGCATGTGGTCTCCCTCTCTTTCTACTACACTCTACGTTTCCTAGCATCATTGTTTTTTGTAATGACTCATTTTTCCTCATGGTGTGGCCAAAGTATGACAATCTCGGCTTAGTGATCCTGGCTTCCAGGCAGAGTTCAGGCTCAATCTGTACTAGGGCCCAGCTGTATGTCTTTTTGGCCATCCACAGAACCACATCTCAAATGAGTGTATTCTCTTGAGTTGTGACACTATGGTCCAAAATACACTGCAGAAATAATTCAGTTGGAGACCACTTTAACTGCCGTGGCTCAGTGCTAGGGAATCCTGGGAATTGTAATTTATTGTGGCACCAGAGCTCTGTGAAAGAGAAGACTAAATATCTGAGAAAACTACAGTTCCCATAATCCCCTAACACTGAGCCAGGGCAGTTAAAGCTGTCTCAGACTGTCTGCAGTGTGCTTCGGACCTATATTAGGAATGTGTCCTCTAAACTCAAGAGGGGGAAATAGTGATGGTAATCAAGTCACACTGAATGCTCAGACTCCCCTCATGCTTGCCCTTTCACACCTGGGCACAGCAACAAAGTTGACATGACTTTACACATCAAAAAAAGTAGTAAGATTAAGAGCCATAGCTGTGTTAACTTTAGAAAATCAGGTTGCAAAAGGATCCTCTTGCAGCACCTTTGAGCTTTTAACTGGAAGAAAGAAGTTGGTAGTGTGAGCTTTCCTCGAGGTGAACCTACTCCCTCAGAGGCATGTTTACATACGCATGGAAAGGGATCTTGCAGCACCTTTGAGACTAACTGAAAGACAATAAATGGCAGCATGAACTTTCCTAGACTTGAGCCTATTTCTTTTGAGGCATGGAAAGGGATCTTGAATATGCATGCAAAGGGGTCTTGTAGTACCTTTGGGACTAACTGAAAGACAGTATTTTAGTTGGCAGCATGAGCTTTCATGGACTTGAACCTATGTCTTTTGAGGCATGCAAAGGGATCTTGCAGCACATGTGAGACTAACTGAAAGACAGTAGTTGGCAGCACAAGCTTTCCTAGACTTGAGCCTATATCTTTAGAGGCATGTTTATATATGCAAGCAAAGGGATCTTGAAGCACCTTTGGGATTAACTGAAAGACAGTAGTTGGCAGCATGACTTGAGCCTACTGCTCCCACATACATCTGAGGAAGCAGGCTCAAGCCCAGAGGAGGTTGTGCTGCCAACTCCAAACTTTCAGTTGGTCTCAAAGGTGCTTACAGTGATCCCCAAACTCTGTCCTTCCAAGTGTTTTGGACTTCAGCTCCCAGGATCCCACAGCACTGGCCAGGGTGGCTGGGGGCTTCTGGGAGCTGGAGTCCCAAAGGACTTGGAGGACCAGAGTTTGGGCATCACTGTCATGGTCCCTTTGCGTCCAGGAGGGTAGCTTTGAGAACAGAAAGGAGTAGGCAGAGGGAGGCTTTCCCTTCAGAGACTCCTTCCAAGCCCTTCAACCGCAAATAGGTTTCAGAAACTCCCCTTCTGCCAGGCTGACCCACTAACACACCTCCCATCCAACATGGCCGCCCCACAAGCAGCCCCACGACGACCTAACGCAGTTGAAGGCGAAAACCCCGCCCCTCTCCAACCCCATTGGCTCAACGGAGGTAGGGCCTGGCCGCCATTGGGCCTCGCCGCCGCCACTCTCGCTTCCCAGCCCCTCTCAAGCTAGACTGAGGCGGCATGTAAACAAACCATTCGATGGGGCTTTAAATACACTCAAGGCAACTTTGGGCTGCGTCCAGACTGGAGGGATAACTCGGTTTGGTACCGCTTTAAGTCTTTTCTGGCTCAGGGCTATGGAATTCTGGGAGTTGGAGTTTGTTGTGGGGCCCGGAGGGCCCCACAACAAACTCCAACTCCCAGAATTCCATAGCGACTGAGTCAGACAACGAGTTAAAGCGGTACCAAACCGAGTTATCCCTCCAGTCTGGATGCGGCCCAAAGTGTCACACTCTCACAGCCTCAAGGGAAAAAAGGAAACCCACTGGGTGACCTTGGGACAAGTCACACTCTCTCAGCCTCAAGGGGAAGGCAATGGCAAACCCCCTGTAAAGAAATCTTGAAATGACTCCCAAGGAGGCAGACAACAACAACAACATCAAGTAGTGAGGGAGCTTTCTGGGCTCCACAACAAAACTACAACTCCCAGGATTCCCAAGCACACAGAGCCAGGATGCCAGTGTCCAAACTGGGTTGTTATTATTATCATTTCTACTAAGCATGGCTTGGCCACTCCCATCCTTTGCTGCCACATTAAGGATCCAAATGTGGAGCTCTGGTCTCTGCCTTCTTCCCTTTTTTCCCCACAAAATGGGAGGGAAGCCCTCCTGGATCATGTCAAAGCAGGCTAAGAGGAGTCTAAAGCAGAGGCAGGTCTAATGGAGGAGCCTGAATGTGACCACAAGGAGGGAGCCTTGCAAAACGCCAAGGCTGCCTCCCATCATCATCATCATCATCATCATCCATCACATGCCTTGCTGCTGCCCCTCCTCTTCCATTCTCCTCCCCTCTGCTGCCAGGGAAAACGAAACAGAGCAAGGTCTATCTATCCCTCCCTCCCATATCTTGCAGAAGGAGCCAGACTTGCATGCTGCTGAGCACAGACTAAGGCAGCCATATACTATGTGTATATATATATATATATATATATGGCCACACCTACTAGAAGGCTACTCCTTGGCAGCAATCTCTCTCTCCCAAAGCTCCCATGACTAAAGGGCAAAGGCAAGACCAACTGGGCAACACACCCCCTTGCCTCCTCCCACATCTCTCTCTCTTTTTACCTCCCATGTTGTCTGACTCACTGCTATGGAATTCTGGGAGTTGGAGTTTGTTGTGGGGCCCTCCGGGCCCCACAACAAACTCCAACTCCCAGAATTCCATAGCCTTGAGCCACAGAACAGAGTCACCTCACTCCCAAACTCCTCACTCACCATCATTAGTGTTTAATTGGGAGCTTAGATGTCAGCAACTAACCCTTCATTGCCAGCCATAGAGTCCTTCCAATCCTCCTCCTCCCTGCTTGGTTTCTCCTGCTGCTGCCTCCACGCCCCCTTTTCCTTCCTATCTAACTTTCCCTCCTTCCTCCCTTAATCCTTCCACGCCCTCCTCTGGAGAGACACACACAGCCTCCCTTTTCCCTTCCCTCCCCACCGACTCTGCTCTCCCTCCCTTTCCCTAGTTCCTTCCCCAGCAGCCACCCACCATTGCAGCATGTGACTCCCTCCCTTCCTCTCTTACCTGCCTCCTCAGTGTGGGCCCTCTCTCCCTCTGCCTCTGCTGAGTCTGCCTCTGCCTCCTTGGCCCTGCTGGCCCGGCCCCTCCATGCCGCTCTCTCTCTCTTCTGCTGCTGCTGCTGCTGCTGCTGCTGGGGTTTGTTTTGTTTATGTTCCTCTCCCTTCCTCCTCCTCCTCCTCTTAGTCTTGACGGGTTCCCGGAAATCGCGTGACTCGCCCCCATCACGTGGCCTTTTTGAAGACAGAGGCGGCCCCACAGAGAGAGAGGAGTCGAAGCAGCCAATCGGAGCGCTGGAAGGAAGGAACCAATCAGAAGCCGAGGAATCTGGGTGGCTTCTTTGGTTGCGCGCTCTAGCTTTCTGTGTCACGTGACCTCCTAGAAAAAGGGGGGGCGGAGGAAGGAGCGATGGAACGTTCTGTCACTGAACGTTCTGTTCCTGGAGGAGGAGGGAAGGGTGCGTCCGCACTGGAGGAATAACCCGGTTTGATCCCGCTTTAACTGCCATAACTCAGTGCTGTGGAATCCTGGGCATGGGACTTTGTTGGAGCGCGTCAAAAGCAAAGGCATGCTGGGGGGGGCGGCAGAGAAGAGGAATGAAGAAAATGGGATGACTTCTTCCAATTGAACCAAATCTTACTTCAGTGTCACACTACAGCATTATTATTATGGCAGCCTCCTGTGGAATTCTGGGATTTGTAGTTTGGCCAGAGAGGCACCAGAGAGAATTCTTAAATGCCCCCTTCCCCTAAAGGGCAAATGCCAAGGCGCCTCATGAGGCAGGCATTTAACTGGAATCAGGTTGACCAGGTGTCCCCATTGCAATGAGGGACCTGGCCAAAGGAAAGCTAAAAACACTAATAATAATAATAATTTTATTTATTTCTATTCTTCCTTTTCCAGGTGGGAATCAAAGCAGATTACAACCAATATCAAAACAGGGTACAGTTAAAACTGCAATCAAATTCAAGATATCACTGTAAATCCATGCTTCTTAGGGTGAGCACATGTCCTCGCGGCAAAGGAGGATGAGGCACCAAAAATGTCCGTCTTTCAAAAAATAAAATATGGAGGAGGCGACCAAACAAAAGCTAAAAACAGTCATATCGATGTAAATCTGTGCTTCTTTGTCTTTGCTAAAAACGGAAGACATTTTGGAACTTTTCCTGGAGAGAAGAGTGAAATGGAGAACATGTCCTGGAAAAGGAGGACACCTGGTCACTGAGTGGGATATAATAGCATTACAACGGTGGAGTGTGATACTGTTTAAACTGCTTCACTCAGACGTAACTCCTGAGATGCATGGTCTACAAAAGCTTTTGCTGCAACTTCTTTCGCTCAGTTACCTCTCTAAGGAACTACAAGATCCCTTTCCATACTGATTTTCTCAGCATCCTTAGCTGAAGAGTTTGCCACAAGAGTCCAACCATGTATGCAATGCTGCAAGGCATAATGCACTCTTCTACTGGAAAGTTATCAGCTGTGGGCATCTCTGGCATGTCCAGCTGCAAGCGTTTCACCCAACACCACAAGGACTGCCAAAAAGTGCAAAAACTAAAGAATAGAAATCCATTTCTGGCTTAGAAGTAATGGGTATTTTGCCTGTGCGGGGGTGCTATTACTTTTTTAAAGGAAAGAATGGCTCCTGGAATGTTTCAAGATGGGCAGTTTGGTTTTTGCCAGGAAAATAGTGGTCCAGGTGAGTCTGGACCACAAAAACAGCTGGCACAGACATTCCAGGGCTACACTTTGCCCACTCCTTGTTCCAACCTTCCCATTTCTTCTGTGTAATCTGCTATTCAGACTATTAAAAGGACTTCATTCTTGTTTGCTGGAAAGCATGCATACAGAGTAAATAACATGTGCATGCATACATGCATGCATCTCTCTCTCTCTATAAATTTCGATGGCCATAGAATGTTATTTACTGTTTCCATTTCCCTAAGCAGACAAGGTTGTGTCTTCTAAAAAGATGAAAGCTCATAAACAGAGCACACCCTTCACATTCTTCATCCACATGACTTTTGTAGAGTGGCAGTTGTGGAAGCAGAGCTCACAGCACCGTAAGAACTGATTTTATAGATACATATGCAACACTTGGGGATTTACCTCTGCAAATGAATCTTCAAACATCAAAACATCTTAAACAGAACTTTCCTGTGATCACAGACCATGCTTTTTTTGCAGAGCCTGTTTGAACAGGCTGTTGCAAATAAGAGTCATGCTTTTATCCTAAGATTCTGTTCATGAATAGATCTAGCAGATGCAACAGTCTCCATGTGATATTTTCACACAAAGTATTTATCCTGAACTTTAAGCAAGCAATAGCATTCCTATGACTTAAATTTGCAGTCAGAATAGAGGATTTTGAGCAACCTATTTGAATACTGAAGTAATCTAAATGATTTTCATCGGTTTAAACTTATATTCAACAAAATTGTCTTCTCATTTTGAATCTACAGAATTCAGACAATGTTTTATTAAGTCTGAAATTACAGTACTAGATACTATTGAAATTATAGTACTAGATACTTCTTATTTTACGTAGACATCCTGAACTATAGAATTCTAGCTACATCTCTTCAAGGGACCACCAAACTGCCCCATGCAGAGGCATTCATTCAAACAACTCCAAGGCATACCAAGAATCATACATGAATTATCACATTTTTTGGTGTACATAACATAATGAAAACCAAAAACACAACAACAAACAGAACAGAATTTTATTCCAGATCTTAGAAACACAATAATTATCATTTAAGACATCAGATAACAGTCAAACTGTGCTTTAAATAATCACAAGGCTGTCTATTATGAAAATTGGTAAGGCAAAAAATGTTCAGAGACAGGCAGTGCTTGGTTTCATCCAGCCACTGTGGCAAGGAAGCAAGTAGAAATGGAATATTTGGTAACACCGGATATTCAAGCACAAAGTTATACTGAAGAGGCACAGTATATCCATTAGGCACTTCAAAGAGTAAAAAACAAAACAAAAACAAACTCACACAGAAAATGTTTTAGACAACCATTCTCATGACAGACAAAACAGTAAGGCATTAAAGTAGACTTCGTTGAATTCAGAGTACATTAAGGACATCTTTGGATCAATGGATAGTCCCACAGAGAAAGCCTCTTCATACCCTGCAAAGTAAAAAGCAGTTTAGTCTCTTTCAGAGGCATTTAATCCACAAGTCAAGTACTGAACTATTTGATTCTTGGGTTAATATCCAAGACATCACTGTTGTGCTAGATAAAAGTTTGTATTAACAATTTCAGGAGAACCTTTGGCTCTTGAAAGGTTGTGTGCCTTTGAGTAATCATAAAGCCTCGTCAAACTGCTTAAAATGCTGTAATAAATCAATATAAACCTACACTCAGCTACAGTCCACAGGCATTTGCTGTATTCATGTACTGTTCATTATTTTAAAAGTGAGAAGTGGGAACTGAGTATCTTGTTATCAGAATTATCACCTTTGACTAACAAGAGTAAGATCCTGTTTCTATAAATTAATTCCAGTCCCCTTGTAGATACACACTATCTCTTCTACTTCTAAATCAAGATTCCAAGTCAAGGAAACAGTGTACTGTAACAAACACATACATCCATGACTACTGCTTTGCAAAACACAGGATTACAGGTGATTTGTTAAAGAAAGGAAGTAAGTTCTCTTACACTCATTAGTCTGACACTACTTCCTATTCATTTCAAGCTTGATCTGCAAATACTGGAGCTTTGTCCCAAGACAGTTAAACAGCAAACAATTAAAAAGCACTTGTTCTTAGACATTCAGAGTTTTCTAACAATGAAAATTACAGCTGTGAAAGGGAACCAGAACAAAAAAATAGCAAGAGAGAAACATCTCTGAACTGACTGAAATCTGAAATTACAGAATCTAAATTCATGGATCTGATGATTCATGTAATCATCTGGACAGCAAAATTCTCAATTTCAGTTCCAACACACTGAAAGAAAACAAGCATTTCAGTTAAAAAACCAACAACCCTGTTAAGCCGTAGTCAGCATTCCCACAACAAAGCTCAACTGTTGAATTAGATTAGATATACTGTTTACATCCATTATAAAACACATTCTGAGAACAAAAGGTTTTGGTGTACGTCTGTGATGCCTAATACTTAAATGGCAGATAGGAGAAACACCATAACAACTTTATTCAAAAAAAATTCTCCTACTGCAAAAGAACCAGAAGCCTTGATCTAGCTGGCATCATGTATTATTTTGCATGACTATGTTCCAGTTTATGGCACATAGTGACAGACACAGCCTCAGCTCAAGCAATAACTGAGGATACACTGGCACTGTCCCTAAGACATGACAGCACTGATTGATGGAATGAGCAGACATAATGTATTAAATCATATTGACTTGATGGAGAACAGCACTTTCTAGCTACCAGCAAAAATTTGTGGTATAGTGGTTTGAAGGTTGGGCTATGACTCTGGAGACCAGGGTTTGATTCTCAGCTCTGCCTTGAAACCCACTGGATAACCTTGGGCAAATCACATGCTCTCAGCCTCTGGGGAAGGCAATGGAAAATCACCTCTGAACATATCTTGCCAGGAAAACCCCATCATAGCTTCGTCTTAGGGTCGCTGTAAGTCAGAAACAACTTGAAGGCACACAACACACACACACACACACTGTAGCTATGGTGAAAAAGGAGTACTGCAAACAGTTAACAATACCTGCAACAATACAGTTGGATCCAAAGCAGCTAAACATATATCCCTCTTGGTCACAGATGGAGCAGTCAGCCTGTTCCTTTATAAACTAACAGTCTACTAAAACAAGGTTATAAACACTGACAGTAGTCCTTTAAATGTTCTATCTCATATTTTTCTTGTGTATTTGTTTTAAGAAACAACCTTGTTCCTAAAAGACCATACTGCCATCTGCACCAAAACCTATTTCTTACTGCAAATTTTATTTTCCTATTGTATAAAATGTGTCCAGGTACACTAACGCCCGCACCATTGTCTCAATTAGTGGCCCAAAGAGATGTGAAAGCTCTTTGATGCCAGTCAGTAACTGGGATGTGTCTGCTCATCTAGAAATGATTGCTACTCACCCCAAATAAGCAGCCAAATTGTATTTCTGGATAAAAGTTTCTTTTTAGTTTTCTCTGGTAGTTTTTATGATCATTCAGAGTCTTCTATACCAATTTGAAGTTTAGACTTCAGTTAGGGCACATCTCTTTAATGGTCAAACAAGAGGATCCCTGGCAGCTACTGGGAGATTTCTGTTAACATGTAAAGAAACTACTCATTTTAAAGTGAAAATAGAATATATTCAAACAATACTAAGTAGGAACCCAAAGAGTATCTTAGCATTCAAAACAAGAAAATCTCTGCTATCTCTTAGAAATCTGGAAACAGAGAATATGGCAGTGACAAACATCTTGCAGTGCAAGTCATACCCACCCAATTCATTTTAGAGAGAATTGTAGCAACGCAAGCAGTCTTAAGTATTAATTCCACTGGCTACCCTTAACAATTATTAGTCCCTTCTCTTGTCCTTCATCTTCATCTCCATCTTTCCCTATTCTTCCAGCTTGATCTCCACCAATTCTGACCACAGAATTCCAAGCTCCTTCAGAATTTAGGCTAAATAGCCTCTGTGTGTGTGCATGTGCGCGAACACATCTGCCTTCAAGTCACCTGTCAACTTATTGCAACCCCATTAATTTCATGTTTTATTAGGCAAGGAACACTCAGAGGTGGTTTTGCCAGTTCCTACCCCTGAAACACAGCCTAAAGCACCTATCTGTTGGCAGTCTCCCATCCAAGTACTAACCAGGGCTGACCCTGTTTAGTTTCTAGTTTATAGCAAAAATATGTTTTGTTGTCACAATCAATATTGCTTGTTATTCCCAGAAAAGCAAATTGTTTTCTTCTTGTGAGAACTGTCCTGAATTCACCATTCTTTGAGTTGGCAGTTTATGTTGTATGTGTAGGGATGAGGTAGAGTTGTTTTCACAGGTTGTTGGGAGGATAAAAGGAATGGAGAGATAAAACTATGTCCACCATTTTGCGTTTTTTGGATAAAATAGGAAAAATAATAATAGAAACCCACAATATTTACCTTGTCCGCAAGGCATAATAGAAGAGGGAATCATTATGGCCAATGCTCTTTTAGATACAAGATTATTTCACTTTTTAGCTGCGGCCCAAAGAGTGGATTCAACTGAGCCAGAATCGCAATTAGCCAGCTGCAAGACAAGAGGAGAATGTTAAGAGAATACATAAGGGAAGTGTGGCTAATACACAACATGAATTTTAGGTGAAAGAGGTAGAATAATCATAGCTAAAACAACTGATATCTAAACAAAACACTACCAAAAGAAATAACAGCCAGAAAAAAATGAGCCCCCATCTAGAAGGTATGTCTCAACTAGAAACTGTCCTGTTCCATTTTCAAGTAATCTTTGCCATCTATTTTCCATTTATAAATATTCTTCCACATTATCAAGAAGAGAAGTTTAAATATCACCATCCCCTCCAGCTTCCAAAATTTTAAGTGTTGTTCCATACTAGGAGCCAGAACATATCACCCCCCTACAGAAGGGAGTTGAGAGAACCTGTTTTGAAGAACTACAGAACATTTTTTAGCATAATCCTGATGAAAATACAAAATGCAGCTCCATGGAAACTGAGCATTCTCAGTGGCCACAAAATGCTGATTTGACTTTTGGGAGGAAAATAATGGAAAAGGGAGGGCAAGGGAGAACAGGACATGAAACAGTGTATTAATGGGGGAGGGCACAGCTGACTGGAACAGTAAACAGAAGCATTATGTACTATAACATTTTATTGCAGATCCCCCTTACTCCTTCCAATATGAAAGGCTCTTCTAAAAGGGAACATAAAAATTAATGTACTAACCTGGCAACCCTATTTGTGTGAACCATAATTTATCTTGTGCTACCTCTACTTTTGCTAGATTAATATTGTCTGCTTTTAGAGATATGCATGGTATTCTGATATTGGCACTGGATGCATGAGAAATAAGAGATAACTACTACAGAAGTGTTTGGTTAGATCAGTCTCTTATACCGAAAAAGCTTACGTCTTCAGCCCACATATATTTTAATGATAGCCTCATGCAGAAGAACTGTAATTATCTTTGAAAGTGTTAACAATGGCTATATAACAGGATACACACATGGCCCTGTCAAAGTATTAAGCAACTCAAGGCTACAGCTGGGACAAAATACATTTTACAATACGAAATATGCTCCAAAAAATTAAACAGATTTTGGGGTTACAACTTGGTTTGTCAACAACTGTAAATAAAAAAAGACTTCTGAGCCCTTCAGTTTATATGGAATTATAGCAGAGTTAAATACCCTGAACACAAAACATTTTGTTAATGCGCAAGCATATTTAACAGCTATTTCTAGAATGCTTTGGAAGGAGGAGGAGAAAGAGCAAAGCGGCTTTGTAATGAGAGCTGCTACAAATGCAGAATGCTTAGGCAGTCATGGAAAATTCCACACAAACCTGGATGCTTGGACCAGAGAATGAAATGCAGGTCAGCTGGAAAAGGAAAAGCCATAGCAATCGCAGACAAGAGAGACAGGATTAATCCTCTTTAGATTTTGTCCATCATAATTCACTATGACAAATAATATTCCCCACTGTTCATAATTAGTTAAAGAAAGTACTAGTTATAGCAAAATAAGTACAGACCTCTAATACTGATAGCTTCGTATTCCTTTCACTAAAAACAAGTATTTTCAACATAGATTGCTACGTATATAGGATGACGTTCCTCTCAGCTTTCCATGGAATGTTTCTACAAATATTACATTTTAAATTGGGAGTCCAGCTGCCAAAATATGGATGAGAAAGGAATTGTTATCCAGAACAGGGGAAAGTGTTAGTGTTGTTGTCCTCTACAGCTAAAGGACATCCTCTCTTCTTCACTTACCACCTAGTCTGCTAGTAGCCCTACCTGGTATGAATACCTTGCCAAAGGCTTCCTGTGTGCTATCAGTATGGAAACTGCATTCCAGAAAACCTCTGGGGTTTCTTGGAAGCCATACGGGCATTTTGAAAGGCAGTTTATCTAACATTTCCTATTACATTAAAATGAGCAGTTTCAGGGACTTTTAAATGGCAGCCTGATCAGCTCACTAGGGGCAATAGTAAAGCTCCATAGATTTGTCCAGTTACAGTTCCTTCATTCACAACAAACATGAAATGAGTTCTCTGCAAAACCCAGGGATTCTATGAGACACAGCAATGTGGAAAGTATTCCATGAAAATAGACATTCTGAATACAACGGAAGATGTACTCCTCTAGATTTGCTGGGAATATGAGGCCTGAAACAGATAGCCCCTGCAGGGTTGGGTATCTTCTCTTCTCTTCTCATTCTCCTTGATTTGTCTGCGGCCTTCGACACTGTGGACCACTGTCTCTTGCTTGACTTACTTCCTGACCTTCGGTTCTCCAACTGTTCTCAACTGGTTTAAATACTACTTGTCAGACAGATCCTTTGCTGTGGTCACAGGTGATCAGACTTCCTCCTCTGTCCCCTTATCTGTTGGAGTTCCTCGGGGCTCTGTCCTGGGCCCCCTTTTGTTCTCTTTATACTCATTGTCCCTTGGTAAACTCATCAGTTCTTTTGGTTTCTTCTAGCATCTGTACGCCAATGACACTCAGCTGTATCTTTCCACCCCTGACCTTTCACCAGGGCTTGAACAGCAAGTTTCATCTTGCCTGGCTGCCATCTCTCAGTGGATGTGACATCGGCGCTTGAAGCTCAACATGTCTAAGACAGAGCTTCTTGTCTTCCCACCTAAGCCCACCTTTCAATACTCCTTTTCTGTTTCTGTTGACGGCATTTCTATTCAACCGGTTCATCAAGCCCGCAGTCTAGGTTTCATCTTTGATTCCTCTCTGTTGTTTATTCCCCAGATTCAGGCCACCGCCAAGACCTGTAAATTCTCTTTCTACAACATTGCTAAAATCTGTCCATTCCTCTCAGCCTCCACCGCCAAGACTCTGGTCCATGCCCTGGTGGTCTCGCGACTAGATTATTGTAACCTTATTCTGACAGGGCTTCCTCTCTCTCACCTCCATCCTTTAATCTCTATCCAGAACTCAGCCGCACGTATTATCATATCCGCTCGCCGCTTTGACCATGTTTCTCCCCTCTTATCCTCCCTTCACTGTCTCCCCTTTCCCTTCCGCATCCAGTACAAGCTTTTGCTGTTGACTTTCAAAGCCCTCCACGGACTGGCCCCTCCTTACTTGTCTGAACTTCTTTCTCCTCACACTCCTTTTCGTACCCTCCGTTCTGGTAGTCAAGGTCTCCTGTCCCAGCCGAGGATTTCCACTGCTCTGTCCCAGATTCGTCCCTTCTCACTTGCTGCCCCTCACTCCTGGAACCTTCTTCCCCCACATGCACACCTCATCACTTCTCTAACCAGGTTCAAAACTGAGTTAAAGACTATATGGTTTAGGGAAAGGTTCCCAAGACTGTGCCATCTGCCCCAGGATGTGTCGTTTTATTAAGAACCCTTTATTGTATTAAGAACCCAAGCCCTCCCTCCAGTCCATCTGCCTTGTCCAGGCCCCAGAGGGAGAGAAGAACCACTGGACCTCATCCCCTTCCCACCACCTTTCCCTTCTCCTTTTGTGTTGTCTCTTCTAGATTGTAAGCCTGAGGGCAGGGATCCTGCTAACTATAAGCTTGTATGTACAGCACTGTGCAAATTTGCAGTGCTATATAAATAATAATAATAATAATAATAATAATAACCATTTAGTCTTGATTAGTTACTACAAAATGCCAATGACATTTTGAAAAACAGATATTCACTTCTAGTAAGACAATTCATCTTATGACAGGAGCAGGAATCATGAAAAACCCTAGATACGACTGGGCTACAACTTTCAGATTCCTCATAATTTGGTTGTGCCATATAAGGCTAATAGGATTACATTCCAACATCAAATGAAAGATTGCATGATTCCCATCCCTGTTCTAAGAGGTCAGTTTATACAGCTGCTATACTGAAATTTTCCAATGAGAATTCTCCAATGAGCCTACTCTATTATTCTAATAATAATAATAATAGTTTATTTATAGCCCGCTCCTCTAATAAATACTCGGAGCGGGGTACAGCAGAATAAAAAGATACAGAGTAAAAACAACAACCACATCCCACCCCAACCACCCCCTTTAAAACTGAATTAAATCTAGACAGTTTAAAATTAACATAGTTAAAATTGGTCGACAGTTATTAAAACAAAGTGCATTTTCATGAACAATCCGTGTGCAAGGCCGCATTAAATCGATTCAAGCAAGTATTAAGTAAAGGGGTCGCTAATAATTTCCAGTGCTGTTTATATTTTCAGAGCAGGGAGGAAGGGTTTCATTTATTCTCTCCTTCAGGGAAAGGCCTGCCGGAAAAGATGCGTCTTTAAAGCCTTTTTGAAACTAGCCAGTGATGTAATGAGACGCATCTCGTCCGGCAGGCCGTTCCAAAGCTCAGGGGCAGTAGCTGAAAAGGCCCTCTGAGAGGTCTGGGACAGCCTGGTTTTCATCGGCTGCAGTAGGTTCCTCTCAGAGAACCGAAGTGTGCGGGGCGGTTCATACGGGAAGAGGCGGTCCTTAAGGTAGAATGGGCCTGAGCCATGCAGGGCTTTAAAGGTTAGTACCAACACCTTGTACTGTGTCCGGAAACTAATGGGCAGCCAGTGGAGAGCTTTGAGCACTGGCATTATATGCTCTCTTCTAGATGTTCCTGTGATAAGCCTGGCTGCCATATTCTGAACCAATTGAAGTTTCTGGGTTAGGCACAAGGGTAGCCCCATGCAGAGCGTGTTACAGAAATCCAGACGTGAGGTTACTAGAGCATGTACCACAGTCTCCAGGTCTTTCGTATCCAGGAAAGGGCGCAGCTGGCGTATCAGCCGGAGCTGATAGCAGGCGCTCCTGACTACCGCATTCACCTGGCTAGTCATGTGAAGCGAAGAGTCAAGGAGTACCCCCAGACTGCGAACTGAGTCCTTAGGGGAGAGTGTGACTCCGTCTAGGACTGGGGACTGTATTCCCAATCCTGGTTTCGGACCGGTAACTGTTAGTACCTCCGTTTTGTCTGGATTTAGTTTCAATCTTCTATTCTTCTTCTATTCTAAGATAGGTCAACCTATTTGCAGCAAATCCTGTGCCACAACAAAGCTACTATCCCAGTTGGAGACTAACATACCACCAGTGTAGAAATGTCCCCAAACTATAAACCAAAGTTAGTCACTTGCATCCAGAAACCATGAAGGTGGCTTCTTCAAGCAAGTTCAAAGTAGTTTCAAGCAGCGTCAACACTAACTCCAGCAAACTGCAGGTAAGCTCACCACAATGCATGTGTATGTGACCAAGTCACTTGTTGATGTTTGGCAGCCTAATGAATTTGATAGGGTTTTCTTTGGCAAGAAATGCTCAAAGGTGGTTTTGCCAACTCCTTCCTCTCAAATATAACCTCAAGCACCTGGTATTCATTGGTGGTCTTCCACCCAACTGTTAACAAGAGCTGATACTGCTCAGCTTCCAATATCAGAAAAGATATATAGCACCTTTAGGGCATTTAAGTTCGCCACAATACATTGCAGTAATACTCTCATCACTACTTAAATATATCTGAGCATCACTAGTGACCACTTCCTAGATGAACAGAAGCAAGCATTCTGAACAAATTTAGAAAAACAATGATTTGCCTAAATATAAATGAAGAGGGGCTTTTGGTTTTGTCTATCATCACAGAACTTCTGTGTTTTTCTCATAGTCTTCAGAACACTATGCTGAAACCAGATAGAAGTGCCTCTCTGAAGACAAAATTAATCTGTTCACAACTTTGCCGCCAGGTACAAGATCAGTGCTGTTCCACTTTCAAAAGGCATATTGGTGGAATATTTAGTACAGAACCCACTAGGCAACCAGAAAAACCTGCATCCAGGTTCCAATGTGTTTACAAGTCAGGTGAACACGACGGTCAGGAGCGCTTGTTACCAGCTTCAGCTGATACGCCAGCTGCGCCCTTTCCTGGAAAGGAGGGATCTGGAGACTGTGATACACGCACTGGTAACCTCACGTTTGGACTACTGTAATGCACTCTACATGGGGCTACCCTTGTGCCTAACCCGGAAACTACAAATGGTCCAAAATATGGCAGCCAGGCTTCTGGCTGGAACATCCAGGAGAGAGCATATCACTCCTGTGCTAAAAGCCCTCCGCTGGCTGCCGATCAGTTTCCGGGCACAGTACAAGGTATTGGTTTTAACCTTTAAAGCCTGTCATGGCTTGGGCCCATCTTATCTAAGGGACCACCTCCTCCCATATGAACCTCCCCCCCTGCACACTTCGGTCCTCTGGGAGGAACCTGCTTCAACCTATTAAGACCAAGCTGGTACAGACCTCCCAGAGGGCTTTTTCAGCTGTCGCCCCCAAGTTGTGGAACGACCTGCCGGACGAGATGCGTCTCATTCCATCTTTAGAAGGCTTTAAAAGAGTCCAAAAGACGCATCTCTTCCGGCAAGCCTTCCCAGAGAATGTGAATATCCCCAGCTCCATACCTAGGTTTTAAGGGCTTTTTAAATCTTTTCCTGCATTTTTCTCCATACAACCTAAGCTGGGTCCGCTCCGTATTATTGTGCATTGCTATTTTAATCTATTATGTTTTTTAACTCTACTGAGATTTAATTCTTTTTTAAGGGAGGGTGGTAAGGGTAAGGAAGGGGTATTTTAACTTGATATTGTTTTAACCTCTGCTGTACTCTGCCCCGATTGCTTGTTCAGAGGGGCGAAATAGAAATAAATATTATTATTATTATTATTATTATTATTATTATTATTACTTCTTCTAGGTAAGCCTCAAGCTCCAGAGACCAAGCACAGAATAATAAGTGGACAACCACAAATGTGTGTTCTTTGCAAGACTCACTGACAACTTCATCCACTCTCACATATAGAAATTATGCACAGTAATAACTAGATATCAGAACAGTAGGAAAAAATTTATCTTGTATCAGTAGTCTCACAAAACTCTCAAAAGTTCCACCACTGAAAACTACCCATTGCTTTTGGGTCAATATACTTTTCACCCACAGCAAATTATTGAGATTATTTAGCACAGAGAAAATGTGTAGGGGTCATTATGAAACACTCTTTCATTAATTTTTTTAATGGTGCTGGGGGGGGCACACATGCAATGATTATAATTGCATTATAAATCAGTTTTGAAAAACAGTAACTTTTTTGTTAGTCTATAATGCAGAAAATGAGGGGAAACATCAAGCTGACTAGGTGAAGTAGATGATGGTCTGCATTTTGCTTGAAAACCAACTGCAAAGAGATAGAACCTTTCATGGCCCCTGAGATTCCACTACTAATAGGCATAGTGTTCTATATTATATACCATGCTGCTGCTAAGAGCTCCTATGGGCAGGGTTAAAACGGAGTTGGAGGAAGCATAGATAACAACAGACATTTGAGTTGGAGGAAGCATAGATAACAACCTTCCCTTACTCCTACTTTATCGAACCATACTGTAAACTGTCCTGCCTTCCTTATTCCTCCCTTATTCCATGCTTTAAATTTATACTGTAAACCTCCAGACGTCAAGTCCTAGCATCCCTCACCATTGGCTATGCCGCGCGGTCCGTCCACTAAAGCGGTCCCCAACAGATATCTGGAGAGCTTAATAATTCCCACCCTGTATTATACAGATGTGTCTATTTTCTATTCAGATTCAATATATGGTAATCCTTTTCTACTGCTTATTCATACTATTTAAGGCAAGTGTTCCAAACTATTACTTTAACTTATAAAGATGAATCAGCAATTCTCCCACAAAAAAAATCAAACCAAATTTTATATGCATGAAAGGGTTAGTTTACTACCTGAGAGTGATACTCCATAGCTAGAAGTTGAAATTACTGTGGAATGAGGCTCTGTGCCAGGGGACCCTGAGAAGACTTCCCTCTATATCACAGAGAGACGCATGGCCATGGTATCCCCCATCCCCTTTCAGTTGTAGTGAAACTGCTGCAGCCTCACCCTCTCAGGCACTGATACCACTGGCAGTTATGCCTGATCACTTTTGAATGTGACAGGATTAGGCAGACACCAGGATCCCCTCTTGTGCAAGCTTATCCTACATTACTGTTGAAATACCAAAAAATGTCTTATACTCAGTCAGACTACTGCTTGTACTGTGGCTTTCCAGAGTTTCAGGGAGGATTCCTTCCTAACCCTACCTGGAAATCTACGGTGTTTCTTGTCAATCTTGCATCCAAATAGTTACTAGGCCTGACCTCTGAACTCAAATGAGATTGGGTATATTCAGGATGGCATGAGCAATGCAATTAGCTAGGAAAAGAGTAGCTACTTTATTTCTGTCCCATTAACAGTGCACAAATCTGGATAAACCCAATTGCCATTCAGTATGGAGGTTGGTGGCTGCAGAACACCACTACTGGAGTCCTCAAGTAGTGACAGAGGCTGTGGACAGGTAAGGTGGTAGTCCTGCTATTTCCTGCCAGGACAGGTGGGCCCTGGAAAATGCCCTAGGATGATTTTGGGAGACTAGAGTTCAAATCCCCTCATTTAACGGCTGAAATAGACGGCCCCGAAATGACACTGCTCCTCAGAGAGCTGGATCAGAGCAACGGCAACCACACGCTGCAGCTCCGACCCAGCTATTTGATGGCTCAAAAAGAGATGGCAAAATGCTGTTCTGTTTTTAGCTGGAAAAAGGCAAGCTTTCTGCCGTGGCTTTGCAGTGCGTGTCTAAATGTAGCACCGCTGGAACACTGTGAAGCCAGCCGTGTGGCAAGCGGGTGGCTTCCGGGCGGTGCCAGGGCAAATAAGGTGGCTTTTAGTGCCGGTCTATACTGGCCCTAAGTCATGAAAACCCACTGGATGACACTGGGAGGTCACACTCACTCTGCCTTCTGAACAAACCTTGCTAAGAAAAAACCCTTGACAGGCTAGCCTTTGGATCATCTTATGAAGGCAGACAACAGTAACAATGCATGATGCTTGTGTACCTACCACCAAAATGTTTTTCCTTCTTAATTATTTTTGTCTGGTTTACCATCAATCCCCTCTCCAAGGGGAGATCCCCTCTCCTCTTATTTCCAAGACAACATAGCATCAATATGACACATGTTTTGCAGAATGTTATATTTTTGGATTCCTGTACTGGCTGAAGATTTAAATATCAAGCCCTCTATTTAATAAAATTTTGAATGATATCCAAAAATACAACTCTCTATTTACTTTAGCTGATTAGGTAGGGGAAAAAAACTATTTCTATAAAATCTAAACAGATTTTTTAAGTTGTTAGTGACTGCTTACACAACGTTGTGCTTTGAGTAAAACCAAAGGAAAAACAAAGACATCCTGGTCTCATGTGTTTTAAAAGTCATCCAGGTCACAGCTTCACATTGATGAGTCTTTGGGTTTGTTGAGGCATAAACAAGCAGGAGAGATTGCACAAAACCTGTTTGTCGTAGCACTATGCCAAATACAAATACAATACCCATGTATTGGGTTAGTTCAGGATGCAACAAGGAAGATCTAGTTTGAAGAATGCTGACTGTAAACCATGCAAGCTAAAAACTGACTTTATACAGGTCACAGGTAGGCAATATTGAACTATAACTTTCCAAGAGCCTCAGCCTGCGCAACGTATAGTCAGGGTTGCTGGGAGCTGTTTACATCAGTCTGAGGGCCACGGGTTCCTCAAACTCTTGATACAAGACAAAGTGGTGGGAAACTCAGAAAATTGGCAAAATAGAACTGTACTCCAGCTTAGCACCTTCCTAAATCCTTTTCTAATATGAGAGGTTACACAATACCCAGTAACTGCAAATACTTATAAGTCTGCAGTGCAAACACATACAATCAATTATATTACAGAAATGAGAAAGTCCTAGTACAGCAAGTCAAAGCAATTATGCTAACAGGGAACAACTACTAAAGAAGCTAGTATGAAAAAAAAGGTGTGATGTACACTGTTCTCATTAAGTTATGACAATCTTATTTAAGACTAAACTAAGCATTTAGGAGTAAAAAACATGATTTACAGTAAACACATGCTCAAAGAATTACATTCCTATGGCCCACATGATTGATTCATTAACACTTATCTCTATAAACCACTATATCTTCCTCTAAATACCACTTCTCCCAAAAAATCTGGATAACAAAATCAAAATGCCTTGTGATTTCACAGATATACCTGTGATTGGACAAAAAGGAGAAATATTGATACTTACAAGAGATAGCAGCAAACAGCACACGTCACCAGCATTGTGTTGATAACACTGAAGGAAAGAAAGAGAAGAAGGTTAATAAAATACAAACAACACATATAGACTTTAATAATGTTTTTTGTTGCTAACTGCCCTCAAATCGATCTCAACCCATGGCGACCCTGCTGATGAGACATCTCCAAGACCCTCTGCCCTCCACTGATCTGCTCATCTCCTGCAAACTCATACTTGTGATCTCTTTAATAGAGTCCATCCATCTTGCATGCAGCCTTCCTCTTTCCATTTCCCTCTACTTTTCCTAGCATTACTGTTTTTTCCAATGATTTATGCCTTCTCATGATGTGTCCAATGTACGGCAACCTGAGTTTTGTCATCTTGGCTTCTAGGGATATTTCTGGCGTGATCTGTGGCTGTCCATGGAATCCTTAGCACTCTTCTCCAGCAGCACATTTCGAATGAGTTGATTTTCCTCCTATCCCCCTTCTTCACTGTCTAGCTCTCACATCCATACATGGCAATAGGGAATACAATGACTTGTACAATTCTAACTTATGTGCACAGTTGTATATCCTTGCATTTTAAGATCTTCTCTAGGGCTGTGTTCACACTGGAGAAATAAACCAGTTTAAGTGCCATGGGTCAATGCTGTGAAATTCTGGGAATTGTAGTTTGTTGTGGGGCCCAGAGCGGACCGGTTTATTTCTCCAGTGTGAACACAGCCTAGTTCTCTCATAGCTGTCCTTCCCATTCTTAATCTTCTTCTGATTTCCTGGCTGCAGTCTCCATTTTTATCAATGTTTGATCCCAGGTATGATAATTTTTTACAATTTCTATTTCTTCATTGTCTAATTCAAATTTGTATAGGTTTTGTTTTCTTTATGTACAACAACAGGCCTGCCTTTGCACTTACTTCCTTGATCTTTCTTACTAATTGTTCCAGGTTTTCTGCTAGTATTATGGTGTCATCTGTGTATCTCAGATTGTTGATATTCCTTCCTCCTATTTTCACTCCTCCTCCTTCCTCTGTGTCCAAGCCTGCTTTTCTTACAATATGTTCTGCATATAAGTTGAACAAATAGGATGAAAAGATGCAGTATTGTTTTACTCCTTTGCCAATTGGGAACCATTCTGTTTGTCCATGTTCTGTTCTGACAATAGCCTCTTGTCTTTGTCCTTGACTCCTTATCAAGACTATCAGATGTGTTGGCACTCCCATGTCTTTAAGGGCATTCCATAGCTTTTCATGATCTATGCAGTCAAAGGCTTTGCTATAGATACTTAAACACAAAAGCACTTCCTGAATACTTAATATAAGCAATCAGTACAACCAACTTGTAAGTTAGATCAATATTATCTCTGCGTTGTAGAAAGGAAGCTGAGATAGCAACTGCACAATGCCATCAAGGTAGAAAATGCAAGATCTGAGCTAGCAACGTCTGGTTTCATAACTCCATGTCTCAGTCACTAAATATTAGAATACCAGATCCAGCACTGTCAGTTGCTATACTTGCTGGGGATTTTGGGATTTATATTGTACTTCAAGAAAGGGGCTCTGGGGGATCTTAAGCACTCTTAGGAGTTAGAGCTAGGGGAAAGGGCATTTGTGCCCTATACAACTCCTTGCTCCTTCCTGGCCAGAACAAAAAAAAGTTGCCCCAAATTAAGAAAACATATAGTTTATAATAACTATTTCAGATATGCCACACCCCTCCTCCCAGCATGCAGTACTGAGCTCTAGTACTGCTGGTAAACCAGATAAAAAGTAAACTTACTGACTGCATATGATAGTTACCTGCAAACTTGAAAAAACAAGAATTTTCTAAGCACAAAAGACACACAAGTATGGCCATTGAACCACCATCCAGTCTGCTAGAGCCACTGCACTGATTTTGGAAAAGCAATACAATCATATATAGGTCCTAAGTTATTTAGGCAGATTTAGAGGTAAGGCAGTCTCCCCCCCACCCCCAGAACTAAATACTATTTTTCATCATATTTGCACCTATACTACTTACTTTCTCCTTCACCAACCCCACATAACAGATTCTGACCCAACATAGATTTGGGGTATTATACATGTGAGGCCTTGGGCTACTGTATCACGTTACTTGAGATGCAGATCTGGCCTTGCTGGTACATGCCTTGGTTACATTCTTGACTACTGTAACACACTCTACTTGGGGCTGCCTTTGAAGAGTGTTTGGAAACTTGAGCTGGTCCAAAGAGCTGTGGCCAGATAATTAACAGGGGCAGGTTACAGAGACCACATAATACCCCTGTTGAAACTGCTCCACTGGTTGCCAGTTTCTGGGCACAATTCAAAATGCTGGTTATGACCTATAAAGCCCTATATGGCTCAGGTCCAGGCCATTTGGCAGGCCGTGTCTCCCTGTATGAGCCAGCTGGGCCCTGAGATCCTCTGGAGAGGCCCTTGTCTCAGTCCCACCACCATCAGAAGCATGGTTTATGGGGACATGAGAGAGGGCCTTTTCTGTGGCTGTCCCTAAACTGTGGAACTCCCTGCCCAGAGAAACCAGAATCACCTTCCGCTGGCAGGCTAACATCTTCTTATGCAGGCAGGATTTTTGAAACAGAATGTTCCTAAAGGATCAGCTTAGGGTGTTGTATCATTTTAAGTACAGTGGTCCCCCGGGTTACGAAAGTAATCCGTTCCGGATTACTTTTCGTAACCCGGAAATTTTCGTTTCCCGGGGGACCGCTTTAGTGGACGGACCGCGCGGCAAATTTAAAGGGGCCGCACGGTTTTTTTTTTCCGGATCCCGGGGTTTTATTCGTAAGCCGGGGCCGTTTTTGCGGCCCCGGCTCTTTCGTACCCCGGGGTATTCGTAACCCGGGGGACCACTGTACATGTGTAGCCAAAAGATGTCCAAATGTCTGAGGAGCTCACCCCAAACAAATGACAAAACATCACATATAAATAACTGTTCTAGGGACTAAGGGAAAATAAAGGCTAGTTATCAACCACAAGGCAATTGGAATGAATAGAAGCTTAGAAGCATTAATCTACATGGGGCTACCCTTGTGCCTAACCCGGAAACTTCAATTGGTCCAAAATATGGCAGCCAGGCTTCTTGCTAGAACATCAAGGAGAGAGCACATCACACCTGTGCTCAAATCTATCCACTGGCTGCCGATCAGTTTCCGGGCACAGTACAAGGTGTTGGTTTTGACCTTTAAAGCCCTACATGGCTCAGGTCCATCCTATCTTAGGGTCCGCCCCTCCCCATATGAACCCCCCCCCCCCCCGCACACTCCGGTCCTCTGGTAGAAACCTGCTACAGCCCATGAAGACCAGGCTGGTGCAGACATCCCAAAGGGCCTTTTCAGCAGTCGCCCTCAGGCTGTGGAATGACCTGCCGGATGAGATGCGTCTCATTCCATCTTTAGAAAGCTTTTAAAAAGCTCTAAAGACGCATCTCTTCTGGCAGGCCTTCCCAGAGAATGTGAACACTTCCCGGCTCCAAACCTAGGCCTTAGTGCCTCTCCAGCTGTCCTTCTCCAGTGTCTTTTCCACCCCTTTACAGCCTAGGTTTTCAGGCCTGCTTCCCTGTTGCTGCTTTTTATTGTTGTAATTTGTTTTATGTTTTTAATTATATAGTGGTTTAATTCTCTTTTTAAGGGGGGTAGTGAGGGAAGAGATGGGACGTTTTAACTGATATTGTTTTAATCTTTTTGTTGTAACCCGCCCCGATTGCCTGTTCAGAGGGGCGGGCTAGAAATTAGTGATTATTATAATTATAAATTACTATGGGAATTTTATTCTGCTGGGACCTGTAGCACAACCATTGACCCATGGACTAGATGAGGACTTTCTTGGAAAAGGCACATCTTTTCATTGCCATCAAGCTTTCTTCAATTTAATTATGTAGACTTTCTAATCACACATAGTGTACTTAGTTCTGCCTTTGAAGAACTTCTTTGCTCTTTATTCCACTTTGGCCTCCAGAGTCTAATTAAAATGCCAATTATTACCTTTAAAATCTAGCATAGTTTGTGTCCTGCATATTTTAAACAGTAACTGCTTCTATGTGATCCTACTCATTCTCTCAGAAAGACCAAGGAGGACCTGCCTGACATCCTTCCTTTGCCTGAACTGCAGTTGGTAGGCATGACTGACAAAACCCTCTCACTTGTGGCACCCAAGTTTTTCTTTATCTATGGATTTAAACATCCATGGCTTGAAAACATTCAAAATTGTATAAATTCCAAACAGAAAATCTTGATTTTGCCATTTTATATAAGGGACACCATTTTACTATGCCATTATACTGAATGGGACTTGAGCATCCACAGATTTTGATATTCATGGGGAAGCTCTAGAACTATACCCATGGATACCAAGGGCCCCATATAATGTCTTTCTTTTCAATCTTTTGTGAGTGCTTAATACAGGTCTTAAACCTGCATTAACTAACACTCCTTGAATGGTTAATCTTAGTTGGTTCTATCGCCAATAATACTGTTCTTGCTGCAGCAGCAGGCAACTTCTACAAGCCAAATTTTTGTCCTCTGGGACTTCACAGGGGCTGCGCACCCAGCTGCTTGGCAAAAGTAAGTGGTTAAAAAACAACAACATCCATATTTATAAGAATAAGAAACACAGGAGTGAGTGCCTTGTTTTCAAGTACAACTCTACTTCCTGGAGGCTTCCAGAAGTCTGATTCTGCTTGAAAATAAAGTGCACCTTTTTGAGCACCTTGTTTTTAACAGAAAATATGTCTCTGTGGCCACGTGGGCCACACTTGTTTCATTGTATTTTAATCATGTTGTGTACCACCTTGAGTCCCAATACTTGGCAAAAACAAAAAACCTGAATACATATTTCTCTCCACCCGCATGATGTACAGTACTGTGGAATTATTGCTGAAAAGCAGCTTATAAAATAAATTCAATAAAAATAAATTTAAAAATAATCACCACTCCTACCAGTAATAATATTTTGACATTTAGCACTGGGAAAGGAGAATGAAATACCAGAAGAGGACATTATGTGTGAACAAGAGGTGATAAGAACTGGAGTGTAACTTGAAAGCACAGACAAAAAAGCCACAAAGACTAATAACCAAAATACTTTTAGGAATGCCAATTGTTATCTTAATGGATTATAGTTACAGACCAGTCACCACTCTCCATCTCATAGCCTCTGATTATGAGGAAATGGTTACACACCCGGCAGACAGATGGGAAAAAGTGTCACAAGACTGTGACACGTCCAGCTTCTCTTTAAGACAAAGGAAATATCTAAGGGAAGCCAGTGTGGCATTGTACAACTGTCCCTCCTTATTTATGGGGTTTTTATCCATGGATTCAAGCACCCATGATTTGAAAATATTCAAAAAAAAAGTATACATTCCAATTAGCAAGCTTTGATTTTCCATTTTATATAAGGGACACCATTTCGCAGTGCCACTGTATTTAATGGGACCTGAACATCCATGGATTTTGTTATCCATGGAGATTTCTGGAACCAAACAACAGTGGACAAGAAAAATCCACTGCAGTCTGAGCATTGGACTATGGCCCAAAACACAATGCAAAAATAATCCAGTTTGAAATTGCTTTAACTGTTCTGGCTCAGTGCTAGGGAGTCCTGGGAATTGTAGTTCCTTGTGGCCCCAGAGTTCCCTGTCAGAGAAAGTTAAATGCCTCACAAAACTTCAGTCCCCAAAATTCCCTAGGGCTGAGCCAGGGCAGTTAATGTGGTCTCAAACTGGATTATTTCTGCAGTGTGTTTTGGACCTAGGGCTCTGGAGAGATCCCTAGGTCACCCATGTAGACCTAATGGGTGACCTTGGGCAAGTCACACTCTCTCAGCCCACTCAGGGGAAGGCAAGGGCAAACCCCACTCTGAACAAACCCACGATGGGTTTGCTTTAGGGTTGCTGTAATGGCTTGAAGAAGGCAGTGCACAACCACAACAGTTGTGACAGGTGAAATAAACAGTGTAATCAAATGGAAATCATGGGGAATGGGACTCTGGTGGTTTAGCTTCTGCACATTCCTGAGCTTGTGACTCTCTCCTCTGAAGCTTTCACAGAATTGCAGAATTGTGTGTTTTTGTAGAGTTGGAAGAGACCACAAGGGCCCTGATCCAGTCCAACCCCCTTCTTCCATGCAGGAACTCTCCATCAAAGCATCCCCATTGACAGATGGCCATCCAGCCTCTGCTTAAAGGCCTCCAAGGAAGGAGACTCCACCACACTCCGAGGGAGTGTGTTCCACTGTCGAACAGCCCTTACTGTCAGGAAGTTCCTCCTAAGGTTGAGGCGGAATCTCTTTTCCTGGGGCTTGCATCCATTGCTCCTCGTTCGGGTAATTTCGGGCTGTTTCGTAACTCTGGTTATTACGAAACAGGTCTGCACTGACTGAGGCAATGCGCAGGAGCCTCCTGCCTGCCGCCTCCTCCTCCTCCTCCTCCTCCTCGGCATCTCCGTCGACGGAGGGCGACCCTTGCTCTCCTCTCCGAGGGGGCTGAGACAGCGTGACCTTTCTTGCCCAAGGTCGCCCCAGTGCTGGGTTCAGGCAGGATTCGAACCCAGGTCTCAGGAGGAACCAGAGCCCAACATTCAAAGCGCCCCAATAATAACAGTAACAATGAAGGGGAAGGGATAAATTATATGATGCTGAAGTGCCAGAGGCATCTTCCACGGCGTCACTGCATGATAACATGGTAATAATAATATTTTTTTATTTGTAGCCCGCCTCTCCCGCAAGGATCGAGGCGGGTGATAACAATAACGACAGCAAAGGGAGCCATTCCCCACAATAGCAGTTGTTATTATTACAATCAAGGGCGACGGGAGGGGGGGGGCTTATTCTGAGGAAGGGGCGGCCATTTTGTGCCTCGCTCACTGCAGCAGCCTCTTCCTCGTCGTCGTCCCTCGGGGGCCCCCTCCACTTACCCCCGGTTGGGCCCTTTCGGGACGAGCCACGGGAGGACGCCGCCGACCACCCCCCAGAAAACGCTCATCACCACGATAGGCACCGCCAGGCCTCCGTACGCCATCGCCACGACGGATGATGATGAAGCTCTGCCGCGCCGCAAAGCTAGCTAAGAGACTCTAGTACTCCACTGCCAAGGCCACGCCCCTCTCGCCCGGGCGCCCAATCAGGAGCCTCGCCCGCCAGCGCGCGACGTTTCCCCCTCCCAGCGTTCGGAGGACGAATCCCATTCCGCAGTGGTCTTGGTTGGGGGACGGCAGTGCGCATGCGCGTCCTTTGGAAAGAGTCTGTTCTGCCTATGTCTCATTGCGCAGAACTCAGAGCCTTGTTATTATTACGTCACCTCCCTCTGGAAGAAAGAGTTGCCTTGTTGGCTGCAGTCGCCTCCTCCCTTCCTCTTCATATTAGATTGTTATCCACACTGGAGGAATAACCCGGTTTGGCACTGCTTTAACTCTTTTTCTGGCCCAAGGCTATGGAATTCTGGGAGTTGGAGTTTGTTGTGGGCCCAAAGGGCCCACAACAAACTCCAACTCCCAGAATTCCATAGCAACTGATGAGACAAAGAGTTATAATAAATAATAATTAATATATTCCTATATTATGTTCGGATACAAGAAACCAGCATACTCGTTTACATTTCACTAGAACTTTAATGGGTTTCTCAAAACGAGTCCATTTTTATTCCTGCATCTTCTCAATCGTCTCTTCCTTGTACTTTCCTTTCTCTTTGCCAACCTGGCGAGACTTTGCTTTCCGTTCCAAAATCTTTTTGCGGTCCTTGTCCAGCTTTAGTCTGGTAATCACCACCTAGAGAGTAAAAGGAGTATTTAGAAACAGCTGCTTTCTTCCTCTATGCTTGAAAATCGTGTTATTTTTAAAGGTGACTCACAAGAAAATATATTTTAAACATGGGGCGGGGAGCCTGCCAAAAATTAACCGGGACTCTATGTTGAACCAGAATAAGGAGCAATTTAAAAAACAAGGCTGAATGCTAACTGCCCAGTCAGTGGAAAGACAGAAGGAGAAAAAAGGTGGAGAAACTGGGGTACACATATCAATTTGCTAGCCTGAATTAAATGTAAAGCATTTACATACCCTGAAAACCCAGCATTTTTAATCGTTATCTCCATGCAATGATGGCTCATGGTGATTTACAATAAAACCATGGAAAAAGCAGTTTCAAAATACAAACCACAGACTACATACATCACAATACACAGCAATAATTAAGTAATAATGGTTGTTTAAAATTTAGAAGCCAAATAATGAGGGAGCCAACCCACATTGCTGCTATGCAACACTCTGGAGTTTAATCACACAGGAAGAATTTCTCTCAATTTTGAAAGACATGAAAGTGGGGCCAGTTTGGAAATGAGTGAATTCGCTAGTTCAGTGAATTTTCATGATTGTGTATTGATGCTGCATCACGTTCGGAAGGACTTCCCATTGCCTGAAATTGCCCAAAATCGCGTGTGATAGTGTCTCACGCAATAACATGAAACCCCATGATTGCATTCGGAAGGACTTCCCATTGCCGGAAAATGCATGTGGTAGTCTCTCACACAATATTGTGAAACCCCATGATTATGTTCGGACTGCCATTGGATTATCTTCCAATTTCTGTCGTGTGATAAACTCCAGTCTTAAGTCTCTACCAACCTCACCCATTAGGAGGTAAAGTATGCAAGAAGCCCTCAGACGCTGAGAATGAGGGAGACTCTGAATCAGAATCTCATTCAGCCATTACACTGACTGAGTGACACTGCATCAGTCACTAATCTCTCAGCCTATCCTCATGGAGATGATGTATAGATAACGAAAAGGAGAATACTTGGAAGTCAAAAACATACACAAGTCTATATACAGACCAAGTAACTATGCGGATTAGAATAATAGAATTGTAGTTGAAGAGACCCCAATGGCCACCCAGCCCTACTCCCTGCCATGCAGGAACTCACAATCAAAGCATACTTGACAGGTGGCCTTTCAGCCTCTATTTAAAGACCTCAAAGAAGGAAATTAAGATTACTGTAGCTACTTTGCATTCCATAGGGAGAGAAAAACCCATCAGCTGACTACCAAGGAATAGCACAGGATGCAAAACATGCCTGATTTGTGTATCTGATTCTTAACTAAAGAGTACAACCTGATTCATAGCAGACTGCACTTTCCCTGCATCAATACAATGGGTCATCACTTCCAATTTCTTGAAAACCATGTGCAGCAGGAACAGGCAATTTTGGCATTCACCCTGAAGCCATAATCCCAAAGCAGATATTGCTGTTCAGTAGGAGGCAACAACATTTTAGGAACTAGTTTTCTTTCTGAATGAGACAGAATTTTGAAGGCAACAAGCCTTACTCAAGTAACCAAGATATAAAACAACAGGAATGGAATCCAGTTGCATAAAGTGGACTTCCACTCATATTATGGGACTTTCTCCTCCTCTGTTCTAGTTATTCTGTTCTGAATCGAACTGCCAGTTCCAGCTGGAGTAAACTCACTGAATCAAGTGCTGAACAGCAAGTCAACAGTTGTGTAAATTCCACTGATTCAGTGGGCCTTTTCTAGCACAGACTTGCAATAGTGACAGGTGACATGCATTCCCCTAATATCTATCACCCTCCTCATTTTTACAATAATCTACAGTCATCAAGCTGACTAAATCTAATATAACCACAAAAACTGGGTAGAGATGATACTGAAAAATAAATGGGAGAAGTTATCCTTACTAGGTCTTCAAAGACCATTTTAACTTAACGAGTTTCTGTAGTATTATCTGCAGCAAGGAGACTGATTTTGCACCATTCATTTTGTAGAAGAGAAGCCAATTCTTAATGGTGAGATCTTATAATGCCACAGTAAATTTCTAAATGCTAGAACTATGGCCACTGCCAGTCATACGCATAACTCCTATGCAATGGCCACTAGTTTTTTGCTCCTTAATTCAACACTGTGACAGGTAAGACCTTATTAATGGAAAACAGCTCACACAGTATTATTAGGTTTGTAGAATCTTAACCAAAATGTAGCAAAAATGTAAACCATTTTTTGTTAAATACAAGCTCAGTTAGTATACTTGAAGACCTTCTTGAAGATAGTTAGGTTTGGAGCTAACGGATCTCTGACTTAAGGACATTCTAAAAGTGGAATTGAGGCAAGAAACATGATTTGTACTGTTTCATCTAAGCCAGTGCTGTTAAAAATGATGGTTGGCTGCCTTGTTCTGTGAGCCACTGGAAACATTCTAGGAAACTATGTTAACATGGTAATAATATGGGACAAATATGGTCCTGGTCCCTGGCACATTGGGGGAAAACGCCAGCCCCAGCATATCAAATAGCTTAAGAAACACTGGTCCAAGGGAAAATATCTGGAGAATAATGTCACTAAGGCTCTTCTTCACTAACTCTCTGCCAACCACAGAAAGAACAAATTGTGTGAGAAAAGTTTTCAAAGATGCAATGGCCAAGTTTGATTAAAAATACTTCCACACCTACAGCATAAATCTATTTTGCTAGGGTAGCTAACAAACAACAGGCAGTGTCCAAGTGTGGTGTTAAACTGGCAGAAAGGAACACTTCAGTAGGAATGGCAGGGAGCTACACCTAGGTCACAAAATAATAATAATAATAATAATAATAATAATAATAATAATAAATTTTATTTATATTTCCCTGCCTTTCCCTACGGATTGAGCCCTCATGCATTCTGCAAGTCCTCCTGGAACCTTGGATTTAGCCCACTGAAAGTAGAACACTCACAATAAAATAATACATGCCAACTAACACGAGTTAGAACAGCACAGGTTCATCTAGACACAGTATCAAACCAAAATGGCTCTTTGTTAAAAATGTTATCATTAGCAGCTATTAAAAGTTTTGAAGAGCTAGTGTAGACCTTGGATCAGTAATTTATTGTTCCCAGCTACTTATTTCATAAAAGCATCAAGGATCATGAATATGATCCAAAGTAATATGGCCTGCCAACCATCACCCTCTCAGTCTCCTTTGAAAACAATACCAACAGACTAGATTCAGGTTAGGTAGATTCAATTAACAATAGTAATGAACTAACTTTTATGCACTACTGGCAAAATGATATAACATCTTACAATAAATTCCTTTGTGACTTCCAAATATGGGGAGGAAGGGAAGAATCAGTGGACGTTCCAGGAGGGAGACATGTGAATGAATATCTGGGGCCTGCCAGTGCCTCCACAAGACCCAAGAGACTTTCTCTCAAGAAGACATGGAGCAGACTGGCAATGCTAAAATGCTATGCAGTCTGCTTTCTGCCCCAGGTACAATCTCTTTGTACCAACCTTCAATATGCCTACTAGTTAGAATAACTGAACCAGCTAATATTAAGAAAATGTTTGTGACTACCCTTCTTTTAAGTAGTTAAGGTTAACATCCTTTGCTTTTTTTCCTAAACATGAATAACACATGAACAAAAACAGAAGCTAGATATATAGCAAGCCATAATTCCCAAACTTCAAAGAAAAAGAGGGGTAGGGCCACACATATTTTAACCAGATTAATCCTACTTTGTCAAAAGTTGTGCCAGTATTTATTTCTATAGCTATCAGGGCTTGATGCCATATCAACAAACTGCTTCTGGAAGTGTGAGGATCCACCCTAGGAACGTTACCATATAGACCAAAATTACCTTGCTGGGGTGAATGCCAACATGTACAGTTGTGCCATTGGCTTTCTCTCGTTGTACACGTTCAATGTAGATGACATACTTCTTTCTGTACACTTGGACTACTTTGCCAATTTGCTGCCCTTTGTAATGGCCCCGGACGACCTAAGAATGAAAAAAATTCACTACCATTATCTCTGTTTCATAGCAGAAAATACAAGCTGAAAAAGTATAACCTTTTGTAAATACATCAGAAGAGAAAGTAATAAACTATGTCTTATATGAAAGATGATGCCACAGATGAAAGCTCTCTAAAACAGTACACTAAATTACTTCCTCACTTTTTCAGACAGTAAAGGGGATATTATTATTAACCTTTATTTATATAGTGCTGTGGGTTTACACAGTGCTGTACATATAAACTTATAATTATGAATAATATATATGATATGAATAATGAGATTTCTTTAATGCTGTATTTTCTCTCTACAGCACCTCCTCTGCCTCAATTAAGATGACATTTCCAATCTTGAAAATCATAATCTGGCTCTTAATCATAATATGGCTATGATGACAGTACAGGCACCTTCCTTTTCTCGGCATGTTAACTCTGTTTTTTCTGGTTTATGATAACCAGCTCACTACGACATCTGAATCAGGCAAACTATGGTTAGCACAAATTTTAAATGTCTCCATATAGCTTTTACACCTATTCCAAAACATTTTTCTGCTTCTGTTTTTCACTCACTGTAAGTTGCCTGATATGTGTGGGCTACACAAGTACAGGTATGGAAACTAAAAGGCAGAAGACAGCAAGGAAAAACAAGAAGTGCAGACAAGGTGTCTTTGCAACATGATTTCTATGCAATTACACACTATATAAACAAAGGTTAATAATAATAATAATAATTTGTATTATGAACTGGAAAGACATACAGTGGTCCCCCGGGATACGAATCCCCCGGGCTACGAAAATCCAGGGATACGAAAGAGCCGGGGCCGGAAAAATGGCCCCGGCTTACGATCGTATCCCCGGGATACGAAAAAAGGCCGGCGGCCTCGGAGAAGAAGGGACGGCCCCGCGATGACCGTCCCTTCTCCTCCGCCGGCGGCCTCGGAGAGGAAGGGACGGCCCCGCGATGGCCGTCCCTTCTCCTCCGCCGGCGGCCTCGGAGAGGAAGGGACGCCCCGCGATGGCCGTCCCTTCTCCGCCGGCGGCCTCGGAGAAGAAGGGACGGCCATCGCGGGGCCGTCCCTTCTTCTCCGAGGCCAAGCAAGGCACGATCCGATCGGATTGTGCCTTGCTTTCGTTAGGCGCCCAGGGCCAGCCTTGGCTGACTGGGGAACGAAGGTCTGGAACGTCCCCAGCCAGCCAAGCCTCTGGGCCTCCGCCCCGAAGAGAAAGCAAGGCACGATCCGATCGGATCGTGCCTTGCTTTCGTTAGGCTTGGGGGGCAAGCCCGGCTAGAGAAGGGAAGCTTCCCTTCTCTAGCCGGGCTTGCCCCCCAAGCCCGGCTAGAGAAGGGAGGATTCCCTTCTCTAGCCGGGCTTGGGGGGCAAGCCTAACGAAAGGAAGCCACGATCCATGGGATCGTGCCTTGCTTTCGTTAGGCTTGGGGGGCAAGCCCGGCTAGAGAAGGGAATCCACATTTCTAGGATTTCTAGGTTTCCTTTCGTTAGGCTTGGGGGCCAAGCCCGGCTAGAGAAGGGAATCCACATTTCTAGGATTTCTTTCAGTAGACTGACACATGTCTCTTTCACACCACACAATTACAGCATTTTTAACTACCATGGCTGCATCCTATCGAGCCCCATGATACATGTTTGGTGAGGCACTAGAGAAGTCTAAATACTTCACAGCACTACAAATCTCATGATTCTACAGAATGGAGCCATGGTAATCAAAGTTTTGTAACTGTGCAGTGTGAAAGAAACTACAACAATCCACCTAGAACTCAGACAGCTACTAAAAGAATACAGCATCCACACTGTTGCACTACGCATGTCCACCCAAAATGGCTGCTTTAGAAACGAGACCATACCACCTGTAATTTAGTATTCGTATGTCTTGACGCCTAAGAAAGAACTCAAGATGTTTCAAAAACTAACCACCCATTTTACTGACTTCTATAGCTTTTGAGCTGGAAAGACAGCTCACTTTTCTTCACACAGAAATAGATACTTAAAAATACGTACTTGGACTTCATCATCTTTTCGGATGGGCATAGAACGGACATTGTATTTCTGCCTCAATTCCTTGGACAGAGGAGAAGACATGATCTTCCTGCGAATATGAGATGGTGCATTGAAGTGCCGTTTGCGATTCTTGCTGCGGTCTGAAGTCACAAATGGATTGAACTTCATTTTGACTGGAGAAAAAAAAACATACATTAAATATTTATATACATACACTATTTGACACAAGCTTCTAAATCTCATGCATTTAACAACACTACAGCACTATTCGACCATTATGAATGTAAGGAAAATAAATGTGTATGGGCCAGAGCACTAGTGCCACTCTCTCTGCTGCCAGAGTGGCATCTGAAGAAGACTTTTGTGGATGCTCTCAGCGATCCAAAATGCCAGAAAATCTGCTTACTGATCAGCTTCCTGGATCACACGTTGAGTGCCCTGCAGAAAGTTGCCCATTGTGAAAAAAGGAGCGACAATGCAGGAGAAAAGGTAGCATGTTCCCCTCATGTGTTTATTTTCCCTACTTTGACAGCACTTGAATCAGGCCTCATTTAGAATACTTCTCATTTAAAACTTGATTCCCCCTCAACCACTGCACTGTTTCATGTTTCACACTGAAGAGGCTAACAGTTTTCACCCTAAACTATGACACGGAAAAAACAAATGCTGTCAAATATCTCCCTAAACTGTCCATCAAACACCTGTCAACTGTACTATTGCTAGTAAGAGCTCATGAAGATAAAACAAGAGTTCTTGTGTGCAAAATAATCCAAATTAAACATGATTATTGTCAAGTTTGGATTACTACTGTTATTGTTGTTGTGTGCCTTCGCGTCATTTCCGATTTCTGGCAACCCTAAGGTGAACCTATCACAGGGTTTTCTTGGCAGGATTTGTTCAGAGGGGGTTTGCCATTGCCATCCTCTGAAGCAGTGATTCCCAAACTTGTGGTCCTCCAAGTGTTTTGGACTCCCAGAATCCCTGACTACTGGCTGATGTGGCTGGAGCTTCTGGGAGATGAAGATCAAACACCTGAAGGACCCAAGTTTGGGAATCATTGCTCTGAAGGAAGGATGTCGGGGAAGCCACTCTTTTCAGGAGCTTCCTCAGGGCAAGGGCACCTCCACACAAGTTACTACTATGCTGCTGATTGACACTGTATCTACACTGAATAATTAATGCATGTTGACACCGCTTTTAAAATACTATGGCATCCTGATATTCGTAAAAACATACAAAAAGTTCTGGTCAGAACCGTTCCAAACACTCTGGGGAATCAAACCATGTGTAACATTGGTTTTAAAAAATACAAGGAATAAAAGTAGCACGGGAGAGGAGGACTCTACAGAGCAGAACCCACACTACAGAATTAATCCAGTTTGACACCGTTTCAACTGCAATGGCTGAATGGTATGGAATCCTGGGACTTGTAGTTCTGTGAGGACATTCAGCCTCCTCTGTCTGGTGCCACAATAAGTTACAAATCTTATGATTCCATAGCATGGAACCGTGGCAGTTAAAGCGGTGTCAAACTGGATTATTTCTGTAGTATGAATGCAGCCTAAGCTGCACACTGGAGCTGGCACAGTCATTGTCGCCCGCCTTCCATTCAACTCCAGCCTCAGCCTTGGAGCTTAATGCATTACGCTCTTAAAATGGGACTGGGCCCCTTTAACTTGCTGCATTCTGGGACTTGTAGTATAGGAAGAGTGCATTTAGAATGTCCAGCCAGAGAGCTCTCAAGCCTCACTGAACTACAACTCCCAAAATGCAACAGGAGGCAGTCTTAGCAGTGAAAGCGGCCTAGCCCTGTTTTAAGAGTGCGAGGGCCCTTGCTTCGAAGGGGCGAGCCTTACGGGCGAAGCGCGGCCCCTCCGCCTCCAATATAGGAGCCCCGCCGACACTCTCCCTTCCCTTCGGCTTTCCCCGCCGCCTGCAGCCGAGTATCGGTCCCCTACGAACGGATGGCGACGGATTCCGGAACCCTCCCCTCCCACGGCCGGCTCTTACCCGCTGCTACCTCGGCGATGGCCGCCCGGAAAGAGAAATCCCTCTCACTTCCGGTCCGACTAGTGAGACGACGACCATCTCGGCTCTCGCGAGAGCTGGAGCGTGGCAAAGCAAAGGGGTGCTTGCCACTAGCGCCACCCTGCGTCCTGGAGGGTGAAATGGCAGCAGGGCTGAAATAGGAGCTGGAATGAGAGGAGAGGCCTAGCAGCAGCCAGTGAGGCCTGGGTCGAGTGGTGTCACCTCTTTCTAGGCCAAATCCAGAAATAATCCAGTTTAACACCATTTTAACTACGGCTGCATCCACACTGGCGAAATAAGCCAGTTAAGTCTACTCTGGCTCAAGGTTATGGAATTCTGGGAGTTGGAGTTTGTTGTGGGGCCCAGAGCGGAGCTCTGCTCCGCTCTGGGCCCACAACAAACTCCAACTCCCAGAATTCCATAGCCTTGAGCCAGAGTAGACTTAACTGGCTTATTTCGCCAGTGTGGATGCTAACTATCATGGTCAGGGTGACCAAACGTCCTCCTTTTCCAGGACCCATCTTCCATTTCTGCTCAGGAGCAATTCTTTTGCAGTGAGGACACCTGGTCACCTTGGCCATGGCTCAATGCTATGGAATTCTGGGATATGTAGTTTTGTGAACTATTTTAATGCCACCTCTGTCAAGAGAGCTCTGGTGCCACAACAAACTGCAATCCCCAGGATTCCGTAGCACTGAGCCACGGCAGTTAAAGTGGTGTCAAACCAGATTATTTCTGTAGTGCAGATGCAGCCCTAGTCATCTCTCCCATCAGAGCAATATAACAAAGTTTGACACAATTCCATACACACTTAGAGTTCAATCTGCACTGCAGAAATAACACATCACACAAGGGGGGCAAACAGGATTTAAACGAGAGTTAAACAGGAATTAAACAGGAAATGCCTTATGTTTAACATAGGACATTTCCTGTTTAATTCCTGTTTAAATCCTGTTTGCCCCCTAGTGTGATAACATTTATGAGTGCTGTAGCTCCATCTTATGGAATCCTGGGATCTGTAGTTTTACAAGGTCTTTAGCCCTCCCTGCCAAAGAGTGCTGGTACTTCACAAAACTACAAGTCCGAGGATTCCATGGGATGGAGCCATGGCAGTTAAAGCGGTATCAAACTGAATTACTTCTGCAGTGTAGAAGCACCCAGGGTGACCAGATGTCTTAAGCCTAAAAGGAGGACAAGGCACCACAAAATGTAAGACATTCAAGACAAATGTGGGGCATTACAAAATAAAAGCTAAAAACACTCATATAAAGTCATGCTTTTCCTAGTCCTGCTCAAACCGGATAACATTTTGGAATCCCTTCTGTACTGAAATGTAGGACATGTTCTGAAAAGAGGAGGATATCTGGTCACCCTGGATGCATCCTTACTTACAGCCCCATTCAGTTCAGCAAGATTTATTCTCAGTGTGGACTCACGGATGGGATTTGCAAGCTTGGAAAAATCTGCTTTTGGAATTACAACTGGCAATGCTAGCTGGGAGGGGGACTCAAGGAAATGTAGTTCAAATGAGTTTTCCTAAGTTCTGCTAACAGGGTCCTATTCTACTACATGAAATAAACACAAACTAAGGTGCTGTCCCCCTTTGCACGATGGAGCTGCTGTATCCACTGTGCTTTCTGAATGTTTTATGAAGTGGTGTAGTTAGAATCATACAAGCCATTGTATGTTGGAGAAGAGTGCTGAGGATACAATAGACAGCCAAAAAGACAGACAAATTGGGTCCTATAACACAGTACGCCTGAACTGTCCCCGGAAACTAGGATAACAAAACTGAGGCTGTTGTACTTTAGACACATTGTGAGAAGGCACAATATATTGGGGAAAAAACCTTCTAGATGGATGGACTCTTATTAGGGAGGCCACGAGTATGAATTCACAGGAACTAAGCAGAGCAGTGGAGGACAGGGAGTCTTTCAGATGTCTCATCCATAGGGTCACCATGGGTTAAGATCAACTTGAGGGCAATTCACAACAATGCAAATAGTGGAGCCAGGGCCATGATTTTTTGATGAGCAGGAAATATGACATCTGCTGCCACCCACCTGGGACTCCCTTGTTCCTTCTCAGTTTGGCTGCAAATACCACTGTAGCTGGAAGGTCAATTTTCTCACCAACCTTTACCCCTACACCATTGCTTCTACATCCTCACTATTTTTACTCTTGAAGCAGTAGACCCCCCCCCCTCGTGTGGTTTTTATAAGGTTGGCTGGAGGAGCTGTGTATTAACACTGATTTGGGCAGGTTTGGCATAGATGGAGTGACACCTGACCAGTGGCAGAATGTAACTTTGTGCAAAAGACCCGTTTATTTTTGAGTAAAAGCACCTTAAGTTGGGCAATACACACGTGTCGTAGCTGACTGTGATTGTTTGATGGCAATTGTTTTTTTTAAAGGGGGGGCATGCCATTGTCATCTGTTGTGCAGGACTATAATAGGAACAGATATTTCTTGTTATCTGTAGGAACAAATCAGAAATCTAAAGCTCATTGTTATCATAATAGATCAGTAATTTGGCTGTATGATACCAACACAAATTAGTCCAAACACAAAATGCAATTAATCTGAAATTTATCAAAATTGCCAACAAAACCCAGTTGGTGGCGATGTTAGAAAAGAAACCTAGAAAAGTTCCAAAGTGAGAATGCTCTTCAATATGTCTAATAAAAAATTCAACCAGAGGCTTGTATGTAGTCTGCTTTTTTTCTAAATTATAATTAGAAAGACTTGTCCTTTTTTCAGTATAAAAAAGTAGAGCCATCCAGAACACAATGCCTACACAAGTATCATACAAATATTCAAATAAAACAAAACACACAAACAACACAAATGTATTATTTTCAACTTGATTTTTGCAAATGAAAAATGTATAAAATCCATCCAAACAAGATACAGGGAGTTGTATCAATCCAAATATTAAACAAGATCCAGTTTTACACCAAGGTAACAATTCATTTCATAAGAAAAATAGGGGGGAAATCTAGAGGTACAGATATCACTGTAAACGAACTGAGAAAAATCAGGAAAGGTGTGAAAAAAATCCATACTAACTTTAACAGACAAAAGTAACTTATCTTCCCAACACCAAAATATAGTGAAATTTTCAACAGACATGCCAGGTAGACTGAGGCTGCAATCTGGTATTTCTTTGCCTAAATGAGCCCCACTGAATTTAGTGGGATTTACTTCCAAATAAACATACATAGAATTTTACTTTGAAATACCTCTGGGTCAAAGTCACTTAGTCACAGTATATTAATCTGACATGTTTGTGTGTGTGTGTTTTTTAAAGGCAACCCTTATAGGACCACACATTGTTCAAACTACAGAATACTGCTTTTCCCCAGACTGTAACATAGACATTCCTAATGTATGTTTTCAGAAGTGCAGCAAAACTTGAAAAACACACAGCAGATGTGTATGCAGTTCTAGGTAATATAAAACATACAAAGCATGCAATATTACCATTTGGTTCATATAACAAAGAGCTATTTGAAGTCCATGGAAATTAACTGATGGATCCAATCCTAGCTCCCTATGAACCAGTATGAACGGTATTTTTTTAAAAAATTATACGTTGATTTTTTCCTACCTTCCCACTCTTCCTTGAGAGCTTGAACAATCTTATTTTCATTCTTGAGACTGAAATACATGTATCAACAGGAAAATCTCTGTGCAGCAGCTTTATTCTGTTCCTCACAGCACTGTGCCAATCTCTAAGGCATCAGTAATATGCCCTTATCCTCATGGTTATCAGCATGGTAAATGTTAGCAATGTACAATGATTTTAAAAGATAAGCAAGCCATTGAAGGTGCTGTGCAAATATTTGGATTCTTCATAGCAAGGGCTACATCCTATCTGTCCTGCATCTGTATAATAAACATGCCTTTCCTGCCCAGGTTACTTGAATTCTGGCTGAGTACTTTCTCCTTCCCTTCTTCAAATCAAAGGTTCTGCCATGGAAAGATACATACTCTTTTAAACAAATGCAATCTATAATATCCTGGTTTATTATGTTCATGTTTTCTGTTACTTTATGCTATCTGTAAACACTCAGACTGGATAGTCAGTTGCTGAAATAAAAATATTTTAATATCCCCAAAGTGTCAAAGAAATCAACCATTTTTTTATTTTTTATGGGGAATCAGGGATTGTTAACATTTAATCGATTTAACAGAAGAACATCTGTCCAAAGGAGAGCTTTTCAGGCACCTTCACCCAAATATTTGCCAGTCAGTCCCCCAACAATGCATTTGTATTTCCATTGAGGACAAATACTTCACAACAGATAATCTGATCTACTCTTTTTCTGAATTCATGCTAGTTTGCTTTTTAAATACAATTTAAGACAATGTGGCTGTTCAATTAGAGAACGTACCAAGAAAATCTGATTTGCATAATTAGCCATGACTTTTTTGCTATGGCTTCAGCACCTGTGAGTTTTTAAAAATAGTTTTTACTAGTCACATCCATACGATTTGGTTTTAAGAGATAGAGGTGACTAACATCAAAAAATCATTTCCAGAGGTGGAACACAGAAAATTACGTTCTTGTCTTCAAAAGACATGGAAGAGGGGGAGTGTGGTGAGGTACTTGGAAGACTAACAAATTTATTTTAGCACAAATTTTCATGGATTACAATCCTCAGGTGCACTGATCAAGTACTTTGCATATAATGTAGCACTCCATGAATGCATCTGAATAAGTGGATTGAAATCCACAAAAGCTAACGTTATGTCATAGTAGTGAAAGTAATACTAAAAAGAACATTAAAAGCAGAAAGCAGTAAGGAGTTAAGCTCAATGTGCTCTGAGATACTCAACTGCTTATTTGTTTAAAAAAGCCCAACATGTTTCGGCCTCAATGAGAAAAGCTCTTCTTTAGGGGCCTTCAGCAAAAATCACTTTGGCAGAAATCATTTAATATATATGGTAGTCAATGGTCCTGTGTTCTGGAATGATCTCGACTCCAGTGATTTCTGTTGAAGGTCTCTACAGTAGGCATTTTCTCTTTGAGGATGAAACATCCTGGACTTTTTAAAACAAACAGAGTTGACCATCTCAGTGAATCTTCTTACTGTTTTCTCCTTACAAATGCCACAACAGTTCCTCTCTCCCCCTTCCCTCCTTCTCCCTCCTCCCTTTTAGACTAACATGGTTGTCTTTCTCTCTTTTTTAAAAACACTTTGTTAATGAAGTAAACCTCCAAAGACTTAGGTTGGATTGAATCCTTAATGGGGGGTGTTTTGTTTTGTTTACAGCTTTAAAAAGCTATCAAAGAGCTAACTCAAAGTGACAATGTATCAACTAAACCCATTCAAAGGAGAAAATAGCAGTGGGCTTCTCATTCTTCGCTTCTTCCCACAGAAGCTGGCTGAGAGTTGCCTTCTGCCTACTGCATCTTTCCCAGCTGGATCTTCTTCCAGGCTTCAGAAGCAGTGAAAATGCAGGAGTCAAGAATCCCAGCAACAGTGAAAGTCCCTCCGATGATGGCACAAATCTGAGATGTGAAAGGAGAGAGAGAAAAAAATTAATGCTTGTCTTCCCACCTCCCCCTCAGGAATAACTAAGAAGGTCCTTCTCAGTCAGAATAGTTATTCCTGGTTTTTTGGTTTCTGTTTAGCTATTTTCAGAAGGTGTGTAGGCAAGGCTGAACATAAGGTTACTGACTGAACTAGGTGGAGATTTGAATTTTGTTTTCCACATCCATGTCTATCAATCTGAGCTGCTACTACAGGAAATGCCTTTTGGTAAACAGCATAGCATACTATTTTTGTACATCTGTAGACTTTGTAGACCAAGTCTACGAAAGCTAATATTGCAACTTCTTTCACTCGCTACAAGATCCCTTTGCAAACTATTTTTCTACATGTTCAGGTACAATACACTTCTGGCTTAATTCCCTTTACCTTACCTCTTGATTTTCTTACCTTTGTCCTCCTCACTGCTTTTGACTAGAATCTCACTGGACACATAGCATATAATTTCACAGCACCTATAAGATTGCCACATCTTGGATTAAATCACCATAGGGTGGTAACAGCTATTGCTGATGTTCATGTGTCCTCCTTTTCACAATTTGCTAAGTGTGAGGAAGTGTCGGGCAACAAATAATCACAACACCAGTGACAAAGCTTTGTGGAAATAACCTAGTTAGAGAAAGGGGGGGGGGGGAGGACAACAATCTCTCCTTGGACTCCCAGTATCTTACTTTTACAAGTGAACCTCCAAATGCTTCAGAATAGAGAAAGACATCCAGCTATAGAGGTAGAAAGCTAGTACTGTAGTGTACTGCACAGAGCTTCACACATATTTGTTTGTGGGACAGAAGCTGTGGGAGTGTTTGATGTAATGAGGCCAGGGCAGCTGGCTGAAGATGCTAAGAGAGATAGAGAAGAATATAGATGAGATCTTCAAGGATATGATAATGCTGCCCACTCACAGGGGAAGCAAGGGACATAACTGTGAAAAGGGACATAATTGTAAGGAAGAGGGAAGTAAACCTTTAGAAAGCCAGTTTGGGCAATGAACTGACATCCTCTCCTGAGATCTGATCTGTCGCACCAAGGACTTGCTTCTGCGGGGGTCTTAGTAGTGAGCAAACTAGTACAGAGAGACTGGTTTGTGCTAAGTTTGCTCATCTTCCTGGCTGATGTACAGGTTACAGATACCATGTACCATCTGGACTGGCTGGGGCAGGGGGAGTATCAGTGATCATAGTGCACTATGGACCAATTTAAATTGCTGGGTGCAATCTTGAAACCCAGGATCTCCAAGACTGAATCTCAGAAATACTACCTTACACAGCCAGCCAAAGAGGCAAAGGTGAAGGGACTCAAATGCATTGGTGATGTGTTAGGGGCTGTGGAATACCATGAGGTGGGATAAGGGAAGCCTACATAAGAGTCCTGGTCCACCAGGATGAGAATGGAACCAGACAGTTGATGGTTATTATTAGGAACTTAGCAGCATCTGGTCCATGTCTAATCACCCTTAGGGGATGAGGATAAAGTAATGTTAAGCCATGTACCTCCCATACTATACCTGTGCATTTGATTTTTGCGACCTAATGAATTTCATTTTATTAATTTCTGTCCCATTTTCTAATTTATATAAGTCCTTTTGAATACTGTTTCTGTCTTCTTTAACACGTTTTGTCACATGTTTTGTCTCAGCAGAAAATACACAATTATATTGTAATGCAGATTTTCTTTAAAAAGATAATCATGTGTCTTCTGCAGAGAGGGCACCAATTTTTCCTGCTCTTCTCCACATAGTTCTCTTAGCCTGTGACACAGAGATACATAGCTGCTCATGAGAACAGCAGCCAAGCTGGAAAAAGAACTGGGCAACATGAGTGGACAGGATTTTAATAGCAAATAACAGAAGTAGCAACAAGGAAGGAATTGGTCATTTTGATGTGTATTTTTAACTCAGAAATTATTTGTGTCCAGTGACCTCAGTGAAATTGGAAGATGCTTCCATAACAGAAAGTCAAGGCAAATGCATCCCCCCACCCCTCAAATCACAGCTGATATTCTGGGAAATGAAAACTACAAAAAAGTGTAGCAAGTCAACCTTTGTACAATTACTTTTTTAAAAAGAGCTGGGTTATAGCTTTTATGATAACTCTGCCCTATCCTCCATCTACCCTTTCTTCAAGAATGATAGAAAATGATTTTACAGGGCAAATGACGACAGAATGAGCTGGATAACCAACCCGTACGCATCAGCTGACACAGGAGGTTTTATACCACAAGAAGGGGAAATAAATATATTTTGTGCATCAAGGAAAGGAAAATATGACCTCACAGCAGCAAACACAGGATGAAAAAAATACGCAGTGAAAAAAATATATTCATTTGTACAGCTCTGTACTGCTGAGTGCTTATGACTCACACATACCTGGCATCTGCTCAGTCTCTACCTCCCCTGTATATACTTAAATCCCTTTGACTTTGGTGTGAGCAAGAACTAACGATAGAACCATATGGTGAGGAGAGGTGGAAAGGGGGAGGATTTTGTTTTGTTTTTAAACTCTTACCCAGTGGGTTAGCAATGAGTTCTGGCCGGCAGAACACTCTCCTCCTGCTTCTGCAGAAGAGTCTCCTTAGTACAGGGAACTGTAACCATGTTGGCCCCAGAAAATAAGAGATACTGTACAAACTGTTTAATCTGCTAAAGTCTTATTAATCAAAAGCACAAAAGTCCAATACTGTACATGGCATCATTGAACCTCATTTGGACCTGACTGCATATATATGTTGGATGCTGACAAGTAGGATGTGAAGCTGAAATGTTGCTGTGCATCTCATCATGTTGTAGTGGTTAGAATAAAAGAAAGGGGCTAAAGTCCCTGCTCAGCCACAGAAACCCACTGGGTGACCTTGGGCAAGTCACACTTTCTCAGCCTTAGAGGATGGCAATGGCAAACTGCTTCTGAATAAATCTTGCCAAGACAGGTTTGCCAGAAGTCAGCACTGACTTGAAGGCACAACACAACAACAATAATCCCATCCTCTGCTCCCCCAAAGTGAATGATCCTTTGGAACACAAGTCTTGCACCCCATGTTACCCAAAGGGGATGTCATTAATTGCAGGAAAAATGTCTCTCAACCTTGGTTTAGGCCTCTCTTCTCATTTTTTTCTCCATCAAGTAGAAAATAAGAGCTTTATACAGAAAGAAATTTTTTTTTTGTCATGGTTGTGATTCTAATAAGAAAGCAATGAGTATGAAAGATCCTGTCTTTACTATCCAATGTGGCCCTGAAAATTTCCTCTCCAGATAATGGATAAGTTATGCTAGAATTTCTCTCTTGATCCCATTACCAGCCACACTGTGAAAAACCTGGAAGCTCACAAGCCCTTATCAACTTGTTTTTTTTTAATCTTTATATTTTGATTTACAAAGTTGTGCACTTTGGGAGGCCTCCTCCCCCACATGAACAACCACTCAGGCATTCTTCACCATTTTCCTTCTAAAGCTAAAAAGCTTATTGGGTGAAATGGAGCGGTCCTTATCCCATCACTGACGCAATGATTGACAACAATCCTACCTGGTAGATTAGGGTTCAATGCTGCTCTGAGCTCCATTCAAGAAAAGCAGATCACAAACATAAGTGAATAAGTATCCTCTTCAAATCCAAAAGCAGGAGGCAATAAAGTAGTTAACTTCTCCTGCCTCCTTCTTGTTTATTGCTACCAGGTATGTGGACAAAGAAATCTTTATTTTTAATGACACTGCTCCTTACTCCACTTTTTTGTCAACAATTTTTTTGCATGCCAAAATCAACTTTTTGTGGGCATCTTAGAAGCATAATGGAAATTGCACCCAATATGGAAAATCCATACATTGCTGTTGTTTCTGCTATTACCAAATGAACACAAAATATCATATCAAAAACTTTCAGTGTTTCTGTGACCATTGCATGGGCACAGACTGACAAACAAACTGTTTAACAAAGAAGCGGCAGGTGCTCCTTCCATGGGCTCCTTTTGTAGCTTTTCAACCAAGCATCTGCTGCTTAACAATATCAAGGGTGCTTCTGAGGCCTGCCCCACTTGACAATAACTCCAGCTGCCACAAGTGGATAATCCCTGTCTGGGCTACAAGACTGTAGCCTCTTCACAGCAATGATGACTAGTTTGTCTCCTGGGCAACCATGATGCAGAAGGGTGCTGGAGATGCTAGCAAAGGCTGGGACAGCAGGGATGACGTCAGGCTAGAGTGCCACTGAGCTGGGTTGGAAGCGTTTGGGACCAAAACATCCTGTTGTACAGCAGTAGCAGCCCACAAACTGTTGACCCACAAGTCCATCTTCATACAAGTGGAACAAATTTGTATCATTTCTATCACTGAGAATGCTCTCTCCATCCTCAAATTTGACGTTCTGGAGTTCCTTATGTCTCTCTCAATATTTGGGTGGAAAATTTCCAGAAAGAAATAAAATAAGGTTGCTTCTGTTAAGTATGACTTATTACTAGGAGTGAGGCGAGACTCTACAAAAGGCTAAAGTCTGTCACCTGGATGAAGAACTCTGGCCTCAAAGTTGGGAGGCTATCTTATTCTGTTGGTGTCAAATGTGCAGAGTGAGGGCAGCATAAATGGATCATGGGGTTGAAGCAATATCAAGAAACAACAAAGGCAAATGAAAGGCAACAGTCAGACAGACCAGGTATAATTCACAGCCAGAGATTCACAGAGGGTCAGGATAGAGCAGGGCTAAGAAAAGAAAGGGATAAACAAGGAGACCCAGGGTATGGCATGACTAAGGACCTCTAAACTGAAGCTGCAGACCAGCCTGCCCAAGGCCTCTTACTGCTTCTTTCTAGAAGGGAAGCCCAGAGCCAAAGATGTTCACCTGCTCTCTGGTTAGCTTGTGCTTCCAGACAAACAATGGGAGTGGAGCACATGGTAGAGGGATAGTTTGGTTAAAATGATATATACAAAAAACATTCTGATATTGACTCCTCCTAGGAATTAAAGTTTCTAGAAATCTCACTGCTCTACTCTGAAAAATAGAGTTAAACAGCACTCCTATTGGCTTAGGTAGTATCTCTTAATTCCATAAGTAAGGAACACCAAAATAGATCTTAGCCTTGTTTGGAGTGTTGGAAGAATATGTCTGTATTTATTGGTCTCAATTGCACATCCCAGCAGCCCTAGTTCCCTGCCACCCACACCCTGGAAGCAAGGCCTCTAAACAAGGGAAGCCTGCTGAATGTGCCCTGTGATCTGGTATCAAGGACAATAAGGTTTCCCTATCATGGGGAGAGTCTTGGTACGCTCCTCGGGCTTTTCTCATCTCCTGCCAAAAGCATGGACTGGGAGAGGTGAGGCCAACAGCCATGGCCCCTCTCTCCTAATCTGGCATGTAAATCATGTGAAGAAAGAACACCTAAATTGGGCTTTATTCACTTGCTTCCATATTTCCTCACACATTTGTGGTTCCAGAGATTAATGTATGAGGGGAAGTAACAACACAGAATTTCCCTTAATGCCTGTGGTTTCTCATGACTAGTATAACCCATGCAATTCTAGAAACCCTTAAAATGAAAGAAACAGCCAGGAAAAAGTAAGTATCCCTCCCTCACAGATGCTGGTCCTCCCAAGTGTTTAGTGAAGCTCTAGGATATGGAAAGAGTCATTAATTTAAACAGAGGTTTCCACTGAGATTTGCAAGAATATTTAGACCACATATTATTTTATCAAATATAGATTATGACTGTATTTTCTTTTAGTATTTTAACAACTTGGTTCTCTAAATGGAAACTATAGCCTTTACCATGTGATGATTTCAATTTAAAGCATCTGGTTTACTTCCACTTCTTGAATGATATATAAGAATCCTGAAAAAGAAAGGACCTTATCAGACGGGAGGAATTTCTCTTTATTGCAAATGGAGCCAATTCGAATTCACATGAATTCCTATTGCATTCGGAATGCATTCAGAATGACTTCCCATTACCTGAAAATGACCCCCCCCATTGCCCGAAATTGCGTGAGATGCCTTAATTCGCAATAAGGTAAATCCCATGATTGCGTTCGGATTGCCATTGGATTATACTTCCAATTTCTGACGTCTGATAAGGTCCAAAGGTACACTTGTTGGAAAGTACAGCCAGGCTACTGTCTGCTGTAGTGCAGAATCCCGTAGTTCTGCCTTTCCATGTATATTATTGCACACATTTCTGTGCAAACTGCGAAAGGATTGATAGTGTCATTTGTGTAACCTTTTGTACAACACCACCACAAGTAAACTAGTGAAAAGCATGAGGCTGAAGAAAGCAAATTAGAGTCAGATTTAAAACCTGAATGAAAGATAACAAACTGCTTCTCCGGGTCCTGTTTCGGTGAACTGGAAGTTATCTCAACATATCCAAGTTTGCTGGGAATGCACAACAGACAATCTTATCAATTTCACTTGCAAGAGTCAAACAGTCCATCCAGGATTTCTCATGGCCAACACAGCTGGTTATCATGCAACTAGGGTGGAAGAATGGTGTTGGGGAGAAAACAAATCAAGGGGAACCCTATCTTTCAGCAATTAGATGGGGGGGGGGGGGAAGCCCTTCCAGTTCCCCTGAGCTCCTTTTGGCTGCAGATAGGTGAGACCTCAGTTCTTTCTGACACAGCTCTGACACACTTGGGAAAATATGAGACCAATAAAAAGAGAGAGACAAAAAATGATGGCAACTTACTGTTGTAATAAATCTGTACAAGGGCTGTCGCCTTTCTGTGTATTTCACTGTGATGGGACTCAGATCATAGCGAAACCAGATTGCTGGAATGATGCGCCCTGTATGGCTGTATGCTACATACTCCTAAAAAAAAAGGAAGCAGAACAAGGGGTGAAAGGCAACAGTTGTGAACGTCAGATACCTAAGAATACTCCTTCAAATGATTTCCCCTTTACACCTAATTCTTATCGTTCAAGACAATGGTTTGGATCCAGACTATGGATATTTATAGAATAATAGAATCATAGAGTTGGTAGAGATCACAAGGGCCATCCAGTTCAACCCCCCTGCCATGCAGGAACTCACAATCAAAGCACCCCCAACAGATGGCCATCCAGCCTTTGTTTAAAAACCTCCAAAGGTGACTCCACCACCCTCCAAGGGAGTGTGCTACACTGTCAAATAGCTCTTACTGTCAGAAAGTTCCTCCAAATGTTTAGGTGGAATCTCTTTTCCTGTAGCTTGCATCCACTGTTCCACATCCTAATCTTTGGAGCAGCAGAAAAAAGTTTGCCAATCCCCAATGTGACACCCTTTCAAATACTTAAATAGGGAACTTAGAAAAGACCCATTGCAATCAATGAGAGTCAAATTAGCAGTGAGTTAAACTTAGACTAAGTTTGACTTAATCTGGATCCTAATGACTTGATGTTTTAAGTGTTGTTTTCCTCTCCAGCAAAACAGTACTAATAAGCCTCTGGGCTTAGGAAAGAGAATCAGTCAGGCAGCCCTGTGAAATATGCACCCTAAAGCAGCACTGATCTTCCTCTCATCTTGAAGTTTCAGCAGCTAGAAGTGACAAAGCTATTTGTGTTTGTGTGTTCCCTGTAGCCAACCCCAGTTAGCAACCTGGCTGAAACTCTTTGGACCAGCTAAAGTTTTCTTGAGAGAGGTTAAGGTCCAAAACACACTGCAGAAATAATCCAGTTTGAGACCACTTTAATGGCCCTGGCTCAATGCTAGGAAATTCTGGGAAATGTAGTTTTGTGAGATATTTAGCGTTCTCTGTCAGAGAGCTCTGGTGCCACAATAAACTACAGGTCCAAGGATTCCCTAGCACTGAGCCACTGCCATGAAAGTGGTCTCAAACTGGATTGTTTCTGCAGCGTGTTTTGGTTTTAGTCATTCCATACACATCCCAAAAAATCTAGGAGAAAAATACTGACTGAAAAAGGCAATCAAAATTATCAAACAGCTGGAATAACTTTCCTATGAGGAAAGTTTGTGACTCTTTAGTTGACAAAGTAAATGGCACGCTAATGGTGTATGTACACAGCATGAAGTAAAGAGCTCTGGTGCCACAATAAACTACAGTCCCCATAATTCCCTAGCACTGAGCCAGGGCAGTTGAAGCCCTTTCAAACGGGATTATTTCTGCAGCATGTTTTGGACCTCTGTCACAAGATTTTAAAAAATGTACAAATATTCTCATATACAGCAACCCATCCAAGCTTTTACTGCACATTGCTGCAAAAGAGGAAGCAGAGATGAGTAAATATTCTTTTGGTGCCATTTTCCCATTTGATATGTGTTCCCATTTCCCATCCTGCTTCTGCTTAATGCAAGTATTCTGCATTAAAATCTGCATGAAGGTTATATTGAAGTACAGTACATAAATGAATAAGCATGGCTAAATATATTTCATTTTAAAATGTGAAAGTATAAACATATTTTTATATATTTTGATTTTGACTTTTTTTAGCAGAGCACTACACTGGAACATCTGCGAAGCGTGAAAGCTGATGGATAGATCCAATATGGAAAGATTCAATGGCCCCATTCACACTATGAAAATACCCAGTGTATAACCGGGTTATCTTCATGGCATTCACACTTGCCCCAACTGCACTCGGTGAGTTTGGGGCAGGGAAGCCAGAAAACCCACTTAACCCAGTATATTTGATACCAGGGGTTTTCCCACGTCTTTTTTTTAAGAGCTGCAATGATCTGCACCTTTGGTAATGTGAGCACGCTACCAAATTAATTTGGGTAGTGCTGCATTGTTCCCAGCAACAGAGGCACCTCCATTTTAAATTGCTCCAATGGCATGTGTGAATGGCAACAGGATTAAAATGCCACGAAGAAATTGACGAATGGAAAATATAGTGGGAACACCAATCAAGTATTGCATCACCACAAAGATCCAGATCTCCTCGGGACAAAAAATAAGTGTGAGTGCCCCCAATATCCACAATAGTGCAGGACACTGTGTGTTGGAATTTGCAGAAAGGAAAAAATAAAAATCAAATTCCCAAGCAGCCCTAGCAAGCAGATGTAGAAGCACCTTTTTATTTTCACTTCCCTACTTTTCCAGCAGGGGCTGCTATTGCATTCAGTTCAAGTGCAGCGCCGAGGACAGAGGAAGAGACGCAGTGGAAATGGGAGTTGCAGTTGAAGACCTCTCCAGTTAAGGTTTCTTGAAATGAACTGAGTTTTTCTAGAAAAATATGTGGTTATCATTACCTTATTAGCTACAGTATATTGGTATGAGTACCGTTGTTTACCACTCATGTCTTCATACACCGTGGGGACAATCTTCAGTATATAATCGTGGGATGCAAGAGCTGTGTGAACAGGGAGAGAAAAAACAAACAAACAAGATATGTCCATATTAAAAAAAAAATGAAAAACCACACTACAGAAGCTTGATTGGTAACACCTGCACAAAACAGATGGATCTGGAAGCACAAGTCTTGAATCCAAATTGGCCTACTCATCCTTAGCAGGGCCCAATGCACTTTAATCTTGCTGCATCTCTCTCAGTACAAGAACCCATATCTGACCTTTATTAAAAATGCTTCAGAGCCATCATAACAACAAATGGAATTTTTGGTCAGTGTTGCTCCCTTTACTTGGAACCTCCAGTTGTTCCACAGCACTCACTGCATCTTTGCAATCTATTGTAAAAGGCTACATTGGCCAGACACTGAAAGAACCACTGTTATCTGGACTGTACATAACCCTACATAGGTCCACCAAAAAGTGTTTAATGTTCATTTATGATGCACATAATGCACAATGAACATGGAGCAATGCATAACAACTTTCCATACACACAGTCATTTTGACTGAGTATGCACCTATTTAAGTATTAAATATATATTTTTGGTAAAAGTCAAGTCTGGAGCAGAATTTCTACTTGCTGTGACAGACAGACGGGAGCAGGGGTGCTTACGACAATGTCTATGGAAAAGGAGCCTTTGAAATAGATTTTCACAGAGGAGAGAGGGGAAGTACTCTATCACAACAAGGGAACAGTGGAGCTAGAATAAGTACAGTGCAGAAGGTGCTACATCCCCAGTTAAATCACACTCATGACAGCCAATGAGTGAATACAGAGGAAGGAAATGCCAAGGATTGAAAGGTGGCTCAGATCAGGCTGATTTCCTGGCTATGACCTGAAAGCCCTTGCAGTTCAGCTTTTCATCGCCCTGCCTGGTTCCTTTCTGTGTTAAGTCGGTAAGTTTCTAATATTTATGTGCTTCTTTTCTGTTAGATGTCTCCAAAGCAGTTAACAGTTAAATACAGTCAAAATTGTAGTGCTAAACAACAATTAAAAGAGCACAATTTTTAAAAAGCAATTAACACAAAAATAATGAGGATCCAAAGACAAAATAAAGTCAAGGAATAGCATACAGCAAAACAAGTAAAACAAGCAGGAGTGTAAATCAGTGACATTTCTTGGTGAACGTAAAAGTACCTGAATAAGAGGATGCCTTACAAATCTGATTGGGTTAGGCAAGGTACTACTACCACCTAATTGTTTTGTCTCTAGGCTGAGGGGCAGCCAAGCTTGTGAAGCTGATCTTAAAAATGGGACACACAACAGAAGGCAGCCCTTTATGACCCAGATCTGCATAACTTAAGTAGGATCAGGTCTCTAGTAAGAAAACACATTAATAGTGTAGGACACTTCTATATTTGTTTTTGTTTCCTATAACTTTGATTACAGAAGAGCAAACTTTTGAACTGGAACTCTCCTATCACTGTGAAAAAGGAATGAAATCCAATTAATATATGCCAAGTCCCTCTGTCACTATTACATGAGGATACGAAAAACTGTCTTATGCAGAGTCAGAAAACTGGTCCATCTAGCTCAGTTGTGTCAACTCTGACTGGCTGCAGCAATCCTGGGTTTCAGGTAGTATTCTTTTCCTAACTCTGCTTGCAGATCCGTGGTGGATTTCCATCCAAATTTTAACTGGCTCTGGCCTATCCAGTTTTCCAAAATCAGGCAAGATCAGATTAGTCATTATTTTATTAACATTATTAGTATTACTACCAGGTATCCAAAGTGATACAAATAAATTTTAGCTTCTAAAGGTATCTCTGATCAAGGGTATTATTTATTTATTTATTTATTTAACTGTAACAGGCAAGGTCCTGAAAGGATAGAGAGGACACCTACGGTTTGAGCTGAGCTTGTCTGCTCCCTCTAGTGCATTGAAAGCGCCATGAATATTCTGGACCTGGAAAGGGAAAGAGCACAAAACATACTTAAATGTGTAATTTCATGATTCAACGGTAAACTATTTTGAACACTGAATGCTTCTACGCTGCAAATGGAGGCAGAAAGTAGGAGAGAGAAGGAATCTGTGCAGGCCTCACTACACTGCATATGTTACTTTGATGTTATCATTCATTCTCACTGAGGAACAACTTTCCAAATTTCACAAATGAAATACCCTACACTTCAGCCTCAGCAAAAGTATATGCCTCTAGGAAATTACCCTCTTAATCTGCTTCTGAAGGTCTAGACTGGATAATATTTTAAAAATGAAAACAAAGGTAAATGCTAGGTAAACTATTAAAAAAACTTTGTTAAAGTTCTGTTTGATTAAAAGTAAATTAAAATCTACAAAATATATCACTCAGTAGGACTCATATCATTCACATTTGGTGTAAATTGCTTCTCACTCATATCTTCTGTTATTATACCAATAGTACAAGAAACACAGGATGACAAATATAAAACGATGGCAAAGCTGGGTTTTTCATCCTACCATTGAACTTAGTAGCAATTCAAGAGACCTTATTCTGTACTAAAGTGATACAGCATCAATTGAAGGATTATGCAGAGTGATAACTGCAACTCTTGTCCTTCCAGAATCTCATGCACTAATGTTCTCTGTAAAGAAGCAGCATTTTGCTCATTTCTATGGGCTAAGAGACTCTACCCTCACTATGGAATCTATGCATCATCTTGTCTGAAATATGCCATTTGCCATAATAGAGCAGTGTTACTTTAGGACAGGATTAGATTAAAATCTGTATAGCTTTCAAATATCCAAGCATGTCAAAAACCTAAAAGCCCCCCCCCCCCCAGGTCTCAGGAAATGGAATTGTCTCAGGTGCATTTATCCAAGACAGAGACTGCATAACACACCACATGTATATCATTTGAGAAATTATTAATGCTTTATGGATATGAACACTTTGGGCTACATCATCCAAAATCCCAAATGATAAAGGAAAGACCATAATTCAGTGTTAGAATACAAGTCTCAGGTTCAGTCCCAAACTTCTGTGCATGAAAACATGGCTAAGACAGCAAATTATGTGAAAGCACTGGGAACTTAGAGAACTTCTGAGGGGTGCGATGTTATCAGTATGCTGATGACACTCAAATCTATTTCTCCATGTCTCCGACTGTTGCAGTGAAACCAATTTGGAAGGTTAAGACATTCAGGCCAAGAATGGCATCTCTTCTCTAAATGCCTGCCCGGAGTTGGTAATGGGCTGGATGAAGGAAAGACTCAGGCTGAATCCAGAGAAAACGGAGGTACTTGTGATAGGTTCCCCTAGCCCAGGGATGGAGATTTGCCAACCTGTCCTGGATGGGGTCACACTTCCCCTAAAGGACAAAGTTTGCAGTCTGGGTGTACTCCTGGACCCGTCCCTCCAGCTGACTTCACAGGTGGAGGCGACAGCCAGGAGTGCGTGGTATCAGCTTTGGCTGATACGCCAGCTGCGTCCCTTCCTGGGCAAAGAGGACCTTGAAACATTGATACATGCACTGGTAACCTCTCATTTAGATTTCTGTAATGCGCTCTACATTGGGCTACCTTTGTACCAAGTCCGGAAGCTTCAGCTGATCCAGAATGTGGCAGCCAGGTTACTTAGAGGGGCATCAAGAACAGATCATATCACCCCTATATTAAAATCATTACACTGGCTACCGATTAGCTTCTGGGAGCAATACAAAGTGTTGGTCGTTACCTTTAAAGCCCTATATGGCTTGGGCCCGAGTTACTTGAAGGAACGCCTTTCCCTATACAATGTGCCCTGCACTCTGAGAACAACATGGAAGAATTTGTTAGATTTTACTAACACAAGACTTATATCAACTTCCCAAAGGACATTCTCTGTGATTGCCCCGAAACTTTGGAACGATTTGCCGGAAGAGATCCGTCTTATTACCACCTTGGATGCTTTTAAGAAAGCACTTAAGACGGATCTCTTCCGGCGGGCCTATCCACCCGATTTACTCTAAAGGACCAGAATCAACGGTGACAAAATGATAGAATAGATTAGACTAAGGACTGAATTATAATTGTTTTTAACAAAATAATAAGCCTTATTGAATTTTAAACTGTATATTGATTCTAACTGTATTTTAACACTTGTTGGAATCCCACCTCGATCCAAAGGGAGAGGCGGGAAATAGAAATAAATAAATTATTATTATTATTATTATTATTATTATTATTGGAAGAGATAGTAGTATGCTAGACAGATGTAGAGTCTCCTTGATACAAATCATCACTGCGACAAGATGGGAGGAGTGGACGGTGACTGTTTTCTTTATGTCATAATATTTCCAAGAGGGGAAAACAAACAAGGGACTGTGATTACTAGGTATGGGAGGGTGGATATACAGACATGAAACTTCAGGATGGTTCACATTTAGAATGTGTACAGGCAGTGTGTGTCCTCTGAAACCAATTTGGAAGGTTAAGACATTCAGGTCAACATCTGTTTCAAGGGTGTGACTGAACATTACATAATGGGATCTTGGCTACTAACCATTTACTCTTGAGACATGGAGGAAAACAGAGACTTCCAAATCTTGGATCTTGAAAGCTTCTAAATAATGCTGCTGGTTCAGTAATTATATTTGGGCCTGTTTTACTACTTCTAACGTACTGTACTTCTGATGGTTACATTGTATGTTATGGTACATTACTGTTATAGACTCCCTTGGGGGTGCAGTGTTGGCCTCAAAGTTGTGAAAAATTGAATGACATTAATTTAAACTAGAGTTTTATAATGAATAATAAGTGAGGTTTCTGGATTTAAGATAAAAAGTTCTACAAACGTATTTCTACTACAGCCCTTGACCACAGAATCATAGAATCATAGAGTTGGAAGAGACTACAAGGGCCATCCAGTCCAACCACCTGCCATGCAGGAATTCACAACTGAAGCACCCCAACAGATGGCCATCCAGCCTCTACTTAAAGACCTCTAAGGAAGGCGACTCCACCACACTCCAAGGGAGTGTGTTCCACTGTCGAACAGCCCTTACTGTCAGGAAGTTCCTCCTAATGTTGAGGTGGAATCTCTTTTCCTTCAGTTTGCATCCATTGTTCCGCGTTCTAGTCTCTGGAGCAGCAGAAAACAAGCTTGCTCCCTCCTCAATATGACAGCCCTTCAAATATTTAAACATAGCTATTATATCACCTCCTAACCTTCTCTTCTCCAGGCTAAACATCTCTAGCTCCCCAAGGTGCTCCTCATAGGGCATAATTTCCAGACCCTTCACCATCTTAGTTGCCCTCCTTTGGACACGCTCCGGTTTCTCCACATCCTTTTTGAATTGTGGTGCCCAGAACTGGACACAGTATTCCAGGTGGGGCCTGACCAAAGCAGAATAGAGTGGCATTATTACTTCCCTTGATCTAGACGCTATACTTCTATTGATGCAGCCTAAAACAGCATTGGCCTTTTTAGCTGCCGCATCACACTGTTGACACATGTTCAGCTTATGGTCTACTTGGACTCCTAGATCCCTTTCACACATACTTTCATTCAGCCAGATGTCCCTCATCCTGTATCTGTGCTTTTCATTTTTCCGCCCTAAGTGCTGTACGTTACATTTTTCTGTGTTGAATTTCATTTTGTTAGCGTTGGCCCAGCTTTCTAGTCTATTCAGGTCATTTTGAATTTTGATCCTGTCTTCTGGAGTATTAGCTACTCCTCCTAATTTGGTGTCATCTGCAAATGTGATAAGTATGCCCCCAATTCTGTCATCCAAGCCATTAGCAATAGCAATGATCAGACTTTCAAGACTCATAGGGAAAAAAGATGATGATTTCTATCCTGCCTTTTTTCCAGTTCAGGACACAAATCAGCTTACAAGTCACAGCTTTAAAAATTCACAAGATATTCACAAGATAAAAAAAATTAAAACAAGAGTAAACAATATTTTCCCCAAAACAGATTAAAATAAGTATCATTATGCACACACACAGACCAAAAAAAAAAAAAAAAAAAAAAAAAAAAGAGTTTGCTTGTTTGCAAGAAAGTAGGAAGAGTGCCAGTCTACCTTCTCAGGGAAGAGAATGCCAGAGCTTGGGAACAGACATTGGGAAGATACATAGTAGTAGTTTGCATGCAGAAAGCCCCAAGTTCATTTCCTGACATCCCCAGTTAAAAGGATCTCAGGTGTTAGGGATGAACAAGGTCTTTATTTGAAATCCTGAAAAGCTGCTGGTAACAGGAGTGAGCAGCCCTGGGGTTACTAGACCATTAGGACTGACTCTGAAGCTGCTCCTTAGATTCTTCTTATAAGAATACAAGCATTTCTAAACTTGAGAATTTCATGGAATCCCGCCTCTTAAGATCAACAACAAAACCAACATATGGACCCTTCAGGTGTAGCCAAATAAGGATGTTTCAGAATGTATCCACTCAACACAGGATGTTGATAAAGCGGTCAGTATATAGTTTGTCCTAAGGGCAAAATATAGTGGTATCTTTTTGGAGTCATGGGTCAATTCTTCCCATGCTCCCTACAAGACTGTATTTCTTTCCCCAGACAAAATAATAGCAATCTCTTTCCCCACTACTAACAGAGAAGGTTGTAACTGTACAGTAAACAAGGAATGCTCTTCCTTTGCTTCTAGGTAACCTAACCTCAGAGAGCAGATTGCCTGTGATTTGCCTCCTAAACCTTCCTCTCCAAAAAGATGATGTTGGGGGGTAGCAGATGGGAAGAGAAATTAGGTAATGGGAAAAAAACAGAAGTGCCATACAAGTCGATATACAATTGGCATGCATGAGTTTGTGAGGTCCGAATCAGCAGGCCTGAGCTAACACCACTAAAAATGCGATTACCTGCCTTCCAATCCCAAGCATAAAAAATTATATTCATTAGGAAATTCTTTTTCCAAATCCAGGCTTCAGAAGCTCACAATGAATTGCTTAATCAAATCCTTTCAATTCTCCCTTTGTGAAAGACAGAAGGCTAACATAAAAACAGATCTAGTGAAGGAGCAATTGTACAACAGAATCCAAATAAGGAGACATTTCACTGCATGGTATTGGTGAAACTAGGACTCACAGCTATGAGATATTATTTGGTGTTTGGTTGTTTGTTTGATATATTGAGGCAAATGACATTAGTGGATCCCTTTAGCACTAGGTGTCCTCATTATTTAACACTTTCTGGAGAAAAAGCAGAACTTGGAGATTTTTTGGTCTACAAATCCCAGAATCCTGTATTCAGGATGGCCCATGGCTGTGCTGACTGAGGGATTCTAGGAGTGCAAAACCAAAAAGGTCTTGTTGCTAAGCTCTGGAGAAAACAGAAGGGATTGTATGTCTCTCATATTTCATTATTAGGCTGTGCTATAGAAAAGATAACAGCTATGACTTTCACAAAGATTGAAACATGGGATGGGCAGGGAGAAAGAACTTCCAGACAGCACCCACTTTATTATACTGGCTCCAGAGACTCCCTTTTGTCTACAAAGGCTGGACAGCAAGTCCTAGAAAGCTGTGCTGTGGGGGAAGAGGGATGCAGTTGCAGCTCCTGATAGCACCTTCATATTGAAATGACAAAGGATCTTCTACATATATGGCATGGGACTCCTTGGAATAGCTAATACTCAGTCACCTCCATTTCCTAATTCAATCAAAGCAAGATTATGTCACATGCCTGTAGACTACTGGGAGCTAGAGTGTTTTAGTGTCCACCATATATCTTTTAAAGTTCCCCTACAAACCTCATATTAACAAACAACCTTTGCTAAGCAAAAACAAATTGGCTTTGCTTTTCTTCACCTGGAAATCACCTTATTCAGACTGTAACACTCTTTTGGGAATCGTTCTTATGTACAGTACTGTATAAGCTTTTTAATACCAGATATTAACACTTCCATGAGCAGCTTTGCTGGGATACATTCAATCTGGTTGACTCCTTAACTCCAGGATTATGTATCTCTTCTGCTTCTGAATCCCTGAATTCTAGATGATTCCAGACAAGATCTTCACAGGAAGAGCATATCCTGATGGAGTCTAGACTCTGGGCTTTGGATGCCCCCTTCTGTGCACGCTTACACCCAGTGCTCTCCAGACAGTAATGCAGTCTCCTTTTCTCCTTCTCATTTTAAATTTACTCTCATGCTAAGGTTCCGCTCCACCACTTCCCTGTGTTTCAGATACTGCATCAAGAAGGGAATGTATAACTCTCCCCGTCTCTTTCTCAATAGCTTCTCAAGTTCTCTTCAACAATTCCTTCTACATCCCCCTACTCTTTTTTGCTGGAACAACCACTAAATTGACGTTTTTCTTATTCTTAGTTAATCTCCAATTCTGCAAATATTCTGATTCTATCTCTTTTGCTCCTCCTTCAGGTAACTCAGAGCAGCAATCTATAACATTTACATCTCTCCATTTCTGAAACAGCTGCTCTGGACAAACAGTAATTAGTCCTCTAACAAAATACAGTCAGGGGCACAGATATCAAAGGTTCCCTCAGTGCATTTAAGCTACATCCCTAACCACCCCAGTTATTTGCTTTTGGGGAGTGATTGATTTCCTAGACATGCAGAAGTAGTTTAGAGATACAGAGATGTCTCTCAAGTTAGAGTGGTAACTGGGACAGGAGAGAAATAATGACTTCCTATGCTTCAGCAACCACAGTTAACTGGAGTTCTACACTAGCAGTTTTCTGTGGTCCATGTGTATACTCAACCAGATTTTAATATACAAAGGGATCTTCTAGCAACTTTGAGACTAACAGTGTGAAAGAAATTGTAGCATAAACTTGCATTTATCAAAGCAAAGCAATATGGTATATACATAGAAAAGAAATACTTACAGATACCTCTTACTGCATATAAGCAAACATTTTACCAACCCTAGTTGCATGCTTTTATTTATTTAAATGCTTTAAGGCATCTCTTCTACCAGATGTCCACTAACATATGCCATTCCTAAGACAGCATGCGAGTATATGCTCACACAAGCACACATTGAGACTAAGAAGACATAGTGATATCCAAGTGATACACTTTGTCTGACAATCTGAGAACTAAAGTGTGCTTTGAAATTCAACTTTGTCTGATGATCTGAGAACTAAAGTGTGCTTTGAAATTAAACCAACAGTTACCATGACACAGTGCACTCATATAGATGTTTGGAGACAGTCTCTTCCAGTTCTCCAGTTGATTCAGATTTCCATCTTGCTTGTGAAAAAAACATCGTGTACCTTCCCTAAACCTCTGGTCTGGACTCTCTTGCAGGGAGATTACAAAAAAGTATGTGTGTGTGTGTGTGTGTATATATATATATATATATATATTGGAGGCACAGGCATTTGTGGAGGCAGGATCAAGGGTAATGAAATGCCTATGCAGAGGATCCAAGACTGCAGAGATTATGGTTTAAGAAGCACAGCTAGTATGCATGGTGAGTAGGCGTGGACAGAAAAAGTATTACTTCAACTGTATGAAAGTAGGTTACGAGAGGTGGAGTGCAATTATCCATCCCCACAGAGAAACCAGGAGTTACATAATGTTATGCAGCTCTTCAGATGACACCAATTACAATACTAGGCAGGCATATACCTTTCCTCAGCCTGTCCTGACCTAAGTGAGGAGAAGTGCCAAATGAAACCTCTTTTCCACTTTGATCTCTCAAAGAGGAGCAGGGATAGAGAAAGATTAGGGACAGACTTCCTTAATCTGGTATTCTCTAGCTGTGTTGTATTACCTCCCACTATGCCCAACTAAGCATGGCCAAGGAGGACTAGACTGGCAAGTGATAGGGTATAGCATACAATGGACAAATCCTTGTTATCCAAACCTGCACTGTTGAAAACAGCAACTACACATGCCCAGGGGTACTACTTTCACAGGTGGTACTAAGCCAACACACATACACATATACATCACTGGCTCTGCATTGTCAGGTTAAGCTCAAGATGTTCAGACAGGGAGTCCTTTTATACTACACAGTTACAGCATTATCATTCTATTTTAAAGCAGTTGCATTCTATGTTTGGCCAGAGGAACCAGAGGAGCTCTCTGGCTGAGGATTCTAAACTCCCCACCCAAACTGAAAAACCCAAGATTTTCACACGATGTTGCCATGGCAGTTAAAGTGGTATCAAAGAGCTATATTTATACAGTGTGAAAGGACCCAAAATCTCTACAAGGATAAATACCAAGATGCAGAGTTGGAATAGAGATATGTTATGCTGGATTAACAGCACACCATGTTACACCTGTTCTAGAAGGGCTATGCATTTTTCTACTCTCTCCTCCAACTTGACCATTTGTTTCCATGCCAAGCACAAGCACCTAAGGCAGAAATAAAGCATCCAACCAATAAAAAGAGGGAGAAAGAGAGCAGATGGCGAAAGGCTGGCTGCATATACGTGGAATGTGTCATCCATTAATACCTACTCTTTTCAGGAAAGGCAATAGCTCCATTCATACCCTAAATGCACAACTGACCAGAAAGAAGTGTTATGAATTTCACCACACATTCCCATGATCAGAAAGAAATACAGATCACATAAAAACACTTACAATGTGTTCCTACAACCAGCCAGTACAATGCAGCTTACTCAAAGTGCCCAAACTTGTTACGGCCAATGACTCTGAAAAGTACATGAAACCAGCATGAAAACTACAGTCAGCTTGCACTGGCAAATGTGAATGAGCAGAGAGTGAACTGCATTGACTGAAACAAGTGCTTCCAACATGTTAAAATAAATAATTAAGGAACAGGATATAGCCTTTGAGTAGATTCTGTTTTCTTTAACATGTTTCAATGTACGGGCTTTTTTAGAATGCCATCCCCTATATGACATAATTCTTTCCTAGATGAGGCAGCCTGTTTTGTTTTCATCTTGCTCCACCCCTGCTTCTTTTCAGCTGTAAACCAGTATCCCAAATTGCACTTAATTGCATAATAACCTATTTCAAGCAGCTGTATTTAACAGACAAGAGGAACACACACAAATGTGCTCACTCTAAAGCACCTGCATTGTGCAAGTTACAAAACCTGCACAAGTTACAAAACCTGCACAAGATGGGAATCCACATGCAAGTGGATTCCCATCTTACAATACATGCGTATGTACATGCTGATCATATATATTATTGTGTTAAATATGCAACAGAGTGGATCTTTGCCCAATACTTTCACCTCACACAACAGATATTGAAATGACATACCAAGCTGATAATGCAGTCTCTTCCCATTTTACCATCTTTCTTGCCACATAAAGCAATTCAGCAACAAGACAACCAAGGATTTTAGCAACTATGTTTCTCTTCTGCCCTCTTAAACTGTATTTTTCAAGACTCACCTGTAACTTGTCACCAAAGGAAAGTTTGTGGATGACATGTGTCATGTCAGGATTCTGAGGCTGTGCAGTGGCACTGTGTGTTGAAACATGAAAGTTGCCTGGAACCTAAAAGCAGCAGAGAGTTCAATATTGGTTAGAATTAAAGTTCTTAATATGGAATGAGCTGTATAGTGGGAAATACACAGCTAAGACTGAAGATTTATATCGTTTGGACCTTTTACATCTAGAGCCAACCAATGCCTGATGTTCATGTTAAGGACTAAACAAATCTATGATGCCTGAAGACCAATCAAATGGAAAAAAGAGGTCTGCAGCAGACTATTATAGATGAGTACTTGAAGAAAGCCCAGGTGAGGAAGTCAGTTTTAAAAGAATAAACAAACAAATGAATGACTATGCATATACAAATTATCAGATTCCAAATGTTATGTGTTACAGATAGAAGCACATTATAAAATGTTTTAATACAAACACTATTACAAAAAAGCAGTGAAGGGAGAGGGACCAAAAGTGTGTGTGTGTGTGTATCTGTATGTGTAGGGAACATGTTTTCAGGTTATGGCTTCTAACCCAACACTGGCCATTTACACTATTCTGCAAATGAAGGAAAACTACACTGAAGTTGGCCACAGTTAGTATCCATCAGTCTAAATCATTAAACCTGATTTCATATGGCTTATTTCTTTATTAGTAGTGCTTGTACTACTAATATATTTTATTCTACTTTATTAGTTGTACTTGCACTCCTGCTGATTACAGTCCATTTTATTATAATACTGCATGATGCTCTGAGTACTTTTTACTGAAAACTAGCACATACAAGATACTTTATTATTAATAAAAAGAACTATAGACTAGGTGCTAAGTGCAAGTAGTCTTCCTCTCTAACCATCACAGCCAAGACTAAAGAATTAGGCAAAATCTGTTTCCAGCACTGTCCCCTTCACCTGCTTCGTCAGGCTGCACTGGGACATTTCAGTGTGACTAAGTAACATGATATCACTTCCGGCCACCTTTTTGGCTATTTTTTTTTCTTTTTTCTTTTTCTTTTTTTTTCCTTTTTCTTTCTTTTTTTTTTTTTTTGGGAGGGGGGAGGTTTGGGGGCTTGAGGTAGGAGAAGGGAAGCAAATTGCTGGATTTTAAGGTGGTTTTGTGATTTTTGGCTTGAATTCAGGCACGAAAACAACAAAAAATTAACTGTTGTTAATTTTAATAAGCCCTGGTTTAATTTAATTTTAAGGGGTGGGTGGGTGGGAAGAGAGATGATTGTCATTTTACTCTGTACTTTTAAACTCTTGCTGTACCCCTCTCCGAGTATTTCATTAGAGAAGCGGGTTATAAACATCATCATCATCATCATCATCATCATCATCATCCCAAAATCGGTCTGAATTTAAAATAAATAAATTTGGTACCACACTAAGGGGTCCCAAAGGTCGCCTATGGACCACAATTTGCTTGCCACTAGCCTAAGGGCTCTCCGCTTATACTCTTTCCATCCTGATCCAGCATTTCAGTTCCAGATCCAGTGCAGATCCTGTGCATTTCTTTTTATTTCTGAAGTTCACACAGCAATGAGAAACACAGGAATTGTTCACAAGCCAATGTTTCCATCAAGCAGCAGCTTAAGACCCTTGCTCATACATTGATCTGCCAGTGGGGAAGATTCCATTCAGCCCATCACTCTTGGCAGTCTTCTTTCTCAAGCAGATCCTTGCAAGCATTATAATTCTGGTCTGTTATTCTCACTCCTAAGTGCAAAACTGGCTAGTCAAATGGGTTCCTGTGCACTTTGACTCAAGTAGAAATTGTTTGTGAAAAGCAGCTCAAAGGAAGAGTCCCAACCATGAAATACCAGCTTCCTCCTTCCTGAGCAAATACATGATGGGGAGGGCCCTCAACAGCTTGTCACTTGACAGAATGGGATGCAATGCCTACCTTGTAAACTCATCTACTCATCATAAACATTCCATCTTGCCATTGTTCCTAGCAAACAACTTCTTGGATCCACATTACTCCCAATATCTGTCTACTTCTGCCTTACTATGCCTGGAAGAAAGTTAGGAGTGTTTTAATGCAAGACAATAGCACATGAACCAAGGGCCTGTTTGGGCAAATAATGTACTTAACTGCATGAGTGAACCAAGGCAAGACCAAGGCTTTTTCCATTATAAACCTTCCCAACCACACACACCTTAACAAAAACCCAAATAACAGGGAGCTTTTTAATCCAATAGAAACTTGTAGTGAACCTATGTTTTAAAGAGTAAATTCTATCTTGCTTTCTCTTTGTGTTCATGTGCCTTCAAGTTGCCTGCTGATTTAGAGTAATTCCATGAATTTCATAGGGTTTTTAAGGTAATGAATCCTCAGAGGTAGTTCCTTCTTCTGAAATACAGTGGGCCCTCCACATTCTGGGGTTAGAGACGTAAGACCCTAGTGAAAGTAAAAGAACTGCAAATAAAAATACTTTTTTAAAATCTAAGAGAATACCTCTCTAAGCATCTCTAGGTCCTCCAGCACAACACAGAATTGTGCTGGAGGACCTACAAATGCACAGAGAAGCTTTCTTTCTAGGAATCCTAGGTCCTTCAGTGCAAATTCTGGTGAATGTTGGCCATACAATCATGCTGGAACAACCTAGATTCCTAGAGAGAACATATTAATCAAATCCATGAGTAATCAAATGCACAAAAGTCAAAGCCGCAAATGTGGAGGGCCAACTGTGTAGCCTACATCATCTGGTATTAATTGGCAGTCTCCCATCCACATATTAAATCTACTTAGTTTTCAAGGTTAGATGGAGTCTGGTGCCTTTGGCATCTTTAGGCCCTTCCCCACCAATCTTCCATTTGGGTTTACCCACCAATTACATTAGCTAAGACAAAAAGCAGTCAAAGGGAGGGGAAGAGCCTTCTATAGTACAGTTGCCCCTCAGTATCCACATATTCCTTAACCACAGATTCAAGCTTCCATAGCTTGAAAATATTTAAAGTATATACATTCCAAAAAGCAAACCTTGATTTGGCCATTTCATATAAGGATATCCTTTTACTATGCCACTGTATTTAGTGGGACTTGAACATTCATGGATTTTGATATCCACGGTGGGTCCTGAAACCAAACCTCAATGGATACCAAGGGCCCACTATACAACATAATGAGACATTTACATATAGATTGAGCATGGGTGGGTTTGGTATGTTGTTTTTAGGTATGCTCTAACATGAAATAGTAGGAAGAGGAAGCAACATAATTTTGTAGCCTGTGGTGTAAAAATGAGGTGTGAATTAGGGTTACATCTTTATTATGCCAGCAGCATTCCACACACTCCCTCTCCCCCACCCTGTGGAGTCATAGACTGCATTACACAGCCTGATTAACTAAAGCCAGACACACCCATCCCACAAAGTGCTCTCCCCCCAGCCCTGTTTTAATTCATTTCTGGGAGAGAAACTCTGTTGTAATGTGAAGCAAAGACTCTCCTCTTCAACATTAAGACATTTTCTCTCTGTCAGGTTGGCATTCCTTAATGGCTAAGCAGCTCTTGGAACAGAAGGCAGACTTGTGCAGGGTTTGGACCTGGCCCTGTTGCACTACAGTGACTCACAAGCTGGAGGCACAACACTTTGGGAGGAGAGCAGAAAGCAACAACAGGATTCTGTGCTCATCAACAAAGCTACAAAAAACTCTAAGGCACTTTCAGATTTCATGTTTACACATGACCCTGGCATTCACACTACAAGAGGGACACCGCTATGCCAGTCAAATGTAACTTTCCTCTTTACAGCATAGTCTTTGCCTCAGAAAATATCCAACGCCACTGCACAACTTTGCTGCATTCTCTTCTAACTAAGGCTGCTGCAAGTATTTAGCCAATTAAATGGTTAGAGTAATTTATTGAAAGGCACCTCAACTACTCAGGCAACCGATATTTAGATGCTGTCTTAAAATATATTAATTATGATAATGTATGTACAATATTTATAAAATCTGAGCAACAGGGGGGACCACTGGAAGAGCCATTTTCACTTCTCACGAAGAAGGAATACAGTTATTGTGTTTCCTGGGATACATACTGGGAAGGAGGAGGGTTTTTCTTTTCAAGACACCTGTTCTTCATACAGAAATTCATGCATATTTAATGGATCAATAATTGGTCTGGGTAATAACCCAGCCAAGAATACCCATGGTATATGTGTCCTAAACAATTTCTTCTGTTGCTTTATGGACTATACAGTCGGCCCTCTGTATTCATGGATTTTTTATCCATAGATTCAAGAATGTATGGCATGAAAATATTCCAAAAAAATATAAACAAATCTTGATTTTTCCATTTCATATAAGGGACACTATTTTACTATCCAATGCATTGTATTTAATGGGACTTGAACATCCATGGATTTTGGTATCCATGGGAGGTCTTGGAACCAAACCCCAGTGCAATAGTATTACTGGGGGGGGGGGTGTGCGGACCACATTGGATGACACTCCAGAAGGGGGGATGACACCCCTCAGTCCCCCTCCCATGGGACCTTCCCAGGACCTTGGGCCCACTCTCCCAGCTGCCATGGGGCTTTCTGGACAACGGGGGGTGACGGGACCTGTTTTCCCGGTTGCCGTAGGGCTTTCTGGGCCTCCAGGGGAGTGTTGGGCCTGTTCTCCCAGTCACCGTGAGGCTTTCTGGGCCACCAGGGGAGCAAGGAGCCCACTCTCACAGCTGCCACAGGGCTTTCTGGGCTGCTGTGGGGCTTTCTGGATTGCCACGAGACTGTACATGGGTTTTTCCGGTGCAGCGTATTCACCATAAGTCTCGCCCCCAGAAGATCCCACACACACCAGGTGACACCAAGTTGGGATATGCCACTGCCCCAGCAGATACCAAGGGCTCACTGTATCATGAAATTAGTGATCCTTCAGGTAACTTACATAATGATAATAAGTCTGTACACATGTATGTGTAGCGATTTCTCGCAATCTTTTTTTTTTTAAAGTAAGGTCACACCCACACTAGGATTCGTTGTTATACTACTTTAGCCTCTCTAAGCACACATGTGCACTCATGCATGCGCGCACACACATAAAACTAAAAGGGGGGCATTTTTGCAGATGCTTAGGCATCAGTGCATCAACAATATGGTTGTGTGCAATTCACAGGTCCTTACCACCTCATCACAGACTAGTGAGAAAAGAAAACATCTTTATCTTAGTGGACAAGATACCGGTACATATGAATCACCCATAGAGTTGAAGTAACAATATCTATACTAGAACCACAGGAGACAGTGGTCCACTAATAGAGGAGGGGTATGGTGTATTTAAACAAGGATGGACAAAGTTCAGGCTCACAGGATACAACTTGTTTTTTAATAGCATGCTGAGGGCCACCAACTGGAGTTTGATACAAATACATACATAAGTAAAATGAAAGTCTTCTGAGACTAGGAATTGAGCAGCAGAAATGAACTCATCTCACAGTCTTTCCATACAATAATCTACTCACTCTCCAAACCACCACCAGGTTTCTTTATTTCAGGAATATAATTTAGGGGTTTTATGGAGGAAAGTCATATTGTTCAACATTTGGAATCAGAAATCCTTTCTAATCTAGAGCAAATTACCACAGGATTTACCACTACATCCAAATCTACCTTCTTGTGGGTAAGGGTGTTTTGATTTTTCTCAATTTCTCTTTATCCACCATAGTTAAAATTGAACTTGCCACCTCATTTCCATACCCACAGGATTTTGAATTTGAACTGACATTCTCACACAAATGACTTACATAGGTCTGTCCCTGGGCTTTCCTCTCCACCAAATGCATCTGAGAAAGTACTCTCAAGTCTACAAAAACTCATACTACCAATTTATTTATTACAGTTAGTCTTAAAGGTATTACAAGATCTCTTTCCATACAGATTTTCCTGGCTAACACGGATATATCTTTAAATTCTTTGCCCCACTGTTATGCTACCACTGTTCCCATGTTATTCTTTGCTGTTTGCAAAATACACAAAGAACAGAACAAGAATGATGTTTAATAACTGGTAGGTACCTCAACTTGCCATTTCAAGAACAAAGAAAAGGCCATTGTCTTTCCAGCAGGTGCATCAGCTTGCAATTTCAAGGTCAGAATAACATGTTTATCCATGATCAGATTTATTCATGGGAAGTCATCCCAACTGGATGCTAGAAACAGGAAGTCCTGCTTACATGTACTGTGTGCCCCTTGTCATGATTGAGTAAACACTGCCGGAAATACTGAAGGGAAATTCTGATGATATTGTGATTTCTTGGACCAAATCTAAATGTTCCAAACTCAGATGTTAAGCGCTTTGGATACTGTATTGGGAGGAAAGATGGGATCTTAATATATAGATTAGATTGTCAGTTGTTTTGCATCATATTGTATCAGTTGGCTGTTTGTTATTGTTGTTGTTTTACATTGCAAAGTACCATGCACACTAATTGTACTATATAAATAAATGATAATGATGATGATATAAATGAAGGAGTAAATAAATAAATATGACAGAAGGTATCCATCAAGAGGTGCACACTAATTTTAGCTATTTCTAGAATATTCCAGGATACGTTCTGGATAAGAAACTGCTCACGTAGATGACCCTGAAGTGCTCTTTTCTTCTCTTTAAGTTAGATCTTCTCTTTGAATTTTCTTCTTCACAATTTAAGGAGTGAATTCAGAAGCTTTTTCTCACAGCAATACAGCAAACAAAAGTGGGACCAGAGCCTGGGGAAAGAATTGACTCCAGTTCCCCAAATCCTCCAGTCTGCTAATGGCCAGGAGATTCTGAGAGTTATAGTTTTAAAAAAATCAACTTTCCAAGTTCTGGGGCCCTTTCATATTGCACAATTTTAGCACTGTGGTGCCACATGGCTACCTATTATGGATTCCTGGGACTTGCAGTTTAGGGAACAATTTAGAATTCTCTACTAGAGAATTCCCAAACTACAAAGCCCAGGATTCAATAGGATGAAGCCATGTGAGTCAAATAAGTTTATTTCAGAGCACTCTGAGGCATGAGACAGAACAGAACAGAAGGGTATGGAATGGGGGGGAGAAAGTGTCTTACTGCACAGGAGAATGCCGCCGATGCTGCCAAGACTCCTCAAACCATTCCATAGTAATTCCACAGCAGCCAATTTTGAAGAACAGTTCAGAACTATCCTTCAAAATTGGCTGCTGTGGAACAGATGGGGAACGGTTTGGGGACTCCCGGCAGCATCAGCGACGTTTTCCTGTGTGGTAAGAAACGTTTGGGGGCTCCCAGCAGCATCGACAGCATTATCCTGTGTTTTAAAACACATTCTCCCCCCTTTTGTACCCTTCTCTTCCGTTCCATTCCCGTGCCTCAGAGTACCAGGTGATAAACTTAATAGTTCAGTCACAGTGCTACAGTTGTGAATTATGAAAGGTCCACTGGAATGAACACATTCCTGGCAGCTTATTAAACCATACAGACACCCAATAGTTTCTCATTGAAGCATGCAATATTTCTCTCATAAGGGAACAGGATTGTAACTTGCCTTGTTAATGCTGAAGTGGCCTTCAAACCTACATCCATCCCCATTATTCAAGGGAATTTTCATTGAGTTGTCAATGTGGCCAACTTCATGTCTTCCCATTTCATCTTGAATATCCAATCCAATCACTACAAGGTCAGGTTGGGGAAAACAGGGGAAAGAGAATATATGTGTCAAAAGCCAACCTACTAGAAAGGGCAATCATGAAGAAAAAAAAAAACCCTCAAGAAAACTCCTCACCAGACAAAAATGAAGCAATTCCACTTGTCAGACAATTCATCATCATCAAGTTTTTCCTCCCTCATCTTCAAAATGTAAAACTAGTTACATGGTCTCTACCAGCTAATGGGTGCCCTCCTAATCTGAATTCATATAATTTTAAATAATTTTGTAAATTCAGTTCCCACTGTCCAGTTGCAGCAATTTTATTAAAGAAGGAAACTAAAAGAGAAGCTCTCAAGAAACTAAAAATGCATATATTTTGTCAATGAGAATGAATATGATGCATTTAAACCCAGCATGTACCCTGGGACTTTCCTCAAAAAGAGTTAAATCTGCAGAGATCTTTAGTTGTCCGTTTGTAAAATACTGTTGAGAGAGAGAGAGAGAGAGAGAGAGAGAGAGAGAGACAAAGGCAAAGACAGAGACAGACAGATTTTTGAGGAAGGCCTCAGACTCCACACTGGCCTGTTGGGTATTTTTATTGCATCTTGAGACGTAGTGTCATTTCTTTTCTTCTGCTGGTGGATGCTTGCCACTACTCTTTCTATCTTAGCAATTCTATTTACATGATTTATACCTCTGCATCTTCAGTGAAAATATCCCCAGAGCAATTTAAAAATTATGGCCAATTTACAAACAATTTAAACAATAGAGTAACCAATCAAGAACAAAAACAGGAGTAAAACATCAGAAACAGAATAAAACTTAGGAGCACAACAGGGGCAGATTAGTCTAGTGCAGCTGATGACTAAAAAGGCCTGGAAAAATTTAAAAAGTCTTTGCCTGACACCACAAAATGACACCAGAGTAGGCACCAGCCGGTTCCACAAATGCTTTTATTTTATGTTATGAACCATGCCACTTTAGTACAGTGCCTAACACACCATTGTTTAAATAAGTGCTTAGCACTATTAGAAAGAAGCCATTCATAAAAGCAGCAAGAATGAACTCTAAACAAGGCATCTTCCTTTTTTCCTAGAAAAGAATAGGAATTACTCATAGCAATCTGAATGTGAAACATGAAGCCAACAGAGTGGTTGGTTACTCAACCACAATTGTAACACCAGCCCCCAAGAAGGAGTACTCACATTCACAGTGCAGGTTTGGCAAGCTGATGTTCAGATTTACTTCTATTTTGCCACCGCTGTCTTTGTCTGGATCGTCAACGTAGAGCTCATTAACACTGCAGGGGAGAGGAAGAGAGGAGTCTTCATTTTAGAAGGGACAAAACCATCATTTGAAAGGGAGAGAGAGAGAGACGGAGAAAGAAAATTGCTATAGAAGGAGAATAAAAACACCTTTTCCCTAACATTGCTCTCTAATGCTTCCAAAAACCCACCACAATGTTTTTCAAAAAGGACATGCTAATCAGCTCCTCTCCAGAAGAGATGCATAATGTAGAACCACAGATCAAACAGTAGTTTCAAAGCTAACTTGGTCTCATTTGAGCTGTGAGGAAAACAGGCCTGAATACGATTATACTGAACATAAATAATTGAAATTAGAGCCCTCCTACTAGCCCAAGGAAAACTGAATACTTTAAAATGGAATAATAAGTAAAAATGGAATATCTTTTCTAGGCTGAAAATAGATGTAAATGTCAAGTTTAGGATATCAGCATTAGGTTTAAAAGAGCCAATATGACAACTGCATAGTGGTTTGAGTGCTGGACTAGAGCTCCAGGAGAACAAGGTTCAAATCCCCGCTTGGTCATGGGAATCCACTGGCTGACCCTGGACAAGTCACACTCTCTCAGCTTCATAGGAAGGTAGTGGCAACCTCCTCTGAATAATCTTGCCCAGAAAATCTTATAATATGATTTGCTATACATTAAAGTTGACATCGAGGTACAAAAAACAAAAACAAAAACCCATCTTTAAACAATGGAACCAAACATCAAACTGGCACATTTTTCCCGGCTAGGTCTTGAAAATTACACCTAAGGCAGTAGTTATGCATTACTTTGTGGCAAGACAACCTGCTCTGAGCAGCCTCCTCAGTGTCAGTTCTGGTATCATTTTGGGGAATTTATTGTAGGATTCCAGTCAGTCATTTTTACAGGAAAAGGGAATATCCTGTAAATGGCCTTAACTAATTGAATGCTCATGGGACAGGCAATCCTAACATTTCCTAACAAAACCTTGTGTACTTGTCTCTCTTTTTTTAATATCAAGTATATAAGGAACATTACCATTCAGATGGGAATATCATCTGAATGGCAGGGTGGGGAGAGCAGAGAGACTCTATAGCCTGACCTATCAGCTTCTGCATAACCAAAATGAACCAGAGGCAACAAAACTAACCTATGGACAGTTAGATGGGGCCCAGGGGCACCCATCCACTGCTTCATATCCTCAAGCATGTTACACAAACAGGACTAATGTGCGTTCCTGATGTTCCAAGCATTGGATGCCATGGTAATCTCTCCTTTTAGCCAAGAGGTAGGCTTTAAGAATCATAGAATCATAGAATCATAGAATCATAGAGTTGGAAGAGACCACAAGGGCCATCCAGTCCAACCCCCTGCCATGCAGGAACTCCAAGTCAAAGCATCCCTGACAGATGGCCATCCAGCCTCTGCTTAAAGACCCCTAAGGAAGGAGACTCCACTACACTCCGAGGGAGTGTGTTCCACTGTCGAACAGCCCTTACTGTCAGGAAGTTCCTCCTAATGTTGAGGTGGAATCTCTTTTCCTGCAGTTTGCATCCATTGTTCCGCGTTCTAGTCTCTGCAGCAGCAGAAAACAAGCTTGCTCCCTCCTCAATATGACATCCCTTCAAATATTTAAACAGGGCTATCATATCACCTCTTAACCTTCTCTTCTCCAGGCTAAACATCCCCAGCTCCCTAAGGCGACAAGTAAAAATCTATAAGTAAACATTTATTTTTGATTTTAAAATACAAACATTCATAGATACCTGAAATAAAGATAGGAATAATAACTCCCTAATAACACATTTAAATATACATAATACATTAAACACAGGGACCTACAATTAGAATGTTAAGACAAATATAAAAGGATAAAATCTACCACAGTATAAAAATAATAAAGGGGGAGCCACTAAACACATCACAGCAGAATTGGGGACTATGATTAAGTACACAGAAACTGACGAATAGGAATCAATTAGCATACGAGTAAAGATCTAAGTGACAGTGCTCAGTTCCCATCACACTCATCTTGGTCACACCTATTTTCCAGTAATTCTTGCACCATTTCACTTCTGCTGATTGCTCTCTCTCTCTCTCTCTCTCTCTCTCTCTCTCTCTCATTCTCCCAGTACAGTTATAACTTTTTCTTCTGATAATTTAGACCCTTCCACACTCCTTCCTGACTAAATTTTCTGTTTATAGCAGGGGCTTCAAGAATGAATATTCATGTCAACTGAATTATAACTAAGGCGAATGAATTCTTTTAAAAGAAATCCTCTTACTTCAGACAATCCTATATGGCAGGAAACTGGGAGTACCAGGGAAATATCAATCAACCAATCAAATCAATCAAAAATTAAATTGGGAAGGTTAATTTTTGGGGAAACGTTTCATTTTTACATTAGTTTCCATTGACCATCAATATGAGAAACGCTGAATGGAACTAATGTGTGAAATATCAGTCTCCCAAACCAAGGATTTTCAGTGAAAAGCTCAGACGTCTCTGGAAAATGTTCATACCTAATGAGAAGGTCCACCTAACATTTCCAGAAGCATTATCTCTTTTGTGTTTGTGTATGTACTTTGTCTATCAACCTATGGTGACCCCATGAATGTCATATGGTTTTCTTAGGCAAGTAATACCCAGAGGTGGTTTTGCCATTTCCTTCCTCTCAAATATAGCTTATAGCACCTGGGATTCATTGGCAGTCTTCCATCCAAGTACCAACCAGGGGTGGCCCTGTTCAGCAGCCAAGATCAGATGGGATCTCTTGCCTTAAGAGTATTTAGGCCCGGAATGACAAAATTCCTTATTACTAAAATATTGAAAATAGAATCTGATAACTGTATAACTGAGGCAGATTTACCATGTTGCAGCTTTCTGATAAAAAGCTTTCAGCTAATGGACAACCCATCATTGTTATTCCAGAGGAGGGACATAGACTCTGATGGAGCAACAGAGGTTGCTACAAATTATATCAGCAATATCATGAATATCACATGGGTGGGTTCAAGCAGGACTCGTTTCAAAGCAACATGCCACTCTTACTCCTCTTGCCTGCTTGAACTTCACCACCACCTCTTATTTTAAAAGTCCCTAACACCTATTGGTAAGCATTACTCAACACATTTTTCAAATGATTAATAAACATGACACAAAGGGCAGGAACATGTCTACTCATGGATGATCTGGTCTGATGTTCCCTCACTGCAGCTTTTGTTTCCTAATAGGCAGAATTAAGCCTTCTGTATAGTTTATCACTGGCTTATTATATAGTCTTTAGGATTAAGTAATAGGGTCCTCCCAGCTCCCAGGAGTGACCTCAGTCAGGAGAAGCATTAATCCTCATTAGCTGTGTACTATTTGCACCCAAGTAGTCTTCCTGCTGGATGCCAGTTTGCTAGACAGCCTGTTTCATAACAAAACCTTGTGGCCTTCCTTCCCATCTATCCCTGCATCTATGAGATCACAACCATGCCCATCCTGTCAGTTATACTCTGTTAAACACACACACCCTTATCAAAACTCAATCTCAAATGGTCAAGCATTTGCAGGGCTTACACAACCTCATAGCTAGTGAACACAGATGGCGAACTACATCAGGAGGGATAACTTGGCATTGATTAACCTTGGAATGCTATTTTGAGATTAGGTCCATTTTCCTTCTGGTGTACAAGCCTTTTTAAAAATTCTGTTCAGATAATAATTCAACTCCATTGTCATTTGTTATTTTACTGCAGGGATTCAAACCTGTCTTGCATGCCCACCACCTTTACCCTGGCAGACTGTGGCACTGCTAGGTTGAGGGTTTCTTTTGTCATGGTGCCTTCCAGACCCCTTCTCTTGCAGCAGCACCAGCTGCCTAGCTTTCTCTCCCCTGTTACTCGGGTCAATGGCCCTTCCTATGCCCACAGTTATACCAATCTGTCTAAATAATACCAAGCTAGATACCTTTCTATGTTCTCCTTCCTAAAGTGATAAAAGGAAAATCACCTGTGAATGCAGTGCAAGTCCCTCTGCTAGTTTCTCTTGGAGAATCAGAGCAAACAAATACTGCTGCTTGGTGGGTTACATGACTGCTACACATTTGCTTCTTTTCTCTGACTTGTGGGAAGATACAGGCATGCAAGAGCTTGCTTTGGATGAGTGTCCCTTCCTGAGTTTGGCCCAAGCCTGGTCCCTACCCAGAAAGAGGAACAGTCCAAAAAGAGAGTGGCGCTGAATGATCATTGTGTACTTTATATAGACAAGGTTATACACTGGGGGAAAATGCCAAGAGACAAGCACTGTCTCAGGAGCAGATATCCTGCTGGGATCAAAAACTAGGAAAATTCATCAGACCCAAAAACATATCCAGAGGTAGCCATGTTGGCCATATAGCAAAATACGGTATCATTCAAAATCCACAAAACAGTGATACCTTTATTGGACCAACCAAAATGCACATTATACATGCTGCAACCTTTCAAAGCTCCACTGGCTTCTTCAGGCAAAGGTATTTAAAATGATACAGGAGGAAGGAAGGAAGATTGACAATATTTGTCATAGCCCTGCATTTGGTCAAGATATTTTGGCTATTCTCAGTTCAGATGGTATGGAAGTTACAGTGGTACAGTACAGGTTCCAGGACTCCCCATAGATATCAAAATCTGTGGATGCTCAAGTCCCATTAAATGCAATGGATAGTAACATGGGGTCAATTATATAAAATGGCAAAATCAAGGTTTGCTTTTTGGAATGTATATTTTTGTGATGCTACAAGCCCCTAAGTTACACATACCTAAGACCTGTTTTGTCCCTGCAGAGGATAGACCAAAATGGAAGTGTTATATACCATGGCTTTACAGAGCCCCAGCCAGATCCCACTGCAAATAGCCCACTCTCAACACTTCTTCCTCTGGAAATGTTCTCTCCTCCTGATTAGCCCTGCTAACTCCAAGGAGCCCTCAAGGCATGTGCTTCATCAAAAGGAGGTGACTCTTATTGGTACCCTCCAGCCCTGAGGATTGGGTAATCACTCCGCCTCTTTCTCTGATGCTAGAGGCAACTGAGGTTTCTCAGGAGCCCATCCAAGAGAGCTTTAAGGTCTACTGCTGCCAAAGGACACAGTAGCCTCCCCAAGAGTGTGGGAAATTCTGATGGGAATGCTGGAGGCATGGGGGAGCCTCATGGGGCTTTTGTCCTCTGACTCTTGGAGGACAAGCCTAGACCTAGACAAGGCATGACAGAGATACAAACCTTGAAACATATGGTATGAATGTACTATGTGATATGTAGATCACAGTGGAAGCAAATCTAATCCTATAAGAAGGCTGTGCAGACTCTCTCTCTAATTTATATTTTCCCTGTCTATAGACAGTGTGGTGTAGTGGTTTGAGCACTGGACTATGACTCTGGAGACCAGGGTTCAAATTGCTACTCAGTAATGGAAATCCACTGAGTGACTGTGGGCAAGTCACTCTCTCTCAGCCCTAGAGGAACATAAAGGCAAACTCCCTCTGAAGAAATCTTGTGAAGAAAAACCCAAGATAGGGTCACCTTAGGGTCACCATAAGTTGGAAATGACTTACCAACATAGGTAACATTCTAATAGACATTACATTTGAAAGAGAAAGAGTACAGTTTTCTCAGCCATCTACGAACATTCAAAACAATGCTTTCAGGAAAACTTGTAATCTGGGCTATGCTTCTAGGGCTGCTAAGAGCAGTTCTTCTTGGACCATCTGATGCGAGGAATCAGCAGGGTGTTTTTTTCCTCCTAATATACCAGGGACCAGTACAATATTTGGAACCACTGGCTACCACTGTAAACTCCCCTTCCAGGAACCACCACTGAATTGCATTGTTCTTGAAGGCTGTATGATTCCTACCCCTTCTGTGAAACCATTCAAAGCAATAAAGACAGTTTGAATGAATAATACTATATTAGTTTATCATCGGAAGAGGGATTTTGAACTGATGGTTACATTGCCTCCAACCACTAGGTAACACTCGAGAGTTGATTTCATTGAAGTATATCCCATTATAAAGACTGATGAAGTGTTGTGGAGAACCTGAAAGTATGAACACTTTTGTGGTAATTTGGCTTGGCCTAATAACAATATTGCTCACCTCATGGACCACCAGAGCACAGCTATTTGGGATATACTATTTAAAAGTGATTTTAGGGGATCACTTCCAGTCAATCCACCTATGCTAAGCCTCCACAGGTGCCTCAAAGTAAGGGAGGAGGAAAGGAAGGCATAAAGGATAAACAAGCTTGACTCTCCCCCAGAGCCTCCACTCAATACTTTAAATAAATGAAGCAAATCTTCCTGTGTTGTAGAAGCTTCCAGAAAATATAAATACTTAAGATTCCTAGGCAGGCTTGAGCAAGGCTGGAAGGGGAGCTTTCCAGGACAATCTGGCCAGATCTACAAATTACATAAGCAGCAGTTGCAGAGAGAGGTTTAGGTAAGGAAGGAGATCAGATTGCCATCTCATATATTTGCCCCAAGAAGGAGAGGCTGCCTCCTTAACGGAGGCCTCTGACAGAGACATTTTTGGACAAGTCAACTGAACAGAATTTGCACATATTTTTCTTCATCAGTCATATTAAACTGTTTCAACACATATAGATGTTATTATCTTTCAGTGTCGGGGTGGGGGGAGAAAGAAAATCAGACAAATGTCTTGTATTTTTAGTTACATACACATTTACAATGCATCCTTGTTCAGCTACTTTCTAATTATACCCACAAAACTCCCTTTTCTTTCCTTCATTCATACTTCAAGGGGATGCAGTAAATGTCCCCCCCCCCCCCATATAAAAAAGAGGCTTTGTAGAAAAATGTTTCCAGCTATCAATACTTAAAATAAACAACCAGTTTTCAAGAGCTTCCACAAAGTTTTTTTAAATGAGTTATTTCTTAGTTGGGAAAAAATGGTTTGTTTCAGAATCCAACCTCATCACATGTAGTATCATCACAGATTCCAGAAACACGACAACCTGCCCCATACATGTTTTCCATACCAAATGGTCCAACTGCATTGTCATAACAAACACCACTACAAGTATGTTGTAAACAGATTTCTTTTGCCTCAAAAAAACCTACAGGTCATTATCTGGACAACTACCCATGTAACGTCCAGTTTGGACAGGTGTGCTTTTCTTCATTTTTCCTCCTTAACATCAATAATTTAAGCAATGTCACTAGAAACAACCCTCGCAAGTGCTACTCCTTTTGGAAGTTGTGAACCTTCTGCTAGCCCATGGAGAGGGAAGTCCATATCTGGAATTGTGAGCTGGGTTGTGAACCTTCTGCTAGCCCATGGAGAGGAAAGCCACACCTGGAGAAGAACAATCACCACTGGAAGCCTCGCTGCATTGATACAAAGCTCCATGGCTGTTACTTGTTCATTTCAGGCTGTGCTGTCAAAAGGAGTATCAAAAGAAGTCTCCGACCTGCTAGATCCAAAGCCTTCCCGTTCTCCCTAAAAAAGGAGAAAACCAATACCTACCCTGGAGATACTACAGTAATTCCATTCCGAAGCAAAGTTTAGGGCAGGAGTTAACATAGTGCAGCCTATGGCTCAGGTGCAGCCCCGAGAACCTCCAGAAGCCCACACATTTCCAGGACCTCGAATTAACACACGCATTCCAGCAATTTTGGGCCTGAAAACTAGCCAACAGACAGCCCCTAACAAACCAACCTTGGAGGGGTCTCTCACCCCCCCCCCACAGTTGCCCATCACCGGGAAGACACATTTTCAAAAAGGCAACCAATAATTAGTTAGAGAAATGAGGGCGGGAAGAATAAAAACTGGGAAGGCACTTTCTCTCCTGCTTGGCACAAGCCCACAGATCCATTCATCAAGCCCCACAGGACATTCTGTTAGCATCTTAAATACATTTCTGAACTCTCATAGTTAGGACATAGTTCTTAGTTTCCATGTTATCATTGTACATCCCTGTTCTCAAATCAGTATGAAAGGTATAAACGTGAAAACAAGCAGGGTCTTAGTTTCCAAATTTATGTTCAGAACCAAGCAAGTAAAATGGAAGTGCAACCGAGTATGGTGTTGCTTTGCTATTTTAAGATTTATGATGAGCCCAACCTCTTGGCCATTTCCCCTATGCTTAGATCAAAAATGTCTGAAACAGTCTAGCCAGCTAAGGAAGGAACTACAGTTCCCAGACTAGTATAAAAGAAAATGGAGGTTAGACAACATTCCTTTGACTCAGCCACTGTAATTGGCACCAATGGCACACAGCCTTCTGCTTCCTGTTAACCTACACACCTCGATTATTAGGATGAACAGCGTAACCCCAGCACTTTGACAATCTTGCAACACCTTTCATTAAAGTATCTCAGAAGTGTTGAGCAAGCATTAATTAAACTAAGGAGGTAGACAGAGAGATACAGTTTATTCTCATTTTAAAGTCTGACATAATAAGAAACAGAAGCAAAGTTACTTGTTCAAGGTCTACCAGTCATAACATTAAGAAAGCAATTTAGGAGTCAAATGCATTGTTTTCTTTAGGCCATTAAATCACACTCTCTTGATTAGAACAATTAACAGTTGCTCTGAGGCTGTAGTTTTCAAATCTTGTTCCTGGCTGGGAACTCTAGGATTCTTCATAAGCTTCTCATGGTTTCTGCAAAAAATCAGCACTAGCAGATATGCCTCTTTAAAAAGTCATTCTTGATTCTCCACGGACTGCCCCCTCCTTACTTGTCTGACCTTCTTTCTCCTCTCGTACCCCCCATTCTGGTAGTCAAGGACTCCTGTCCCAGCCAAGGATTTCCACTGCCCTGTCCCGGATTCGTCCCTTCTCACTTGCTGCCCCTCACTCCTGGAACCTTCTTCCCCCACATGTGCGCCTCATCACTTCTCTAACCAGGTTCAAAATTAAGTTACAGACTATATTGCTTAGGGAAGCATTCCCAGGATTGTGCCTTCTGCCTCAGGATGCCTCCTTCTAACTATGTATTAAGAAGCCGTGCCCTCCCTCCAGTCCATCTGCCTTGGTCCTGGCCCCAGAGGGAGAGAAGAACCACCGGACCTCACCCCCTTTCCCATCACTTTCCCCTCTTCCTTTTGTGTTGTCTCTTTTAGACTGTAAGCCTGAGGGCAGGGATCCATCAAATTTAAGATTGTATGCACAGAACTGTGTAAATTTACAGCGCTATATAAATAAAGGTTAATAATAATAATCATTGATCTTTCCCTGGAAAGAGAGTCTATTACAGAGGGTCAGGATCTGCTTAAAAAACTTTAGACAATGTCAGCATTTTTATGTGCTCTTATCCCAGGCAAAAGAAGCAGTGGAAGTAATAGATTATGAAATTTTGTTCCCAAGCTGACATACTGCTTGAAAAATACTCCCCATATCATGAGAAGAGAAGGAAACTCCCTCAAACAAAGAATTAGGCAAGCTTCCATGATAATCTCCAAGATGCAGCTTCATCTATGACTAGAAATAAAACCAAAATTGGCAAAAATGTTTAGATGGAAAGAAACCAAAGGGGAGGGGGGAATCCTGCCTAGACATATGGTATGAAGTCGAGGTGGGATACCCACCACAAGGCATTGCTGAGCTCTACAAGTTTCACAGCACCTCTGGGCAGGTCCAGAACTACCCATATGTGTGAATCACAGAAACCACAAAGAAGAAGGTGTAACTGGATATTTTGCTGGTACAGATCTGCAGGACTCCTGCAGGAACCAAAGTTTCCAGACTTGTAAGGGGGAGGGCATAACTTTTGCATAATTCAGTGGAACCCTTCTTTACCATGTACTCTAAAGTATATCATACAAACATCATACAGGAGCTCCATGACAGACTAACTTAAGTTCTTTGAAAACTTATGCCATCATGAATTTGATAACTAGTCTTTAATGTGCCATAATATTCTTTGTTGTTTTTTACTACAGCAACATTCACAAGTTTTTAAGGGTGCATTCACATCATATAAGATTCTTGCAAAAAGAAAAGGCAGTTTTTAGATCATGGAATGTATTGAGAATCTTTGACATTTATTCAGGAAACTGAAAACTGCAAAATTAAAATTCAAGTACAAGGACAGAGAAGGGCAAAAGTGAAATAAAATGTGATAACTGAATTCAAAATCCCACAAATCTTAGTGATATGGAATGAACAGAACTGCTGCACCATCATTTATGTTGGGGGAGGGGGAATGATGATAAAGAATCTGTATCTTTAAGTGTTGATCTAACCCACTGATAACTACATTAGGGGATTTTTAAAATTATTACAAAGAGCACAGCAAGTATTAGATCATTAAAACAGATGTAAAATAGTTATACAAGGACAATTTGTCTTCTTCCTTTTATATACTGTTATAATCCTGGACTGAATGACATACTTACTTCAACTCATCTGCATTTTGTTCTCATTTAAGTATCGCAAAAAGCATCATTGCATTTTAGGGTTTTTTTAAAAAAAAAATCCCTGTTGCAAATGCCAGGTAAATCATAATTACATAACAGTAGCAAGAAGGGGCCTTTGACATAAAAAAAATTGTGGCACTACTTGGTTTTTTGCCAATTCAATGGCCAACTCTACAAGCACAGCCACATCCTTGCTGTGTAGCTACCAATTAATTGTGGCATCAACCAGTCTAATTACTTCATTCCACCTTAATTGAGGAATACACAGAAAGATTTTTAACATCAGTTCTTCAGAGTATTAATTAGGTCAAGGCGTACATGACTATCGTCTCACCAGTTAGACTATTACAATAACTCAGCCACTGGTTAAGCTACAGATGTGGGTTAACTATGAAAGAGGTTATTTGGTTTCTGATGTATCAGCAAAATGAGGTAGGGAAGGTGGTTACAAATTACAGTGAGTGACTTCAGATGGATCTCAACCTGCCATCACTTCTGCCCAGGAAATACCAAAGGCATTTAACACTTGCAGCATTATTTTCTTAACCACTTGAGTCACTTAGTGGAGCTGGGTGCCTGTTTGTGACAGTCAAGTTTGCAGAAATCCAAATATGGAACACTGACCTCATTTCCTTTAGCCATCACTTGGGGAGCCAAAACTCTCTCCATTCCAGTATGTGTGCTATTTTACATGTGAATAGAAAACTGTGAAGTATAGAAGTTACTCAGGAACATGCATCTGGAAGGCTTTATCTCACCATGACGAGCGTTTACTCCCTGCCCTGAATTTTTGTTTTTAAAAGACCACATATATTACATCTCAAGGGAAGGAGGGGGCAAAACATTAGACACATGACTGGTAAAGGCACCAGGGAGGATGTGAGAGCGCCAATGAATACCAGGTGTTGTAAACTAAGATCCCCCGTGGATAACAAAATTCGTGGATGCTCAAGTCCCATTAAATATAATGACATAGAAAAATGGTGTCCCTTATATAAAATGGAAAAACAAGGTTTGATATTTGAAATGTGTAAGAAGGGCCGATTGTATATTTCCAAGGAAGGAATGGACAAAAACACCTCTGAGTACTCCTTGCCTAAGAAAACCCTATGGAATTCATGGGGTCAACCTAAGTTGAAAGGTCACTTGAAGGCACACAAACACACACACACACATGGGGGAACTACTTGTGAAATCTATGGGTATTTGAGTATCCTAGAAGAAAAGATGATCAGATATAAAAATAAATCATACTTAAAAATATATCAAGACCTGTGTTTGAAATGGATGTCAATCGCTGTTTCATGTGAGTCAGCTGCAAGGACTATCGTTTCAGGGGTTCTTTCTCATCTATATATAAGTATGCCTATCCTGTGCAGGTGCAAAGCTTCCTGTGACTCTTTGTATGCACTACAGGTGATAACATGCAAAATACTCATGGGTAGTTTTAGTGCAAGCTGCTCTTCCCATTTCCTAGCTTACCCACATACCTACCTGAAATAGGAAAAGGGGGAGACTCATTAAGCATGTGCGTGTGAGCACGTGCGCGCGCGCACACACACACACACAGAAAGGGAAAGGAGTTGGCAGCATGTGGGGGAATGGACTGTTTTTGCAGGCCCTTCAAACTTCTGATCCCCCTGCCAAAAATATTTGAGCCCCAAATGCAATTTTTCACTTCTGGTAGCCTCCATGAGTAGTGGTTTTGCATTAAGCCCACAAGAAGTGACCAGAAGTGACTTCTAGTTTTGAATTTTGGAGGGAATTATATCCCCATACACTCCAGGACTTCGCTGTCTACAGTGAGTCCTGAAAGTGTTAAATTGGCCTTTGAGTCTCCAAAGTTGGCCACTCCTATTGTTGTTGTGTGCCTTCAAGTCATTTCTGACTTACAACAATCCTAAGGAGACTCTAGCATGGGGTTTTCTTGGCAGAATTTTTTCCAAAGGGTTTTACCCTTGCCTTCCTCTGAGGCTGAGACTGTGACTTGCCCAAGATACCCTAGTAGGTTTGTGTGGCCAAGTGGGTGTTCGAATCCTGGTCTGTTTAGAGTCACAGTCCAATGTTCAAACCACTACACCCTGCTGGTCCACCCATGCTCTACTATAACAAGATATAATGACCACTGATAGGTAACAGAAAATGGAATAACCTGATGATCCTCCCTCTCTTTGCTGCAGACTGATAGAATAGCTGCTGCTAGGCTGCAACTGCATGACAGATAAGGGGCAGTTGATCTCCTAGCAGAGCTCATGAAATAGCTTTACTTCCCTTCTCTCTCTCTGCTGCAGCTTGATTAAATGCCAACTTTATCCAGAGGGTCCACTTCTTTTTAAGGGCTAGCCATCTCACAACTTCCTACTTTAAGGATTTTGCCACACTGCACTGTCACCTCGAACCATCAAGTTTTTCTTGTCTGTTGTTTATATTAGAGGGCATTATATATTTTCACAACACTTTAATCTTTTCCCTACCTACATTCCCTACCTACATTATTATTATTATTATTCCAACATGACTTTTAACCCTTCTGTGTTAAGCCCCTCATCTCTATAAAATCTCCTTCTGGGAATTCTGGAAACTGTATCACTCCAAAAGAAAGTTTTCTGAGCCCTACACAGATGTGAGGGCACTACTGTATATCCTGTTCTGACACACCAGTGGTTCACTGCCATTCCTATTCATGGGTTCAGTATCAGAGCAACAGCTTCAGCTGACGGATGCTGAGAGACCACCACTAAATCCCTATGTTCTATTATAACAATACATCAGCGTATGTGACTGTACCATACAATGAAATGAGATTGCCTGGACATCTTGCTAGCCAGCTCTTCAAGCAGTTTCATCATCACCAAGATAGGGCTCTGTTGCTGATAATTATATGGATGAGACAACTATTAGTATTCCAAGGGCCTTTCCTGATGCTGTGATTTACCAAGGGGAATCTGCACCACTTATCCACCCACATGACACTTCAGCAGATGCTTCTGCTATGGCAGAAATCATTAGTTAACAGTTAAGGAAATGATCTGCCTGCACTGCACCACAGATTATTCATTTATAGCAAGTATTAAATCAGGAAATGCTTCCTCCATCCTTAACAAATTCACCTAATTTAGTGCCAGGCTACATGCAGTGTTAGTCATGTAAGCTATACACTTAGGCTGGGCTAATTTCATAGTCAACATGTGGGAGGAGTCCAATATGTCTGGAGACCCTAGTCTGCAAGGTTAAGTGGCTATAATAATCCTTTCCCCAAACTACTCCCAATCTGCACTTAAGAAAGGTTTTCTTGAAGCAATTGGCACTCTTTTTCTTTAATGTAAATTACAGGTACCAGCTTCCCCATCTACATCAGGCCCACAGTGGAGTGAAAGAGTTAAAACCCCCTTAAAGACACCAGATCCTATCTGCTCTTGGAAGGTTAAGTAGGATCAGCCATGGTTAGTACTAAGTGGGAGAACACCAATGAATTCCAGGTGCTGTAGGTTATATTTCAGAGGAAGGAACTTGCAAAACCACTTCTGACTATTTCTCTCCTGAGAAAACTCTATAAAATTCATAGAGTTGCCATAAGTCAACAGGTGATTACACATACTCTGTATGAGGCCCAAGTCTAGATCACTGTGTCCTTGCCTGTTTGTCAGAAAAAGATACCTGCATTTATGACAGAACTATGTAAGGGACTAACATCATCTTTGGTTTGGTCTTTAAATCCCATCCTTAATATGTTTCTCTTCTGCACCATGGTTTTCAAGGGGAAAGCAAAAATGAACAGAATCCTTACTTTCTTATATATAGAAAGACAGATATATGGTAGTTATCAAGATAAACAGAGTAATAATGAGAAAAAGATTTCAAGGAACACACACTATTTAAAATATTTCCTTGAGTACAGAAACCACTTCTTTTAGATTGTAAAAAACTGGTTATTCTAAGATGCTTTAATAAAAGCAAAACCTAGAACGACTAAATTTCTTCTTTTCAGTAACTATATCATGTTCCCATGATCTTCTGGCAAGAATGATAATGAAAATTCTAATGATCAGGTCAAATAGATACAAGGCTGGTATGAAAATAAAAGCCAAGTAAAAAGCAAAAGGTAAAACCATCTTCAAAATGCACTGTACACTTGGCCCTCCACATTCACAGGTTTGACATTCGCAGTTTTGGATATTTGTGAATGTTAAACCCCAAGCCCCTGCTGCCCCAGAAATGGCTTCAAAGACCATTCTCCCAAGGTTTTCTAGGGTGGCAGGGGCTGGAGGAAGTGAGCACTCCATTCCCCAAACCCCTGCCACCCTGGAAATGGCTTCAGAGACACTTCTCCCAAGGCCTGCCAGGGTGGCAGAGGCCAGAGGAAGGGAGTGCTCTGTTCCCTAACCCCTGCCACCCTGGAAGGGCTTGACAGACGCTTCCCCCTGGGCTTTTCAGGGCAGCAGGGGCCAGAGGAAGGGAGCACTCCATTCTCCAAACCCCTGCCACCCTGGAAGGTCTTTCCAGGATGGCAGGAGCTAGAAGAAAGAAGTGGTTCATTTTCTGAGCCCCTCCCACCCTGGAAGTGCCTACCATGGGGTGGGGTCGGGTGAGTTATTCATGTTTTTTTTCCACATTTGCAGGTGTCTTGTTCTCCTAACCCCCATGAATGTGAAGGGCCAGCAGAAATAACAAGACAGCTCAAGGCAGCAGTTCAAAGCCAGAAAACATGGATCATGCCATTTTTTCCCCTGTGTACTTCAGCTATCATCACCTCTCATGATGAGTAGGATCTCTCAGTGGCTTGACATCACAGTTTATTCATTCAAGTGCTCTCTTCTAAGAAAATTCATTCCTGCCTAATACTGAAAGAATTGTTTGCTAAGGGCAACACACTGAGATCATCATGATATGGACAGAATGCCAATGAGTAACTTGTTAACCAGGATGAATTTGTTCATATTGTCAGTAATTGAAGCTGATTTCTGTTTAATAATAGGAGGAGAACCTGAAGAAGGAAGTTAAATTTTGTAGTGTCTTGGGAATTCACATATGTCATTTCACATTTTGAAGAATAAATTTCAAGTAATTTACTTGAACATTGTTTTTTTTTAATTATTATTGAGTTACTGATAACATTGCAAACAGCCATATTTATTTATCTGAATTCATTTCTATCTGTGAGGACAAAGTTCTCAAACAAACAAAAAATTAAAATGCTGTCGCATTCCCAAAACAAATGAACATATTACAACATTTCAAATCCAAGGACCAGTATGAAAATAAAACTACTAAAACCCCACAGCTCATCCAAAGGCCTTCTAGAATACCTTTATCACTGGAAGCTTGATAGTGAGCCAACCTGATGAACCTCCACTAGAAAATAATCCCTATAGAGGCTCACCAGGCTTCTCTCTCTAAATAAGAAAAGGAAAAAAAAAAGAAAAGAAAAGCTATCTATTCCAGAGAGCTATGGCAATGTGCACTGTATTATACCATTTATGTGTGACTTTAAACCTATCCTTCAGAGAACAATAATGAAGCAGCATGACTATAGAATCAAAAAATTATTACAAGAAAGTAGACATTTGGTTTTAAACCTTAAGTTCTAAAACTGGGAGACATCTCAATTCTCAAATATAGTAGCAGGCTCACTTGTTCCAAGGTTATGGAATGGTGGAAAGTGTAAGCAGACAAAATCTGCCAACTCTAAACCACCTACTTCTCCAATGCCTTACTCTCTTCAAGGCCTACTACATTTTCTTCCTTCTGCACCTTTTACCTCCTACCACCACCAACTTCTCCAGAGTAGCCTCACTGGCATAATTCACCAATATGCTTCCAGCCTATGTCTTAAAGTAAATAACAGATCCTAGTTCAGTGTGCATTTCACACTCCTTAGTTTTAGCGAAATCTGTCTTGTGCAAAAATAGTAACTTAAAAAATAAATAAACATAGTAGACATGAACAAAGAAAGTAAGTCTCTCACTAGGTTATGTAGAGTCAGTAACATCTCCTACTTAGTCCAATTCAGTAAGACATTTTGTTAACTATAGGGGGAACAAACTGTGTTGAATCCGAAAGAGTTCGCTGTATTATACTTTGGTGACACAGACCAAAGAGGCATGTGACAAAAAGCTCAGACAACACCAAAGGGCAGCCTGTTCCTTCCATATTGCAATATCTAAACACCAGAACAATATGGGTTATACTTTTATCTGCCCATTCTCCCATAAAGTAAATAAAATGATTCTTTTTCTTCAGCCTTTCTATATATACTAGCAAACTGAGGCTTCCAAAAATATAAATGACCCATAGACATTCCTTTGTGTGGGAATTTGCCATTTTTAAAAAGAGGTTACCCATTTACTTGGGAAAGGGCTAGGGAGAAGCCACCAACCTAAACATAAACACAGATTTTTTATATGCACCAATATTGCAGAATTAGGTATCAGAGCTGCAAATAAATCTTTGGGTGAATTAAAAACCTTTGAAAAAGAAGGGAACTGCCATCAACAAGGGTTTATACTTACACTTCAGTGGCAATGAATCCAGTAAGCTCAGACAGGAAAAGAAACAGTATGAAGAAGCAGCAGCAAACAGAAACTAGAAAAGACACAAGAAGATAAAGCTTAGTTCCAGCCTGATGACAGAAAATTTTGAAGATATCCTCACAGTACCAATATACTTTACAATGATTCCGCAATTACTCTTCCTTCCTCCAACTGCTCTTGGATGAAGAGAGCATGAATCCAATAAGATCTAGCCCTATGAAATACCCTGTCACCTTCTCTCCTAAAACCAGGGCCATTTCACAGTACACAATTACAGTATTATGATTCCACTTTAACTGCCATGATTACATCCTATGGAACTATGAGGTTTATAGCCTGCTGATGCACTAGAGTACTCTTGATGAAAACTGTATACACATCTCCCTAAACTGTAATTCCTAGCATTCCATATATTGGAACAAATGTATAATACAGTTGATTCTACATCCCATGATTCAACAACCATCCATGGCTTGATTTTTTTTTATTCCAAAAAGCAAATCTTGATTTTGCCATTTCATATAAAGGGACACCATCTTATTATGTCACTGTTTATAGTAGGACTTGAACAACCATGGATTTTGGTATCCATGAGCAGTGTCATTCTGGAGAGACACACTGACTTGAAATTTCTAGGAGTTCTTTGCAAGTTTCATTCTTCTTCCTTGCTCTCAGGAGAGTTCCTGCTGCAGTTGCAAGATTCTTGCCCTGACTAGAACACGGAACAATGGATCCAAGCTCCAGGAAAAGAGATTCCATTAGGAGGAACTTTCTGACAGTAAGGGCTGTTCGACAGTAGAACACACTCCCTAGGAGCGAAATGGGATGTCCTTCCTTGGAGGTCTTTAAACAGAAGCTGGATGGCCATCTGTCGGAGATGCTTTGATTGTGAGTTCCTGCATGGCAGGGGGTTGGACTGGATTGCTCTTGTGGTCTCTTCCAACTCTACATTTCAATGATTCCATGATTCCAGCAGCACTCATTATATTAAAGCAAGTATCACAAAGCAAGATATGCCCAGCCTCTATTCACAGCTCAAGAGAGTTCATGAGCAGCAGTACATTCTGACTCCTAAATACAAATCCATAGGAAGCTCCCTTTCCTGTAATAATCACATAAAAACAAGCTGCTAGAAATTGTCCCAAGAGAAAGACACACTCTTTCACCCTCATAGGACTGCAATGGGGGAAAAAGCCCTGCTTGCCAACAAACAAATAGCCAAACAAAACAAAAACATGATAGGCTTGCTTTAGGATTGTAATAAGTCAGAAACTACTTGAAGGCCACAACCACCACCACCACCACCACAACTGTCCCATAAAATAGCATGGAAACAGATGGTCATTTAAGGTGGCAATAAATTAATTATCTAAAACTGAAACCACAAAATTAGCAGTGGAGAATATTACCTGCAAAGTCCAGTTGAAAGATCACCACCTTCTGCCACCCTAACTCTCCTCAAGGTAAGTACAGGTGGTGTCATTTGAGTACTTCCTTTGACAACAACCCTGTGGTGTAGGTTAGGCAGAAAGGCAGCAATACCCAAAACTGTTTAATGAGATTCATGATTTAGCAGAATTTAGAAACCATCCAGATCCTATCCTGTAGTTAATTCATTCTGTGTGTGCACGTGCGTGCGTGTGCTTTCAGGTCACTTGTCAAGTTATGGCAACCCATGAATTCTTCATAGGGTATTCTTAGGCAAGGAATACAGGTGGTTTGCCACCAGGTGGTTTCCTTCCTCTGAAATATAACATTCACTATATTCACCAGCTTTTCAATTTTCCCTTCCACTACCACATTTCCCTCTGATGCCCCAAATCAGAGCAAAGGCACAACTTGCTATGGCCTGAGATGTTGTTGCTGTGTGCCTTCAAGTCACTTCTGATTTATGATGACTCTAAGGTGACCCTATCAGGGGGTTTTCTTGGCAAGATTTGTTCAGAGGAGATTTTCCTTCCCCTTCCCCTGAGGTTAAGAGCATGTGACCAGACTGGGAATTTATGGCCAGGCTGGGAATTGAACCCTGGTCTTCAGAGTTGTACACAATTTCTGAGTACTCAAGTTCATATCAGTGGTGTTCTCACATAAGAGTTGGCTGACAGAGGCTATTTCCAGCATGGTCTTGTCAGTGTAGGTCTTGATCCCACTATGGTTTAAACTGGATCAAGATTTGAAATGATCTGGTTTAAACCACCATGGATCCCACTTGATTCAAATCAATGAAGTGATTTGAAAAGGGGGGGCATGGTTTTTACCCACTGGTAAAAGGGGGTGTTTGGGGGGCTGAATCCATTTATTTGGAAATAAATCGATACAGCCCAAGTGCGAACCAAGCAGCTTCGAATCTGCCCCCCCCCACACACAAGTGGGAACTAAAGAGGCGGATTCAAATCCCCTGGCTGTGACAGGAGGGGGCAACTGCAAGGGCCCTGGCCATGTCCCCTGTCACCGGCCTCCCTGCTTCTCTTCACCTGGGCCACCGGCTTCTCCTTGGCCTTCTACATTCTCCATTGGCTTCCTTGTGGGATCTTTCCACTGTGTGACCTTCTTCCCAAGCTTCCCCGTTCTGTGACCTTCTTCCTCTGTTCTTAGCCTCCCCTTGGCTGGGGAATCAGATAAGGAGGTTGCAAGAAGGTCGTTGGGCTCCCTGTGAGCTCCTTACCTGCTTCCCCGGTTGCGGGGAAAGCTTGGGAAGGAGGTCATACAGCGGGAAGAGCCCACAGGGAAGCCGACGGAGGATACAGAAGCTAGTGGCCCAGGTAATGAGCAGAAAGGGAGGCAGGGAGGCTGGTAACAGGGGATATGGCCAGGTCTGCCAACTACCTTTGTTCTGCTCTTCTTGATCCAGTGCAAACGTACTGGGAACCATGCTTATTGCTGAACTGATTTCTGGATAACAGAAACCAGTTCAGCAATAAGCATGGTTCCCAGTACGTTTGCACTGGATCAAGAAGAGTAGTACAAAGGTAGTTGGCAGACCTGGCCATGTCTCCTGTTACCAGCCTCCCTGCCTCCCTTTCTGCTCATTGCAGTTGAACAAGGCTAAAGACAAGTCTATAACCACTTAGTGGCTCCTAGTGTTAATATGTCATTGATCTCTCACTGCAAACTACAAGTTCAATTGCAGTTGCCTTTGTTCATTTGCTGTATGTACATCTAACCAGGTTCCATATACACCAGTGCCATTAGCATTTTTTAAAAACGATTTGGATTCGACACAGACAGTGACTTACCTGGCAATTGAAGCCATTGCATCTCAACATAACTTCACCAGCTCTTTACTGTGGATGCTACTTTTATCATCCATTTTCCTTTTTTGTTTTATGTGTTACTAAAACACCTTCCTAATATTATGAAAGCAAAATGCTACTTAAAATGTGCCACTGTATCTCTGTAATGCTTCCAACACACAAACAAGCAGAAAACAAACACAAAAAAACAGACTTCTCCCTAACTACCTGTTGCAGACATGCCAAATCTAATCCAAAGGGACTGGGCGGGAAACCGTCTAACTAAAAAAGCTTGTATGTACCGTGCTGTGTAAATTTACAGCACTATATAAGTAATAATAATAATAATAAAAATAATTGTCAGTCACTGCTATGCTGGAGCTGTGAGAATTTAATCCTAACGCATTAAAAATAATTTTTAAAATTGCTCTCTGAAAAACTTTACCCTTATCATCTGCTGGAACTAAATAACAATAACAATAATATGTACATCATATTCGTCACAGTCATCTGAGGATACTTTACATCAATACAGTTCGCCCTTGGTATCCACTGGGGATTGGTTCCAGATCCGTACAGGGATACCAAAATCTGTGGATGTTCAAGTCCCATTGAATACAGTAAATTGGTGTTCCTTATATAAAATGGCAAAATCAAGGTTTGCTTCTTGAAATTTGTATATTTTTGGAATATGTTCAAGCCATGGATAGTTGAATCTTTGTATAAAATATCTGTGGATATGGAGGGCTGACTGTATAATAAATACAATAAACATGTCACAAATGAATAATAAAACTAGTAAACAATATAAAATGGGATGCTCTACTTTCCCCTCCCATGCGTTTTAAACTGCGGTGAGAAATACTACTGTTTTAGCTTACTGTTTTTTAAATGTAGTATCTTTTTAAAATCATGTTGCAAACCACTTTATGTTACAGTACTGAGAGAATGGCAAGAGAAAAAAAAGATTAAACAGTTTTATTGATAATTTAAATGGAAATAAAACAAACAACTAATTGTAAAACATAAACAAAAAGAACCAAAAACCAAAAAAGACAACAAAAACAAAGCAAGGAAAAGAAATGAAACAATTACATACAAATAAGAATACCTAACATACCAACACCCCACAATCCCCTCTCTCCTAGGGTGTTGTGAGCAGGAGATAAATTTTTTAAAAGAATGAAAAATAAGGAGAGGGGAAAGGAAGCAGAGATCAAAAATCACTAGGTATATATGGAAGTAGTTTTGTGATTTCAAGTATCTATCTTAAGTCATAAAAGAACCTAAGAATGACAATCAGACCAAAGGCCTAATTAAACCAATATTCAGGTTTCACAATGGCCAGCCAGATACCTCTGGGGAGTCCACAAGGAGGACTTGGGCACAATAGGTCTCTTTCGCTCCTCTGCAATTTGTAATCAGAAGCATAGTACCTTCAACAGTGGGGACAACATATTGTCATCGTGACTAGCAGCCACTGATATGGGGCTCAATAAATTAAATACCAGCACTTTGAAATGGGTCGACATGGAAGGTAATTTTATCCTAATCCATTTTTTAAGGCCTGCATACTTGAAGAATGTGTGCACTTGCCTCTGCAAGTATTAAAACTGCAAACTAGCTGGTTTTCCCCATAAAATGAAGAATAAATATAAGGAAACTCTCTGAAATGCTTTCCCATACCACAGTTCACCATATATAACATGAAAATCACTGTAATTCTATACACTGTATTAATGAAGTCTCTCTCTCCAAATTTGGATTTAGTCAGACTTTGCTGAGGAAGAAACTGTAATTGCTGCTTTTCTGAGTGGTTTTTGTTATATTATTAGGCTGATACAGATATCCCTACAAGAAAGCTTGAAATGTGTTTCAAAGACCATCACCAAAGCCATGATCTGCTGTATGTGAAGGATGTGAATACGATGCAGGGTGGGGCAAAACAGCAAGAGATACTGTCGTGAGCAGAAGGGAGAGGATTGGTATTTACTGACGAATTAAAGCAAACATTCTCTACCTTCTGACTGCATGCTGAATCATCAGCAAACTAGCAGGAAAAAGATACCTTAAATCACAACCTAAGAATATGGGAGTTGGGGGCTAAGAAGCATATGACCTTATTTGTTTGTTCTTCAGTCATGATGACAGGACATTTTAACATCCCGCTTGCCATCATAATTATAACCTCTTTCCCTGAACTTTGTTCTATGTATCATCATAGCAGTGCTGTGTTTTCTTTCAGTTTAACGGAATAAGCTTGAAAGAATTTATGGACACAGCTGTTCACTTCAATGGATCATGTTAAGATTTTTTCTAAGGATGCCAATCCATAGGATGGGATGAGAGCTTTCCTCAGGATGAAGAAAGATGAAGTTGCAGCCTATTTGTTACTCCTCCACACTAGGAAGAAAAGATCTAGGACACAATAAGGCAACTGTTATATGCCTTCAGATCAACTTTGGGGCCGTTCAGACTACGTTATATACCGGGTAGCAAACTGGTTTAAAATCAAGAAGTTCAGACTGAAACCAGTTTTAACACTACTGAATCCAGATCTTGCACACACGTAGCAGGGCAAATCCCCCATAAACCGGTTTCTCCCAAAGCGGTATATTTACCGTTTCTTTTGGGAGAAACCGGTTTGCAGGGAATGTGAACTTGGCTCCGATCATGATTGGGTCAAGATCAGGGGAGGGGAGAAGGCCAGGGGGCGGAACATGCCTCCTCTCCCCGCAAAATCAGGCACTCCTGAATTTTTAAAATATTTTTACTGTATTTTTTATTAATTATTTATTGTATTATTTTATTTTATAGTTATTTTATTTATTATTTATTTCACTGTGTTTCATTGTATTTTATTGTATTTTATTTATTAGTAATTTTATTGTGTTTTATTTTAGTATTTTTTAAAATATTTTTTATTTCTTATATTTATTTTATTTTATTTTTTGAGTTTGACAGCTCATGCACATTCTACGGGGCTCTTTTCTCCTCCGTTTTTATGAATGGGGCTATTTAAACCAGGGGAAACCCTGTCCATATATGGATTGGGGTTTCCTTTGGGCTCCATTCATTCCACTCCAGTTTAAAGAATGAATTGGGGCCCTTTAAACATTGAAAGGGAACCCCAATCCATATATGGACAGGGGTTTCCCTGGTTTAAAGTGCTCCATTCATAAAAATGGAGGGGAAAAAAGCCTCGTAGAATGCGAATGAGATGTCAAACTGAAAAAATAAAATAAAATAAATATAATAAATAAAAAATATAAAAATACTAAAATAAAATACAATAAAATACAATAAAATTACTAATAAATAAAATACAATAAAACAATAAAATACAATGAAATAAATAAAATAACTATAAAATAAAATAATACAAAAAATTTAATAAAAATACAATAAAATATAATAAAATATTTAATAAAATATTTTATTTAATAAAATATATATAAAATAAAATAAAATAAAAATACAATAAAATAATAAATGAAATAAAACTATAAAATAAAATAAATAATAAAATATTAAAGCATGTAATAAAAATAATTTTAAGGACTGGGAGGAGGAGGAGGAGGAGGGGACAGGATCTCCTCAATCCGCACTGCTCCCAGCCCTATGCTCCATGCGCATAAGCTGTCAAATATTAAAAAGTATAAAAAAAAAACCCCAAGCATCTCGCACGGCCAATGGCTGCATCAGAAGTCACCATGACATAATTTGATTGACAACCAAGAGGCTCCATCTTTAATTGTTACTTTTTCGTGTATGAACTTTGTTGGGGTAAAATGCACCGGAAAGCATCAATGGGGGCAAAAGGTAGTATGAACTTCTTTCCGGAGAGATTCGGTAATGGCATGCACGATTTCATCCGGATATTACCAGGGCAAATGGGCTAGTATGAATGGGACCTTTGGCAACCTATCATAGATTTGTTGGCAAGATTTATTCACAAGTTTGTCACCTTCCTGACTGCTGAGGCTTAGAAGCTGAGATAATGTGGATTTCCCACTATCATTCAGTGAGTTTCCATGGCTGAGTGGGATTTGAACCCTAGTCTCACAGTCTTTCTCCAACATGCAAACTACTACACCACCTTGGCTCATATTAGCTGTAGGCCTCCAAATGCTGATAGGCTGCAACTCCCAGGAGTCTTAGCTGGCATAGCCAATGGCAAAGGGTCATGAGAGCTACAGTCCAACACAATATGGAGGGCCACAGTTGTCTAATCAACAATCAGTGCCTGGAACAAGTTGTGATCTTGGACCCTATTTTACAGCCACTTGACTCACTCATAGCAGTGCTGAGGCTTCTGCCAGTCACCTCTGTTTGAAATATGACAGATGGCTAAAGGAAGAGGAAGTGCATTGCTTGAGGGCTGAGCCTCTCCTCCCTACCAAATCCCCCTTTATGCAAAACTAGTTTGTGCTTATGGGGCTTGTCCTTTGACCATAGGAAGAGGAAACATAATAGTATTAACCCTGGATGTGTGATGTATGAGTGAGAAAGGCGGACGAGCCGGCAAAACACTGTCCAAACCAATCCATTTCCTTTCCCTAGCTATTTTAATCATTCCTCCAGGGCTAGCTGCACAGTGTCCATACTAGAGAATGTAATGATGTCCTGAATGGATTATCTTGATCCATTTCAGTCTAGGTTTTGGTCTAGTTATTGGATGGAGACAGCTTTGTTCACCCTAATGGATGACTCTCATCAGAAACTGGACTGGATGGGGAGTGTGTCTTTATTGGTTCTACTTGGCATCTCACTGATTTCAATACCATCAACCACTGGCATCCTTTCAGACAGTCTTGCTGAGATGAGACTTAGATGCACTATTCATCACTGCTTTCTGGAAGACTGACCTGAGAATGATGCTAGGGGATTCCTGTTCAACATCTTGACCATTTGTTTGTTTGTTCCCTATAGACTCCTTCAGGGGCCCCTTTTATCTTCAGCAATATTTAACATATACATGAAGCTACTGGAAGAGTTAACTGGAGTTTGTGGATTCCGTGCCAGCAGAAAAATAATGACATTGCAATCTGTTTCTCAGTGGCATCAGTAAGTTTAGTGTAACCCCAGTGCAGCAACTCATGTTATCACTGTCAGGCAGCCTGATACACACACACACACACCCTCCAGCCAAACCAATGGTTCCTCAGGAGTAGATTGGGCCACTGTGGAAGAGAAAGATGGGGAGGTGGACCAGGGTACCTGAAGGGACTGACTGTCCCAGGCCATTCAATTTCTATCCATGACAGGAGTTCAGCTGTATGGGGTCATTGTGGTGACAATGTCCCAGCCACCCTCCTTGCCATCTCTGAGCAGGTGGACCAGGTCCTTCTCGGGATTTTAAGTCTCCGGGAGTCCAGGTCTAGCCACGGAGAGGTAGTACTACATACTGGAAGGCAGCTCCATACTGGAAGGCAGCTCCTTTCCACCAGCGGACTGGATGACACCCCTCTCTGACATGTCACTCAGTGCAATCTGCACGCTGCTAATGATGTCCCTGCTGTTTCTCCTTTCCACCAAATTTCAGAGAAGGTATTTTTGTCCTAAACCAGTGTTAGCATCAATAATGGATTGGATAGGAGTAAAAGAAAACAATTTAAAAAACAAAAACAAAAACAAAACAAAGGTGCTCCCAGGCACTTAGATGAGGGAAAAGGGATTCATTGTGTTCTAAAAAGGGTTGCACTCCAATCCGAAAGATGTCAGATCCTGTTTGATCGTGCATGCTAAGCAGGGTCATGCTTAGCATATAGCAGATGCTGTAGGCTATATTTCAGAGGAAGGAACAAACAAAATCTCTTCCTTGCCTAAGAAAACTGTATGAAATTGATGGGGTCACCTGATCTGAAATCCTGGAGACACAGTTCTCTCCTTCACAGTGCCCACTTGTGCAGACAAGAAATAGAAACTGAGAGGTAGGTGGGGAAAGCTGGAAAGAGAAATGATTCCAATCCCGAGGAGTTTGGTCTTCCTCATCTCTGCAGATCCCAGAACTCATAGTCACACAATATGCTTATTGGACTGACCATCACAGCTAGGCTCAGGCATGGAGAAACAGGAAAGTCTGTACCGTCCAATACCTTGCATTTTCTATATTTCCCCTCCTTCCCAAGTGATACCATCTCTCCTCATCTCCCATTGTCTGCTCACTCTTTCTCTGCACAGGCAAGTGAATATGGGTGATTCTCACAGTTTAAGGTTGAGTGCTCTGATCTGCTCTAGCTGCACTTTAAAAAAATATTTGCATGTGACTAACTCTGTCGGAATGTGGGTGGGCATGCACATTCAAATATGCATTAGAAAACACATCCAGCATAGCAGAAATTCCAAGAGTTACATCTTTTGTTCTGACAATTTAGGTCTGAATGCTCAATTTTATACATATTTATTGCTCATTTATTTATTATATCACTATCATAGCTTTCTTTCATGAACTCAATAATGTGTATGTGGGATTCCTAGAAGATTAGATCCCAACCTACTTAGCTCCAGCAAAATTTTGGTATCAAATACAGAACCTCTTCTGTTGATGTTCTAGGGTCAGCTTACATTTGACAAATAGTCTAGTGGAGGACTGGACAACTATGTCTCTGGTAGTACCGTAACTTCCATCGTTCCTCACTATTGGCTATGCTGGCTAGATCTTATAGGAGTTGTGGGCCCAAAAAGTTTAGAGCTTTTAAATAATGTGTTTATAATGGCCAAAGTTACCCATCTCTGGTTTAATGGCATCTTAACTAACAAGTTTTAATTGGCATTAACTTCTGTGGCCTGCAGTTCAGTCCCTCAGATGTATGGGGTGTTGCCTCAAGTAGCAGATATTTATACATACGCTTTGGTGGAAGATTTATGAGGAACTTAAATGCAAAGAGTACAGACATCTATGATTATCTTTACTGTTGTCAGCTTGTAACTGTCAGCTTGTGTTTATATCCATTTTTACTCATTTTCACATTCTTCTAATCTTTTCAGTCAAACTGACAAGTCTATCATTTTCTGGGGTATCTGTAAACTATGTACTTTACTGTAATATTTCCCTCATATATCATCATAGCTAATGTATATACTCATGTATAAGTCTAGAAATTTTAGTAAAAAAATTGACCCAAAACCCTGGGTCGACTTATCCACAGGTCAATGTAAGTACTGTACTTTAGGCCTTATCAAAAAAAGAACCATGCCCTCGTGAAAGGTGAGAGCTTCATCTCTTCTCGGAGCACCAGAAAGAAGCACCAACCCCTTCTACCACCTCATCCAGTCTTTAGGGTGAGCACAAAGAGTTATGCCTGTCAAAAAAATTAAGATTTTCACCATCATTTTCCTTTGCTTCATTCTTTACACCCTTTGCTACATGTTTTACCCTCAAAATCCATAATTTTGGTCCCAAAACATGCCTTCAACTTATACATGAGGTTGATTTATAGTCAAGTATATATGATATATTTAATATGTGCCCCAAACGGAATTCAAGTTAAGGCATAGAGACAGGTGCTACCCTCGTGCAATGCTGCTGGCATATACTGAAATACCACAATACCACAGAGAAACAAAAATTAAGAAAATGTATTGTGGACTGGCAATCTAGTAGCCTTCACAAGTCACACAGCACATCCATGTCTGGATTTATGAATCTCAGAGTCTGGAATACCATAGAATGCAAACACTATGCCTCAGGAACTGCCTGCCTGAGGGAATGGAGTCTCAGTGCACCTCACATCATTGCAATAGCCAGAATCTGCTGTCAATGCCCTTTAAACGGAACCTACTAAATAAGATTAATGTGTCAGAACTTTCAGCTAAAGAAATACCTCATCCATAGCATTAGAATTTGTGGTAGTTTTTTTTTAAGGGTAAGATTATAATGAGCAAAATATAAACAGATTCACGAGGAAGGAAAAGTTGTTTTATAGTGGCTAACCCTCATAAATCCACAGAAAGAATGAACTAAGAGGCACACAGTGACATTCTTGTAAGACTTCATGGGTATACCAAACTGAATGAAGAGATTATTTGAGGCTGGTTAGAAGCAAAACAAACCAGTTCAAAGGAGCACAAACTGGTTCTTCAGGATCTTTGCAACTCACAACTGACAAGATCAGACAGACTGGGTCTCTGAACTTGGCAGCAAAAATGTGGAAAAAATTGACACACTGTCTTGAATAAAGCCTTAGCTAGCAGCAATATTATCTACTTGATATTATATTATTTTCTCCTTACGACCATTCATTGTGTTTACTATTCAGTATTCCTCTGTTGAGTTTTATTCTCGGGGATGCTTTGGTTGTGATTTCCTGCATGGCAAGGGGTTGGACTGGATGGCTCTTGTGGTCTCTTCCAACTCTATGATTCTGATTCTTTGTCCTTAGAATGCAATACCAGCCTATGTCAGAGTATATTTTACAGGACTGAACAAAACATCATATATTTTTTGCTTTCACCTTCACACCACCTCTCCATCCAGAAAGAATTTTACTTCCATTGCTCAAGACTGGAAAGTGCATGTTTTAGGGGTTGTCTACAAGGTTAATTTTTTTCTAACTCCCCTCTCTGTGTCCTGTTTACATGATATAGGGCCAAAACCCTGAATCAGGTGCAAACTATCCTCATGACGCCCACACTTGATTTGGCCTTTCCTCCCATTAATCCAAATATAAAAACCTTTCCTTTTGCTACAGATTTTCAGCTCTCTCTGCAGTGATGATGGACTTCACTGCCTTCCCATGCACTCCCTCCAAGCTGCCTGTAGCCATCCCCGTGGGTGCAAGTCGCTCTGAGGTCCCAAAAAGGCAACCAGCATTGATAACATAGCTGGGCACCTTGTTGTGACCTCAGTGATGGCATCGTACAATGAATGGGGATCACATGGGAAGGCAGTCGCCTGTTGTCATGCAGAGAGAGCACAGGTAATGGGGAATTTGGAGTCAGAATATTCCCAGGGCAACCTAGAGCATCTTGGCCAGTGAAGACAAGCTCTGACTCTACATCATTCATAGCTGAATCTGTTTTCTTGGGAAGGGGTCTATTTTTTACATGAAAAAGAGCGTGTCGGAGAGGGCTAAAAGAAACTCTTCAGAAAAATGGAAACACAGTAGTAAATTAGGTTGGTAGTACAGATAGGGCTTTGCTCCATGTGAAAGGGAGGCATTTTGTTCATGTCAGTGACAGATCCGTCTCACAAGACATATACAACCTATTTCATCTGTGAAAGTGGCAAGAAGACAGCTAAAACACATGTAGCTCCCCCATCAAAACTAGCATGAATGCAAGAGAAAAAAAATCTCAGAACCTAAGCCTCCGGGTCCTTTGAAAAGCATTTGATTTTGTTCTGAGATGAATTTGAGGAGAAAGAGCTGAACACATACCAGTAGTCTTTAATAATAAATTAGCTTTAATAGGGTGCCACAAGTTCCCTAATGTGAGAGGGGAGAGGAGAGAGAAGAAGTTGTATGTTCCTAAGATACCCGTTATTAGAAAGTTACTGTATTTTGCTTATCTCTCAGGAGAGGACACTTAATCCTTTTTAAAGCAAAGCCCATTTATAGCAAGTGTACCTGCCAAGTTATTAAAAACAGATATTGCTAAGGAAAAGGTAAGAAGAAGAAAATCTTATGTACATGAATGTTTGGTCCAGGACAACAGCTCCAGGAACAAAACACAGGTCTGGTCTAGCAGAGACATACAACAAACACATAATGTACAACTTCTTTTAGTTAATCATTTCATATGAACAAATTTTGTCTACCTCTGTGGATAAACATGTTGTTACTTCAGGAATACATCTATACCATGCAGTAGAGCAGAAGTGAAAAGTAAACACAAACTATGAAACATGCCATTGCAACATTTAACATGCTGCAGTGCTCTCAGAAGGAGTGGAAACACCAGCTCAGACCAGTTTTAGACAGTCTACCTACAGAGCATTATCACAATCTATTTCATAATAAATCACTTGTGAATTAGGGATCCTAAGGGCACAGCATGTTTAACAAGCTTTTCAACACAGGCTATAAGAGGCAACTCTTCTCCCACATGTACTACAGTTACAATATTTGGGGTTCTACACTTTTTGAAAAAAAAAAAACCAAGTAAAGGGCAACATAACTGAGTTGTATAAAATAATGCACAATGTGGAAAAATTAATAGGAATGTTTTGATTTTTTTTTACCTTCTCTCATAATACTAAAAATTGGAATCAAGTGATAAAACTAAACCATTGGATTATCAAGGAGAGACAAATTAAAGTGCTTCTTCACACAGTACAGAGTTAAATTATGTAGTTCACTTTCACAAGATGTATTGATGGCTGTCAACCTAGACTGTTTAACAACAGAGCAGACAAATGTGTGGAGGACACGACTATCAAGGGTGAGTAGTCCAGTGAACCATCAGGGCTTTTCTTTTAGGTGGTTCTTAAAATGATTGAGAAGAACAAAACCTTCAAGTGCCAGTAGGTCCAAAACATTAAAGGAAGCCAGAATCCTCAATGAGTAAAGTAAACAAAAATGATACTGAAGACACTGAAGGAGATCAGTTTCACAGATGGAAAACCACCCAGCACACAAAATGTGCAGATGCATATCTTGACTGAAGGCTGACTTGATGTCTGTGTATGAACAGACATTTTTCATTTTCAGCTGAGACACCTAAATATAGTGGAAGAAGAATGTTTTCATAAAAATTCTATGTGCACAAAATTTAGCATCTTTTTTTTGCTCTAGTGTGTTTGTTTTTTGAAAAGCTGATCCCATGCCTAATAGAATGTTTTATAGGAGATTATCACAAGGGGGACTGGATAGGGATGGGATCACTCCCCCATCCTTATCCCATCCATGACCTGAGTGAAAGTGATTTGTGCAAATCCCTTTCACATTGCAGCCATCTGAAAAGTGCTTTCAGCCATCAGCTGAAAGTGCTTTCAGACATCATGGTATTAATGAGTTAAGACTAAAAATGACGGCTGAAAGCGCTTTCAGCTGAAAGTGCTTTTCGGCCAGAAACAGTGTGAAAGTGATTTGCACAATCACTCTCACTCATGCTTCCCTGCTGAGTCAAGTGCAGGTCAAATGTGAAAGTCCTTCCCAAGACTGGGTGGGAAGGACAGGACAGGGACAGGACTATGACATCCCATCCCTCATGTGATAATCTCCATAGTCTCTGAGGTAAAAGTAAGAGATATAACAGGCCAGTATACACAGTGCCTTGTATCTTTTCACATCATCAAAAAAATGATCACCATTATCACAACTTGAGTGGAAGGATATAGTAGAATACATGACTAGTCATACTGGCTGAGTGTGTCTGGGAGTTGTATTCCAACAAAGTAACTTTTCCAAACACTGCATGTTAAAATTTCATTGCTGAACACAAGTTACTCTAAACTTCTAGCAGTGTTTTTGAACTCCCTCCTCTGACTGCAGCCACCTCCTATGCCAATAAGGAGATGTTGAAATGTATGGAATTTTGGAACTGGATTCTGACTCAGTGAAACAGGCTGAAGTCCAGCCAAAAAAGCAAAGTAAAATGAGGTAGTCCTGGTGTTGTGCAGAAGGATTCTGCCTGAATCAATACACTTTCTAGAGCTACTCACAGGCATCCCATGTCTGAATACTGAATTGTGTTAATTTATTATAAAAGCACCTTGAGAAGGGGATGGAAGTAAGTGTTGCAAATAAATGGTATCTAATAAGACCTTGGTTCATCTGCTGCTCAGTATTTTTGCAAAATGTTGTCATGGGTATGTACATAGAACAACACATCCGCATGAACTAATTATTACACTGTGGGACTGACAGAACAGCTGTCTGGATAGCTTGCTCTTGTCAATATGTCATATAGCTCATGCTGTTGGGATGCTAACTTTGTCACATGCCAGGGCATATGTCATTGCAACCTCCATACCCAAACATGGGCAGCTTGGCACAGTGATCTTAAAACAGCTACTAGGAAGCACTAGATGACATAGCACAAAACCTGGAAGGCATTCAGCAGTTGACATGTGTAAAATGATAAAAAAGAGAAGAATCCTTAGTGCCAGTGGTTTCCTGACTTAGAACATGCCAAGGTCTATCATAAAATGACATGAACAGAAAGCAGTGCCAAAATTACAGAGGATTATTTGGATGGCTACATGGAACCTGTTCACCTACATTATAGGCCAGGACCCTTTTGGATCATACTGATGGGTCTATAGTGAGTAGGAAAGCTGGCTCTTCTTCCATACTGTATAAGAGCAGCTGGGCAGTTCCTGGACAAAACTCTGCACCTCTTGACTACCCAGTGAGCATAGGGATGTACCAGGTACATTGTCCAGTTGTCACTACACAACAAGGGAAGAAAGAACAACTTAACGTTAGGTTAAAAGGAAAAGCTATTCCTTTCCCCACAGCTATTCAGTGGCAGCTGCCAGCAAGTAGACACACACCCCAGAGCCAAACACTGGAAAATGATCATTTCTTAGTTCTGCCTTTTTAAAAAGGGACATTGCATAATACCCCTATACATCCTGTCTCTTTGCTGAACATCTCCAACAGCCAGGACCCTCTTAAAACAGTCCCGTTTCCTCAGAACGAACAAATGATTGCCATCTCACTTTGTTCAGTGTTCGTTTAGATATTTGAAGACTATGAGAATATACTCCCTTCCCTATAGGATTCATCTTTTAAAAGATAAGCTTCTCCTAGCCTTTCTCCTTGTATTTATCTTTACCTTCCTTGAACTGTTCTCCTAAACCTGAACCCAGAATTCCAGTCAGTCTCATCTGTACATAATGGGGCAACAACTTTCTAAGCACTAAAGGTGGCACTCCAGTTAAGAACCTAAAACTGCATTAACCATTACTGCCTTATATTTAATCCCTCTGCCATGACATACCAGAAAATGTGTCTCTTTAATTCTTCATCTTAGCCAATTTTCTGTCCCTGAATCTAACATGTGTACATCTGGCCTCCTTTAGTTTTAAGAGTACATCCTACATGTTATATATCACAGTTGTTTTATTTTATTTTATTTTATTTTATTTTGCCAGCTCTCCAGTTTATTATGATCATATCAAATGCTTAGTCAAGTCTTAGTATTTCCTCTCCATTTTCTCTTATCTGTCAATGTAATAAGTATGTTGTCCTCAGCTTCATTCAACAAAGAACAAGGAGTGATAGAGTGGGCCTTACCAAGAATCCTGAGTGGGATGTGTATATTTGCACTGTATACAAACCCTGTAATTTTTATAATCCTACAACTGGAGAAGGCAATTATGTCACTGTGTGAGAGGGAAACACAGCAGGACTGGTTCAGTTGTTCAGATGATTTTGCAAGTGGACTCCTATTTGACAGTGTGGCCACTGGTATACATTGCCCTTTAGGTCCCTCTTTTGTCTTCACATGCTCATTAAATTGTTTATACAGATTGGGAGGTCTAGAGATGCAACTCCATCTCTCCTTTCCATCTAAATCTAAGAAAGCTATCCTGGTTCTAAACCTGTGTCTAATGGCAGTAATGATGCAGATGAAGGCAGATGAAACTTAATCTGGACAAAATAGAGATGCTCCTGGGATGTGGAAAGGAAGCTCAGGAAACAGTCAAGCTGTGTTGGATAGGGTTAGACTCCCATTGAAAGCTGAAGTCACTGTTTGGACATAATCTGAAACATCTCTTGGAACCAGCAATAAACGATGCCCAAGAGCCCGTATACATATTTAAAAGGAGGCAGTCCACAGAGATGTCTGATCTAGTCTCAACAACACATGCCTCAATTGCATCCCATTTGGTCTATGCTCTGTGTATGGGTCATTTCTGGAAAGTGTCTAGAGACATAACCTGTAACCAGTTATGGTGTACATGGTTATAAAAGAGTCACTGGCTATTGATATTCTTCCAGGCATAATTAAAAGTGCTGGCTATGACCTACAAAGCCCCATTACATCTTGGAACCAGGTTTTCTGAAAGACTGAGTTCTCCCATACAAGCTTTTCCAGGGGTAAAGATCTTCAGGAAACGCTGTTTTCTCACTCTTGCTGACATGAATGGCAAGCTTAGTGAGGACAGAAGAAGAAAAGCCTTTCTTGGTGGCTGTTCTGAGGCTCTGGGACTCCCTCATAGGAGGCAAGAGTAGCCCCCACTTATGTAGTTCTTCCATTAGCAGATTTTTGGCCTTTAAGTTATGGGAGGATGAACTGATTGGTTACTGTTATGATGTCTTTCTACTGATGTGTTCCCCCCCCCAAAAAAAAACTATTGTCATATCTCATTGTATTTCTGTTTTATTTTGAATTTTATTATGAATACTTCGAACGATGTCTTTGAATGACATGAAATTATTATGTAAATAAAACAATTGAAGAAGACCTTTTTCAGAATCAGAATCACAGACTTGGAAGAGACCACAAGGGCCATCCAGTCCAACCCCCTGCCATGCAGGAACTCACAATCAAAGCATCCCCGACAGATGGCCATCCAGATTCTGTTTAAAGGCCTCCAAAGAAGGAGACTCCACCACACTCTGGGGGAGTATGTTCCACTGTTGAACAGCTCTTACTGCCAGGCAGTTCCTCCCAATGTTTATGTGGAACCTCCTTTCCTGTAGCTTGTATCCATTGTTACTCTTCTCTGGAGCAGCAGAAAACAAGCTTGCTCCCTCCTCAGTATGACATCCTTTCAAATAATTAAACAGGGCTATCATATCAACTCTTAATCTTCTCCAGGCTAAACATATCCAGTTCTCTAAGCCTCTCCTTGTAGGGCATGGTTTCCAGACCCTTCACCGTTTTGTTGGCCCTCCTCTGGACACGTTCCAGAACTAATTTGGCAAACAGCTGGTCTTGATATCAGCATTTGTTGTTGTTGTTGCTGTGTGCCACCATGTTCTTCCCAACTCATGGCAACTCTAAGGCAAACTATCATGGGATTTTTCTGACGAGTTGTACATAGCTTTGCCATTGCCTTCCCCTGAGGCTGAGAGATTTAACCTGGGTGAGGGAATACTGATACATTAAGGACTTTGAACTGTTATATTGTGCAAATCAAAGGGATCATCAGTAAGATGTCTACTTAGGAAGCACTAACACAAAGTTGAGCAGGGTCATGATTTTCAGTACTGTACTTTCAATAAACAAAGGCACCACAGAATCAAAGTTCCTCCTACAATCAAGATGAAACGTGGGGTTCCCCCTTCCCTCAGCAAAGAAAGGCTAAATGCATGGAGGGTCTTGTCCTTCAAACAGGAATTTTATGGTGTAAATGGGCACCAGTAATGCTGTAATTCTTGCATTTGTCTTTGTAACCCCCAGTGAGCAGCTTAATGGAAAATTGCCACTTCTTGTGCAGCTGCCTTCTCCTGCTCCTCATGACTAATATGAACGATTACAGCATGGTGACAGCAGTAATTTGAAGAATAGATGAGCAAAACGGGGAAAAGGAGTAGGCAGTGACAGTCTAAAGCAAAACAGCTTATCACCAATAAATGCTTTGTAGGACCTCTCATCTCTGATCAACTGTCTCCTATCAGTTACTTTGTATTGGAATCTAAATGACTCAGGAAACTTGAGTTCTAGGGGTTTGACACTGTTCACATCGGCAAAGATATACAGGACCAGTGTCTCAAATTAAACTGGGGTTCCTCTACTCAAAGGAACCTAGTGTGCAACAAGACAGGAAAGCAGCATTAGGCATCTAATTACAGGCCTGGCAGGATCTACTGAATGACTCTATAGAGCACACTCACTAGAAAGACGGTGTGAAATTGCATTACTCAGCCAATCAGTTCAAAAAGAAGAAAGGCAGGAAGGAAGGAGCCAAGGTACCAAATGAAAAGATGATATCAACCCCAAACTATGCTAACGTGCAGATAACATAGCCTGAGTGTAAATATGGCCTTTGTTCACTACTTTTTTAGTGACAGGTGGGAAAATGCTATTTATTAAACTTGTCTTCTGTTGTTGATATGTTCCTTCATTTCTGACTTATGGCAACCCTAAGGTGAACCTATCATGAGGCTTTTGGGCAAGATTTGTTCAAAGGGATATTGCCTTTACTTTCCTCTGAGGCTGAGAGAGTGTGACATGTTCAAGATCACACAGTAGGTTTCCATGTCTGAGCAGAGATTCAAACCCTGGTCTCCAGAGCTATAGTCCAACCCTCAAACAACTAAACCACACTGGTTCAGTGAATTTGATTTCTACCTTGGGTTTAATCTCCTGGAAACAACTTTCTATGCTTTCACCACTGTACCCACTGCCCTAACCTGAACGAGTAAGACTTACCAAAGGTCAACTAGAATAGAAGCACTCAGCAAGGCCTCCCAGATTAGAGATTAAGACGTTCCCAAGACTGGTGGTTCCCTTCATCTTTAAGACCATTTAGTACAAACCACATAGCAAGATGTTGTATTACAGCCTAAAAGACTTTACTGTTCTTTTGAACAAGGCTAGGAAAAAAATCTCTCCATATCACTTTTTTTTATTTTTTTAACATCAACAGATTCTTTTCATCTATAAAGACATTTATTCATAGTGACAGGTTTTTATCAAAGTGAAATGGAGAAAATGTTCAGCCACCTGCACTTGACAAAGTTAACAGGTACAACTATTCCCTTCATGGAGAGGATCAACTTGTACTTACCTTTTATGTACCTGTCTAAGATGAGGAGCCTCTATGGAAAAAAGGGCAACTCTAATTAAGTACTAACATGATTGAACACACAAGGACTCAAATCCAGAGCTAAGCACACACTCCTGAGCAAATCTGTCAGTTTTGGTTTCATCCACATTGCATTTAAAAAGAAAAAAAAACTCATTTTCTTAAATAAAATTTATTTATATTTCCCGCCTCTCCCTACAGATTGAAGTAGGATTACAGCATTTTAAAAACACAATACAATTCAAACAACATCATAATTACATCAGGTTAAAATTAAAATCAATGGGCTGATCTAGATTGGCAAAAAGAGGTGTGTTCATGGCTGCATGAAAGTCTAGCCTTTAGATGAGAAAAAGGGAAAGTGTGCCATGAAAATGCTTTTTTTGCATTTTAGGGGAGAAGATGCGCCTTTAAAAAGGTGCTGGTTTTCCCAGCTTCTTTTTTAAAAATGGCAGAACAGCGCAGCTCCATCTAAAGGCTGCGGTGTAGCTTCGCAGTTAAAGGGCCGCTGTACTTGTATCTTTAAAGTGCCCATTTAAAGGCAGCAATACAGGTGCGGATCATAATGGATCATGAGTTGGGAGCATGCGTGGTGTGGAGTTCACTTCTAATTAAAACGCTCAATGCCCTGCAGGTGTAAAAGCTGGGGTTTAACTGTGCAGTTTTTTAAAGCTCCCAAACCCTAGCTCCAGCCCTTATCCGAACCCTAGACATGCGCAGTAGGGACTCTGGGATGCTGTAACTCTTATTCTACTGCGCATAAAATGTCAATTCATTCACAAAATAAAGGGGTTCATTCATGGTGCACCAGTGCAACTGCACAGTTTAAAAAAGCAGAGAAACCGCAATGATAATTTGACAGATCCTCGTAACTGTACAATTGTCTGTATGGTGTACCTGTGCAGCTGCGCAGTTCGCAGCTGGCAAACCTGCACAGCTGTGCAGTTCGCAGCTGGCAAGGGAAAAAAATTAAAGGTTCAGCGCAGTTAAAAGCCGCATTCATTGCTGCTGGTGCAGCTGCTCCGCCTGTGTTTGTAGCGTTCTGATAGCCTCCAATGTAGTTGCTGAGCCACAGAAAAGACTTCAGATAAGTCGTTCCCACACCCCTCAGGGGCTTTCTAGATTGGCAGGAAAGTGTGACATGAAGTTGCCTTTTCCTTAATGCTTAGCAGCTGCACCACAACCTTTAGATGGAGCTGCGCTGTTCCACAGTTTTTAAAAAAGAAGCTGGGAAAACCAGCACCTTTTTAAAGGCGCTTCTTCTCCCCTAAAACGCAAAAAAAAAAAAAAAAAAAAAAAAAAAAAGGGGGGGTTTTCATGGCACACTTTCCCTTTTTCTCATCTAAAGGCTAGAGTTTCATGCAGCCATGAACACACTTCTTTTTGCCAATCTAGAAAGCCCCTCAGTCTAGCTGCCCTGTACCTTTTAAATACACACCTAGGGCTTGCAGTGTAGCTGCTAAGCATTAAGAAAAAGGCAACTTCATGTCACACTTTCCTGCCAATCTAGAAAGCCCTAATGTCTACATCAATAATACATCCATGGGGCATTCAAAGGGGCATTAAATAAGGTCAGATGGGAATGCGCGCCGGAAGAGATCCGTCTTCAGCACTTTTTTGAACACTTCCAGTGTTGGTAGCTGATGGATCTCTTCAGGCAGATCATTCCATAGCTTTGGAGCCACAGCGGAGAATGCAGTGCGAGATCTCGATATTAATCTTGTATATACCTGGTTTAATAAATTTTTATCGCTCGTTCTTAGGGTGCGGGGCGGATTATGTTGGGAGAGGCGTTCCCTCAAGTAACCTGGGCCCGAGCCATATAGGGCTTTAAAAGTAATTACCAATACTTTGCATTGTGCCCGGAAGCAAACTGGCAGCCATTGCAAAGATTTTAAGATGGGGGTGATGTGTTCCATCCTTAATGCCCCCGTTACTAATCTGGCCACTGCATTTTGAATCATTTGAAGCTTCCGAACTTGGTACAAAGGTAGCCCCATGTAGAGTGCATTACAGAAATCTAAACGAGAGGTTATCAGTGCATGTACTACTGTTTCTAGGTCCTCCTTCTCCAAGTAGGGACGTAGCTGGCGTATCAGCCGAAGCTGATACCAAGCGCTCCTGGCAATCACCTCCACCTGAGATGTCAGTTGTAGAGACGAGTCTAGGAAGACCCCCAGGCTCGTCCTTTAGGGGAAGTGTGACCCCGTCCAGGACTGGTTGATGAATCTCCCTCCCCGGACTCAGGGAACCTATTACACCCGTCTTGAACCCAGTTTGAAATGGGTGTAGATAATTGGCATCTTCCAGGACTACCTGGAGCTGGTGGGCAGCTGCCCTCTCGATCACCTTGCCCAAGAATGGTAATAAGGAGACCGGTCTTAGCAGGGGATCTAGGGAGGGTTTCTTCAATAGCGGCTTAACAACAGCCTGCTTAAGTTGTGATGGAAATTTTCCCTCCCTAAGGGATGCGTTGATGATACGTTGGAGTAGTGCCACCACTGCATCCCCTCCCTGCACGGTCAGCCATGATGGGCAGGGATCGAGGGGGCACATTGTCCTCCTAACAGATCCAAGTAGCTTGTCTGCTTCCTCGGTACTTACAAACTCAAAGTGATCCAGTCTAACCAAGACCACGGAGTCACTGAACACCTCTCTCATATATATACCATATGGAAGAAGAAGCAAGCTTGTTTTCTGCTGAAGACATTTTCAAATGAAATTAAGCATTCTCGTTCATCTCTACTTCTGAAACAAAACCATGTTGTTTTAAATAAGGAGCCAAAAGGACTCCCATTTTAGACTGAAATATATAAAGAGAGAGATGCACATAGATACTTACTAATTGCTCCTGTAAAAGTTGGCTGCGTAAGGTCTTTTGGCACCTTCCTGTAGATGTCAAACCTGAAAAACACACCAAAAAAGAAACCACAAATGCTATAAAACAAGTGGAGCAATTTCACTATTCCCAGTCTATAGAGCTAAATGATGCTGTAGATTTTTCCATTAATGTTGCCAACAACATCATTTTTCATTTTACACCGGAGTGCAAAAAACATCATTTTCATTTAGTTATCCAAGTGAACTAGTTTTCTTTATGATTACTCCTAGCTAAAAGGGCAGTAAAGTCTGACGGGAAGGTTGAGGGGGGGAGAGGAAGGGAGGGAAATTTTCAGTTATTTTCTCTCCTTCTTCACCCTAACTCACCAGAAATTGCTGGTCCAAAATCCCATTCACTTTTGTCCCACAGAACTCAGAGGCAGTTACAGAGAACTCTCAATGTCGTCTCTCTCTGAACAGTCCCCATTCCATTTTAAGCATCCTGTCCACAATCTCATTTCTCTACTTTCTGCATGGAAGTAAGATTGTTTTTGGTCTCTTCCACTTCAAGTGCAGGATTACATGGATGAATGTGTCTCAATACCAATACATATATACATACATACATACATACACACCCACCCAGCAAATGCTAGCACAGTTTTCCTATCGAGAGGGCTACAGGATCCCCAGACATGGCTGACTGAGTCTCCCTTTACAAGATCCTGTCCTAAGCCCATCTATTTAATTAGATTCTGTTCTGCACTCCATCAGTAATGAAAACCATAGACTAAGAACAGAACCTTCACAGTGATGGTCCTTAAGGCTGTGGAATGATATATTCGTTTCCCATCTTCTCTCCCAAGAGAGGCTGCCATTTTTTTGGTTGCGTTTAGGAAAAGTTGCAAGACATTCCTAGCTTGCCTGGCTTTTAGCCTATCCTATTAAAGTCAACCAATTATCTTCTGTTGATCTGAACAAGTCTCACATATTTGGGGTTTATTCTGGTGTTTTTAGCAGTAGTTATTCTATTGTAAGCTATAGAGCTTGTGAAAAAGCAGATCAAAGACTCATGAATATAATAGCAGAATGGACATCTAGAGAGATTGTGGAGTTGAAGGACATCTAGAGAGATTGCCCCCACTTAATGGTGATTTCAAATTCCTTTGAGATATCAAATCTGGAGAAATCTGTCTTTGAAGGGGAGGATATGACACAGTCTTCAAGGAGACAGAGGTACAGTTATACATAATTCCTGCAATGTCCAAAAAACCAGCGTCCTTTGCCACGAGAACAAATTCTGTTACAATTTTTGGTGTTTTCAGAGTTATACTTCTTATAGCTTGGTTCATCTTTTCCCTCATTTTAAATAATATTCCTGAACTAAATGGCCCATTTATGGACCGGCTGCCTCCCTGGGAACATCTGGAAAGCACTGTTTACATTCTTTCCACATCGACCACAGCAACGGCAGCATATGATAAAGAGCCCCATAGCAGATCATGACATCATGGCCTCACAGGCAGAGGAAATAGCTAAACTTCCTGCTCACAGCCTATTAAAACCTCAGCACTGGCGTCGTCTCACTGAAATGACAATAATGCCTTGGCAAACCTGGTAAGGAAGCCAGGAGGAGAAAGAGAGGGGCTTTGGAGTGTAACTAAATAATTGGAAACAGGAAATAGCTTTAGGCTGAAAGCAGTAAAAATAACACTATGTGGATACTATAAAAGGAAGTGTGTTCTTAGAGGGTAAAAACAAGCTTTTGCAAGATTTTAAAATTTGTTGTCAACATTCAGGGGCTTGTGGTGATCAAAAAAAGGATTTAGCCTTCTCTGGGAAGAAAGCAGCTTCATTTCAGTGAGTGTATGTATATGTCTTCAAGTTGTCTCTTGAATTATGACCTCATTAATTTTATAGGCAAGGAATACTCAGAGGTGGCGTGCCCCTGCCATCCTCCGAAATACAGCCTACAGCACCTGGTATTTCTTGGCAGTCTCTGTCCAAATATTAACCCTGATTAATTTCCAAGATCAGATGGAATATGGTGTCTTCAAGTTATTTTGGCTTCGTTAGCATTTCTCATTTAAATGATCTTAAATAACTGACGTTTGTGGAATAAAGCGAGTGGGGCAACTTGAGGAAGGGCAGGGAGAAGAATATACATATATGCATTCTGTGAAAATTACATATGAAAAAAATTCTTATTCAAGTTTTCTTCTTAAAATGTAAAGTAATTAAAGTATAGTGTCTAGATGGAGGGAAGTAAGAATAGCACTCTATTCTGCTTTGGTCAGACCACGTCCAGTTCTGGGAATTACAATTCAAGAAGGATATGAAGAAGCTGGAACGAATCTAGAGGACGGTGACCAAGATGGTAAAAGGTCTGGAAACCATTCCCTATGAGGAGCTGGGTGTTTAGCCTGGAGAAGGGACAGTTAAAAGGTGACATGATAGCCATGTTTAAGTATTTGAAGAGATGTCACACTGAGGATGAAGCAAGCTTGTTTTCTGCTGCTCCAGAGATTAGGACAGGGAGCAATGGATTCAAACTACAGGAAAAGAGATTCCAACTAAACATTAGGAAGAACTTCCTGATGATGAGAGTTGTTTGACAGCGGAATGCATTGACTTGGAGTGGTGGAGTCTCCATCTTTGGTGGAGGTTTTTATACAGAGGTTGGATGGCCAACCTTTGGGAGTACTTTGATTATGTATCCCTGCTTGGCAGAGTTGGACTAGATGGCCCTTGAGGTCTCTTCCAACACTCTTGATTCTATTATTCTAAAGTGACCATTAGCCTATTCATCTTCTGCTCATAATGATTCCTTTCAAAAGGGAGAAGTCACGAGATTCTGATGCTCTGCTTCAATCACTACCCAAGCTAGCTTTAAAACAAACCAAAAACAAACCAAAACAAAACAAAACAAAACAAAAAACAAAACAGATTTGGAATCTGACATTCCAAAACCTTTGATAAAGTTTAGGTTTGAAGGCTTTCAAGACTTTATTGAACTGTACTGAACTCCAGTCTGTCAAGACTAGGGGTTCAAACAGACCAGCAGCTTGGAGCTGCCAGAGGCCAATCGGTGCAGGACAGCAGTGACCGGATGTCAGCTGCTGCTGTGGTCTAGAACAAACTGCTTGCAAGGAGCAGTTTTCCATGCTCCTTTTGTGGCCAGGCTTGGGCCACGTTAGCTGGCCTTGGCATGGCTTCTAACTGATCCAGGGGCACATGTCATCTGCACACCATGCGCCCATATCAGCCTGAAGGCAGCACTTTCATCTGTTTCAGGCCTAGGCTGGCAACTGTCACCCATAGGACTTTTTCTCCAGCTGCCCCTAAAATCTGGAACAACCTGTCAAAAGATATTCAGCAGCTGAAAACACTATCTGAATTTAAACCAGCATTAAAGACCAGTCTCTTCTGGCAGGCCTATCCAGAAGATTTTTACAATGTGAATTTTAAACTGTGAAGGTTAAACTATGGATTGATTGTTTTGATATATGCTGGTCTTATTTGTTATTTTAAATGTATGCTATGTGTTTTAATTGGTTTAGTGTTTTTAACTGAAGTTATGTTCTTGACAGATATTATGTGTTGCGTGTATGTACATGCTATTGATATTGCTATGTATTGATCGGTTGTTGTTCCCTGCTTCAGCCCAGGGGAAGAGGCAATTAAGAAATCCTCCCCCTCCCCCGCCTCAACTATGGCTACTGGAAACAAGCCAGTTTCATAAACCATAATTTGAAGATAGTGTCCTTATAGTTATAGATTTCCTCAGATTTGAACTTAACTACTGTGGGCCCTGGGTATCCACTGGGGTTTGATTCAAAACTTTGCCATGGATAGTAAACTGTATGGATGCTCAAGTCCCATTAAATACAGTGGCACAGTAAAATGGTGTCCCTAATATAAAATGGCAAAATCAAGGTTTGCCTTTTGGAATTTATATATTTTAAAAATATTTTCAAACTGTGGTTGCTTTAATCTATGGATTAAAAAATCTGTGGATATGGAAGGCTGACTGTACAGTTTCTTGGGTACATATGACACGGCAAACTGTAGCTGATGTAAACTCTTCACAGCCACATCTGAAGAGGCAACAGAGTATGTGAGCCTAGAGCTCCTTTATCTTATTCTCACTATGTTAAATAAGTGGTTCTCAAATTTGGGTCCCCTGATATAGTTATAGCTGTGACTTACATTTTTTTCTGAGTCAGTTTCCTCATATTAATCTATTCTAGTACAATTCTAAAACTTGGAAGCAGGACTTGCAAGTCACCCACAAGAAAAAAGAAATGAGGGGCTTTCGATGTCACAAGCCCATTGAAGCCACTCTTAGTACAATCTGCCTTGTGCTCCTGCCTTCAAATTGGCTTTCCCTGAGCCATATAAATACACTGCATCTCTGGAACAGTCTCATCACATCAAAAGTGACTGAAGGTTGAAGAGGCACTGCAGAAATATCCCATGGTGACTCTTTATTGCATTACTCTGGCTTTTACGTACCGTACATCTTCCCCCCATCTCTGAGGGTTTCCTTAAGTTTTGTGGGAGAAGAGTACCTCTACAGTCTTGGGACCTTCTTATGGACAGATAGCTCATTTTAGCAACAAAGATATTTCCACTTGCAATAGTCTTATATTGCAGCTATACACTAAGGTGCAAAACATGGACGAAACAGATGGCGGGGTAAGGAACAGCTTGCCATCACCCCTTTGCTCACCAGGTTGGGACCACAGCAACCACATGCCATGTTCCCAACCCAGCCTTTTCCTGGTCAAAAAGTCACCTTTATCACTGAAGTCATGTTTTTTTCAGCATTTCTTTGGTGCAGTGTGTGTAAATGCTGTGCCATTGAAACGCAGTGGATCCACCACATGTGCAATCAGCCGTGCAGCTTCGCAGCAGACTGGGGGTGTGCTGCTGTCTGAACACCATGCCCCCAGTCTGCAAGGAAGCTGGCTCTTTTTGACTGTCTTGTTGCACCCCACAGAAATAATCCAATTTGAGACTGCTTTAACTTATCTGGCTCAATACTAGAGAATCCTGCGAATTATAGTTTATTACGGTACCAGAGCTCCCTGACAGAGAAGGCTAACTGTCTCACAGAACTACAGTTCCCAGAATTTCCTAGCATTGAGCTAGGGCAGTTAAAATGGTCTCAAACTGGATTATTTCTGCAGTGTGTTTTGGACCTATGTAAACAAATTTAAGTAAAGGAATGAATACTGGTTTTCTTATCAAAAGCTTGGGAGATGCTAATCTAATCATTGAGGTAAATGCTTGGTTCTTACCTTAAATGTAAGTTGGACAAACTTCTTTTTTGCATGTAATGCGTGTAAACCATTAAGTTACTATTGCTATGATGAGGCAAGTCAAGGCCAAATTAAAGCTTTTGAATGAACTTGGGATCATACATGAAACAAAGAGAGAGAATCCTATGAGATGGAGGGAAGATGACTGAGATGCCTGTGGTAAAAAACAGAAGGTCCGGGTCTGGGAAAGTCCAACAGCCAAATACCCCAGCTTGTTAAATTTTCATAAAATACAGCACCCACTCAACATCATGTCTCCAAAGGCAATCACAATCGCCCCCTGTTAACAAATGTGGCAGCAACTCACGATCTGTTCATTAAGGCATACTTTCCCCACACAGGCGGATGTGCAATGAGGTGAAACTGGCAGCTGTCAACAATGAAGGCCCCTGGGACTGTAAGTCTGCCACCTAGTCTTGGCATTCAGAACACAACACTACACTTAACAACTTCCCAATGTCATTTTTTCTCCCCTCTCTCCATGTACAAGTGATTCATTCTAGTGAGTCATTGAAGAGACATAAAATTCCTTTGCCACCTACACTCTACAAGTTCTCAGACAAAGTTGAGATGCAGGGGGCAGAAGAAAAACAAGGAGGGTTTTATAGCCAAATCTCCAAAAATGCCTACTTGTATGCGGAACTGTGGAGGAGAAGGGGAAAAAAATCATTCAACATAATTTATTAAGGCTACTCATTTGAGGCCACAATTTATCCCCCCCCAACACATTGCAGGTTTTTAATTAAAACATCCTCAAATCAAGACAGAATTCAGACAAAAAATATTGCTAAACATGGCACCAAGGGATGAAAAAAGTGGATTAACAGAACCAGCCAAATCAACATTATTTTTACATAATCTATGCATAAAGAATTTGACATAGAATTTGACATTTAAATTCTTTTTGCCACATGCTTCTGGACACCAACCAGACTCCTGATATTGACTGGTGAGTCCACTACTACCTTTTACACTTGGAAACCCATTCCCACAACTGCTAAATGAACAAATTTCAAAAATAGGTACAGAGCACAAAAATAGCTAGGTGATACGGACTACATTCACTCACAGCAGTGATAAATCAAACCTGGGATCTTCCACTCAAACAGGAGTTCCAAGTTATCAACAAACCATGATCCTGGGAAGAGATTGACATGTTGCTTACCTGTAACCATAGTCCTGGGGAGAGACCTAATGTTCAGCTACTTTGTTTACTTGGCTAGTAATATGAAAAGCTGTAGCAAATGCACTGCATGTACCATTTTGTAAAAACACAATCCTGGCTTCTTGTTATGTGCAAATGTATTCCCAGTCAAGGGGAAGGCATCTTTTTAATTCTACCACTACCAAATCTTAGGACAAAGAAAGGATGTGTCCTCAAACGTCAACAAATCAAACACCACCACTACCACTCCATTTACAATGTATCATTAAGCCTATGTTTGAGTAGCACAACTTCAGACTGGAGATTGAGGCTTACATGATAGCATTCTGTCTGGGGGAAAAAAACCTTACATACAGAGAAATCTAGTACAGTATATCAAGGAAATGACTAGGCTAGAACTCTTCTTCAGCACATCCCATATTCTATGTACCACATACTATTCACCATATGATGCAGCATTTGTTCACGTGAACCCCCTCATGCAAGCCCAGTGCCACATCCCTAGCACAGACTGCTCTTTGTGAGAACTAGGAGTAATCTGAGGAGAGTCTGGAAGTAAAATGTTACAAACACTACATTATCTTTAGCATATTACTTGGCAGGAATAACAAAGAGTTCTGAAATCTATTTTGCAGTGATTGGTGAAGCTGTTATTTTGTTGTGAGTTTATATCATTATTTCTAACAGCAGCTTGTCTTGAAAAACCACATAGATGAAAAATGTGAACAGACTTTCAACTGGTAGCTGGATGAACAGAGTTTGGACAACTGCTCTCCTTAAAAAACTAACTCACAAAAACATTCTGGTTTAGAAGAACCAGAATACTTTTATTTTACTTGATAGGCATTTATTTCCTTTTTTTTTTTTAAAAAAAAAAAAAGAAAAGGGTCTAACACACCAGAGCATCCCAGTGCAAATGGCTAGGTTTTGTAGAGACACATTTAATTAAGTCCAACCAAAATAACACTGATATGCTGCACAGTTATGATTATGTTTCTATTTTTTAAAGTTGCTAAGACTCTGGAGATCAGGGTTTGAATCCCCATTCAGCCATGGGAACCAATTGGGTAACCTTGGGCAAATCACTCTCCCTCAGAGAAAGGCAATAGCAACCTCCCCTCTGAACAAATCTTAACAAGAAAACCCACTGATAGGGTTGCCATACACTGGAAATGACTTGAAGGCACACAACAAGAAACAAAGTTCCAATAGTAGTTAATAAAATATTTTTAAAAGGTTGGTAAAGCTTTTACTTTGTTAGTAAAACATTTCTGTGGCAGGTCACTCACTTGGGAGCTTGAGACTACGTTTGAATTTTCAAATGTTGATACAAAATTAATTAAACGGTAATTGAGTAGCAATATATCTGGGTCAGGATTGACTCGAAGGCAGTTAACAACAAAATGAGTTATCTATACTCAGGACAAGAGGCTACTTTCAGAACAGAACATGGAGAAACATAATGGTTACCAGTTGGCAAAGGGGGCAAGCAAGGCTGCATCTTATGATCCTACCTGTTCAACTTATATGCAGAACATATTATACAAAAAGCAGGCTTGGACACAAGAGAAGGAGGAGTGAAACCAGGAGGAAGGAATATTAACAATCTAAGGCCTGATCTAGATTGGCAAAAAGAAGTGTGTTCATGGCTGCATGAAAGTCTAGCCTTTAGATGAGAAAAAGGGAAAGTGTGCCATGAAAACGCTTTTTTTGCATTTTAGGGGAGAAGAAGCGCCTTTAAAAAGGTGCTGGTTTTCCCAGCTTCTTTTTTAAAAACTGTGGAACAGCGCAGCTCCATCTAAAGGCTTTGGTGCAGCTGCTAAGCATTAAGGAAAAGGCAACTTCATGTCACACTTTCCTGCCAATCTAGAAAGCCCCTAAGATACGTAATTGACACTTCACAGACCTGGAACAACTACTCAGGAAGATCAAGGAAAAAAGTGCAAAGGCAGGCTTACATAAAGAAACATAAAGAAAACAAAAATAATGACCATGAAGAATCTACAGAATTTCAACCTAGACAATGAGGAAATAGAAACAGTAAAAGAATTCTCATACTTGGGATCAAACATTGACAGGAACAGGGGCTATAGCCAGGAAATTGCAATAAGATTAAGAATGGGGAGGGTAGCCATGAAAGAACTAGAAAAGATACTAAAATGCAAAGATAAACAACTGAGCACAAAAGTTAGAATCATACACGCCATTATATTCCCTATTACCATGTATGGATGTGAGAGCTGGACAATTAAGAAACAAGATAAGAAGAACATCAATTCATTTGAGATGTGGTGCTGGAGAAGAGTGCTGAGGATCCTGTGGATGACCAAAAAGACAAATAAATAGGTCTTAGAGCATATCAAGCCAGAAATCTCCCTGGAAGCCACAATGACAAAATTTAGGCTGCCATATTTTGGACACATCATGAGGACTCATTAGAAAAAAAACAAACAATAATGCTGGGAAAGGTCGAGGGAAGTAGAAGGAGAGGAAGACCATGTGCTAGATGGGTGGACTCTATAAGGAGATCAGGGGTATGAATTTGCAGGAAATAAGCAGTGGAGGAGTCTTGGAGATGTCTCATCCACAGGGTTGCCATGGGTCAGGATTGACTCGAGGGCAGTTAACAACAAAATTTAAAAAGTTACACACTAGGAGCATATCACTGTTCAATTAACTAATAACAAGGAATTACTTTATTAAAAAAACAGAAAATAACTAATTACTTTAAAAAAATAACAGACCAATGTCTTAAACTGAACAAACAATTATCCAGAATTATGACTGAAAAGAGCATGAAGACATCCCACACTCTTATGAGCATACCAAAACATTTTCCATATATGTTAATTTTTAGAAACTGTCTTTGAAATTGCTCTAAAACCCACAAATTACTCTAAAACCCACAAATTATCACTTAAACAATATAACTTTAAGCACAGTTTGCAAAATTCAAAAATGAAATTATATGCTGGTCTACTTGTAAGTAGGCTTCACAGACTCCTGGGTAGGTGTGTACAGGTTTCAAGCTAAGGCACCCTTGACAAACCAACCAATGATGTTAGCTAATAACTAAAAAGCAAGTCGCATCTAGTGACTTTTTGTTGTTGTCATGTGAATTTAGGTCATTTCCAATTTATGGCAAACTTAAGGTGAATTTATCATGGGATTTTCTGGGGCTGAGAATGTGCCACTCATCCAAGGCCACCCAGTGGATTTCCATGGCCAAGCAGGAAGTGAACCCTGATCTCCAGAGTTGTAGTCACCTATTCCCTTTTACTGGAGGGGATTTGGAGCTACCATGGCTGGGTTCATTTAGGAGTTTATCAGACGGGAAGAATTTATCTCTATTTCAAATGGAGCCAATTCGAATTCACATAAATTCTCTTGTTTAGTGAATTTACGTGAATTCTAACTGCATTCGGAATGTGTTCAGAATGACTTCCCATTGCCAAAAATTGTGTGAGATACTCTAATACACAATAACGTGAAACCCATGATTGTGTTCAGAATGACTTGCCTTTTGCCCAAAATTGCGTGAGATACACTCATATGCAATAATGTGAAACCCCATGATTGCATTCAGATTGCCATTGGATTATACTTCCAATTTCTGTTGTCTGATAACATACCTAATAGTTATTGGTTAGACTCACACAACTCTTATATTGATCCCTGCTAGTACATTTGAACTGGCAGCCTTCTGTACATCCATATACAACCAATTCTGGCTTGCAAGCAATTCTGACCTACCAGCACAACACAACAGTATGCCAATTGCTGGAGAAAGCTGACATCAAGATTCTGAATCATCATCATCATCATCATCATCACCATGAATGAAATGAGAATGGTTGTTTCAGCATTTTCCATCTCTGGAGCAATGTTCTTGAGACAACACAAAGTAAAACATCATGCAGTACACGTACCATGCAACTGGCATAAGTTTTTCACCCTAAGATTATGGAGGTTATATTGGTCCTGAAGGGACTTGGTAATGCAGAACATGACAGAAAATAGCTCTAACTATTTTCCATATCACTGTTGGGATCAACTCAAGAGGTTCAGCCAAAAAATGCAGTGGGTTACTTGGCACATTTGTATAAATATTACTAATGTGATGATATTTAACAGCAAAAGAATACATACACTGCTACAGAAGGAAATGCAATTTTGTCAGCTCCTGGATCAAAACACAGGGGCTGAGTCATGCTGTATTATTTGGTCTGCAAATACCTTTGTGCAATGCACCTGCTCCCAACATAATGTGGTTAGGTTTGTGTGGGCTGATATCGGGGAGAATGATGAATGAATGGCCATGCATTGTGCCATATACGTGTGAAGCGGGGGGTGGTATTTGGATATTTTCTGTTCTTAACATGATTCTATTAAAAGATCCTTTCAAACAAAGTAAATTAAGCTTTAAAAACCTCCAAAGAGCAAATTAATATTGCTAAAATCTGAAGCTGTCCATAAATTTTCAATCATTATTTAAATTAATTATTTGAAGATAAAATAATCACTATCAATAGTTACATGACGGAGTGGGAAAGACATGGGGTGCAGAAAGCTTCTTGTACCTATTTTTCCAATTTCTCTCTCTAGTGTTCAGAAGGCAGGTGCTCCTGTCCAAAACAAAGGCTGGCATCTTCTTTGGATGCTGAACCGGCACTACTAAACTGGCATAGGTGATGGCAGCATGAGGCAAAACCCATGGGCAGGGCAGCTAAGAAAAATGAAAGGTACTGAGAAAATTGCTCAAAGCTGGATGATTTTGTCTGTCTTTATTTTTTAACTTTTTGTATGTTTTTATGTTAATTTTGCATGTTTTATGTTAAATGTATATTGTTTTAATTATTCTTATCGTAATTTTTTAAAAATCTTGTGATCCACCTTGGGTCCCTTTCTGGGAGAAAGGCATCATAAAAATGAAATAAAATGAATGAATGAATGAATGCCTATCAATCATCTCAGGCATTGCACACCCTGGAAAAAGTGCAACCAGTACAAGTGCACACCAGCAGGATTCTATCCATAGTCTTCTGACTTCTCAGCTTCATTATTTGTGGCAGCTTGTGATATACACTGCTTCTGGAAAGCTGATACTTGCACAATGACTTCCTCCAAAGTTTGTCTCTTTAGTTATGGGAGATAACAAAAGTCATGATCCACAGCCACACAGAACATATGAGGAAAGGCCAGAGTTTCAGTGTTCAACTTCAGTCAATACATAAAAGATAGGGACCATGAAAATGTTCCATAAACATGCACAAAGCAAAACCAGGTGCTTTGCTTAAAAAAAATAAGGGGTACTTATCTAGAAACCTATATTGTTTGACCTCTAAGTCCATTCTCTCAATGCCAAAAATGTGACTTTTAGTTCTTGAGCATTGAAGAAGTGGTTCTTTGTACTATACGTTCACTATTTTTTATGTTCTAATGCTTAAACTGACCACTGAAAAGAGATTTGAAAACTAGGCAAATTAAGACCACATAATCCTATCCTTTTAAGAAAGTAGAACATTTAATCATGCCTAACATTACGTGGGCTGAGAAGCCAATTATTTTATAACCAACAAGTTCCAGCATTTCCCTGGATCACTGCAGAGAAACAATGGCCATGGGATATTTTATTGTTCTTTTAAAAGTCAACAGGACTCACTTTCTAAATAGTTAGGACAACCTGAAACAATATGAAGGAACGAGCAAGATCACCATGTTCTCCTAGTGAGATGGCTTAAAATTACACACGCTTAAAACAAAACCAATTAAAACACTTTGTTGCACCTGCTGAATCTCTGCTCTCCTAGGCCTAAGAACTTCACAATATTATTAATATAAGCAAGCATTTATCATTTGATAGCTAGCAGTGATCTTACTGACTGGGTCTGTGTGGCAGCAAAATAGTATGAATATTTTGTTTGTGCAACTCATATCAATCAGTGCTGCCTTGCAAACATGTTCAATCTCTTGGAAATCTTCAGCTATTCCAGGACAAGTTGTCTTGACACTCTAGCACCCCTGCTGAAATATTTTACAAGTTTTGTTTCTTTTATCAGCTAGCACAAAAAGCTAGTTATGTCATTTCATACAAAGTGTGTGTGTGGGGGGGGGGGGGGGAGAGACTAAGCTACTATAATATTCCCCCAGCATTATCCACAGCAATAGTGTAACTTTCTCTCCCAATACTAAAGCAGCACCATATGTTAGCCTTACCTACTGGTAGAACCCATTAGATTATTCATGATCTTAAAATATCCACTTTATTTTTCACATTTCTCAACAATGACTTTCTAGACTGACTCACATAGAAGGAATAAAAAGTGTGAGATTAAGCTTCAGCAAAATAACCCATTTATAAACAGAATGATATTTAGATAAACAAGTAATTACCAATATCTGTGTTATTAATGTAATAATCAGAGTGCAACACTGTACAATGACTAACATCAAGAAAGAAAAAGTTACTCTGTTCAGGAGTTTAAGAATGCAGAACATTTCACAGTAGTTCAGTCCAGTGTTACCAAAAGAGCCAGCATGGTGTAATGATTTGAGTGCTGGATGGTTGCATCTACAATGCAGAATTAATACAGTCTGCCACTGATTAATTGCCATGGCTCAGTGCTATGGAAGTCTGGGACTTATGTTCTGCTTTCTCTGTCAGAGAGCTCTGATGCCTCAACAGTTGGAAACCTATCCCAGTATTTCACAGGATGGAGTCATGACAGTTAAAGCACTGTCAAACTGCATTAGTTTTGTGTGGCAGCAGCCTATGACTCTGGAGACCAGGGGTCAAATCCTTGCTCAGCCATGGATACCACTGGGTGATCTTGGGCAAGTCCCATACTCCCAGCCCCAGAGAAAGGCAACAGCAAACCAACTCTGAACAGATCTTGTCAAGAGCCCCCAGTGAAGTTTGCCTTAGGGTCATCATAAATCAGAAACAACTTGAAGGCACATGACAACCTAACACAACCAGTGTGATCATAGCATTCCCCAGTGGCTCACACATGAATGCTCTTTCCTTCCATGTAGGGCAGCTTCAAGGAGACCAGAAATGTCTGCTTCCTTTATTGGTTTTAACACAATTTAGCAAGTTGCCCAAACCTTAAAAGACGGTTATTTTTATGTAGGGTCAGTGAAAAAAACCAAACTGCCTTGACTACAGTTTTCACTAACCATAGTTCAGACAATACAGTAAACTGTGATTAATCTAGAATGGAAGTAAAAGATTCCAAAACTACTGACCACACTGCAGCAAATGAGCAGGAGAGAGGGAATACAGAAGTACTGTACATGGGAAGGCGAAGCTCCTGCTTGCTACCATACTTTGGTGTATTTTCTGAACCAGCCATTGGTCTTGTAGAGTTGCACACTGTTTATCACTGCTGCTCTTGTTGATCTCCTGCTTTCACATCCCCAAAATGAACAGTAATATTAAAAAGGCCATGATAAGAAAGAATAAAGTATCATTACAGTCCAATACAAAAGCTGGCATAAAGCGGAGGGAGGAAAGGAACATAAAGGAACAAAAGGCAATTTGACCTTCCTGAAGTGTAAACTGAAAATATAACCTTCCTAAAATGTAAATGCACTCAGAGGAAAAGAGACCATCTTAATATTTTGTTAGCCACCTTAAGTCCCAGTATTGGGAGGAAAGTTGAATATAAATAAATAAAACAAATAATAATAATATGCTTGCATCAGCCTTTAACATAATGCTGGTATCTCAGTTTATATGAAGAACACAGATCAGTATTTGTGGAACATGCAGTATTTTTTGACACTTATTGAGCATTCTCTTGCTCTCTCTCTCTAATTAAAAAGTGATTAATTGAAAGGTAGCTATCTTTTATCTGCTAGAAGGGGAAGTTGCCTCCCTCAAAGTCACCGCTGGCAACTACATCAATTGGGGGGGGGGGGCGCAATGAGACATGGGGCCCTTCCACCTGTCCTACTAAAAGACTACTTAATTTTTGTTACAAAGTATATACTTTAAAAATATATACCTTGGAGCAACACACAACTGCTTATATAATCTCATGCAGAACTCCAAAGTAAATGCATATATACATGTATATATGCTATATGCAGGTACAGTATTTGAGATAAAATTATATTTATATAATCTATATAAATTAGGTTAAATTACAATAAACTGTAAGTATCCTATTTGACACAATGAGTGGAACCAAAGAGAAAGAAGACAAAGCAAAAAAGAAAGCATTACTGAAATACTACCACTGTGCAACTAAACTTTGCATTTGTTATAATTGACAGCTGTACCTCTATCTAATTACATATAGCACGATAGTGCAGAACTCCAACACAAGTGGGACAACTTGTGGAGAAATCCATCAAAGCAGCACTTTTATAGCTGCAGGAAAAAAAAGTAACACAAAGATGCTTCCAAGCAGCAGATTACAGGTTCCATGACACAGCTGTCATGGATTAATTTTGCTGCTGTTGTTTGTGCTTTCAAGTCATTTCTGACTTATGGCAACCCTAAGGGAAGCCTATCATGGGGTCTTCTTGGAAAGGTTTGTTCCAAGGTTTGCCATTGCCTTCTCTCCCAGGCTGAGAGAATGTGACTTGCCCAAGGTCACCCAGTGGGTTTTATGGCCGAGCTGGTAATTGAACCTTGGTCTCCAGAGTCGTCATCCAATGCCCAAACCACTACAAATTCAAAGCCATGAATAAGTTCATCTTGCATTATGCTGTTTTAAGTACACCCAAACATGGGGTTAACAGCAGATCATGAGGTAACAAGTTTGGGAATTGGGTCATATAGCATGTGAAGAATACTTTTAGCTGGGCTATGGGAGGAAATTTTGCTCTTGAGCTTTCAAGATCATTGGGGAATGAGAGTGATGTCCAGATCTCAGCCTCAGGGAAAGGAGGCTGCACAATGAGGTGTCTGTTTGTACTCCCCATCCAACTAACACCAGCTGTCCCCATCCAACTCAAAAAGGCCATGAGCCCCTGCATTACCTAGCTGCATTTCTTAGAACAACATTGTAAGATAAGATCATATTGTGATCTGGAAAGACAGTGGCTTGCCACCAAGTCAATTCATGTCAGAAATGAGATTCAAAGTGGAAGCATCCTCATTCATAGGTTGGTCTTTTAGCCACTATGCTGCACTAGAAATGTGACCTGATTTGTATCCCATGTTGCAAACTTTATCACAGGTTTGACTTGCTTAAGAATGAAAACAAACATAGGAAGTTGTTCATTGAAAGTTTGACCACAAATCTAGATGAAGCTAAGCAAATACATATCCAAAGCAGGATGAATAGCGTGTTTGTTATACATGCCAGCTAATTATTAAGTGACTAAGGAAGTAACATCCGTTCAACAGGCAGAATGCAAAAAAGAGAGCACCCTTTTAGTATGCTTACCTCTCTCAGCTTTTTTACTAAGAGGATGGCCTTCCTCTGAATTCCAGGATGAAGGAACCGGAACACCTTTCATTGCCAGTCTGCTCCACCCTCTTAATTCCAGATCCCAAACCAGGCTGAAATTAACAGAGGAAGTTTCTCAGGCAAGGAAGAGTGCTGACTATGGGTCAACAAGACTATAAACCTCCATGGAACTGTCACATTATACTAAGAAAAGCTGCAGAGAAAGAAGTCATTGCATAAAAGTAGAACAGAGAAGAGTCAAGAAAGCAGGAGAGGTAGGGAGAATCACTTCTCTTTTGGACTAGAATTCCACAGCCAGAGGTGTTCGCCAACCAACAAAATGCCTTTGGGTGATTTCACAAAGTTGAGCAGTATTGATGTAGACTGTCTCCAACTCAAACCATGAAGCCATCTCACTTGCCCAGTGAAACACAACCTCCATGTCAATTAACTGCACATTTGTTGCTATGACAGGAGCATCACATCTGCAAAGGAGCCTCCTAGAGTCCTGATTTTCACTTGGAACCTGGAAATGGGGAGTTCTCAGTTTTGATTCCCAAAGGGACAATGGTACATTAATGTTCCTCCAACCATACTTGGTGCTCACCAAAGTGAACATCCTGAATCTCCAGTTTCATATACTTACAGTGTAAAGCAGTGGTCATATCAACACAGACAAGCTAACACTACTTGAAGAATGGATATGCTGAAAAGCTCAACAAGAATGTGATCTAAAGGCTGCCTCTGCACTGTAGAAATAATTCAGTTTGACACTGTTTTAAGTGCCACTGCTCAATGCTATGGAATCTTGAGATTTGTAGTTAGTTGCGGCACCACATCTCTCTGACAAAGAAGGCTAAATAGCTCACAAAGCTACAAATGCTAGGATTCCATAGCACTGAGCCATGAAAGTAAAAGCAGCATCAAACTGCATTTTCTCTGCAGTGAAGATACAGCCATACTCAAAGTGATGGGCCAGTGACAGTGGCAGTCCATGAATCATTGGCTGTCAGTTCCTGGAGTTTCCAGGAGGAAAGAAACAACTGTAACCAATGGACACAAACATGATGCAAACCCTTGGAACATGGGGAAAAATTATTACCAGTGTTTGGGAAGCACTGATCTAAAGAAAAATGCCAAAAATTGCATGACAGCCAGCATGGCGTACAGTTTTTCATTGATGGACTAGGACATTGGGAGACCATAGACACTTACCAGGTGACCTTGGGCAAGCCACACTCTCTCAGCCTCAGAGGATCACACTGTATTATCATATTTCCACAATCATAATTAAAAGAGAAAGGAATTTATTTGTACTATTTATACACAATTTAACAATAATAAAATCTCTAAGCGGTTTACACTAAAATGTATGGGTAATTCAATATAAGAACAAAGTTCAGAACAATTTAAAAGTATGAAACAGTTAACAACACTAAAAAGTCAACACAAACATGAAGCAGTCTTAATCTTCACCAGCTGGGGCAACTCTGTAGAAACAAGTAGGTTTTCAACAGGTGTTTAAAGCTAAACATGATTTCTGCCTCTCCCACCATATGGAGAAAAGCAATTGAGTGTGTGGGTGTCACCACCAAGAAATTCCACCTTTGTGATATCAGCCAACAGCATTCTATAGGTTGCAACTAAAAACAACTAAAAAGGCTAGCACTGAGAATCTCAGGGGTGACTACACACGTCACTCATGCAGGGATTTGCCCCCTCAGAGTTATAGGTATTCATGTTTTCAAGGTGACATGTTAACTGTCATTACACTTTCTCTAGCATTCATACAGTTTAACTTACGTAAAAGTTTGTCTACACTAGTCTTTTATTGTCTATACTCCTAGACATAAGCCTTGCTATTAGTGTTTCTCAGCCATGTCAGATGAGTTTCTTCCTTTGCCTTATCTTCCAAACTCACTATGAATTAATACCAATTTGGGACAAGCAAGGCTATTCCCCTAAAGGAAAAATGACAGCAAGCATATTTGACTTTCTAAGGGAAGTTTGCAGCTTTAGTTTATGCTCAGTGCCAAAACTCTGCCCTTTCATTTAGGCAGCAGAAGTGTAAGAGCAAATAAATAAAATACGTATGATGATAGATTGCCCCTCCCCGTGCTTTAAAGCAAGACAGCCACTTGGTTACATCATCAGGAGAAAATATGTTCAATTAACAGGAGCGGCATTCAAGAAGACCAACCCATTTTTGGACTGAAAGCTAAAAACGTAATTGAAATTGAAGCAGTGTGTGAATACTGTGCAAAAAGCAAGACGCATTCCATGAGGATTTCAAAGCAATAAGCAAGCCAGCTCACCAGCATCGTACTATACCAGCCTGACATCTATTGAATATTGCTACTCTTACAATTCAATGTTGTCACACAATTAATGTTCATGTGATAGTGAAATTGAAACAAAGCCACCTGTTCTGGCTCCCAGCTCATGTGGCTATTTTTTAAATTAAAGTCTCAAATATATGTTGTCGTTGTTAGCTGCCTTTGAGTTGACCTCAGCTCATGGTGATCCTGTGGATGAGACATCTCCATTTACAGACTCTGGTGGTGAAATACCATTGGTATTTGAAAGATACATGATTTGCAAAGATACTTCAGATACTAACAGAATGAAACTAGCCATAAAAAGTCAGAAGTAAGTCCCACTGAGTTCAATGGTCCTTACTCCCAAGTAAGTAGATATAGGATTACCACCTAAGGCAGTGGTATGTATCGGGGAAAGGAATCTCAGGCCCCAGAGCCAAATCTGGAGCTCCTGCTATCCTATTCCAGCTCCTTGGAGTTCTCCAAATGGCAACACACTCCACAAAACCATCCTTGGGTGTTTCCCAGCATTTGTACAGAGCTTTTCTGTTTTCAATGTTTAATATGTTTCCTCTACAGGTTAGATCAATGATTGTGAACCTTTTGGGGGCCACGTGCTGGAGGCAGGGCTTCTGTCTCTGAAGGTGGGGCTGAATGCCAGGGCAGGACTTCCACCCTCCAGGGGCAGAGCTTTTGGGGTGGGGCTTCTCCCCCCAACCTTTTCTGATCCCCAGCTATCTCTCCGAGTCACTTGGGGTCAGGACGGGCCCGTAGGGAGGTGGAGGAGTGGGCAAGCACCGGTTCCTCCTCCTCCTCCCGGATCTTTCCTGACCCCCAGCTGTCTCTGGGGAGGCAGCTGGGGGTCAGGAAGGGTCCGTGGGGAGGAGGAGGAGTGGGCACACACCCAGTCGCTCCTCCCCCCTCCCCACCCTTTTCACAGCCTCCAGCTGTCTTGGAGAGGTAGCTGAAGACCGGCAGAAGGCCGGGAGGAGGTGCCAGAGGTGCATGCTGATGGCTCCTTCTCTCCAGCCCCATTTTCTGGCTTCCAACTGTCTCAGAGAGACAGCTGGAGACTGAGAAACAGCAGGGAGGAAGAAGAATGGGTACATGCATGCCTGTTTCTCTTTCTCCCTGGCCTGTGCTGGGCGAAATAGGATTGCGTGCCACCTATATAAGATCCAATCCAGGGCTGTCCTCCCACATGTGTAAATAGCAAATATTCTTCTTCTTATGATGTGAGGAGATGCTGAGAAAAAAAATATTATTCTTGGATATGTCATTTGAGAAAGATTAGCTTTCTAGCTTTTTTGACTCACAGAGCCCTTATTTCTATGATGGAGCCTCTAAGAGGCCTACCCTATGTCTTACAAGTTCATGGTGTTTAGGAGTATATATATATATATATATATATAAGAATATATTCTTATTCTTTAATTTCTTTCCAATTTTATTTCTTTTGCTTTCCTGAAGTGGCTGTGGAGCACCTGGGAAGTGTACGTGAAGCCCTAAGGGCTCCTCGGAGCACAGACTGGAAACCCATGAGCTACAGTATACATGTACTGTGTGCATTTTTTATGTAGTGTGTGCGTGTAACTACAAGTTGCCTGTCTTACTGTGACCATATGAATTTCATAGAGTATACTTAGGCAAGGAATATTGAGGGGTCCTTTGGCCAGTTCCTTCCTCTGAAATGTAGTTCTGCAGTTTAAATAAGATTTGTGACAATCAGTTTAGGCATGGATACTACCTACGTGGAAAACAATAATGGAAAATATCCTTAAATACATATACACTCCAGTCCATTAAGTCAGCCATAACATCTGGCTTTTAGACATATTTATCTTTCAAGTTGGTATGTCACCCACAAAGAGCACAGCCAAAAAATGGAAGAAAGTCAACACTTCTCTTCAGTTCTACCAACCAGTAATAAAACAGTAATAAAAAATAACTGAGTTTGTTTATCTCTTTCACTACAAAGACATTTCTACCAAAGTAACACTTCCTAAGTAAGAGAATCAGGTCTATAATTCAAATCTGAATAAGAAGCCCAGTTAATCTCATAGTTACATTCTCAAACTGAAATAATATTTTTAGAACGTGTGGGCCATCGCAATTTCAAAATAGCTGTCTTGAGCCTACAGGACAGAAAGTTGAAAGCCTGATAATTCTTTAAAAACAAGTACGTAAGAGGGAAAATATGAGATGGTGCTGTGTGTCATGAATCACAGTAATGCTGTTAGGTTAATCAAATCTGTAGAGGCTTACGGAGCCTGTTCAAAGAGTCAAGTGGTTTCTCATCCACTCCACTATTTTTTGCTAACAAAACCAACACATATTAGGAAATCTCCCCTTTCCCACTTCAGCAATCTGATTAAAAGATTCAAACCATTGTCACCCCAACAAGTGCCTTTGTAACAAATTTCTCAATTGTGCTGATAAAATTTAGTAAAATTACCTTTAACCTTTGTGACCCAGTCACCCTTATATCTACATGGGGATGTCATACCTCCTCCCACTCATCATAGTATATTAATTTTAATAATAGTGTATTTTCATTTGCACATTCATGTATACAGTCTGCCTGCCCCATCTGTGGACTTCCCAACCACAGATTTGAGCATCTGCAGATAACCCTGCCCCATTCACCCCAGTGGCAATGTGGGCATGTAGCTTCACTGCAGCAGCTATGCACACAGCACACCACCATTAAAACCAATGGGACCTAAGGTCCTGCTGTTTTGTATCCATGGGGGGCTCCAGATCAGAATCCCCTGGATATGAAGAGCCAACTGTATTTTAATATTTTTTAAGGAAATAATATCATTCAAATTAGAACAGTTTTATTTAAGTAAATCCAATATTTAACTCAACACATATGTAAATTATACTCATAACAACGTTTAGGAAGAGGAGGAGGAATGAGGCCTACAAGTCTTGTCCCCCTCTTTCTGCCCCACCATTTGAGAACCACTGCATTATAGTAAGTCAAAATGGGATGCAATGAAAGCATATGTCACTCTAGCCACATCTGTATGGAGATTATCACACTACACTCTTATAGCACTGCTATTCTACTTTTACTGCCCTGGCTGCCTCTTGTTGTATTATGGGATTAGCAGTTTAGGAAGGGGCATTAGGAATATTCAGCTAGAGAATTGTCAGGCCTTACTGAACTACAAACTTAAAAATGCAACAGGAGGCAGTCAGAACAGTTAGTAGTGCAATAATTTACTGTGTGTCCAGGAAGCCCCACAGCTGGCACACTAGTTTTAGCTGTGCAAATGTACTCCTGGACACTGCTGAATTCTGGGCATCCTGGCTCCAGTCTGAGTCTAGGAATACACTCAAGCTGCAAACCTGAGATTTTAGGGGAACTCTACTTCCAGCCAGCACACGCTTAATCCCTATTCCCTGATCTGTCTATCAATTGACATGTAACACTTCTGTCTTGTCTGGATTCAGTTCAAATTTATTTATCCCATTCAGTCCCTTACTGACAACAAACACTGCATTAGTACTGGAACAGGTTTCTCAGAGTTAAGTGAAAAGGAGAGACAGACCTGGGCATAATCAGTATACCAGTGACCCTGAGGCCTCAAATTCCAGATAACCTCCCCTAGGGGTTTCATGTTCACATTTAACAGCATGGGGGACAAAACTGAGCCCTGAGGCACCTACACATCAGCAACCAGGTTGTCAAACTGCCACTGGCATCCCAAAGCCCCCACCCCCACCAACGACTGAAACCACTGCAAAATAGTGCCCTCAAGTCCTACTAAGAGAGGCTGCACAGAAGGAGATTGATTGATTTGAACACAAATATATTCTGTTAGTCAATTCACCAGTACACTTATTTGTTTCATATTGTTTCATATCCAATGAATGCGTGGATACAAAGAGACAACCGGTCACATTTTCCTGTGAAGTTTACAATTGGGGCCTAAATTTACTTTTTAGTCTAAAACAATGCCTGTGTAAGTTGTACACATAAAAAGGTTTGGGAAGAGGAGGAGGAGGGATCTGAGCCTTCAAGTCTCATGCCTCCCTTGAGCAACTCTTATCCCCTGGGAGTCCCACCCTACTGTTTGCTAACCCCTGCTCTAGTACCTCACCAATCTATACATCCCAGGATTTCACAGGATGCAGGCATAGGACTATGGCTGGAATCATAATGCTATAATTATGGGCCCTAAGAGATGAATCAGATCTGCAGTGCCCTCCATGAAGAGCAGCCAATGAAGAACATTCAGAGGTTTAATTAGGTACAGAGTGCAGTGGCCTGTTTTCAAGGGATGCAGGACATGAAATATACAAGGATTATAGGTCAGTGGAAAAGAGCTCATACTCTACAGGAAAAACTGAATTTGGGACAATCTCCAGTTTCTCCAAACATTGCTGGACAAGAATCCTATTTGAAATTTTGGAGAGCTGCTGTAAGGCAACATGGAACAACACTCAATGTGTTGAGGACAAATGGCCTGCCTTAGTATATGCCACCTTCTTGTCCTCCTAGAATTTAAAGTGCTTCAAGTCTCATGCTTTAAATGCATGGACTATCTAGTCTCTTCTGATGCCAGTTCAGAAAAGCTCTATGTAAAAGTATTATTTGTCTGAAATTAGAAGCTACTGGATATTCAACATTCTCTGTCCCACACTCTTGAAGACAGGGTAAGATGCAAATGCAATAAATAATAAATAAAATAATATTTGAAATTAAGGAATTAAGGTGGATGTTCCAGAAAGGCAGGAAGAGTTTCTGCAACCTCATCCACATATTAGTTCCAAGGAGTATGGCCTAGTTAAAGTGCACAAAAAAATGATGGCTTGTGCCCTTAGCATTAATGTCTTTCAACAGGAGCTTTCTGGATCACTAAAAGCTAACACTTTGGTATACTACTGCCTCCTTGCATGAGTGTTGATGTGCAGCATTCATTTCACATAGATACACTGTACCTGGACTGCTTCCCAAACAGATCTCCATACCTGATTATCAAATGATCTAAATGTTAGATAATATGTACACCACCAATTGAGAAGAAAAACACAACCTCTACCACTGTTTCCTTATTACTGTTTGTCTTATGGAAAATAGTGTTTCCCCACCTTCAGTTTATCTTAGGTCATAAAGATTATTAAGCAGAACCTTCAGGCTTCCTTCTGCAACACACCCTTGTATCCTGAAGTATCTGGGACAGAAGAGTTAACATAACAACATTATATAATAATAATGATATATTTGAAACAGCCTCCAGGAGTTCTGCACACCTTCTGCTCAATCACCCAATGTACACACTCTATCTAAGCATGCTTCTTGTATACTAACTTATGTCATAAGGGCTTTGGGCATGGACTTTATGAAGTACCAGACATGTTTGAGATGTTATATAATAATAATAGCATGTTTTTCTTCATAAGGACAACACCCCACCTGGATTCTTCATAGAATCATAGAATCATAGAATCATAGAATCATAGAGTTGGAAGAGACCACAAGGGCCATCCAGTCCAACCCCCTGCCATGCAGGAACTCCCAGTCAAAGCATCCCCGACAGTTGGCTATCCAGCCTCTGCTTAAAGACCTCCAAGGATGGAGACTCTACCACACTCCGAGGGAGTGTGTTCCACCGTCGAACAGCCCTTACTGTCAGGAAGTTCCTCCTAATGTTGAGGTGGAATCTCTTTTCCTGCAGCTTGCATCCATTGCTCCGCATTCTGGTCTCTGGAGCAGCAGAAAACAAGCCTGCTCCCTCCTCAATATGACATCCCTTCAAATATTTGAACAGGGCTATCATATCACCTCTTAACCTTCTCTTCTCCAGGCTAAACATCCCCAGCTCTCTAAGTCGTTCCTCATAGGGCATGGTTTCCAGACCCTTCACCATCTTAGTTGCCCTCCTTTGGACCCGCTCCAGTTTCTCCACATCCTTTTTGAATTGTGGTGCCCAGAACTGGACACAGTATTCCAGGTGGGGCCTCACCAAAGCAGAATAGAGAGGCACTATTACTTCCTTTGATCTAGACACTATACTTCTATTGATGCAACCTAAAATAGCATTGGCCTTTTTAGCTGCTGCATCACACTGCTGACTCATGTTCAACTTATGGTCTACTTGGACTCCTAGATCCCTTTCACACATAGTTTCATTCAGCCAGATGTCCCCCATCCTATATCTGTGCATTTCATTTTTCCTCCCTAGGTGCAGAACCTTACATTTCTCCGCATTGAATTTCATTTTGTTAGCGTTGGCCCAGCTTTCTAGTCTATTCAGGTCATTCTGAATTTCAATCCTGTCTTCTGGAGTATTGGCTACTCCTCCTAATTTGGTGTCATCTGCAAATTTGATAAGTATGCCCCCAATTCTGTCATCCAAGTCATTAATAAAGATATTGAATAGCACTGGGCCCAGGACAGAACCCTGTGGGACCCCACTGGTCACTTCTTTCCAGGATGAAAGGGAGCCATTGTTGAGCACCCTTTGAGTTCGGTCAGTCAACCAGTTACAAATCCATGTAATGGTTACCTTGTCTAGCCTACATTTTACGAGCTTGTTTGCAAGAATGTCATGGGGAACCTTGTCAAAGGCCTTACTGAAATCAAGATATACTATATCCACAGCATTCCCTTCATCTACCAAACTGGTAATTTTATCAAAAAAAGAGATCAGATTTGTCTGGCAAGACTTGTTTCTCTGAAACCCATGTTGGCTTTTTGTGATTATGGCATTGGCCTCTAAATGTTCACAGACTCTCTGCTTAATGATCTGCTCTAGAATCTTTCCTGGAATTGATGTCAGACTAACTGGACGATAATTGTTGGGATCCTCTTTTTTCCCCTTTTTGAAGATGGGCACAACGTTTGCCCTCCTCCAGTCTGCTGGGACTTCTCCTGTTCTCCAGGAGTTCTCAAAGATTATTGCCAATGGTTCCGATATTACATTCGCCAGTTCTTTTAATACTCTAGGATGTAGTTCATCTGGTCCTGGAGATTTATATTCATTTAGGTTAACCAGGTATTCCTGTACTATCTCTTTACTTATTCTGTGCTGAGATTCCCCTATTCTGTCTTCTGCTCCATTATCATTAGGTTGACCACCCTTTGCCTTTTCTGAGAAGACTGAAGCAAAGAAGGTGTTGAGTAATTCTGCCTTTTCTTTGTCATCTTTGAGCATTTTGCCATCTTCTGCACGCAGTGGCCCTACTGTTTCCTTCTTCTTCCTTTTGCTTCGGACATACCCAAAAAAGCCCTTTTTGTTTTTCTTAACCTCTCTAGCCAGCCTGAGTTCATTCTGTGCTTTAGCTTTTCTGACTTTACCCCTACATGTGCTGGCTATTTGTTTGAATTCCTCTTTTGTGATTTCCCCATTTTTCCATTTCTTATACATGTTCTGTTTAAGGCTTATCTCAGTTGAAAGTTCCTTAGTCATCCATCCTGGCTTCTTGAGACACCTCCCATTTTTCTTCCTCATTGGAACTGTTTGAAATTGCGCCTTCAGTATCTCCTTTTTGAGAAACTCCCATCCGTCTTGAACTCCCTTCTCTTTTAGTTTTCTTGACCATGGGATCTCCCCCAGTATTTCTCTAAGTTTATTGAAATCAGCTCTCCTAAAGTCTAGAATGCGTGTCTGACTATGCCTGGCTTCCCCTTTCCGCTGTATAACAAACTCCAGGAGAACATGGTCGCTTCCCCCTAAGGATCCAACCACTTGCACCCCATTGACTAGGTCATCCCTGTTGGTTAAGATCAGATCTAAAATAGTTGATCCCCTTGTTGTCTCTTCCACCTTTTGGACAATGAAATTGTCTTCCAGGCAAGTGAGGAATTTGCTAGACCTTGAGGATTTGGCTGAGTTTGACTTCCAGCAAATATCCGGATAGTTGAAGTCCCCCATCACTACTACATCTCTCCTTTCTGAGTGTGTGCTCATCTGTTCTAGAAAGGCATCATCCAATTCCTCTGCCTGAGTCGGGGGTCTGTAGTAGACTCCCACAGTAACATCCCTGTTATTTCCCTCTCCTTTAATTTTTATCCAGATGCTCTCCACCTGGCTTCCAGTATTGACTTCCTGCATCTCTTCACTGGTGTAAATATCCCTGACATATAATGCTATTCCTCCTCCTTTCCTGCTTGGCCTGTTTCTCTTAAAAAGGTTATACCCCTCTATTTCTACATTCCAATCATGAGACTCATCCCACCAGGTTTCAGTGATGCCTATTATATCATATTTCCCTTGTTGTGCTAGGAGTTCAAGTTCATCCTGCTTATTTCCCATACTCTGTGCATTAGTGTAGAGACATCTAAGAACATGTGTTCCCTTTACTTGCTGCCTGTGCAAATTTTTTTGCTTCCCACTGTTGGGTCCTTGCACTGTTTGCCTTGTTCCCTCTATGTCAGTTTGATTATTTTCTCCAGCCCTTTTGCCTTCCAAAATAATGTCTCCCTCCCCCATATAACTCAGTTTAAAGCCCTCCTGATCAGATTTTTGAGACTTTTGGCAAAAATGTTTTTGCCAACTGGTGTGAGATGCAGCCCATCCCTTGCCAGAAGTCCCTCCTCATGGAACCACAGCCCATGATCCAAGAATCCAAACTGTTCTTGGCGGCACCATCTACGGAGCCAGTTATTCACCTCTGCTATTTTCTTCTCCCTTCCTGGACCATGCCTTTCTACTGGGAGAAGAGATGATATGACAACCTGTGCATCCATCTCTTTCAGCTTCCTTCCTAGAGCCTCATAATCCCTTATGATATTCTGAAGGCTGTGCCTTGCAGTATCATTGGTTCCCACATGAACCAGAAGAAAGGGGTGTTGATCAGTAGGCTTGACAAGTCTTGTCAGCCTCTCAGTTACATGATGGATCTTTGCCCCAGGGAGACAACACACCTCCCGAGACATCTTGTCAGGCCCACAAACCACTGCTTCTGTACCCCTCAGCAAGGAGTCCCCCACAACCACCACACGCCTCCTCCGAGGCTTAGCAGCGGCTGTTCCCTTTCGTGGTACTCTCAGTCTCCCCTGCTCTGTCCCTGATGTCTGTCCCTGCTGCTTTTCCTCATCATCTCTGATAACAGAGAGAGATTCAAAGTGATTCTGTAGCTGCAAGCTCACAGAACGAACCGTGGTTTCCCTACTTCTGCGTGTAACTTTCCTCCAACCATCTCCTTCTTTTGTGTGTGAAGTGACCTCTTCTTCCTCAGCAACTTTCTCTGTGTGTTTCCTGTCCAGGACCATCTGGTCCTTTCTGTTCAAGAGAACCTCCTGCTCTCTGTGATGCTGAAGTGTTGACACCTGGGCCTCCAACTGCTGAACTCTTCCTTCTAAGAGGGCTACCAACTTGCACTTGGTGCAGGTGAAGTTCCCCACATCTATAGGCAAGAAGACAAACATCCCACAGGTGTTGCAGGTGACTGCTGCAGGTCCCTCAGTGTCCATAGTGAGAAGTCTTAAGGAGGCAATGAAACAAGACTGTGGGCTTCTCCTGTAAAACACCAGTGTAAAAAATCCCTGTGTGGCTGGCCTTTGTCCCCAAGCTCTGTTAGTGAGCTCAATCAACTGGGCCTATAGGTATCTAGAAAGTTCCTGGCTGCTAGCTCCTTCTAGAGGCAAGTCCCTGATTCACTTCCTCTGAATCCCCACAGCCCCTTAAGGGAATAGTGGGAAGAAAAGTATAAATATTGAATGAGTTTGTCCTCACTGTGTTCAGGCTACCTTCTCCTCTGTACTTCCCCCCTGCCTTGGCTATCAAATATAAAAATGAGTATGAAAAGAAAAAATTCGCGCGCCGTTAGGCGCGCGCCTCTCCTAAAATGAGATTTCTCTTTCCTCCTCCCCAATGAACCAATGAAATGGCTCACAAATTCAAATTTTAAGGTCTTACCCAATCAAAAGGCACACAGAGAAGCACAGGTTTACCTTGAGGAAGGTATGGCCAGAAGCCTCTCCTAGCAGTTATATAAAATGAGATTTCTCTTTCCTCCTCCCCAATGAACCAATGAAATGGCTCACAAATTCAAATTTTAAGGTCTTACCCAATCAAAAGGCACACAGAGAAGCACAGGTTTACCTTGAGGAAGGTATGGCCAGAAGCCTCTCCTAGCAGTTATATAAAATGAGATTTCTCTTTCCTCCTCCCCAATGAACCAATGAAATGGCTCACAAATTCAAATTTTAAGGTCTTACCCAATCAAAAGGCACACAGAGAAGCACAGGTTTACCTTGAGGAAGGTATGGCCAGAAGCCTCTCCTAGCAGTTATATAAAATGAGATTTCTCTTTCCTCCTCCCCAATGAACCAATGAAATGGCTCACAAATTCAAATTTTAAGGTCTTACCCAATCAAAAGGCACACAGAGAAGCACAGGTTTACCTTGAGGAAGGTATGGCCAGAAGCCTCTCCTAGCAGTTATATAAAATGAGATTTCTCTTTCCTCCTCCCCAATGAACCAATGAAATGGCTCACAAATTCAAATTTTAAGGTCTTACCCAATCAAAAGGCACACAGAGAAGCTACCCATCATCGCTACCCAGGAGAGGTGAACACCCCATGCAAATAAATGAGGAGGTGGTGCCATCACCCCTCTCAAGGTGCAACTTAGAGGAAATACTCAGGAAACTCTATTACCTCATTGTATGCAGACAACTGAGGCTTCAAACAGGGGTTGTGGAACCGTGTGAATCAAGCAGTCTCAAGGTTAGACTAGCTGCTCATGCAGGGAAGCCTTGCTTGCTTTTAAAAACAACAACTGAAAAGTGCACAGAGTCTTCTTCAAGATCAAGAACATCACATGGGGGTAAAAAAAGTTTAAATCTCTCCCCCCCCCAATTTCCCTTTTAAATTAACTCTGCTACATAGGGGGGGGGGGAGGGGAAAGACCAAATAATCTATTTAGTTTAATCCTGCAGCAAGGAACCTCTGCCTCTGGAGAGACTAGTAATAAACTCGCCAGGGAACCACAATCACTCATCTTACTGTGTTATAGAAAAAGAACTATGTCAGGGCAGTACTAGCAAATGCAACTGTTTCAACAAAGAAAAAGAGTTCTGTTCAGCCTAGAAACTTGCAACATAGTTTACAATAATACATTTCAACTGATTCATTTAGGAGCTTTCATAACAAAATGGACTTATGTTTCGAAGATTACCAAGATGAAGGAAAATGCCATTTTGCCATAATAGGTATTTTTTAATAGAGCACTACGAATTGCATTGCATAACAAAAGTGATACATCAATTGGAATGAGAGATGAAGCAAGATCAGCAGAGGGAAATGCAAAAAGAATGTAAGATATGGCAATAGGCTTTAAAATTAAAAATAAAGGGAGCTTCTAAGGCTCAGAAAGCACCATAGAAGAAGACTGACAAGATAGATATGGTAGAAAGGCATAATGACAGAACGTACTCTAATCAGAATGGAAATGACAGAACTTTACCAAAAAATGCACAGCACCTCTCTATCACAGGCACTATGACAGTGCAGCCAGTGCAGGTGATACAACAGCAAGAATCAGAATCACAGAGTTGGAAGAGACCACAAGGTCCATCCAGTCCAACACCCTGCCATGCAGGAACTCACAATCAAAGCATCCCCGACAGATGGCCATCCAGATTCTGTTTACAGGCCTCCAAAGAAGGAAACTCCACCACACTCTAGGGGAATGTGTTCCACTGTTGAACAGCACTTACTGCCAGGAAGTTCCTCCTAATGTTTAGGTAGAATCTCCTTTCCTGTAGCTTGTATCCAGTGTTACTATTCTCTGGAGCAGCAGAAAACAAGCTTGCTCCCTCCTCAATATGACATCCCTTCAAATAATTAAACAGGGCTATCATATCAACTCTTAACCTTCTCCAGGCTAAACACACCCAGTTCTCTAAGTCTCTCCTCGTAAGGCATGGTTTCCATACCCTTCACCATTTTGTTGACCCTCCTCTGGACACGCTCCAGAACTACTTTGGCAAACAGCTGGTCTTGATATTTGTTGTTGTTGTTGCTGTGTGCCACCATGTTCTTCCCAACTCATGGCAACTCTAAGGCAAACTATCATGGGATTTTCCTGACAAGAGTTGTTCACAGTGGATTCGAAGGCTTTCATGGCTGGCATCAATAGTTTTTAGATGCCAGCCCCAGATGATGGCGAAACGTCAGAAAGGAACTCTTCTAGAACATGGCCACATAGCCCGAAAGCTCCACAAAAAAACTAAGTTGTTCATAGCTTTGCCATTGCCTTCCCCTGAGGCTGAGAGCATGTGACTTGCCCAAGGACACCCAGTGGGTTCCATGGCCAAGCTGCGAATCAAACCCTGGTCTCCACTATGCAATGCTACTTCTCCTGATATCACCACACCATTTCAGAAAGTGTAATTGTAGAATGTATCATCCTCTCTTTCTTTTACGCACACATGCAGATACACCATGAAAACACTGGCCTTTATTCACACCTGCGTCTCCTCTTAACTCCTTGTAATCTTCTTGGGAAAGACTTCTTATTACTGTGAGATGCTATTCAGGGTACAAGAAAGCTAATCTGAAACCAACAGCAGACAGCTGGCATTCCCTTTTAATTCCACTCCTTTGGACAATAATCTAACCTAAGGGAAAGTCCCACTGAGCCCAGTTCTGATCAGAAAGCTTGCAGAATTCTGCTGCCAGTCATTCATCTTAGCACATCCTCTAGGACTCAACTCTGCAAGCGCTTTCCAAATCTCTGCAGAAGCTCTGGGTCATTATGAAGAATAAACGGGCCAGCCAAAAACAAACAAACAAAGTACCAGCCTAGTTGGTCTTTCTTCTGCAAAGGCACTGCTTCCCTCCACTATCATCTTATCTTGGCTTTAGTCAACAGAGATCCAGGTTGCCCCCTCTTTCAAGTCACCTCTAGTCCTGAGACCGCCAGTTTTTTCCTTCTACCTGAAGAAGGGGAATCTAATGTTTGTTAGAAGGATGTTTGTTTGTGCTTTATTTTTTAAAATCTGAAATGTGAGCTGAAATGTGAAATGTTTGTGTTTTTCCCTGTCCTATGCAGGGCAAGGCACCCACCCAGCTGTGACCTGGGTGACCAAACGTCATAACCACAAAGGACAAAGCACTACAAAATGTAGGACATTCAAGACAATGTAGGACATTACAAAATAAATGCTATAAACACTCAGATAAATATAAATCAATGCTTTTTAGTCATGCTCAAAATGAAGAACATTTTAGGGGGGACCTGTCCTAGAGCAAAAAAAGAAAAAAGAAAAAACGTTACAAATACACCAAGCAATAAAAGAAACATTGCAAGAAAACTTAGAATTTAAACCAGATATTTTTCTTGTAAATATTTTAGATGATAGAATAGAAAAAATGTGTGGAAGGTTATTATTTTATATGGTATTTGCAGCCAGAATGGCATTTGCAAGAAGGTGGAAAGTAGAAACAGTTCCAGATGTAGATAATTGGCTGATAAAGCTATTAGATGTATTAGAGTTGGAAAAACTCACTAGAAGACTGTATAAAAAGACCCCAAAATGTTTGGAGGATTGGAAAAAATTAACATGTTACTTAACTTTGAAATGGGGGGAGCAAGTGATGATAGGACCCAATTAAGAAACCTACTGGATGGTTGTATAGATAATAGAAGTTATACATTACTTACATTTTCCAACTAAATTGGACTGAAAAAAATCATTATCATAGATTTATCATATAGATTATGAGGAGTAGATAGAATAAACATGTTTAGAAAACAGGGAAGATATACAGTAAACATGGAAATACATGAATGACAATGGAGAAAAAAACTTTAAGTATTAGTTATAAGAGATAAACTATGTGACAAATAGGGAAGTTTTGGAAAGCCATTGGGTTATAGAAAAGGGAGTAATGAATGAAGTACGAATGTTAGAAAGGGAAGAGGTGTTGTTCTATGTGTAGATGTGTATGAATTATTTGTAATGTTTAAAGATATTTGTATGATGTGATTTGTATGAACTGCAACACTGTGATTACATGTTTTATTTATGCAAATATCAATAAAATAATTTGTTTAAAAATGAAGAACACTGTGAAACTCCTCTTGGACAGAAGGTTGAAATGTAGGACATATCGTGGGAAAGGAGGGTGCCTGGTTACCATCCATTGCTGCGTTTGCCCACATTGGCTGCTTTCTCTCCATCCCGCTGTGGACCACAGAGGGATGCTCTCCAGTCAGTGGGCGACTGTGGCTTCTGACGCTACATCCTCATCCTCACCATCCCAAGAGAAAGATAACATTTTCAGAAACATCTAGCAGCACCTTTGAGCGTAATTGAAAGCGAGAAGTCAGTAGCATGAGCTTTTTTAGACTTGAGCCTATTTCCTCAGATGCATTCTCTCTTTCAGTTAGTCTCAAAGGTGCTGCAAGATCCCTTTGCAGACCTATTTACAAGATCCCTCAAGGGTGCTGCAAGGTGCCTCTGAACTGGGTTAAGTCTAGAAAACAGGTGTTCTCTTAAGGTACTCTTAAGGTACTCTCTAAGGTCCCTTTGCAGGCATATGGACAAGCATCTGAGGAAGTAAGCTCAAGTGTAGAAGAGCTCATGCCACCAACTTGTCTTTCATTTAGGATCCAAGGTGCTGCAAGGTCCCTTTGCACACATATACACAAGATCCCTCAAAGGTGCAAGATATATACAGCGGGCCCTTGGATATCTGCTGGGGTTTGGTTCCAGGACCCTCCGTGGATATCAAAATCTGTGTATGCTCGTCCCATTAAATATAATGGCACAACAAAATGGTGTCCCATATATACAATGGAAAATCAAGGTTTGCTATTTGGAATTTATACATTTGGGGAATATTTTCAAGCTGTGTATGCTCAAATCCATGGATAAGGAGGGCCAACTGTATATATACATACAAGATCCCTCAAAGGTGCTACAAGACCCCTTTGCATGCATTTTAAATGGCTGGATTTTAAACTGCTGAACTGTACTTGAATTGTATGACTGTATTTTAGCTATTGTTGGAATCCTGCTTTGATCCAAAGGGAGAGGTGGGAAATATAAATAAATTATTATTATTTTTATTATATACACAAGATCCCTCAAAGGTGATATATATCTATATCTATATATGATCCCTCAAAGGTGATATGTGTGTGTGTGTGTGTGTGTGTATTTATATGGTCCCTCAAAGGTGATATATGTATGTGTGTGTATATGAAGGATCTTGTGTATATTATACACACACACATATGCACAAGATCCCTGACAGGTGCTACACGATCCCTCTGCACACCTCTCCAGTCCTGCCTCTGAGGAGAGAGGCTGAAGCCTAGCAAAGCTCCTGCTGCTCCCACTTTCTCTCTTGCCTTCAGTCTCAGAAGTGTGCTGCGAGAAGATGCTCCCTTTGCAAGCCCCTTACCCAGAAGGAAGCATGGGGATGAGAAGGAAGAGGGGATGGTGCTGCTGGAGGTGCCCCGAGCTCCTCTCCTCCTCCTCCTCCTCCTTTCCCAGCACAGGGCCTGTCCTCCTCCCTTTTTTCCCCTTGTGCCCACCAGGATGGCTTCCAGGAGGTCCTTCCTATTGAGGTGCTCCTGACTCAGAGTAGCCTGCTGCTGCTGCTGCTGCTGCTGCCTTTGGCTTTGGCCTGGTGCAGGGTCCCTCCACTGTGGTCCCTGGGGGCCTGGGGTGCCCTCCGCTCTGCGGTGCCTGGGAGGAGGAAGAGGAGGAGGAGGAGGAGGAGGAGGCCCTCCGTCCTTTGGGATGCACTGACTCACCTCCTGAAGTCAAAGGGCATGGTGCTGGTGGGGGGCCTGGCTGGTGCTGGTGGGGGCTGTGCAGAAACAGCAGCAGCAGCAGCAGCAGCAGCAGCAGCAGGAGCAGGGCCAGGGCCAGGGCCAGCGCAGGCAGCGGCCTCCCTCCTCCCCGCCCCCTCCGCCCGGGGCTCAGCGGATAGGAAGGAGGAGGACCAGGCACACAAGGCAAGGAAGGGAAGGGAAAGGGGACGGGAGGAAGTGACGGGGCCCGGCCGGCCAGGCCACAGGACGCGCCGCCCAACAAACCCATTGGGCCCAGGCACCCCCCGCCCCCGCCCCGCTTCCGCCACCGCCGCCCTCTTCAAGGGGACCCACCGCCACCACCAGCCCCCGGGCAGCAGCAGGGCAGGCAGGCTGGCCCTGGAAGGGACCCCGGGCCCATGCGCTCCAGCCCCCTTCTGCCAGGCAGGGAGACACACAAGCACCACCTACACACTGAGGGGGGAAAGGCGGCATAGGAAACAAGGAGGAGGAGGAGGAGGATGATGATGATGATGATGGAATCCTAGAGTTGGAAGAGAGCCCAGGGGCCACCCAGTCCAGCCCACTTCCGCCATGCAGGAAGACATAGAATCACCACGTTGAGTCCCTATATTTGGAGAAAATAATAATAATACATTAGAGTCCTAAAGTCTGAAGAGACCCCAAAAAGGACCATCCAGTCCAACCCCCTGCCATGCAGGAACTCTCCATCAAAGCATCCCCTGTGACAGATGGCCATCCAGCCTCTGCTTAAAGATGTCCAAGGACAGAGACTCCACCACACTTCGGGGAGTCTGTTCCACTGTCGAACAGCCCTTACTGTCAGGAAGTTCCTCCTAATGTCGAGGTGGAATCTCTTCTCCTGCAGTTTGCATCCATTGTTCCAGGTCTTATTCCCTGGAGCAGCAGAAAAGAAGCTTGCTCCAGGTTTGCTAGTGCCATCCTCTGAGGCTGGCAGAGTGCCACTTGCCCGAGATCCCCCTGCTGTGGGTTTCCATGGCCCAGCTTGGGAATCCGACCCTGGTCTCCAGAGCCATAGTCCAAGGGTCAAACCACGACACCTCCCTGGAGACACGGCTTCCCAGAAAAGGCCATAAAATCTGGTAAGGTAGAGAGCAGCAGCAGTTTGACAAGAGGCATTTAGGGATGCTTTCATTTGTGAATGCTTAGAAATGTCACTTTTAAAAAAAATGATAGTGGAGTAATTTTGCTATTGTTTTGGCCCAGTAATGTCTCTTGAAAAAAACATTGAAAGGCTAAAGACAAAAAAAGTGCAGCCATACCGAGACTGGGGGATCTGAAAAGTGGCACAAGGCTGGGCATAAGGAATGCAGAGAGCCTTACTTCAAAGTAAAACTGCGTAGGCTAAACATGGTAAAGCTATAATCTCATAAAAGCTTCCTGGGAATAAGACGACAGTTGTATATAGACTTAATATCTATTGTCTCATGGAATTCAGTGGGTCTCCTTAATAGCCATACAGATAGTTTGGTAAATCCTGCTGAAATCGGTGAAACTTCTGAATAACCCTTCATAAAAACAAGATGAAGTAAGACAGCAGGTCATAGAAGGGTAAAAACAGCACAGAGGAAAAACATATATTAAATACATTTTGTGGGCCATGGAGACTCCCCCAATGGAAATATACATAAAATACATTCTGCAGGCCATGGAGACTCCCCCCATTAAAAATATACATTCTGTGGGCCATGAAGACTCCCACATTAGAAACATATATTAAATACATTTTAGGGGCCATGGAGACTCCCCCCATTGGAAACATACATGAAATACTGTATGGGGGCCATGGAAGCTCTCCCCATTGGAAACATACATTAAATATACTCTGCAGGCCATGGAGACTCCCCCACTGACAGTGTGGCTTTCCTGTAGCTTTGGATCTAATTTGAGACATTTGCATCCTATCACACCAGTGGAGAGATGTGTGGAGCAGCTGTTCTGTGGCAACATCCATTTCATTTTCATTTGTCTGAAAAGCACATGTACATACATACACACACAAATGCGCATACATGTACATAGAGAGAGACTGATGCTGCACATTTTATAATTTGAGCTGTAATCTCCCTAGGTAGGGTGTGTGTTTGGTTTTTGTATGTGTGTACAAATGTATATACATACATACACCAGTTAAAGAGACTGTAGTTCCACCCAGGATGGGTGCTTCTGCCACAGTATATGAGGAAGCTGAGGATGGGCAGGTTCCATCCCAGAACCTTCCCTTCTAAGAAAAATTAGAAAAAAACAATGCAGCCTGAGGGCATATTAAAAAGAGAAGGTTAAGAGCTGTTAGGAAAGCCCTGTTTAAATACTTTAAGGGAAGTCATGTTGAGGATGGAACAAGCTGTCTGATCCAGAGAATAGAACATGGAGTAAAGGGTGCAAGCTACAGAAAAAGAGATTTGAGCTCAACTTTAGGAGGATCTTCCTGACAGTGTGAGCTGTTTGACAGTGGAACATACTCCCTCAGAAAGCCATAGAGTCACCGTCTTTGGAGGTCTTTAAACAGAGGATGGCCATCTGTTAGCTGTGTTTTGATTGTGCGTTCCTGCATGGCAGGGGGTTGGACTGGATGGTCCTAGGGGTCTCTTCCAACTATGATTCTATGATTCTAAACATATCCACTACCTATGTCTCTCCTCATAAGGCATGGTTTCCAGGCCCTTCACCATTTTGGTCACCCTCCTCTGGACACACTCCAGCTTGTCAACATCACTTTTGAATTGTGGTGCCCAGAACTAGACACAGTATTCCAGGTGAGGCCTGACCAAAGCAGGACAAAGGGACACTATTACTTCACTTGATCTAGACACTAATCTTCTATCGATGCAGCCTAGAATCACATTGGCCTTTTTAGCTGCTGCATCACACTGCTGACTCTCTTTCAACTTGTGGTCTGCTAGGACTCCAAAAACCCCTTTCATGTGTAGTTTTGTTAATCCAATTGTCCCTCATCCTATATCAATACATAAACCAATTCCTTTGAAATAGGATGCTGGAGAAGAGTATCATCTGTGGGTACCACAGTGACCAGATTTGTCCTCCTTTTTTCCAGGAGGCTTGCAGTAATGGGGTCATTGTTGACTATGCCTATGGATCTGGTGGATTGGTTGTGTGTGAAGTAACTGAACTTGTAACTTCATTTTTCTACTGACAAAGTTTGGAATTTGGGACATTCTCACATACAAACAACTTCTATAGGTCTGTCTCTGGATTCTCCAGTCTGAGGAAGTAGGCTGAAGTCTATGAAATCTCATGCTGCCAGCCTCTTTCTTTCAATTAGTCTCAAGATCCCTTTGCATACTAGGAGTGAAGTAGTATAATTACGTGAAATGTGTTAATTGTGAGGGTATGTGCTGAGAGTGCTTCTTCACCAATAATTTATTGGGGTTCTCTATGGATAGGTGACATGTAGGTGTCATCTCCTGCACAATGTTTTGTGGATTTTATTATGTTTCCTGGGACACTAAAGTGCGTCTACTATGTTTATACTGCCTTTAGATATTCCCAAATATATTTCTCCCCCAATCAGGCTGGGCAGACATAGGATATGGTAACCATTCTACTGGTTTGCCTCCAGCCTCTCTCCTCCTGTTTCACATACACACAGAAAGACATTCAACTGTAAGTAGTGAATAAAATTGCTCTACTGCACTCTCTCATTTAAATCAATGGCATTTTAAAGTTGTTATGTTTAACTGGACAGTATTTTAAATTAATTAAAACATAGGAAAATTTTTACTTGTAAAAATAATGCTACTTATCTTTGCATGTTATTCATTTAATTATCTGGGATACATTTCATGACATGTGAAAGAACTATTTTTTAAAAACTTCATCATGTTCTCAGAAAACAGATAAGCCCACAAAACAGCTGCTAGAACACTGACCCAGCTTCATGTTCTATCCTGTCAAAGCAAGACATTAATGCCCTGAGATAAAAACCCCTCGTCATTACATTGTTTAATAGCATGAATCGTCTAAGAAGTATGAGATAAGAAAGAGGAATCTCACTGCATTCTAACTGGGTGCAGTTCCTTAGGCCATTACTGAGTGTGCCAGAAGGAGCGTTCATAACAAGGGTTTAAATGAGGTGAATGTAACATGATCAGCATGTTGGAAATTAGTTGACATTGTGATGATTGGAGATGAAATTAATAATATTTTCTTTGCTTCTAAATAACAAAACACAGCAGGCCAGGCAGTAATCTTAGTAACAGAGTCTATTCAAGGAACATTACTAAGTGGCCCTCTCAAAATTACTTGGAAAGTGCCTTGTTCAGATGGAGAAGATGAGGCAGTGAAGTGAGTCAATCAAAGCTACAAAGGGCTAATTTTCAGAGAATTAGTAATGCGAAGTTTCTGTTTTCTTGGGGTTTTGTTCATTCTGTTCTTGATGAAAAAAAGAACACATTTCAGATTCCTGATCACTTTCTATATTTAAAGAGATGACAAGTGACTGTACCTGCATTCCGAACTTATGCCTCATGTTCGAAAGACTCAGAAACACCACAGGCTAATACATATGACTAAGGTTGAATTACTGCCTTCTGTTATCTAGAGTCAGGGTACTTTCAAGGAACTTGCTTTGATTTTATGACGGGTGTAAAAGTTACCTTCCTCTTGCTCAACTATGACATTCCAAAATGTTAAACCCAATGTACACATTACACAGACCAATGTGAATGAATTCTGTAGTACCCCACTTCAAATGTCAGACCCAGGATGCGGGAAGGAGTTACATTTTTAAATGTCACTCATGGTACAATCTTCCAGAACTTGTCAAACTAGAACTTCAGAATGAAAGGTGGAATGACGCTCAGTGTGATGGTTTACTACATGCTAGGAGTATGTGCTGGGGAGAGTTTATCCCACCTGCAATATGCATTGTTTGTCATGGCATCCGACTTGGTATTTTTGGAAAGTATAGACACAAGATCTGGAAGAACTCTGTGAGTTGTGATCAGAAATAAATAAACAAAAGTTATGTTTCTAGGCTCTGCACAGGTAATGACAAAGCTACTGGTGTTAGAACCCCGACCCTAAGCAGAAGCCACCTGATGCCACACTAGATAAGTCAAGGACAAGATTTATCGCACCAGTGGCACTAAAAGCAAATATATCAGATATTGATTCATGAACAGCCCTGAGGCAGAGCCTGTCAGTTCAAGGGCCACTGAGACAGGGACCATGAGATCCATACCATCAGCATCTGCAATTCTATCCGGACCTAACAGCTTTTATATGAAAGACATCATGTCAGTGCATTAGTGCATGCAATGACATGGGAGGAAACTAAGAGAAAAGGAAGAATCCATACCACAAGTTTGCGAATTTAAGGCATTCCACTCTTCAGAAAGGAGGGAAACTTGAGAGAGGTAATCTCACCTAGAGGCATAAAAGGCTTCTGTCCCATCCTAGATTTTGTAGGATTGAGTTGATCTCTTGGAGCTTTCCCTACTGCTGTATCTATTGGTGTGCCTTGGACCTCATCTGTTCCTTTTCAAGATCAAAACAGGGTGTTCAATAACTAGTATTCAAAGGTATTGTGCCTCTCAGTGGTGGTTCATGGACTGGGGGCAGGGGGGTGTTGCCTTCCCATTCCACTGGCCATCCATATGGACTCTGATCCTGGAGGTTACATATAGCCATTGGGACTAGTTAGTAGCTAGTAATTACCCAAGCCCCTCTTTAAGCCACCTAAGGCTGCTTCCACCACTGCACAATTAATGCAGTTTTACACCACTTTAAGTGTCATAGTTCCATCCCATAGGATCCTGGGATTTGTAGTTTGTTGTTGCACCAGAGCTCTCTGAGAAGGCTAAATATTTAACAAAACTACAAATCTTAGAATTCCATAGCAGTGAGCCATGGCAGTAAAAATGGAGTCAAAATGGATTAATTCTGCAGTGTATATGCAGTCTAAGTTGATGGCCATTGCTATATGTCATGGAAGTGAAGTGACTATATATCGCATAAGGAAGCACTTGCTTTTATCAGCCCTGAATCTCCCTTCAGCTTCATTGGATGAAAAAGAACACTAGAATCTAAGGCTATCCAATTAAGCTGAATGACAGGATACTGAGGGCTGATAAAAAGAAGTACTTCTTCATACATCACATGCTATGTATATACACCTCTAGCATGTCATTTACTTTGTAGACTAAAGAGCCACAGACATTGCAGTCTTTCCTCATAGGAAAGTTATTCCAGCCATTTGATAATTTTGATTGCCTTTTTCAGTCAGTATTTTTCCCCTAGGTTTTTTGAGGTGTGTATAATAATAATAAAAATAAAAGATTTATTTCTAACCCACCCAATCACGAAGAATCCGGGCAGGTTACAACAGTAAAATACACCAAGTTACAGTAATGGAATGACTAAAACCATACACAGTGTCTAGTATATAGAAGCAAGGCCAGAGGGGAAAGATGACATCCGTATGCTGTGTATTGGTTGGATTTTGTTCATAGGTTGGATATGTGCCCATGCCTTGGAGAGAAGTACCAGTGTGACCATGATGCTTGATGTCATGCTTCAGATGAACTTAAGCAAGCATTGAATCATCTTCCAAATATGCACCATTTTGTTTTTATTTTACTGTTTTCTGAACTGTAGCATTCTGACCTTGAAGTATGCATCAGGGAACCTTGTGTTCACAGTGATCTTCAGGGCATTTGAGTTTGCCTATTAGGTAGGCATATACATGGTATGCTTCAGACTATGTCATTGCATACTGCATTTCACAAATTCCATTCTAGGAAAAAAAATTAAGAAATCAGGGAAGCAAAAAAGAAGAGATAAATGTTTTAACATTTGTTACTTAATCTGGAATTCAAAATGAATTTTGTGAGTCAGTACCCCTGATGGGATAGAATTCTCCTCTCAAGTAGTAATTCTTCTTCTAAAACAGTTAGATTCTCCCTTGGGTGGAGACTGCAGTACTAAAATATGGATGCAATTGTCACTGTTTTCTTGCAGCCCATACATGCCAGCAATCTTCAGGGCTTCCTGACACAGTCAAGCATCTTGGTTTTGTTTCAGAGGGAATTGTTACTTCAGAATTGTTGTACGAATAATATCAAGTCAACTTTACTTATAAAAACTAGGATTATCTCAGAAACATATGGCCTGGGATACAATTCGGCACACAAATCACACACAGCCCTACTTATTTTGTTAACTACCCTGTGGTAAGATTAATTGTTCCTAGCAATACAACAATACAGGTAAGAACAGGGCTACAAGGGAATCTAACTAGGGACATCTATACCTGTAGGGGGGTTCATCAAGGATGCATTTTGGCACCTACCCTGTTTAATTTATATCTGAATGACCTGGCTAGTCATATGGCATCAGATACTTATCACTCCCCCAAAATAGCCACAACTAGCATCCCGCTACTTTTATATGTGGATAATGCTGCTTTACTTTCTTATACTGGAATTGGACTAAGACACCTGCTAAGAGTATTTATACAGTACTGTGAAGAAAACCAACTATTAATTATGATGAATCCAAAATTATGATTTTTTCTAAGACTCATACTGTAAATGATTGGGAAATAGCGGGTCATAAAATCAATGAGGTTAGATGTTTTAAGTACCTAGGTATAAACTTTCAAGCAGTTGGCTCATGGGTATCCCACCATACTGCAGCTGTCCAGTCTGCAAGTAATAGCAGCAAAGCAATATCCCGGTTTTTTTACACCAAGGGAGGCCAATTTATACCTGCTGAATGTAGGGTACAGTAGGCTAAGGTTATCCCTCAGCTAATCTTTTGCATTCCAGTATGGATAGTGGGCTTCTCTCCATTGATTGAACAGGTTCTATCAACCTTTCTTAGAAATTTATTTGGAGTCCCAAATTGTGTGTCATCAGCAACTTTGAGATAGGAAGCTGGGTGTACATCAATGGAATGTACTGCATGGGAATGGGCTCTAAGATACTGGCTAAAGCTCATGTTTGCAGGCCCAGAAAGAGGCTACGCTAATCTGTTATGGAAGGACTCATATAAATCTCAAACATTCAGAGGGATCCAAGAGAAGTTCCAGAGATTGGGCCTTTCAGATAGTTTTCTTTGCACATTAAATTGGACAACGTCAAGAAAAATCCTCATACAGAGGATCAGAGATTATCAATTGCCAACACAATTTGCTCTCCCACTAATTTAGGCCTGGAATTTAATCTAAAGGGTGGTGTAAACTACCTAAAAAACCCTCACAATTCCCAAATATCGCTTGGCATTTACTAAAGCGAAATTTAATGTATTTCCATATGTGGTTTCCAACATGTTGAGTATAAAGATTGTCTGCACCCATGTGGAGAAGGGTCTGTAGAATCCATATCACATATCCTTCTTATATGTTTTTTACAGGGATGACAGACTGAGGCTAATAAAATCCTTATTAGATAAATTTCAGGGAAGATCTCAGGGTTGGTATACAAGATATCTGTTAAACGACACTTATAAAAAGGTTACAGAAGAGGTGGCAAAATTCTGTTTTGCAGCAATTAAGACCTGCAGGGCTATAATAACTACTATAGCAAGAATCAATAACTGGTATTAGTAACTAACAGTAAACACCTTCTCTTGACCCAGCCTACTTTTAGAGTGCACCAAATAACAAGAATCTGTTTCACATAACAAGGTCTGCTTATGTTCTTAACTGATTAATAAGATGAAGAGCTAGAAGCTTGTTATTTTTAATTATACTTGTACTGATACTGCAAATTTATTCTTAACATGTTATTGTTGTGTTAAAACTGGTTGTGGTTGTTTTTTTTTAAAATTTTTATATTGCTGGGAGGTCTGTTGACTATAATAAAGGCTTTGATTGATTGTTCCTTTTTAAATCTAATCTGTTAATATAGCTTTTAATTAAATGCTGAAATGAATTGAAAAAGTCAACAACTCACAGCAACAAACTTCTGTACTTCTGTTTCATTTTCAAAAGTAAATTAATAGAGCTGTTTCTTTCTTGATATTTGAATTAATTTCATTTTCAATACTGAAGAACTTTGGTTGAGGAAACAAATTAAGACTGAAGTGAATGAAGGAAATGAAATATCATGCTGTGATTCTTGGACTGGTACTTTAAAAATATTGAATGATGGCAAGGTTTTGATATAACATTGGGTAACACAGAACTAAAGCCACAAATGGTTAACCCACAAGACTCCTTACCTGACTGAAATAATGTTCACCTACTCATATTACTCTATCCAGAATAAATTTATGACAGTTTCACAATTTTTTTTGGCATTTTCCACATCAATCTATTGCATGAATCAGCTATACTGACAAGAATATGCACTAGATTTTCAAGGGCACTTTTCTATTTGCACTGAAATTAATAACCTTAGTAGGCGATAGTTTCCAAAATGCATTCTTACTATCACTTGTGAAGTAATCTTCATTGAAACCAAAGGAACTAGTGTCAGCAATGCTTGTGTCACGTCCCAAGAGCAATAGGCCCCTTCTGTTAGTTGAACGGTTCATTTCCTTCAACAGATGAAGGTCTTTTGACTCAGTTTCAATAACGTAAAACAGACTCCTACAGTTTCCTCACTTCCTGGTTACTCCCACTACCTGCCCCATAGAATTTTCCAAGTGGACAGGGCTGAAACTTGTACTTATTTTCCAAATGAGGAACAAGCCCCTCCTTGGTGAGGTTTGCTTCTTTTTATAGATAATAAGAGGGTGATCATCTCCCCCTTTTCTCATCAAGTTCTTCTTTCTGGCCCATCTGCATCAGCAGAAAGTTGGAAAAAAGCTTAAGGAATATTCCAGATACAGTGTAATGGAAATACTGTTGAAGTTTTACATGTTTTGCCATAACAAACCTGTTCAAAACATAAATCTACACCAAAAAGCCACAATAGATTTCATATTTATATTAAATATAAGGAGGTCTTGGGTTTTTGTTTGTGTGTTTGTAACAAACCAAAAGTATCAGTTTACTGCTTGTGTCCAAAGGCCAGGTAAAAACATTCATAATAAAGATACAAAAGGACAAGAAGATGAAAATTAAGATGAGAGCCAATATGATGTAGTGGCTTGAGCACTGGACTACAACTCTGGAGAGCAGGGTTTGATTCCACACTTGGCCATGGAAACCTACTGGGTGACCATGGGTGGGTCTCAGTCCCAGAAAACCTCATGATAGTTTTGACTTAAAGTCATCATGAGTAAGAAACAACTTGAAGTCACACAACAACATGCCCAAAATACATATACAGTATAAAAACATTTATTAATTTTGCCATCTGCAGCCCTGAAAACAGCACTTACTCAAACTATTAAACAACCCAAAGGATTATTCTAAATACAGTGCAATACTGTGAGATTAAATAGAGTAAAATGAGCAGTCTAGCTCGTGACTGTTCACAAAGCTTGCTCAAATTGCCCTTGCTTCAAGGGCAACACAGGCTACATTATACTGTAAGAGCCCCTACGATCAGCATCCCCTCAGTAAATGTCTTCTGTCCCCTTGCCAAAAAAAAAAGAAAAAGAAAAGAAAAGCACCAAAACTGGGCAACTGAGAGAGAAAGCTCTCTCTGGGGCAAGTGTATATTTGGCAATGAAGGAAACAGGGAGTCCTCAGTATAAGCGGCTCCACACCCATGTTCCCTGTGGTCCATAGAAGCTCTCAGATATCTCCAGCCAAAACTGCTGATGGTATTGTCTGGAACCACAATTCAGCAAATGTTTTCACAATCTATGGAACAGTTATTGTCTACAGATAACACAGTGTAGAGTGGTTTTTCCACAAGGCCATACCAACTGGAAAAGTTCCTAGACTGGATTAAGATGTTATCAGTGGTTTTGTTACGATTGAAAACCTGATCTCTTAGTATTCCTTGGACCTAATATGATCAACTTATCAAATGTTAACTGTCCATTCAGCCTCCATTTATGCCTCATATACTTTCTACCACTTTTGTCTTTGAACAGCTAATCTTAAAAAAAAATCTTGTTTATAGAACTGGCCAAATTGTGATAATATCTATCTATGGCAAATCTAAGAGAGTGACATCAGTACTATGTAATCAGTGCACAAAATGCTATAGTTTTCTGTAGATAATTGTTGGTGCAAGGAAAATTGTACTGGGATAGGTCCAAACAATATCAATGATGTAAAAATTGAACAGAAAGAGGATGCAAGTGCACTCTTGTTTAAATCCATTACGAGTATAAATGCTGACTTTGTTAGGGCAGCATTGCACCAGACTCTAATTTGTGTATTGTGTTAGTCATGTACATCTGAATTAATCAAAGAAGATACTTATCACTGAAGGTGTTATCAAGTTTATACCGAAGTCACTGATGATTAACAAAATCAAAAGCAGCTGAAAGATCCACAAAAGCCATTTTGAGAGTACTTTAATAATTTTTGTAATAACATGAGGTAGAAAAAAAGCACTGTTTCAATGTAAATACCTCTTACTAAAACCTGCTTTCTCTTCATTTATCATTTTAATAAATTCTCCCCAGTCTTCCAGTTTATAGTGACAGTAACATGTATACCTAAGAGGCTTATTTGTCTATACTGTAATTACATGGATAATTTTCTATCCACCTTTTAAATAAATGAGCTCTACTATGCTAGGGGACTAGCCTGAAGGTACAGACCCTTTATTGTTTATATTGGTAAACAATTTGGGTAGACTAGGCACCCACCATTCTATGTTGTCTTCATTTCTGGAGGTAACATATCCTCTCAAGGTATCTTGCCAATTGTAAGCATTTTAATAAATTCTTCAGTGTCTTGTGGGGTTATTAGGAGCCAAATAGGAACTTCCTGACAGTTCAACAGTGGAACACACTCCCTTGGAGTGTGGTGGAGTCTCCTTCCTTAGAGGTCTTTAAACAGAGGCTGGATGGTCATCTGTCAGGGATGCTCCGATTGGGAGTTCCTGCATGGCAGGGAGTTGGACTGGATGGCCCTTGTGGTCTCTTCCAACTCTATGATTCTATGATTCCATGAAATAGGTAATTCTTGTTCATGCTCTATATGATTTGGTAAATTACTCAAAGTTCTTTTTCCAAAAATGTTCCCAACATAAGATACCCAAGTGATACTAGCTATATCTGGTTTACATAAAGTCTCCTTTCCTCATGCCCTCTAGAAACAAATGACCAAATTTATTTTCATCATGGTCTGCCATTGTCAAATTTAATTCCCTCCAGTTAATAATAAATTTTGTTATGTGCCTTCAAATCTGACTTATAGCATCTATATCATAGGGTGTTGCTGTTGTGTTTTCCCAAGATTATTCAGAAGAGGTTTGTCACTCCCTTCCTCTAAAGCTGAGAGTATGACTTGACCAAGGTCGGGTTTCCATGGCCAAATGGGGAGCTGGACCATGGTCTCCCATAGTCCTAGTTCAGCACTCAAACCACTACTCAACACTAGCTCTGTTAATAAAATATTGTTTTTTTTCTTAAGCAGGGATATATATTAATTGAAGTACTGTGAGTACCCTTCTTTCTTTTTTAACTTCCACTTAAAATTTGCCAGCTTTCCCACTTCTCCATTTTCCTATACAGTAGTTCTGTTCAAACCACCCATAAGTATTGTAAGCAACAAGGTAATCAGATAATTTGCCTAGGAAATGTACAGAATCTTCTAAATATTTGTTTTTGTACTGATTAGGATTTGTGTATTTTGCAGAATCAGTGTCTTCATGAATTTGTTACTGATTCACATGTTTTAATTAAAAACTCCTTGACAACACAGCTAAACAGTTAAAAACAACTGTGTGATAAATCTCAAAAACTGTCATGCGCCTTTGACCACTCTTTTCCTCTTTCTTTTATCAGTAAATGATTACATTTACCAAGAAACTTCACACTCCTATCTCAGTAGACAATACATTTTTCAGGTAAATCTTAGAAATGGGAAGTCAAATCATTCATTCTAAACACTTAACAAACTTGAGAAACACTGCTTACTGTCAGAACAATTTGTGACATCAGGCTTACCTGGGCATCTACAAATCTTCACTTGGTAAAAATCAACATTTATCTGTAAAAGGAAATGCATCCCATCTCAGTCATGGTTGAGTTCTGCAGCAAATATGAGAACTGGCCTTGTTGTGGCTAGCAGATAGAACAAGTGAATAATAATAATAATAATAATAATAGTAATAATACACAAATCTAACAGAGAACTGAAATCACAGAGAAGACCAACCAGCATTAAACAGGACAACAAAGTTTGAATTTTTTGGTTGGCAATCATAACCAGGGAAGAAGGAAACAATGGTAGTGGATGTAGGTAGAGGAAGTCTTAAAGAATGTCCTTGGAGCAATTAATGATTACATTTATTATTCTGAGGTACACGAGAATGTTAGCAATAATGGGCATAAGTTTAAAGTACTGTACTTCCTAGATTGGTCTGTCACTCTGAATGAAATTTATAGATATGGCCAGATATGGTCCAGGAGATGTGGCTTCCTTATCCTCAATTACATCTGCAGATATGAGATAAATTAGCATGGTCATTTTAATTTATCTCAGACCAGCAATGGTTCACTAGCACAGGTGGTTAAAGCAGTAACAGAATATATCTTCCCCAAATTCATGCCTCAGAGGTTATTGGCAAAGATTGGCAAGGTAAAGGACAACAAAATGGGCTTGAGCAAGTTTACAAGTTGTCAAAGATGCTGATTTCCAGGTATAGCCATTTGACATACAATGGAACTTTTGGTAAGGCTGACCCTTATGACAACAAAATAATGTGTTCTGTATCTACAGTACTGCTGAGAGGGCAGAGAGAGAGAGAGAGAGAGCTTTCTATAGTGTTCCCTCCAACTCACTGGTCTCAGGTCACATCAGAGCTGTCTACACATGCAGACACAGTCACTAATTTTTTAAAAAGATTTTGAGCTATGCATTGCATATATATGCCATAGTGCATAATTTAGCCTTAGATGGGGGGCATGCAACTGCAGCTGTCCAGATAGGCTTACAACTCCCATTATTATTATTATTGTTATTATTAACCTTTATTTATATAGCACTGTAAATTTCCACAGTGCAAGCCAATGGTGAAGTACTGTATCATTTTGGGTTCAGTTAAAAAAATTGAGGGCTACAGTTGTCCACCTCTTCCCTCGATTTTCCTGTTCTTGTGCTCAGATTTCAGAGCCCTAGACATAAAATGGGATCAGCTCCTGTAGTAGCAAAAAAAGAAAATGGAGTGTGGGGAGGGGAAATTGCTTAAATTTAAATTTGTGCCTGGAACAGAATATACCCATGATGACCCAGATATTACTCTGTTCTTGGTAATCTGGTAATGGACAGCCTACTTTGTGTGTGTTTGTGTGTTTTAATTCAGACTTTTGAATCCCAAAAACAAGTAAAAGCCTATGACAAGAGCACACAAATGGAATGAAAAGAACACTGTATTAATAAGAAAAATCAATAAATTGGTATTCTTTCTCAGGGAGAACTCAACCAAGTCAGGATACCACTGATAGTAGAAAAGAATTAGAAAGATTTTCACAGTTTCTGTAAAGTTTATGGCATCCCATCTCAGTCAGGGTTGAGTTCTGCCAGCAAATACGAGAAATGACCTTGTTGTGGCTGGCAGAAAAAAACAAGTGAATAAAGAAAAAACAAAATACACAAATCTAACGGAGAACTGAAATCACAAAGAAGACCAACAAGCATTAAACAGGACATGTATATAAATAATAAATGTATATAAATACCACCACCACCACCACCACCACAATAAAGAATTATTATTAGTAGTAGCAGTAGTAGTAGTAGTAGTTTCTTTAACAGCCTACTTTTATAGCAATTAATGCCCCAGCAATAATTCTGAAGTTCCCAACTGTGGCATGGGAGACAATGTGGCACGCTTGATCCCATACCATCCTCAAGAATGTTTGAAGCTGTTTGTGTCATTTGGATTGTGGGTCGGGCAAGACCAACAATGTCACCCTGTTGTTTTAAATTAAAACTGGTTTTAAGCCTGTTTAGAGAATTTTAGGAGCAACGGTGCTGAGCAATAACACAAATCACAGCAACTACACATATTTTCCCTCCATCATAGGGAAATTTTCTCTTCACAGTGCTAGTTTATTTTCTGGATCTAGCCTGTAACTGAAGACAGATGGCTTCCATGAAAACACATGAGTAACACGTGATGTATATGCCACCCAAAAGCTTATAATGGCAGCAAGTTAAATATACATAAAATGAAATGAAGTGGCAGAAAATCTATAAATAGAAGAGAAGCTTTTATTGTCACTTCCTATTTTCTCTTCTCATCTGGATATCAGTTGAATTTCACTGGGTTGTGCTATCCTTTTCCACTTAACGGTAATGAATCCTTGTTTTTCAGCTACACATTAATACCAAAGGAACTGAGCAGATACACAGTGACAAAATCTCTGACATATCATTTGTGAAGTCCAGAATTAATAATGCTAATCTTTTAGGTGACGGCCAACAGATTAGTGGTCAGATTACAAAATACAGTATATAAAATGTAAGAACACAGATGTTGAGCTGGGGTTATGAAAAGGAGAAGTTGTGGATTGTGGCCACACTATTCTGTATACTGGGAACCAATTGCTCTGTGGGTCATTTTAAAGGTTTGTAACATCTTCGTATGCCTTGTACTGCCCTAAGGTTGAGTCCCCCAAAGCACTGTCTGTATGCCACTATATAATAATCCTGGCACTTTACCCTGGAAGGCAAGGAACAGAAACAGCTGAATCTAAAGAGGAGTGAAACACATAGCCATGCGACTGACCAACTGATATCATTCTGGACAGAAGGCCCAAGTCCCATTCACCCATTCTCATTCACTTATGTCTTAATAATAATAATAATACATTTTATTTATACCCCGCTCTTCAGCCAAAGCTATCAGAGCGGCTTACAATTTGTTAATTAGACAATTAACTCCCCTCAAGATGGTGGTTGAAGGGAGGGCTCATCTTGCTTGCAGCAGGAGGTGGCCTGCCTTTCTCTCCCTTCAAGATGGTGGTTGAAGGGAGGGCTCTTCTTGCTTCCAGCAGGAGGTGGCCTGCATCTCTCTCCCCTCAAGATGGTGGTTGAAGGGAGGGCTCTTCTTGCTTCCAGCAGGAGGTGGCCTGCATCTCTCTCCCCTCAAGATGGTGGTTGAAGGGAGGGCTCTTCTTGCTTGCAGCAGGAGGTGGCCTGCCTTTCTCTCCCCTCAAGATGGTGGTTGAAGGGAGGGCTCTTCTTGCTTCCAGCAGGAGGTGGCCTGCCTTTCTCTCCCTTCAAGATGGTGGTTGAAGGGAGGGCTCATCTTGCTTCCAGCAGGAGGTGGCCTGCCTTTCTCTCCCCTCAAGATGGTGGTTGAAGGGAGGGCTCTTCTTGCTTCCAGCAGGAGGTGGCCTGCCTTTCTCTCCCCTCAAGATGGTGGTTGAAGGGAGGGCTCTTCTTGCTTGTAGTAGGAGGTGGCCTGCCTTTCTCTCCCCTCAAGATGGTGGTTGAAGGGAGGGCTCTTCTTGCTTGCAGCAGGAGGTGGCCTGCCTTTCTCTCCCCTCAAGATGGTGGTTGAAGGGAGGGCTCTTCTTGCTTCCAGCAGGAGGTGGCCTGCCTTTCTCTCCCCTCAAGATGGTGGTTGAAGGGAGGGCTCTTCTTGCTTGCAGCAGGAGGTGGCCTGCCTTTCTCTCCCCTCAAGATGGTGGTTGAAGGGAGGGCTCTTCTTGCTTGTAGTAGGAGGTGGCCTGCCTTTCTCTCCCCTCAAGATGGTGGTTGAAGGGAGGGCTCATCTTGCTTCCAGCAGGAGGTGGCCTGCCTTTCTCTCCCCTCAAGATGGTGGTTGAAGGGAGGGCTCTTCTTGCTTCCAGCAGGAGGTGGCCTGCCTTTCTCTCCCCTCAAGATGGTGGTTGAAGGGAGGGCTCTTCTTGCTTCCAGCAGGAGGTGGCCTGCCTTTCTCTCCCCTCAAGATGGTGGTTGAAGGGAGGGCTCTTCTTGCTTGCAGCAGGAGGTGGCCTGCCTTTCTCTCCCCTCAAGATGGTGGTTGAAGGGAGGGCTCTTCTTGCTTGTAGTAGGAGGTGGCCTGCCTTTCTCTCCCCTCAAGATGGTGGTTGAAGGGAGGGCTCATCTTGCTTCCAGCAGGAGGTGGCCTGCCTTTCTCTCCCCTCAAGATGGTGGTTGAAGGGAGGGCTCTTCTTGCTTCCAGCAGGAGGTGGCCTGCCTTTCTCTCCCCTCAAGATGGTGGTTGAAGGGAGGGCTCTTCTTGCTTCCAGCAGGAGGTGGCCTGCCTTTCTCTCCCCTCAAGATGGTGGTTGAAGGGAGGGCTCTTCTTGCTTCCAGCAGGAGGTGGCCTGCCTTTCTCTCCCCTCAAGATGGTGGTTGAAGGGAGGGCTCTTCTTGCTTGTAGTAGGAGGTGGCCTGCCTTTCTCTCCCCTCAAGATGGTGGTTGAAGGGAGGGCTCATCTTGCTTCCAGCAGGAGGTGGCCTGCCTTTCTCTCCCCTCAAGATGGTGGTTGAAGGGAGGGCTCTTCTTGCTTCCAGCAGGAGGTGGCCTGCCTTTCTCTCCCCTCAAGATGGTGGTTGAAGGGAGGGCTCATCTTGCTTCCAGCAGGAGGTGGCCTGCCTTTCTCTCCCCTCAAGATGGTGGTTGAAGGGAGGGCTCTTCTTGCTTCCAGCAGGAGGTGGCCTGCCTTTCTCTCCCCTCAAGATGGTGGTTGAAGGGAGGGCTCTTCTTGCTTCCAGCAGGAGGTGGCCTGCATCTCTCTCCCCTCAAGATGGTGGTTGAAGGGAGGGCTCTTCTTGCTTGTAGTAGGAGGTGGCCTGCCTTTCTCTCCCTTCAAGATGGTGGTTGAAGGGAGGGCTCTTCTTGCTTCCAGCAGGAGGTGGCCTGCATCTCTCTCCCCTCAAGATGGTGGTTGAAGGGAGGGCTCTTTGGGTTTGTATTGATATTGCATATAGAAGCAAGAGAAAAATGGAGCTTGAAGACTTTGACCCTCCTATCTGCCCTTGTTTCTCCTTATGCATCATCACAGTGACTCATGCTTGATGCATCTTGCCATCAGATACAGGGTAGAAGTAAAAACTTTTGTGGGTCACTGAACTTTATAGAGCCGAAAGGCATGACAAACTCTTGGAAAACTAGAACATATTCACCTCTTAAAATCAGAATTGGCTGTAAAATTAGGGAAATGGAATACAGAAATGTTCAGAACACAATGCTTCTGTAGTTTGTTTTTTTAAATCAGTTAAAGCTATGTTTCCGATTGGAATTCATCCCTTGGAAGGCTAATATGATAGTATTAGAATTCTCTTGCAGATCAGAGTTCTATTATGGTTGTTTCAGGTTTTACAAGTTCTTCATTTTACCTTTCTCTCAGAAATGCAATCTCAAGCCACAGAATAAATAGCTTTTGAAGAGCTTGTCCAGTTAGTAGCTATTAACTTCAAGGAACTTGCCTCAAAGGTTTATAACCTATTGTCCCCTCACAAAAATTAGAATGACTTTGAAAACAAGTCTGGAAAAGGGATTTACAGGCAGTAATTTCAGATAAGAGGACCAAGCCAAAGTCTAATGTTTTAATGGATATGACTTCAGCTAGTCAGAGTATGGGGACTACAACTCTGGAGACCAGGGTTCAAATGAAAACCCACTGGCCTTGGATAAGCCACACTCTCTCAGTCTCAGAGGAAGCAATGGCAATCCTGCACTGAACAAACCTTGCCAAAAAACCCCAATGATAGGATTGCCTTAGGATCACCATAAGTCAGTGAGCATACTATTACATTAGTCAAGAGGTGGTATCTGACCTCAGCTCAATAAATCTTACAAAAAGGTCATATGTTAGCACAATGATGGCAAAGCTGGGTTTTAACCTATCATCCATGATTTCTTAGTTTGGGTGATGTCTGGAAGTTTTTGAAGACATAATTCTGGCTGGAGGGTTTTGAGGATATAATTTGGGTAACAAATCAAAAGGTGAAAGTATTGCCAGAACTTGAGCTTTTCTCCTTATTTTTCAGGAGACAATGCAAAATGTTCACATGAACATTTATTTGCTTTGCTAGAAAAACTTACTTGTATGAAACCAATGTCACACTGTATTTTATGCTGTTTGGAATCATATTTCTTAACTAGAACAGTCATCAATATTCTCCTCCAATACACATGTAAATCTATGTAGAGATTTACTGTCCTATGTACTTGCTTTTGCTATTTGCATGTATGGATTTATTTGCTTTTCTTGTTTTATGATTCATGCTTGTTGGATTTCCCCTCTTTCTTTCTTTATACATTGTTGTACAGAGTATATTGGAAACCAGGTAGTTATTGATTTTTAAAACGATTCTGAAATAAAAAACTAAAAGCATTAAAACATATAATATTAATTCTGATAATAATACTAATAGTACCAATATTAAAGCTACTTAAAACAGCTATTAAAAAAATAATTAAACTCAGTAATCGTAGCATTAAGTGGGTTGTCTTGGCTTGTACATGTTCATCTTTAGCCTTGTGTTTAGATATTGCTGCCATGGGAACAATCATCATCATATTCTTCTTCCACTTGCAAATTTCATTCTTTGGTAATCGCCAAGCAACTACCAGATATTTCGGCCAGTTGCAGAGCTTGCTCTAGTCACTAATCAATGGTCACCTCATTTTTAGAATGGAAGTCCTACTGTGCTCCCCCTTCTAATTTAATTCTTTATAGGCCACAGGAAATGTAAGGTCTTGAAGCTGCCTTGAGAGGAAGTTTTGCTACATCAGTATCAGAGAGAACACACCATCGTATATGGGTGTATCTTTTAATGGAAATTCTGCTGACTCTCCTCCAATAAACACTACCCAATCTGATTTCTGGTTCTTAATACTGTATTTTATTATATTTTAATTTGTATTTACCATCATGCCACCAAGTTACCATTTGTAGTTACCATTATGCCACCAAGTTACTATTTGTAGTTCATCATGTCACCAAGTTGTTAGCTTGTACTACCATGTTACATTGAACACATCTAATATTGTTTTGGAAGCTACATTAGATCAAGTCTGTTTTAGTAGATGTTTGAAAGACAACAAGGGAACACCAAGGATCTAAGCTAGGGAAGAATCCTGCCTGAAACCCCAGAAAACCCCTGCCAGTCCACATTGACAGTAATAGGCTAGATGAACTAATGGTCTATCTCTTTATGAGCAGCTTCCTCTGTTTCTATACAACAAAGTTTCTATGAAACCTTGCTCCTAACTCAACAAAGTGCACCACATTCAGGGAGGCTATCTGCAGTAGCACCTTTCCTACTGCTATTTAATGTGTGAAGACAGCCAGGTAGGGAGAGGTGCTTTCTAAACTAGCTTGTGTCATGACTGTTAAGGTCTATACATTTGAGGGCAAGGATAAATGCATTATGCTGCAAACAGCTGTCAAACTTACCAATGCTTCCAAAGTAACCTTATGCCCTTTGCAAATTCCTGTTGGTTCTAATACTTTTTAAGTACCTATTGTAAGTTTATTAGGAAAAAACATGGATATTGAGATATCTTACCAATTAGATGGGAGTGGGGTTTGGTGGGAAAGTCAGTTGGGCGAGACCTTCACATTTTTATGGGAAATGCAATCTTGAGCAAGACTGTGTCCAGGCATACATAATCTGGAAAGTTTTAACAGAAGAAGACTAAGGGGGGCAGTTCAGGGGTGAGGTGAGGGGAACAGAAGTTTGGTGTAGATTTATTTTTATTTTTAAATATTGTAAGCCACATTGAACCCCATCTTGGGAGAAAGGCAGGATATAAATTCAACAAATAAATGAATAAAAATAAAATAAAGTAAAATAAAATAGATTATTACTCTAAAAACTATGTATGCATATGTTGTTGTTGTTGTTTTGAGTTTTCAAGCCATTTCTCACTTATGGTGACCCTAAGGTGTCCCTATCATGGGGGTTTGTATGCATGTACCTTGCAATTTTACTAAGAAGCCATAACTGGCTGTGAACTATAAGCAGAATAGGGGCACTCCTAGACTCGTTGCTTCACATGACTAGTCAGGTGAATGCGATGGTCAGGAGTGTTTGTTGTCAGCTTCGGCTGATACGCCAGCTGCGCCCTTTCCTGGATCAGAAGGACCTGGAGTCTGTGGCACACGCTTTGGTAACCTCACGATTGGATTTCTGCAATGCGCTTTACCTGGGGCTACCCTTGTGCCTAACCCGGAAACTTCAACTAGTCCAAAACATGGTGGCCAGGCTGATTACCGGTACATCGAGGTGCGAGCACATAACACCAGTGTTTAAGTCCCTCCACTGGCTACCGATTAGTTTCCAGGCGCAGTACAAGGTGTTGGTTTTAACCTTTAAAGCCCTACAGGGCTTGGGTCCATCTTATCTTAGGGACCGCCTCTCCCCGTACAATCCCCCTGCACACTCCGGTCCTCTGGGAGAAATCTACTACAGCCTATGAAAACGGGGCTGTCACGGACCTCCCGGGGGACCTTCTCTGCTGCCGCTCCCAGGCTATGGAATGACCTGCCAGATGAGATACGTCTTATTACATCCCTTGAGAGCTTTAAAAAAGCTTTAAAGACGCATCTCTTCTGACAGGCCTTCCCAGAAACATCTTAACTCCTGGCCCTGGCACTGGTTTACGGCAATTGGGATGTGTTCTTCCACCAGCTCCCAGCACTTTATCTACGAAGTTTACATCTACAGGGTCCATAGTCTGACTACCTGCTTTTTATGTTTTATGTTGTATGTATGTAACTGGTTTGGATTTCAATTCAATACTGGTTTAATTCAATTTTAAGGGGTGGGAGGTAGGGCTTTGGGTTATTGGGATTGTTTTATCTTGATGTTTTTTTTAATTATTGTAACCCGCTCCGATTGGTGTCAGAGAACCGGCCATAAATAAACATTATTATTATTATTATTATTATTATTATTATTAGAATACATGCCCCAAGTAATGACATCATCATATAATTCATAGGACATCCCCATTTTCCCCTAAAACCAGTATGCATCCAATCTGGCTTGTTTTGTATGATATTTTAAAGTCGCTTCAACATCAGCACCAGAAAGTTCTAGACTGCTAAAGCAAGGTCAGTGCTGTGAGAATCTTGAATCAATATGCAGTAAAATTGCATCAGTATGTAGAGATGCAGATATTACAACACAGTGGCATACTTTGTATGCTATTACATAAGAGAGGAAAAGTATGTGCAAAACATTGGCTAACTTGTGCTGCTGACAACCTGGTACTTCTTGTACTACTTCCTGAAGACCTCAGGGAAGTCTCTAAAATATCTCTTGATGAAAACAAAAGTTCAAAGGTTACTTGTCTTAATCTTTCAACCCGCAACATTTTTTACTTGTTATTGAGTGCCACACAAGGTAGTTTAGGTGGAAACAGTTCCATAGGCATGTTGTCACAACTGTTTCGCACTAATGACTGTTGTGGGTATGCTTGATTTCTGCTGTTCTACATTGAATGCACTGAAAACTAGCTATTTCACATAATTTTCCTTGTCCGTGTGAAATTTGCTTTTGTTCTGGAAAAAACAACCAAGAAAAAAAGATGGGTTGTTTTGTTTTGTTTTGTTTGTAACTATTCAAAAACATAAATAAGGAGCAAGGCTGGTTGAAGATATTTTTTTTATCTGAAGGAGAACAGCAAATAGCACCCACTTCCTTAAGTCAAAATGCCTTCCCTAAGTCAAGTGAAGCCATTTGAGAACTGAAGGGGAAAGAGTCTACAACTTCCTTTCGTTTACATGAAAAACAGAGTAATAACTAACAATTTATTGTTCTGTTCTGAAACTCAACATCTATTTCATGAACAAGTTGCCTCACTCTGCAAAATGGTAGGGCTACTCCTGTTAAAGGGAGCTTGCACCATCTTTGACCTTTCTACATCTCTACAAAAAAGAAATATGTATTCCACTTTTAAAATACAAAACTTGGAATCAAAATCCTATATGCTGGTTTTCAGGCCCAAGGATTAAATAGAGGTCTTGAGCTCCTGAGTCACTGTGACAGCCAGAAACCACTTCTCCCAACCTTTCAATGAACAAAGGCTTTAGTTAGCTAAAATTACTAACTGCTTGCATGGCTAACCATACCATGCTTTTCTGTATATATAGCCAGGCTCTGTTCAGAACTCTCTTTTCCCCTGAAGATGATCTTATGAGAATTCCAGTGAATGCATGCTCTCATCAATCTAAATGATCCAATAAAAATTGGGCCCTTGTTATATGCTGGGGTTTAGTTCCAGAACCCTCCATGGATAACCAAATCCATGGATGGTCAAGTCTCATTAAATATAATGGCACAACAAAATGGTGTCCCATATATACAATGGAAAATCAAGGTTTTCTATTTGGAATTTATACTTTTGGGGAATATTTTCAAGCCGTGTATGCTCAAATACATGGATAAAAAAAATCCATCAATAAGGAGGGCTTACTGTACATTTGTTTAGCTACTTTGCTTGATTTAACAAAACTATAAAATTGTATAAAATTCCAAAACCAAAGAACAAAATAACGACCCAGAACAGCCAGTCCTACAGCCATAACCACAGGGCTCAAATGTGGGAGTGGGGGGTGGGGGCAAAAGATTTATTTTATTGGGGTCTGGAGACCTCTCCAGCTCTGTGTCTCAGCCTAGATTACAACTTTATAACTATGGGAAAAATATGAGGCTAAATGGCAGGTTACTTAAGGATACTTAGGGCTAAATCCAATTGCTAGTCCCAACTGGAACAGACACAACAAAGTAACATTTAAGTGTGTTTATTTATATTAATGTATTTAATACCCAATGATTCTACCAGTGCAGGACCTAAGGAGAATGAAAACATAAATAAAAACAAGATACAACTAAAAACCATAAGTATAACACTAAGGAGAAGTAACCATTTTACTCTAGAATATCAGTATGCAAAGAGATCTTGTAGTATTTTTGGGACTACATGAGTGAAAGAAGTGGTAGCATAAATTTTCATAAACTTGGCCTGCTTCCTCAGATATGTGGAGTGAGATGAATTTCATGCATCTTTATCAGTAGACCAAGTCTTTGAAAGCTAATGCTGTTTCTTTCACTCAATCTCAAAAGTGCTACAAGATCCTTTTGCATTAAGGAGATGTGTTTGTTGTTGCTGTATGTCTTTAAGTCATTCCTGGCATGTGATCTTAAGGTGCCCCTGTCATGGGTTGTGTTGTGTGGTTTGTTTTTTGTTTGTTTTTTTAAAACAAGATTTGTTCAGATATGGTTTGCCGTTACCTTCCTCTGAGGCTGAGAGAGTATGACTTGCCCAAGATTACCCAGTGGATTTCCATGGCCAAGCAAGGATTCAAATCCAACATTGAAACTGTACACCACTCTATTTCTAGATTCTTGGTTTCCTCCCTATCCCCAAATTGCAAAGGACAGTTACTGGAATGATTACTGTATTTTTAATGGAAAGATAAGAATCTTACAGACTCATTTCCCCTCAGGTGTCAATGGTCCGTTTTACATTGGCAAAAAGAGGTGTGTTGAAGGCTGCTTGAAAACCCAGCCTTTAGATGAGAAAAAGGGAAAGTGTGCCATGAAAACACTATTTTGGAGTTTTAAGGGAGAAGAAGTGCTTTAAAAAGGAGCTGGCCCATTTTACATTGGCAAAAAGAGGTGTGTTGAAGGCTGCATGAAAGCCCAGCCTTTAGATGAGAAAAATGGAAAGTGTGCCATGAAAACACTATTTTGGAGTTTTAAGGGAGAAGAAGTGCCTTTAAAAAGTAGTTTGATTTCCCCACTACTTTTTTAAAAAGGGTGCAGCATTGCTGGCCCGTTTTACACGGGCAAAAAAAGGCACTTTTAGGGCTAAAAAGCCCGCATTTAGGGTTAGGGAGGGCGTAGCCTTTACACCCTCCCTAAGCCTAAAACGCATGGACGCCGCCATTTAAAGATGGCGGCGTCTACACGGTGGCGCCGTACAAGCGTCATCACGTGCGCAGCGTTTTGACGCGCTGCGCACGTTTTGACGCTCTGGCGGCGCGGGAGGGCGCCAATCGCGCCCTTCCCGCGCCGCAAAAAAAGAGCTCGATCCCGGAGCTCTTTTTTGCGGCGTGTTGTTGCGGCGGGATGAGGCCTCTGGGGCTGCCCGTGTGGCAGCCTAGGCCTCATCTCACCGCTAGAAGGGGCGAGTTTGGACCGCCCCTTTTAGCCAATGTAAAAAGCACCCCTATTGCATCTAAAGGCTAAGGTGTAGTTGAACGGTTAAATGGGGCTCTGTATCTTTAAAGCGCCCATTTAAAGGCAGCGATACAAGTGCAGAGGGAGGGAAGGTGCCAAGACAAGAAGAGACCTTCAGAGCCCGGCCAGAGTGAGCCTGCACCTTCCTTCATCTCCTCCCTTTGGTTGAGAGAGTGTGACTTCTAGGGAGACAGCAGGGCACTGGAGGCGCTCAGCCAGACCAGGGCAAGCTGGCAAGAGGAGGAGGAGAAGGGGAGGGACCTGGAGCACCTCCGCTGCCCTGCCTCCCTGCAAGTCACACTCTCTCAGCCGAAGGGGGAAGGAGAAGGCAGGCCCAGGCACACTCTGGCCAGGCTCCAGGGCTCTCTCCTGGCTGCCTTCCTCCTCCCTTTGGCTGAGAGAGTGTGACTTGCAGGGAAGCAGGGCAGCAGAGGTGCTCCAGGTCCCTCTCCTCCTCCTCCTGTTTCCAGCTTGCCCTGGCCCAGCATCAGGAGGACCTGGAGCACCACCGCTGCCCTTCCTCCCTGTAAGTCACACTCTCTCAGCCAAAGGGAGGAGGAAGGCAGCGGGGAGGGAGGGAGGGAAGGAGCCAGGAAGAGACCCCCAGAGCCTGGCCAGAGCACGCCTGGCCCTCCTGCTTCCTCTTCAAAAAGAAGGCTGGAAAAGTAGGACGTGTCCTGGCAAAGGAGGACGTGCCTGGTCAACTTGGAAAAGGGGGGCCTCTGCTCAAGAATGGAGAACATATGGGAATCCCTCCTGGACAGAGGGCTGAAACCTCAAGACAACTCAATATAATGCTCTGACAGAACACAGACTACAACTCCCATGAGCCTTTGCTACCATTTCCCAAGATGCCTTAATTTGCAACAGAAAGCCGACCAGTATGTTCACATGTGATGAATTCTTTCGTATTGACTCTGCATTTTCTTTTTGTGTAGATGCTCTCTTGTTTTGTGTGTGATGAGCTTGTGCGTAATCATGTGCATTTCCGAACTGACCTCACTTTCTCCCTCTTTCGGAATGGTCCTGTACTCCCCCATGTGATAAGCTCCGACTGTATGGTGTACCTGCGCAATTGCGCAATTCGCAGCCAGCAAGGGAAAAAAATGTTTAAAGCGCGGCTAAAAGCCACGTTCCTTGCCGCCCATGTAGCTGCTCCACCTGTGTTTGTAGCGTTTTGACAGCTTCCCATGTAGTTGCTGAGCCACAGAAAAAACCTCAGTCTAGCTGCCCTGTACTTTTTAAATGCACACCTGGGGCTTGCTGTCTAGCTGCTAAGCATTAAGGAAAGTGCAACTTCATGTCACACTTTCTTGCCAATGTAAAAAGCCCCAAAATAACTTGCTTTATCTTCACTCAGAAATGTTACTTTGACTTAGGGAAGTGGATGCCATTAATTAAAACAATTAAATAGCCACATTATTCAACTAGAATAAAATGGAAATCAAAACACTGGTATAATAATAACTTCTTTAGGAGTAACCAAAAACTTTAGTTACAAAAGAGTCAGTAATTTTCAGATAAGCAGCTGTTTTAGTAGCATAATAAAAAGGAGGGAGGGAAGGGAGGGAAGAAAGGAAGAAATGTATTAGTCTTAAATAAACTTTTAAGACTACTGTATATACTGGACTATAAGTCAACCTCAGGTATAACTAGAGGGCAGGTTTGGGGGCCAAAATTATTGATTTTGATATGACTCATGGATAAGTTGAGGGTAAGCTTAGGGGCATGTAATAAAGGATATAAAGGGTGAAGCAAAGGGAAATGATGCCAAAGAACTTACAGAATTCCAGCAAGCATAACTGTTTGGGCTCACCCTAAATGCTGGATGGATGAGGAGGGAAGTACAGTAAATGGTGGCTGTGTGATGCATGGAGGAGGCAACCAGGCACAGGAAGGTCTACGAAAACATACACTTGTCAAAAAGGATGAAAAGGCAAAGCGAACAAAATGGTGATTAAGGGGCTGTGTAGACCGGCCATTAAGGTTGGCCTCAGGGCGGAGTCAGGATGTGGTATCCATATGACGCACACCCCGACTCTGCCCCCATGGTGGTGTGACACTGTGCACTGCTCCACACGGAGGCATCACAGTGCTCCTCTGGCACTGCATCCACATGAAGCAGCACCAAATGAGCACCTTAAAGCTAGGCGCTAGTGGCTACAGCACCCTTTCCAAGGTGCAAAAAGGAGCCACTTTTTGCGGTTCCTTTTTGCGCCCTGGAAAGGCTACATCAGGGCTGCAGCATGCGGTTGCCGCAGCCTTGATCCAGCAAAGATGGAAATGGCTGCAGGCCACTCCTTAGGGGCGGTCTGCACAGCCTGTTAGCAGTGATTAACTTTAAGGTGATAAGTGTGCCTGATTCTAGCCCAGAAAAACTGGCAAACATACACATATGTCTTATTAAAATCCTTCAAAGCCTTAGTTTCTTGTGAGTTTTTTGGGCTATGTGGCCATGTTCTAGAAGAGTTTGTTCCTCACATTTCACTAGCATCTGTGGCTGACAACTTCAGAGAAGAACTCTTCTAGAACATGGCCACATAGCCCAAAAAACCCACAAAAAACTAAGGATGCCAGCCATGAAAGCCTTCAACTTCACCTTCAAAGCCTGATTCCTCTCAGTGCACCTTTGAGGGAAGCACCAAAGAGCTGCCGCCACCACCGTCTTCCCACCCAGACACACAAAAAGTTCAGTAGCAGCTCTGTGGCAGAGAAAATAGAGGGAGTTGGTGGATCTTTTAGATTCTCCCAGGATGGACTAAGCTCTTGCCTTTTGCCACTCCATTCTGAGGCCAACAGGTAACTTGAAGGCACATACACATGTGAATACACACAAGGAGGTAAAGGATCTAAAATCTAATTTTTCCTAATAGAGTATTTTCCTGATAGAATACCTCCAGAGTCTAGACGTATCTGGAATTTGAGTAGAGGACTGGTGTCTGAGGACAGGTACTGCCGACCTGGCTGCTTCTATGAATGACTGCTTCTGTGTCCTCAAAGCCACCTTGTATTTACATTGTAAACACACTGCAAAATAATGTAAGTTGTTATTACTATAAAATATTTTTAAAATTGCATAATAGAAATAGTTGGATATGGGGAGTTTCTTGAGTTTGTTAGGATTGTGACTAGCTCAGTCAAAAAGCAGTCTCCAGAGTCTGTAGAGCAATAAGCTGAACCTGAGACTAACTTTAGCAAAACATAAAGCAAACAGGCAGCATTCAAAACAGATAATGAAAAAGTCGACTAGTTGCATTGATACATACATTCTGCACATGTATTCCTGGTGCTTAGGTCCTAAATAACTCAGATAAAAAATTCAGGTATAGAAAGAGCTCAGCAGATCTGTCACTCACCAACATCTTGCCAAAAGGAAGGAAAAGGGGGAAGAAAAAGAGGGCAGGGTCTCTGTGTCATCTGCTGGGAGTTTCTAGGGTCACATGATCTGGATGCTTAGAGACATTGGTTATAAATGACCATGCACACTGCAATCTTGAGTTGTGCAAATGAGGAAAGCTTGAGGAGAACGCTTGTGGAAGGGAAGGGACTGGGAGGCAGCCACAGGACAGCCCTGTACTGCCTAAAGCAAATAGAAGAGAGGGGTTGTGAAGAGAAATGTTTGACTGGAGCAAAGTGTTTTGCAGCAGAAATCATCAAAGGTCAATACCAAAGATATAGTCTGAAGGCAGATCAAACTCAAGGGCTGTACAGACCAGCAGTTTGTGCCAGCCTGTATGTGTGGTGAGGGCTGAGCATCCGCACATTCCGAGATTTTATTGCACCACCCAGCCACCATTATAGTGTGTGTCCATCCATATAGCGCATGGCATGATGATGCATATCATGCGCAGCACCAAAATGGCACTGTGCAGAAGGGGCATCACGTTGCTGTACTGCAGTACTTATGACGCCCTTCTAGGAAGCTGCTTGGAGCAGCTTCTTTTTGCCCCCTAGAGGGAGCGGATCGGTGCCATTGTGTGCGGCTGATCTGGCATCCTACCGCCCATCTGTACAGCCCCACAGTCCCTATGCAACTGAGCAAGCAGGCTCAAGTCTAAGATATTACCAAAGAAAAGCTCAAAACACTCGTATAAATATACATTCATATGTCTTAGCCATGCTCAAAATGAAGGAGATTTTGGCATTCCTCCTGGACAGATGATTGAAATGTAGGACATGTCCTGGAAAAGGAGGACATCTGCTCACCCTGTTGCAAGATCCTTTTGTTTACTCATTTTCTAGACAAACACAGCTATGTCCTTAAATTGGGCTGTTACCTACAGAGAGCAAAGTGATCAAGAAAAACAAAACAACCATCCAGAGTTTTTTTCACATAATAAAAAATAAGCAGACTTTTCCCTACAACTTGCTGCCTGAAATTGATGCCAGAGGTTTCAGAGGCACAGTTGCAGCCCATCAGTCACTCAGTAAATGATCTGCTGGTGAGAAGCATCTTGATTCAGAAGCAATTCCTACTTCTGATGAGTGTTGTTCTTCATGTGGACACTTCTACATCTTGCATCTGCAGTCCCTCAAATCAAGCTTTTGCCTTTGAATCAGAAATGAAGCACTTCTCATTAAGGCCCATCCTACCTTAAGGACCGCCTCTTCCCGTATGAACCGCCCCGCACACTTCGGTCCTCTGGGAGGAACCTACTGCAGCCGATGAAAACCAGGCTGTCCCAGACCTCTCAGGGGGCCTTTTCAGCTACTGCCCCTAAGCTCTGGAATGGCCTGCCGGACGAGATGCGTCTAATTACATCACTGGCTAGTTTCAAAAAGGCTTTAAAGACGCATCTTTTCCGGCAGGCCTTTCCCTGAAGGAGAGAATAAGTGAAACCCTTGCTCCCTGCTCTGAAAATATAAACAGCACTGAAAATTATTAGCGATCCTTTTACTTAATACTTACTTGAATCGATTTAATGCGGCCTTGCACACGGATTGTTCATGAAAATGCACTTTGTTTTAATAACTGCCGACCAATTTTAACTATGTTAATTTTAAACTGTCTAGATTTAATTCAGTTTTAAAGGGGGTGGTTGGGGTGGGATGTGATTGTTGTTTTTACTCTGTATCTTTTTATTCTGCCGTACCCCGCTCCGAGTATTTATTAGAGGAGCGGGCTATAAATAAACTATTATTATTATTATTATTATTATTATTATTATTATTCAAATGTGCCCTTTCCCAAGGGGCCAAGATGCCTTGATCGATCTCATGCTCTGTTAAAGCAGGATCTTCCTCTAAGATGTCTGGGCCAGGGATCATCAGATCATCCCTCATAAAAGGGTCAGGGAAAAGTAGCCCAAATTGTCCAAAACCACAAAGAAAAGATTATGACACTATTGTAAAACTACGGTAAGCTGTCTAAAACAGCATTTTTCTTATTTCACATAGAATGCAGTAATGGATGTCCAAAACCAGACACAGAACACAAACAGATGCTTCTGAGGATGGAGAGTTCTTTTTCTAATGGCCACTGTTTTGCTGGCATTGCCAACTGGATGAAAGTGACAATCTGTTCCAAGAGCACTCTTGTGTTTGGCTTAAAAAAAAAATCCTGAACACTTGTTTGGAAAAGATCATACAGGAAAAAATGCCCTTAAATGTGTACAGTTTTAGCTACTACAGTATATTATATTGGGAAGAACTGAAGTGGTACTTGCTAAGCATTTCCTGGTAGGCTGCTCAGTTGATCAATTTGCTAAAGATGACCAGAGAACTGATACTAAAACTGTTGATTATTTCTTATTATTTATTAAGGCATAAGATTCACCTATATTTTCAAGCAAAGTCAAATACAGGAGAAGTGAAACTAATTATTTGTCTATTTTGCTCTGGAATTATTTTGCAGATCTCAAATCACATAAGAGAGCAAACCAGAAATTAATTTTCTGGGTTTATCAAAGCCAAAATCAAAATCCACTTGTATCTAAAGAAACACAAAAAGGAATTCTGCTTAGGCAGTGGGACTTTTCTGTCCCCTCTTCCTTACTTTGGCCTCTTGCACCCCTTGCAAAGCCATATTAGAGCAGGAAGAGGCATCTTTTCTTTGGAAGGATGTGTGAAGCAAGGAAGGAATCATTTGAATATGAGGAGATTATCTCACATAAACTGAAGTGACTTTTAAAAAAAATCTTCACAAAATTCTTGGATCCAAACTATCACTTAGAAGCCAGGCGTGCAGTTAAATAAAATATGAGCCTCTTTCCTGAAAACATAACAATAATTTATTTTAAAAATGTCTAGCCCATCAAAAAAAGTTAGGGTGCTTTACAATATGCTATTAAAACCAAAATAAAATGATGAAATCAGTATCACAACAGCAATAATAAAATAGCTTTGAATTACTCATATCTTTTTTCTCATAGCTGATCAATAAAGAAATCACCAGCAGGTGTGACCACCCCAAATCTTTCCTGAATTAAGTGAGGATTACTCTGTCACCTAAAGCCAACAGAGTGGTGTGCCAAAATGTCTCTTCAGGAAGGTCCTTTCAAAATCTGTGTGGTGTTGCCTATTCCTCTCACTTATACTAAGGGAACAGAAAGCATCACTCCTCAATTATGATTTCAATGGGTGAATGGGTTCAAATAGGCAAGAGACATCTAATGGAGATCATCATTGGTGCGAATGTCTTCAAAACTCTGAATACAATTTTGGGGTGATAAGTCATGCTATGGTTACCAAGGATTTCCATGCCTGCCATCTAGTTGGAAGCCAGTACTTCTGCTCAAATTCAAAGGAATCCTCTCTACTGAACAAAATTCCTGTGGAAAAAGGAGGCAAACATTCTGAACTCTTAGCAATAGTGGTTTGGGTCGCTGGACCAAGCTGGAGTAGCAGAGAGATTGAGAATATACCCTGCTTTGAAAACTATATAAGTAAGTGAAGATCTTCCCAACAGCATCCTGGAGATCCCAGCCTCTTCCCCAATGCTAAGCTTGGGAGGGAAACTGGGACAGTTGAAAGCAGGCAGCTTTCTTTCAAATGGGGAAAGGAGTAGGAAATGGGGTAGGGCCTTGCAGGCAGACCCTTACAACCAAGTAGTGATGGAGATCTCTCTCTTTTTCCCACAGGCAGAAAGGAGCTTCTAGCTATTTTTCTGTGGAGAGATGAAAGACAGAGTCCCATTGCCAAACCTTCCACATCCCTTGCTTCACCGTCCCATAGGAAAAAACTCATCAGAGCACAATATGACTCTTGTTCCATTTTGAGTGTGGAAAGCCTACTCTTAAAAGGGCTTTAGGTAACCTCCATCTTTGTCTGGTGTCATGGCCACTAGCTGTGACTACTGGCCATGACAGATAAGGAATGTGGTTCAATGTAATAAACAGCACTAGTTACCAAAAAGTAACAAATTTTTTTTGTAAAGATTTGTGTTGTGTTTTAAAGATTTTAAAAGGCTTTAATCTGTCTTGATGACATTACAAGAAACAGTATTTTCATCATTGAGAGGAAGCACAAACAAAACAACTGGGGGTTAACATCTTTGAACGTCTATTCTCCCTCTACAACCAACTTATTTACAGAAAGTTAGTTCACTTTTGAGGTGACTCACCGCATAGGAAAACAGACTATGACTACCTGCTGTATGACCTGGGCCAGGTGTTGCTGACATGAGATATGTCACGTAACACACGAGCAGTGAAGGAGAGAAAAGTTCAAAGTTAAATGTAAATGATATCATTTTGATAAGGACTTTGCCCAGCTTTCTCTGCTCCTTGGAGAACAAACAGGAGGCTGTGTTTATTGTGTATAGTTCATAGTTCACTTGGATAGCCCTTCAGTGTTACCAGCTTCAAATCCTGTTTCACTGTCCTGTTTCAAATGACTGGGACAAAACAAATTGGCACTCATCTGTCAAGATGAGGATGCATGATATGTAATGTCAACAGAAAAATGCTTGCACTTATGTGATGTGTCTAAGGGTTGAAATAAACATGGCATGGGAGGTTTGTGATAGAAGTACTCACTGTTTTTTCATTTTACAGTAGATATCTGGAAAGCAGAGCTACCATGGCATGATTGTGGAAGGAGGGGGGGGGGTAATCCTTTGATCCCTATGAGGTTTGAGAAACTGAAAATTTATCCAACTTTCCCCAGATTATTTGTCCTTTTGGGGCTGGGGTTGGGGCCAGGATAGACACCTCATTATATTATGACTGGTACCACAGTTTAAATAACTGCATTGGTTTGAATGGAATAGTTGAGCCTAATAGAGTTTACTTAGCCACAGTGAAATGGAGAGAATAGCAGTATTAACTTCCCAAAACATTCTATATACTTCTTGCCATTAACTGTTCCCATCCCATCTCAGACACCCAGCTTGTTTTGGTTAATAAAAAAATAATACTGGTACTGCTTTTTGGTGATCAGAAAAGGGGTAGGCAAATATAATGCCATCTTCAACCTGTTAGGTAAAGCTGCAGTAGTGTGTTTGTGTGTGCACTATAGAGGTTTCCTGTAGCTTGTATGCTGTTGGTTCTGTGCATAAAGACCCATCCTCAGCAGTTTAACAAGCCCTGGGAATTACTTTCTTGTGAGCTCTGTGCAAATAAACCTGGGTTACATGCTGACTTACCATACAGCAATGGATAAAATGGGCCTGCTCTAGTTCAGGGGAACTAATGGGATTCCATCTGAGAATGCTTGTATGTTCTGAGACTGGAAATATTGTTTTTTAAAACAACAACAACAACACAATTTTACAGCATTACCTATATTGTATCTCTATGTGAATTTCTGTGGTGAAATGGGAAATGAGATGGGGAAAAAAACACAGGAAAATAAAGAGAAAGATTATATTTCTTCCCATTGCCATCCATACTACAAAGTTCTCTTTGGTGCGAAACAGATGGGCAGGAAAAAGTGGCTTGAAGCTGCCTTTCTAAAGCCACATTGAAACCCCACCAAAGGCAGCTGGAGCATTCATGTCATGACCACATGACATGGCTTCAAGCCAAGAAGAAGTGGGGAAAAAGTTGAAATGGATTTTCTCTGCATAAGGTGCCTAGAGGGCACTTTCCTGCTGGCTTCAAGGCACGTGTATCTAAATGCCATGTCTTCAAGCCAGCCTGAAAGCACCTCTTTTTGCCTGTTTAGCCCCATAGTTAAAATGATTGGACACACAGGCATAATAAACTGCCTCCACCCCAAACCTTGAAACACACTGTTCAATTAAAGCTGCTAAGTTATTTTGGTTGGATCTATGGGCTTAGCCTTATTTAAAATAGACCCACCGAAATCATTGCAACTAAAGTTAGTCAAGATTAAGTTCCACTGATTCCCATGGAGGCTCTTCAAGTTATGATTAAATCTCTGGATCCAACCCCTTGTCTTGTTGCTATGCAAAACAAACTGATGGAGCACCTGCTGATGGAAATTGATGTGTAAATAAATCTGTACACTTTGCTATCTTGGCTGTTACGCAAGCTGTAAGGTGAGCTCACAGAGAGTACTGAAACGTGTTACATGGAAAGGGATTGGAAATACTTCCGCTCAGCTGTTCATAAGTCATAATAATTTTTTTAAAAGAGAAAGTATTGAGCGTTCTTGTGATTGTTGAAAGATAATAAAGAATTCAGAGAAGCAAATGTACACTATGTACTAAGACAATACCATTGCTGAAGCAAGTTTCCCTAGCAGGATGACTAACAGCTGGTTATGGGACACTATTTGCATGTTTTTCAAACTCCTTTTTTCAGACTCTTTCACAAGGCATTATACACTTGGTTCTGTACTCATACACACTGGTAACAGTTGCTCATTTGTTAAAATGGTAACATACTTCAGAAAACCAAATACTTTTAGGGATGGAGGTGACATTTATGCTGTTTAATTAGGAAGAGTAATTTATGAGAGTTCAGGCCCTGTTATCTGATTTTTGTGTTTGAACAGACACAGCATCTGCCTAAATGCACTGTACAATTATAAGACCTGGAAATACCTCTTGTCTCCATCAGTCACAAGTAAAGCAGGTTGTTAGTGTAGCCATGGCACTTTTTCTATGTTGTTGTTGCTGTTGTGTGCCTTCAAGTCATTTCCAACTTTTGACAACCCTATCACAGGGTTTCTTTGTCCAAAAGGCATTTGCCTTGCCTTCCTTTGTGTGACTTCCCTAAGAGCTCTGGTGGCCCAGTGGTTAAATGCCTGTACAGCAGCCACTCACTCACAAACCACTCAATACCAGCCAGGGGCTCAGAATCATCTCAGCCTGGCATCCTTCCGAGGTAAAATGTGTACCCAGCTTGATGAGGGCAATTAGCTTACACATTGTAAACCGCTTAGGGAGTGCTTAAATGCACTGATAAGTGGTATAGAAATGAACTTGCTATTGTTATTGCTATAAGATCACCCAGTAGGTTTCTATGGCTGAATAAGGATTCAAGCCCTGGTCTCCAAAATCATAGTCCAATCCTCGAACCACACTACTCTGGCTCTCATAGCTACCTACCTATTTACACAAATTACAAAATGGCAGCTTGACTGCTGCAGGCAGTCTCTCATCCTGGCATTTAAAAACTGCATTTTTTTCACTGTACAGGTCCTAGACAGATTATGGGCCCAGGATTGCAGCAAAAGACATACCTCTTCTGATAATCTCACTGCTAACCATCAACTGCTATTAAATACAACTTAAGATGTTAAAATGGATATTAAAATGCTTCCCTGTTTGTTTTGTTTTGTTTTTTTGCTTCTAGGAATCCTCTTTTTTGGGATTTTGACTTCAGACTGGGTACTATAACTCGGATAAAGACTTGTGTCAAATTTTGAGGCATCTACTATGATGCCTCCTTTTTGTTGTTTCTTAGAGCGTTATAACATGAGAAAAGAAGGCAGAATAGAGCTGGAGAGTAGCAGCTTTCGCCATGCCTCACCATATGACATCATAGAGCGTAAGCTGTCTTTTCATGGGAGATGGTTGTAAAAGTGCTTCTTTTATCTAGGTGGAAAAATCTGTTAGACAAAAGACATGCTTTTATGACTGACTCCTGTGGAAAGAGAACTGAAGAACTACCACATCATGCGGTAAGTCATGGAGAATGCTGCTACTCTCTAGCTCTGCTTCTGCTTTCTTTTCTTGTCCGATAAGGCTCTTAGAATTACGGCCACTTCCCCACCTGGAATTTCATACTGGAACTAAAATGACAGCCAAAACACAGAATCACATTTAACTTTACTTTCTGCTCAGGTAACAATGAGATCTTTGAAGGCTGTTTACAGGTTCTAACCAAGGCAGTACTGCTCCTCCCTACTGCACATCTCATGTCCTGTCTCTCCTGTCCTGGCTGGTGCTCTGCACTCTCCTTTGCTTCTGGCATCAAGTTCCCAAATTATTATTTCCCTTAAGCATGGAAAATGGAACCTCAGTGGATGGACACAGATGGCAGCTTGTTTGAGCATTGCAAAGTCCAAAGAGGAGATGGAAGCATTTTTCTTCAGACCTGAGATTCTCCTACCACTGCTGTGATCTTTTCTTTCTATATGGTTGTCAGTGATGCCATCCTGGAACCTGCTGCCATGTGGGATAGTGTTTCATTTAATCATTTCCTGCCAGAAATGGGGGCCTCCCATTTTACAGCTAATCTAAGTTACAGAGGCTGAAGCATACAAGTGAGAGGCTTCTAAATCAGGGACTGAGCTATGCTGCAGATTTCAGCCCCACACAAACCTTATGTCCTTCAATACAAGCTTTTTTGTGGCCTGCACAATCCTCTTGCACCCCATTGACAAAAAAGGTCAAGAAGAGGATGCAAATATACCCAACTAATGTAGTTTCCTTTGTCACAGAAAAAAATACATATTTTATGATTTCAAAATATACCCTGAGCTTTAAAGTCTTTCATTCCATTGAGGAAGAAATCTAAAGCCAAGATTAATGTGGCTATTTACTACTGTGCCCCTGTAAAAATAAATCAAATGTCAGCCTGCAAATACTTCTATGAATAATCCCTCTTGGCTGACAGGCTAAAGTAGAAAAATATGGTAGCTGAACCAGCCATGATACTCCTTACACACTGTGTGGTGTGTGTGGGGAAAAAGAGTAAAATTTTAAGGGCAGAACCCTCCTAAGGCAGTGTACAATATAAAGACAAACAAATGACTGCAATTATATTTCAATAACAATACTCCACAGATATTGTGGATTGTGGCAGTAGGGCAAAGAAATGTTAACCTCACTACAGACTTCTCTTCTAAAGTGGTTGCCACTAGACACTTTCACATGAAAGTGACCAGAAATTGGCAATTTTACTAACAGGTTCTAGAACAAATCAAGCCTGAATTCTGCGTTGACATCAAGATGACTAAACTGAGATTACCATACTTTAGCCATATCATGAGAAGATATAACTCACCAGAGAGACAATAATGCTTGGCAATGTAGGAGGCAGTAGGAAAAGAGGAAGACTGCATTACATGTGGATAGAATCAATCAAGGAAGCCACAGTCCTAAATCTGCAAGACCTGACCTTGATAATAGGGTAGCTTGGAGGTCTTTCATTATAGGGTTATCATAGGTTGAAGCTGACTTTGCGGCAGTTAACAACAACAGCAACAGCAAAAACTCCCAAAATCCACTTGTGGTCAACTTTACAAGCTGTGGGACACCCAATAGATGCACCTGGGGTGAGGAAAGGAAAGGGAATACAGGTTATGTTGATATAAGAGGGCATTAGAAAGCCAGCATTGTCTGTTGTTTTGAGTGTTGGACTAGGACTCTGGAGACCAGAGTTCAAGTCCCTGTTTGGCTGTTGAAGCCCACTAGATGACCTTGGCAAGTCACAGACTCAGAGGAAGGCAATGGCAAATCTCCTCTCAACAAATCTTGCCAGGAAAGTCCTGTGATAGGTTCACCTTAGATTTGCCATAAGTTAGAAATGACTTGAAGGCACACTTCATCACCAAGAAATTTTATAGACAGCAAGTTGCACTCATAGGCCTAAATCCAATTGTTAGTCTCAGCTTGAGTAGACCAACTGAAGCAGTGGAACACATCTATGGGGCTGTACAGACTGCCCAAAAGGGGCGGTCTGTAGGCACCCAAAGAAGCGCCGGGATGGGGCCAAGGCTGCCTCACTGGCAACCCCAGAGGCCCCATCCCGGCGCTTCTCTGGGCCAGGAGAAGCGGCAAATTGCCACTTCTCCATGGCCTGAAAGTGGGATGCAGCAGGCGCCCTAGGCAGCTGCTGCACCCCGCCATCCTTGGCAGTCCTGAGGGGAGAAAGGGGCCACTGCTGCGGCCCCTTTCCCCTCAGGGTTCTTGGCATGGCCATGTAAAGACCACGCCAAGGACAAGCAACAAAAAAGGAGCTCCGTTTTGGAGCTACTTTTGGCGCCGCCCTCCAGTGGCGCCATGATGTCAGGCGTGCACTACGTTGTCTAAACACGGCACGCGCCTTGATGTCATCATGGCACACGCATATGGACAGCGTACAAAAAGGATGGTGCCATCCATACGCGGTAGGGTTAGGGAGGGTGTAAATGCTGCGCCCTCCCTAACCCTACTCATGCCCCACAGATGGCCCTTTGGGACCGTCTGTATCGAGCCTATGTGTTGTTTTACTTAAATCCCATGCTCAAGTTAGGACTAACAGTTGGATTTAAGCCACAGTCCCAAATGTTACCAGTAATGCAGTTAAGCTGATAAGGCATTGCTACAGTTAACAACATTGAAAGGTAGAATTCAAAGATATAGCCATGTTAGTCGATATAATAGTATGTAGAAAGATTTTGTAGCATCTTTGAGACTAACTAAAGAAAGAAGTTGGCAGCATGAGCTTTTATAGACTTAAGTCTACTTCCTGAGATGTATATGAATCCATCTCAGGAAGTACACTGAAGTCTACGAAAGCACATGCTGCCAACTTCTTTCTTTAGTTAGTCTCAAAGGTACAACAAGATCTTTCTACAATGTAGAAAGATCCACGGTTAATAATGAGATGATATAAATTTCTAGCAGTTTGGGGAAAAGACTGGAGTGTTCCAATAAACCTAGAGGATATACCTGTGCTCCACTTCCTGGCATTCTTAGGGGTTTTTTTTAAAAGACCTCTTAGACCTGGTTACAGAATTGTTCTCTTTCACAGGGTGGAGTTGGGGAGATATACAGATTTCCTCTTAGCTGGCCTTTCTGCCTAGGAAAATGGATCTTTTCCACATGAACAACATGCTATTGAAGTCCTTTCTGGTTCTGGAGGTAACTCAGGACTATAATTCCTTTTCATATGTTCTCCCAGAGACATTTTCAGTTTCATAGCTCCATTAGGATAGCTAACACTGGGGCCTGTCAGCCAAGTAGATACTGAATATGGGTTTAATCTTTTTGTGTGTTTATCTGGTATATCTATGATGTTTTTCAGTATTCCTTCTTCTCCTGCTTAAATGCTCCATATGAATAATGGGCAGCTGTTATGGAATGATAGCATACATTTTGTTTTACATAAATAAGACAATTTCTGACGCCAACTGCACACATATTCTGAAATAATTAGGGAGGGAATGGGCTCAGCTGTGTTGTGGCTGTGGTGTAAGGGCTGGGATAATTTCAGCCATCCACCAAGAAACATGCCAAGCAACTGACTTTTTCAAGTTAGAATACCATGAGAGGCAGATATTTTTAAGGAAGCAAAATATAAACCTAAACCCAGCCTTTTGAAAGACACAGCTGAAATATTTTTAGGTTTGGTGATCTTCTCACCACTAATAAGAACCTTCTGCATTGTGGGATGGTTTGACATTCCTTATAAATGACATTATTGCGGTGTGTTCAAGCACTTGAGGCAGTTATAAAGAAATCAATCTTGTTCTATGTTCCTTGGTTCCCTTTTCTGCTTCCCTAACCCACAATGGCATCCGTAGCACTTATTTTTCTTGTTACAAATATCATATTCCTTTGTCTCAGTGTGATATCCCACAACATACACATGCATACACACACACTGATGAGTGTACACGTTTTCAGCTGGCTTGGGATGGAAGATCAACATTCCATTGTTCTTAAGTGATGTGAACCAAAGAGTTACTTAAGAGCACTGGGTCAACAAATTCCTGTGAAATTCGCTTGGCATCCCACTCCTACACATTCTTATTCCTCCCATTTCCTTGGCTTTTGTCTCCATACTTTTATTACACTGTGCATGGAACACTGTCACAGCTAAAAACTCATTTAATCAGTCAGGAAATTGCTAACTTTGATTCAAGAAGAGTGGTTGTTTTGCAATAGGCATAGCTAATCAACAACATTTTGCTGCCTGAGGTGAAGGACAAGATGCCATGCACATGTACACATTATGTACAAAAGCTGATTGGACTGGCTGTGGCGCTGGCAATGGAACAGCATCCTCCACAGTACCAGCATCTTCCAGTACATTTCAACAAAACAGAACCCTTTTAGGGCAGGACTGCCACCCCAGAATTCTTCACTATGGACTATGTTGGCTGCTGGGAGTGCAAAATCAGGACTTGTAACACCCATGAGCCCAAAGTCTGTTGATAGTCTGACTAAAGTAGACCCATTCAGCCAGTGGAATTTATCTTTGTGTTGACTCACCACCAAACATAATTCCTTTTGTTTGAATAGCTCTACTTTAGTTAAAATAGTTGAAATAAACAGCATGTTACCCATAATTCTGTCCTTGAACACCTTGTCACCCACCCTCCAGCATCTACCACCTGAGGCATCCATCTCTTGGCAGCACTAGCCCTGATTTTGTTTTAAAAAGATCTGTTACTGATGTAGCCATCTATAAAACTGACATAATAACCCTAAGTACCATTTCTAATTACAGATTGTGTTCTAGAAATATTAATCAACACAGGTCAAGCAGCTACTCTGTAATTAAACTATATGATGAGTATTTTAGGGGATAAAAATTAACTGGAATCTTAAAAACCCACCAATTCCTGGCCCTAAGATACATTCACACAGATCACATTGCTCTACTTTAGCATAACCCATTGCCAGTATGAGCACAGAAATGATGAGAATTTTTGCTGTGGCCTGTCTTGTTTGACCAAGTCTGGTGGTTATATGATGTTGACACTGCAAGCAAACCATCATTCTTTATTTGAGAGGCAGCTACATTATGAGTGCAGGCATAGATAATGTCCAGGACTGAAAATGGGTTTTCTTTCCATATGAACTAGGTATGTTGGATGAAAGAATTGAAGCTGAGGAGCACAGGGAAAATTTTAAGCAAACACAGATCAGCAGGAGCACAGAAGTAGCAAAAGTGAGTCACACACTCCCCAATTTGGTTCCTCCAAGCAGATTTAACTAGCCAGCTGGAAACACTTCATCAACTGCTTGGAAGCAGGTGGCTGTTCATCTTGCTAGCTAGGAAGAGAGAACTCAACATCTTCCACCCATCTGTTACCCTTCCTGACTCATTTTTGAGTCAGACTTCTTCTTTCTTCTACCCTTTTCTCCACAGTAGTCATGGGACAGAAAGACTGCAACAATCCAGAGAAATGTAATCAGTCAGACAATTTAGTAGCAACGAACAACTCCTATAATTTTAATGGGATCTGGTAACCTTTTTCCTGGGGGAGAACAAAATATACGCCAAGGTCTTGTTTACAGAAAGAAAAATCAAGGTCTATGATGTAAAATGTTGTTATCTTAAAACAAGCATGAGGAACATGTGGCCTCCTAGTCGTTGCTGGTCTGTAATGTCCACAGTCCCTCACCATTGGTTATGCTGGATAGCCCAGGGCTGATGGGAACTACACTCTTATGACATCTGGAAGGTCACATATTCCCCACTCCATCCTAACGTAATAAGTAAAGCATTGTCTTCTTATTTGGTTTGTAGACTAAAATAAATTATTGACCCTGACATTCTGTCTCTTTCTGTAAAAACAATTGTGAATTCCTTTCACAAAAGATAAGAAATGTGCTAAGACTGTTATTTTACAATACAATATAACTTTTATATGATCCATTATCCAAGTAATGAAAGAGAAATGAAGCAAAATCACCCAATCTCACCAGGTGTTGACTTTAAAAAGAAAAAGAAAAAACAAGAACAATTTCTTTTTCACATGACTGGGTGCCTCATTCTAACCTCAGAGCAAGTGACTTGCTGCTGCTGCTGCCATGCCACACAGCACAACGGGATGCATTTTAAACAGCCACCCAGTGTTGCAATGAAGGGCTCTGGGTCTTCCAGGAAGATCCGGAGCTAAAAGGGAGTTTTAAAAGTTCGTTTTAAGAGGGGTATAAAAATGGATTTGATGCTTAATGGGCCAGACGTCAAATGGACTGTTTGCACCAGACTTGAGGACTGGGCCCTGTACTATCTGGACTCTCCACCAAGAGGATGAGGGCAAGGCTGTTTTATTTGGCCATTGCAGACAGGGCCCATATTTGGCCAAAAGCAAGCAAACAAACACCCCCAAAGCCTGTCATATTTACAGAAATCATGGTAGCTGCATGCACAGATCCTCCTTGGAGGCCCAACAACAACACAGCAGCTTCAGCATTTCCAAGCCATTAGCTCAAGGGTATTCCTAAGTACATAAAGCCACACATGTAGAAAATGCAGGGTGGCATAACCCAGCCCACAGACATTCCCTTAATACACCCTCACCTAGAAGGATCTATTTCCAGTGTAGCAGCACTCTTGTTTTAGCTCAGCTTGTGAACTTTTAAAATTAAAAATGTGTATTTGTCCAATAAAGCATAATTTCTTTTTCTATATAGAAATGACAAAACACACAAAACCAACAATTTTCAGTATATGTTCAGAATGCTCTCCAAAATTTCTATTTAAATATAGGTGTCTGTCTGAGCATAGATGAAACTACAAACTTCCAGACTTTATTTCTTTATTTGCAATGTAAATCATTACCATAGTGACATAATGTAGCTTAACATAATTCCTTTTGTGGTGCAACTGGACTTTTGAGCTTACTTTTATATTTGCCTTACTTTTGTACTTCAGGCCAGCAACTTATAGCATTTTGGTGCCTGTTTTTAAAATACAACTAAAAAGCATTTAGATAATTTTGAATAATGAGAAAATAATTTAATTCTTTTTAAAACCTAGAATTTAATTATTTTAAAAACCTAAAATAACTTGTAATAGTGACTAACTTTACTTGGTGACCTTGGTCAAGTCACCCTGTCTCAGCCTCAGAGGATGGCAATGGCCAACTCACTCTGAACAAATCTTGCCAAGAAAAAACCTAGATAGGTGTTGCCTTAGAGTCGGCTTAAGTTGGAAATGACATGAAGGCACACAACAGCAACAGCAGCAACAACAACAACTTCATTTTGCCTCAGAGCTGTAATTTTTTTAAAAGTAATTTTCCAAGTAGACACCTTTCAACATATTTTTGTACTAAAATGTTGAGAAAATTTACAATAATCTTTCCCCACAATACTGTTCTGTTATTGCACAGTCATGTATTCCTATATTTGTTACATGAATTAACCAGAGAGTACACCATGTTTTGGAAAGTCGTCACACCTTCCACCAGTTTTGTTTCATAACAAGTAGGGTTTTCTTTGCTTGGGACTTTTCTGTACTTTGTGCTGGTAAACTGATTGTGATATTCTGATGATTCATTCAAAATCCAGATACTTTGGTCCGTTTTACATTGGCAAAAAGAGGTGTGTTGAAGGCTGCTTGAAAACCCAGCCTTTAGATGAGAAAAAGGGAAAGTGTGCCATGAAAACACTATTTTGGAGTTTTAAGGGAGAAGAAGTGCTTTAAAAAGGAGCTGGCCCATTTTACATTGGCAAAAAGAGGTGTGTTGAAGGCTGCATGAAAGCCCAGCCTTTAGATGAGAAAAATGGAAAGTGTGCCATGAAAACACTATTTTGGAGTTTTAAGGGAGAAGAAGTGCCTTTAAAAAGTAGTTTGATTTCCCCACTACTTTTTTAAAAAGGGTGCAGCATTGCTGGCCCGTTTTACACGGGCAAAAAAAGGCGCTTTTAGGGCTAAAAAGCCCGCATTTAGGGTTAAGGAGGGCGTAGCCTTTACACCCTCCCTAAGCCTAAAACGCATGGACGCCGCCATTTAAAGATGGCGGAGTCTACACGGTGGCGCCGTACAAGCGTCATCACGTGCGCAGCGTTTTGACGTGCTGCGCACGTTTTGACGCTCTGGCGGCGCGGGAGGGCACCAATCGCGCCCTTCCCGCGCTGCAAAAAAAGAGCTCGATCCCGGAGCTCTTTTTTGCGGCGGGTCGTTGCAGCGGGGTGAGGCCTCTGGGGCTGCCCGTGTGGCAGCCTAGGCCTCATCTCGCCGCTAGAAGGGGCGAGTTTGGACCGCCCCTTTTAGCCAATGTAAAAAGCACCCCTATTGCATCTAAAGGCTAAGGTGTAGTTGAACGGTTAAATGGGGCTCTGTATATTTAAAGCGCCCATTTAAAGGCAGCGATACAAGTGCGGAGGGAGGGAAGGTGCCAAGACAAGAAGAGACCTTCAGAGCCCGGCCAGAGTGCGCCTGCACCTTCCTTCACCTCCTCCCTTTGGTTGAGAGAGTGTGACTTCTAGGGAGACAGCAGGGCACTGGAGGCGCTCAGCCAGGCCAGGGCAAGCTGGCAAGAGGAGGAGGAGAAGGGGAGGGACCTGGAGCACCTCCGCTGCCCTGCCTCCCTGCAAGTCACACTCTCTCAGCCGAAGGGGGGAGGAGAAGGCAGGCCCAGGCACACTCTGGCCAGGCTCCAGGGCTCTCTCCTGGCTGCCTTCCTCCTCCCTTTGGCTGAGAGAGTGTGACTTGCAGGGAGGCAGGGCAGCAGAGGGGCCCCATGTCCCTCTCCTCCTCCTCCTCCTGTTTCCAGCTTGCCCTGGCCCAGCATCAGGAGGACCTGGAGCACCACCGCTGCCCTTCCTCCCTGCAAGTCACACTCTCTCAGCCAAAGGGAGGAGGAAAGCAGCGGGGAGGGAGGGAGGGAAGGAGCCAGGAAGAGACCCTCAGAGCCTGGCCAGAGCACGCCTGGCCCTTCTGCTTCCTCTTCAAAAAGAAGGCTGGAAAAGTAGGACGTGTCCTGGCAAAGGAGGACGTGCCTGGTCAACTTGGAAAAGGGGGGCCTCTGCTCAAGAATGGAGGACATATGGGAATCCCTCCTGGACAGAGGGCTGAAACCTCAAGACAACTCAATATAATGCTCTGACAGAACACAGACTACAACTCCCATGAGCCTTTGCTACCATTTCCCAAGATGCCTTAATTTGCAACAGAAAGCCGACCAGTATGTTCACATGTGATGAATTCTTTCGTATTGACTCTGCATTTTCTTTTTGTGTAGATGCTCTCTTGTTTTGTGTGTGATGAGCTTGTGCGTAATCACGTGCATTTCCGAACTGACCTCACTTTCTCCCTCTTTCGGAATGGTCCTGTACTCCCCCATGTGATAAGCTCCGATTGTATGGTGTACCTGCGCAATTGCGCAATTCGCAGCCAGCAAAGGAAAAAAATGTTTAAAGCGTGGCTAAAAGCCACGTTCCTTGCCGCCCATGTAGCTGCTCCGCCTGTGTTTGTAGCGTTTTGACAGCTTCCCATATAGTTGCTGAGCCACAGAAAAAACCTCAGTCTAGCTGCCCTGTACTTTTTAAATGCACACCTGGGGCTTGCTGTCTAGCTGCTAAGCATTAAGGAAAGTGCAACTTCATGTCACACTTTCTTGCCAATGTAAAAAGCCCCACTATGTTGCTGGTTAGAACAAAGCTTTTCATATTTTGGCCTTATTCGTCATTTCTCGACAAGGATGATTCATACGCTTCTTTTATTTACAGTTTCAGAATCCGCTTGGGTTTTGCAAATGTTCACTTCTTCCTCCTTTTTCCACATATACACACAAAATCAACCCAGGGAAGAAAATTGTCTGTCGTGCTGTGACATAAAATGAGAATAGCAACAGCACAAAAACAGAATGAGCAGATCAGAATCAAGAATGTTTTGAGGTTTGCTAAGATCTTTTTCACACATGAGGCTCAAGCTGCCTTAATGCGATTTTTTTGTTTTTGTATAAAGATCTCAGTCAGCATTGTCTTGTGAAAAAAAGAGAGAGGCATTTGTCATTATTTTTATTTTATTTTGTTAAGTTTTAATTTTATTTAATAGTATTTTATTTACACCTCATGTTTCTTCTAAAACAAATGCTCAAGATGAATAACAATAATAAAATACAAATTTAAAAAAGCAAAATCATTTCCATACAAAGTGATTTAAGTAAGAGCTATTCTAAGCTGCATTATGTGTAAAACTGTCAAAAAAGAGTATTCATAATATTGTGACAAATACTGTGTGAAAGGAAACCATCTTTGAACATTTTGGATTGAGAAATCTATTCGTAGCAATCGATAGAAGACCATACATCCAGAATCAGCATTTCCACATATTAGTCTTCAGCAGCAAAATATAATCTTGTGGCACCTGAACAAAACATATTATCATTACAAATAATTTAATTAGATGCACAAAGTCTTACTCTGAGTTGTAGGTACAGTATATATTAAGTACACATGTTGACAGTGAGGTCAGCAGGAAATTAAATGCAAGTACTGTAAGTTACCATTACAAACTATTCACAAAACAGTTGTTGATAGCACAAACATCTGCTGTGAAAAGCCACCTCTATCCTGTCACTTTTTGTTCCAACAGATAAATAGTGTCTAATGTAAATGCTTGGGCACCTGGGATATCTGGAGATTCAAAAACATGAAGGGCTAATGTATGTCTGAAAACTTATTACACCATCACCTTTTCTTATTCGCTGCATTTTACAGGGACTTTAGATGACATCATGTTCTACTAGTAATCTCTTGTTATTTCCAGTGCTTCCCCTAGTCTTTTCCGCCACTGCACAAAAATAAAATGATAAATATTTTAAAAATTGCTTATTTATTATTTATTTACAGTATTTAACCACCACCACCACCACCCCGCCTTCAGCCCTGAAGGCTCTCAGAGTGGCTTACAATCAAAGAGAAAAGGACAGAATAGCTACACTGTGGCCAGAATCCTTTTGGTTAGTTCCAGCTAGAGCAGACCCATTGAATTAACTGTACAGTTGCCCCTCCTTATCCACGGATTTTTTATCCACAGATTTGAGCATATACATCTTGAAAATATTCCCAAAAAAGAATAAATTCCAAACAGCAAACCTTGATTTTCCGTTGTATATATGGGACACCATTTTGTTGTGCCATTATTTTTAATGGAACATGAGCATCCACAGATTTTGTTATCCATGGAGGGTCCTGGAACCAAACCCCAGTGGATAACAAGGGCCCACTGTATAGGTAAATCCAATGGATTGAATGGTTCTACTCAATAGGATTTAGGCCTATGCCTTCTGCTGCTAGCATAAAGAACCTGCTGTCTGGCAGTTTCCTGACAATCCTCTTTTTTGGCCTAGTAGATCCTCAGACTCTGATTTTGCCTCCAGCTTAATATCATCTTTCTGGGTGTGCCTAGATAAATTGCTTTGAAAACCTATGTTAAAATAGAAGTAGACAACTTGTGGTCCTCCAACAATTGTTAGACTCCAATTTTCATCATCCTACACCATTGAGGGGACCAGCTAGGACGGGTAGAAGTTGTCCTCCTGCAACATCCAGATGAATAGAAGTTGTGTGTCGAATCAAACTTCCCCCTGCTACCTGGCCTTTGCATAAAGAGATTTTTATGGACCCAGTGTTACAGAATTAGTTCCAGAAGCTCAGTAAAGTTTGGAATATGACTCTGACCAAAGGCTCCTTGAAAAGGGCACCTTTCATCAAATTCTTTTCAGCCAGATCTTTTTTAATGACTTCATTACTTACACATCCTTGTAGGGAAATGGTTTGTCACGCCACAGGATGGTAAAAAAGGCAGAAGATTTAAAAAATATATTTGGAAAGTATTCTTGTGACAAAATCTTGCAATGGATTTATTTAAGGCAGGTTAAAATTGTGACTTTGGGAGCTCTCATAAAATTCAGGCTTTGGAAAGTTGCTTTTAAAAGTCATGAATCCCAGTTACATTTCCAAAGTAGTTATAAAGTAGCTAAACCCAATTTCAGTTACATTGGGATGATACAGACTGGCCCTTTTAAGCGCCCCCATCACGTGCTAGGGTTGCCTTGGGGCAGGGCTTCCACATGCCCTGCAACCCTAGCATGTGACAGGGGCATCATCATTACATAGCGCCGTTTAAATGGTGTACATAATGATGCCGTTGCAGCTGTGCAGCTTTTAGACGGAGCTACGCAGTTGTGACAGAGTAAAGGCGCCCTATGGCGCTTTTTACCTTTATTGTGTTGCAACTGCTTTCCCCGCTCCTTTCTAACTACGCACCTTCGCCACAGCATCTAGCTGCTACAGCGAAGGTCTGCAACAAAAAAGGTGGCGCCAGACTGCCCTTTTTGGGTGGCCTGTACTGCCCCATTTTGAAGGATGTGAAGTTATCCTCTCATTATGATTATAATGTAATTTGGTTCTGGCTGTTTCTTGAAAAACGTAGATATTATGGCATTTCATGCCTAAAGTGGACTTCATCAGATACATGCAATATTATTCTCTGTCTGTAGTTTATAGACAAAGTGCTTCTAGAGAAAGTTTTTATGGTTACAGTCACCCTGTCTCAAGTGCAGAATTTTACAGGGATGGATGGGTATCCACCACATCTTCTATTTTTTTCATACCAGGAAAAAAAAAACTATCAGGGAAGGAAGCATAGGGCAGCTCTACAAGGTCTTTTGATTAATAGTGCTAGGGGAAGTCAGTCTGAAAGCAACCTTGGATAAGGTATGTATGTGTGTAGAAGTAAAATGTAGGGTCAAACCTCATGAAATGCAGAAAGTACTGCCTCTAACAAAGCAATTGAAATATATTTACATTTAATGTATGCAAATCATGATCATTAGTGACCATTCACAAGAACAGTGATAACAAGAAAGATTATTCTGTAGTAAAACTGTTAAGTTTATGGTGCCACCAGACCCTTTCCTGAATTATAATTTTTGAACAGTCTTAACGTGATGCAGTCTCACAGTAAAAGGACAGTGGGATAGGTGACGAAAGGAAAACTTTGAGCAAAGCATAGTGTCAAAATGCACACTTCATAGGGAGGTACTATGCCGTTCTAGTACACAGAACATCATACTGTATGAGTCATTCAGTCCGTATACATTATGCTGTACTTCTGAAACTGACACAGTGGGACAAGGTTTAACTTTCCACAGCCTAAGGGCTTCTAGATTCAGAACAGCCTAGTATTGTTCCCTTTTTTATGACTAATGCTGTATTTTTGCTAGCTTGTCATTATGAAACACAATCATCACCTCATACAGTCACATGAGACAGTCATGTCCTCTTGCAAAGAGTTTAACGTACTTAACCCACAGAGAAAATGAATAAGCACCTCTGTGTTTACTGATTGTGAGGTATCTTTAAATGTAAAACAATGAGAAGGTATTTCCAGTTTCTTAAGTATAGGAATGTGCCAGCTTCTATGAAAAGTGGATTAAGTCTCAGTAGCTGACTGTTGTCCATAGCTTCTTTGATTTCCCACAAAATCCTTAAATCAAAGGAAATCTACATTTGTTTCTTAAGGCCTAAATCCAATTATTAGTGCCAGCTAGAGCAGACCCATTCAGTCAATGGTACTGACATAAGTTTTGACTTGACAAGTTCTCATTCATTCAGTGGGTCTATCCCAGAGCTGTCTTGACAACTGGATTTAGGTATAATGCCTCTCTCAGACATGAAACGGAAAAAAATTTAAAATGTTCCATATACTTTATAAGCTTGTACTCCATCTTTGAGTGCTCCGAGCTTATATTGTGAAAATGTCCTGTTTCAAGCATAGAATTTTATGGTGGGGCCTGGCAACATCATCTTCCATTTGTAATCTCTATGAGTTTTCCTACTGCTTCTTCTTCTTCTGTCTTTGCTGTTAGCATAGAAATTCAGCTAACAAGGAAAAGATCCTTATGACTGGTAATGCTAAGCGCCATTATCCTCTGTTAACAAAGGTAAAAGAATTAAGTGACAATTTATCATGAGTGTTATCTGTTCTTATATTCTGTCTTCTCAGCCAGTAGATTTTATGAGGCTCAATGGCACAAAATTGAAAATGGAAGAGAAAATATATTTTAAAAAACTATCAAGGAAAGGAGCATGGAATAGCTCCATTCTGTTGGCAGATCAAAACATTTTATGTCATCAGGCTTTTACATACAAACTGACTAGGTTGGGCTTGTAATAATAATTGCCTGTCTCTCATCTGAATCAAGGCAGGGAACAACAGACCAACAAATATACGACATCTGTGAAAAACACATTAAATACACATGCATGCCCTCTCTGGCACACAAAGTCATTTATGAGGGCACACAGAGAGATGGGAGGGTGGGGGGAAGAGGGAGAACAGTGTGTGCCTGTTCCTCCTCTTCCCCCATCCTCCCGTGCCTTTAACTGCCTCTCCAGAGATAGCTAAAGTCCTGGGATGGGGAAGAAACAGGCACATGCCTGTTCTCTTCCTCTCACCTTCCTGAGCCTTCAGCTGACTTCATGGAAATCCCACCCCCAGAAGGCACTGGGATCCCCCCCCCCCCAGGAAGGCAGAAGGCCCATCCCCCTGGAAGTCCCATCCCTCCAGCACTGGCTAACACCTGGTGCAAGAACACCTTTGAGTTTGGGCACTCGGTCTCTAAAAGATTCGCCATCACTGCTATAGAGATTTGTCCATATCAGGGCCAGGGCCAACCAAATGTAACACAAAAGATCTCTATTGAAATCCCCCAGTAAATTTTCTTTTGACTAAAAGTCAAAGAGGGATCAGGATTTCTCGTTGCTGTGGGGAGGAAGCATAACCCTTTCCCCTTGTAGTGCATCTTCAGTTAAAATACCTCCTTTCTTTGCTGTTAGTAAAGATAACACAAAAAAGAGGTTGAAATATGAATATTTTTCTCTCTTGCCACCCTGTTGGTAACAAGGCTTTGGGTGTCTGTATGAATGAGTGCTTCACACATATTCATGTCCAGTTGGGGAAATGGTTAATCCCCTTTCCCAGCTCTGTGACTCTCGTCTCTCTCTGGTCCAAACAATCTTTGTCTTCAGCTATTTGAAAAGAAAAGAAAACAGGTATCAGGAAATGTGATCGTTAGTCATGCACATCACCTTTGGTTTGACTCTCCAAAAGCTAAATTTAAATAGTCTAAATTTTAAATAAAAGCAATGCTTTCCTTTTGCCTCATGCCCTTACAGAGAAGAAACAATAAGTGAATCATGATATTATTGTTTCTGAACTGTCACTTTCTTTCCAAATGTATATGGGGGGGGGGGAGACAGAAATGGTCAGAGCATGTCCTCTTGTCCTCTTTTCCCAGAAGCCAACAAATGGAGGATTCTTAGATTGTAACAGACCAATGCAAGTCAATGTGGCACTTTAAACTCAGCCCCTACACCAGAGAATGCCTTCCTCCCCATGTTTGTCTCCCCACAAAAGATGGCCCAGAATATAGACCTACTTCAGTATAAACAGACTTCATTCTCCCATAGTAGTCTTTTGAGGTCTCTGCTCAAGATCACTTACAGTAACAGAAGTATTTTTATTATTTTTATTTATTTATGGTATTTATACCCCGCTCTTCAGCCCTAAAGGCTCTCAGAGCAGCTTATTATTATTATTTTTAATTAGACAGTTTACTGTCCGCATGCTTACAATCTAAAAAGACATGACACAAAAGGAGAAGGGAATGGTGGAAGGGAAGGAGATCATGTCCAGCAGTTCTTCTCTCCCTCTGAGGCCTGGACCAAGGCAGATGGACTGAAGGGAGGGCTCGGCTTCTTAATCTAGGCGAGGCCCAATGGAGCTGTGCCTTCACCTCTCCCTCCATGGCCAGATGGCACCAGTATATTATATCATTATTTAACTATCCCATTCTTGAAAATGAGATTTCTAACACACACACACAGCACACCAGTGTCATTCTAAGGGAAACTTTATTATTTGTGTTAGCAAATACAATCACAGTGCAAGGAAACAATGATTATTCTAAATTAATTCACATTAAATATGAAGGTTACTTTGTGTGTGTAGACTTTGGATTAAACACACCAGAATGTAAACTGTTCCATTTGAATCTGAGGCCCAGTTTCTGGAAAGATGATGTATAGCAGTAAGTGTCCAATGACACAATTAATTTATCTTTTTATTACTCCACATACTTGCAGCTGTGAGTATAATAACCAAACAATCATTATAAAAAGGATGAAAGTTCTCTGAGAACCATTTTTCACTTCCGTGTCCTGAAGGCAAGTATTCATGGAACAGAACATGTTTTCACTGTTTAGGAACCCATGAACAAAAGCTGCACCCACAGGACGTGTTAGGTGACTAGAGCACCATAGACCCTGTCCCTGACTCATGTTTCAGCATGACGTAGACACAACTCTCAGTGCTACCTGGTTACACAAGGAACATGCCTGATTTGTATTCAAATTGACTTCCCTCCCTCAAAAGCCCAACCTTACCACATGGCTCACTTCATGCTAGCTGTGAGTACTGACACACAGCTATGGAGAAACAAGTTTTACTATCTAGCTGAGATACAATGTATGCATACTTACAGGCCTCAGTAAATAAAGGGCTGGTTATTGATTCTGGCCTCGGGTGAAATAAATTGTAAACTCCAGGTATCTGCCAGCTTTGACTGCACTCTGAAACCTGAACATAAAATCTGGAAACTGTTATCATCCATTAGAGGCACACAAGGCATATATGTTATCTTAAAGATTTGTTGTGAGTTTATAAAATACAATAACAACCATAAATTCCCTTCCTTGGGCAAAACACAAAAACACACAATATACTGTGTTTGTAATGGGTTTTTAAAAAACAGGTAGAGTCGCCCCTTCATTCTCGCAGACTTGAGGCTCACAGTCTTGAATATTTACAGAGGAGCAACCTCTGTTATTTTCAATAGGGTGCACCCTGCATGTGCTCACGGGCACACACCCCATTCAAGCCTATGAAGCTTTAATATTGGTGAGTCTCCGTTTTTGGGGTGGGTGAGTTCTAGAACGGATCCCCCATGAAAAAGGAGGGCTGACTGTATAGCAATACCATTGCATAGATGTGACAACACTGGAAATATGAAGAGTTTGGGGTCTTTTGAAGGAAAGAACTGTGCTTAGTCAGAATCTTAAATTCACTCAGAGGTCATCTTGTATATGTCTTGGGAGAACTCCTCCCATTTAATGCAGTGAGGATTGGGGAGTCTAAGAAGCTTATTTTCGTCTCCTTTCTCCCTACACTCACACAGCCATAGCAGAGCCTAGGCTTCCAGTGTCTGATCTGCATCTGTGCTGTTACAGCACATGCTCCAACTGTCCCAGTTTGGCAAGGACAGTCCAGATTAATCCTCTGCCATTTGTTTTTGGTTTTTTCCTAGCCGCTTTTAAAATGTCTCTGTTTCATTCTCCTCCTCCTACTTTCCTTCTTTGTCCTCATTCTACTTCAATTGCTGCAAAGTGGGTTAAAGAACAAAACTTTGCACCTAATTAATTTAGCATAAGGGACAGGAGTGAACAAAATCGTGCTCTTCCCAGTAGGCCAAGACAAAAGCAAACGTCTGCAGCCTCTACTAGGTTGTATGTCCTTCCCCATTAATGAAGTTTGCCGTCTTCTCACTTTCTGTTGCTTGGTCACACCTGTCCCAGTTTTCACCTGTGAAATGTTGTAACAATGAAGAGAGACCAGCCTAGTACCTACTTCAATTACACTTTGGCACCAGGCGATCGTAGGTGTTTAGGTTTATTACTGTACAAACCTCTCCTTTGCTGCAATGCTTGTGCAGGTTTGATGGAAGATGTGTGGAAGTCCTGCTTATAGAAATGGTGTTTCTAGTGAGCCCTTTCTTGCTTGTGCAAACTGTCACTGGGAGTCCAGGTTATCACTGTGAGTCTAGTTGCAAAAGTTTTTCATGGTAGCAGTTTGTTGTATTAGAAGGGTAGCCATGTAGGTCTGCTGCTACAAAAAGAACAGAGTCTTGTGGTACCTTAAAGAGGAGTAAAACCTGTTATGAAATAAGCTTTTGTGGACTAGGGTCTGCTTTATCACATGTTTCTGTCTATAGTGTTGAGCCAGGGTACCTGTGAGAGATTCTGCGAAGACAAGTGTTTTTCATCATTTGTCCTTCCTACGTTTATTTTTAGATGAGGCTGGTTGCTGTTAGGCAAGGTCAATTGCTATTCTCCAAGAGTTCCAAGCATTCAAAAATTCTATTTGGTAGGTCTTCATTAGATAAGAGGACAGAGTGATACAGAGGTCTTCTGCTGTACAACTTGATGTATACAATGTATGTTTACTGGATGAGGGGCACATATTTTGCTCATTAGTGTGCAATAAATGGCTACAAAGTTAAGCTAGTCCACTTGACTAACTGATGTTTTTCATGGGCCAGCCTATTACAAAAATTTACTGGGGCAGCTGACAGAATCAATTATAATTTTAAAATATATTGAAACACAGTAAACAAAATAAAGATAAAACATTAAAAGAATGCCAATCAAGATCAGGAACAGCCCAAGAAAACAAACAGCATAAGAGGAAAGAAACCCAGCATGGCTATTTCTTACAAAAATAAGAGCTACAAACAGTGGTGTCACTAGCATTGGTATCACACACACACACAAATTGATCTCCTCCCATATCACACCATATAGAACCTTTCATAATGTTTTTTATACTAACATTACTCATAAATCGTAATTCCAGTATATCACTGAATGTAATGGCAATAGTTGTAACATAAAGAATTAAAATTATATCTTTAAATTATACTTTGTGCACAGCCTAAATGTATTTACATGTACATTGGTTCATGTGGTTAAAGTGAAAAATTGGTAAGATGTGATGTTTTTAAAGAAATTTTTAAAAGAATAAATTTTTAATTTTTAATTTTTATTTTTAAAATGTAAACTTAAATTTTAAAAAACCTGGGCTTTCTCATTTCTCTTCTGAGCCTCACCCTACTTACACCACCTCTCTTCAGTGTTTTAAAGGGATGCAGGCAAATACCACAACCCATTTCTGCCAAAAGGTAGATGTTTGGGAAGCAGTGGTGTCATTCCCCCCCCCCCCCCTTTTAGGGTGTCATCTGGTCTGGGCTAAACCTTTACACCACCACCACCACCACCACCCCCCCCCCCACACACAAACACCCTGACTACAAGATTCCTGGGAAAATAGAGAAAGTTTTTGCCTCATGTCTCTCTTGATCTTTCTTCCTGTCATTCAGGGAAATTCTACACTGGTTTAACAATTCTGTTTTATGATGTTTTCATGAAGTAAGAGCAGAATCTCTCACAGATAATATGGGACAGATTTACAGTAAGGGAGGACCGGTTGGCCATGAAGATGCAGATTTAATTTTTTTCCCACCAGTTAAATGGTGGTAAACCACGAAGTGCCAGGCACTGATCATGACGGTCACTATAGGCAGTTCCCCAAAGAAAGTGTCACATGCCACTGAGAAAGCTATGTTGATGAATTTAAGCAAGGCAGTTCTAGCAGTTTTTATGTCCACCAAGCTGAAGGCTTTTGTAAAACAGGTGAGCTCTTCAAAATGCCCCAACATAATTAAGGCAGGAATAACTCATAACAATATATTATTACTGGGAAATATTACACAGACATAACTATTAGGTGGGAAGACTGAAATGATATGACAGAAACAAAAAAGATTCTGATGTAGTGGCAGATCATGTCATTGTCCTTGCTCATCAAAGAATGCCAGCATTTCAGCTTCATGGGTCCTGGATTTTCCACTTGTTCTTGTCACGTGCCACTGAGAAATGGCACTATTTGCCACCTAGCTTTCCTCCCTTCCATTCCGCCTCTACCTAGATCACAGCTCCCCCATACTAACTCATTGTGGAATCCCTGCATTTGGAGATTCATCTGCTCAAGGGGATATAACACAGCCATTGTCACTCATCTCGTCATAGGAGCTGTTGCAGCTCCTACGTATTACTGCTCTATGTCTTATTAACACCCATGGTTCTGTTGCCTCCTGTCCTCCTACCACACTTGCAACATGAAGGTGGCAAATGTTCTCTATCCCCAATGCTATACAGTGGTATACAGACCATATACTTATATTAAAGGCCAGCGTGAATGCCTCTACTGCTTTACGGCAGGGATGGGCAACATGCCACCCCCAAGCCTGTTTTGAAAGCCCTTGATCCCTGTAGACTCCTTGAACTGCCCTTTTTCTGGCCCCCAGAAGGATAAATTCCTTTCTCCTCTTCCTCCTCCTGGAGTTGCAATAAACTTTTATAATAGCTAGCAGCAGCCCTCCCCTCCACTGTTTAACATGCTTATAAAACTGTTTTTTTAAACCAGAAGTGGACTTGTGGATATTTCCAGATGGGGTGTTGCATTTTGGCAATCCATACAGCTCCCAAAGGAGCCCCACACCCACCACCTCGATCAAGTGTTAAGGGGCAAAACAATCAGGAGTCCTTGGATGTGAATGCCTCAAGCACAAGTACATCCTAGGAGGTGGTGGAGCCAGTTCCATGCCCCTTCCAGAGTTGATATTATCAGTACCAGCTTCTACAGTACATGCTCTCAACCACAGGAAACTACTCTTGCTGCTGGACTCCAATTAATGGATATGGGGGGAAGTCCTAGCATGAAAAAGTCCCTGCAATTCATAATTGCAGTGTGTAAGAAAACAGATCCTTCTAATGCCTGAATGCAGCACTCAAGGAGCGTGGCTTCATTGGCGACTCTGTATAGGCCTTCTCCAGCCTGATGTCCTGTAGGTCTGTTGGACTGCAACTTCCATTATCCTAAGGCAGCATGGTCACAATAATTATTATTACAAATAAGTATAGTTACTGTAACTATAGTAACTACAGTGGTTCCCACTACATCAACAGCCTGGCGATCCATGAATGGGAGCATCTGCAGCTCACCATGCCCCATATTATTCAATGGCATCAGGACACATGGATGCATGCATACCATGATCCATTGAAAAATATAGGGTGCAACTGTTTTCCCCACATACAGGGGTGGAGTGGGGTGGAACAACCCCTGCAGATGGGAATGGCCCTCTGAATAAAGATCTGGCACTTGCAAGGAGCCACTCCCCTGTCCCTCCCCATCTGCGCTGAAGGATTTCTGCCCATGGCCCTCACTTCTAGCCACAGGTCTGGCCTGAAAGTCAGCTCTGAAATAACCTCTACCCCACCATTCTCATCTCCCTTGGGCCCTTGCTATTTTTCAGTAACAGAAATTGTGACGGATCTGGCTATCAAGCTAATTGAAAAGAACAAAGGCCTTGGGAATGAATATCTCCCTTCTTTTCCATCTAAGAATATTATTGCCCACCAGAGACATTCCCGCCATAGGCTTGGTCTCATGACAACTCTGCTCCTGTGTTCTCAGAAGAGGAGTAATAACAGCACTTTCCTGTTTCTGACAGCAATACTTTATGTGCCCAGTGATTTACATTGTCTATTGGGAATACTTGGTCCACCCATGCCAGAAACACCCTAGAAGCAGAATCCAAATTCTACCATCTTGGGTGATCTGTGCAGACCTCATTTGAGCCACTGGGCTATGTCTCTAGCCAGCTGTGATAGTCCATCCTTCCCTGTGCAGTCATGGCTATTTCCATGGGAATTGGGCTGTTCTGCTTGTCTTTGTATCTGGGCTCAAGATTGAGGAACCTGCTTCAGACCTGTGCCTTACTGTTCCTCCGAAACCTTGAGCAATGGCATTAGCTATTCTGGGCAATGTGCTGTGGGGACATCCCCAGGCACCCTGTTCACATGCATTGCATTGGAAGGGCATGTGTAATGGATTAAGTGACATCATGAGGGCACATGGGCTGCCAGGGTGTGTTGATTGGTACTTTTCATTCACAGCAAATAGGGGACATTGTCTGAAGCAACAATGTCATTGATGAGTAGCCACAGGGTTCTGGAATTGACTGCCATTGTTGCTTGGGCTGTCATTCCCTCCCTCCACACCCCATCACTATTGCTTGTGCTTTTGACTTTGCTGCTGGGAGTGTACAGAATCCCAACTAGTCACACTGGACTCATGTCAGCCTTTTAGGAGAACAGCAGCTTCAATCACAAGTTAGTGACTGAGGAGGGCTCTGAAAAGGGCCCTTGTTTCATTCACAATCTGTCCCTATTAAATAATAAATACTATCTAGCAGTGAGTGCTTGATATTGGGAAGATTCTAATTACTTAAATATCATTGCCCTTCCCTTGTTTGTTGTTGTTGTGTGCCTTCAAGTAGTTTTAGACTTATGGAAACCCTACAGTGAGCCTATCACAGGATTTGCTTGGCAAGATTTGTTCAGAAGGGTGTTTACCTTTGCCTCCTTCTGAGGCTAAGGGAATTTGACCTGCCCATGGCTAAATGAGGATTCAAGTCCTGGTCTCCATAATCATAGTCCAATGATCAAACTGCTACACCATGTCAACAAGATGGTGGAGGGATGTATGTGTATGTGGGGTGATTAATTGCCTGAAGTAAAGGTGGCTTTTATAAGACAGTGCGGGGCACGGGGGAATAATCTGGTCCTCAGAGTAGATAGAATATTACAAGTATAGTTAGGATGGTTGCAGAGACGTGACAGAAAGGGCAGGGTCAAATAAACATGAACCTCATTTACAAGACTGTGACTTAATAAGGAGGAATCACTCAACCAAACATTTTTACATTCATTTCCAATTTACTTTTCATTGCCACATCTCCAACCCAAGCCTGACATTGCTGGCTTGGCAACCAATTAAACTGAAGGGGTGAGAAATACAGTTTCATCCATAAATGGTAATGGGGCTTACCTCTTCTTTTCCCTGACAACCCCCCCCCCCCCCATGCCTCTCTGCTTGTATATCCTAAATGTGGTCTTAGTCAGATGTTTGTGGCACCATGCACTCTGGCCTATACAGGGCCAGCCCTACCTTTAGGTAGAGTGAGGACATTGCCCAAGGTGGCAGAGGACAGGAGCTACGGGAAAGGGCATCAATGGAAAGTTGCTGTTTCCTCTCCACTGGAAGCCAAAATTGTGTACTCCATCTGCCCTGGCCTGCCTCCCACTCCACCCAGTTTGCTGTCCTAAAGTGACATGCACAATGTTTTGTTTTTTTCTCCATTAACAGTGTTTCAGTAAAATTGCAGTGGCCATTTTGGTTAGCTTCTGTAGGTGGAAATAGCATCTTATCCTATAATAATAATAATAATAATAATAATAATAATATTTATTTATTTCTAGTCCGCCCCTCTGAACAAGCAATCGGGGCGGATTACAACAAGGATTAAAACAATATCAAGTAAAATATCCCATCCTTTCCCTTACCACCCCCCACAGTCTTTACCACAGTCTTTACCACAGTCTAGCCCTTTGAGTGAGTCCTAAGTTTGACCCCAGTCAAATTTATCCTTCTAGTGGAAGGATAAAGTTTGGACAAGTAAGGAGATGTCAGGCCAGAGGTTATCTGTAAACGTCACTAGTTTGTTAAGCAAATAAGTCTGGAAGTTGGCCACTGCACCAATTTTCCATTACCAGTTAATTATTACACACAACTATAAATGACACAGTGGCCTTTGAAACCTCTCCCTTCCCCCTCTGAAATAATTAAAAAGCAAGGGGAATAGCGGGCCCTTTCTTCTCTGCTGTACTACTAGTTTGTACAGGAAAAATCCAGACATGTAAAAGACATTGAAAATGTGGCTATGAAATCATGGTGAGGTGGTGGGAAATGAGTCTCCTTCCTTATGAGTGTGATGAGGAACTACCCTCATGTGGTTTTCATGTCACCATGAACTTGTTAATAATGTGCTGTGGAAGAACCACAAAGCCATAGTTCCTTGGCCCTCTGATTTTTCAGGATAATGTAAAACTCCATATAATGTATTTTAAACTCTGAGAATATTGAGGAATTGCACGTTGTTTTTAGACTTTAAAATATTTCGTTCCCATCATGTTCAGGGGCAACAGCATCTCTTTGTTTACATCAGAAGTCAGCTGAGCATGTTGCTGATGGGAGAGGGGACTGCTGACATTATTGATAGCCAAGTCCTTTTCCACAGCCATTTTTGGGTGATTTAAAGAGAACACTCCTTTTCTCCTCAGGAGCCTTAGGATATAAGCAGACTTTCTCCTTCAAGGGGAAAAAGAGACTCTTGGTCTCAGCGGAGGAGACCTGACCTTGATTTTCCTCTAAGCCACTGTCAAAATCCCCATGGTGCCTTCTTGTCTCAGAAGGCCACCATCAGGAAGGGGAGAAAAGAGGTATGCCAGTGTGTGCCAATGGATAGGGAGGGAGCAGTTGTGGATCTGTTAGATCCACAGCCCTTCCAACTCCTGCCAGCCCTGCTCTGACTGAAGATGGAAGCCACCCCAGCATTGGATCTGGTATAGTCTATTTTCAATTGACTGTGGAATTATTTTTTCAGTAATAGAAAATGCAAAATGAGACCTCTCCTCTGCTCCCCAGTGACTCTTTCCTCACTTCTGTTTCACTAGTAAGTGCCCAGCAGTATACAAGATAGAACAGAGGCTCTACGTTTGGAGGACTCCAAAGAGCAAGAACTGTGCTCTTAAAAACATAAACCTTAGTTTTTGAAGGAGAAGAATAAATGTCAAGTTTTTGAAAAATATAAATGTTAACGAGATGGTTTTGTATGCACAGAGAGAGGGATACAGACACAGACACACATATATAGTGAGCTAAGGTACTGGAGGTGGAAGGTGGGAAAAGATAGAAACTGACTATTGAATCTAGTGGCAACAGGTGGCTTCCATTTTAGTAGGGTGATAGCTTTATTTTGGCTATAGCCTGAACTTTTAAGGTGTGGAAACTATTTTTGGGATAGGGTTTAGCACCTCAGATCCCTCCTTCAAAGTTCAGACTTAAATCCAGCCTGGATTTACCACCCCAATGCCATCAAAGACACTAGCTGACTCTTAACTAAATCAGCGTAAGATTTTTTACTCAATATGTCTGTCAAATGTGTTGTGACAGCAAATGAAGCAAGGCTGAAAAGGAAACAGAGGGAAGGAGAAAGAGTGAGAGAGAGAGAGAGTTTGTATTCTGATTCATATATCTATGAGGGGGTAGCCAAAAGTTTTAATGATCACATTTTAAAAAAATTGACAGAAAAGTTTGTTTTGATTTGTAGTTGTTAACTTTTCTCTATGTAGTCACTATCTAGATTTACACATTTTTCCCAGTGTAGCTTTACCCTCCGAATACCTGATATTGTAGAAGTCTGCAGATTGTGCCTTACAAGGGGGTATCATAAAGTAATAATTATCACTCGGAAGTTATTATGGCATATTGATGAAATTTTGTCAGTGTCATCATTGGTCCCTAAGTGCATGTTGCTGAGAAAATCAACTGATTGTGTCCTTTATTTTTGTGACTGGCTCTGCCAGAAGTGACTAAAGTGTAAAATCCTTGTGAAGCGCAATCTGCAGACTTCTACAATATCAGGTATTCGGAGGGTAAAGCTACACTGGGAAAAATGTGTAAATCTAGATAGTGACTACATAGAGAAAAGTTAACAACTACAAATCAAAACAAACTTTCTGTCAATTTTTTTAAAAGGTGATCATTAAAACCTTTGGATACCCCCTCATATATCAAACTCTAAAAATGTCCCACGTGCTCAGAATAACTTTCATCAGAATGCTATTCCTTATGGCTATTGTACAATTGTGCTGCTAATGTCAATGTCTTCTTTAAAGGGCAGTCATTTGAAATACAGCAAATCAGCTTTGTATTTCCTGGCTTTTGTTGCCTAAGGAAGGAAGTCCAGCCCAAGCTCGTCACTAGAGTTATTTAAATGTGGCTTTAACATTACAGTCTCGGTACTTTTTTTACACTTTTTTTTCTCTGTCTCAACAACCTTTCAACAGAAGGAACATAAGTGAGATTAAGTGAGAATTATTGTAAGAATGTCTCTGGCTTCCTCTCATTTTATTTTACCTTCCCTTTCCACTTCCATAGTCTGAGGGAGAGTAGAATGACTGAGCTGGAAAGTAATTCAGAGATCATCTAATCCACTTCCTTGCTGGGGTAAGGAATCTGCTGCTACAGTATCACTGGTAGGTGGCCATGCAGCCTCTGAAAACTTCCAATTCAGGACTCCTCTCCAGATTCAGAGGCAGGCTGTTCCACTGTCAGGAAGGCCTTCATAGCATTTAGTTAAATTCCTCTTTCTTGTATATATTGGAATCATTTGGTTTGTGTCCTGCCCTTTGGGATGTGAGGTCAGACGTAATCAAATATTGTTATCACTAGCCTTGGGCAGGCATTCAGCTTGCTTAAACAAGCAAACAAACTAAAAGTGGGGAGATGCGAGGTGGGTTTGTATGTAATGCCTTTTCTGCCTTCCTGATCTGCTCAGTCTTCCTGTACTGAGAAAGGAGGTATGAAGGCAGGGACTTGTACAGTGGTCCCCCGCCTTACGAATCCCCCAGATTGCGAAAACCCCAGGATCCGAAAGGCGGCGGACCGGCAATGTATCCCCCGGGATACGAAATATCCCCCGGGATACGAAGAAAAAAAAGCCGTGCGACCCCTTTAAATGGCTGCGCGGTCCGTTGATTAAAGCGGTCCCCTGGGAAATGAAAGCTTCCGGGTTACGAAAGGTAATCCGGAACGGATTACCTTCGTAACCCGGGGGACCACTGTACTTGCTTTTGCTTAGACTTGAATAGGGCCCTCCACATGATCAGGGAATTCTGCTTTATCAGGGTTTCCAAACACAGAGGCTTTGTTCTAGCTACTTCCAAGTGAATGGGAGCAAAAGCCCCTCTCAGACTTTCTTCCTCAAAAGAGCAAATACAGCCTCCAAGAGGCATAAGAAATAGATGGTATCATTGCATTCAAAGGTCCTGCCTTCTGTGAATTCAAAATGCCAGCAATCTATTAATAAGTCAATGATTTTTACAGGAGTGTTAACAACACTATGAACAATAGATTAAAGTTTTCAGAAATGGCAGCAGCCCTTTGGCCCAAACTTAGAACTGGTGGTGTGGTCATTCTCAATTAAGACCCTTCAGCTCACAACTGAAAGTTTGCACTATATCTCTCTCCAGAAAAAAATTATGGCAGTGATAAAATGCATATCCCCAGATTATACCAATTCAGACTACAGGTGAAGATATTATTTATATTGATAGATCATTTAATATGTTACATTTATAGCCAGTCTTTTCTTCTAAGAAGCTCCAATATGACATAGATCAAGGTGGGCAAAGTGTGGCCCACAGGCCAGAGGTGGCCCTTGGGACTCCAAAGTGTGCACTCTGAACCTCCCAAAGCCCAAGACTCAATGTTTTAAAACATAAATTTGTGCTGATTTTTACTACTTTTTTGTTCAAAATTACCTCAAAGCTGCAAATATGGCAGTTTACAAAAAACAGCCATAATTTTTAAAGGCCCCAAACCAGACAAAATGAGGTTTAGAAAGCATGTTGCATCACTTCCAGCACACTGAAATGTGATTTTTTGGCCATTGGACAGGGTAGGGATAAAATGCCCTCCCCCCTCCACAGTTGCCTAGCTTTAGCCTAGATGATTTTCTCACATGTTTATCCTCACTACTGTCCTTTCAGTTGAGTTAGGCTGATAGAGAATGACTGGGTCACTGTTAGCCAGTGAGCTGCATGGGTGAGTGTGCAGGGTTATTCCTTAACGCTAATCTAATCTCATCCTTTAACCCAGGAGTGACTAGTGGATCTGCTGCCAAAGGGGTGGCAACTCCATTCTGGATTTCATTGCTGCTGCTTCTGCAGCTGCTCCCAGCGGAGCAGGGTTTTACCTATTTCCATTTTCCAGATCCTAGTTCAGCAACAGCAGGGCTCCTATTCAATTTAGCAGCTATGGGAGGAGCAGCTGTAAAATCAAGGGTGGGATTTTCTACCCTCAGGTGGATGGATCTCCCCCTAAGCATTATACAGAATGCAAGTAGCAATGGTACTGATCCCAGGTTTAGACATTCCCTTATTTGTGGCAATGGGCCAAAAGGACCTCTACACTTAGAAAATTACCACAAGAGTGTGACCTAAGATATAACCCTTTTCCATGGAGTTTATGTGCAGCTGTTGTTTCTGAAATATGTATGTCCATTCAAGCAAAAAATGTGCCAGTGCAGACTTTGAATAGCCCTCCATATTTCAGAAGAAGAAGAAGAAGAAGAAGAAGAAGAAGAAGAAGAAGAAGAAGAAGAGAGAGGAAAAATGGTGCATATAAACACCATGGAGAAGGGTTATATCCTAGCTCACACTCTTATGGTAATTTTCTAAGTGCAGAGGTCCTCCTGGCCCATTGCCACAAATAAGGAAAATCTAAACCTGAGATCAGCACCATTGCTACTTGCATTCTGAAGTGAAACAGCCCCAAAACACTTCTGACACATCATATATCATTTCTGTTGCTCAGTCTTCCTTCAGATATGTTAGACTTCAATTTGCATCATCTTCAACCAGCATGTTGGCTAGGAATGCTGATAAATTTTAATCCAAAACATCCGGTGGGCCCTCACTTCAAAAAGCCCATTCTAGCCCAGGTTTGTGGGCTGAATTATGGATGCCGAGTTACAGTTTGCCCTTACAAAGGCTTTGCCATGCCTCCTTCAATATGAGCTGTTGGCTTAAAGTGAAATTAAGTTGGCTATTTTCCCAAGGGTTACATAAACTGGCCTTCATTTAGAGTCAGTATGTGGGAGGCTTTCAATAGTGAAGACAATAAGCTGTGTGTAGCAACCTCAGGATTATGCCGAGTGTTCAAAATTGGTTTTGGATTCAGTTCTTCACTAGCAGTTAGCTAATAATTCTTGAAATTGTTAATGCTTTTCTAAAAGACATCTATGTAGGCATGATTAATACTAAAGAATTCTAGATGCTCAAGCTTTCCAACAACGGCCTTCTTGATGGAAATACCATTTGTGATATGTGGGAAAGTCAAAGAGCTTCACCCACACTAATTCATAATGAGCAGAGTTATTTCAAAAAGCATGGTTAATGAGCATTCATCACCTCACCCCCAAAAGAATTAGTTCTCTTAGATATCATCTGCAAAGAATTCTTTAAGTACCCAGAATCATTAGATTGGTTCAGACTTGGTGTTCAATTGCACAGTATCAAAATGAATGCTGCTGTGTAACCTGTTTTTAAAAATAAATGAATTATTTTATTCTTAATTCTGTGATTTTTCATTTTACAAACTCTGAAAAGTACACTTATTGGTAGATTCTGGCAGTTGTATTCCAAACTCTGATCTCATATTGCTCTCCTTTTATGGAGACTAGTGGTCCGATTAAGGAAAGCGACCTGCTGCCTAAGAACATTAATTTTTAAAATGCCTAACACTGTTTTCATAACCATTTGGGGAGGGAACGGGAGTAGAATTTATTCCTAGAACATATGATGTTTTTGGTTCAGTCTGTCACTAATTCCTGGTGTGGTTAGAATAATAACAACAGTAAAAAATGCATAAATAAATAGAGCTGAAACAGTGTAAGCTTGGCCATGTTTATTTCTAAGAAAACAAAATCTGTATTGGCATTGAAACTAGAATCCTGGCACTGAATTTGCTGAATGGAGACAATTGCACCATCGGTTACAGAAGCCTGCCAGTTTGCATGTTAGAAATAAATCTGCTCAAAGTTTAAAGTAAATGAAGCATTACAGTAAATTCTCAAATGTACTGAATTGTTGAAACAAAAAGTATACCCTTAGTCCTCATGATTCAACACACATATTTGTGGTTCATGTGTGCTGTAAAACTTGAAAAACAATAATAAAGTGAACAATATCAAATAAATAGAAGATTCTGGAAGTTTATGGCACTTTTGATAAGATAAAGACTGGAAAGATGCCATACAGATGTTGACTTGTGCCAGTAGTGGAGTATTGACAAAGTTCTCATTAGCCAGTTCTACTATTTATGGAAACAGAAATGTGGAGAAACACCTAGAATGTTCTAGAAAAGTGTGGAAGTTTTCTTGAAGGGAATCTAAACTAATTTGTGAATGGCTTACTGAATGAAAAGATACTCTTGGGGGAAAAGCAGTAGAACAGATAAAAATGTTAAAACAAAACAAGAAAAAAGGGAGGAATCTTGTAAGATGTCACAAAGCAAAAGGAAGTAATTAATCAACAAAAAGAGGAAGGAAGGAAGGAAGGAAGGAAGGAAGGAAGGAAGGAAGGTTATAAGATATTTCCTACACATAGCACTAAAAACATACTACAGTTGTTTAGAATAAGCGGCTTGATATGGCACCAAGGGAGATTTGAACTGCTTCTGGTCCAGTTACTAGTTCAGGCTTGTGGTTTGTGGGGGAAAAACAGGACTATTGTTACTTCCCATTAGAGTCTGGGAAAAAGTAGTGTGAATGGGCATTCCACTATAGAACCAGTGGAGGTTTTCCTGGTCAGATGTGGTCCCTCATTTCAAAGTCCTAATGAGTCTACAGTGAATGAATCATCCAGTGGGCACATGGATTATTAAAGGGGAATTGTTCACTGCAACTTTTAGAAAAGGATGGTGAAGAAATGTCTAAAAACCCTATTTGTCCTTTTGTTAAAAGCCAAGAAAAAAATCCCTTCCCCAGATCACTCAAAAGGTCAGAAAGTCTTCTGCATTGTTTGCTTTCTACGTATTAGTTTTGCTGATGGCTTTATATTGTCACATAGCTCTGCCTCATCACAGAACATTAAATTTGAACATATTCAGGCCTAGTTGGAGAGTGATGCATTAGTACAATCAGTGAGTTCTGTTGAAAAAAATCATGACTCCTTACGTAAGGTCTGTATGAATGGGCTGTTAACATCTTCAGCATCTTTCCTAGAATGTACAGCTATAATCCTAAACACAAGTAGGGCAGGGCTGGGCGACTTCTCTTTGGGTTATGAGCTGGGAGTGGGCAAATGATACCAGAAGTGGCTGAGGATGAAGCCAAAAGTTTTTTTGTGGGTTTTTCAGGCTATGTGGCCATGTTCTAGAAGAGTTTATTCCTGACGTTTCACGAGTGTCAATGGCTGGCACAGATGCTGGCAAAATGTCGGGAATAAACTCTTCTAGAACATGGCCACGTAGCCCAGAAAACCCACAAAAAACTATGTATGCCTGCTATGAAAGCCTTCGACTTCATAAAGAAGCCAAAAGTGGAGCTGCCTTACGCATCTCTCTCAAATCCTCCCTCCCTCATCCATATACACCCACAAAAGCCTCCAATTTGGGAGTAGGGGAGCAGCAAACAAGAAGAGTCGATCTGTCTTCCTGTATGCTGTGTGCTGTGCACACCAGCCCACCCACTCACCCATGCCACTTACATTGCAATTATGATGATGATGATGATGATGATGATGATGATGATGTTTGGAGAAATACTCCTACAGTGTGAGGTTTTCCTTACCCATCCCACCTACTCCCAGGCTCATATGCATAATGGTTAGCTTTGAGGGAGGTTTGCAGCAGACGAAGAGGGGTTAAGTCAGCAAGAACCGGTCAAAAAGCATTGGACAATATCCATACCATCTTTCTAATAAATTGAAAACTACTCTCTTCTTCCAGTGTAGTAGGTGTTAAAAGGCTTTAAAGGATGCTAACCATTTTTCATTCTGCGCACTTTTACACAATTGTAGCACTATGCACCCACTTTAACTGCCATGGTTGCATCCTATGGGATCTTGGGAAGTAGAATTATAATACTATAATCCATGTGGCGTGAAAGGGGCCTTTGTCACAGATGTTTTTGAATAATATTTTAGGTTTTTTTTAAAAAGGAAACAAATCAGCAAAGCAAAGACCATTAATTTCTACACCCATATTATAATTATAATTCTATAATTCCACATATTATCATATAGTGGGTCCTCCACACTTACTGGCATTAGGGGTGCAAGACCCCCCCCCCATGAAAGTGGAAAAAAGCAAATTAAAAACCCCCATTTTTTTACCAAAGAGAACACCTCTTTAGGATTTTTAGGTCCTCCAGCTCTTTAGGTCCTCCAGCAGAAGTTGCCCATACAGTCACAACTGGAGGACCTAGAGAGATTCTTTGGGAGAACATACTAATCAAATCTGCAGATGTGGTAATCAAATCCACAAAAGTCAAAACCTCAAATGTGGAGGGCTGACTGTAATTTCATCCTGGAATCCTGAGATTTGCAGTTGAAAGAGGGGCCTTTAGAAATCTCAGCCTGTGAGCTCCTCTAGTGCCTCTAAACAAACTACAACCCACAGGATCCCATAAGATGTAGCCATGGCAGTTCAAGTAGACTCATAGACTTTTCCTAGCATTGCTGTCTTTTTTAATGAGCCCTGCCTTCTCATGATGTGTCTGAAGTACGACAGCCTCCATTTGACCATCTTGGCTTCCTGGGATTTTACGTTTTACAAGGCCTTTAGCTTGCTCTTCCAAAAAGTGCTGGTACATCACAAAATGGCAAATTCTAGGATGCTGCGGGATGGAGCCATGGGAGTTAAAGTGGTTTCCAACTGCATTATTTCTACAGTGTAGATGCATTGTTGTAATTGTGTAGTATGAAAGAGCCCTTAAGTGACAGAGCCATGAATGGATCACAGTTGACTTGATCCAGTGATACCAATAGGCTTTAATTTTGCCTGTTTTTAGTTTGTGGCACTTGAGAAGAACCTCAAAATATCTTAACCCTGAGAAGAATTGATCTGCATCTAAATGATACCAACAAACACTATCAGATATAAACTAAGTTGTAAGCCAGTGGAGTGTAGCGATTTGGACATTTAAATCTGGAGACCAGGACTCAAATCCCTGCTTGGCCATGTAAACCCACTAGGGACTCTTTCAAACGGGGAGGAATTTCTCCCAACTCCGAATGGAGCCAATGCGGATTCATGTAAATTCGCTTGTTTAGCGAATTTACATGAACCCCTGCTCCGTTCGGAATTACTTCCCATTACCCGAAAATAACCCCCTCCTGCCCGAATTTGCATGCGAAGCTTTAATTCGCAATAACGTAAAACCCATGATTGCATTCGAATTGGCTTCCCTCTTGCCCGAATTTGCGTGCGAAGAGTTAATTCGCAATAACGTAAAACCCATGATTGCATTCGAATTGACCTTAAATTATACTTCCAATTTAGCCTTGTATGAAAGAGTCTTAGGTGACTTGTGCAAGTCACACTGTCTCAGCCTCAGAGGATGGCAATGGTAAACCTCCTCTAAAGAAACTTGCCAAGAAAACCCCATGATAGGTTCACCTTAGGGTCACCATGAGTCAGAAATGACTTGAAGGCACACAACAATAAAGTTGTGATAGGTGTAATGAATAGTGTAATCCAAATCTCATCCATGTTGTTTGGCATATAGGGAATTATCCTGCCCTTCCTCTTTTTCCAGACTGTTTGTTCCCTTTGGCACTCTCCAGGAGCACTAAATGAATATGTTGTATCCACAAGTTATGTAATATATGTTTCTGTGCACTGAAGATGGCCCAGCCCTATTGAAACAGAAAATGGTGCTCAAGAAGCATGTAAAATGGGGACTGCATTCAAGAAATCAGAAAAAGATTAGGACTACAGCAGCTATTGAAGGAACTAGACAGGAACCCTAAGTGCAAAGATACATCACTGAATACTCATGTTAGGATTTTCCATGTATGTATGATTGTGAAAGCTGGTGAGTGAAGGAAGCTGATAGGAAAAAAACGTGGAGCTGGAAGATAGTTCTGTAGATACTGGGGACTGCTAAAAAGATAAACAAATAAGACCTAATGCAAATCAAGCCTCAGCCCTTCTGAGGCTGTGTTCACACTGGATAAATAAACCGGTTTAAGTGCCATGGCTCAATGCTGTGAAATTCTGGGAATTGTAGTTTGTTGTGTGGCCCTCTGCTCCGCTCTGGACCCCACAACAAACTACAATTCCCAGAATTTCACAGCATTGAGCCATGGCACTTAAACCGGTTTATTTATCCAGTGTGAACGTAGCCTCAGAAGCAAAGATGACTAAATGGAGACTGTCATAGTTTGGCTATACAATGCTCACTAGAAAAGATAACAGTGTCTGGTAAGATAGAAGGCAGTAAAAAGAAAAAGCCAGATGGATAGACTCAACCAAGGAATCCACAGCCCTGACTCTGCAAGACCAGAGCAGCTCTGTGGATGATAGGGGCTGTATCTGCACTGCAGAAATAATCCAGTTTGATACCACTTTAACTGCCATGGTCCACTGCGATGGAATTCTGGGATTTGTAATTTTGTGTGATATTTAGCTCTCTTTGTCTGGTGCCACAACAAGCTACAAATCTCAGGATTCCATAGCATCGAATCATGGCCGTTAAAGAGGAGTCAAACTAGATTATTTCTGCAGTGTGGATGCAGCCAGCATGGTAGGTAGGGTTTGTAGATAGCGTCTAATTGACTTATTGTGTTTGTAGGATTGTGATAAGCCAAGTTGATTGGACCACAGTTAGTAACAGGTTACCACCATCACATCTGAAGTCCCAAAGTATTTAAGTACTTTGGAGAGCCATTGCCCTGACAAACCCTTCTCTGCCTTTTTTTCCTATCTAGAGTCTATATATTGTTGACCAAACATTATGTATTGTTGACTTTTGTTTTGTGGAAAGACAGCCGTGAAATGATTCAGTTCCAACCAAGGGAGGGCAGCAAAGGGAACCCTCTCTGTCGGCAAAAGAAAGGCCTGTGGAAGGGAGAGGGCCACAGTGCTCCTGAGGGCATGGTGGTCTCTTGTGTGCCTTTTCCAAAGGGAAACGTATTCTCTGTTGACAAGGTTGTCATGTCTGACTATGGGGGATGGTGCTCATCTCTGTTCCTAAGCCAAAGAGCCAGCGTTGTCAGAGATGGTTCTCTGATCACGTGGCCAGCATGACCGCACAGAGCGCCGCTTACCTTCCCATTGAAGTGGTACCTGAATTGGCATTGGCATGCTTTCCAACTGCTAGGTCGGCAGAAGCTGGGACTAGTGATGGGAGCGCACCCAAAAAGGCGTCGGCCTAGGGCTATGGGGACCAGGGTTCGATTCTCAGCTCGGCCTCGGAAACTCACCGGGGGACACTCTCTCGGCCTCGGGGGGGGGGCTGCGAGGGAAGATTTAGATTGTAGGGAAACGACTGAGTAACCATTTGTAAGCTGCTCTGATAGCCCTTTGGCCGAAGAGAGGGGTATAAATAAATAAAGGGCAAAGCTCCTGTGGCTAAATGGAGCCAGGAGGACCATCAAGAACCTCCGATGGGTCCCTGGCCTGAGTGAGCTCCCAGCTTGTTAGCTTTCGCTTTGTAAGCCGCTTAGGGAGCGCTTTATCAAGCGGTATAGAAATGGATGGCTAAGTCGGGAACGACCTGAAGGCGCACAACAACAAAACCACACACAAGAAGAAACGCAAGGAGAAGGCTGGGCCAGGGGCTGGAGGGCCGAGAGTCGGAGCTAGGATGAAGCAGAGGCTTCCAGCAGGAGCAGCTTCCTTCTCTCCAGCGACGAGGCCGGCGGGGAGGAGGAGGAGGAGGAGGAGGAGGATGACGCGCACCTTCCCTTCCTTTCTCGAGTCGGGCGGCTCCTCCGTCTCTCTCTGGCCTCCCGCCAAGTGACGTCTTCTGCTTCCCAGGGAGGGAGGGAGGGGGAGGGTCACGTGACCCAGCCGCCCCATTCACAAAAAAAGGGAAAAGGGGGAGGATCAAAGTGGGAGGGGCCAGGAGCCAGCTGGAGAGGATATAAAGCCCAGCGCAGCCGCAGGAGCCGGCATTAAGGACAAGGGGAGCGCAATTGTCGGGAAAGGCGGCGCACTACAAAACACCGCTTTTTTTCTGTCTCACTTTTATAAAGGAAAGGGGGAATAAATAAATAAAAGCCTGGGAAGACTGGATAATAAAGAGAAGAAGAAGAAGGAAGAGTGCGCAACGTCGGGTGAGAAGGAAAAAGAGAAGAAGGAGCAAAAGGAGGAAGAAGGAGCAGAAAGAGGAAGAGAAGACGGTCCCTGCCGCAAAGACCTCCAACTCCCAGAATTCCATAGCCTCGAGGCGAGGGGTGCCATGGTGAACATGGAGGCCTGCGCCCTGGACTGCGAGGGGCTGCGGGGGCTGCTCCTGGAGGCCGAGGCCGAGGGCCAAGTCCTGGTCCTGGACTGCCGCTCCTTCTTCGCCTTCAACGCCTCCCACATCGCCGGCTCCTGCAACCTCCGCCTCAGCACTCTGGTCCGGCGCCGGGCCAAGGGGGCCCTGCTGGGCCTGGAGCACCTCCTGCCCCCGGCCAGCCTCCAGCAGCTCCGCCAGGGACTCCGCCAGGGCCTCTACCGCCACCTCGTCCTCCTCGACGAGCGCAGCCCGGACCTCCAGGCCCCCAAGAGGGACTCTACGCTCCTCCTGGCCCTCCACGCTCTTCGCAGGGAGGCCCCCCGCGCCCGCATCGCCTTCCTCAAAGGTCAGCCCCAAGCAGGAAAGACAGGGGTATAGATAAACCCATTTGGCACCGCTGGAACTCTTTGTCTCACCCACTGCTATGGAATTCTGGGAGTTGGAGTTTGTTGTGGGGTCCAGAGCGGAGCTCCGCTCCGCTCTGGACCCCACAACAAACTCCAACTCCCAGAATTCCATAGCAGTGGGTGAGACAAAGAGTTCCAGCGCTCCCAAAGAGGGTTATGGAGCCCTATTGTGTCATTTCAAATCCCTTCTGTGTTCAGAATAATAACATCCCTTCTTCTTTTTCTTTTTCTTCTCCTTTCCTTCAGGAGGATTCGAAGCCTTCTCGGCCGCCTGCCCCGAACTCTGCACCAAGCCCTCGGCCCCCAAAGGCCTGACTCTGCCCCTCGGCGCCGCCAGCAACGCCCCGGACAGCGCCGACTCCGGCTGCAGCTCCTGCGGGACCCCGCTCTACGACCAGGTCAGGACTCAGAAAAGACCCAAAAATCAAACCCTGGAGGGCAGGGATATTCACCTTCCCCGTCCCTGTCCCCCTCCTTTAGCCGTTAGACCCAAAATGGGGGGGTTTCAGACAGAATACGGTGTCGAATCATTGGGGGCGATTGTGTCAAGACAGCGTGGAGAGAATCTGGTCTTTTATAGGGGTTTTTGGTGGTATTTTCAGACCATGTCCTATAAGAGTCGATACCTGACGTTTTGCCACCTTCAGAGAATGAAGATGCCAGCCACAGAAGAGTTTCTTCTTGACATTTCTCCATGGCTGGTCATGGGCCGTAATAAAGTTATTGTATTGTGGCTGAAATTTTCATTCTCTGAAGGTGGCGAAACATCATGTATCGACTCTTCTCAAACATGGCCACAAAGCCCGAAAACCCCACACAAAAAAACACTATGGACACCAGCCCTGAGAGCCTTTGACTTCAAATCAGGTTTTTGTCTTGTTTTGTTCTCTTTTGCTGGAGGGGATTAACAGGCCCTGTTCTCCCTCTCTCTCGCTGTTTTAGGGCGGCCCTGTGGAAATCCTGCCTTTCCTGTATTTAGGCAGTGCCTATCACGCCTCCCGGAAAGATATGCTGGACGCCTTGGGGATCACTGCCCTGATCAACGTCTCTGCCAACTGCCCCAACCATTTTGAAGGGCACTACCAGTACAAAAGCATCCCCGTGGAGGACAACCACAAAGCCGACATCAGCTGCTGGTTCAACGAAGCCATCGATTTCATAGGTAAAGGCGTTTTCCTTTTGCGGCCCGTTTGTTGGTAGGTCTTTTGGCTGCCGATCTGATCGCAGACAACTCCAGCTGCCTTTACGATCAAGTTGAAGAGTGTTTTTTTAAGAGATTAAAGGCTGCGTTCACACTGGAGCAATAAACCAGTTTAAGTGCCATGGCTCAATGCTGTGAAATTCTGGGAATTGTAGTTTGTTGTGGGGCCCAGAGCGGAGCAGAGCTCCGCTCTGGGCCCCACAACAAATTACAATTCCCAGAATTTCACAGCATTGAGCCATGCCACTTAAACCGGTTTATTGCTACAGTGTGAACACAGCCTAGGAACAGCAGTAGGTGAAATAAGCCTGTAGCCATGTTGGGGCTTGTGCTCCCTTGGAGGATAAGCTTTGTAAAGGGGGACATTGGCTGTCAATGGCTGGAGCATAACAGGCGTTGCCTACTAATATGAGCCAACCTTGTGCCGACAGCAATTTCTAAAATGCTAACTTTTCAGCAGATTTTGATAGCTAGTAAGAGGAGGAAGTCATCCTCTTCAGTGTGAAATGAAACATCCATATCCTATTTTGCATCAGTCTCTGCTTCCAGCCAAGTGGTTTGCTGCCTCAGATGGTTATGAAAGAATTCCCGTTTAGCATAATAGGTTGAATGCACTTTGTAAAAAAAAAAAAAAACTTTGTAAGAAAATGCTTGCTAACAGCGATGTTTTGCTCATTGTTGCAGACTCTGTTAAAAACGACGGTGGCCGAGTGTTTGTTCACTGTCAAGCTGGCATCTCCCGCTCTGCAACGATCTGCCTTGCTTACCTTATGAGGACCAACCGTGTCAAACTGGATGAAGCCTTTGAGTTTGTGAAGCAGAGGAGAAGCATCATCTCCCCCAACTTCAGCTTCATGGGGCAGTTGCTTCAGTTTGAGTCCCAGGTCCTGGCTCCAAATTGCTCTGCAGAGGCAGGAAGCCCCGCCATGTCTGCCTTGGACAGAGGAGCATCCACTACCACGGTCTTTAACTTCCCAGTCTCCATCCCTGTCCACACTTCCACCAGTGCACTAAGCTACCTTCAGAGCCCCATCACCACCTCTCCCAGCTGCTGAAAGGGCAGGTGCAAGCTGGCCCTCGGTGCAAAGACTTGGCCCTCTTGCTGTTACCTGAGAAGTGCAATAACTGTGGGAGCAGGTATATTAGCTTGCAGAAGTCCTTTCTCACTGCAGCTACAGAGCAATATAGAAATACCAGCACAGCTCAGCCTATCTGACTCCAGAAAGCAAGGTTCTTTCTGCTAGATGATCCTGCTGAGAGATGCAGTGTTTTTGACCAATGTTTGGATGTCTACAAAGGAGACAAAGCTCACAGGACAATGCTTTCTACTCCTGAAATATTCCTCTTTAACAGTTTTCTGTCTGTCAGTCAGTCTGTTTCAGTAGCAAATCCGACAGTATTCTCATTGCCTGGGTGAACTAAGGTGCAGTCACAGTGTCACTGTCCCCGTGTGCAAGGAAGTGTTGGTATTTATTTATTTTTTAAACAGTGTAATTTCCATTGTGTGTTCTGCCTTTTCAAGTCTGAAGTTTCATTTTCTTTCTTTTTTTAAAAAAGAAACAAATATACCTCAGTATTTTTTGGGTACTGTAAACCTGTAAATACAACTTACAACTGTTTCTGAAGCACTGACATTGAAAGCACAAAAGAGCATTTGTGTCTCTTAGTTGCCAACGGTTGTATGTTTGCAGATTTTATTTATGATGTGAAATAATATATTTCTTCTTCTAAAAAGAAGATGTGGGTTTTATGATTATGCCTTTTTATACGAACTTAATAAATTATGACATTTCTATTGAAGAAAAATAATTCATTATTTTAAATGTTTCTTTGTCCTCCCACCCTTTTTGCTAACCTGAGAAATTGCAAAGACACACTCAGAAAGCAAGCACCTTCCACATGGGTCCTTGCACCGTTTTTAAACAGCTGTCCACATCTGTGGGTTTCATTTATCATCAATATTGTGAAATTGCTATGACAGTGGACTCAGGGGCATTTGTATCACAATGCAAGATGATTCTTGATGGGGTGGGGTTGAAGTAGAAAAATGGGAAAATCAGGTTCCTTGACTGCATCTAGTACAGCTGCCACAAAAAATGATCTACATTATGAACTCAGCTAGACCACATTTGAAAATGATGAAAGTCAGCGAGATGGAAGATCCTTAAGCACAGCAAAGGGCACATAGTCTGGTCTCCCTTAGTCAAGACAGCTCTGGATTAGTGCCCTGGTCTCCTGCACGGCATTATAAGAAAGTATCCAGGCACACTAGTATGACATTAGACAGCTAAATAAATGTAAATGAATGAGAGCAAATACAAATATTTTATATGATAGAGAGTTGCATGTTCTGTTTGTCCCATACAAATCTGAACTGTGATGACAAGCTTGTACTTAGCTAAGTTCCTGGTCACCAGGAGGAGGATCAAAAAGACATTTTGATCCAACAAGTCTCACCAAACGGAACTGCTTAGTGATTATTTCACTTTATTCTCTGCTTCCCAATGTAAGATTATGGCTGTAATGAAAGGGAAAGGGAAGAAGCAGAGAGAAACAGACACAAGCTTATCATGAGTACTGGACCTTGAAAATTAGAATTTGGACAAGTTTATTTTTGGACTGTAGCTGCTAGAACCTGCCCTTTGCTGCATAGTTCTTTTTGGCTGGGCAGTTCTGTGATCTGTAGTCCAAAACAAGAACTTATCCAAACTAGTGGAAATATCCATCTTGTGGGATCACAGAATCTGTGATCACAGGGGGCTGGGGAAGGAAGGGATCAAGAAATCAAAAGTGGAAGGTAGTGTGGCAAACCACTCCACTCATTGCATGAGGTAGGTGTGTAATTTTACTCCCACTTCACAGAAGACGGCAAGAGATTGTGATTTGCCTTCAAATCACAAAAAAGAGTGAGATTTATGGTTGATATTAAAATCACTTCCCAGGAACTTTTGAAAGTATTGGAATCAAGTCACTGAGATGCAATGTGGAGCCATTCTGGGATCTGGCTGATATAATTGAACAGAGGCAATTTAATTTATTGTAGTAATTACGGTATGTCTGCAGAGCTGCATAGGACCGTAGCCATCATGCCCATGATAACATTATCCATTCATATTGAGCATATATCTAAATATCTTTGTCAGATGGATATTATAGACTTCTTGATTATTCCCATTTTACAGATAAGCAAATGAAGGAAACAATAACTCTGCTAAGGTCAAACAGTGAGAATTTAGCTAATCTAGGATTTGATCCGACACAAATTTTCATTTTGATGTGAGTGACTTTATCATGAGACTATATACGTGATCCATTCTAGGTGTATGGCAAATTTGTTACATGAGATCTACCTTTTTCAAAAAGAAAAAGCATACTCATCCATTTTAGCTCTATGACTTCAAAGTCTTGTGGCTGAAATTCTGCTTTTGTCTGCCTTTACAAGCCATTACAGCCTGTTTGCACAGGCAGAATTAGGAAAACAATGTCCCAGTTATTTCATCTGAAAGTCACTAATCATTAATTCAGAGCCTCAGTCTAAGGTGATGTTTGAGCACTTGTTAAATCTTTATATACATGTGGGAAAAGGAACATCCAGATATCCACTATGATTTACTGTTTGCTGTATAGTTCTGTTTTCTTGTGGAAATTTTGTCCTACGTTAAAAAGCTTTGTGCTTAAACATTTCTAGATTTTCTGATTCACATAGTACATGACACCCCACTGTATATCAAAACCAAAAGGCAATATGAAGTAAAATAAACAAAAGTTCCTAACATTCAGTGTGCACAAGACCATTTGCACAATATTCACAAGTTATCTTTTCTAAACTTTCTTCCCATGTCTAGACTTTGTAATGTTCCTCTATAGATTGAGGGACCCTTAGATTTAAATCCAATGGCTACTCGATCTTTTAGAAGAGGCAGGATAGATATTATTATTATTATTATTATTATTATTATTATTATTACTACTACTACTACTACTACTACTACAGCTAGACCAGACCTATTGAACCAATTGCAGGATGGCAATTGGATTTAGGCCATGGGATCCAATCCGCACTTATCTACAAAGTCCCTGGATGATCTTGAGAGAAGATCAGTGTAATCTGAGTTCTTTGGAGGAAGAATGGGATAAATATATCCTTGGGCTCCCTTAAACATAAGTTAGAAACTACCATTGGTACAAATATACACAATGTGGCACCAGAGGTCTGGTAGGAGCACAGCAGTTAAGTCATACGACATTTGTCCAACATCAGTTGCATTGGCTATCCCTTTGGTTCTGTAATCTAATAAAAAAAAACATATTTATATAGTCGACCCTTGTTATCTGCTGGGGTTTGGTTCCAGAACCCTCCATGGATAACAAAATCCGTGGATGCTCAAGTCTCATTAAATATAATGGCACAACAAAATGGTGTCCCATATATAAAATGGAAAATCAAGGTTTGCTATTTGGAATTTATATTTTTTGGGAATATTTTCAAGACGTGTATACTCAAATAAATGGATAAAAAAATCTGTGGATAAGGAGGGTCAACTGTAACCAAGTCCTAGAGTTTGAACTATTATGTTAGATTTTGCTGAAACAACACTGGTTGCCAATTCATTTCTGAGGCAGCATTCAAAATGCTGGCTATGACCTTTAAAGCCCTATATAGCTTGGATCCAGTCTATTTGAAAAATCATATCTATATGAACCTGCCTGTGCTCTAATATCTGCAGGGGAAGGCTTTCTCTTGGTCCCAACACCTTCCCAGTCACTTCTGGAGAGGACCTGAGTGTGAGTCCTCACTCTCAGTGGCTGCTCCCAGGTTGTGGACCTTCCTTCCCCAGGAGGTCTAGTTGGTCCCCTCTCTCCTGTCTTTCCATGGGAAGGCAAAGAGCTTTCTATTTAAAGAAGCTTTTGGACATTTATGTCTTGTAGCAGATAAAGCTTTTAATGGTGGCGGGCGGGGGGGGGGGGGAAGAGTAGCATTTTATTTTATTAATTATAGCTTCTTTAAATACTGTTTTTAAATTGTTTCTAATGCTGTTTTAACATGGATTTAAAACAGAAATTTACTTTTATTGTGCTTTATTAGGAGTTTTTAAAATTGTATTGTGATTTTAAAATTGTATATTGACTTGGAGCTTGTGCTGGGAGAAAGGTGGGATATAAATTAAATAAATTATGGTCCACCTTTTCCAGAACCCAGTCTAAGATCAGCATTAAAGACCCTGGTCTCTGGCCCATGAAAGATCTCATTAGAAGATACTAGGAGAGAGGTTTCTTGGTGCTGGCACCATATTCAGGGCTGGGGTGGCAGGAGTGGTGGTGGTGGGGGACTACATTTTTTTAATATACTGCACAGAATCTCTTAATCAGGATTTTGAAACGTTGTAGTCCATCCCCCCCCCCCATGCCTATACCTTGAATTCTGAAAAGGTCAGACAAACATCCTCCCTTCTCATTTTTTAGATGGTTCATGCAGATGTTAATACCCTGGAAAACATTTTATCGATTCAGCTGTTTTTACTGTGGTTTGCTGATTTTTCACACAGCTATGTATTTTAATGCTTTGTTTGCTTTTTAGTATTGTATTTTCTTGATATAGTTTTCTTGAGAAATGTCTTGGGGAAATCAGTTGGAAAAATTGAAAATAAATAAATTAGACAGGAAATAGAAAGGTCTATTGTAGGGTTTATTCTTTCGCAGTACTGTTCCCTTTCCGGTTGTACCCCTCCCCACATGTCCCTTATGTAACGGATGTTTTTGCTTGTCGTCTATGCAGTACAACGACATTTAAACCAAAGCTCACTCAGTGGAAAAATACAACCTTGGCAACCCCATCCTACATCTGATTTTGCTCTTTCTCTCTCTTTTTAAAAAAGATTCCACCAGTTTAATTTGATTTCCAAATGAATCCCATTCCACTACGAGCTGCAAAACTTGTTTTTTGTATATTCTATAGAAGACCAGAACTCATAACTTGGCAGTCATCTAAGCAGGTACCACTAAGAGAGCACAAAGGAGCAGCTTGAAGCACAGTTAAATGTTCCTAAGCAAAACCATTTCGGCTGGTTGCAACTTGCACTGTCTGAGGCACAAGGCCATAGAGTTATTTTTGAAGAGGTTACAGTTATTTGTGTAGAGTGATTTATTACAAGGGAGAAAGCCAAGGTTATTTTGAGCAGAGATCTTTTTCCATGACCATAGGGGTTCCATAACTTCTCTGCTAAAGAAATTATATACAAGTAGAGTCTCTCTCTCCCTCTCACAACACTGTGGATTGATCTGCTTGCTACACCCTCCAGTTGTTGGACTGCAACTCTCATAAACCCCAGCCAGCAGTGCCAATGGGGAGGGGGGCATGAGAATTGCAGTCCACCATCTGGAGGGCCACAGTGTGCCCACCCCTATATAGCTGAACACAGATTTTTACTTGAATTTACAATGTCAATATTCCAGCCTATTTATTTTTTGATCACAACATTCAAAAGGCTCTCATTATTATAGTTTTTATTATTTTCCTGTTTCCCCGTCTCTCTCTCTTTCTTTCTGTGTAACTTTAAGATTATATAAGTCTGTAATTACACAGTTGCCTATATTCCCATGGAAACCACTAGGAGTTTCCCTTTTGTGAGGAAGGCAATATCATCACTTCCTGTTGCTGACAAAACAGTTTGTCACAGAGAAGTGGTTGAAAAAAAAATAGGCCCGCTCGGTGTTGACAGGAACTTGCTTCCAGATATGCTGGTTGCCACGCAGTTCTGCAAATACATGCACACTTATCAATAAACACAGTAGTCACTCCTAGAAAGGAGGGGTGAGGTTAAAAAAATGAGTATAAATGAGCAAGGTATGATTTAATCACACAGAGATACATGTTGCCCACCTTCAATACAGAACAGATGATTATGATTTACCAGCATATAAATATCAACATGTAGCCCACACGCAGGCTTCACACAACTATATACATACGTTTACATGACTATATGTGTACCCACATATGTACGCAGCTATATATGTGTACATATGCATATACACATGTACATACACACAAACATACAGGACACCTCATTTTTGTCAGAGAATTCTCTGTGTGCCTGAAGAACTTCATTAGAAAGAATGTGATGGTAAGAGCTGTTTATCAGTGAAACAGGCTGCCTTAGAAGCTGGTGGACTATCCTTCTTTGGAGGTCTTTGAACAAATTTTGCCAAGGAAACCCCAGGATAGATTTGCCCTGGAATCACTTGAAGGCACACAACAACAACAAACAGAGGTTGGACACCCATCTCCTAGGAGTGTTTTATTTGTCTGTTCCTGCATGGCAGGGAGTTGGAGCAGATAACCCTTGTGGTGCTTTCCTATTTTAGTTTTATGATTCTCTGTTATAAACTGCCACACATCAATCATGCCTTGGGATCCACCTTGTAAAGTACCTAATGATAAACAAGCCATTGGTGGAAAGTAATCACAAGGAGGTGATTTAGACTTGTTCAGTAGCTGTGAGTTGCTTCAGGGCAAAGGTGAAAGCTAATCTTATCAGTCCTCAGTTGCCAGTCATTCAATACACTTTTAGCTTAGCCATTCATTATAGAAATAACCAAACTGTTTTTCACTCCATTTTCCATTGTTGGTGGTACCAATAGCTAGATTATCTCTGTTGGGTTTATTGGAAGTCAGAACAGATTTTGGTCACTGAGGAGATCTGACAACTGTAACCAAGCACTCTTTCCAAACCAATCCTTGGGGAAAGGGCAATAATTCAACAGGAGGGCACAGAAGCCTCCTTGTTCCATCTCTGGCATCTTCAGGCAAAAGGATCACATGAGTAATAGAAAGGAACACAAACACTGTGTCTGAGACCTTGGAGAGTCTGTCAGCCAGTGTGAATGGTATGGACTACATGAGCCAATGGTTTGACTCACTATCAGAGCATGAGAAAGTTACTTTCTGAGACTTTAGTGCCCAGAATCCCACACAGTGGCAGGGAAATTCTAGGATCTGTATCCCCAAACCTTCTCAAGCTCAGCTTACTGTGAGGCAGCCCAATAGATCCATATAAAAACCAACCCCCTTAGAAATGTGTTTGAACGACAGAGTAAAAATCCCCACCATAAATAATTGCAATCACTCACTGATATCATAATGGCATTTCCCTGGTTAACTAGCCAAACCGTGAAATTGTGTGCATGTTCTAGAAAATAGGGAACTGAGAAGTGATGGGCTTTCCCCTTTGAAAAGTCTGTTGATAAAGAAAAGAGACATTGATTGTAATCATGGGTGTTCTGACCCAACTCCTACCAAGGTGTATGTCCCATTGAGGCCCAGTGCAGAGAAAGGGACTGGTTTTCAGTCATGATTTTCCCAATTAGTAATGGAGAGGAACCTAGCTGTGTGTTGCCTGTTGTTTGAAGCAACAGGTCCCCTTTAATGACTACAAGATGTACCATGCATTTAATTCAGAAGGAAATCTGACTGAGCACAATAAGCCTTACTTGCAAAGAAGTGTGAATAGATTATTCTACGTTCCTGAGAGTAAGCTACATTAAGCACAATGAAACTTGCACAGGATCACACTGTTAATTGTAACAAATGTACCCATGGGTTTAAAAGCTCATTTCATTTTAAACTGTTATTGCAAGTTGGTATATGCATAATAAAATTATTTAAATTAGAATGATTATATATCTCACTTCTCCAAGAGTGAAATAAACTTCCAAAGCAGCTAACAAGGAAACATCAAATATATTTCAAAACAATAATAAACAATCATTTCAAAACATTTCAAAACAACCATAAACAAAGAATAGGAGCAACTGGTACTAATGGTCATTGTACTTCATAAGTACATTTCTTTTTGGAATGTACAGTACTGGGTTGATTTAAATCAACCTGGGGAGTAGGAATAAGAAGTCCTTGGTAATGCTGGGAGATGAAGGAAACATTATGTGGATCTCCAAAATAAACTGGCTGTGTTTAGGAACAAAACCTGGGGCTTCCAGAGACTGTTCTGATCAGGAGGTGCTTTAAGTCCCATTTATTTCAATGGATCCATACTGGGTAGGACTAGCAACTTTGTTTCATCCAATGTGACTATGTTGGAAATGTATCCATGTAGGGAAAATGAACTGAGCCAGGCTGTTCTGCAGCAGGGAGAGATGTGCCTTCTTCTAGTTTTATTTTTCTTTAGGTTTCATGGCCTTTTCTAGCATGGCTGTGTTCACTGATGAGATGCAATGGACTGTAACGGACAGTTGCCTGCTCTAGGCATCTTGAATATGAGTCATGCACATCTTTGGAGGTTGTCATTCATTTTCCTGAACTGAATCTGACAGTGGTGCTGCTCCTGTGGCTGCTGGACCTGAAAGCCAGGAGACACTTCCCCCGTAAGATCATTTCTGGCGTTCTGGTAATGAAGGAAATGGCAAACAAGCCCATCATCATCACCTATGCTGTCTGGGACACACCAGGGCCTGGGCAGATTATGTTCACTGAAGAATCCTCCCTTTCTTCCTATTTGTAAAGACACTTTATAGTCAAGGAATATCTGAGTGGGTGTGTATCTGAACCCATATTTCCATATAAATGTGCTTAGCACTAGGGCAGCAGAAGCAAGCTCCATTTTCAGTGGCAGCCCAAGCTCTCTCACCAGCTGAGGAGGGAGGAAATGCACTGCGCACCCACAAAACCAACATCATCAATCATCATCATCAGTCATCATCACCACCACCACCACCACTGCCATCCCCATCCCCATCGTCCGCTTCCTGTTTCATTATCAGAGCACAAAAGAAGGTGGGCAGAGTTACTGTACAGTAGTGCTGGCTACACAGAGAAGCCAGTGTTTCTCTCCACTGACCCAGCCAAGCATAAATACTTGACTTGCTGAGGTGTTTTCCTGAGAACTGGGTATTGTGGATAGGCTCCTTTGATCTATAAGACTATAATGCCCAGAGACTAAAACTAGCTGACTTTATGAATTAGAGACTTCTGAAAGCCCTGATCATCAACAACCTTGCTCAGGTTGTACAAACTTGCTTTATTGAACCAATCCATGACAGTCTCAGTTTGGTCATTTTGGCTTCTAGGGAGAATTCAGCCTTGATTTCCTCTAGGAACCATTTCTTTCTCCTTTTAGCAGTCTACAGTATCCACAGAACTCTTCTCCAGTATCACATTTCAAATTAGTTGATTTTCTTCCTCTCAGCTTTCTTCATTTTCACAACCATACATACAAAATGGGAATGTTAGTATTCAGTTTAATATTCAGTCTTTACTTTTCAGGATCCTGTCTAGTTCCTGGATCCAGGATCCAGGATCCTGCCCTTCTAGTCCTCTTTCAACTTCTAGTCCTTTGATTTCTAGTCCTCTGATTTCTTGACTGCCTTTTCCAGACTGATTAATTATTTAGCCAAGATATAGAAAATCTTGAACTATTTCATGTCTTCCATCCACTTTAAAGAGATGTAAATAATCTGTGGTCATTATATTTATTTTCATAATGTTCAGGAGTAAACCTGCCTTTGCACTTTCTTCCTTTACTTTCTTCAGTAATAGTTCCAAGTCTTTGCTGTTTTCTGTTGGTGCTGCCTGCATATCCAAAACTGATGATGTTCCTTCACATTTAGTCCAGTTGCTCAGCAAAAGCCTGTCTGACATGGGAGATGCTACAAGCAGCACTGCTGCCATCAACATAGCCTCTTGCCTTACAGGATCATGCAGTTCCACCACTGTGGAAAAGTATCATGAGGGCTTCCATTGTGAGGGCTTCCACTGCACTCAATATTATTGTCTTTTCCAATAAATTGTGTTGACTCACGATGCGTCCAAAGAACAATAGCCTCAGTTTAGTCGTTTTGTCTTCTTGTGAGAGTTCAGGTCTGATTAGATCTAGGATTATTATGTTTTGACAGTTGATGGTATCTGTACAATTCTCCTCCAGTACATTTCAAGTTAATTGATCTTCCTGACAATTTCCAGTTTCAGTGTCCAGCTTAAAAAAACATATTAGATGATAAAGAGAACTAGTTCTCAACCTTTGGCCCTGCAGAATGCTTTGGATTTTGACTTTTATAACCCTTGATCTTTGGGGACTTTATTATCATCTAATATGGTTGTAAAAGCTGGACACTGAAAATTGACATCCAAGAGATCAGTTGAAAACCACTAGTACAGAGAAGCAAAGGGCTTGGACCTTAAATATACATTGAAAGATTGCTCATGAACTAATTGTAAACTTTTTTCTCCCATTTTTTATTAACAAATTCAGTATTACAACAAAGTTAAGCAGTACATCAATACTTGTAGTATACAATAATAAATCTATAAGCCTGTAAGAGCATTGAATTAAACAAGATCAGCTATAGACACATTAACTCTAAGTTTTAAACAAAACTATTTAACCTTTAACTTTCTCAATAAAGAAAAATACAAACAAGTGATTATTTCTATATAAATCTTAGCCGGGTTTTTTCATAAAGATTATTTTGGATATTTTGTTGGCTTTATGAGAATCTTTGTCACTGCTGACCATTCTTTGTCCCATTTATCCATATCTTTTCTATTTAAGATTGCTGTTAATCTGTCAAGTTCTTTTTTTTAAATTTCTACACACATTGGTGACCTCTTTGGTGCATATTGTTTTGACATTGTCAAAAAGCAGATTTCAAAATTAATTGGCTTCATGCAAATTGCCTGACTTCTGCTGTTTTATAGTGTACATAGTGTACAAATCAAACACATCTTGACAAATATCTGTAGTCTATGATTGGCCTGCTTTTCTCCAAAGTAATTGATCCAATAGTAGCTCTGCCAATTGGTGGAGAAGAGGGAAAAGGTTTCCTCTTCAAAATAGGATCTATAAAGTAACTTGGACAAGATCAAAACTGCTTTCAGCAGAAAACTTCTGCAAACTTTCAGTAAGCAAATATAATTATCCTGTTCCTAAGATATACAGTTTACTTCCAGTAAATTTATTGTCTGAAAAACAGATGAAATCAGATAGGCATGATGATTCAACTTCAGTTTCCATACCTTCTTACCAAGGAAAAAGGAACTGGGAAAGGCAGCAGTGAAGTATGAGCATAGGGATATATTTTCTACACTGCTTTCTAGTAGTTTCTGCTCTTCTTTAGCAACCAGTGGCCACTTTGGCAGAGAAACAAACCCAGCCGCCTCCATCACCTTTTGTGTCTGTGCGTGTCTAATATGTGTCCATGGAAGCCAAAGCAGATGGTCTTTATAACTTCCTTTCATCCCTCTGTTTATAGCTTCTCTTCCAAACTCCAGGGATGGTTGACGTCAGGATAATACATCTGAGTTTGTTGTACTTTTATCCAGGACTAATGCATTCCATAAGCTCTTGGAATGTAAAATGCGACGTGAGCTGTTTTTGTGGAAGGGTGGTGGGGTGAATAAAGAAGGCTAGCATGGAAAAGGAGGTGGGTAGTTAAACTGGCAAAGTAACAGCTCCCCACTTTGTTGTCCATGTGATGCTGGCCAATTGGAGCAACAGAGAGCACTCTGGTCATTTATGGCATTGTGTATGTGACAGACCCACATGTCGAGAGTCTACTCCGTCCATCTGTTGCAGACATCAGAAAAGCTACATGGCACTGAGGGCTACACACTGAGCTATTTTAAGTTGGCTTTGGCTGTATCCCAATTACAGTGTGCTCTATTCCTGGTATGAAATGATCTTCCTGGAGGCCATGGAAATGTTTTCATGTGAAACACATAACTTTTCAGTTTCAAATTAGCTAGGGAGGAAAAACACTAAGATAAGGTTGGAGGAGAGGCATAATACTAGGCTAGGAGTGACAAGCGTTGGGTGAGAGTGGGAGAGAGGGTTCTAATAGGCACCCAGGGGATTGGTTCATGCTTTAAAAAGTTTGTGCCCTCTGCTTCAGCAAGAATGTAGTGAAACAGAAGGCAGAAACATATCTAGCAGCTAAATGACTGGTGCCAGATTAATATCTTTTTTTTTTTTTTTGGTCCCATTCAAATGTTTGTATGCAAAAGCTCTTTTGTCAACACTTGGTCTAGGCAAAGATTACTGTACCAATCTGTAGCCTATGAAGCCTTCCAAGTCATTTGTTGTTCTTGCCTTGAAGTGATTTCCAACTTATAGTGACACTGTGGTGACACTATCACAGGGCTTTTTTGGCAAGCTTGTTCAGAGAAGATTTACCATTGCCATTTTCTGAGACTGAGAGAGTGAGACTTGACCAGGGTCACCCAGTGGCTAAACTGGGATTTGAACCCTCGTCTCCAGAGTCATAGTCCAATGCTCAACCCACTACAACTCACTGGCTCTGCTTTTCTTTAAATGTAAGGTAAAGCTGCACAAATTGGTGACTTTAACACCTATTTTACCACTCAGAGGAGCTATTGGTCGAACAGACCCACACACACAGGAAACAAGTCCAAATGACAATGCTAGAGAAGAGTCTCCAAAATGAACTTGGATGTCCCCAACTACCCTAGAAATTAAGGGTGCAGGTAGATTTAACAAAAACTAAGGGGTCGTTCACAGGATATTTTTCCTCCAAGATGACTAAGTCTCACTTTGTATTAGGAATGCAAAACCCATTAGAGCTTGAATATCTTCTGGGGAGGCCCTTCTTTCTGTCCTGCTACCTCAAGCTGGTTAGGTGGGGAAAAGAGAGACAGAGACTTCTTGGTGGCTGCTCCCAAGAAAACCCCATGATAGAGTCACCTTAGGGGCACCATGTTGGGAACAACTTGAAGGCACACAACAAAAATAGTATTTTCATTTATCTTAATGTTTTTTAAAATGTTTAATGATTTAACTTTTTGAATTGTTTAATTAATTTTTAGATAAATTTTATATTTAAACTTTCATTGAAGTTTTGTATAGCTTTTAATCTGTATTGTTGTTAAAGGTTATTGGTCGTATTGAGTCACATTATTAGAAGAAAAGAATATTGACAATGTTGATGACGATGCTGATGCTCATGATAGGGAATGTGAAAGACAGATATACTAGTTCACAGCTCAGGCAGTTTCTTAGACCGAACCTCAGCTTTCTTGCCATAGTTTAGGTACACAGCTTGTTTTTTTTTTTAAAAAAAAAAATCATGATGCATGCATGTATATTAAATATGTTTATATCTACTTCTTTTGAAAATACAACATGTTTAAGATAGTTTAAAAAGTGCTCTAGAGAAGAGGAAGATTTTTTCTGTTAATGATTTCACCAGAGTGGGCCATAGATTCTGCTGCAATCACACACAACTGGTTTCTTTTGAGTTCCATACTTCAGTAATGATGGTACATTTGAGCAAAATATAGTGAGCCATTATGGTGTAGTGGTTTGAGCGCTGGACTAGGGCTCTGGAGACTAGGGTTCAAATCCCAGGTCAGCCATGGAAACACACTGGGTGACCTTAGGCAAGCCACATTCTCTCAGCTTCGGGGGACTGCAATGGCAAACCCTTTCTGAAGAAACTTGCCAAGAAAACAACATTACAGGTTCACTTTAGGGTTGCCAATGCCATGAATTGGGAATGACTTTAAGGCACACAACAACGACAATAGTGAATTCACTTCCATAGTGAAGTCGCCACTCACTTAAGTATATTAAAAGTGGGGGGGGGGGGGGAGGAAGACGAACAAAAGGATTGTGTTGGAAATACAGCAAGGGCAAATTCCTGAGAATAAATTTTCCTCTGAGGTTTCTTTCACACATGCAGCCCTATAGTAGGCTGATGCATATTTCACCCCAACTTACTGCACATCCTCTGTTCATGGTCATTACATGTCTCATAGGGACAAGCAGGGTCACAGAAGTGTCTGACTGTTTTGGGATTGTTACAGGCCTACATTATACTGATATTGGAAATTGAGACAATTCTCTGGGAAAAGCAACAATTTCAACTAATTCCAACTATTCCCTTTAACACAGCACACCATCATTCATTTTTTGCCCTTTGCACCAGTAGCATTTATGCTGAGATAGTGGTTACATGTCAGAGTAATATGATGCCCGTCCTACTATGCTCCAACCATTATGAATCTAGTATGCTATTTTATATGGGTCTGGCTCTACCATTAGACCCTAATAACAATGTAGAGGAGAGCTCTGAGAGATAAAGCTCTAAGAAATTAAGCTCTGTGTGTGCTACAAGGCTTGTACTGTACTCCATTAGCTAACCATCTGCTCTCAGGGGCAATGGAGTGTACCAATCCATTGCCAGTGTTTACATATGATTCAGCAGCTAGTGTGAATGCCTTTTTTATACTGAAATGGTATAGGCAGCAAAATATCTTGGATCATTATCTGAATTACCTATTTTAATTCAGTTTACTGGCAATATTATATATCTTTGCAATGTTGTTGTTGTTGTTGTTGTTAAGTGCCCTCAAGTTGATCTTGACCCATGGTGACCCTGTGGATGATACATCTTCATGACCCCCTGTCCTCCACTACTCTGCTTAGTTCCTGTACATTTATATCCATGACCTCCTTAATAGAGTCTAGCCTGTAGTCTTCCTCCCTTTCTACTTCCCTCTGCCTTTCCCAGCATTATTGTTTTTTTCCAGTGAGTCGTGCCTTCTCATGATGTGTTCAAAGTATGACAGCCTAAGTTTTGTCATCTTGGCTTCCAGAGAGATTTCTGGCTTGATCTGGTCTAGGACCCATTTATTTGTTTTTTGGCCATCCATGGGATCCTCAACACTCTTCTCCAGCACTACATCTCAAATGACTTAATTTTCTTCCTATCTTGTTTAACTGTCCAGCTGTCACATCCATACATGGTAACAGGGAATATAATGGCTTGTGTGATTCTAATTTTTGTGCTCAGTTGTATATCTTTGCATTTTAGGATATTTTCCAGTTCCTTCATAGCTGCCCTCCCCATTCTTAATCTTCTTCAGATTTCCTGTCTGCAGTTCCCATTTCTATCAATGTTTGATTCCAGGTATGAGAATTCTTTTCTATTTCTGTTTCTTCATTGTCTAGGCTGAATTTGTCTAGATTCTCTGTTGTCATTATTTTTGTTTTCTTTATGTTCAACAATAAGCTTGCTTTTGCACTTTTTTCCTTAATCTTCCTTAGTAGTTGTTCCAGGTCTGGGAGGTTTTCTGCTAATATTAGATTGTTGCTATTCCTTCCTCCTATTTTCACTCCCCCTTCTTTTCTTACAATATGTTCTGTATATAAGTTGAACAAGTAGGGTGAAATTCTTGGGGTTCCTATACATTTATTGTTAATAAAATACATTAACAATAGTATATTTATATATTTTTTAAAAAAATTAAACCTCATAATAAGCAGGCAGCTTCAAAGACAAGGAGAGCCTAATTTATAGTTTTTATTGTTCATGGATGGAATCCTTGAATTCAGTCCAATATATCATTGTGAGGCTTTTAATAAAATCTAAAGAAGGATCTGCAGTGGAAACATTTGGTATTTCTTACTAAATGATCTATCTTGGCACCTGACTGATAGACAATTTCCCTCTCATACTTCTGCTCATTTGGAGAAGAATTAGATCTTATGAAACCAAGGGAAAAATTTCCATTAATGACTAAAGAATTTGGGGTTTAATAATAGCTGGCGATAAATAGCTGGCTCTTGGGTTAATACAAAATACTTACTTTCCACTCTAATCCTAATCGCCTAAGAAATAAATGGACAATTAAAGCTTAAAAGAAGAATTAATCTGTTCCCATATAGCATTTTTGAATGTGTTGGTTTTGTACTGTTGATTTTTCTTGTTTCTCAAGAATGTAAATGTGAACATTGCAAACCGAGTCATAGGCTTTTGTAAGACCAATGAACAATTACATTTATGTCACGGGCACTGTGATAACCTTTCTACTATATCAGCACTGCAGTTCCATTCTCTATGTAAAAGAAATAATTGTACCCAATTTGGCAGGCTTAGGTATTGCTTACCAAAAATATTTGGGGTGTAGTGATTTGAATGTTGAACTAACTCTAGGCCAGGGTTCAAATCCCTACTCAGCTATGGAAACCCATTGGGTGACTTGGGCAAGTCACACCCTCAGTCTTAGAGGAAGGCAATGGTAAACCTTGCCATGTTATCTGTACAATAGGTACACCTTAGGGTTGCCATTAAGCCAGAAATTACTTGAAAGCACACAATGACAACAACAACCATAAACACTATATAAGGTATATAATGTATATCAGCCAACTGGTATATGAATTGAATCCTCATCTTTAGAAGATTAGAAGCCGACAAATAGATATGCCCTCTTTCTTCTGTGGCTGATGTCAAGAAAGGTTTCAAAAATATCTTATTATTGGGATTTTAGTTGGAAATGGGTTATTGTATTTGCTACTGCTACATTTTAAAACTATTTTATATTTTACTGCAGTGCATTGCATATTATAATATTTTCCTTTAAGTGGTTAAACTTGTGTTGATTTCAGGTAGTTTTATAATTTGTTGTTGTTTTGTGCCTTCACGTTGTTTCTGACTTATGGTGACTCTTAAGTGACCCTATTGTGGGTTTTTCTTGGCAAGATTTGTTTAGAGAGGGGTTGTTTTTGCTTTCTTCTGAGGATGGGAGAGTGTGACTTGCCCAAGGCCAACCCAGTTGTTTTCCATAGCCAAATGAGGATTCAGAGCCTCATCTCCAGGGTCCTAGTCCAATACCCAAACCACTACCATATATGGTAGTAAATTGGTTTGGGGGGGGGGGGTAATGGTCTTGAAAGGGCAATACATATTTAAAAGACATACAGGACAGACAGAGAGCTTGGTTTCTCATCTTTCCCTCCTCTTCTTTGGGAAGAGTGAGGATCATGTTGCCATTGAGATATTATTGGGCTACAGTTCCCAGCAGTCCTAGGCAGCACAGCAGCCAATAGTGAGGAATGCTGGAGCTGCAACCCAAAAACAACTGGAGGGCTGCTGGCAAATTCAACACAAAATTAGAACTCTTGTTCTTTTAAAAGTTGTGTAGAAGTGAGAGTTTTCACAGGGCATTGCATTGTTAAAAAACAGGTGCATCTACCTACCAATTTTCCCCTTTCCATTAAATATTTCAAAGTAGAGAGGTTTCCCACCCTTTCTCAAAATCAGTGGTTCCACAGGACTGACATTCCTGATAGTATTCTACTTGGTTCCTCTTCTGAGAGACTATCCTGTTAAGACTTTCCACCCTTAGAATTATTATGTGCCAAGTATAAGCAAATAAAAGCGAGAGAGTGAAAAAAATAAATAGAAAAAAAGAAAAAAAAGAAATTTCTTGCAGTCTTTCACAAAACATCATACTTAATGTGGAGTTGAAGGCTTTCATGGCCGTCATCCATAGTTTTTTGTGGGGCTTTCTGGCTATGTGGCCATGTTCTAGAAGACACATTATCTGAAGATGCCAGCCACAGATGCTGGAGAAACATCAGAAAGGAACTCTTCTAGAACATGGCCACATAGCCCGAAAGCCCCACAAAAAGCCATCATACTTAATTTTGCAATCATGTCTCCTATGTATGTATGCTATCCTGTCAAGAGACTCAATTATTAACAGATTTTTATTTTTTTTGGGGGGGGGGAGAAATCTCTAGGAATGCCTATCAACTACAATACATAAACTCTGACATTTTCTCACCTATTAATATTTATGTATGTTCACATCTTTTAGTCACCTATTGACTTATGGTGACCCCATGAACTTCATAGCGTTTTCTTAGGCAAGGAATACTCCAAGGTGGTTTTTCCAGTTCCTTCCCTGGAAATATATTTGACAGTTTTTCACCCAAGGACTAACCAGAGCCCACCCTGCTCAGCATTTACTTCCATGAAAATTACTACAACTCCTGTGAGACCCATATTTTGTGAATAGGCTGGGAAACCAATTACATTCCATCTTCCTCTTTCTGTGGCTCTGTAAAATGATTGTAGATGTTTGAACTCAAGTACCCCTCACAAACTATTTTGGCACTTGGATTTTACACATGAATGTCTGATCCTGCTTCCCTCCCCCCCCCCCCCCAAAAAAAAAAGAATCAGTTAAAGGAAAAACTCTCACTCAAGAGACAGTAGAACATGTCAGGGATCTCTGGGCAAGCGAACAGCAATCTGGATGTCTCTCTGCTCCACATTCAGAGGCCCACAGCCAACACTACAGTCACTTGTCAGGAATGAGGAGGTTGTGGTTTGTTTACAGCTGCATGCTGTTGTTTGCCCCGTTGCCTAGTAGAAGCAGTGGTATTTTTGTCCCCTTCCCAAACTGTGTGAACCATCAATATAGAGTTCAAGCAGGGTCTGGGATGGAGGAGCCCTTTGCTTCCTTCATGTGAACGCTGTGGATATTGGATATCTTGATTTCAGTAAAGCCTTTGACAAGGTTCCTTATGACATTCTTGCAAACAAGCTTGTAAAATGTGGGCTAGACAAGGTAACTGTTACATGGATTTGTAACTGGTTGACTGGCCACACCCAAAGGGTGCTCAAAAATGGTTCCTTTTCATCCTTGAGAGAAGCAACCAGTGGGGTCCCACAGGGTTCTGTCCTGGGCCCAGTGCTATTCAATATCTTTATTAATGACTTGGATGACAGTATTGAAGGCCTAGTTATCAAATTTGCAAATGACACCAAATTAGGAGGAGTAGCTAATACCCCAGAGGACAGGATCAAAATTCAAAATGACCTTAATAGACTAGAAAGCTGGGCCAAAGCTAACAAAATGAAATTCAATACAGAGAAGTGTAAGGTTCTGCACTTAGGGAGGAAAAATGAAATGCACACATATAAGATGGGAGACACCTGGCTGAATGAGAACATATGTGAAAGGGATCTAGGAGTCCAAGTAGACCACAAGTTGAACATGAGTCAACAATGCGATGCAGCAGCTAAAAAGGCCAATGCAATTTTAGGCTGCATCAATAGAAGTATAGTGTCTAGATCAAGGGAATTAATAATGCCACTCTATTCTGCTTTGGTCAGGCCCCACCTGGAATACTGTGTCCAGTTCTGGGCACCACAATTCAAAAAGGGTGCGGTGAAACTGGAGCGGGTCCAAAGGAGGGCAACTAAAATGGCGAAGGGTCTGGAAACCATGCCCTATGAGGAACGACTTAGGGAACTGGGGATGTTTAGCCTGGAGAAGAGAAGGTTAAGAGGTGATATGATAGCCCTGTTTAAATACTTGAAGGGATGTCACATTGAGGAGGGAGCAAGCTTGTTTTCTGCTGCTGCAGAGACTAGGATGCAGAACAATGGATGCAAGCTGCAGGAAAAGATATTCCACCTCAACATTAGAAGGAACTTCCTGACAGTAAGGGCTGTTCGACAGTGGAACACACTCCCTCAGAGAGTGGTGGAATCTCCTTCCTTGGAGGTCTTTAAACAGAGGCTGGATGGCCATCTGTCGGGTATGCTTTGATTGGGAGTTCCTGCATGGCAGGGGATTGGACTGGATGGCCCTTGTGGTCTTTTCCAAGTCTGTGATTGTATGATTCTATGATTCTATGTTGGGGCCTCCATCACACATTCTATATAAAAAGCAACAGCTGTGCTTCTTGGTTGAAATGGAGCGAGATAACTAGTGGGTCCCCCTGGGAATAGCAGCAGGAGGACAGTGCCCAGTGGAGAGGGCCAGGCTGGAGATGCAGCCTCTGAAGCAAGGGAGAGATAATGAATAACATGAGAGGATGTAGCATCATCATCATGTGGAAGATACTTCCAAAAGAGTTGTCTCTCAGGCAAAAACAACAACGAATCTTAGCATACCTTAAAGACTAGCCAATTTAGCATGACATACATTCTTATGGACTACAGTCCACTGCAGAGTTTAATATGCTGGTGATATATTACTTATTGCCTGTGACAAACAATATGACACATTTTAATAGTTGTTGATTCATATTGCATCACTGTGGTCTTTCACTGAATCTGGGAGAATCAGGATGGTTTAAGGGGAATAGAGCTGGAACCCACTCACATTGAACAGTATAGTGCAATTATTCCACTTTTAATTGTCATGGTTCCGGCCTATGAAGCCCTGAACTTTGGTCAGAGACAGCAGAGAATTCTAAATGCTTCTTCCCCAGCTGCAGCTCTTAGGATTCCATATGACATACCCATGGCAGTTAAAGTGGAACTATAGTGCTATATTTCTCTATTGTGAATGGGTCCCAGGTTGCATGAGACATGCCATTCTATCCAATCCATGCTCCTTGCCATCTGCTGCCAAAGGCAGCTGCCTCATGATAGAGCCAGCCCTGGCTGCAGCACTCTTACTTTCGTCAGATGGAAAAAGATCTAAATGGGCATCTGCAGCCAGAAGAACATTAGAGCCATGCTTAAGTGTGTTTGCACCAGTGACGCACCCTTGGGGACCAAGGCCTAAGACAAGTACGGGCCTTCATGTGTGGGAACCAGGAGATAATGCTGTGGGATTAGGAAGTTAAATCCTTTCAGTCAGTAATCGGCCTACACTGGCCAACCAGCTACCATTGTTCCATTCATTTCCCTTACCTCCTGCTTATGAAAGGGAGGAATTGTTTATATTAGGTCAAAGGAAAAAAAACCCACAAACTCCACTAGGATCAAGGATAAAGGAGGGTGGGAACCTGAAGGCCACTTGAGCCTTCCTGCCTGGCCTTCTTTCTTGGAGATGGTGACGTTTGTATCACAGGAAGGAACACAGTGTTCCTGAAAGGAGCTACAGACATTCCATTCATAACTGAATGGAGATCTGGCATCTTGCCCCCCTCTCTTCATCACATAAGTCAGTCTCCAGGAGAGTCCCACAGGGAGTTCAGACTATTCTTGAAGCCCCTTTCCATGGCTGGGATCCAGAACTATATTTCTCTTTGCATGCGATGGTGAAAACAAACTCCTCCTGACTGTAGTAGTCTGGTGATCTCATGCACTTGCTGTATTTTTCCAGAAAGGTTTAGAACCACCAGTGATATAAAAACAGTGGAGTTTATCACATGGGAGGAATTTCACTCAATTTCGAAATGAATGGAAGTGAGGCCAGGTCGGAATTGAGTATATTCGCTAGTTCAACTAATTTACGTGATTGCGTATTGACACTGCATTGCATTCGGAACTGCCCGAAATTGCCTCCCAGTGCCCGAAATTGCATGTGATGGTTTCTCACGCAATAATGTGAAACCCCATGATTGCGTTCGGAAGGACTTCCCTTTCCCCAAAAATGTGTGTGATCAGCTTTCACGCAATCACGCAAAACCCCATGATTGCATTCAGATTGCCATTGGATTATATTTCCAATTCCTTTCATGTGATAAACTCCACTGAGTATACAGGCACCCCCTCCATTGGCTGGTACACAAATAATGAAGAACTTTATGTTAACCTTCTTCCTCACCAGGTTGAGGATAATCAAGTGAGGATATCAATCAGTTTCTATCAACTTGCACTTGTAGGCCTGGCATAATGTCACTCAAATCCAGAATGGGAGCACATAATCAAATTGAAATTCAAGCTCCACTCCATTTCTATTGCAATAATGAAGCAACTGTATTTTTTTAGTATCAGTCACTAGCTCTTACCAATAGCCTTTCTCGTGTCATTTTACATGTGCTATCTTTTTAACAAAAATATATGTGTTGTCACTTCAAAGACCTGACATGAGAAACTGCAGCTGGTGCAGAATGCTCTAGCTAGGCCTGCAGAGTGGGGGGAACCTACCAGGAGAATATACAACCTGTGCTGAAGGAATGAATTGGCCGCCTATCTGTTGCTGAATCAGGTTTAAGATTTTGCTGCGATATATAAACCTGACACAACTTGGAATCAGGTGAACTAAGAGAACAATGAATGGAAACATTTGTTCCTTGAAAACATTTGGTGAAGCCCTCCTGGTGGTACCATACACTCTTGAAACGTCCTCCACAGTTTTTCTTAACAGGACATTTAGTATGGTGGTGCCAACTACATGGAATAATATTCCCATCAATATTAGACATGCTGCCACAATTCTTATTTTGGGTACATGTTGGAAATATGGATTGAAAGAATATGAATTGTTTTTCCTTTCTGGGTCAAAAACTGAATTTCCCAGTAATCAGGAAACCCTGTTGAGGAAAATAATAGACCAGTGAATACTGCTTGCACAATTTTCTTCCTCTGCTCTAACATCCTGAAAATAATAATAATAATAATAATAATAATAATAATGGTTTATTTATAATCCGCTCCTCTGTAAGAACACTCGGAGCGGAATACAGCATATTAAAAGACATTAATTAAAACAAAGTTAAAATTAAAACAGTCCCATAACCCACATTCCAACCTCCCACCCATTAAAAATAAATTAAATCAGCAATAAATTAAAAACTGTAGGATCTAAAAACAGTATAGGTGTATCCAGACCCCTTCTTATGCGGCCACATCATAAGTTGAGGGTTGGAGATGTGGGAGTAGGCGAAAAGCATAGTCTAAGTCTGGAGCCGGGGTCAAAGGTTTCAAGGGAAGACCTGCCGAAAGAGATGCATCTTTAAGGCTGTTTTAAAGCAGTCTAAAGATGTCATGAGACGCATCTCGTCCGGCCCGCCGTTCCAGAGCTTGGGAGCGGTGGCAGAAAAAGCCCTCTGCGATTTTGCAGAGGGATTTTTCTTCATAGAAAAACACACGGGGGGGGGGGGGGGATGCACCTTGTGCCTGGTGATGGACTACTACTATAGGACTGAGGACACACTGGGGGGGGGGGGGAATCTGTTTCCTGAACAAAACCCCTATATCTTCTACACTGAAAACAGTGTTTTTATGCAAAGAAAATGCATGTTTGTCTACACAGAATAATTCCTCTGCAATATTTTGATGTTTGAAAACAGGGAGAATACTGCAAGGAATATTGCGAAGGAATGTGTATTTTCTCTTGCAGTGGGGAAAAAAACTACCATAGTTATTTGTCCTCCTATAAAAGAATGACATGGTCAAGAATTTATAGCCTTAGTTAGACGGATACCTCTTTTTGCAAGCCCTCGTAGAGTGCATCTGCACTGTAGAAATAATGAGGTCTGACACCACTTCAGGTGCTTTAGTTCCATCCTATGGAACATGAAATATATTTTGGGATTTATAGTTCTTCTCTGCTAAAGAGTGCTGGTGCTTCAAAAAACTACAAATCCCAGGATTCAGTAGGATACAGCCCTGGCATTTAAAGTGTTGTCAAACTACATTATTTCTACAGTGCAGATGCACCCCAAGTGTAGTTTAGGCCTCCCATGCACTTTATTCTGATTGAGAACATAGGTATTAGGTTCTAATATAGGCAGAATTTTTTTATTTATTCTTTGTGCACACAATGTTTTTAACCCTTAAGAAGAAAGCAGTTTATCAACACTCAAAAATAGACTATTAAAAGCAACTCATAGTGAAAGAAATCTTAGTGAGAGTGGAAGTAACCACTTTGTGACACTTTATGAACCATGGAAGATGGTAAAAACAAGTGAGACAACATCTGTATAACATCACTGAAGTGCCTTTGAGGATTCGTGACCCTTATTCTTTCTGAAATGATTCCTAGGTTCTTTTGAGAAATGCAGCTCATATGATGGAAAATGAAAGTATGGAAGGAATTACACTCAGTCCTATAGTAGTAGTCCATCACCAGGCACAAGGTGCATTCCAGACACAACAAGGTTGTGGCCTTGCACAACCCCAGGGTTGGTGAGCGGGTGAGGGTGTAGACAGTTGCGCATGCCCTTTTAAAGAAAGTGTACATGTATGGGGTGGGACAGGGCAGAGTAGAATAGGGTGGGAAAGAAAGATGAATACATCAGTAGAGCTTCTCACATTATTTTATTACATTTTAATAATGTCTTTCCTCCTTCAAGCAGCTCTTTCCACCTCCTGAATCGTATTATCCTGACAATAACCCTATGAGGTAATCACTGGTCCAAGATCAGTCAGCAAGCTTCTCCTTGGACCTAGTCTAAGGATATTGGTACTGTTAAGGATACTGGTGCAGGTCTGTTTATAATTTTTTCAGTACATTTCTAGGAGCCTCTTTGCATGAACCAAATAAAACAGTCTTTTCTGTGAAAAGTCCTCACTGTATATCCCCCTTAGAATATTTTTTAAAAACTCTTATTTTGCTCTGAATTTTCCCAGAAGATCCAGAGCCTTCTGTTGCAACAGCAGGTGACCATTTACAACATGTCCAGTTGTGCTGCCATTGCCACCACTGGTACCATGTGCCACTCATTCTAAGGTCAGATAGATGCTGGGCTTCTGGTTCCAATCTCAGAGTGAGTGATGTATGACAGAGAGATGCAACGGTGCAAAGGTGAGCCCAGGTAAAGTGTGTGTGTGTGGGGGGGGGGGCGTCAGAACTTCTCCAGAATCAGAATACTCCAGGCTGCTCTGGGAATATTCTGGCCCATGCAAGCACGACCAGACTGAGGGAAGTAATAAAGTGGTAAACAAAAGTGGGAAAACCAGGTTCATACACACCTCAGAGCATATCACCTCTCCATAAAATGCTACTTTCCTCTTTGCTATCACAGTTGCAACACAGTGGTTAATGGATCAATCTGGACTGTGTTGATATCACCACTTGTGTTTTTCAGCGAGACATGGGTCATTGCAATAGCCACAGAAATAAGCACCGATGTGGAATGTTTCCCATCACCTGAGCCAGATTTGAAAGGAACCCTTTGTGACTAATTACGTTACTTAAAATCTGTTCCTTCCCCAGTAACAAAGATATAAGTACATTAAATCACAGTTGTAACAACAACTAACAACTCCTTTTGCAATGGTAACTTAAGGTTTGTGATTATTTTTATAAGTAAAACAAGGGTATGTGGACTCATTAAATGGCATAGGAGGAACATCCTAAGAGTTGCCTGGTGATATGCCTAGTGCTGCCACTTTGTGTTCTGTTGTGGGAAGTGATGAGGCAACAGTTTGCTGGAAGAAAGTGTGGTTTGTACCACAGGCCAGGGCCTTTCACAATCTGATTTCTTTTAAAGTTACAGTTGCCTACTTTAGTTACTTTTTAGAAACACTTAATAAAACTGTAAGAGTAACCAACTATGGGAGTTTAAAAGAACAACAAATTATTTTTAAAGTACCATTCTGAGCTCCTCTGTCATTGTCGTTGTCATCATCATCATTTTTATTTATATCCTGCTTTTTCCTCAAAACTGGTTCTCAAGGTAGCTTGCACATATAAAAATATACCAAAAAAACAAACAAAAAAACAAAACACCAAACAATTCAAAACAAATTACATCATTAACCATGTTAAAAACATGCACTTTAAAAAGATTTTTAAAAGCTACACAATTCCATTTAAAACAATACAACTTTTAAAGCCCCCTCCTTAAAAGCCTTCAATTCTAAAAAAAACCCTGTCTAAATAAAAAAAGCCTTTGCCTCCTAAGGATGGACAGCAATGAGGGAGCCATTGTAACTTCCCTAGGGAGGGAGTTTCAAAGTCTAGGAGCACATGGTGCTCTTTCTTGTTCTGGCCAATTGTACTATGAAGATAGTAGAACTAAGAAAAGGGCCTCTCCTGTGGATCTTGGGAGTTTTTCACACAGGAGGAATTTCTCTCAATTTCGAAAAAAATGAAAGTAGGGCCAGTTCTTGAATTGAGTGAATTTGCTAGTTCAGCGAATTTATGTGATTGTGTATTGATGCCGCATTGTGTTTGGAACTGCCCAAAATTGCCTCCTAATGCCTGAAATTGTGATAGTTTCTCACACAATAATGTGAAACCCCACAATTGCATTTGGAAGGACTTCCCATTGCCTGAAAATATGTATGATCAGCTTTCACGCAATAACGCGAAACCCCATGATTGCATTCAGATTGCATTGGATTATGCTTCCAATTCCCGTCGTGTGATAAACTCCTTGGAGTCCAGGCAGGCTCATACAGGGAGATAAATCTGTCAGATAACCTGGAACTAGGACATATATGCATTCTTGTGTGTGTGTGTGTGAGAAGGGGGGGGGGTGCGCATGTGCATGTGCACACCTTCAAGTAGACATATGGTGACCCCATCAATTTCATAGGGTTTTCTTAGGCAAGGAACTCTCAAGGGTGATTTCCTCTAAAATATAGCTTACAACATCTGGCATTTGTTGATGCTGTCCCATCCAAGTACTAACCAGGGCTGATCCTACTTAGCTTCCAAGATCAGACATGCATCTATCCAGTCCAAGAAATACAAGTCTTCCACACCGGTCTGCTTCCAATTAATCCTCATGAACCAATTCCCAAACTAGCACTGAGGTGGACTTAATGCCAGAGCAAAACTCACATACAACTGCTCAGAAGAGTGAGCATCTATTCCCCTAAATCAGAATCTTTTCATGGCCTGAATGAGCGACTCTACTTTCCAACGCTGCGCTCAACTTAGCCTTCTAAGCAAGCAATGCTTAATATAATGGATTGCGGCACATACAGAGCTCATTGGCCCAAGTAGGAAGTCTGGAATGCTGTGGGCTAATGTATAACCACTTCCAGATTTGCACAGCTCACGTCAGTGCTTGAAATGAGAAATGGGTCTTACTTAGTCACCATCAAACATAGCAACTGTGTCAGCACAGCAAGGTTTTGCGGAAGCACAAGAACTGGTTTTTCTAGATGTCCTTGGCTCCCTAGTTCAGTACAAGGCAATGCTTCTGGGAAATGGAAATTTGCCCATATTGGCAGCTATACATCTCTGGCAGTCAGATTCAAAACTGATGATGGCTGCTCACCTTTGCAATTTTGAAGGAGTCTGTCCATCCAGGGAGGGTGAAGAAGTACAAGTTGCATATGGAGAAACATTAGCATAGAACAAGGAAGACCAGCCAATGAATTCTCAACCAGCAGGCCATCCTGTTTCAATAAAATAATCCAGCAGACATGAAATATATTTTGGCACACAACCTGACATCCCTGGTCTCTGTGATAAAGATGACATCACAGATGAGCTCAAGCTTCCCACTGGTCCATACATAGTCAGGCAAAATAAACATGAGACCTTTTCTCACTAAATATCCATGGTGCTATGGTTTCACTTTAATTACCATGCTCTAACATATGGAAACCTGGCACTGGCAGTTTAGGAAGGGGCATTTAGAATTCTCAGCCAGGAAGCTCTAGTGCCTCATCAAACTACAAATCCCAAGATTTTTTTTAGGATGCAACCATGGAAGTTAAAGTGGAATCACAGTACAGTACTATTATTGTACATAGGATGAAAGGGCCCATGGGCATTGTCATATACTGTATTAATTGAAAAGGGATCTAATATTTGTGCTTGGAATCCTTCCCTCCATCTTTTGGTCCCTCCCTCCCTCCTTGTCCTTGTCACAATTTTTGAAAAACAGTGATATCATTCTTGAGTCAATCTGGATGGATTTAAAAAAAAAAACAAAAACTTGCCCTTAATATGATTTGGTAGAGCTCCCAAAGACAGATAAAACTGCTTTCTGGGATCATGTAGGCCACTGACAATGTGTGCAGTAGAATAGATGATTTACATTTCTGTCATCAGACTTGCTGATTACACAGGTTGTTACATACAGTACTACATTCTTCAAGACTTGTGGCGGCATGGCAGGGGGTGTTTAGAAAAAGGGCTAAATTATTCCATGCTGAAAAAAAATCTACTGTTGCAGCACTACTTCTTGGTAGTGTTAAGGCTTTAAACTTAAGAGACAAACATTGACAAACATTGTAAGAACTGTTTGTGCTTGGCCATATTTGTAAACCACAGGTGGCTCCTTGTTTCTCTAGAAAACAAACCACATCTTTACATCTGAACATCCTGAGCTGAAACTGTTTAGATCATGTTGATGGCATTAGACCATTCTGTATATCACTCCAAGCTATGTTTCTTCCATCTGTCTGGTCTGTGTGTCTCTGTCTTCTCTCATTCTTGTTCATTGGTCATTCATAGTTCTAAGGTCTGTTTCTTGGTTTCATTTGCTGTCTTAGTTTGCAAAGGGGAGTTGAGATGCCTGGTTGGGAAATGCATAATGCCCTAGATTTCAGTAAAGGAAACTGGGGTTTTGTACATAGCAAATTCATGAGTAATTTATTCCTCATTTGAGCTACAGTGACTGTCTATTATCCTGTGGTCATCAAAGACATTGGAGTTTATCACACAGGAGGAATTTCTCTCAATTTTGAATGGAGCCAATTTGAATTCACGTAAATTCGCTAGTTTAGTTTAGTTTAGCGAATTTATGTGAAATCTGATTGCATTTGGAATGCATTCAGAATGACTTCCCATTTCCCGAAAATGACCCTCCCATTGCCCGAAATTGCGTGAGATACACTAATACACAATTACGTGAAACCCCATGATTGCATTCAGAATGACTTCCCATTGCCTGAAATTACGTGAGATATACTCATACGCAATTACGTGAAACCCCATGATTACGTTCGGATTTCCATTGGAATATACCCCAAATTCCGTCGTATGATAAACTCCATTTTAAAACAGTCTTACTCTCAGTCTCTCTGGTTGGCCTCCTGCATCACTTACAATGAGACACAACTGGTAACAAGATGGTAGCAGTGTTCAAAATTTTCTATCCTCAGGGGGAAAAAAAACAACTTTTCACAATTTTCCCATGAAAGACTTTCAGATTACTTTAGACTCCTCTCAGGGTGTACATTCAGACCACACCAAGCACTGGCTGAGCTTGTAGATCCTATAGTATGTATGACATTCTTGCTGCCCCATACAAACTAAACCCATGAAACTAGAATGCACCCTACACTAACCTGCAGCCACAGATTGGAGGTGAAGAATGGGGACAGTGGTCTTGAAGAGAAGTTTGTTCACCATTATTGGTCTTCTCACTAAGTGCCAGGCTTTGAGGATCCTTAGGTTTCATGGGAATGCAATTTGCAAATTATTGCTCTGTGGGAGTTGAATGTATGGAGAGTGCTATGAAGTTCCTATCATGTTGCATATGTTTGGCTGGTGTAAACTGATCAGCCAAACATACACAACTAGTTTTTTAAAACTGGTATGATTTCAGCACTGCCATGTGACTTACTAACAATGAAACAAATCTTTCTTTTATGGTTTTATAGCTTTACTATACTGTACACCTAGAAAACCATGAGCCCTGCTGGAGCAAATGTTTATCTAGTCCAGGGCCCTCTTTCCCACAGTGGCCAACCCATGTGCCTATAAGATAGTTGTGATGGTGAGACTCACCCATTCAACCTCTTTTCTCTGATGGCAGCCTAATGAGTCTTTTTATCCCACCATTGCCACCAATTTCTCAAGGTGACAATGTGGCACTGCCAAAATCTCTCCAAACCTTTCATTCCTTTTCAATGTGTGCCACCACTGCAACTAATTTGTCATGGCTATAGCCACTATCTCACTATCTAATGTTTCCCAAACCAAAAAGACCTTTCTTAATGTTGGTAGAATTTTTAAAGTACTTCTGAAATCACTACAGACAGCTCCTTGTTGAAACAAAGTAATATGTTTATTTACAATTCAGGCTGAATACAGTATCTCCTTTAGTGGATGGTGTTCAAAATGGATACGGTAGTTAAATGCTTTATTAGATACACAGTTTGCCAGTTTCCTTAACTTATTTCTGTAATTGTTTCATTATAACTTTATATATATTCCCTTACAAACTAAGGGGGATGCAGACCATGGCGCAGCATCCACACGCCAGATACCATGACTCCACACTATTGCGCCATGTCGTTGTGCGCCCTTCTAGACTAGGAAATTCTGGAAACTGTAGTTTTGTGAGACATTTGACAGAGAAGGCTCTGGTCCACAACAAATAACAATTCCCAAGGTTTCCTAGCAATGAGCCAGGGGGGGATAAAGTGGTCTCAAACCAAATTATTTCTGCAGTATTTTGGACCGTAGTCACCCTGATTAGTATTAATTGGTAGTCTTGCCCATCATGGGTTTATCTAGCCTCCCTTTTTAAAAGCCATCTGGATTTTACATCTTGTTGCTATGCATCAATGTTCAGTGAATATCTCACTATTCATTCTCACTGGATGACTCAGGGTTGCAGTGTATATATATATATATATATATATATATATATATTAAAAGGGGGTGTATGCTATTTTTCTCAACATCACACACAATTTTATACATTTCTAGCATGGCTCCCTTTAATAGTCTTTGCTTTAAACTAAAAATAACCCAAATGAGGACTTGTTCTAATCTCCCTGACAAATTTGGTTGTACCCTCCTGATCCCAGTGGTATCACTAGTGGGGTGTGGACTACACTAGGTGACACCCTAAAGGGTGTGTATGACACTACTGCTCCTAAAATACCTACCTTTTGGCAGAAACAGGCTGTGGCATGTACCTGCTTCCCTTTAAAATGCTTTAAGAGATGGTTGGAATGGGTAAAGCTCAGTGGGAGGAGAAAGGAGAGGCCTCAGAAAAGTTTAAAATTAAAATTTCAAATTTCATTTTTTTAAAAATAAAAATTTTAAATTTTAACTATTTGGTTTTTTTTCTTTAAAAACATCACATTTTAACCTAATTTTCACTATGTATAAGTAAATACATTCAAATTGTGCATACAATATTGCAATTTGAAGATATAATTTTAATGTGACAAGTTGTTTATGTCAGAACAATTAGCATGACATTCAGTGGCATATGGGAATTGGGATTTATGGGTAATATTAGTACAAAAAAGCATTAGTAAGGATTCTGTATGGTGTGAAATGGGAGGAGGTCAATGGGGGAGGTGGGGTGACACCATGAGTTACTGCACTGCATGACACCAGCCCTAGTGACACCACTGCCAGATCCATTTCTACAATTCAGGCATGCTTCAGCAAAGCCTCTGCCAAAATGCACTTTCCAATGAAGTCTTTTTATACCTGTTCATTCCCCTTTCTCCTAATTTTCTCTCCAGCTGGAAGTTTTGTTTTTTTTTTAATAACAATATCAGCACTGGAAGGACAGGGAAGGAGCACTGGCGAAGCATAGATTTTTAGTATACAGTTACAGCAGCTTGTCTGCAGTAAACTATGTAATAAAGCTTATGGTGGGAAAAAAATGAGATTTTGCTTTAGTTTATCCTACTGCAGCTGTCTGTGTCTGCCTACAACAGGCAAAGTAAACAGCAGCTAAATCCAGAATTCTTTACTGAGTATGATGAAAAGCATAACAGAGACAAAAGAGGCAACTAGACAAGCCTGTCTCACTTGATACCTCTAGCATGTTAAAAGGCATATATCTATAAAGTTAACCACCAAAATGGAAATCATAAGCAAAGTGGAAGATGATGAAAGAAAGAAAAATCACTGGATGCATTTTGCAAGAAACTTGTTTAACAGAAGGTTTATTTATGAACCTTTTCTTAATGATCCCTATTATGACATTTACTCTCTATGCACAGCATGCTTGGTTTTCATAATCAATTCACCATGACTCTAGGATTTCTTTTCTGATCAAGCCTCTAGTTCTCACTCCTATCAGTGTATATTAGAGACAGAAATAGTCTTTTCCTGTGGAATATTTTCTGAAACTAGCACAAGCATTTGGATCAAACCTCAAAGCAACAACACCAAGTATCCCTTAATCTTGAAAAGATCCCTTATATTGAAAAGCCTCTTATTCACAAACAGCCTGGTGTCTGCTAATCAATGACTCAGTGTTGTAGTGCCAGATATTGACAAAATTTTGATTAATTAAAATTAATTAATCTTTTAAAATAATATAACTCTGAAATGCACATCCTCCAGGACCCTTCAGTATCCATTTCATGGGAGTCCAGTGATCTGGTCAAGATAGGCATGGACACAAACATGGTAAAACACAGACACAGACATAATTGAGTTTATCAAATGAAGCTTGTAGTGCAATTACAGTAGGATAGTAGTGTTTGAGGCAGGTACTTATCACATGGCTTTGGGTCTCTCCTGTTGCTGCTTTGCATTTCAATTGTTGGTGGAGAGCAACAGGAGAGACACAAAATTGTGTGATAAATACCTGCCCCAAACACTATTATCCTATTGTAACTACATTTTACTAGCTTTGTGTAATAAACTCCAGAGACATATGTGGACACAGTTATAGAAAATGCAGCGCTTTGCAATCCTTTTTTGTTTTTATCACCTTGAATTATTTGGTGTCACTAGGAAATGTTACTACTCGTATTTCTTTAAATGATGTCTGAACAAACTTAAAACACACTGATTCTGATGCAGAATGTCACTGGACCATATACTTACATTTCTCTATTATGAGAAGTGCCTGTTTATTACTGCTCTCTGCTTTAGGTTCTATGGCTATAATGTTTGCTCAGTAGCCTTTGGTGCAGGGTTTTAATCACATTAGGGGGAAAACAGGATTTAAAGAAGAGTTAAACAAGAGTTAAACAGGAAATGTCCAATGATAAACATAGGGCATTTCCTGTTTAACTCTCGTTTAATTCTTGTTTAAATCCTGTTTGCCCCCTAGTGTGATAAAGCAAATGTCTGCCAGTTCAACCCCTATCCACATGTCTTGTTTCTCAGCTTTCTGTTTCCTATTATTTGCTCAAAAGCAACTGGCTACAACACCAAGTAACCTCATTTTTGGAATAGTCCTGATGGCAGAATGGAAGGATGGAGAGATGGGTGGATGAATGAATGGATATTTTACTCCCTGCACTTAATCTTTCCTGTTCCCACCATTTGTTTTGGTTCACTCCTTCTGCAGGCTAACAAGCCACTGATTTTATACCATCTCTCTCTTATTATTGTTGTGGTTTTTATAATTATTACATAACTCCACAATATGTGGCTAATCTCACTTGTTGATCATTGCTGGACTTTGCCAGGTCTTAACTATTATGAAGGACACATCCCTCCATAGAGATTTATGTAATTTCAGGGTACAATGTAAATTCCAGAAGAGGCTAGTTTCAGTTAGGTTCTTCTTCTGGCACCCTAGTATATGGAAAAAGCAAACACCCACTAGGCACAAGGAACTAGGTAAGTGAAGAAGCTAGCAAACATATCTAGTTTGCCAAAAGAACACACAGAGGCAACAGAGAACAAACAAAGAAGGTTGTTACATTTCTTTTCACCAGCAGGGACCCTGCACAGTGCAACACTATTTCCTGCTATACAAAGACTGACATGTTGTTGCACAATTGAAAGAACATTGTAGGCTTCAGCGAGAGCACTGGGTTATGTCAACTAACCCATCTTTGTGATCTGCCAATTAAAGTTTGGAAGTTGTTGGACTGGGAGGTTAGTGGTTTTTTTTAGCAAGGCAGGGGAATAATTGTACAGCGAAGAATCCAATAAACTCTCCAAGTGATTCTCATATAATAGCAATAAAGCTGCTTTCCAAGAACAAGACAGACAATATCACCCATGTAGATCTTTTCAGTAGTCAAAAAATGGAATGCAGCGTAAAAGCCATGACAGTCTTTGTCCCTGTAAAAACTGACTTTGAGGGAAGACAGGCATATTCTGCAATGAAGCTCCCAGGATTCTGTGACGATGCTTCTTTGAGCTTTCTCTTTTAAACGTGTACACAACTGCACCAGACCTGGGCAGTGAAGACAGATATGTGCCTCCACAACTGGGTGGATGCTCCACTATAACCTCCTGTCTTTCTCTGCCTTCCTCTCTCTCTTTCTGGGAAGCAATCCACAGCCAAGCACATGAGATGAAATCTACTGGGCAACTAGCAGTAGCAATGCACTTGTTTCTCAACACAAGAGGAAGTCTAGGCAAGACTTCTCCTTATACATGTAATCTGTATGGGAGTATAACACTATATTTAGACTTTCTGCCACCAGTACACCTGTTCTGGATTCCAGCTAGTAGGCCATGCTTTGTCTGTGTTACTATGCCCTTCCCCAGCAATCCCATTAATCCATCCCCCATCCAGATTTTTTATTTTTAAATGAACAGTTCATAACCTGAAGCTACTGAAGATAATGATTAATTATCCTCTTCCTTGAGCTGTTTCAGAGTTATCCACTAAGGTTTCTCCCTCCCCCTGAACCATAGAGTTTTTCTCCACCTCCAGACTTCAAGACTGTGTTACAAACTGTCCACACTCACCACATGAATTTGCTATGAAATGGAATTTCCTTGGGCAAATTAGAAGCCTTCTCTCCCCAATTCTGTCTGTTTGGGAATGGATATAAATTACTGTAAACCACTGTTTAAAAACCAATCCATAGTGACAGTAGGAATGGACAAGTGATTGCCTGTATTCTTTCATTATGTAGCTAAGTCCAGTGTTACTACCCTTTTGTTTCCACGATTCACAAATGGCTTTAGTGGGTTAGCAATGCTATCTAAAGAGAAAACAGTACTGTATTTTTAAATTAAATGTTTGTTTCACCTTTCCTATAAGGAGTCCATTGTTCTCTTCCCAATTTCTTCCTCACAGCAACCCCATAAATACCAATTAGACTGAAAGAGAATGACAGCCCAAGAAGTCATGCAATGAGCCTCAGGCCTGACCGGTGACTCTTCTGACTGTTTAAACCATCAGTTCCACCACAACATTACATTCCCACAGAGGATAGGCTAGAGGCCTCGAAGCTTTTAAGCAGCTATAGTAAGAGCCCTGTTCACTTTTAATCCATTCTACTTTATGGATGCCGGAAAAGGAAAGATAGGCACTGTAAAAATCGAGGTACAGAAAGGAAAGGGTGAGCCTAGAAGCTGACACATGCACAACACAAATTACTGTATTTTCTTCTCCAGTAGTAATTGAAACCTGCTGTAGAATTCAAAGATATAGTCAAGTTAGTCTGTAGAATCAGTATGTGGAGAGAACTTGTAGCACCTCTGAGACTAATTGAAAGGAAGAAGTTGGCAGCATGAACTTTCATAGACTTCAGTCTACTTTCTCAGACATGTTCTGGAACATTGTTCTGGAACTGCAGGAACAATCAACACACCTTGATTATCTTGCTGCTGAGCTAACCAAATGTTGAAGCTAGAAAAAAGAGAAGGTAAGCAGAAATAATTAATTGTGATAGAGTAAATAAATAAGCAACCATAGTTCCATAATAACACATATCTCTGTAACACATGGGGTTTTCCACATTGTCTGAAATGTTGCCAGTTCATTGTTTACTTCACTTGTTAAGTCATTAACAAACTGGAAAGTCAGTTAAAGAGTGAGATGGTAAAATTTCAGAGGTTGTACGTTTACTTCAAATAGTTAAGCTAAAAGTAGCCTGAGCTTAGTTGTAGAATGATTTCAAAACACATAGAACACAAGGCAATACATTCTAGATCAAATTGAATGTTATGAGGAAAATGATTTTCACTTGAGCTATATTTTACCAAACTGTGAATTAGTTACGATCTCTTACAATCACATTACAATAAGCTTGCCAAAATATCCACTCAGTGTGCAGCTTCAGTTTCGGTGACAATAAAGAAACAGAAAATAATCCCGAGTATCTGATATTTTCCCCACATTGGGTTAAAAAAAATGTAACTTCAGTCTATGTATTTTGTATAGTTTACTGTCATGTAACAGAGGCAGGAGGCTGGGAAAAGGTAATGGTGTAAGGGCTACAAAAATAATCAGCAGGAATACTGGAGTAATTAACAAAAAAATTAACAAAAATGATCAAATGCCAGGCATCTCATTCTGATCTTAGAATGAAGTGATCTGTGGCAATAGCCACTGTGCTGGGCGACAAAGCAGGACACGTGCAAATAGCTGCCTGGTTTCAGAACAGAGAGCTTCAGATCTTCTAGGAAGATGAGCATCTGGGGACTTTTCAAATCCATGGTAAGAGGGTTGTATCCTGGGTTTGTCACTGAATGACCAGATGTCATCAGTCTGTACAAGACTTGTACAGTCTTCCCATCAAGAGAACCATTTTATTTGACCTATGCAAATAGGGCATGATTACAGAATTAGGATGATAAGTATAGTGTTAGTGCTTAGGAACAAATAAGTGCAAGGCAGCCTCTTACATTTTTACATTGAATTATTATCTCCCATCACCACCTGAGGTAAAAACTGATGTTTGTAATATATTTAGTATTGTTGTTATTATTTATTTCCTTTTTCCAGCCTTGGACTCAAGATGGTATACAAAGGTGGATACAGATACTGCTAGTTAAAAAATTATTAAACTATCAAGATAATTAAAAGTAATGAAAAGAAATGCCTAATAAAATAGAAATGCAACAAATATAGACAACACAACACATTATTAAAGGCCCTCTCCTTATGAGGAATCAGTTCTCGACAGCCTGTAAAAATTTGCCTACAGAAGGACAGTAAGATGGGCAGCTGTCTTGTGTCTCCAGGAAGAGAGTTCCTATTCCTGCAAGAAATGCCCATAACAACAGCCTAATGCAAAGGGGGAGGAACTGGGCTGAAATCAGTTCAAGAAGAAATTATCAGAGGTTGCATTGGTGGTGGTGGTGGTGAGGGCAAAAGGAGTGAGGACCAAAACTACCATATTTTAGAATGGGTGAAAATTGTACAACAGCTGGGAACCCACCAAATGATAGTATCCTGAGGAAGAAGGACATGGTCTTTTGGGGTAACCAAGAGGCCTGGATTTGCTCTCTTCACACACACACATAGACATAAGGAATAGATGTGGTCCAGAGGCTGAGGTTTCCCAGCTTTCATATAATTAGTTAAGACAAACACTAGACATTTTCTAAAAAGCATGAATATCAATAGGTATTAACTGGTGGTGTATATAGCTGCTTAGGGATGCAGTGACTCAATGGCTAAGATGCTGTCTCTGACTACTGCAACATAGGGAGGCTGGCAGTTTGAGGCCAAGTGCCACATGATGGAATGAGTTTTTAACACTAGTTCCAACTTCTCCAACCCAACAGTTCAAGAGCATGTAAAAGTACAAGTAGATAAATAGGTACCACTCTGGTGGGAAGGTAAGAGTATTCTGTGCAGTCATGCTGGCTACATGATCACAGAGTCATCTCTGACAATGCTGGCTCCCTTGGCTTAGTAACAGAAATGAGCACTTCGCCCTATAGTCGGACACAACTTGACAACATTGTTAAAGGGGAAAACCTTACCTTTTTATATTTAGCTACGTGGAAACTTGTTCTATTTCCATTTAACAGTTTAGCATTTAAAGAAAAATTGTTAGAAAGACTGCAAAAAGATGGAAATTTGGAATGCTGCTGTTTTCTCAATCATTTCTTTGTGAGCACCATGCTCCCTTATGCTGAAGCCCTGGGCACAGTATGGATGGCAAAGCGTGCAAATGTTACTTTTGTGGGGCTACAAATTCCAGAACCCCATTACTACTAAGTGGCTGTGCAGCCCAGGGAATTTTGGGATGTAAATGTCCAAATGTAACTTTTCCAAGCTGTACTGTCTGTACTGAGGTTAGGGGCTGGAGCACTATGGCTTGAGTATAAGTGGGTAGAGTATACACTCAGTGTAATACCATAGTGACTGAGGATATTGAGCAATTCATATAGACTAAGGAAGGGGATGTAACTTAATGTGGATCAAAGGTAATGCAGGAGGAGTCCTTGACATTCCTGGTGTGCTCTATCACCACCAAAGCATAGTACTGTCATGTCTTGGATGCTGCTGAACTTTGGTGGCTGGAAGCAAGGAGTAAACAAGGCCTACATAATTACAATTGCCCAGTAATGTTGTGCACTTTTTCCTGCTACATTCAGCACTGTCTAACACTGATGACAGGATACTGAGCTAGACTGACTGCTGCCTTGACCCAGTTTGCTAATTCTTATGTCATCCTAATCCTACATATTGGCAGACAACATTCCTACATTTCCTCATTCAACTTCCATTATCCCCAAGGAAGATATTCATTGCATCATCTTATTTACTTTGAAATTGCTGAAGATATTTTGGTTCTGCCATCTAGGTAACACCAAAAGTGTCACTGACCTAGTAGGTTTTCTTTTCTTTTCTTCTCTTTTCCTCCCTCCCTCCCTCCCTCCCTCCCTCCTCCTCCTCCTCTTGCCTGTTTGTGCTATGGCACGTTATTTTAAAATCCGTTTTGTAGTGTGGTAACCCAGTAGTCTTATATGTGTCTACTCAGAAAGAAATGCTTTTATGTTCAGTGGGGCATACTGAACCAATAAAGTATGGGATAGTAACCTTCACAATAATCTTCAAAAGATCATGGAGACAGGTAGTAAATACATTTGTTTACAGACTGGGGAACTGAGGCTCCAGAGTTAAGTGCCAATGAGTTCAGGAAATCAAACTGATCAAAATGCAGTTTCATCATTATGTCTGCTAAGCAAGGCTGGGAGAAGAACTCCCTAACCTTATATATTCATTTCAAGAACACTATTACTGTTTCTTCCACCTTCCTATAGAAAAAGCTTAAATAATAAATGCATGTGTGCATGAGTGTATACTGTCTTCATAAAACATTTCCCATTATTTCCCTTTGCTTCTCGACAAGGATGTTCCTTCCATGCCTATACAACTACATATAATTAACAGTATTTTTCACACCACATTTTTAACATCTTAACAGGAAAGGCAATATGTTCTCACAGACAGTGGTATGCCTCCTCCGTGTGTCAATTGCTGAGGTACATGAAGGGGAAGTTGTTCTTGGGAGGGCTTCCTATGCACGACTGGTCAGCTACTGTGGGATCAGAGTACTGTCAAGACAGGCTTTCAGTATGATTCAGCAGGATTCTGTTTATGTCCTTACAATTTCCTATCTTGTCATACAATCTGTGAGTCTTCTCTTCTAGCAGAAGAATGCAGGATCACATGGATCTGAAAGAAATGTTAAAAAACTCAAATCTGAAAGATCATAGTAACACACACTATGAGTCGTGCATCTTGGGATATCACATTTGGCAACATGGCCTATTGGTGGATAAGACTCTGGCTGCATCTGCACTGCAGAAATAATGCAGTTTGATGCAACTTTAACTGCCATGGCTCAATGCTATGGAATCCTGGGATTTGTAGTTTGTTGTGGCACCAGAGCACTCTGACAGAGGACAAATCTCTCACAAAACTAGAAATCCTAGAATTCCATAGCACTGAGCCATGATATTAAAGCAGTGTAAGAATGCATTACTTCTGCAGTGCAGATGCAACCCCTGTTAGTGAAAGCAGACATGGTGAAGTACTCTTTAATTCATTCTATTAATCAGGTTATTAGTTTGTTGAGTCTTCAATAGACAATCTGTTTTATAATCTAATTCTTTGGCATATTTCAATCATTCTTCCTGTTCTAAATTTTTGAATTTGGCATCTGTGTGCTTTTTCAATTTTTGGATCATAGAGCTACAAGAGGCACCAAGGGCCATTCAGTTCAACCTCCTGCCAAGCAGGAATACACAGTCAAAGTGCACACCTCACTGAACAGATAGCCATCCAGCCTCTGTTTAGAAATCTCCAGAGAAGGAGACGCCATCACTCTAAGGTATTGTGATCCACTGTTGCATAGCTCTTACCATCAAGAATTTCTTCCAGATGTTTAGGTGGAATCTCTTTTCTTGTAGTTTGAATCCACTGTTCTAGTCTCTGAAGCAGGAGAAAACAAGCTTGCTCCATCCTCAATTTAACACCCCTTCAAATACTTAAACAAGGCTACCATGTCACCTCTTAATCTTCTCTTCTCCAGGCTGAACATGCCCAGTTCTCGAAGTCACTCTGCATGGTTTCCAGACCTTTCACCTGCAGCCTTTCTTAGTTTGTATTTTCTTTTCTTTTAACATCTTGAGTATATTCTGATGTTGTCAAAATGTGCTCTGGTTTTCCTCTGTGTAATGTTGGAGGATATCTATGAGGTGTGTCAAACGGGGATAAAGGGATTACTCCAAGGTCACCCAATGATTTTCATGGCTCATTGGGGACTTGGACCTGCATCTTCCCAAGTCTCAGTCCAGCCTCTTAACTACTACACCAATCAAGCTCACCAATGTGGTTAGGTTGCTGTCTACAATTTAGACACAATAGATGGAGAAGAAGTTTCAGTTGGCACATAGGACTGGCATGTAAGAAAAATGCCAGTCCAAATCAGCAGCCCTTCTGTCGATCCCTAAGACACAAAAGGTCTGCTCTGGGTACTAAGAACAAACAAGTTACATTAAATACATGCATCTTTAATGTAACTTGTTTGTTCTTAGTGCCCAAAGCAGACCTTTTGTGTCACAGGATCAACAGAAGGGCTGCTAATAATGTGATGATACATGTATTATTAATAGAATTGGGGGGATCCCAATGGGCAAAAAAATGAACCAAAAGCAAAACCTAAGCAGTCCAGGTGGATAAATAAGTGTGTACATATGAAGACTCATATCAGTAGAGAAAGCAGGAGTCAATGTGCTGCTGATCAATAAAGCTTTAATCTCTCTGAGTCAACACCTGCTATGTTCCAGCTGCCCAGCTTATGATCCTAGTTGGTTACGCAAACTTGACCTATCAATAATGTACACATTTTTATATTGCTTCCATAGCACTAGATGCAAGTCCCAGCTGAATATGGGTTTGTCCCCTAGTCAGCAAGCAAGTTAATTTGTTTGCTTTTCCTTTAACGGTCAAAGGTTTTTCAGTTTACAGTGAATAAATATAGAACAAATATAAAAGAGCTAATTTCCCCCCAGTTCCAGGCCATCTCATTTGCATGTAAAGATTTCCTATAAACATATCATCAATATAATTTTGATAATCAACATGCAGCCATATGTATATTGTCACTTGTGATGACTGTACATTGTCTTTTATGATAAAGAGCTACCAACTTAAGTGGTTGGTGTCTGATTCCTAGTGTTTATCTATTTACAATATTTCTATTCCTTTCTGTATCATATGCTCTCTGGGTGGCTCACAATAAAATCAGCTGAACAATTTAAAAAGTTGTTGTTAACTGCCATCAATTTGACTTCAATTTATGGTGGCCCTCATTCATAGGGTCTATGAATGAGAGCCCTCCAAGCTACCCTTCATCAACAGCCCTGTTCAATCTGCAGACCTGAGGCTGTGGTTTCCTTGACTGGGTTTTCCCATCTGGAATGCAGTCTTCCTCTTTGCCTACTGACTTCAACCTTACCAAGCATTATTATCTTTTCTACAGAGTCATGTCTTCTTATTGTATGTGTAAAGTACAACAGTTTCAGTTTAGTCATCTTGGCTTCTAGGGAGAGTTCAGCCTTGATTTCCTCTAGGACCCATTTATTTGTCAGCAGTCCATGGTATCTGTGGAACTCTTCTCCAGCACCACATTTCAAATGAGTTTATTTTCTTCCTATCAGTTTCCTTCACTCTCCAGCTTTCACAACCACATACACAAATTGGAAATGTGATGGTGTGGAAAATCTTACTTTAGTATTCAATATAGCATTCAGTCTTTACACTTCAGAATCCTGTCTAGTTCCTTCATAGCTGCCCTTTCCAGTTCTAGTCCTCTGATTTCTACACTGCAGTCTCCATTCTGATTAATAACAGTGCCAAGGTATAGAAAGTCTTGAACTATTTTAATGTCTTCATCGCTTACTTTAAGGTGATGTCAATCATCTGCGGTCATTAGTTTTGTTTTCTTAATGTTCAACTGTAAACCTGCCTTCGCACTTTCTTCCTTCACTTTCTTCAGTAATTGTTCCAAGTCTTTGCTATTTTCTGTTAACGCTATAGAGTCACATGTATATCTTAAATTGTTGACATTCCTTCCTCCAATTTTCAGGCCCCTGAGTCTATTCTATTCAACTTACAATTTTAAAAGTCCCATTCCTTTCACCTCTGAGCACATCAACAGCTGAATGTCCTTTTGGCTTGAGTCCAGTTGCCCCTTAGCCCTGCTTGTAGTTGTCCTCTGCACTTACTCAGTAGCTTGTTGAGTGTTATTCAGCTTGGGAGTTTCATCTTATGGCATTGACTTTTGCTTAATTTTGGACTGTCTCATCATAAGTTTTTCATGGTAAAAGATATTCAAAAGGAGGTTTACTGTGCCTTCTTCTGCACAGTACTAACCAGTGTTAGCTATGGTGCCACTGCCATTGTCTCTAAGAGATCCTTTGCCACATGTCACATTCTACTGCTACTGCTGCCCAGTAGCTGTTTGGCCCATATAGTCTGGATCCTCAACAAAAGCTTGTCTGACATGGGAGACTCCACCAGCAGCACTGCTACTATCAGCATAGTTTCTTGCCTAACAGGAACATGCAGTCACATCACCATGGAAAGGTATTATCATTGGTCAGTTTTAAACATAGACTTAAAATTTAAAATAATAAAAATATTTTAAACACTCTAACACATATTAAGAGAGCCAACATGTAGTTGGACTACAATTCTGGAGGCTAGGGTTTGATTCCCAGCTCAGCCATGGAAACCCACGGGGTGACTTTGGAGAAGGCACAACCTCAGGGGAAAGCAATGAGAAACCTACTCTGAACAAATCTTGCCAAGGAAACCTTTTGATAAGGTCACCTTAGGGAAACCATAAATCAGAAATGACTTAAAGGCACACAACAACAACAGCAGCAGCAGCAGCAGCAACAACAAAATATAGTAAACAGCTTCATACTGTAGGTCAAAAAGCTGAAGTTGAAATAATATAAATTCATGTATGTGTTCTTACTGGATGAAGGGCATTTTGTAAAAAATACAACTTTTAGTTTGGTACCCAAATGAGACCAATGTCAGCACCAATCTGGTTTCTAGGGAGAGGACATTCCACAACCAGAATGCCATAGCTGAATAGGCCCTCTCCCATGCCCTCCCACAATGTATGGTTCCCACTATAAGATTGTATGTACAGAACTGTGTAAAGTTACAGCACTAAATAAATAAATAAATAAATAAATAACAGAGATCGTGATCTTTTCAGATCTCAGGCCATGGGCACATAATATAGGGAGAAGAATTCCTTCAGTACAGAAAAAACTATGAGGACACATGTCAAATACTTGTACACTCTTACATGACGGTGCATGGAGGCTCTGCATCTGGAATCCCTCCACTGAAGTCATAGCTGTGCAGGGAACAACTATTTACGGTGTCTTTTACAAGTCTCATAGGACAAAATGTTCAGTAAGAAAGCAGGAAATAAAAGTGTCAAGCTAGACAATGTAGAGAAGTTGGATATACTGGGTCTCATTCTGCCATCTTCTGGACAAAGGCAGAAATTTCAGGCCATGTTAGGATGGGAGGAGGAGGAGGGGGCCCAATAAAGGGAGACTGTGCCTGATTCAGACTTTTATTTAATCTCATTTTTAATTTTGTACCTTTCTGACTTTAAATAACATTTTACATTCTTGTACACATGTAATTCTCACTTGGAGAATTACATATATAGCCTTTTCATTTTTGAAATCCTATAAAATAATATGCATACACAGCAGAGTCAGCATTCAGTGGAACAAATCTGGAATCTCTTCTTAAAACTTTTGCTTTCTAGAATGTCTATTTTGGCATTCCCTCCATATAAATGTCATCTCATGGAGTGGGAGAGGAAGAGGCTATGCTCAATGACTGAGTCTATCCATCCCAGGAACAGAAAAACATCTGGCCCTGTTACTGGGATACCACTACTATCACCACACTACCACTTCGCATGATGAAAAGATCTAACCTAGGGAGGGGAAAGCTTTTACCAGTGTGCAGCAGGGTCCTCTTGACAGCACTTGCCCCAAACATATGGATATAGTAGGTAGTGCCAAAAGAGATGGAATAGCAGGAACAAGGAAAGAAATATGTAAATCCTGAGTACAAACTACAGTATAATGTTATTTTTACAGACGCAGCCTCTGGGGGAACAATATATTTTTGTGCAAGCAAAGATCATAATATATCTTTATATTGTTCACAGGTTCTTCTGTGATGAATTGGATTGGGATTAAAGGGCACCATTCAATAAAGGGCACCATTCAAGACAGAGCTCAGGGCTTGCTGTACCGTCTAGCAAAGTGAGGGGGCCACTTCAGTGGTAGACCTGAAGAGGTGACAACACAGTAATAGAATACAGAGTGGTGTGCCACAGTCTTGCTTAAACTAGCTTGCTTCCTCCAGGGCTTTTTCACACTACATTATTAAAGCACTATAATTCTACTTTAACTGTCAGGACAACATCATTTTATGGAATCCTGGGATTTGCTATTTGATCAGTAGTACTAGAGCTCTTGGCCAAAGAATTCTAAATTCCTTTTCCTAAACTGCAAACCAAAAAGTGTGAAAAGGCACCAAGTGAGCTGGAGCATGTTCTCCCATCACCAGTACTGAAGAAAAATGTAACAATCAACCCACTGGATTTTCATACTATACATGAAATAGAAGGGGAAGCCATTTGACTCTTCACCTCAAGCAGCAAAATGTACTGATCTCGTATTAACATAGTTGCTTTATTTGTCTTATTAAGAAATACAAGAGATTGTCATGGATCCCTCAAGCAAGCAACTAATATCCTAGGCAGAAGCTGAACAGCTCACCAGCCTACTCCAGCTCATCCACAATATCTAGCAGAGTAAGAAATCAAACTTAGTCTTCTTCATAAGGAATATAAAAGTAGTTTTACTCACAAATACTTTTGTATAATCAACACAGGTTCATCTTCTTGAGGTAAGGCAAGAAAAGAAAAAAGTACTACATAGTATCAGGGAAATTGGAGCATCTCACCCTGAGATATGCTCTTATCACATATGCTTCGTAGGAGACAAGCAGAGAGAGAAAGGTGTGAGAACAGATGTGGCCCCAGAAAACAAAGGAAAGCTTATATGATGCAGGAAGAGAGACAGTGTATAAGAAACACAAAATAAACAAACAGAAAGTTACCATAAACATGCCAATCCTAAACTCCTAGACAGTGATATTTAATTTAAGTACCAGTGAGCCCCCCATTGTAGTCCCCCCCCCATGCTACAAGATCCTGAAATGCGCATCACTGATACAGCAACAAAACCCACATGTTGAGCATTGAACTATTTGACACAAATTGTATGTTGAATACAGCTGTCTTTCCTAATCTGGTGCTAGGTGTGTTTGACCACAATTGCCATAATTTCCAGCAAAACACATATGGAGGGCAGTAACATGGGAAAGGCTGATGTAGAGTCATCATGCAGAAGTAGAAACATGATCTCCAGATGGGTGCCAGCAACATTATGAGAAGTAGGCCTAAATACTTTCCTTAGAGGCAATATTTGCAATTGCCTTCAAGCCTTCAAAGGTACCAAAAACTAGAGTTTTGAAAAATTACTTCTTTAGTGTACAACCCCCGTATGTCAGTGTTTGTCCTGGCTAAGGGATTCTAGGGATTGCTGCCCAGAAATAACTTTCTAAAGCTCTAATAATAAAAAGTAGTTTTCTTGCTGGAGTAAAATAAGTGGGATCATTCTACAATGTCTTATGTCATATTTTGGTTAAATATTTTGATTAGTGACCTGGCAGAGGAGAGTAGAAGAGTGTTGATGAAATTTGGTGATGATACCAAGCAGTGAGGTAATATTGGTGCATAGAAGAATCAGGAAATTACGTGGTATGAATTGACTGACCTCATGAGCTGGAGCAACTGAAATGGAATGAAATGCAATAGCACCAAGAATAAGGTCATGCATCTTAGCACAAACAATTAGTGTATTTGTTATTTCCTCAGGTGATCATAATTTGAAAACAATAGCGAAGGAACAAGATTTCAGCCTAATTGTTGAGTATTGAGTGGTTATGAGCTGTCCTTGGGGTGCTGTGACACAAAGAGGATAAGCCCAGGTCATGAGTCTTACTAGGTCAGTCAGGACATTTCTACTGGGAAAAAAATTGCAGTGGAACAGTTGGATAATTTTTGGTTATGGATTTAGTGGTCTACATCTTGTCCCCTTTCTGATGCAATGATGCACACTTCAAAAAATGGCAGCCTAGATCTGTGGCATTTGGGGTCCTACTCAACCTCTGGCATAGTGCCTTGGACCTATGCCTCCAGATATTGCCTTGATGGCTCCACTGATGAAAAAAATATGTACCCCTGTAGAAGTTTATTGTTCAGTATGATTTAGAAGGTTGTGCACACTTTTGAGCTTCAGTTTTCAGGAAAAAATTATACAAAGTGAAAATAGGTGAAAATAATTGTAACAGAAATCCGGTTCTTTATTATCAAGGAAGTTCTTGGATGGAGAAAAATATGTGAAAATTATGTTTCCCTGGTTTGGGGATCAATGTTAAGCCCCCTGTACAAAACAGTAAATGAAGAAAGCTAAATTCATCAGAAGTCACTTCATATTTTGGATTGTTCTTCAAAGCACTTTCATATAAGCCTCTTACATAGAATGGAGCTCAGAAGCAATGCAAATCCATCAGGAAAGGGATGAAGTTGGTAATACTGAGTTATACCTTGATAATCCATATGGTTATCTCAGCTGAAACTGAAACAAAACTTTATTTTCTTTCTGATAGTCAAAAGATGCAAAGCTTGAAGTACAAAAATCTGCAAGGCAAAGAATACTGTGTAATGGGAAATGAATTAACTGAGGTACTGTGGTGCCATGTTAAATAAAAACAAACTGGTAAGGGTGACAGTGTTGGGCACTTGGACTGAAAGTTGAAGGGCGGAAAAGCAGATTATGAAGCTGCAGGAAAGTATCATAAGATCTAAGCCAGTAGTGAGCTACATCTAGGGTGTGAGCCAATTTTCACATACTTTTAGGAGATGCCATGAGCTTTATCCCCATCTCCAAAAACAAAACCAGAAATGATTGGAAGTCCATTTTCATTAAAACTCTTTTGGGGGGAAGAAGACAAGCTGATGTGAGCCATGATCTTTGATGGAAGAAAGCTGTTGGGCATTCCAATAATGTAAATGCTCATCTTATGCTCAAAGTATATATTTGTGTATGTCATCATATACTTTAACTGTCCCAGTTTGTCAAGGACAATCCCAGTTAGTCTTCTTTCTTCCCACTTTTCAGATGTTGTAAAAATGCCCGTTTCTCTTTCTTCTTCTGACATTCCCCCTTTGTTCTCAGCTTACATCAATTGCTGCAGACCCAGTTCAAAGTACAAAAGTAGTTTGCACTCAGTTAATTCAGCAATGGGGAGAGGAGGAATAGGAGTTTCGCCCATCCTAGTAGACTCAGGGAATAGCAAATTCACACAGCCTCTAGTAACTTGTATGTTCTTCCTCATTAACAACATTTGCCATCTTGACCATATTCTGATGTCACTTGGCTGTGTGCTCCAATTTTTATCTGATAAATATTGGAAGGTATGCATTTTACACACACACACACACACACACACAATGCAGAGACATAGCTGTTAGTCTGGAATATCAATATGCAAAGGGATTGTATAGCACCTTAGAGACTGAGTGAAATAAATTGTAGCATAATTTTCTATAGACTATCTAGATTACCACACTGCACTCTTATAGTGCTGCTATTCTGTTTTTACTGCTCTGGCTGCCTCCTGTTGGATTCTGGGACTTACAGCTTAAAGAGTTCTCAGCTAGAGAGCTGTTAGGCCTTACTGAACTACAAACCCCAAAATGCATCAGGAAGCAGCCAGAGCAGTAAAAGAGGCAAGCGACACTTAAGAGTATTGTGCAGTAATGTGGTTAATCTTCTTCTTCAGATGCATGCATCATTGATTAAGGAGTTTATCACATGGGAGGAATTTCTCTCAATTTCGAAAGAAATGAAAGTGGGGCCAGTTTGGAAATGAGTGAATTCGCTAGTTCAGTGAATTTGCATGATTGCCTATTGACACTGCATCGCGTTCAGAATGACTTCCCATTGCCCAAAATTGTGTGTGATAGTTTCTCACACAATAATGTGAAATCCCATGATTGCATTTGGAAGGACTTCCCATTGCCCGAAAATGCATGTGGTAGTTTCTCACGCAATAATGTGAAACCCCATGATTGTGTTTGGACTGCCATTGGATTATGCTTCCAATTTCTGTCATCTGATAAACTCCATAGTCAACGGAAGCTTAATGCTAGAACTAGGTTTGCCTTAGGGTTGCTATAAACTTGAAGGCACAAGAAAAACAACAACAATAACAACAGCAATTCAATAATACATTTCAAGAGGGGATTTGCATGGCTGACCCATTACTTTGCCATGTCATATAGCTACTTAACTAATTTCTACAGAGTGGATTATGTCATAAAGCATACACTGTTGTTGTTATTTTTATTGTCATTTTATGCCTGCAAGTCATTTCCAATTTAGGATGAACCTAAGGTGAACTGATAATGGGATTTTCTTGACAAGGTTTGTTCAGGGGAGGTTTGCCATTGCCATCCCCTGAGGCTGAGAGCATGTGACTTGTCCAAGGTCATTCAGTAGGTTTCATGGCCAAGGTGGAAATTGAACCCTGGTTCCTAAAGTCGTAGCCCAACACTCAAATCACTATGCCATGTTGGCTCTCAAAAAACATACATACCATACATAAATATATTTAATACCCTGTCTTTCTCCTGGCATGAGACCCAGTGGTTTTTCTGTTGCTGTGTGTCTTAAAGACATTTCTGTCAAGAAATGGAGCATGGGACATGCAGTAATTGAAATGAAAAGATGTATGCGAGAAACAAAGGGACAGAAGATTTCCAATTAGAAAGTTTCCAGCATGGCAAGGCACATACACAAAATCACAGGTGCAAATATAATCAAAACAATAAGTCTTGAAAGTCAAGGTCACTAAAGAATGTACATTGAAAACACCTGGAACGTGACTCATGGGCAAGACCACCATAGTCAAGGGTTGGATTTAAGTCTGGGGAGAGAAAAGTCAGCCAATCAATGTGGATATGCACACCCAGTGGGTGGCAACTAACAAGAGGAATAATTGCCAGTCTTGTCCATGATGATGGTGGTGGTGGTTTGTTGTTGTTTTTTTTAACTGGATGAGCTGTGAGGATTTGAAGTGAATGTATAGTGTTACAGAAGCTTAGTCAATGTGTTGCAAAGTTGTTTGTTATTTTATTAGTTGTATGTAACCAGATAGCAGAATAAAAGTAGTTCTATTGTTTAGACTACAAGTTGTGTGGATTCTCGACTGTTTGAAGCAGGAGTGCCAAGCTGTGAAAACAAGGACCAGCGGTTCCTGAGGTGGTGATATCCAGATGAGAGAGAGAGAGTGCAAGAAGAGATTTGTCAGGATCTTCAGCACTTACTCTGCAACTCTGCTACATTTGCAACACAACAACCACTGATCAAAACTGGTCAGCTCTGCTTTACCAAGTTGGTGAGGAGTTACAGCCAGAGGTTATGTGCAACAACTCCCATCATCCCTGACATTTCTAACTTAATGGGGACCCTATCACAGAGTTTTCTTGGCAAAATTGGTTCAGAGTGGGTTTGCCTTTGCCTTCCACTGAGTCTGGAGAAGTGTGACTTGCCCAAGGTCACCCAGTGGTCTCCAGTGTCATAGTCCAATGCTGAAACTGTTACACCATGCTGGCTCTCACGAAGTGGCTTACAATATTTTTATAATTAAAAATTTTAAAAAATTAATCTAAAATTCTACTTTACAAAAGTTAAAAAGCAGTTAAACAAACAATTCCATTAATCATTTTTAATCACATAGTTAAACTATAATTGTTTTTAATCATATAGTTAAAAACAGTTTCAACACATTTAAAATATAATTACAAAGCAGGGCACACCACCTTCAAAACACCTTTCTGTCACATGATTTTAAGCAACAAAGTTCTGTCAAAAGAAAAATGCCTACTTTTTGGTTCAACTGGACTTCCATGGAAGAGAGCTCCACAGCCTTGGAGCAGCCACTGAACAGCCACTCTCTTCATCTCTTGTGTTCTCACCAAACATACATGTAATGGTGGTAGTACCAAGAGAAGGCTCTCCACAAAGATCTCTAATCTCAGGTTAACCCATCCAGACAGGCTGGACTGAAGCCATGTAAGGCTTTACAGGTCATCACCAGCACTTTGAATTCTATCCAGAAATGTACTAGGAGATAGTTAAAACTGTTTCAGCAGGGAAGTTATATGTTCCCAATAACACATAGGAGTTTATCAGATGATGGAATTTGGAAGTATAATCCAATGACAATCCGAATGCAATCATGGGGTTTCACGTTATTGCATATGAGTGTATCTCATGCAATTTTGGGCAATGGGAAGTCATTCTGAAAGCAATCATGGGTTTTACATTATTGCATATTAAAGCATCTCACTCATTTTCGGGCAATGGGAAATCATTCTGAACGCATTCCTAATGCAATTAGAATTCATGTAAATTTGCTAAACTAGCAAATTTACGTGAATTTGAATTGGCTCCATTTGAAATAGAGAGAAATTCCTCCCATCTGATAAACTCCATAGAAGCAAAACAAAAACATTGCTCTCCCTCCATTTGAAAATCTACCCAAGGTTTCACCTGAGTGGAATATCTCTTGTCAGACATTTTGCATTAATTTAACAAACAGGATGAATTCTCTGGAAAATACTAAAACACCCCACATTGGTTGGTCATATAAGAAGTTATTTCCCACAATCAATGCTTTAATGTAGTACATCAATACATGTTATTTCATTTAGCTCCCTTCAGTTGTTTTCCTCTCTTGCAACTTCAACCAAATGGCTGTGCTCACAGACTCTCCTGCGTTCACCTGCCTCCTGCCATCTATGCATTGGGGCTGCAGCTCTGTAATAGGGTGCCTGTGTAATGTCAGATTCCCATATACATTACAACATTATTGTGCAATACTGAATCTCAGTTCCCACTTTTTAAAATGCACCTCTTCTACCAGCTTGCGATGAGCTGATCTTTTAAACGCTAGTTTTAAATGAGAGGGTTGATGGCAAAGACCAAAACTAATTGAATATATTCCCTCTCTGGAGCTTTGACTGAAGAGAATGTATTTCTGGGCAAGCATCTGCATCAAGTTTCTGTGTCACCCTGTCATTATTTCCATCACAGTGCTTATCCTCTACAGGCAGTCTCAGGCCTCTTTCATGAAAGCTGGGCCAAGAGTAGCTCCCTGTATGTCAATGTGTGCAGCAGTCAGATGGATATGTGGTGTCTGTGTTTATTACTTGTTCTGGCTCTTGTACTCCATATCCTCTAGGGAAGAGAAAGGGAAAGGCTCAAGCAGCTGGGTAAGAGACAGCTCTTTGACTGAGAAACAGTGTCCATACCTAACGGGAATTCCTTGATGGTGCTCCACTGCTGTCTTTCCAATAAACAGATTTTCACACAATCACAGAAACACAACATGTAGCACACAGGTGTCTGTGTGCAAACTGCTTCTTTAATTTTTGTAAAGCAGGCTCTCTTTTGCTCACTGAGTTAATAGGCGTATATTTTGACCTGGCTAGGTAAATCTGATCTGTGAAGCTACTGCTTCTGTGACTAATCTTCTTCTCATCTAGTATTTCCAAACAACATACTGCTTATTATGCCAAACCTGACAATAGTTTTATTTTACTTAGGCCTAACCACTTCCAAGACCCTGCTGATCCTCATATGCTACAACTGTCCTTATTTGGCATTTTGGCAGATTAATCCCTTGTCCTCCCACTTTTTCCGCTGCTTCTAAAATATAACAGTTTTGCTCTTCTCCTCCTACTTTACCCCTTTGTCCTCTTCCTACTTCCATGAGTACAAACTGAGTTCAATAACTATATGATTAAAAACAATTATCAAAAACAATTATCAAAAATTGCCTGTACTCAATTAATGGGAGAAGGGGAGAAGAAGAGAAGAGGGAGTTGGGCTGAGGCAAAAGCAAACTGCTGGTCCCTCTCCTAGGACCTTATCAGACGTCGGAAATTGGAAGTATAATCTAATGGCAATCTGAATGCAATCATGGGGTTTCACGTTATTGCACATTAAAGGTTCTCATGCAATTTCAGGCAAAAGGGAAGTCATTCTGAATGCAATCATGGATTTTACTTTATTGCGAATTAAAGCATCTCATGCAATTTTGGGCAATGGGAGGGTAATTTTGGGGTAATGGGAAGTCATTCTGAACGCATTCCGAACACAATGGGAATTCAAGTGAATTCGTTAAACTAGCGAATTCATGTGAATTCAAATTGGCTCCAATTGGCTCCATTCGCAATAAAGAGAAATTCCTCCCTTCTGCTAAGGTCCCTAGTTTATGTGTTCTTGCTCATTAATAACTTTTGCCATCTTGGCCACACTCTGAGGTTGCTTGGGCACATGTGTCTTGGTTTTCACTTGTGAATGTTGGAAGAGATGTGACTAGCACTCAGTACAGTCTTGTTAAGAGTCTAGCTGTGCAGGATTGCAGTCCTATGTTTTGCTAGAGTACCAAAAATAAACCTCACAGTAACTTCAAATGGAGATGATAAGAAGTGCATTAGCAGAGAGATAAGTAGCAACCGGATGTCACTACCATTCCAGTACTTAGACTGCGTAAAGCCATTAGTAAGATTCGTCTAAATGCTACATTAATGACAGTATAATTTGAGAAGAGACTGAAAAAAATATATCTCTGCAAGCAAACACATTGCTGCAAACCTTTCTTTGTACTGCCTAAATAAATGATCTGTTTGAATTTTCAAAACAAACCCATATGAATGGCAACGTCTGGAACCTGAATGCTTTTGGCTCTCTGTTCATTTTCCAACTATAGCTTTTGCGAATGTAAAATACACGCAGTTACTTCTTCTGATACAACTCAGTAAATGTTGCGCCAGCACTGAGAAAAGCAGGCTGTCATAGGAAAGTGTGTGAATACTGCTTTATCACACTAGGGGGCAAACAGGATTTAAACAAGAGTTAAACAGGAAATGTCCTGTGATAAACATAGGGCATTTCCTGTTTAACTCTTGTTTAAATCCTCTTTGCCCCCTAGTGTGATAAAATTTCGATGGAGAATAAGAGATGGGAATACTTTGTCCAGAGTTAATAAAGAAAATTCCATAAAGAAGCAGCCTATGTTGTTTACTCAGTCCAGCTGATACAATGAAAAGAAGGAATGAAAAGAACTACATGAGTACAATGGGACAAAAATAAGGCTACATTTGTAGCTAAGTGTGTGTGTGTGTGTGTGTTCCTCCCTTTCTAACTTGTTGTCTGACTCACTTGCTATGGAATTCTGGGAGTTGGAGTTTGTTGTGGGGTCCAGAGCGGACCCACAACAAACTCCAACTCCCAGAATTCCATAGCCTTGAGCCAGAAAAGTGTTAAAGCGGTGCCAAACCGGGCTATTTCTCCAGTCTGGATGCAGCCTCGGTTGTGCTGAAAAGAAAACCCCTTGCTTCTTGGTCCTGCTCCAAAGGGAGGACCTTCTGGACCTCCTCCTTGGAGAGGAGGAGGCTGCAGCAATGGAGGACGCGTCCTGGAAAAGGAGGACCGCCCTGGCGCCACCCCCCCCCTCCCAATAAAGGCTTGCCTGCCTTGAAGCCTTCCCCCTTCCCGCCTCCCCTTTTTGGCAGCAGCAGCAGCAGCAGGTGCCCTCCCTGTGCAGCTCCTCCTCCTTCGCCCATCATCATTGGTCTCCTGCCTGGAGTTTGAACCCGAGCTTTGGCGGGAGAAGGTGCAGCTGCCAAGGGCCGAAGTCCTTTGACTACTAGAAAAAAAGACCCTCTCTTGCAAGGAGCTTCTGAGAGAGAGAGAGAGAGAGAGAGAGCCCCTCAGGAGTCACCCAGAGCCATGGGCAGCAGCCACTCTTCGCTCGCTGCAGGAGCACTGAGCCTCAGCTTCAGCACCACCAGCAGCAGCTGCAGGTGGGTTCTTCCCAGCACCCTCCCTCCAGGTAAGTAAGTGCCTGGCTGCTCAGGCTAAAGGCTCAGGGCTCAGCTCAAGGGGGATGTGTGGGGCTTTTCAGGGCCAGCAGTCCTGGGATAATTTGGAGGACTTTCCAGGAAAGTTGGAGGGCCTGGCCACAGAAAAGCCCCCCCCCCAACACTCCCAGAAATGTAAATGCAGGCTCCTGAGGGGGGGGGGTCCTCTCATGTCCTCCTCACCACCATCCAGGACAGCAAGGCACTGCCAATGGAGGGCAGTCAGGAAAAGTGGAGGCGGTAAGGTAACTACTACAACAACAGGCTCCAAACGGTCATAGCAATGTAAGTTCATGCTTCTTAGGGTGACCTGGTGTCCACCAACTAGGATAAGGCACTTCAGAATGGAGGGCAGTCAGGAAAAGTGGAGGACATAATAACAACAGCAACAAAAAGCTCAAAACACTAGTAGAAATGTCAGTTCATGCTTCTCAGGGCGGCCCGATATATTCCTCACCACCAACTAGGATAAGGCACTGCAAAATGAAGGGCAGTCAGGGAAACTGGAGGACATACCACCACCGACAAAGGCTCAAAACGCTCACTTTTTTATTGGAAGGTTAAACTGATCCCCGTGCAGGGTCATCCAGGGCATTCGGGACAATTTCGCAATTGCTTTTCAGATGACACCAGACACAAACCGGTCAGATTCCAGACAGAAAGTGAGGTGAATCAGGGAATAAGCATTTTTGTAAAAATACCGTGAAATGTAAATGCATGCTTCTTAGGGTGGCCTCACCACCAAGGAGGACCAGGCACTGCAGAATGGGAGGGCAGTCAGGAAAATTGGAGGATGTAACAACAGCAACAACAACAGCTCAAAACACTTGTAGAAATGTAGGTCCGTGCATTGCATGCATTGTTCTGCGTTCTAGTCTCTGGAGCAGCAGAAAACAAGCTTGCTCCCTACTCCATATGACATCCCTTCAAATATTTAAACATTTTCTCTGCATTCTTTTGAAATTGTGGTGCCCAGAATTGGAAACAATATTCCAGGTGGGGCCTGACCAAAGCAGAATAGAGTGGCGCTATTACTTCCCTTGATCTAGACACTATAGTTCTATTGATGCAGCCTAAAATTGCATTGTCCTTTTTAGCTGCTGCATCACACTGTTGACTCATGTTCAACTTGTGGTCTACTTGGACTCCTAGATCCGTTTCACATGTAGTCTAGTTCAGCCAGGTGTCCCCCATCTTATTTCATTACATTTCATTTTTCTTACATTTCTCCGTGTTGAATTTCATTTTGTTAGCATTGGCCCAGCTTTCTAGTCTATTCAGGTCATTTTGAATTTTGATCCCGTCCTCTGGGGTATTAGCTACTCCTCCTCCTAATTTGGTGTCATCTGCAAATTTGATAACTAGGCCCCCAATACTGTCATCTAAGTCATTAATAAAGATATTGAGTAGCACTGGGCCCAAGACAAAATCCTGTGGGACCCCACTGGTCACTTCTCTCCAGGATGAAAAGGAGCCATTGTTGAGCACCCTTTGAGTTCGGCCTGTCAACCAATTAAAAATCCATGTAACAGTTACCTTGTCTATCCCACATTTTACAAGCTTGTTTGCAAGAATGTCATGGGGAACCTTGTCAAAGGCCTTACTGAAATCAAGATATACTATATCCACAGCGTTCCCTTCATCTACCAGACTGGTAATTTTATCAAAAAAAGAGATCAGATTTGTCTGACATGACTTGTTTCTCTGAAACCCATGCTGACTTTTTATGATTATGGAATTATGTTCTAGATATTCACAAACTCTCTGTTTAATGATCTTTTCCAAAATCTTTCCTGGAATTGATGGACAATAATTATTGGGATCCTCTTTTTTCCCCTTTTTGAAGATGGGGACAACATTTGCCCTCCTCCAGTCTGTCGAGACCTCTCTGGTTCTCCAGGAATTCTCAAAGATTATTGCCAATGGTTCCGATATTACATTTGCCAGTTCTTTTAGTACCCTTGGATGTAGTTCATCTGGTCCTGGAGACTTATATTCATTTAGATTAACCAGGTATTCCTGTACTATCTCTTTGCTTATTCTGTGCTGAAATACTCCTATTCTGTCTTCTGCTCCACTGTCCTCAGGTTGAACACCCTTTACCTTTTCTGAGAAGACTGAAACAAAGAAGGTGTTGAGTAATTCTTCCTTTTCTCTGTCCCCTGTTAGCATTTTGCCATCTTCACCACACAGTGGCCCTACCATTTCCTTCTTCTTCCTTTTGCTGCGGACATACCCATAAAAGCCCTTTTTATTGTTCTTAACCTCTCTAGGAAGCCTGACTTCATTCTGTGCTTTAGCTTTTCTGACTTTATCCCTACAGGTTCTTGCTATTTGTTTGAATTCCTCTTTGGTGATTATCCCATTTTTCCATTTCTTATACATGTTCCATTTAAAACTTAGCTCAGTTGAAAGTTCCTTAGTCATCCATCTTGGTTTCTTGAGACATCTCCCATTTTTCTTCCTCATTGGAACTGTTTGAAATTGTCCTTTTAGTATCTCCCTTTTGAGGAACTTCCATCCATCTTTAACTCCCTTCTCTTTTAGTATTTCTGACCATGGGATCACCCCCAGTATTTCTCTAAGTTTTCTAAAATCAGCTTTCCTAAAATCTAAAATGTGTGTCTGACTTTGCCTGTCCTCTCCTTTCCATTGTACAGTGGTCCCCTGCCTTCTGAATCCCCCGGGTTGCGAAAACCCCGGGATCCGAAAGGCGGTGGACCGGCTTAGTATCCCCCGGGATACAAAATATCCCCCAGGATACGAAACGAAAAAAGCCGCGTGGCCCCTTTAAGTGGCCGCGCGGTCCGTTGATTTTAGCTGTCCCCCTGGAAACGAAAGCTTCCGGGTTATGAAAAGTAATCCGGAACGGATTACCTTCGTAACCCGGGGGACCACTGTATAACAAACTTCAGGAGAAAAGTTTAGCGAACTTATGTGAATTCCAATTGCGTTTGGAATGCGTTCAGAATGACTTCCCTTTACCCAAAAATGACCCCCTTTGCCTGAAATTGCATGAGTTGCTTTAATTCGCAATAACATAAAACCCATGATTGTGTTTGGAATGACTTCCCTTTTGCCCAAAATTGCGTGAGATACTTTAATTCACAATAACGTGAAACCCCATGATTGCGTTCAGATTGCCATTAGATTATACTTCCAATTTCCAACATCTGATAAGGTCCCTAGCTGTGTTTGTTAGTCTGGAAAATCAGCATGCAAAGGGTAAAAGTTTGGGGTGTGTGTGTATGGAACTGCTTCTTCCCCTTTCCTGCCCTTGTCAGCCTTACTCCACCAAATGGTAGAACCATTTGTGACAGTTCTGCTCAAAATGCCATTATGTCCAAGATAAGCATAGAGTGCACTTACACTTTAGAAATAACACGGAAGACTCTTTCATACGAGGCTAAATTGGAAGTATAATTTAAGGTCAATTCGAATGCAATCATGGGTTTTACGTTATTGCGAATTAACTCTTCGCATGCAAATTCGGACAAGAGGGAAGCCAATTCGAATGCAATCATGGGTTTTACGTTATTACGAATTAAAGCTTCGCATGCAAATTCGGGCAGGAGGGGGTTATTTTAGGGTAATGGGAAGTAATTCCGAACAGAGCAGGGGTTCTTCCGAACGGAGCAGGGGTTCATGTAAATTCGCTAAACAAGCGAATTTACATGAATCCGCATTGGCTCCATTTGAAGTTGGGAGAAATTCCTCCCGTTTGAAAGAGTCCAGTGTGACAAGTACTTTGAGGGCTGTAGCTCTATCCTGTGGAATCCTGGGATTTGTAGCTTTACATGGCCTTTAGGCTCCACTGCCAAAGTGTGTTGGGGCCTCACAAAACTACAAATCCCAGGATTCTGCAGGATGGAGTCATGGCAGTTTGAGTTGTGTCATATGGCAATATTTCTATAGTGCAGATGCACGTAAACATAGCCTGATTATTCAAAGCAGCAATAATTGGTGTAATAGAACAAAGCTAGGTTGATTGTGTTCATTCACACTTCTGGAGGGTCATTCCCAACATACTGAATAACCACAGTCTCTTTATGATACAACAGGAGAATGGAAATGGCTGAAAGGTCTATTCAGCAGAAACCTTAGCTTCTAGAAAGGCCTCAGGCTATGGACATAACTGTGCAGAATTGAAAACCTGTGAACCAAAAGAGAGAGTCACAGATTTCTTATATGGTGTCAGAACTTGTTGGTGGAGAGAGCCTTTATTGCAGCGTGGGGATCATCATGGGCTGCAGCTCTTAACATTCCTCACTATTGGTTATGCTGGCTAGGGCTGCTGGTAGTTGCAGTCCAACAACAAATTTCTGCTTCTTTACAAGGTGCCAAACATTTTATTGGTATCTGCTGCATTACATTAAGACTCTGTTCTCCCATATATAGTATGTCTGGGCTTTAAGATTTGCAGGATCTGATGCAGATATGTAGTGCAGAGAGCAACTTCTTGGTGGCTGCTCACAGGTTATGAAACTCCCTTCCAAAGGGGGTTAGGATATACCATTCCCTATTGCCCTTCCACTGAAATTATTATTACATCACACAGTTTTTGTTTTTATGTGCCTTCTAATCACCTCATACTTATGGTGACAATATCCTAAGGGTTTCCTAGCAAGATTTGTTCAGATGAAGTTTGTCATGGCCTTCCTTTGAGTGTGAGAGAGCGTGACTTGCCTAAAGTCATCCAATGTGTTGGGGATTCAATTCCCACTCCACAACTCAAATCACTACACCATGATGACCCAGCTTATTTCTTATTAGTGTTTAAATTGGTATATTATTACAATTAATGCATATTTTGGTATGTATGATTTATTGTGTTTTAATTGGTAATTTTGAAATTATGTTGGAAGCTGCCTTGCAAACCTTGAGAGAAAGGCACAGTATAAACCAACAAAACAGGAAATAAAAGATCTTCAGGTATAAGGCTAGATACAGTACAATTATTTTAATTAATAAATATATATTACCTTGTTAATCCTCTAATACTGTACTCCTAAAGCATACCAGGAAGTATAGTCTGATCTTTTCACAGACTTGGAGTCCACATCCCTTGCACATTTGTGGGCAGCAAACGGAGGGGGACAAAATAGGGCACATGCCCACATGTGCGCATCGCCATTCAAGCCAATGGGACTTGAATATTGGCAATTTTCTATTTTTGGCGGGGGGAGGGGGAATCAGGAACAGACCCCCTCATGAAAATAGAGGGGTGACTGTATAGCTACATCACAGAACCATTCTTGATTAACACTGTATGAACTGTAACTAATTCCTTGTTGCCTTCACAGATCCACCAGCCCTTTGATTTTTTGGCATTCACACAACTGGTTTCCCATATGTATGCACTGAATGAAAAAGAGTTCTCATATTATGATGCAAGTATCTCACTTACAAATTGTATGATTCATTAGTGGACAGTTCAGTTCTAGCTTCAGGAACTGAGGAATAAGTGATAGGATCTTTTTATTATTTATTTATTTGTTATGTAAAAAAAACAACTTAGAAATTACAATTTCAAAGCAGTGTACAAGAATGTTAAATCATATGATACAACATAAGACAAAATTAAAGTAGATTTGATGTTTCTCCCTGAAATAGGTGGTGCATTGAACTGCATGGGGAAGACTTACAAGAACAAGCAAGTTTTCAATGTGTGTAAAAAACAAAAGTTGTTAAAGCATGTTGAACATGGCGTGGAAGAGTATTCCACATAGTGGACACCAGTACACTTATTGCTGTGCTCCAACCAACTCTTAGGAGTTTATCACATGGGAGGAATTTCTCCCAATTTCGAATTGAGCCAATTCAAATTCACATAAATTTGCTAGTGTAGCGAATTTACGTAAAATCTAATTGCATTCAGAATGTGTTCAGAATGACTTCCCATTTCCCAAAAATGACCCCCATTGCCTGAAATTGCGCAAGATACTCTAATACGTAATTATGTGAAACCCCATGATTGCGTTTGGAATGACTACCCATTGCCCGAAATTGCATGAGATACACTCATATGCAATTATGTAAAACCCCATGATTGCATTCGGATTGCCATTGCATTATAACCCCAAATTCCATCATATGATAAACTCCTTAGCAGTGTCTTCTAAAACAGGCATCTGGTAACCTTAAATACTGACTGCTGGTGCAACATGTTCTGTGTGGTGGGGCTTCTCCCAAACATGCACACTATGGTGCCAAACACACTGCAGAAATAATCCAGTTTAAGACCTCTTTAACTGCCCTGGCTCAGTGCTAGGAAATTCTGGGAACTATAGTTTTGTGAGACATTTAGCCTTCTCTGTTAGTGAGCTCTGGTGCTAAAATAATCTATCATGTCTTCTGGACTAAAGAGGTGAATGGAATACAACATGTGTATGTGACATAGGACCTTATCAGACAGGAGGAATTTCTCTTTATTGTGAATGGAGCCAATTCGAATTCACGTGCATTGGCTAGTTTAGCAAATTCACGTGAATTCCTATTGTGTTCAGAATGCGTTCAGAATGACTTCCCATTAACCAAAAATGACCCCCCCCATTGCCCGAAATTGCGTGAGATGCTTTAATTCACAATAATGTGAAACCCCATGATTGCATTCAGATTGCCAATTTACAATAAGTAAATATCTGATAAGTCTTCCTGGAGTGGTGTTTCAAAATCTACTGTAGTGAAAAGACCCCAGAAACAGCAAACCCCGGAGACAGAGATAGCCAGTCAATGAGCACCAGGTGACCGGCCAATTAGAAGCTGGCTGGGCGGGGTTGGAGTTTTTGCTGAGGAGAGGGACGCCACCGAGTGGGGTGTGCTCTCTAGGTTCCTGATTGGGACAGGTGTAGGTTAGGTTTTAGGGCAGACAGGGTCTATGTAGAGTCCAGGAGAGGGACTGATTAGGCTTTAGGTTGTAAGCCAGTTGATTTAAGCTGAGAGTATTTGGCAGATTGCCTGAGGGCTGAAGTATTGTGTCTATGTAACTGTGGTAACGTAACTAAGAAGAAAGAAATGCAAAAGCCTTGAAAGTAGTTTACGGATTACTTTGATGTTTGTTAATAAACTTTGATGTTTGTTAATAAATGGCAAAGCCCTTCTGAAGAAAATTGCCATGAAAACAATGTGATTGGTATTATTTTATTACAACTTGGCCTCTGTGAAATATTGTGGCACGTTACTAGAGATAACAAAGCCTCAGAAAAGATAGGCAGTGGTGGAGAAGATCTCCACAGAAGAAAAATACAATTGGTGGCAGCAAAGGTGAAGACAGGCATTCTGTGTGGGTGGACTGAGAGAGTCTGAGTGAGTGTCCACGCCACCACATCTACTTCTCCCTAAATTTGACCCCTCATAACTGGGAGCTCGAGATAGAGGCCTTCACTCCAACCATCTCATTATTGCTTTGGTCTTAAAACATGACATGAGGAGAACATAAGGTTGCTGTTCTGTTAGTGGCACTAGTTGAATATTACCTACTTTCTGGATGCAAATGGAAGAGTGAGCTTGTGGACCTCTTTTAAAAATTCCTGCTGCTAATATAGACTGGAAAGGGACTTCACCTACACATTCCCTCCCTGCTCTCCTCGATATACAAAACCAGTTCTACACAAAGCAATATTTACTAGTGAATTTTGTTGTTGTTGTTCTGTGCCTTCATGTCCAATTATTGCAACCCTGGTGATCCTATTATGGTGTTTTTTTGCTTTTCCCGAGGCTTAAAAACATGACTTCCCCAAGGCCACCAAGTGGATTTCCATGGCTGGGTGGGGAATTCAGCCTTGATCTCCAGAGTCATAGTCCAATGCTCAAACCACTATCCCGCACTGGGGGGGAGGGGGGGAGGGGAGGGTTTGAGCTTTGGGTTTTTTTTGGAGGGGAGATTTGAAGTGCCAAAAATCTCTTGAGTGTGATATACTTGAGTGTGATATACTAGTGTTAACTCTTCCATTTTTCTACTTTTGTGCGCATGAACACATTTTTAATGCTTATTTTTAGTGCAAACTTCTTGGTTTTTCCTTTTTCTATTTTTTGTATACTTTGATTTTCTTCTCATACAATTTTACTCATAAATTGTAAGCCTGTTAGACAAGCGTTAGAAAGAAAAGCAAGATATAAAATGTAAAAATAAACAAATGATGCAAAAATAAGTAATAAGCCTGATGCCAAATGTCCCTGATGATGACAACTGGGTTAATCCTACTGCAAGTGTAACATCCAACTTTTTAAGGTGAGGCTAAAGTGGCTGTGGCACAGATTCAGGAAAATTAGAAAAATGGTGAAATCCATAGAGCTGATTTTCAAGTAAACATGTTTACGTTTGCAGTGCAAGAGTATTTTGATTGTATGTATTCATGCCAATGCTGTTGTAACCTTAGGGTTCCACTGTTGCTATGTTGTTGTTTTTTAAAATCATTACCAACATGTAATTTTAAATCTGTGTATTAGCTATGGTGTCCACTCCATTTTACCATTAAAATGTTAAACGTTGCAGGGCAGGGACTTACAACCTATGTAGAGGTGAACTACTCTTTCTGGAAGCTTCCTGGCAGTTCATTTTATCTCCCTAGACATCCCCCCATGTCTATCTGAGACTAGTTAAACACTTCCAGGATATCACTCAAGCCAGTGCACTACCACTCTGGGTCCCATAAAGATGGGAATAAATACATAAATAAATACATCTTACCTCCTGCTCTCCTGTCCACTCCTCTCAGGCTACAGTGCCATTCTGGAAGGTGCCCTATTGATGAATGTATGTTTCTTGGGTCCATATTAGCTCAATGGAAAAGAGTATTTGCAAGGGGGGCCAGGATACATAGCTTTGAGTCTCAGCTCACCGGTGATGCATGGTCAGCCTGCCCCAGGCAAAAGTCCATTTTTGACAGGTTCATATGGCAACAACACTTTTAGATGGAAAAGAGAAAACGCTGCAAGGCTGGAAGAGCTCTGTTTCCCTCTTTCAGAAAACATCAGAACTGCCCAAGCAGGCCAGACTTTGTATCTCTCTCTCTCTTTTTTAATAATGAAACTCCCCCCTCCATGTTTTATCTCATGAAGTTCCACCTGCTGCCTATGCAGCCCGAGTTCCAGGTGTCTTAATTTTTTAATATAATAGAATATAACATAAAAACTGTTTCTGTGGACATCTTAAGAAATACTTAAGCAATGGTACTTTGGCTGAATATTCTTTCTTTTCTTGAAAGTTCTTACAGGCACTTTTTAGGTACTCCTTTTGGATGTTACCACATAGCAGAATTAAAGCTGTTTGATACCACTTAACTGCCTTGACTCTGTTCTACAGAATCCTGGATTTGTAGTTTGGTGAGGCACAAGAGCTCTCCGACAGCCCAGGCTGAATACCTCAGCAAACTTCAAATCCCAAGATTCTGTAGGAGCCATGGCAGTTCAAGTGGTGTCAAACTGCTTTAATTTTGCTGTGTGTCTACACTCTTCATTAGGATTGCTTTCTCAACCTTGAATTCCTTATATCTTTCTTTGATTTGTTCAACCTTTCCTAAACTTCTCTAACTGCCTTTATTGGAAACCTTGGCCTTTCAGCCTTCTGTGACCACACACACAATCTTTCTTACGGTGAATAAGAAATTTAAGAAAAGGTGTTCTAGTTTTTACTCCACTAATACTATTTCTAAAAACTATGTAGCAGATAGACTTTTAGGTAAGACTATTACAGAACCTCACACCATTGCAATTGCTGGTCTGTTTCCTTTTCTCAGTTTTTATGGGAAGCAGTCCTTTATGTCTGCTTGGCATTACAGAGCACTAGCTGCTTTATTTTATTGATTATTTCTTCTGATTTCATTGAGTTTTTGCCTGCTCATCATAAATTGGCAAAACCAAAGAGGTCCCTTATAGTCCAGGCGTTTCTTACAGTTCAGGACCTTGTAGCTCTATTTTTTTAACAATAAACAAACAAACAAACAAACAAACAAAAAATACACTGAAATAGTAAATTCAGTTTTAATTATTTTCTGAATATACTAGACTTTTAATCAAACAAATAAGTTTTTGCCAAACTCAGTTATATATTTATATATATTTCATGTACATAAAGTGACTTTAGTCTGTAAAGGGTGGTAATATTGTGTATTTTTGGGAATTTTTTCCCATCCCCCTCTCCCCCCCATCAAAATTTCCAGAATTTTTATATTATTACCCTCTTCCATTTCTCATCTGCCCTTGCTGGCTGGTTACCTCTAATTCTGAGCTGGTGTGCCAAAAGGAAACATGGTGTCTCTTGGACTGGATTATACATTAGGAGAAACAGGTTTATGGAATGATTAAACATCTGAGACTATGTTGAACTAACACCATAACATAATTTGGTTTTGTGTATTTTTGCCTTCTAGGCATAATCAACCTGCCTTTCTGCATGGCTTAAGTTTATTTACCAGTTGTTGTTGGTCTTGTTGTTGTGTGACTTCAGGTAGTTTCTGACTTATAGCAACCCTAAGGCAAACCAATCACATTGTTTTCATGGCAATTTTCTTCAGAAGGGCTTTGCCATTGCCATCTTCTAGGGCGACAGAGTGTGACTTGACCAAGGTCACCAAATGGGTTTACATGGCCTCATCTCCAGATCCAGCACTACACCTTGCTGGCAATACCGTTCCAGTGGCATTTTTCTGGACATGTGTGCTGCCTTCAGTCACTGACTTTTAAAAGGTTTTCCACTTTAAGCCAGTAGGGGGCAGCACTCTACCACATTCAGCTGTTGTTTCTTCTTTCTTTCACTGCAACACATCCTTTCTTTGCTTTTTCATTTGCATCCCCAAATGCTGCTTTGTCCCAATGTGAGAAGCTAATACTGTAACAGCTGCATTTCAGTTGCTATTACTCAATAAAAATGTTGGCTTTTCAATCTCCATACCAATTTTCCTCTCTCCCCTTCAGTTAGCAGTGGTAGGCATCTACCACTAGAGGGTAGCCTGCAATCATGACTCTAATTGCCTTGCCTTGCCACTAGACTGAAGGATGATTCAAAGCTAATCTAGCTGTACTGATCAGTCTTCAAATAGTTCCTACCCACAGAATGAAGAGAATGCAAACTAAACTACAAAATACTTTTCCTGTACTAATTCAGTGCAGATTGTACAGGTCTATGCATTGTCACATAACAATACTGAGTGATGTTGCACAGCCAGCTTTCACAATTTTAAACCTTTTGGTAAGCAGGTTTATAAATGTAAATGAATAAACCTTGTGCTTACCCAGGAGTAAGGGCCCCTCAGAATTCTATGTGCTTTCTCTTAAGTAAGTGTGCACAGGATTGCAGCCTTGTAAGAGGAATCACTGCAGCTAGAGCTATGCAATACTTGTGTAAAGTAAAAGCAGGCCCAATGGCACATAGGTACAGAAAGAAGTGCTTATGAGGCCATGTGTATTAACATGTGGATGTGTGCAGAGTATCCCTGCCAACATGGGTTCCATCCACCAGTCATGATGCTGTGTGCTGCTGGCACTTCCTATCAGTCATGCATAGTAGGCACCAGTCAATCTTTGGCAATGGCTGAATGTCATCGCCCAGCTTCCCTCTCTCCAACAACAGTCATACAGGGATCACAATATGGTACAGAGTTCTAGCTACAAATCCCAGGGCTTTCGGCAGACAACTCACTTCACTATCATGCAATTCAGTGAAGATTTTCAGACGTTGCGATAATCACATCATTCTCCTGCAAATAAAGAGGAATTCTAGCACCACTTTTCATTCATGGAAAAATCCCATGAATAAAAAGTGTTAGAATTCCTCTTTATTTGCTGGATAATGGCACAACTATTGCGATGTCATGTGACGTCGTATGAAAATGATGGTAGCATCCTGCTATGCTCCCGTCACTTTTTTCTGTGTGAAAATCTCCAAGGATTCAAACATTGCCTAATAGGACACACAAAGACAGCCTGCAAAAAACCAAGTTGCCTAGCAAGGAAAGGGCTGGCATTCCAGTCACATCAGCCAGCTAGTTTCTCCCTAAAGGGTATGAATGGGACCCCTTTGGGCCTCCATGAGGAGGGGCCGGGTCCTACTGTGCAACAAATGCTCCCACATGTTTACTGAGCAGACTACCCCCTTGTGTCACTGCCTAGTGAAGTGAATTTTTGCAATGTAGAAGGAGGGCCACTTATCAGAAAAGAGCAAGACTCAAAAGATGTCCATTGGGAAACAGTACTAGGGCCTTCCTAATAGCTTAATGAAAGAGAGAGAAGGAGGAAGCGAGTGAGCAAACATCTAATGTTATGAAAAGGAAGACATGGATCTGAGACCTATAATGTAACCTGTGTTGCTGCAACTTGTGGAGTATCAGAAAGCTGAAAAATGACTACTTGGGCTTCTCATATTATTAGGCGGGGCTGGGAGATGGTGTAGCCAAGAAAGTACAAGTGTTTTGAATATATCATGGCAAGAGGCGGGAAGTTTGGATGGCCCATTTGGATGTAATGGATGTCCTGTCCCAACCATTACAGTGAATGCTCACAGTGTTAAGATTCTGAGAAAAGATGAGTTACTAGAATGCTTTTCCTACTCTGTTTTGAATTTTGTCATGTATCACTGGTATAAGGATTCTTCTGGTGGGAGCCTCTCATTAATGCAAGAAGGTATTTTTCATCAGCATAATGCTGTGTTTGGATGCACATGGACTTAGAGGTGATCCTTTACACAGTTTAGAACAAGCTATTTTTTAAAAACTACAAGTCCATGGCTATGCTGAGTAGGGATTCTGGGAGTTGTAGTCCAAAAAAAGTAAAATTTCTAAGCTTTAAATTCCTATCCCATTCATTGGTTGTAACACAAGGTTGGGATAGTAGTGTTAGTTACTTACTTGTACTTTTTATTGTTGGTTTTTATGTTATTATTTTGGAGATGCTATGGTAATTGTTCAGAAAAGTTCATTCTATGATAAATCTGTTACATTTTTAAGAGGCTAAAAACTCTGTTTTTGTGATAAAAGACTAACATGGGTACCCCTTTGGAAATTGTTCCACTGGGAAAGAGTCACTTTTGTACTGCTGGCAGATTACACTTATTGTTCATAAAGCTGGGAGGAACTCATACAAGAGGGCAAGAATTCTAGTTGTGATGGGACCTCCAGGTCAAATTAGGCCTGAAAATGGGGCCCTTTAAGAAGCCTTTTCAAATAGTTCAGAGAATGGTCCTTAAGGCTTACAGTACAGTTTCATTGCTAAGGTGAAGAAGGAGTGTAGCCCTGAACATTATCTTTGATGGGAAATGGCTTGGCAACCAAATATGAACTCTACAAAGATGACTTCTTTGAAGGAAAGAATAACTGAAAGTTTAATAAATATTTTTCTGAAATTTGTTGCAAGTTTATCAAATAATGTTCTGAGATTCTAATGTAATGGCTTGGTGGCATTGATTTAAAAGCAGAGAAATTTAAGTTTAAACTCTGCTTGGTCTAGATATTCACTCAGTAGTCTTTGGCCAAGTAACAATCTCCTATCTCCTAGTTCTGATGACAGGTGTAACACTGAATTGTCCCTGTGAGGAGGAAGAATGGAGTACCAATGTAATGAGTAGGCAAACAAGTCAAACTCAGCAGGAAGAGAGAATAGTGAATTGTGGGTGAAAATTGGGTATGGCTGTAGAACAAGAAAAGGTTACTACACAGCTGCTAAGAGGTGGTTATAAGACACAAGTTATAAGTTACTGTGCTTCTGTAAAGCCTCAAGAAATTGAGGATATCAAGGATTAACAACCAAGAGGAAATTGTCCTGCTACAACAGCATGTTTGATTTATGGGGGAAAGATAACACAAAAGATAGGGAAAGATAGGATTAGCCAGAGCATTGAATTTTGCATGGCAGGCTTCCCACTTCCAGATCAGGCCAGGAGAACATAATTCCTACTTTTCTGATGAGACTCTTCAGGCCTTTTATCATGGTATCTGTTCAGTCAGGTGTGTGGGAGTGAATGGCAGAACTGGTTTGTACTACTTCTGGAGGCAAGAAATGCTGTTTCTAAGGCTGCTTATGTCTGTTTTCTCTGCCTAAGTAGCAGGAAGGCTGCTGTTTGACTTGTGGCATGTGGTGGAGTGGGAGTGATTTCTTTTTTGCCAGCACGTTGGCTGGCTGTCGGAATGTGTTCCCTTCAGGAAGAGAAATTGAGTGTGGCAGGTCTTACTTTGATAGGAGTCAGAGTGTTCTCTTCAGATTCCTGAGTAGAATGTGTAGGAGGGTACTGAGGTTGTTGTGAGTCTTTGTAATAGTTATTCATCTTTTCAAAACTTGAGTCTTGCCTGGGGTGAATAGGAAGATGCAGAAGCAGAAGCGACACTCTCATATACAACGTAACCTCAGGGGTTTTTCAAAAATATCTTTTTGGTTTTAAATCATCTCTCTAAGCGACTAGAGGAATCCAGCACCTCACTTGCCTTTGTCGGTGGATGTAAACACAGCTCACTCTAACTATGAAAAGCCCACCTGCTTCTGAGTGGTGCTTACAGAACTGAGAAGAAAGCACAAGTAGGAATTCCAGATAATGACACAAAGGGTTTTGGTGTTACTATGTCTGAAGTTGGTGTGGAACAAGAAGAATTCAGCTCAAGAGACCAGAAACTCAAGACTTGGAAATACATCTCAGTTTTCTTTTCCCCATCTTTGTGTGTGTGTGTGTGTGCTGTCAAGTCACCTGTCAACTTATGGCAACAATATGTGTTTCATAGAGTTTTCTTAGACAAGAAATGCTCAGAGGTGGTTTTATAAGATGGCAGAGGCAATGTTATTAACCCATTGTGATCTTTCATATTGTTTGCAGCACAATGATCATCTGCTCATACATACATACATACAGAGAGAGAGAGATGAGAACACCAAAATTCCTTTTTATTTTACAAATGATTTCTTACTCATTCTTCTGGAGGTAATTCTCATATGCCACAGAAGCAAATTTACAGAGAATACAGGTCTGTCAAAAGTTGTTAGCTATGTTAGCTAATTTGGTGTTCTTGGTGAAAAAAACAATTTTGTATTTCCGGAGCAAAATGTACTGTATTTGGTATGATTTTATTATTGCCCCTCCTGATTTCCTCCCCTTTTACTTTAAAATGAGAATAGGAGTTTTGATTAGAGCTGTGGAATTGGGAGTCTTAATCCTTTCCCTTGTTTATTTTAAATATATATCCAAACTTTACACCAAGAACAATGTGTCCTCCATGGACAGTTATGTTTTCAGTGGAGAAAAACATATTCCTTACTGCATGGTATAGGAGAAACATGGGGAAAAGAGATAATCTCTCCCTTCTTCTAGTGTCACTGCACTGATAAAACATTCTGCATGGCTTCTTTAAAATGCTTAAAATAACAACAACAAATTGTTGTGGTTAACTACCCTCATGCTGACTTTGACTTATGATGATCCTATGAGAGAGACCTCCAAGTTACTCTGTCATCAACAGCCCTACTCAGGTCTTGCAGACTTGGGCAGTGGCTTGTTCATTAAGTCCATCTATCTGGAATATGGTCTTCCTCTTTTCCTACTGCCTTCTACCTTACCAAGCATTGTTGTTCTTCTAGTGAGTCATGTGTTCTCATGATATGGCCAAGGTACAAATTCTCCAAGTGAGCAAGTGATGTACAAAATGTCCACACCCCAGTATTGTGGTCTCACATGCTGCACAGAAGTCTCTAGGGTATCATGAACACTTGCTTTAGCTCCAAGTGCAGATTGGCAGTGCCACTGAAATGGAAGGAGACTCTTAAAGCAATGTAACACAGTAACTGTTTACAATGTTTATGTGGAGTATGGTTTTTGTTTTGTTTTGTTTTGAGAAAGAGCTAAACTAGGGGAGGCAGTTATAAAGTACAGGAAAAGAATACACAGTGACTTTGGGTTTACTTCAGATGATATTAAACAAAAGATCCAGTAGTTTGGCTCTAGGAATAAACAGAAGTTTTCTTTTACATTCCTGGCTTTTTGAATGAATTTGGGGTGGTTGAAGACTCTTTGATTCTTAGTGAAATTTGTCTTGAGTTGGCCTATGGAGGCTGAAAACAGGGCTGAGATTTGTTGAAAGGGAACCTGTAGGCTACAATTGAATGCTGTTGTGTTTGGGAGAGAGTAAACTGTGTAGGTATTTACAGCATCTACTTGGTTCTCTCACACTTTCACAAACTGCTATTCCAGCCCAAATTGTTAACAATTATAACAATTGGGGTGGTGGGGGTGGATCATTTTGAAACTGGTGCCATGTTCAGAATTTAATTTATTCAATTCCCCTTTCATGGATATGTTAGCTTTATAAACTCTGTAGGAATCTTCACAGTTTCTCAAATGTAAGCTACTTTCTTCTGCTTGCCTTATTTTAAATTTGAAATAAATATATCTAACTTTAGAGACTGCAGATTAGCTTATGCATTGTGATATTCATATTGCTGAACATAGTGCCTCTGTCTAGTGCAGCATGTGGGAACAGGAAATTGTGGGAGGATGACATTGCTAAGGAAACCGTGCTAGCTTTAAGTGACAGGACAGCAGCTAAATATGTTGATGCGATGTATTATTTTTTTCCTGTGGCTCTAAGTAATTAGTTCCAGGGATAGAACAACTGGAATACACTGAAAGGGAACGATAGCCATTTTAACAGACCTTAGCTGTTCTAAAAGTGCTAATCTAAATCAGTGCAGAATTCCAGAATGGTAGGAAGAGGTAGGATTCATCCCTGACCTAACCCTGAAGTGTTCATTGGGAATTATTAAATTGCTTCGATCAGTCATATTCCCAAAGGTCTTTTTGGCTCCTAGTCCCATGACATAATTCTGCCTCCTATTCTTGAGGTTTGCTGTTTCCACGCTAGCAGGCTTGATAGTGTTTTCCTTGTAGGCAGTGGCTATCAGAATCCCCTCCCCCTCCCATAAAGCAGGAAGGAAACTCCAGTGGCATTTCCATGTCCTCTTGGGAAAGATAAATGTTCTAAGTGTTCTAATGTTCTCAGTCTTAAGAGGATCTGAGACAGTGATTTTTATACTGGCTAATTATGACCATATGAAGAACAAATTTGAGTGGGGGGTTGGAATCATATCCTTGACATACAGAATTGTTGCCTCCCCCTCGCCATTCAGGCCTTTCTGAAAACTGTGAACACATGATGTGCACATTCCATATTTGGCTCCTTTTCAGATGTATGAAGGCCAAACAGTAGATGGCACAGTGATGAACTCTTCCAAACTTTTTAATGTTATATTTTAAAGCTTGAATGTGGGCTCTGACAGGATTTGACTGGAGGAGTGGATTTCAAAAGAGAGTTTTTGTTAAGCAGCTGACTCTCACCACCGTTTCATCTAGTATCAATTTGAAACCAAATGAGATCAGGAAAAAGGCACGGAGGACAAGCTGGACATCTTCCTGATTCAGGTCTGCTGTTCCAGTCAAATTTGGACCTGGCTCCCATGCCTTTTACACTCAAATGTCAAGGAATCCAATTAGAAATCTTCTGTGTCACACTTAGTTTGGACCCACACTGTGATGTTTATTAGAACTACTTATGACCCTCAGAGCCAATCAAGATATGACACCTTGTATCATTCATCCTGGCATATAAGATATGGGGAGAAAAGTCTGCATGGGACTTCCCACAGGCAGCTCAGAACTATGTTGTAGCAAGAGAAGGGTTCCCCATGCTATATTTCTGCTAAATATCTATGCCTTATACCAATATTAAAATAACCAGATGCTGTGTAAGAATGCATTCAGTGTTGTCTCATCAGTGTCAGCCACCATCTTATGGGTTTGCTTAAAGCCAACCTAAGTAAGATTAAAAAGAAGAAAGAAATCTCATGGTATGTTTAAAACTAACAAAATTTATTGCAGCTTCAACTTTTGAAGATTCCTGTCCTCTTCTTCACATACATCTACTGGAGTCCTTGTAAATTTTGTGCTGAAATAAATTAGTTTTCAAGATGCCATAAATCTCCTTTCTTCATTTTATTCTGTTTAGAAATAAGAACTCTTATATGAGCCTTCTTCAAGATAGTGGGCCCTGAAATGTGTTGGGGTACAGTTCTGATGGAGAGTGTGATAGGAGTTGTAGTTTAACATCTTGAGAATCACCAGCTTGGGGTACGGTTGTGTAGAAGATTACACTTTGGCAGGCGCAGCTTATATGGAGAGGAGAAAGTCAATTGCTGAAATTCCCTCTTCCTACACAACTAGACTTTATGAAGCCCTAGTGTTACTCTCAATTCTGTTTTCTTTCCTTACTATCTTCAACAGTTTCTCAACAATTTCTTTGATTGGAGAGTCCTTTAATTGTGTTTTTCCTTCCACATTTAAAATTATTTGTACTTTATCTTTTTTGTGTTCTCTCCACTTTCCCTTTTCCTACTACTGTCCTTTCTCTTCCCATTCTCTTCCCTTTTCTTATTTTCCTTATTACAAGAAATTGAGGCCTTGTACTGCAAACAGTTCATGGCTTTATTTTTGGATGGGGAAGTTCTTTATTATCATTGCCCAAATCTATTCAAAAACTGCTGAAAGGAATGTAGCCTCTGTTTGTATGATGATGCTCTCATACTTTAAATACATAAACACAGAGAAAGAGGGAGGGTGGGTTGGGCTTATTTTGGGAAAAACTGCCACAGAGCACTTCTAATTCCTTTCCCTCCTCCCCAATTGTACCCACCTCCTGTTATTTGCTTTGAAATAATTAGTTTGGTTATGACTGAAGAAGGAAATGAGTAAGTTGTAAGTTGGTTGTTGTAGTTGTTAACTGCCCTCGACTTGACTTTAACTTATGGCAACCTGTGGATGAGACTCCTCCAAGATTCTTTGTCTTTGACTGCCCTGCTAAGGTCCTGTAGGCTCAGGCCCATGGTCTTCTTGAGGAAGTCTAACCATCTGGAATGTGGTCTCCCTCTCTTTCTACTGCCCTCTACCTTTCCCAGCATCATTGTCTTTTCTAATGATTCATGTCTTCTCATGATGTAGCCAAAGTATGACAGTCTGAATTTTGTCATCTTGGTTTCAAGGAAGAATTCTGGCTTGATCTCTTCTAGGACTCACTCCTTTGTTTTCTTGCCTGTCCATGGTATCCTCATCACTCTTCTCCAATACCACATCTCCAATGAGTTGATTTTCCTTGTGTCGGCTTTCTTTACTGTATGGCTCTTGGGTCTGTATATTGTGTATAAGGTTTGCTAGTCTGCATTTTCACTGTGAAAATTGTAGGCCAAATTTAGTATTATCTTAAAGCCACCATTCCCTGTTCTTTCACCTTTTGAAGCTGCTGCCTTTCTCCAGAGGCAACTGCAGAACACATTCCTCAGTTTTCTCCCTTTTCCTTTTATATTTATTTATTGTCATCTTTATATACTGCTTTTCCTTCCAAAAGAGCAGTCCACCAAAGCTGCCTACAAAATTTCCCAGTGAGGAATCATTCAAAGCTGCCTTCAAAATATTGGATGTATCTAAATAATCATTTATCAAAATGTACTTTACAACAAGTGAAAAGCAGCAGCAAAAGTATAAACTCTCTTCCTGGGCTGAATCTGGGGGATCTGGAAGCTAACATCAGGAGTGCTTCCTTCTGGGAGACTTGATGTGAGGCAGTGGTTTATTTGCCTATCCTCTAGAATGTTTAAATTGAAAATAAGATTAGATAGTACAAAACACCAAAATCCTCCTTCCAAAGGAAATAAAACAAAGGTGCTTTCCCTTAGAACTCTTTGGAGAGGAAGTGTATTGGTCTGTAACTACAGATTCACTTAATTAAGGGCATCACTATTCATATTCAACTTACATTAGTCTACTAGGTTTTCAGTTTATGATAATGATCCATGATGGTGTACATCAGATACCTTAACAGTTTGGGTTATCAACATTCATAGGTTTATCATCAGAAGAGATAAACCCTTGTTTCCAGACTTTCACAATAAAGGGATGTGATCAAAATACTTGAGAGAGTCCATCTTATGCTAAGCAACTAGACAAAAGATTAAGTAGTGAGACTAATTTTAAAATGACTGTTTTGGTACCAACAAATGTATTCTGGCAGAAGATAGGCCTTCCCTAATGGACATGTTGGTTGGAGATGATGAGAGTTACAGACCAATACCTCTGAAGGGCACCACACAGGGTAAGAGAGGAATACATTATTAATGAACAAGAACCCACTAAGTCTGGTCTGTTGCAGCAAAAGCAAAGGGGAAATTGGCTACAGTTCTAAAATGGCTTTTGTCTTTTCTCACTTCTGTTTCTCTAAATAAATTTCCCATCTTGTATTTAGGGGCTTGAAGCCTCCACAAGGAATGCCATCTCTGGATCTGACCCTAATTTAGGAGATTATTGCATTACCTTTGATCTTACTGTGTTCACCTATCATTGGGCAGCAGGCAGTTTGCATCACAGGCTTCTGCCACCACTTTTCAAGAACGGGAAAATCCTGTTCATTAAAAGATGTGAGAGAAGCCTGGAGAAGCCCAGGTTGCAAATGAGTTGTTTGTTGCCTGATGACAGGTGAATGTGATAAGATCTGTCATCTTAAAGTTACATCCCACCACTATGACGGGAGCAAAGGTAATGCAATAATCTCCCTAGTTTCTGTTAAGACATGGGAATGTTAAAAACTGAAAAGAACAATCATCTAGTAAAATTGTGTGTCTATGTGTGTGTTTGTGTGTGTGTGTGTGTGTGTGTGTGTGAGAGAGAGAGAGAGAGAGAGAGATACAGTATTAATTTGGGAATGAAATCTTTTGGGTCATCTTTAGGGAAAGATGTTCTCATGCCTGAAAGTATGTGTGGTCAAATAGTCCCATCAGCTATTCCTTGAAAATGTAGTTGCTAGCCAAACCCTCAATCCCATGGGAGTGATGGGGAGGGAAGAAGGAGCACTACCAGTGGTGGAAACATTGAAATTGTCAGTTTCCACATCTCTTGCTTCCCCACTCAATATTCCAAATAAATTCTTTATACAGTTTTGATAAGAAAGATCTTCTCATTATGCCTTGTGGTTCTGTGGATTTTGTTGGCATTTTTCAGATAAAATGAGCAAACATTTTCAGTGTCGCGTGACAGCTTTGATAAGGGCTAAGGCTCCAGATGCACAATAGTGGCTCTCTCTTTCTAGCCCTTTTTAACTTTATGAATGAAGCAAGTCACCATTTTTATTGTGCGGGAAGGAAATCAATTAAAGTGTCAGAGCTGTAATCAGTGTGACTGGAAGCCCAGAATGCCCTTTCCCTCCTTTCATTCACAGATCCCCTGGAGCACTTGTTAGCTGATATCAGCCATCAAAGAGAGTTAAAATGACATAGTCGGCTAGCTTTTTGCCAAAACTTGTGTTTAAAAATACATGCATCGATAATGAGGCTTTTGCCTAAATTGCTTGCACTGGAATTCTGAACATGACTTTCTGCTCTCCCCTGGCCTCTTGCTGCCTGCTTTTAAACTTGGCAGAAATTTAGATTCCTGCCTTCTGCATTTGCTGGATTGAATTTAAGAACTCAAGAATTATAATTTAAAATGAAGGAAGCAAAGATGACCTTTCAGCTGCTCATATGCAGCAAAGTGCAAGCATATATGAAAGTCATATTGGATAAAGCATAGCTTAGATTTTTAAAATGGTCAGACTAAGCCCTGGCTTGATAAATACCACTGAAGAACAAGGATCTCCTTGGCTTGATGCTTCAGCGTCCTATGTTTTTGTTTAAATGATGTGTGTTTGGGATTAAAATCCTCAAAGTGGATTATGCCTTTTTTTTCACTTTTAAAGATGCTTTTGATACCTTTTCATCATGGAATGTATAGGGCAATCTAAAGACCAAATGTTTTTATCAGGGCAATACAGTAATTCATACATGGATAGTAAATTTGTTTCTATACCGTATTTAGATTACTGTGCCCCCTGGTTCCAGGACCTTCCATGGATATCAAAATCCATGGATATTCAGGACCCATTAAATAAAATGGCACAGCAAGATTGTGTCCCTTGTACAAATGGTCAAAATCAAAATTTGCTTTTTGGAATTTATATATATTAAAAATATTTTTAAACTATGGATGTTTGAATCTGTGGATAAAAATATCTGTGGATATGGAGGGCTGATTGTACTAGCAGCCCCATATTGCTACAATTATTTAAAAAGGTAGAATTTAGAAATGATTAATCTATATAGCATCAGTGTGGTGTAGTGGTTTGAACCTTGGACTATAACTGTGGAGAGCAGAGTCCCCATTTAGCCATGGAGCACCCCCCCCCCCGGGTTACCCTGGGCAGGTCATACTCTCAGAGGAAAAAAAACCCATTTGAACAAATCTTGCCAAGAAAACCTCATGATAGGGTCACCTTAGGTTCACCATAGGTGGGAAACCATTTGAAGGCACACAACAATGATTAAACCACAGTACATGAAACCCCATCTGGATCATATTTATTTGCTCTTGAAGGAAATGGTGTAGTGCATACAAAGTCACTTTTATGCACTTTCTGCTAAGAGTTTATATGTTGGAGGATATTGATGCAGTTGTAGCTCTGAGCTTTCAAGGGTCATATTTTAATCAAGTAACATCATCCCCATGAAGGGAGGCTACTTCTAAGACCATTTCTACTAGACTGTTTTTCCAACAACCGTGTTACATGAAGACCTGAATTCTATCGTATGTCCTAACTAGAATGTAATGATTTACTTAAGTGTTGACTTGAGTGGACTCAATGACTTTGGGACAACAGTAGAATTCGGGCTGAAATTGTGCTCTTTTATTGAGTCAGAATTGGTGGCCTACAAATTCTAGATATTTTTGTTCTTGGATGCCACTTTACCTGGATTATGTTTTAGATTATGATGATCCATCAGAGTTCAAAGCCCCAATTTTTAACAAGCAGTTAACCATGCTGCTATCATACATACTCTCCTCTTCCGAATTATCCTACCCACTTGTAATCATAAAATGAGACATACCCAGGTACGCTGCCATGCTGTATACAGAATATATCACATGGAAAGTGGGATTAGATGCAGAGGAGGCAAGTGTTAATATGGAGAAAGGAACATCAGGGAGCCCTGGTGGCACAGTGGTTAAATGCCGGTACTGCAGCCATTCACAGCCACAAGGTTGTGAGTTTGATCCTAGGGATGCCAAGGTCCACTTAGCCTTGCATCCTTCTGTAGATTGCTAAAATGAGTACCCAACTTGTTGGGAACAATTAGCTCACACATTGTAAACCGCTTAGGGATTGCTTAAGTGCACTGATAAGTGGTATAGAAATTTACTTGCTACTAGCTGTTGCTAACATCAGCAGTTCAACATATGCATATGACAACATATTCTAGCAGAAAATAGCAAGGAAGAAAATGCAAAAGTAGGGATACAGTTGAACATCAAGGAAACAAAAATAATGACTACATATGATTTACATAACTTTAAATTGGATGATCAACAAATGAAACAGTTAATAATTTTTATACTTTATCTTAGTCATAAATCAAAATGGAGCTTTAAGGAAGAAACCAGAAGACTTGGAAGGGCAGCTATGAAGGAATTAGGACAGACTATCAAATTTAAAGATATATAATTTAAAACCAAAGTCAGAATCATCCATGCTGTAGTAATTCCACTTTCTATGTATGGTTGTGATAGCTGGACATCTAGAAAAGCTGAAAGAAACAAAATAAACTTATCTGAAACATGCTGGAGGAGAGGTCTATGGATATCATGGAGAATCACAAAGACAAATGGGCTGAAAAGCAAACCAGTTCTCTCTAGAAGCTAAAATGATTAATCTGAGGCTATATACTTTGGACACACTGTGAGCTGACACGATTTACTGGAAAAGATGGTAATGCTCAGTAAAGTTGACTCTATTATTATAAATAGATTGACTCAGTCAAGGAAGCCATGGTTCTGAGTGTGCAATAAGCTGTTAATACAGGATCTTCTATAGGTTTGTCATTCACAGTTACCACAGTCACTTCACAGCATATAAAACAGCAGCTAACATAATCACTGTCCTAGAATAAATGACAGAATACAAAGATTAGTTTTTTGTTCTTCAAAGAAAAAATCTATGTGTTTTCCTCTGTTTCCACATAGTTCCAGACTAATAGAACATTTATTAATCTCTTTCTTTCAGAATTTTGACTTTTTAATGAAATCATTTGCAGTTTGTGCCATAATTAACATAACTATGGAAGTAATCAGAGGGGTCTTGTAACCTTTGAGTCTGAGAGAAAGAGGTTTGTAGTATAAGTTTTTTGTAGACTCTATCTACCTCATCCGATAAATGGAGTGAACCACCTGTAGACAGACATTTTTACCAATGAATGGACAGGAAACAGAGTGTAAATAGCAATAAAAATGCAAAACGTGATGATGGGGACAACCACAGCTGAAACTGAACTTGTCACCCACATAAAATAACCACGTGTTTTGCATTTCTGTTAGTATTCACATGTGCCCTCCCTCAGTTCGATGGTACAGGCTGAGTATCCCTTATCCAGAATCCTGAAAACAAAAAACATAAATTTAAAAAAAAATTATTAAAGAATCATAGAATCATAGAGTTGGAAGAGACCACAAGGGCTATCCAGTCCAATCCCCTGCCATGCAGGAACTCCCTATCAAAGCATCCCCGACAGATGGCCATCCAGCCTCTGCTTAAAGACTTCCAAAGAAGAAGACTCCACCACTCTCCGAGGGAGTGTGTTCCACTGTCGAACTGTCCTTACTGTCAGGAAGTTCCTCCTAATGTTGAGGTGGAGTCTCTTATTGTATCAATCATAATACAATAAATTAAAACATTATCACTCCTACAACAATTACGACACAAATTGTAAAGAAAAAACAAAACAAAAGTAAAGGACGAATAATAAAGAAAAAAGAAAGGAAAAAAAAAGAAAACATATAAAATTATCCATACACAATTAACAATATCAAAACTTAGTTCACAAGATACATACAGATATACAATCAGTTTTCTCTACTTCCCTGAGCTGGTCTTGTTTGATATCTCCTTACAAGCTTCTTAAACCTATCAGTATTACCATATTCTTAATATTTTAACTTATTTTTACTCTTCCATCTTAATTTGAAATTATCTTTTAATTACCAAAAAAGTAGTAAATAATGTGATATATTAGTTTTGTATCTCTTGTTCCTCCATCTTTTTTATATACAGTAAAGTTCCCCATTTAAAAAAATTTTTTTTCCAATCTGTTATTCTATCATTTCCCCCTTCTTCAATATCATAAGAAAGCAGATCCATCTCCATAAGGTCCATGATCTTCATTAGCCATTCTTCAATTTCAATTTCTTTTTTAACTTTCCAGTACCTTGAGAAAACCAACCTAGCTGCTGCAAACAAATAAAATAATATTCTTCCACAATTTTTTCCATCTTCTCATCAAACATACATAGTAGCAATACCTCCGGGTATTTTCTCAAATCAGTTTCTAACATTTCTACCATGCTCCTATGTGCATTTTAAAACTCTGATTGCAAATTATTTGCTACTATCTTGGATGAAAGGCTTAAAAATATGCTAACTAAACATATATCAGAGGATCAATGTGGCTTCCTGCCCAGGAGACAAAATGTTCTATTACATTTATTATACATTATGTTATCTTTCAAATGTCAGAGTTTAAAAGTGCAATGAGCCTATAGCTGTTAGGGTTTTGTTCATCTCTACCCTGTTTCAAGATTAAAGAGACTTCGGCTTCTCCCCAGGAGGATGGGATTGCTCCTTTATTAATATTATTCAATGTTTCCAGAAATTTTTTTTTAATTGCTTCCTGAAAGTTTTATAATAGCCTACTGGTAGGCCATCAGGACCAGGGGTTTTACCTTTTTTGCCTTTTTTATTGTCTCTTCTATTTCTGATAATTCTATTGGTTTGTCCAGTTCATCTGTTTTTATCTTGCAAGAAATTTTGGAGTGTTAAGTATTCCTCGATATTTTTGTTTTCGTTTTTTCTGCTTTGAATAGTTTTTTAAAATAGTTTTGAAATATGCCAATTATCTTCTTCTGTTCTATATGTACTTCATCACCTAGTTTAATTTTTGTAATCATCTTATTATTATTTTTTCTTTTCTTAATTTCCAAGCAAGCCATTTTCCAATTTTATTTGCATTTTGAAAATGTTTAACTCTGGCTCTTTTCATTTGTCTCACTATTTTTTCCGATATTTTCTTTGGAATATTGTTTTTTCAAAATCTTAATCTCTTTAATTTGTCTTTATTGTTACTATACATTAATTCCTTTTCTTTCTTTGCTATTTTTTCTGAAATTATCATCCTATCTTTCCTTTCTTTTTGAATCTGATAATGTTTTTGTATAAAGAAGCCACAAATCTTCTGAAATTATTTTCAGCCTATCTTTCCTTTCTTTTTAAATTTGATAATGTTTTTGTATAAAGAAGCCATGAATCATGGCTTTACCTGCATCCCAAACTATATCAACATCCTTACCTTTGTTACTGTTTCTATAATATAATTTTTAATAGTTTGTCTTGCTTCTTCTACAATTTTGTCATTTTTTAATAAGTATTCTTGTAATTGCCAAATAAAATCTGTCTCTTATCAGTTTCATTGTCATTTTTACCTGGTTATGAGCCGAATATGTTTTATGTTTACTCTAGTTTCTTTTCAGATTGTATAAATCTTTTCCTTTTTAAAAAATACCATGAGTGGCTGACATGATGGTTCAATGCACACAAAATTTGTTTCATGCTTTTGTTTGATATTGTGCACCTTCAAGTTGTTTCTGACATATGGCGACCCCAAATGAACTTATCATGTGGGTTTCTTGGCAAGATTTGTTCAGAGGAGATTTGACATTGCCTTCCCCTGAGACTGAGAGTATGTGACTTGCCCAGGATCACCCAGGGGATTTCATGGCTGAGCAGGGAATTGAAACCTGGTCTCCAGAGTCCTAGACCAACACCCAAATCACTACACCATGCTGGCTCTAATTTCTTGCACAAAATATTGTATAAAATTATCTTCAGGCTATGCTTATACTGTATATAAGAAATAAATGAGTTTTGTGTTTTGACTTGTATCGTATCTCCAAGATATCTTATTAGGATGTACAGGTATATGCAAATACAGATATTCCAAAATTCTCCCCACCCCAATGCAAAATGCAAAGTCTTTCTGGTTCTAAGCATTATGGATAAGGGAGACTAAACCTGTATAAATGTGTATGTACATGTGACTCACTCCATGTATCTGACAAAGTAAACTGAGTCCACAAAAGCTTATGCTCAGTTAGGGGCTAAACAGACCGGCTTGAGGACGTGGCATTTGAATGTCCCCCTGCTGCTCCCATGCTGGCATTATGCCACCCGCCTGATCACACAGTGGGTGGTGTCATGGTGCTCCTTTGGCATAGCGTTTATATGCCACATGCCAAAAAGAGCGCTGAAAAGTGCTGCCACAGTGGCAAAGGCACCTTTTTGCTGGCTCTAAAAGCAGAGGCATTTTGCTTCCTCTTTTTGAGCCAGCAAACTGCTGGATCAGGGCTGCGGCGTGCAGTTGCCATGGCTGCAGTCCAGTGCCGGAAGGGGAAGTGGGACATCGCTCTATCGGGGCCGTCTGTTTTAGTCTTAAAGGTGCTACAAGATCCCTTTTTACACTGACACAGATTAACATGGCTGTGTCTGAATGTAACAATTGAAGATTAATGGTAGAGTTTAAGAAGGTGCAGATGCTAACAGCTGGATTCAGTCTTGTTCCTGCTGTCATAGCATTGAGTCAACTTGCGAAATTAATCAGCAGAAACTACCTCAATCGTAACCATAGTCTTAGTTTGATGATATATACTTTTCCAGTGGCTAGTGTACAATTCTATGGATGCTTACTTTGCAATAACATTTTCAACCTAAGCCCCTTTATGCTCATTTTATGCATGGCAGTGTCCTCACTGTGGCATTTTACTGAGTTAAGCCACTGCTACCTTAAAGGAAGTTTGTGTAATGTTTTTGGTCCTTGTCCTTTGTAATCACAGGCAGTTACATAATGCTCTTGGCCATTTTCTTGTCTGTTGAGTTGTATATTAAACTGAGTGCTTTAAGGCATAGTAATTCTCTGAAAAATGTTTAGACTAAATTAAATTATATCCTTAGCAAAATGCTGCTTTTGGCAACAATGTCCCCCTTTCCCCTTGCTTCCTTGGGCCTCTTATTTGGGGGCTCTTGCTCAACAGTGCCACTTAACTTCAGCTCCAAAGAAAACAGAGGGGGTCTGGAAAGGATGATATTGTACTGAAGGAAGAATGCTCTTTTCCAGCTGTCTCGGAAGGAATCTCAAACAATAGAAGAGGGGTTGCAGTCCAAGCTGGAGCATTGTCTCCAGCAATCAACTTTTTTCGTGATGCCTGTCTAATCTCCCACAGCCATCCGGCGTCATGATCTTCCTCTTCTCCCCACCAAGCTCATCATTTCCTATTTGTGTAATGGGAGTCATGTGTTTTGTGTTGTAGCCTCCCAGCATCTTTCATTGAGATGAAATGCCATCAAGCTAGCAAATGCTAATCCATTGTGACAGCTTTACTGCTCAATCCAGCTTTCTAGTGGCATGTACTGAATGGTTCCAATAAGGGCCCTTGAGCGTTGTTAGTTCTGCTCATTGCCTGCAAATTAATTACTTGGGTTAGAAGATGATGATAATCCTCTGGGACTGAGACAGCCAAAAACCTCAGTGTATCTGACTTCCAAAAATTCTGGAAATCCATAGGGCAGCCTGTGGTGAAAAATGGCCTTTCCAAATGCACCACAGATCTAGAACCTGACCGTGTTGAGTTTAAGAACATGTACAAACAATCTAGTTGCTATAACTTGTCTGTACACTAACTTTGTGTGCATCAACTTGTTAAACAGCTCAGGCAGTTTTATGAATACCACAACAGGCTTCTTGCTGTTACTGTGGTGGCCCTGAGGCTACATGAAGAAAACTGTCTAAGATGGCAAACTGGTATGCAGTCATATGTGGAAAGCTATTATAAGTCATGATTTAAAATTGCTATTAGGTGTGGTCATTTTTGCCCCAGACATTATTATGCAAATATTTTTGAGCGAATGCATGGGATTTAGTTTTTGACAACAGAACAGCCTTACCACAATATTTTCTGATCAATGAGAAAAAAAGAACATGTAATGTGAATAGCTGTTCTGGTACAGTTTTCTGAATGTTCTGTTGTGTTGGTGCAATGCAGAATTGTAAACTACTACATTAGTATAATGTCCTATGTATATGATTGTTTCTGCTTGTTACTGTGTAGAGCAAAGAACATAAATGGACTGTTGCTGTTCTTAATTGCTATGCTATGTGTTGAGTTTCTTTTTTTAAAAATCATCTGACAAATGATGATGATGATGGACATTGTCAAAAGGCTTTTGGAAGACAATTTTAACCACCTATAACAGATTTGCTCTAGTTGTATGCTTATTTACACTTTCAAATATCAATAAAAGGTAATAAGACAGGATTTGGTTTGCAGAAGCTATGTTGATTCTTGAGTAGGGCTTGCCATTCTATACACTTAATTTTTTCTTTAGAAACAGTTTCTACCAACTTATCTAAAGCAGATATTAGATGAACTACACTGTAATATGCTGGATCTGTTGAGTAAAATGTTGCTTTAAAAATGGTAAAATAATTTATATTGCTGTAAATGTTAAAATAACCACATGTCAAGCCTAAATAGACACCTTTTTGTTCTCTTATGGGTGCTGAGTTTCTGTTTCCATTGTCGTTTCCATAACTCAGGTAGAGAAGGAGTGGGTTCTGTAGTTTGTTTTATATACCTTTTGATAATAAGACTGTTGTTTCAGCATACAAACTAAGGGCTTAAAACTCATATGCCTACTGATCGCTTGCCTTTATGCTCTTTCACAGACTTGGCTTATAGCTCCTTTTCCTGTTTCCCATTTCTGCTTGTGATTTCATTTTAATTCCCCCTCCAAATGTGTGTGTGGCTGTGACCCATATCCTTCACATAGCCCCTGCATACTTTTTGCACTGAGAATGATTTTAAAAATGGGCAAATTTTCATCCCCCAATGGTAGAGAAATAGCAAGCTGCCAGGCCTGGACAGATAGTTTACCCATACACAAATGCACCAATCCCAGAACTCCAAAACATGAAAAATGTTATTTATTTTTATTTTTATTTTTTTACAATCACAGGTACAAACCAGAAATCATTTATAGTTTTGTTTTCATCCAATGATCAGGTAAAAATCAAATGGTGCAGCCTGGTGTGGGAGTGAAAATTGGCCTCTGCATGCACCATAGTTGCCCACTCCTGCCTAATGTAATATGCTGAACTTTCCCATTCACTGTATGTACCCATGCAGGTATTCATGCAATCTGCTGTAAAGAGGATGAACAGATGCTGAATTGCCACCATTTGTTGCTTAGAAAGTGCCAGTTGGTACAGCAGGATTTTATTTTATTTTTATTTTTTTGGTATAAAGAATTCAATTCAATCTGATCTTGACTTCAGCCCAGAGTGAACAGAGTGAACAAATGCAAGAAAACCTGAGTGTTCCTCCAGCAATAATGAGAACAACTGAAGTTGAAATAAGAAGACTTGCTTAAACCTTATTCTGGATTTTTTTCTTATTCATACCAAAGAAGAGCAGCTGGTAGAAAAAGCGCTGGTTCAAATTAACTGTCTTGCTCCCATGTGCCTCAGAGAAGTTGCAACTGGATCTTTTCTTTTCCCTTTTTTCCTTTCTTTGGCTATAGATAAGCATATAAAACAGGGTGCTGTATGGGTTCAGTTCATTTTCCTGGCTGAGGTAAAGGACAAGGTGACATTCTTTTCCATTCCATTTACAGAAGCTGATTTGGACCCATAATTGCCATGGTATTATCCTATGGAATCCTGAGACTTGAAGTTAAATGAGGTAATTAGAATTCTCTAGTGTCATTCCCTGAAATACAACACATTTGCTCCTGGCACATAATTCTAAGTACCTCATCAATGTACAAGCCCAAGAAATCCATGAAATGGCAGCTACTGTGGTATCAAACAGCTATATCTGTGTAGTGTGGATATACTCTGAATCTTACTGAATCAAAAAGGCAATGGGATAAATGCCTATGGCAGCAGACTAGCTTGAAAAGCATAGGAGAAGCACAACTTCTCTGTCCTCCAAGAGAGAAGAATGGCTGGGACAATAAAGTGGGTGGAATGGCCAAGCGGGTATTGCATGTGCCTTTAATATATGATGTCTCCAACACTTGCTTCACTCTGGAGTTTATCACATGGGAGGAATTTCTCTCAATTGTGAATGGAACCAATTTGCAATTTCGTGAATTCGCTAGTTTAGCGAATTTATGTGAAATCTGATTGCATTCGGAATGCGTTCAGAATGACTTCCCCTTTCCTGAAAATGACCCCCCCATTGCCCAAAATTGCATGAGATACTCTAATACGCAATTATGTGAAACCCCATGATTGTGTTCGGATTGCAATTGCATTATACCCTCAAATTCTGTCGTATGATAAACTCCTCTGCCTATTGGTAGGGCCATCAGTGGTTTTCTGGGTACAAATGCTATTTTCTGCAACTGTTGTGCAATTTTTGCACATTTTGGATGAATACACTAGTCCAAAATTAAATAATGTTCTTGATTCCTATTTTGAAAGAGTGTTTCAAGTTATTTGTTTCAGCATAATTATAATCTCCTGAGTAGGCTGCATGTAATCAGAAATTCTTCCATTTGTCTTTACTAAGTGGAGATGCATGAGAACATTTTTAAGCCTAGTGTGTGTCAATTTTATCCTACAGTATTTCTCAGTGGTACAATGGCATGTTACAGAGATGGGTACACGTGATTAGCTACAAATCAGTAGTGCCTCATAGCACCTTTTCATAATTCGAGCTTCTGCAATTGTTTAGAAGCATATATTTTTGCGCACTTATCCCTGCAGAATCGTATTGATATTCAGCTGGAATGTTTGTATAGTTGAATGAAGCAGAGGGAGTAAAGATTTGTCAGAATGGGTGTACTATAATATTTAAACATGCACTCATTTCGTACTGTATGTTGAAAAACAGTGCTACCCACCTTGATGTAAACAGTAAGTATTTTTGTGTTCCGTATTAAATAATGAGGATGGGGAAGCTATTTTTTTAAAAAACAAACAAACAAAGCCAATGATGTACCTCTGGAGTGTTTGCAAGACAAGCTGTGAATTCTGAAATAGTGCAATCTTTGTAAATTCTGAAGCAAATCTTCCTCTTGGACTGATGTGAGGATCAGAACTTAATTATTCACCATTTGACTTCCCTAATATTCCATTGCTGCTTTTGGCCTCCAAAGGTGCCAAAATGCTTAAAATGATTTTTTTTAGAGAGAGAGAGAGAGAGAGACAGAGAGAAAGGGAGAACTCATAAATGAATATTTAACTACATAGTTTTGCAAAGATTAAAAATAAATATCACATTCATTTTGAAACAGGTTAGACAGACTTATAAGTGAAGCAATGTACAAGGTAATGTGGACTAGAAATAAATTTATTTGTCCAAATATACCAGGTGAAATGCTTAGTCCTGCATTGCTGGATACGTAATTTAGTACCAGAGCAGTGGTTCCCAACCTTCCTAATGCTGCGTCTTCATGTTGTGGTGACCCCCAACCATAAAATAATATTTTTTGCTACTTCATAACTGTAATTTTGCTACTGTTATGAAATGTAATATAATTATCCTATTAATTAATATTAAGTAATTAATATTTACTTAATATCAACCATTAATAATAATTAATTATTGTTATTAATTATTATTACTATTAATTCCATCCTCCGCTGCCGCCACCCTGCTATTTCTTAAGAGAAGGCTATGCAGTGGAGGAGCCTTGAGCAGGGAAGTCAGATGTCATAACCAGAATGGAGGGAAAGAAATCATAAAATGTTGGACATTCAAGAAAAATGTAGGTGACACCACAAAATAAAAGCTAAAAACAATAATACAAATTCACAAAATTTATAAATATAAATGTACAAAAACTCTCCTGATGCTCCCCATGCCACTGCACTCCCCCCCTCCCTGCAGCCCCCTCCTTAGAGGTGAGAGTCAGCTGGAAAAGCACATCTCACTCCAGAAGAGAAATATACTTGAGCAGTTTGCACTCTCTGTCTTCCCAATTTATAATAACAGCTACAAAACTAAATAATGGTAATAGCATATGGGCCACAAGGTCCAAAACACACTGTAGAAATAATCCAGTTTGAGGCCACTTTAACTGCCTTGGTTCAATGCTAGCCTTCCCTGTCAGAGAGTTTTGGTGCCACAAAAAACTACAACTCCCATGTTCCCTAGCACTGAGCCAGGGCAGTTAAAGTGGTCTCAAAATGGATTATTTCTGCAGTGTGTTTTGGACCTTACTTAAAAAAAAATCATCCAGAGTTAAATATGGCTTTAAAAATTATTTCCATCTCCAAGCTATGAGATGGTAGGGGAAAAATGAGAAAGTGTTGCGGGGAAGGACTGCCAATACATTGGGTGATGCATCTGGGGGGTGTACAACTTGTAGCTAAGCAAGTGATCCTGTGCACGTCACACACACTCAGCCTCAGAGAATGGTAATGGCACCACTCCCCCTTTGAAGAAACTTGCCAAGAAGACCCCCTAAGTTTGCCTTAGGGTTGCAATATGTCAGAAAGTACTTGAAGACACACAGGAACAACAACAAAAGTCTGCAGTTATTTCATAGGGAATAGTACATAGGAATAGGAGCCAGCATGGTGCCGTGGTTTGAGTGTTGGACTATGACTCTGGAGAACTGGGTTCAATTCCCCACTCTGCTGTGAAACCCACTCTCTCAGCCTCAGGGGAAGGCAATGGCAAACTTCCTCTGAACAAAACTTGCCAAGTAAACCCCAGGAAAGGTTTGCCTTAGGGTTGCCATAATTAGGAAATTTACTTGAAGCCACACCACAAAAAACAACAAGCCTCAAGAATGAGCCAGTGTGGTGTAGTGCTTTGTGAATGGAAGATCAGGATTTGAATTGCCGCTTCGCCGTGGAAACCCAGTACCAGACCTCCCTGGAGTACATTGTCACCAGCTCCAGAGCCACCAGAGCAGAGCAAGTAGGAAAGGGCGAAAGAGGTGCCCTCTCTCAGATAGTGCCCCTGAGTCAGGCACTCTCTCTGGCCCCAACTGGGTCGCCTGGCCCACTTCTCTGAGACAGAGGGGAAGCAGGCAGTGGCGATGCGCCCTCTTTCCCTTCTTGTCCCCTAGTCACCCCTCCTCCATGCCCAGGCAAGGCCCGGACAGCAGGCTGTCCTCTGTCTCTCCAATGAGCCCCAGCACTTCCAGCAGCCAAACCCAGCCCAGTGCCCTCCTTTCTCCCCTGCTGTTTCCTCTGACCACTTGCTTGTCTCAGGCCAGCAGCTCCTCCTTGCCCGCTGCTCCCAGCCAGGATTCCGCCTTCCTACCTTTCTTAATCATCTCCTTCTCTCTCTTTGCTTCCCTTTCAGGTGCAGCTGCAGAGAAAAGGTCTCAGTGGAAGTTAAGCATCCTCAAATGGAGGATGTTTTCCAATGCTTCCTAGACCTCTCAAACAGAAGGTTAAAATGTAGGGCTTGTCATGGGAAAAGGAGGATGTGTTACCTTGGCCTTGAGAGGTGAACAATTGCCTATTCTCCTCCTCCTCCTGGCTCTTCCTTATGGGCCACCAGGAATCTTGGGGGGGGGGGGGGAGACTAAGACTCTTAGGTGACCCCCAAAGGGGTCCTGACCCACAGGTTGCGAACCACTGCACCAGAGTGAAAGCAATGGTATTGGTATCTGTAGATCTTTCTATCTTTTACATAGGATTCTGTGTAACATTGGTTTGATAAAATTTCATTCAAACTAAATAATAATGGGGCTTTCTAGATTGGCAGGAAAGTGTGACATGAAGTTGCCTTTTCCTTAAAGGCTTGCAGCCTTTAGATGGAGCTGCACTGTTCCTCAGTTTTTAAAAAAGAAGCTGGGAAAACCAGCACCTTTTTAAAGGCGCTTCTTCTCCCCTAAAATGCAAAAAAGAAAAAGAAAAAAAAAGCGTTTTCATGGCACACTTTCCCTTTTTCTCATCTAAAGGCTAGAGTTTCATGCAGCCATGAACACACTTCTTTTTGCCAATCTAGAAACCCCAATGTTTATTTATAATTCCCTTTCTACTAAAGGGCAGACCATCAGACATGTATAATTAAAAATGGATGATAAAACACAACACTGTAAAATACTAAAATGCTAAAATAATGTACTAATATACTAAAACAAATTCCTTATCAGTAACTACTCCAAGTTTCATAATCTCCTCTCCCAGAAAAAGATAATGATTTTGTTTATTTTAAACACTAATTTATTTATAAGCATGCCAAATTTTAAAGGGTTGGTAACCTGCATTTGACACTGTGGTCCAAAACACATTGCAGAAATAATCCATTTTGAGACCACTTTAACTGCCGTGGCTCAGTGCTAGGGAATCCCAGGAATTGTAGTTTGTTGTGGCAGCAGAACACTCTGTCTCACAAAACTACAGTTCCCAGAATTTGATAGCACTGATGGGCAGTTAAAATGGTGTCAAACTGAATTATTTCTGTGCTTTGGACCAAAGTGGCTGCATTGAGAGGGGGAAAGATCTTGGGCCAATTAAATTATGGGTTATTGATTTGAAAATGAACTGTGTGTCTATGGGCTCCTGCTTTGCCCAATGTTCTCTCACTTCTGTGACCAGCTTTAGGGGTTGTTAAAGCATGGTTTCCCAGTAAGTACATTGAAATAATTTTTGTCCTACCAGCAGTATAATTCAACAGACATCAAAACTGGGGGCATAAGAAGTGGCAATCACTGCATGAGTGATTGGTCTGAGATCATTGTACCTGACCTGGCCTGGATTTTTGTGGAAGAAGGATATGTTTGCAAGTCTTCACAATAGGTACACATAATGTCTAGATATAAAATACACTGATTTTTCACGAAGACTAAAGGAGTACGTGCAATGGGTTCCGTTCAAGAATGCACTGGGTATATCAGTTTCTGGGAGGCAGTTTACATCTTGATCAAGGTCATCATAATTTCAGATGTAATTGTATCTAGTAATACAAAAGATGAAAATTACATCACTTTGGAAGGAATGATAAAAAAATCAGAGTAAAACAGCTCTATATGTTAACTTTTCAAAATGGTTATGTGATGCACTGATTTTAAAAGTCCTTGTTTTTGACAGACAACTTTGACAGAGCATTTTGCCTAGTGTGTATAGTTTTTAAATGCTAAATAAAGGTGCCTGAAATATGTCTCTCTTGGGGATACAGCGTAGGAGTAAAAATGTTTCTGAGTAATATTGTTTCATGCTGTAAAACAAAACCAAAAGAAAAAGAAAAGAAGAAGTGACTCCTATACCATGGGGATGATTAGGATTCCATTATACAGCTCTGTGACTCTAAGCATGGCTTAATAGAATATTTTGCCTTATACTAAAGCTTAACCTGCTTCCTTTGCAATGCCAAAGAACAAAAGTAATATAGCACTGATTAAAACTTGACCCCCTTCCTTCACTTTGCATAGAAACTAGGGAGGAATAATTCATGCATTACTTTATGTATACCCCAACTTTTCCCCACACTAGAACTCAAGGCAACACACATGGGCTGAATTCACAGCAGCAAAACAAACTTGATCCGGAGTGCAGCATTTTTCCTTGTGAAAATCTGGACTCAAATTATACTGATAGCCACACATTTCCCATAGCTGAATTCAAATTGGTACAAAAGAGTGGTTTCTCCCATGTGCTTTGTTTCCTTCCCAGCATACATAAACCTATCAACCAGTAGCCTTTCTTGTTTTCATGTCAGTCTTACCACCCATCTTGTACTCTCATTCGACCACTCCCCCATCCAATCCCCTTCCCCCTTTTGCACCCCAGCAAGTAGATGAGGGAACTTTAAATGTCTCCTGACGCAGGCAGCCCCGAGGAGAAGGAGAAAGAAAACATAAAATGTTTCTTCCCTCACTTCTCTTTCTACTCTGACTCCTTAATTGAATTAAAATCGGTGTCTGCAGAACAATCTCCTTCCTCTTAGTGTGATATTTGGCTGGCGTTGATTCTCTTGCTCCCCTGGAGAAAAACAGGGGCTGGATTTGTCCTTTGGGCAAACAGGGAATCCGGTGTCTTTCCACATGCTCTGTTTAATGTTTTCAGGTCTGTTGAATAGCCTCCAGCCACCCTTAAAAACCATACCCAGACCCAGTCTGAAATTCCAGCATTACTAGGACCCATGTTAACTACATTTCTGCTGAAATAAATCTTGAATAGAGATCTCTCCCCCCACCTTTTTCTTTTTCTTTTCTTTTTCTTTTCTTTCTTTCTTTCTTTTTTTTTTTTTTTTGGCTTTCTCGGTATGATTTATTAATAATCATGCACACATGCACACGGATCCACTGTGAAAGAGCAAAAAATGGCAAACTGCTGGCTGGATGGAGGATGCCATCCACCAATCTGTCCCATGCTTCTAACTACCTCATCCCTCAATACCACTAAAGTCCAGCAGAAAACATACTGCAAAAACCTAGAAAAACTGGTTTTCCTGGAAACTGTAGAGTAAAAAGTGAGTTTTACTAAATCACATTAGAACCTACAAGAAGTGCTTTCTCTATTAAAATGGTCATATGCCATGTTTTCCAACAGCACCAAAAATCGAGGTGGGTACAGATCTTTTTGCTAGAGTGGATCCAGCCATGGTTAAAAATTTACACAAGATGAGATTAAAACAGTATTTAACAATAGAATTAAAACCATTTACAAGATTGCTTTAAAACAGTATTTTAAAAAAGTACAACACTGTAAAAAGCCTGTCTCTTGTTAATCTTTTCTACATATCTGTGAGCTTCCTTTGCCTTTCCTGTGGCAAGAACCATTGCACAGATAATACCTTTTTCCAAACACTTATTTCTGAATGTAGAATCATAGGATCATAGAACACACTCCCTCGGAGAGTGGTGGAGTCTCCTTCCTTGGAGGTCTTTAAGCAGAGGCTGGATGGCCATCTTTCAGAGATGCTTTGATTGAGAGTTCCTGAATGGCAGGGGGTTGGGCTGGATGGCCCTTGTGGTCTCTTCCAACTCTATGATTCTATAATTCTATGATTCAATGATTCTGAAACCCATGTTGACTTTTTGTGATTGTGGCATTGCCTTCTAGATGTTCACAGACTCCCTGTTTAATGATCTACTCTAGAATCTTTCCTGGAATTGATGTCAGACTAACTGGACAATAATTGTTGGGATCCTCTTTTTTTCCCTTTTTGAAGATTGGCACAACGTTTGGCCTCCTCCAGTCTGCTGGGACTTCTCCTGTTCTCCAGGAGTTCTCAAAGATTATTGCCAATGGCTCCAATATTACATTTGCCAATTCTTTTAGTACCCTTGGGTGTAGTTCATCTGGTCCTGGAGACTTGAATTCATTTAGATTAACCAGGTATTCCTGTACTATCTCTTTACTTATTATGTGCTGAAATTCTCCTATTCTGTCTTCTGCTCCATTATCCTCACCTTGAGCACCCTTTGCCTTTTCTAAGAAGACTGAAGCAAAGAACTTGTTGAGTAATTCTGCCTTTTCTCTGTCCCCTGTTTGCATTTTACCATCTTCTGCATGCAGTGGCCCTACCATTTCCTTCTTCTTCTTTTTGCTGCATACATACCCAAAAAGCCCTTTTTATTGTTCTTAACCTCTCTAGCAAGCCTGAGTTCATTCTGCATTTTAGCTTAATAATAAATAATAAATAATAAAATTTATTTATACCCCACCCCTTTGAGATCAATCAGGGAGGCTAACAACAGTAAAAATACAATTACATTGAATAAAACAAACCCTCACCCCCTTAAAACAGTATTAAATCTATTACAAATTAGATTTGACTTTATCCCTACAAGCGCTTGCTATTTGTTTAAATTCTGCCTTGGTGATTTCCCCATTTTTCCATTTCTTATACATGTTCCGTTTAAAACTTAGCTCAGTTGAAAGTTCCTTAGTCATCCATCCTGGCTTCTTGAGACATCTTCCATTTTTCTTCCTCATTGGAACTGTTTGAAATTGCGCCTTCAGTATCTCCTTTTTGAGAAACTCCCATCCATCTTGAACTCCCTTCTCTTTTAGTATTCCTGACCATGGGATCACTCCCAGTATTTCTCTAAGTTTATTGAAATTAGCTCTCCTAAAGTCTAGAGTGCGTGTCTGACTATACCTAGCTTCTCCCTTCCACTGTATTACTCCAGGAGAACATGGTCACTTCCACCTAAGGATCCAACCACTTGCACCCCATTAACTAGGTCATCCCTGTTGGTTAAGATCAGATCCAAAATAGCCGATCCCCTTGTTGCCTCTTCCACCTTTTGGACAATGAAACTGTCTTCAAGGCAAGTGAGGAATTTGCTAGACTTTGAGGATTTGGCTGAGTTTGACTTCTAGCAAATATCAGGATAGTTGAAGTCCACCATCACTACTACATCTCTCCTTTCTGAGTGTGTGGTCATCTGTTCTAGAAAAGCATCATACAATTCCTCCATCTGACTTGGGGGTCTGTAGTAGACTCCCACAGTAGCATCCCTGTTGCTTCCCTCTCTTTTAATTTTTATCCAGATGCTCTCCACATGGCCTCCAGTACTGATGTCCTGGATCTCTTCACTGGTATAAATGTCCCTGACATATAATGCTATTCCTCCTCCTTTCCTGTTTGGCCTGTTTCTCTTAAAAATGTTATACCCATTTATTTCTACATTCCAATCGTGAGACTCATCCCACCAGGTTTCAGTGATGCCTATTATATCATATCTGCTTTGTTGTGCTAGGAGTTCAAGTTCATCCTGTTTGTTTCCCATGCTCTGTGCATTAGTGTAGAGACATCGAAGACCTTTTACTTGCTGCCTGTGCAAAATTTTTTGCCTCCTACTGTAGGGTCCTTGCACTGTTTGCCTTCTTCCCTCTATATCAGTTTGACTATTTTCTTCAGTCCTTTTGCCTTCCAGAATACTGTCTCCCTCCAGCACATAACTCATTTAAAGCCCTCCTGATCAAATTTTTGAGACTACAGTATTGGCAAAAACATTTTGTCAACTGGTGTGAGATGCAGCCCATCCCTTGCCAGAATTCCCCCTTCATGGAACCGCAGCCCATTATCCAAGAATCCAAACTGTTCTTGGCAGTACCATCTATGGAGCCAGCTCTGTATCTCATAATAAACTTGTGATATTTGAAATATTCTTGAAAGCATGGCGTTTGTTTGGGCTGAGGCTAGACAATATAATCCAAACAAGTCAGAATAGTATTTACAGCTGGAAGGCCCTTCACATTCAGCCAAAATTGCTTGAAAAGCTGGTGATCTGACATGTGGGATTCAGTGACTGCATATACCATAATTTCCTCTGTATATCCAAGTTGTGCCTTCAGGAGATGACTGTAGCAGTGTTTGTGCACTGGATGAGAAGAAAACCTTTTACCCAATAGGCTTCTAAGATACTGTTAATCTATACTATATCCTGGTGCTACAGGTTATTAAAAATTATTAACCCTCTTCTCTTTCTTGCTGTCCTTAAAGCTGGATGACAGTAGCAAGAGAGAGGTGCAGGGAGTTTTATCTTTTTAAATCAAATTTGTTTTTGCCAAGTAATTGCCAATATTGGGGACAAGAAAGGCACAAAATCATTGTTTTCTCACTTGTTTTCTTATGTCATTAGTGAGCTAATTTTGGTCAGAGAATGACAATGTGTGGCCATCCAGATGTTGTTGAAGTGCAATTCGTAGCATTCCTCACCACTTGCTATTCTTAATTGTGTTGACGGGAGTCACAGTCCAAGGGCTCGTTCCCACTACGATTTAAAGTGAATTGCTGATTGGGTTATACATGACTCACTCCCACTTGAAACTGGTTTTGATCCTACTGAGATTGGCTTCAATTGTAATGAAGCAAGGCAAATGCAAAAAACCTACTCTTTCCTTACACTAGTTCTTTGCCGGTTCTTTTGAAAAGAATAAATTTTTAACTGTGTTCAACAGGTGGGATTGAAAATTCTGAATTGCATCATTCTGGAGGGGAAGGACTGTGGCAGAGGGGTGTTTACTATCCCTCTTCAGTTTTTGGGAAATCAGCCACCACCACCACCACCACCCACGCTGCCTTTGTGCTTGTGGTGTGACCTATGGGTGCACGATCATATATTTTCTTTTTATTTAAAAAACTGACAGAATATGTAATAGATCCATCCATTGTATTTGCAACTACTTGCAATTACTCGGGCAGCGCGCCTGGTGATCAGGCCAACTGCAGCTTAGCAAGGCAAGTACACATAACTGCAAAACCAACGGATCACATATAATTTATATATATTTTTTAATTTTTAGTTCACAAGCTGGGCTGCTCAAAGAGAAATAGTGTGCTTGACTCACCCAGGGTTGCTGTGGGGCGGTTGGGGGAAAGAGAAAGCGATTCTTCCTCCCACTTCCTCAGCTTCCCAGCTTTTAATTTCAAGTACACCCCAGGCTGCTGGGTTGAAAAAGAGGGAGTGATCCTTCCAAGACAGTGTGGTGCAACAGTTTGAATGTTGGACTGGAACTTTGGAGACTTGTGTTTCAATCCTAGATCAGCCATATTATCTAGTGGGTGACTTGGCCAAGTCACACTCTCTCAGCCTCAGAGGATGGCTGTGGGAGAGTCCTCCATGATACCCATGGAAGCATGCATCCCAGGAGAGAATACTGGCCATGGCACCCATGACTCCCTCCCATGTTTTCTTGAATGTGTTGCCAGTTGCTTCAACGATGATGCGTAGATTTTTGACAATAATTTTGAAGCAGCACAAACTAGTGGGGATGACAATCATGCCAAAAAAAAAAGAAGCGAATAAAGAAAAGACTCACTTCCACAGTGGGAATGACGCATCGACTGGAATTGATTCACCAACCCTAAGCGAAAGCGAATCGCAAGCAGGTTTAAATGTAAGTCAGAATGAGCCCCAAGATTATCTGCAGGGTCACACTCCTGCTCCATGTCATGGCTGGCCTAGGTGGCAGCACCAACAGGGACTTCTGGCTTGCCTGTCCTGGAACTCTGGAGGGCCTATAGGTTTGTATGTGGCTTATAGTCAGACCTGATATCCACCACTGACTATTACCTCTTAGCAGCTTTCAAGAGATGACAAAGGGCTTTGTTGTATACCTTCAAGTCATGTCCAACTTATGGCAACCCTAAGGTGAACCTATCATTGAATCATAGAATCATAGAATCACAGAGTTGGAAGAGACCACAAGGGCCATCCAGTCCAACCCCCCTGCCATGCAGGAACTCCCAATCAAAACATACCCGACAGATGGCCATCCAGCCTCTGTTTAAAATGTTTAAAATCATGGAGTTTCCTTGGCAAGATCTGTCCCAAGGTGATTTGCTATCAGTATTGCCTTCTTGGTAGGCTGAGAGTGTGACTTGCCCAAAGGCACCCAGCTGGTTTCCATGGTTGAGCAGGGACCCAGATCCTGATCTCCCAGAGTTCTAGTCTGACACTATAGTCATAGAATCATAAGAGTTGGAAGAGACCTCAAAGGCCATCCAGTCCAACCCCGTGTCATGCAAGAACACATAATGAAAACACCCCTGACAAATGGCCTCTATTTATAAACCTCTCGAACAGCCCTTACTATCAGGAAGTTCTTTCTAATGTTGAGGTGGAACCTCTTTTCCTGTAGTTTGAATCCATTGTTCCATGTTCTAGTCTCTGGAGCAGCAGAAAATAAGCTTGCTCCACCCTCAATAGGACACCCCTTCAAATACCTAAACAAGGCTATCATGTCAATATTGTTCTGGCTTGCAACCAAGTGTTAGAAGAACCCCTATTTAAAACATGTGACTTGACTTATGGGACGTCCAAAAAGGTTAGCTGCTGATATTTGACATCTTTGTTTTTAGATCTTTTTAGATTGCTTGCTATAGGGTAGTGGTGATGGTGTTTTGACCACATTATTGATTAATGAGGCTATTCTTATCATATTACCAGTCACCCAAAGTAGAGTGAGGACTTCCCAAAACTGGAGAGCTGAGACCATTGATGTGTGGAAGTGCCTGTACCAGGCCATCATAGCATGGAAAAGTTGCATTTTTGGACTGCATTCCCGAAGTCACTTTTCATGGTCACCAGATAATTTGCAGTCTGCCAAAAGGGCTTTCCCAAGTTGTGGGGAACATAACAGGGCAATAATCTATACTGCTAGATCAACACTCATGATTTTGCACTGCGAAGCAATATTGAGAGCTTCACCCTGTTTAGCTTGTGGCCATCTAGAAGACTAAGCAGGTTACCAGCTGCAGCACTTTGGAGCTATTTAAACTCTTCCAAACGAGGAGCAAGTTTATACAGTTTTGGCTGTACATGAAGATCTGCTCACAGTCATCTGGTTTTGCAAAGATTTACTGCAGGGGTGTCTAGATGCAAAGCTCATCTGCATTACATTTTCTATGATTAAACAGACCTACAAAGGAGCATTTGTTTTTTAAGCAAACCTTGTAGCCAGCAGAAAATCTCTGAGTTCTTCTACATGTATATGGCAACTATGAACTTGATTGGATGATACTGTGTGCATCATTGTACATCATAAATTGTTGCATGATTATCTATTTTATGAGGAGGAGAGGAGAGTCTAATCATAGATGAAGAACAAGACTGGAAAAAGACAAAATTCTTGCTCTTAAAATATGTTGCTTCTTCCAAAATATGAGTCTGTGTTTTACAAATCTAAAGTTGTTGTAGCATATTTCCCAAGAATACTTCCCAAGAAGCAAAGTCTACAGAGGAAAAACTAGGAAATGTTATTTTTTGAAAAACAGGTATACCTCAGTTGACAAATTACATGTCTTCCCAAGCATTATTTCTTTAACGGAAAACAGTGTCATAAGGTATGCCAGATACATAAGGAAACATAATACAGGATACATTAACAAACAGAAACTTATAAATGGGGTGAACAAGATAAAGTCCATAAGCTATACTTGGCTCTCCAAGGCTTCTCCAGCCCAGCCCCTGGACAGATGTCAAGGGGTGGGGGGAGAACTACTGGAAGAACAAATTCAGACTTTATAACTCTCCCTCAAGCTAGCTACTCCTGTCTGTTATCAGCACTTCTATGCAAAGAGAGGGTGGTGGCAAATGGCTTCCATGTTGGTGAGACACTGAATCCCTTATTGGGTATGGTTCAAACTATTAAATGAACTATCCAAGCTGCTGAACCAATTTTGGGGAATAGGGTTCAGAACCTTACATAATGCCTTTTAAGTTTGGACTAAAAGCCAGCAAGCATTCACCTCTCCACTGGCCTTAATTCTTCCAGATAAGGCAGTGGTCTCTGGAACTTTCACTGGCAGAATTCTGCACAGTTCAGGCCTAAATAGGCCTTCCCTCTATTCACTATCCAGAGGGAGAGAAGGACAAGCCAGCTCCATCAGGCCTTGCCTGAAAGAAGAAGGCCCTCCCTCTAGTCCATCTACCATGGTCCGGGCCTCTGAGGGAGAGAAGATCTGCTGGACTTTCCCCCTTCCCCACTGCCATTCCCTTCTCCTTTTGTGTCTTGTCTCTTTAAATTGTAAGCCTGAGGGCAGGGAAATGTCTAATTAACAATTTGTAAGCAGCTCTGATAGCCTTTTGGCTGAAAAGCAGGGTATAAATAAATAAATTATTATTATTATTAAATAAAATGCCATATTTGATGTGTTACTCTCTTTCCCTGTGGAACAGATAGGACATGCTCCAGGCATGATTACCACGATGGTGACAAACAGGGCAAAATATTCTTAATGCTTACTGTCAGTTAGTGTTTAATAATAATAATAATAATAATAAAATTTATGTATAGCCTGCTCCTCTGTCAACCAATCGAAGCGGGTTACAACAATTAAAAAGATACAAGGTAAAAATTACAATGACCCATACCCAACCACCCACCCCTTAAAATTGGATTAAACTAACATCAAAGTTAAAAACAATATAATTAAAATTTTCACAATATAAAACAATGATCAATTGCATGGGTGTCAAAGGTCGAGATGTTAAAAACTGAGGGGAGAGCTTGACTCACTAACAGAGCCGGGAGTTAAGGACTTTCTGGGAAAGCCTGCCGGAGGGGATGCGTCATTATGGCTTTTTTAAAGCAATCGAAAGATGTAATAAAATGCATCTCATCCAGCAGGTCATTCCATAGGCTGGGAGCTGCAGCGGAGAATGTCCTCTGGGAGGTCTGCGCCAACCTAGTTTTCATAAGCTGTAGCAGGTTCCTCCCAGAGGACCGAGGTGTGTGGGCGGGATCATATAGTGTTATACTGAAGCATAATCCTCTGCACGCTATTTGGCCACATTGTACCATATATTAGGATCACATCTGGGCACCAGAGTGCAGCATTTCCAAATATGCTCCATCTTGGGCTGGGCTGCCATAGGCCAAACCTAAGAGCAATGCTTCCCAAATCTGGGTCCATAGGTGTTGGACTTCACTTCCTAGGAGCCCCACAGAGCCTGGCCAATGGTCAGGGATTCTGGTTGTTGTAGTGTCAACAACATCTTGAGACCCAGGTTTGGTAACTTCCTAGGAGGGAACATTTGAGATATTAAAACCTGTTAATGCAAACTTTGATCATATACTAGCTAGTTCCTGCATCATGTTTGGAGCTTTTTAATAGGTTACATTGACTGTCTTTGGAGATAAAACATCTCAAGCATGACCTGGAGTGATTCTTCCCTCCCCTTTTGTCCCTCTCATTTGTTACTGGTAGGTGAACAGCTCCCTTGACCTCTTGGTATATCTCAGCTGTTCATCTAAAGAACAGTACATGAACTCAGATATCTGTATAGCCCAGTATATTTATAGGATGAGAATTAGCACTACAGTGGTCCCTCCCCCCAAATGTGTGATTATAAACTGAACATGAGATAGGCAGGCTTTTTAGCTGGGCTAGAATTAATCTTGAATTATGCACTAGAAGGAAAGGGGTTTTGTGTGTGTTTGTGTGTAACAGTGCATAACTTGTGTGAACCTTTCTATTAAGCTGCTAGTGCCCTTCTAAGCTTGTCAAGGCTGTTATAGAGCTTCATGACATTTACAGCTATTTAAGCTCCATTAGGTTTTCATCTGAAAAATGTCACATTTAGTAGAGATTCTTCATGATTCAGGGAGCTCAAGGACTAAGGGGCATATCCTCAGTGCTTTTTTGCCAAAAAGTAATGCACCTTACATAGTACAAACATTATTATTTGCATTTTGAAAATTGTTAAAATAATGAATAGCTCTATATTAGTCATTTTTCTAGGAACTTTTCTGCAAAATTAAAGCAGGCTGAGGAATGATATCGAGCCTATGACTTGCATAGAGTCACACAAGTTGTTGGAAGCTAGGGAGTATGCTTTGGAACTGGCAGGATGTATTTTCCAGCTGGCTGTTTGCAGTCAATAAACTAGCTACTCTGACCATCTGTGGCACAAAGTGCTGTCCATCAACAAAGGCTGGTGTTGTGCTCAAATAGCACAACAGCTGTGAAGCATCTCCTGGTCACATCCACATCAAGCTAGTGCCATGCATTCTAAGAATGGGGATTGCCTTTGGACACTGTTCTAAAAACTGCTCTTGTGTGGAACCTCTACACAGCCCTATACTCCCCCCCCCCCTCAAAAAAAATTGGGCAAAAGAACTCCAGAAAGGCCTGTGCTCTTTTGATCTTTTTGTGGGTTTCCTGGGGTATGAGGCTGTGTTCTAGAAGAATTTATTCCTGATGTGTTACCAGCAGCTGTGGCTGGCATCTTCAGAGAATGCTGGCATGGAAGAGAGGGGGGTATATATACTCTTGGTTGAGAGGAAGAGATTTGCATGTTGATCTGTGTATTGTTCTGTTGTTGAATGGCAAGGCCTCAGGGTGTCTATTTAATTAATGATTCATTGTCTGCTGGGAAAACACCCCCTCACCCTGGGTGGTATTCATTTGCATTTGCTGCGTCTTGATTTTGGTGTGTTTCAGGACTGGTAGCCAAACTTCATTTACTTTATGGGTTTTTTCTTTGCTGTTGAAGTTGTCCAGGTGTTTATGGATTTCAATGGCTTCCCCGTGCATTCTGACCTGATAGTTGTTGCCATGGTCCAGAATTTCAGTGTTTTCAAACAGCATTTTATGCCCAGGATGATTTATAACATGCTCTACTACTGCTGATTTTTCTGTTCATGTTTGAACACTGCGTTTGGTGGTCCCTATATAGTCTTGTCTGCAGCTGCACTATATGTGGTAAACTCCTGTGGCCATGAGAGAGTCTCTCCTGTTCTTTGCTGAGCGTAGAATTTGCTGGATTTTCTTGGTCAGTTTGTAGATCATTTGGATGTTGTGTTTCCTCACCAGTTTCCCTATTCTGTCTATGACTCTTTTTATGTATGGTAAAAATACCTTCCCTTTGAGTGGTTGTTTGTTTTCACTCCTTTGGGTTTTTCTGGGTCTGACAGCCCTTCTGATGACTGAGCAGGAGTAACCATTAGTTAGTAGACCCTTATCTATGTTCTTCAATTTATCTTCCAGGAAATGGGGTTCACAGATCCTTTTTTCCCAGTCTACCAGTGTTTTTATTGTGCTGCTTTTTTTTTTTTTTTGTCCCGGGTGATAGTTGGAGTTTTTGTGTGGGTATCTGTCTGTGTGTGTAGGTTTTCTGTATACTTTTTGGCCCAAATGTTGGTTCAGTTTGCGAATGACAGGACACCCAAGAATGGCAATGTTCCTTACTTTTCTTTTCCCATTGTGAACTGAATGTTTGGGTGGATGTCGTTCAGATGGTTCAAAAATTATGGTCAGATGTTCTTCTCCATGGCTCCAGATGGTGAAAGTGTTGCCCACATTCTGGAACCATTTGTGGGCTTTTATGATTCTGTTTCCAGGGCTTGTTTTTTCAAAGTATTCCATGTAAAACTTTGCTATCACGAGACTCAGAGGGCTTCCCTTGGCTACAGTATTTCTCTGCTTATAGAATCCATTGTCCTACTAGAAGTAGCCTGTGGTGACGTAATGTTCAAACAGGGCTGTGATGTCTTCCAGAAAAAAAAAAAAAGTTGGATGAGTGTCATGGTGTCCATTATGGGGACTTTGGTGAACAAGGAGACTACATCAAAGCTGATTTGTATGTCTCCGGGTTTGCGTTCGAGGCTGTTGATTTTGATTATGAAGTGAGTTGAGTCCTTGATATAGTGGGGGGGGGGGATTGTTCCTATATGGGTTTTTAATTGTGTGGCCAGAAACTTGGCCAGGTCAAATATGGGGGATCTAATGATCCTCACTATGGATCAGAGTGGAATGGAATCCTTGTGGATCTTGGGAAGTCCATACAGTCTTGGTGGGAGACCAGTATATATACCCCACTCTCTTCCATGCCAGCATTCTCTGAAGATGCCAGCCACAGCTACTGGCGAAACTGTTCTAGAACATGGCCTAAAGAATAAACTATTCCAGAACATGGCCTCCTAGCTTGAAAACCCCACAAAAAGCTATGGATGCCGGCTATGAAAACCTTCAACTTCACATAACTAAAGGGCTTTGTGATTTTATCATGAGCTGCACATTGAATAAAATGAGCACAAACTGAAAGGAAATCCCAAAGTTTGAAATCTCTTTTTCTGCAGAAAGGCAAAATAAAGCTCCATGGCATGATGAATCTGCAATTCAGCCCCCCCCCCCCGGTGTATGTTTGCCAATATCCTCTATCCTTATTATATACCTTATGACAAAGTGCTTTAAAAATATATATATATCACCCCACATTGCTGAAGTCATAGGAAAGAGGGACACACTTAGGCAAGGCAGGCACATGGCTCATCCTGCTTTCCCATAGGGGGCTGCTCTGTTTATGTAGCTTTTCCTGACTTTGACTTTCCTACCTCTGTTGAAAAGGCTCTTTCATGGCATTGCTGAATGAACAAAAGCACCCATGGACCTGAGCTTCGTAGCATCCACACCATAGCCAATGGCTCTTGATTGTAGACAGCAGCATGTGGGTATGAATGGGGAAAATTAAAACCTTTCTACAATGCCCCCAGCCATCTATGTTTTAATCCAAAAAGAAACAGCTTTGGATAGAGATCATAATGCTAATGAGTTGCCCTGGGCTAGATGGGGCATGGAACAAGTTCTATAATTAGCCAGATGACAAATGAATAATTACATGAGGTTTGAGAGGAGGGGAGTCATTGCAATGCTGTTGCAAAGAGATGTTATCCTAATGCAAGTTGAAGAACAAACTGTGGGCATTTCTATGTTCCTGAGAAAGGCCAAACAAAGGAATACCATATTGATCATTTTTATGCTAAGTATACAGGCATACCTCACTTTACAAAGCCACTGCCAAAGAAGCTCCTTTTTACAAAGTCTCTTTATGACCTTCCAGCTAGACGACAGATGAAGGGGGAAAAGAGGGGGTCCCTCTTTCCCCCCTTCATCTGATGTCTAGCTGGAAGGTTTGTAGCAGCCTGAGCATAGTGAACATGAGGGCAGCAGGCTGTAGAAATACAGGTTTTCAGTGTCAGGTTGCACCAGCACGTCTTCAGTAAACAATGCAATGAAGTTTAAGGTGGGAAAAAATGGCTTCTACTCTAGCTAGCCCTACTGTAGCTACGTGTGCCTGCCTACAACAGGCTAAGTAAACCCCAGCTCTCTCCCAAATCCTTACTAAACACAAATCACATGAAAAAAAGGGAGAATAAATTAGTCTGCCTAACAAGCTGCCACCAGTATGTTAAAATATAGGCTTGGCCACCAAAATGAAATCATAAGTGATAAAAGAGAAAAAATCCCTGGTTACATTTTATCAGAAGGTTTCAAGACAATTGAAAATGTTTTTGCTTATTTATGAAAGGCTTGCTTGAGCTGGTTATTTCATTTCACATGTGGATATTGTTAGTTTTCGATAAAAGGTTTTCTGAAACCTATTGAACTGCTCCACCTTTTTTCTTTTGTGTGAAGTAGGAATCTATCCCTATTCTTTTCATGTTATTTCCACCCATTGTACCAAGGTTTCTGTTAAAGAAGTAATGCTTAGGGATATGTCTATTTCATTAACTGAGGTATACTTGTATTTTGAAACATACTTCAAGGTAACAGTTAGATGGTGAAGAAGCATGGGTCTGATTGAACTCAAGTTAAATAAAGAAAACAAGCTTAATGCTTCTAGCACACAGCATACATTGTGCAGTTCTTGTGAAAGTGCATGTGAAAATTTCATGTGGCTGCTTACATGGAGGCTTTTGTTACCTCTTGCATGTGCTGATTGCACAAGTTTAAGTTGACAACTGATATGCAGTTATGTGGCTGCTTCTTTGACATTAGTAAGGGCACAGCTGAGAGATTTTGCCATTCAAAAGCAGCAGACTGTCACAGAAATGTGTCTTCTCCTGGTGATTTCAAGTCTTCTGAGCAATTCAAAGAGACGGCAATTTAAGATGAAGCTTATCCCCAGCTTTGACGTCAGCAGCTTTGCTTAAGCATTACCATATTGAAGGATTATGATGAACCCTCTGTATATTATGGAAGCTGTAAGAGCATCCAAGATTACAGTACCATTTGTCAGGAGGATATTTAGGGGTGTTTCTGACAAGGCCATTAATGTTTTAGCATGAGCATAATTTAATACCCGAAAGGCAGAGACATAGAAACAAACCTAGAAGTGGGCACAATATAAGCAGAACAGCTATGCATACAATCCGGTAATCTTGCACCCATTTAACTGTTATAAGAGGAGACCTATAGGATGAGATCAGAGTTCTATTCAGTTCAATGTTGTGTTCACAGAGTGACCAATCAGATGCTCCTGGGAAGCCCGCAAGCAGAATGGAAGTGCAACAGTGTTCTCCTGCTCATGTCCCTCAGTTTGTGATTTGTTATGCACCATCAAGTCAATTTTGACTATGTTGACCCTATCAGTGAGAGACCTCATCAACTGCCCTGTTTTGGTTGCAAATCCAGGGCTATGGCTTACTTTATTAAATCATTCCAGGTGTAATGTGGTTCTCTTTTCTACTGCCTTCCACTTTTTCTAGCAATGTCATCTTTACTAATAATGTCCAAAGGAGCCTCAGTGAGAAGTCATTTTGACTAGTAGTGAGAGTTCAGGCTTGGTTTCCTCTCACATCAATTTATTTGTCCTTTTCTTCTGGTAACTATCATATCCAACAGGATACCAAGTTCATAAATTGAGGCTTTGGTAGTTAAAACTCAGAAAAAATTAAGAAACTATAGATCCAATCCAGTGATGTTCATTATCATAGCTGACTAGTAAATGTTAAGGTTACGTATTTAAACTACACACAATTTTAAATTTCAGATGGTCTTAGTTCTTATTTGTTATGATTAATAAACAGTTTGTTCCTCTCTTTCCCATACCATCCCCTTTCTTTGTTGTTTCAGCTAAACCCTTTCACACAAACTACCTTGAACAAGCTTGTGTTTTCCTCCCTTCCAGTATTATCTCTGCACCTGTGTCTGTGAGCACCACAACTTAACAATATAATTTCTACCATATACGTATTCCATCACACCTACTTCCCAATATTTTACAGCAGGCCAGTTGCCCATGCAAATCTTGACAGTACAACATTTTAAATTATTTGCTTTACTCCCATCAAGTTTCTTCTCTGTCAAGTTTGTACACATCATGTTTATACATCATATCACCTTATACCCAAAGAACAGTAGCTGCAGTTGGGTCATTCTAGGAAAGTTTGTTTGAGGACCCATTTATTCATCATGTTGACAGTGCATGGTATCCATAAACCCCACTCCAGCATTACATTCCAAATGAGATCATTTGTGTGGGTTGCCCAGGTTACCCAGTGAGTTTTCATGGGCAAGTGGGGATTTGAACCCTGGTCTTCAAAATTGTAGGCCAATTCTCAAACCACTACTACACCATGCTTGTTCTCAAAAATTTTATATTAAGTTTATATCCAAGGATCTAGGGTATTTATTAATTTATCAGTCAATTTGAACATTTTAAATATATTTAAAACAATCAGAATAATTTCAAGGCTAAAAGCATATTAAACCACTTAACATTTAAAACAGGACAGATTAAAAACATTTTAAACAATTTAAAGCTACTCACATGTGCAAATGTGGATGGGAGAAATTGTGCCCTGAAAGTTTTAGTAAATAACCATATTTGTACTTGGCAATGGAATAGCAGCAGCACTGGAGCCAATAGGGTCTAAGTGGAGAGTATTCCTTATCTTGAGTGCTGCATCAAAAAGGCCCTCAGAACAAACTAGTGCCCTGAGTTCAGATGTAATGGGGATTTTTACCTGCACAGGCTGCCCAACCACATCAATTATTCTTTGACTGTATTAAACTCACTTGGCTTCATGGTCTATGAAGAGAAGTCTAATCTCAAACCCAGACAAGAGCTGAGATTAATCAGAATTGTGCTGCATTTGACACTGGCAAACAGATATCTGCGTGCAGACTGCTTCTAAAACCTGGCTGAAGCCTTACTTTGGTGCCAATGCTCCAGGCGCTTACAAACCTATCAGGCAGTGGCATCACTAGGTTTGGTGTCACCCAGTGCAGTAACTCATGGTGTCACCCACCCCCACCCTCTTCCTGTACAAGACCATACAGAATCCTTAGTAATTTGACAAAATCAGTGGCTATAAAGCACAAGCAGCACTAAAACACCAGTATCACTGGAATTGGGTTATAATTACCATGCTGCCTGCACATGTGCATTAGAAGTTTCAAAAAGTTAATTAGCATAGGGTTTTATTTTTGTAGGTTTATTTTTGTAAGTTTCAAAAAGTTAATTAGCATAGGGTTTTATTTTTGTAGGTTTATTTTTGTAAGTTTCAAAAAGTTAATTACAATAGGGTTTTATTTTTGTAGGTATTGACATAGTATAAGCTGGGCTTACAAAAAAGTGTTTCTGGTTATAGAATCATAGAGTTGGAAGAGACCATAAGGGCCATCCAGTCCAACCTCCTGCCATGCAGGATCTCTAAATCAAAGCATACCTGACTGATGGCCATCCAGCCTCTGTTTAAAGACTTCCAAGGAGGGAGACTCCACCACACTCTGAGGGAGTGTGTTCCACTGTCAAACAGCCCTTATAGTCAGGAAGTTCCTCCTAATGTTGAGGTGGAATCTCTTTTCGTGTAGCTTACATACATTGTTCCGGATCCTGTTCTCTGGAGCAGCCGAAAACAAGCTTGCTCCCTCCTGCATATGACATCCCTTCAAATATTTAAACAAGGCTATCATATAACCTCTTAACCTTTTCTTCTCCAGGCTAAACATCCCCAGCTCTCTAAGTTGTTCTTCATAGGGCATGGTTTCCAGACACTTCATCATTTTAGTTGCCCTCCTTTGGACACACTCCAGTTTCTCAACATCCTTTTTGAATTGTGGTGCCCAGAACTGGACACAGTCTTCCAGGTGGGGCCTGACCAAAGCAGAATAGAGCAGCACTGTTATTTCCCTTGTTCTAGAGACTATACTTCTATTGATGCAGCCTTAAGCTGAATTGGCCTTTTTAGCTGCCACATTTCATTGTTGACTCATGTTCAACTTGTGGTCTACTTGGACTCCTAGATTCCCTTTCACATGTAGTCTTGTTAAGCCAGGTGTCCCCCATCCTATATCTGTGCATTTCATTTTTCCTCCCTAAGTGCAGTACCTTACATTTCTCTGTGTTGAATTTCATTTTGTTAGCTTTGGCCCAGCTTTCTAGTCAGGTCATTTTGAATTTTGATCCTGTCATCTGAGGTATTAGCTACTCCTTCCAATTTGGAGAGTCATCTGCAAATTTGATGTTGTATGCCTTCAAGTTCCTTCTGAATTATGGTGACCCTATCATGGGGTTTTCTTGGCCAGATTTGTCCAGAGGAGAGTTGCCATTGCCTTTTCCTGAGGGTGAGAGAGTGTGACTTCCCCCTGGGTTTCATGGCCAAGCAGGTAATTGAACCCTGGTATACAGAGTCATAGTCCAACACTCAAACCACTATGCCAAGCTACAGGCATGTTTTCATTAAAATAATATATTGGTTTTGCTGAAACAGTGTACCAAACCTTTATAGATAGCCATTTTGTACTGAACCCAATAGATATATTAGTAAAGAACACAAACTACTGCATGTTACAAGCCATGAGATATGCCTTCCTCTGGGGCTGAAACAGTTAGTTGCTTGAAGACTTTCTGTTCTCATAAGGGACTCTTTCCCATTTGCAAAATGGTTTAATTATTTAGGTTTTTAGGAATTACAACTCTAGAACAAGAACTAGTATGATTAAGATGGATCACTATCTACTGTTAGGTATCTGGCTAACTTACAAGAGTTCTGGGCTTTTGGGACCCAAATGTCTTAAGAGAAGCAATAATAAATTGTATTTTTACTATCCACATTGTTTCTGAAATTGGGGTGGGGGGGTGGGGGCTTGCAGTTACCAGGAGTAACTTGTAAAAAGGACTGTACTCCATTTGTGTGCCTTCAAGACATTTCTGAGTTATGTTGACCCTAAGGAGTTTATCAGATGATGGAAATTGGAAGTATAATCTAATGGCAATCTGAATGCAATCATGAGGTTTTACGTTATTTTGTATTAAAACATCTCATGCAAATTCGGGCAATGGGCAGTCATTTTCAGGTAATGGGAAGTCATTCTGAACACATTCTGAATGCAATTGGAATTCATGTAAATTCGCTAAACTGGCAAATTCACATTAATTCGAATTGGCTCAATTTGGCTCCATTCGAAATAAAGAGAAATTCCTCCCGTCTGATAAACTCCTAAGGCAAACCTACTACAGGAATTTATTGACAGAATTTGTTCAGAAGGGGTTTGCCCTTGCTTTCCTCTGAGGCTGAGACAGTGTGACTTGCCCAAGGTCACCTAGCAAGTTTCCAAGGCAGAGCAGGGATTTGAATCCTGATCACCCAGTGTCCTAGTCCAACACTCAAACCCCTGCACTATGCTGGCTCTCAATTCATTTAAAATTAGTATCAAGAAATATATCCTTAGACTCAAAATATGTTCAAAAGCGCCTTGTTCTATAGTTCTATGTGTACTGCTTTTACACAGGGCTCCAATTAATGGACTTTATGATTGCAGTAAAGAAAATAAACAGGTTTCACCTGAGCAATCTCTACTCTAGAAGCTTCCCAGGATTGTGAATTCCTACATATAACGAAAAACAAATAATTGGGAAGAAGGCTCCTTTAAATTACGACTAGAGCAGACCCACTGACGGTGTAAGACTAGTTAAGTCAGAGTTTGTGTATGTCCAAAAGATTCAATGGGTCTAGCTGGGACAAATCTCTGAATGCTTGTAAAAGGGGAAGAATTTATTCCAACGCTACCAGCTTCTTTCTCTCAGTCTCAAAGCTGCTAGAAGGTCCCTTTGCAGACTGATTTTCCAACTGATATGATTAGGTCTTTGAATTGCTCCAATTATGTTCATGATAGGAAGTATGCATACCATACTAATATCAGCCCTGGTGGCGCAGTGGTTAAATGCCTGTACTGCAGCCAGTCACTCAAAACCATAAGGTGGCGAGTTCAAGACCAGCAAAGGGCTGAAGCTTGACTCAGGCTTGCATCCTTCCGAGGTCGCTAAAATGAGTACCCAGATTGTTGGGGGCAAATAGCTTACAATTGTAAATGAAGCTGTTTGTTTAACAAATTGTAAGCCGCTCTGATAGTCTTGGCTGAAGAGCGGGGTATAAATAAAACATTATTATTATTATTATTATTATTATTATTATTATTACTAATATAGCAGTTTGATTGCAATGTAGCTGTCATAACTCAGTCAAAAGAATCCTGGGATTTGTAGTCCTCTCTCTCACAGACAGCAAAATGCCTGCTAGCCCCTCATTTTGTTGGGGAATGAAACTTTAGTGCAGCCTTGATTAAAACTCACAGAACTTTGCCCCTCCAACTCTATACCAGGTGCGTGTGTGTCAAGAAAAAGCCATCTGCTTAAAGCAGGAATTCTGCCACTCAGAGGGACCTTGCTCCTTGGAGGCTGAATGGCAGGTCCTTCTTCTGAGTGGGAGTGCCAGTGTTTTAAAAGGACAGAGGAAAAATGCAGCACAGGCTGTTTCTGCTAAAGGCATAGTTTGGGGAGCAGCAATGTCACCCCCCCTTTGGGTGTTACCTGGTGTGGTCCACACTCCCCGCACCTCCGAGGGATGCTACTGCTGCCAGGTCTTCATACTTCTGGGCCATATTGCTTCCACAACAAGATTTACATTCTTCACCCACCTTCACCTGAATCCTTTACAGTTATGATTCCTCACCATGTTCAACCCACTCATGGACCCTCCATCTAAATTATGATGCTGTGGTGTGTCCATTGATCCCATGTTTTGTGCTGGGATCCCCTTCCACCTGCTCTGGGGATCCATGATCTGTCTCCCTCTCTGTTCCGATCTACTGACCATTCACAACTGTCGGGTTTGGCACCTGGACCTGCAAACACTCTGGCTGATGGCATGGAGGATTCTTTCTTAAGAAACTTGCCAGCTCCAGTCCAATGAATCATCCTTGTAGCCCCGAAGCCTTCCACACAAAAGTTGTATGCTTACAAATGGAAGAAGTTTCAGACCTTCCTAATGGCTGCAGGATTGTCCCCTTCCATGATTTGAACTCTTGAATTCCTCTTCTCCCTACACAATACAGATCCCTACACAATGAGGACCTTTCCTGTCCTCATTGAAATGCTACCTCACTGCCGTCTCGGAACTGCAGCGAAAAAGATATTCCTCTTATTTTTGGGACTCTGGCATTGGGCCGGAGACTGGTGGATGTAAATAGAAGTTATCCTTTAAGGGCGTTTCTTAAAGGATACTTGGATTTACATCCACCTGTCTCTGGCCCAATGCCAGAGTGGAGCTTTGATCTGGTGCTTTCTCAATTCTTGAGGAGACTATTTAAAACCTTGGTCACATGTGATTTAGACTCCTCTCATGTAAAATGGTCTTCCTGATGGTGATTGCTTTAACACGATGGGCAGGCAAACTCTCTGCCCTATGTGTTGACCCTCCTTGTCTCCTGTTCCATCAGGACAAGGTGGTGCTACGACCAGATATCTTCTTCCTCCCAAAGATGGTTTCTGAGCCAAGACATTGTGCTCTCTGCCTTCATGCAGAATCCTACTTTGGACTTTGAGAGAGCACTCTTTACTGCTACTTGAATTCAAAGCTGGCTTTATTAGTGTCTTCTCAATGTCTCTCAAAATGGGTGGCTTTCAAAATGGGTGATCAACTTGCCAAGAAGGAATCCTCTCCATTACACCAGGGTGGTAGCTGACTCTTCAGCTTTCTTTGTTGGTGTGCCACTGGATGAAGTTTGCCATGCTGCTGTGTGGTTCCAGCCTTTGACATTTTGTCTACCACTATGAACTGGTTGCTCACTGAAGAGCTTTAGGAGAGCAGTTCTGCCCACTCTCAAGTGACAGTTCCTGTCCACTCCTTTTTGGTGGTAATGACTTTATGCCTTGTTGTTGTTGTTGGGGTTTTTTTTTTTTTGTCTTTGAATAAAGTTTGACATTTGCTTGCATACATAACCTTGTGTTGTGGCATTATGCTCTCACCTTCAGATATGAGTAACTTGCTAGTCACTCATATGTGTGATTCACAGAGACCACGAAGAAGGAGGACAGGTTGCTTACCTATAATTGTGTTTCTTTGAGTGGTTGTCTGTGAATTCACACAAACCCACCTATCCTCCCCTCATAGGTGTACTGCCTTTTGATCCTTGGGATGCTGCCATGTGGTGTCCTTTGGAACTGATCCTAATGGCTGGGATGGGGGAATATAGATAGGGTGGGTAGGGCTACCACCAAAAATTTTGGCCTAGATATTCTAGTAGGTTCTGAATATGCTCTGTGCAGGCATGGTAAAACCCATATATGTGATTTCACAGATGACCACTTGAAGAAACACAGTTACAGGTAAGCAACCTGCCCTTTTGCAATAAAGAAAGAAACATAAAATGGAAGCAAATATATTTTACTTCTAGTTGATTCATCTATAATTTCAATAAAGCTATCCGCCCCCTTTCCCCCTCAGAAATCTTTATTGCATTGTTTCTGTGATAAAGATAAGGCATTTTTAGACAGACTTTACATCTGAATAAAACAACACTGAGAATTGTAGAGGCTTGTCAAAGACTTTCAGTGCAAGTATGGGAAATGTTGCTGTTTTGTTTTGTTTTTTAAGAAAAAATGTCAGACGACCCCTTCTGACCATGGGTAAATGTAGTGCAGATTTCCTATGGGAAAGTAAAGACTTATTCCATTTTTAACCCTTGCTAATTGAAGCCAGGGTGAAATGTGACCTAAGGTTACATAGTTCTAATGTTTTTGCTCTGGGTTGGTTTAGGGGGTGGGGAAATATTGGGGGAGTGTGGGTGGGTAGGGAGGAAGACAAGGGTAAACTGGGATGGGGATGAGGAGAATGGAACAGTAGTTTGATGTTTTTGGCTTTGCTTAGTAGGGAAGTGTTGTTGTTTTTAATAGCAGCTGTAAGTTGGGAAATTGGGAGGCAGGAAGCAGAGATTGCCAACACGAAAGATCACAGTCTTTGTGCAGGCAGACAGATTCTGGAAACTTTTTGTCATGGGGTTCATGCAAGGAGTGAGGATGGTGCCTTTTTGCTAACAGTTTGGTAGAGAATATAGCCAAAGTTCATAAGCATAAATATATTCATATTTCCCTCATGGAATGTGTATGAACAAGTAAGTAAAGATGTCATACTATTTACACCGGAGGAGCTGGGATCAAAAGGTCAGGCAGAGGAAGGACTGAGAAGAAAAAATGAGATGTAGTTGAATCCAGGAAGAGGCCGCAATGAACTACAAAAATTTAGCCTGATGATAGTGGGGGAGAAAAGAGAGAGAGACTGCCCACCACTCTCAACAATTTATTTTCATTCATTTATTTATTAAATTTATATTGCACCTTCCTCCCAATACATCAATCAAGGCAACAAATGGAGTCTGTCATTCTTGTGTTTCTTTTTAAAGAGAGCCAGGGATAAAAATTTAAGAAGAGGTTTCAGGTAGTGAGAGATGGCTGAGGCATACAAGGTGAATCTGGGACAAGAAAGACTTGTTCTATATTGAAAGATCTCCAGAATATGGTGTTTTCAAAAAGCTAGCACTCTTTTTGGAGCAATGTTCTTAAACTCATGTCACAAATGGGTCACATTACAAGTAGTAGTAGATTTTTTGATCGTAGCAGGAAAGATTTCTCAAGACATGCTGAAGGTAACATGGTGGGGCCGACTGCTGGGATATTCCGAGACAGCTCTGATCCACCAGCAGGGCTACTGGAAGTTGGCATTAGACCTAGGGCATGATCAGGCTCCACACCCTAAATTTAGAAACAGATATTATTGCCCCTCTTTGGTCTGTTGAAATACCAAAAGTTATTTTTCATATTCAAAATTCCATACCCTTTCAGAAATTTTCTTAAAGAATTTAGATTTGCCATCTAATGGTGCAAAAAAACCCAGCAAGAATTTTTTTTTATCTCAAGTTAGTATTTCTATACCTAAATAATGACCATTACCAACTTTGCAAATTCCTGTAGCCAAATATGAGGGGTATCCAAAAGTTTTAATGATCACTTTAAAAAAAAATTGATAGGAAGTTTGTTTTGATTTGTAGTTGTTAACCTATCTCTATGTAGTCACTATGTAGATTTATACATTTTTCCCAGCATATCTTGACCCTCCAAATACCTGATATTGTAGAAGTTGTCAGATTGCGCCTGATGAGGATTTTGCACTTTAATCAGTTCTGACACAGCCAGTCACAAAAATAAAGGACGTAATGAGCTGATTTTCTCAGCAACGTGCACTTGGGGATGACACTGACAAAATTTCATCAATATACCATAATAACTTCCGGGTCATACTTATTATTTTACGATACCACCTCGTAAGGCATAATCTGCAGACTTCTACAATATCAGGTATTCAGAGGGTCAAGATACGCTGGGAAAAATGTGTAAATCTAGATAGTGACTACATAGAGCTAAGTTAACAACTACAAATCAAAACAAACGTTCTGTCAATTTTTTAAAAAGGTAATCATTAAAACTTTTAGATACCTCCTTGTATTTGTTCTGAACATATATTGCAACTCCACTCTTCCTCTTTTCATTAGCAGCTATAAAAAGTTGTCCAAGTTTTGGGTTTTTAAAATAAATAATGTCTTTTTGTTTTATTTTAATTTCTTGGAGACAAATTACATCCACATTCATTATTTGCCAAATAATGAAAAGTTTGGAAAAGTTATTTTTCAATATATTGTTTTTTTCCTTCTCCAGGCTCAGGTACTGTGGATGTTGCCCACTGCCCTTGCCACCAGGGTTTTCCTCTGGCTGAATAGGTAGCACTATTAATCTCTCTTTACCCTTAGGAGACAAGGACCCTATAGCAGCAGTTTCCAAACTCTGGTCCTCCAGGTGTTTTGGATTTCATCTCCCAGAATTCCTGACTGTTGGCCAAGCTGTTTGGGTCTTCTGGGCTCTGAAATCTGAAACAAATGGAGCCCTAAAAGCTGGGAATCACTGCTCTATAGCTTTGCTAGTGTTGTATCTCAGTAGCAAAGCACATATTTTGCATGCAAAAATTGAAAGGTTCTATCCCTGGCCTCTCCAGGTAGGACTGGGAAAGACTCCTGTTTGAAATTCTGGGAAGCTTTTTCCCATCCACACATACAGCCCTGAGCTAGACAGCCCAACACTGCGACTCAATGTAACAACGCAGTTCCCTGCACTTCTAGCAAAGCTTGCTTTTGGATGGAAATGACTTCTGTTGTATTAGCAAACTTGCCTATAGCCTAGGGATTGTAATTTCCATATGCTTTCTGATCTCCTGTATAAGTATTAGCACAGCACTATTGGTGTTGTGTAGTTACCACCCGCATAACCTTGAAAACAGTTGGTTTTATGTGAGGGGTTAACTGAAAAGTAAATACAATTTTTAGAAAAAAGTATGTGCAAATGACTGATTTACTGCAGGGAAGGGCAACAAGAGGTTAGTAGATTAGCATCCTTTGGCAAACAGGCCCAGACAAGTTTTACTTACAAATAAAGGGTAGTTTATTTTAAATAAGTAGAGCAGCATTGAAGGGAGGCTTAGGTTAAGGGTGTGTCAAAAGACTTCTTCAAGAAAAAAAAAGTCCTTTTCTAATCGGTCAGCTTGATGGGAAGGGGATCTTCAAAACAGGAATGTGCAGTAGGTTGCATGTTTATGAAAGAACATGAAAATTTGACAACATGACAGTTTTTCCTTTGTGACTTTTTTTTTAAATGGTCCCCCCTCCCAGGCTTTTCTAAAGATATCTCTGTTAATGAGCCAAATAACCCCTGAGTGTTTCTAGCTAGCATCACTACATTTTTCTAATAACAAATTGGAAGCTGGAAGCGAGTTCTCATGCCTTTGGCCTCTGAGGTGACCCACTGCAGTATTTCTTACTGCTGCTATTTGAGGTTTAGGCGAACATTATCAAGTAATAACATACCATTTTATGCCACAATGTACATAAGATGATGTGTTTGAAAAGCAATTCTATATGTGTGTTAGAAATAATTGTAGGATCTCTATGAACATTAGAACATATTGAGTAGATTGGGAAGGGAAATTTGGCCCTCCAGAAGTTGTTGGGACTGCTGGTTTCATGACCACCCAGCAACACCAATGATAAGGGATCTAAAGAGTTGTGGTCTAACAAAATCTGACAAGGAAACATATTTCTCATCACTGCTGTGGAACACAGACATGGAGACTGGTCAGTATGCCATGTGATCCATTTCCCCATTGCTTCTGTGTTCTCATTTTCTGTTCTCAATGACAGTTGTGTTTCATGCCACTTACCACAAGACTCATCCCTGCTCCACAGAGGTTCAGTTTCTCCACTAGACCCATCTCTGGTAGGAACAACTGGTATTTACATAGAAAATTGCTGTTTGGAGACATCTTTCATAACAGAGGTGGGCCCTCCTGTTATTTATCACCACTGGTTAAGCTAAGCTAGTTAGAGCTGCTAGGAAGTGAAATCCAAAAACATAAGGAAGGTTGCAATTCCCCATTTTGATCTCTAATAATAAATGAGAATGTGTGTCTGACTGTCTATCAGAGTTGTAGGAGAATATCACATGGGAGCTTACCAAGTGTAAATTGTCAGGGAATCGTGGGAAACCCGTGAACTGCCTTAACACCCCTTTGTGCTTCTCCCGTGAATAAATTGTCATGGAGGCATCAGCACTTGCTCATCCAGTAGTAGATCCAGTTATTGCCAAATGGCAGCTCCAAGAACTCTTTACTGACGGGACAAGTGAGTGCCAATGCCTCCATGACAATTTACTCATGGGAGAAATGCATGGGAGTGTGAATGTAGATCATGGGTTTCCCATGATTTCTGATGATTTCCTAACAATTTACACATGGTAAGCCTCCCCTGAGATATTCTCATAGCTCCAAGAGTATGAGCTTGCTGGCATGCATACTAAGGGGAGCCTAGGGGTATTGCACAGTAGTTAATTAGAATTTATTTTAATATATCTGTATTTGAAGACTTCAATATGATGTTCAGCCACTGAGGGTAGACTTCTCTAACCAGTACATAGTTTTTCACTGAATACAGTTTGGAGCTGTGGAGGGAATGGAGGAGTCTTCCAAGGGTTAATTCTCTCCTCTGTGCTTTAGTGTTCTAACTAGATTTTATAGCTGCTCTGTGTATTCAAAGGTGGGTGGTAAAGTGAAAATCACTGTGCTGGATCCACACTTAGTCATTTAAAGTAAAAATCCTTGAAATTATGGTACTCATGTTAACCATGACTAATCTATTTCAGTGGGTTTACTTTAAGCATTTTACTTTTATTTTTAAATGTTCTGTAAAAATTTCTTGAGTGTTTCACAACAAATTGAGACCAATATATAGCAGCGTCTGAGGACTGGGCAATGTATGGACTGTCATTCTGTGCTACATACTTTCATGTCAAATAAAAGCCATTATGTGTCTGAATGAGAGCCAGAATGGAATGTTTTAGAGGTGATCCAAGAACTATCTCTGTGTTTCTGAATATTTTTGTTGCATGCTAGTATAAGTGATAAACAGGAGGTTCTGGAGGAGGCATTCTGTCACCTTTTCCGTTTCTGGGAAGTCTTGTAAACAAACATTTGCTCTTTAATCAAAACATCTACAAGATAGGATTTCTTGCCATGTGTGCTCTCGCTCTTTTGCTGTTTTGAGTATTAATTTTGGATGAAGAAAACTAGTTGTTAGATTTGGGTTTCTCCTATATGTATATGTATATGTATATCTATATGCATGCAAGTCTTCAGGGACCAAACTTAAACATCTTGATATAAGTAAAACAGATGAAACATCTAACAAAAAGCAACCAAACTTCTAGATAGTTGGGGGGGGGGGGAGGTAAAATGGGCTGTGAGGAAGTAAGGAGATTGGTACATGCAATAGAAGGAGGAAAAACATTGATGATCCTGCAATGATCCTGCTTGCCTATGTAATTACATGGCTGGAGGTAAGTAGTTTATGAACTGCAGTATTCAGTGTCTTTAAGTGTTGAGGAACACATGATTGTACTTAAATGACATGTAGAAAAAAAGACACTTCCACATTTGTGGTTCTATTGATTTAGCAGGATCTATTCCCTAAAACTGAGATGGCAACTGTCTCCTTTCAGATGTTTTTGGTTCACAGCTCCTATCAGCTACAGCTGACATAGCCAATGTTGAGAGATTATGGGATATGAAGTCCTAAAACATCTGGAAGGCCACTATTGCACACTCTTGCCCTGCCCATTAATAGTTTCTTTTTGCACTGTACTGATTAAATTTATATATGCAGAAATTGGAGAGATACAAAAGCTGTCCGTGCAGGAGGAGTTTGTGCATCTCCTTACTGGAAAAGCATGGAGCATGGGGATTGCCATTCTGTTATGCTTGATTCCTCCCTTTCTGGTAATCCTCATATCTGAAGTAATTTTTAATTATGTAGTACCAAAGCTACTTTGGTCAGTGGGGTGTTCTTAAATTCATCCAATAGCAAATGCACTAATTTCAATTAAGTACTTATCCTTTTTACCAAAAAGGTAAAGCTTTTTGTTAGGCTAGCTCACAGAATACTTAGGAAAGTGTTCACCAAACTTTTAGCAGATTCATAATTCAGGCAAAATGTTAAGTAGGAAGTAAATAAGTACAGTGTGCCCACACTATACGTGGGCTTGCCATACACTGATGGCAAGCCCAGGAGGACAAAAAGGCACAGGCGTCTGGGGTACTGTGCAAAGGGATGTGCCCCCATAGAAAACAATGTAAGCTTAAACAAGTTTAAGCTTACATGCTTTCCCCCATACACGGTGTGTTTGGGGGGGAGGGGTCCAGAACAGATCCCCCACATATAGGAAGGGTCCACTGTATGTGCATATGTTTGTATAGGAGGAATCCCACACCTACCTGAAGTAGGAGGAGGCTGCAAGCATTTAAATTAGCCTCTTCTAGGAATTGAGATGGTTCTGGGGTTCTCCCAAAGCTAACAAAATAATGGATCAGTCTTGAATGTCTTCTTTTTGGCAAATCTGGAATTTAAAAAAAAGCAAACACAAAACAATTCTATTGATTAAAAAAACCCACAGTACATTCTATCCAACTTTCTTTGACATGCATATAAGATATATGGGTACAGTGAAGTTTTTAACATCCTGATGTTTTAAGTTATTGATGTTCTCAGCTTCTAGGCAAATTTGGAGATTTTGAAGTTCCAAAACAACTGTCCTAGTCTTTCCTTATTGCACAGGACTTGACACTGGCATTTGTGGACGTCCAATAATACGGTGCTGTCCTTGTCCATGTTCTAACCCAGTGATTCCCAAACTTTGGTCTTCCAGCTGTTTTGGATTTAACTCCCAGAAGCCCTAGCCAGCTTGGCCAGCAGTCAAAAATTCTGGGAGCTGAAATCCAAAACATCTGGAGGACCAGAGTTTGGGAACCACTGTTTTAAGCCATGTCACCTAGATATCCTTTACCTCTTACATACTGCAGTTATGTTTCACTGCCCATTGCCAAAATCTCCATGATGGTATCACTATGATAACAGTAGCAATTTGTAAGTATCTTTTTTTAAAAAAAATAAATAAATGATTTTTAGTACTAAACTTGGAGCAATAATTCTGTTTTCATTTCTTCTATCTTTGGTTCAGTTAGCCCTGTTTCTGCATTATTGTTTAAGGTTCTCATCGAAGATTTGAGCCATACATACACTGGCATTTGTGCTAATTACTTGTATAGAAAGGATTATTTATGCTTCTCAGAATTACAAAGGAAGACACTAAAGACCTTGGAGAATTACTGAAGATTGTGTAGAAGAAGTCATGTTCTTTTTATAGCTCTTTCTGGCAATCCACATTCCAGTCAGATCATCACTTATCCTTCCTGCTGTGCAAATCTTGCTTAATGCTCCAAGAGAAGCTGGTAGAACTCCAGAGGCCAAGAGAGCCAGTGGGGGAAATTACTTCCTGTCCCCAAATATGAATTCTGCTCAAATTGTTGCTGGTTGTGTGATTTGGAAGAGTCACCATTAAGCAAGATTGATTTCATTGCTTATGGCTTAGACTTAGTAATGAAACTGGAGTTACTGTGAGGTGCCCAAAAGTCTAATGGCAACCATTTACAAAATCATTATTGTCATTTTATTCAAAACAGTAATATTGTTTTCATATTTCCATTGACTGCGTGGCTGGGCTTCCAGGCTTTTGTAGGAGAAGCCCAATAAAATTAATTGTGAGCAGACTGCTGACTGCTAATTTTATTAGGCGTCTTTCAATTTATTTTAATAAAAGCCACAAGATTTTATGTTTTCACACAGCACTTTGATTTCTTTGCCACTGTATACTCTGATGACCAAGAGCATAATTGTGGATTTACTGAGTGAGAAATATGCAGACATTATGCAGGAGACAGATTCACACCAGCTATGAGTAATCGAAGAAGTAGGGAATGCAAGTCTCAGGAAAATTGTTGTTGTTGAGTATTAGGATGCCAGAAATTGGGAATGAATAGCAGATTATGGGCAGTGTCTTGTCTGGTGTGACATAATGAGTAGCATCTTGGATTTGGGTTGAGATGACATAAATTCACTCAGCCATGAGGCTCTCTGATGCCCTTGAGCCACTTAAACATTCTCAGTTTTATCTACCTGACAATGAGATGATATCCTGCAGAATGTGTGAAAAATAAATAACTGTTCCTTATTACTCTGTGGCAGGGATGGGAAGTGTTTGTGAGCATGAGGGCTACATTTGCCTTTGGGCAAGCTCTCAGGGTCACCCTGACCATGTCTGCTGTATATTTAAGCATATGTGATAAGCCTGCCTAAAGGAAATGTTGAAGGGATTCGTAAGCACTATGTAACATTTGTCATAAAGGCCTGCAGGAGACATTCAGGGAGGGGGGGGGGAATATGGCTCATAATGGCCGCTAATCTTAATTTCATAGAATTATAAAACCATAGAGTTGGAAGACACTCCAAGGGCCATCCAGTCCAACCTCCCTGCCATGCAGGAACACAGAATCAAAGCATCTTTGACAGATGGCTATCCAGCCTCTGTTTAAAGATCTCCAAAGAAAAAGACTCCACCACTCTCTGAGGGAGTATGTTCCACTGTCAAACAGCTCTTACTGTCAGGAAGTTCTTCCTAATGTTCAGATAGAATCTCTTTTCCTGTAGTTTGAATCCATTGCTCCAGGTCCTGTTTTCAAGAGAACCAGAAAATAAGCTTGCTCCCTCCTCAATATGACACCCCTTCAAATATTTAAACAGGGCTATCATGTCACCTCTTAACCTTCTCTTCTCCAGGCTCCCTAAGTCTCTCCTCATAGGGCATGGTTTCTGGACCCTTCAACATTTTGGATGCTCTCCTCTGGATATGTGCTATCTTTTCAATTTCCTTTTTGAATTATGGTGCCCAGAACTGAACACAGCTTTCAAAGTGGGGCCTGACCAAAGCAGAATAGTGGCCCAGGACAGAACCTAGTGGCACCCAACTTGTTACTTCTCTCCAAGATGAAGAGGAGCCATTGCTGAGCACCCTTTGGGTTCAGCTGGTCAACCAATTACAAATCCACCTAACAGTGGCATTGTCTAGCTCACATTTATTGGCTTGTTTGCAAGAATCTCATGGGGGACCTTGTCAAAGACCTTACTGAAATCAAGATATGCTATATCCACAGCATATGGTGGATACATAGTTATCCCAGGACAAAATGGAGTCCCAGAGTAAAGTCAGTCCAGAGTGTAAATCTCTTGCTCTATTGTTATTATCTGCAATTTTCTCCATTGACCACAAGTCCCAGAGTCTAGTCCACCATCCTGCAATATTCAACTTTCCAGTTTTCCAGTTCTTGGCTATCTCAAGCCTGGCAAGAGCCAAAAGGAAACTGATGAGTTCTTTATGCTGCAGGGCTTTATTTTCATTTATAAAATGGAGAACAGGAGAAGGAGTGGTGATAATTGTATACTTTGTTTAGTGATCTTGGAGACTAGTTGTAAAATTTCTATCTAGTATTTATACACCAAGGGACAGTCCAGCCACATGTGTACAAAAGTTCCCCTACCTTCACATCTCCTCCAACATTTTGGATTAGCATTGGTAGACATACGAGCCACTTTAACGGGGTTAAGGTACCATTGATGGAGCAACTTCAGGGTATTTTCTTTAATGGCAATAGATAGACCTAGTTTTAAATGGTAAATGAGTCCATATTTTTCCCCCAGCTCTTACTATCAATTGAAAGGGAAAGTTCTGCTTCCCATCCTGCCTTATGGAGTGCTGAGTTCCCAAATGTTTCTTGTAAAAGACAATTATATATGCATGCAATTTGGCCTTTGGAGTATATACCCGGAGAGACACACATGTTTTCAAAAAAAGTGAGTGGGTGAGGATATTCCTGTATCTGGAGCAGTTTCTTTAAGAATAACTGTATCTGTATTATTTGATACCAGTTCTGATGAACAGGGCCCAGAGCGTTGGATAGTTGCTCTGTTGTGATAGTCATCCCATTATGAAACAGGTCCTTAACTGTGTACAGACCATGTATCTCCCAATCTTGAAACTGTGCGTATTTTTCTGGGGTCTGGAAAAGAGGATGGGTAAGAAAGGGCCGTAGAGGGGAGGGGGAGGGGGCCAAGAGATGCCTCCATTTCTTCCACAATACCAAGGAAGTGAGCAAAAAAGGGTTATTACAAATTTTAGTGAATTTATATATAGACATTGTGTTTTTAATGGCCACATTAGGAAAGACTTTTTCAGGAGCAATTTATGAGATTGTTATGCAGAATGAAGACCAATGTGCTGCAGTACTGGAGTCTTTTCCCATAGAAAGTATGTAGCTTGCTCTGCTGTTTATTCTTAGCAAGAAAATGTGATAGATCTTTTGTGCAACACTGCTTTCTGCACAAAAGTATAGTCTGATACCATTCTCAGACATAGCAAAATGATGGAGCTCTGTCATCATAGCTACCTCTGCCATCCCAAAAAGCCCTACCTCATAAGCCAGGCAGCATTCCAAATAAAGGTTTCTGAGGTGTTGTAGATCAGGGAGTTGGGTAATGATGATGGCAGCACTCTCCTGGTCATGGAGTGCATTGAGATAAGCAGCTGGAGAGACCCTTCCAGGTTCTTCCACAACGGCTTTTCTCAACATGCCTTGCAACTGGGAGAGCACTGCAGTACTATTTTCCCAGCGCCCTAATTTACAGCACCTCAAAAGCTCTTTGGTTTAGCTTAAGATGCAGGTTTCTGGGGTCACACTCAGTCCTTAGTGACTATAAACATGAATCCCCAAAGTTAATGAGATTGTTAGTCTGGTTTATGATGCCATAAATACTGAAAAGGCTGCCAGCTGTTGTGTTTTGGGAAAAGAATAATGTCTTTTCACAAACAATTTTTTTTTTTTGAAAAAGTTCTAAAATGCAGGAATGTGAATAATGTCTTTTCACAAACAATTATTTTTTGGAAAAAGTTCTAAAATGTGGGAATGTGAAAAATATTCATAATAAAAGAAACTTTGAAATTATTCATCCCAGCCTGCTAATATTTGATGATTTACATCCCTTCTAAATTTCATAAATTTTCATTAATATATTTTAACTGTTTTTAACATTGTTGTATTACTTTCAAATTTATTAATTACTTCTTTTTATTCTAATTGCAAGCGAGAGTGAAAGAAAGGCCATAAGTTAACTAACCAACCAACCAATGAAGTAACCAACCATCTGATTTCACTTTATAAAAAGGTACTATATAAATTAATTATAATATCTATAAACAGATGCCTTTTTTTTAAAAAAAAATGATGGCCAATATACAACCAGGGGCATTGAATTAGCAAGGATTGGCTTTTGCATACATTGCATACATTTTATCCACTTGGATGTGACTTGGAGGTTTTTAACAGCAGCTAGAGAGCAGTTTCTAAGCAGCCTCAGCAAGCTTTGTTGACCAATTCCAAGCAGCAACAGAAAATATCTCTTGGTGTGTCTGAGCCCAGCTATGATATCAGATGTCCACAGCAACATCTAGTTATCAGTTCTCCTCCCCATGGTAGTTCTTAGCAGGCAAGCATCACCTGCACTCTCATTCTCCTACTTCTTCCCCACTGGTAGACTAGTATAGATATAGGTGTATATTTAAGGCATCTCTGTGTGTATGTGCCTTCAAGTCACCTCTCGACTTATGGCAACCCCATGAATTACATAAGATTTTCTTAAGCAACAAATACTCTTCAGGATTAGCTCTCCACCTGCCACCAGGTCTTATTTAGTAGTTAGCTTTCTCCCATATCTCATAGATTATCTGAACTAAGCAGTTGCTCTTGTTCTCATCTTTATTTATATCCTGCTTTCTTCATAAAACCAGTGCTCAAGGTGGCCTACAAATTTAAAAAGGTACAACTTAGGAGCTCGACAGACTGCACCTAAGGGGTGGCCTCCAGCCACCCCCTTCCTAGCTGGATCGGGGCTGTGGCAACCTCATGCTGCAGCCCCGCTTTGGCTTTTTGAGGGTGCAAAAAGGAGCCGCAAAAAAGTGGCTCCTTCTTGCACCCTTGAAAGGGTGCCATAGCCATGGCAGTGCAGCTATATGACACCCCTTTGGCACTGTGTCATCTGGATGCAGTGCTGGAGGTGTGCCATGACACTGCACACTGTCTCGAACCAACAGGAACCCCCTTAGTTCCCAGCATAGGCAGGGTGACCATGAGCCCTTCTTTCCCCAGAAATATTCTACATTCCAGTCTACTGTTCAGAAGGAATTCCAAAATGTCCTCCATTTTGAGCATGATAAAGAAGCATGGTTTTGCATTTCTATGAGTGTTTTTAGCTTTTATTTTGTAATGTCCCACATTTTTCTTGAATATCATACATTTTGCAGTGCCTTGTTCTCCTCTGCAGTTGTGGCATCTAGTCACCATGTGCACAGGTCATCCACCAAGATTACCAAATATGCATTGCAAATGTCATAACATGGTGGCAAGGGTGATTGTGTGTTATCTGATAAAATGCAGTAGCATGCTATGGCATCTTAACACCTGTTTGGAGAGAAACAATATGTTAATAATATAGTCTGAAATAATTTTTCCCAACTCTAAAAAATTGTCCAAATAATGAACATTTTTTATAGAAAAATGAATTCAGTTTTGCTCCTGGTTCAAGGGTCCCTTGAAACTGTTATAGGGAGTTATGAACACCTGCCCTAAATCTTCTGCCTGCATAATACAGTGTGGGAAAAGCCATATTCTTCACTGCATCTATGTACACTTTTGGAATGCAAGTTTGGGAACCACTTACCCATGAGTCCATAAACTTGGGTGATCTCTCTCAACAATTAAATGTAGGTGCTAATGACCACAATGGTCAAAACAGAGCCTTGGGAAAAGGTGATGCTACTACACAGCAGAGCAAAGGTCTTTGAGCACTACCTTCTGAAAGTGACTTTCTGAGTCACATTGGAACCTGGAGTCTGGAGTCACATTGGAGTCTGGTGAACTGTTTCTCTGATCCTCATTCCAGGGAGCAGATCAAGGATGATGTGAACAATGACACTGAATGCTGCTTAGAGATCCTTAAGAAGCAGTCTTATCCCAGAACATCATGTTAATTTCTTTCTTGCATCATGACTTTGAGCTCTAAGAGAGTTGTTACTTCAGCAGTGGAGCAGTTTAAGCTGAGTATTTATATAGGAGGCGGAGATTCCATCACATCCTGGAATGTTACCAGGCCTTGATTCAGGCAGGTGCTTGCATGCTCAACCCTTCTTTTACAATCAAGAAGTTCATAGACAGGACAGCCAAAAGACACCTGTGCAATGTATTACACCCTAGAATCATAGAATCATAGAATCATAGAGTTGGAAGAGACCACAAGGGCCATCCAGTCCAACCCCCTGCCATGCAGGAACTCCCAATCAAAGCATCCCCGACAAATGGCCATCCAGCCTCTGCTTAAAGACCTCCAGTGAAGGAGACTCCACTACACTCCGAGGGAGTGTGTTCCACTGTCGAACAGCCCTTACTGTCAGGAAGTTCCTCCTAATGTTGAGGTGGAATCTTTTTTCCTGCAGTTTGCATCCATTGTTCCGCGTTCTAGTCTCTGCAGCAGCAGAAAACAAGCTTGCTCCCTCCTCAATATGACATCCATTCAAATATTTGAACAGGGCTATCATATCACCTCTTAGCCTTCTCTTCTCCAGGCTAAACATCCCCAGCTCCCTAAGTCGTTCCTCATAGGGCATGGTTTCTAGACCCTTCACCATTTTAGTTGCGCTCCTCAGAATGAATCAGATTGAAACAAATCCAGGCAATCATTGTCATTGAACAGTGCCTCTCCCATCTCAGGACATTGCCTGAAAATTGAATATTTGCAACTAGTTGATAGGTTTTTTAAAAATTTAATATTTTGTTTGTTTTATAACAATAGCATAGACAACCAATACATAAGTAACAAAAGGCCTTGAAGAGTCATATAAAAGCTGTGCAGAATAACAATCTGAATAGAGGTAGTATCAGTAACCAAGATTCTAAAATTGTCACTCAGGCTTTGCTGGTTGGTGGGTTCAGAGTTAGAGAGTCCTTCCAAAGGGTAATCCGGTGGGCAAGAGGTCCGATGTCAGTGGAGTTGTTGTTAATGTAGTCAATAAAAATTGACCAGTCTTCCAAAAAAGATACAGTATGTGGTTTCCTTTGTCCATTACAAAATCTGAAGGTGTCAGTAAGTGTTTCCATTAACCAAGTGTCCCAAACCTTTGTCTACCAGTTAGTTATTTGTACATTCCAAGTTTTCCACTTTCTTGTGATTACATTCCTAGCCACTGCAATATGAAATGTGATGAGCTTGCAATGTTTTAAATGGTTGTTTTCTTTACAATAGATGGACAACAACAAAAGGCCTGGACAGAAAGTTACATTTTGTATTACAATAGAGGAAATTTGTGCTAGTATAACATTCCAAAAGTTTTTGATTTTAGGACAGTACAGCCACATGTGCTCAAAGGAGCCAACAGAGTCACAGCCTCTCCAGCATTTTGGTGAGGCGTTCTTTATTATCGGAGAGAATCTCACAGGAGTTAGCTACCATTTATATATTAATTTTAGAGTTGCCTCTTTTGATAATGGTGATCTTGATTTATATTTAGGCAAGGTCCAAATGTGGCTTCAGAGATATCTAAATTCAGGTCTGATTGCCACATTATCCTGGCCAACTTGACTACACCCCTGTTCCATGCAAAGTGATTCATAAAAGGGCATGGGTAGTTTTCCTTTGACATTGTACGCCTTGCAAAAGACAGTAGTTGTGATATTTGCATCCAATTGTGGCTGCCCTGTCCCAGATCGTCTGTCAAGGTTTGTGCATTTTTTGATTTTCCAATGTCTGTAAATATCACCCTTCTTCCAACCTTTAAATTGGCATATTTTGTCTATATCACAAAAATGAGGGTGCAATAAGAATGGACAGATAGAGGATTGTCTTGGAGCCAATATATGGATCCATTGTTTCCAAATAAGGAGAGAGTTATAAGGAAGTGGGGTTCTTTTTTATTTCTTTTAAAACACTGTCTTAAGAGAGAAGAGCAATTTCAGGTCAACCTTTTTTTGTTTTTTAATTAAAACATTAAAAAAATTACATCTGCTTTATCATATTATAAAGTTATATACAACTCATTACTGTTCTAACCTTCTTTGTTTCTACAAAAGTAAATACCTTATTTTTTAACATTATTATTTGATAGTCTTATTTTTAATTATACTTTTAACAGTTTCTCTCATCTCTACCTTATTATGTTACCATTCTTACACAGCTAATTAGACATCATATTCTGATTTTTGTATTTACTTGCCTAATTGCCATCTATTCTTGCAATATACTTGAATTGGAGACCATTCCTCATTAACTTTATCAGTATCTCCTTGATTTAGTAAAGTTGTTAATTGGTCCATTTCTAGCATTCCATTTAGTTTGAGTAACCAATCATCTACAGTAAGTAATTCTTGTTTTTTTCCCAATTGTCAACTGTTAATAGCCTTGATGCTGATATCATATATAAAAGAACTGTTTCGTATTTATTTTCTTTGAGAGTCCATAAAGTTAGGGCCTTAATTCAAATTTTATGTCCAAAATTTCCTGAATATTAAGATGGATTGTTTCCCAAAAAACCCCAAAAAACAAAAAACAAAAAACAGCTTGGGGCACCTGCACCATACATGAAACCACGTTCTAGATTCTGTTTGCATTTCCAGCATTTGTTCTGGTCAGTTTTATAGATTTTTGCAATTTTCACTGGTGTTAGGTGCCATCTTTGCTCCATTTTCCATTTATTTTCTCTTAAGTTTTGTGATTTAGTAATTTTCCTAGCTTGTTCCCAATTATTTAAGTCAATATATCTTCCTATATCCACAGCCCATTTAATCCTATTATCTGTTATCAGATCTTTTTCTTGTTTTAATGAGCACAGGATCTTATACAGTTTAGTAGTCCTTTTCTTTTTGCTACTTTCTAATATATATTTTAAACTCTTTTGACCTTTTCTCCAAAATCTTCTAGCTTCAAATCCATTTTATGTCTTTCTTTAATTTGTTTGTACAAAATCCAGTGCATCTTTGGATCCAATTGTTCTAATTATTCCATTGTCTTTAGTTCAAAATTTCCTTTTACTGTTTTTTTTTTTAACAAGTCCTTATGTCTCAGCCAGGTTCTTAAGGCAGACCACCTCCCGAAAAATACTTCATGTGGTGAAATCCAAAATGCAATTTTTCTGTAAATATTCTTCTTGAACTTGTTCTATGCCTTTAGAAGAGCCCTCCTGATCACTTGATGCTTAAACTCTTGATGAACTGATGCTTTATTGTATCATAAGTACACATGCCACCTAAATTGGTTATTAAAGCCTTCTAAATATAGTATTTTAATTTTTTCCAAGTGAATCCATTCCAGTAACCAATTGAGGACACTGGCCTGGTGATACAACTCAAAGTCTGGGGCACTTATTCCTCCGTCACTTTTCTTCTTTATCAGTGTTTCCCATCTAACCCTTGACTTCTTATAATTCCAAATAAAGTTTCTTACATCTTTTCCCCATTCTTTGAAATATCTAGTGTTATGGATGATAGGAATACATTGAAATAAAATATTCATCTTGGGTAACACCACCATTTTGATTGCATCAACTCTTCCTGTTCTTAATTTCTTTCCATTTTGTTTTATAGTTATTATCAAATAAATCCAAATTCCTTTTACTTATACATAGGGATTCTGTTAATTTCTTTATTATGGTCAAAGACCAGCATCAATATAAAATATAACATAGAAAAATAAAATAGTGCACATAAACAAATTGCTTTGAGGATAAAAGTCTGCAAACTAGAAATGAAAAAAAAAATCATTTCTGTTACATTTAAAATAGCTTCAGATAGAATAAAAATATAGTAGTAAGAATAGATTAGTGGTCAGATTTTTACCAGATATATCACAATATTATGTGTTAACTTTGATCAGTTTTGCTTTTCCTACAAGTGATTGCCGATGCATAAAATTGTGCCACTTTATAGGTTATGTGAGAGTTCCAATCTGATAACAGATAATTTAAATAAAAAGCTTCAGATCTCCCAGGTATGTTTAAAAGAATTGGAGTGATCAAATCTTTACAAGCATCACTATAAAAAAGGCAATGAAATAATACATGGTTAGCATTTTCAATATCTCCTGTGTTACAGGGGCACATTTGGTCATAGACAGGAGTCTTATTATATTTACCCTCTAGTAATGCTGATGGTAGAACATTGAATCTAGTTAGTGTGAAAGCTATTCTATATTTAGGGATCAACAGATTCATGAAGTGGTTTGGCACAATAAGTGGTCCTACACAGTTCTAATACGTAAAATAATTTGCAGACCAAGTTTGATGGGTTTGGAACTCTGTGCCCTTTATGTGTTGCATAATGGCTGTTTTAGCTTTAGAATATCCCATGCTTTGAAGGACATTAGTCGGGAGTAATTTTCTAGTCAGAGACTTTTCCCATTTAGATTGGAAAGTATCTGCCAAAATTAGTGGCACATGTCCCACAGGAAAAAAGGTCAACTTTAGCATCAATATTTGGGCTTCCATAGAAATTTGTCCTGTCTCCAACCGGAGTATTAAATTAGTATAGACTTCCCCTGCTTAGCCATTAAAAGCTTGATGAATTAAAAATGTCTTTACTTGCCAGTGAAAAGGAAGCAAGGAGGGGGGCAGTGTAGTCTCCCATGGAAGAGAGTTCCAGTGGGGTGGGAGCAGCCACTGAGAAGGCCCTCTCTCTCAGGTATTCACCAGCTGAGCCCGTGATCATGGCAGAACCAAGCTTTCCTCTGAAGATCTTAGAGCTCTGGCAGATTTGTATGGTGAAATATGATCTTTCAGTAGTATGGACCTAAGCCTTATAAGTCATAACCAACACTTTGAACTGTGCCCAGAAACAAACTGATAGCCAGTGAAACTGTTTAAACAAGGGAGTACGTAATAAGCTCCCTATAACCAGCACTGGTCATCATTCTGGCTGCAGCATTTTGGACCTGCTGCAATTTCTGAACAGTTTCCAAATGCAGCCCCTTTGGACTACTTTACAGTAGTCCAAACGGGGTACAATCAAAGTATGTGTTACTGTGGCCGGATCTGACATCCCTAGGAATAGGGACACCTTGCACACTAGTTTTAGTTGTGTAAATGCCCTCCTGGCCACTACTGAAACCTGGGCATCCAGGTGCAGAGTTGAGTTCAGCAAAACACCTAAGCTGTGAGCCTGAGATTTCAGGGGGATTTTGCACAGGCAAAATCCCAATTATCTGATCTGCCTTTTGATTGACCAGGAGCACCTCTGTCTTGTCTGAACTGTTTGGTTCAGTATTGAGACAGTTTTCTGTGTATCATATGGGAAGGAGAGGTAGAGCCTGATGTCATTAGCATTTTGGTGACACCACACCCCAAAACCCCAGATTACCTCTCCCAATAGTTTCATGTAGATGTTAAATAACATGGGGGACAAAACAGAATCTTGAGGACCCCACAGGCCAATGTCTAGGATATCACACACAGGAATCCCCCAGCATCACCTTCTATGTCTATACCTCCAAGAAAGACTGGAACTATTGCATAACAGTGTCCCCAACTCCCATCTCAGAAAGGAGGCCCAGGAGGAAAGCAAGGCTGATCTAAATTGACATGAACTAGCTTTACAAAAGAAGAAAGAGCTTTTGTGCAAATGGATACAGAAGAGAACTCTCGAGTGTGGTCATTGTCAAGGAAGTTAATGTTGCACTGTGGCCATCCTTGCCTCTCTGAAAAAGGAGGCAGGAAGAGCATATCCTCCTGAGGATGCCCTTTATCACACCCATGGGCCGCCTTATTCTTTTAACTCTCTTTGTCATAGTGCCCACTAGACACTAGACATAAATGTGTTACTAAGACTCTTTCTTGCCTAGATCAGATACATAGCCACAGGTTATCTCTATATGTACATATTATTTTTGGCACCTAAGCTTTACTAATGGCTACCTTTAAAAGCAGAATATTTTTATTGTTTTAAAAACATTTATTTAAAAGACTTACCAATATGAAAACAAAATGACTATGAGTGCTACTTTTAATGTACCTCTACAATCTTCCCTCTTGTCCTCATTTGTCTTTGCACTAATACACGTCTTCCTTATGTCCTTTGGTCAAAGAAATAAACCCCTTAGCAGCAGTGCACATTTGTAGCAACTTAGAAGACAAACAGACTTCTAGGCAAACAGAATCACTGGTTTGCTGCATGGGGTTTGAATGGCGGGGAAAGATATATTCCATTGCTGGCCTGATGCTTTCATTTGGCTTCTGCTAAAATGATACAATGTGATAACATGACCTTGTGTAAAATGGGCAACAGATTGCAGAAACTGTTGAGGAAGAGATTTTGAATCTCAGGAAACTAGAGCTTCATGAATCACATTTAGAAGGAAAACAAAAATATGTGACTGATTGTTTTCTTTCCCTGACCAACTTGAGAAGATTAGAGAGCTGAACAAAAAAATTGTTTCTTTTTAATGCTCTAGTTTGTCACTTTCTAACCAAGGAGTTAATTTCATATGCTTCTTGTTAATTTTTAAAAAGATGTCTCCACTGACTCAGTTCAAATGATAGGCTTCCTTTATTATGTGTGGAGAGTTTAGAAAAGCAACAATGGCCACATTGTCTTAAAAATAACCCTAAAGCTCTGATGTAATTGTTCCAAAGATTTTGTGCAAGAATTCTATATTCCTTGTAAAAATCATTCTTTTTTCTTCTTCTATCCTTCATATAATCCCTTCACCTTACTCAGGTTTCAGGGTGCACAATCTAGAATAATTTTATAATAAAACAACAGCAATAATAAATAAAATCTTAAAACTATTAATCAAAACCAAAAAGAAGAGCAAATGAAAACCTTTCAGGAAAATTGAAAGGTTTTTACTGCTTAGCACAAGTACAAAGGGAATAAATACCTTCTCTCTGAACAGCTCTTGAGCAGGATGCATTTGATGTTTAGAGGGTTTTGGAGGAACGTGAGCCAGTGACTTCCCCCACCAGGTCCAAGAGTCATTCTGTCCACTTTATTATCTTCAGCAAAGGGGTTGATGAAAAAAAATTCAGCTTCACCCCACATTTGCCTGGTTCACAGTGACACTGTTAGTGCAACACCTAATCAAAATTAAACAAGACTCAAGTTGTATTGACTACCACACATTTTCTGTGCCCAAATTCAAATTGGTACAAAAGGGATGTACTATTTTTCTTCCCGGCAGGGCCAAACTTATCAACCAATAGCCTTACCATATACCTGTCAATCTTGACAGCTTGTCACTCTAATTAGTTGCCTACCTTTTCTAATCCTCTCCCCCCTCCTTCCCATCCCAGTGAATGATAATGAGTAAGGATAGAAAGTGTAAAAGAAGGGTGATCCCCATTTGAGCAATATTGGATAAACTGTTAATATGGAACATGGACTCTTTCAATATTGGCCTTGGCATTATAAATCACATGAATAAAACTTTTAGTATTGAGAATAACATGGTAAATGAATAGAATAAAATTATTAGTATATGATCTATAAGAACAATAACAAGTCACTAGCAAACACACTCAATAAGAACAAGAAAAGGGGGAGGAAAGAAGAATGTACCCATAAGCAGTGTGTTTTAAAGAAGGAGTAACAAAAATAGTCTCTATACATAATTTTATATAATTAGCAAATGCAATCACATGAATATGTTAGAGACAAGGAACTGAAAGTAAAATGTTAATAGAATATCAATCTCATCTAGAATAGTGAACTACTTGGAAGTTTGTATGGAGAGAAGATTAATTTGTTGAGAAAGCTGCCAAGACTGCTGATAATGGCTCAAAACAGTCTAGCAGAGCTTTTTAACCAAAACTAAAGGTCTTTACAATTGCAAGAAATAAAGTACAGTATCTAAGTACTAGTTCAATATCCAATAGAGAAGGCAGAGACATTCAGAAAATCCAAGGGTCCAGGGTTCCAGAAAGGCAGTTTTAGCAAGGCAATTTTGAGGTCCAGAGGGTCCAGGTCAGTCAGTATTTCAAGAGGCAAGATTTCAGGCCACAAAGTCCAAGAGAAACATGCCTTCACCAGTAAAATCAGATAATCTCTGACAAAGGAGCTCAGTGACCTGCACCTACTTATATTACACAGTTCCTAAGCGCAGGTGCTTCTTGATTGCTGAGTGTTTCTCATAAAGCCGCCTGGACTGGCAGAGACATGCCCTTTCAGACCTTTACTGGCTAAAGATAGGTACTTCATTGTCCTGTTCATCCATATCTTCTGTGCCTGGAATCTCTGCTGGTGGAAGGCTGGGCTGTTGAGTTTCCTGACACAGAACAGGTTCTACTTGAATGGGCAGAGCAGAGCTAGGACCCGGCTCAGCTTCAGGTTCCCCCTCTACCTGGGGCTCAGAGCATGACAAAATGTATGATCAATGATACTGTATAATTTTTAAAATATATGATACAATTTTAAAAAATTAAAATTAAAAATATGGCTCCTTTCCCCCCTCCCACTGTCTATTGACTTATTTTTAAAGTGCTTTACATGTTTTTAATGTCTCCTGATGTACACACACACACATAGGCACACACAGGATGGAACTGCCTGTCTCCTTTGCTGTGATTGCCAGCAATGAAGTGCTTCACTCTGGTTGCTGCTGCCTGATCTCCAGTAGAGCCCTGCTGGTGAAGTTGATCTGAAGCCAAGCAACAGTGAGGGGGGGGGGGCAATTTACCTCCTCACCATTGATCTCATGGTTGGGCTTAGCCAGGAAGGGGGTGGCAGCAACCAGGATAAAGCCATTACTGACAATTTTAGTGAAGGAGGTGGGCAGCTTTGGTCTCCCTGGTATAATCGAGCGAGTGGAGCTAATGGTAGATTGAGCTACCCCTCAGCCTCATCAGAGCGAGCAAATAGATGAATGAGCAAACATGTGAGGGAGTGAACATACAACCAGGCATCCCAAACCCTGCAAATATAGAGGGATAAGTGCATGTAAAAATTTTTGTTGTTGCTATTGTTGTGTGCCTTCAAGTTGTTTCTGACTTATGGCAACCTAAGGCCATGGAGTTTTCTTGGCAAGCTTTGTTCAGAGGAGGTTTTCCATTGCCTTTTTCTAAGGCTGAAAGTGTGTGACTTGCCCAAGGTCACCCAATGGGTTTCATGGCTGAGACAGGAATTGAACTCTGGTCTCCAGAGTCATAGTCCAACACTCAAACCACTACACCATGCTGGTTTATAAAACAGAAGCTCTGCTAGCCTTTGGTTGCTATACCATGAACATAAAAAATGGCAAAACACACAAACTTGCCAGATTAGTTTTGCCTTCCTGTTAGCCAATCCACCCCAATTTCACCCTGATCTTGACACATGTGTAAAAAAATCTGGCTTTTCCTAAAACTGCAGGGTAAAAACAGTTTTAAAAACTCATATTAATGCCTAAAAAAGGATCTTCACTGCAAAGGAGGGCTCACATTGTGCATTCCTACAGAACTGAAAATGAAGTGAGTACAGTTTATTGTTTGTTTGTTTGTTTTTTGGGATTTTTTTTTTTTTTTTTGGCCTGTGTAGACATCTCCTTTGAGAAGCTTCTACCTCTGTGTGACTCCCTTAACTTCTTTGTGTCTCTCCTTCTATTCTTATAGGGGTTTTGGATGTCTTCCATGTCAGGGATGCAGTGAACTTGCTCTGAATTTTATTCCAAACTTTATTGGGCCCCTCCAAGTTGCTGAACCATAGACCCAAATACTCAAAAGGAGTATTTTAATTTCAGCAGCTCAAGTGCCTCCTTTGAAAGTTGGATTCAGTTCAACCCTAACAGGGAAGCCTTCAGCCACCTTAGTAATAACTGCATTTCACAACACAGTTAAAACTGCTGCTGAGCAAGCTCTCCCCTCACTCTCTTTGTTGACCAGAGCAAATTTAACTGCAGCAATACTCTTTCTCAAACAAGGAATTTTAGAACTGCATTCCGCACTTTCAGAATTAGTCTGAGATCATCCTTTTGAAGGGAATCTCTCCCCTTCCCCCCAGCATATGAAAATGTGTTCTGAAAATGCAGAGGTCATCTTTGTTTGCCAGCATTTTGTCTCAGGGTAATGGATATTCATTCTTTAGTGGATTTTCACAAGGCAAATCATTTCCATAAAAGGTATTTTCTCCCCGCTACTTTCTAATATAATAAAAAACACAAGCAAAACAGCTACAATGCATTCCTCTTTATCTGATCTAAATCTCTTGAGGAGGGAAAATTGTGCACTGGTGTAGTGGGAGCAGAGAAGACTAACAGCTTCCAAGGTAGCTAGGCCTTATGTCTAATGGAACCAAGAACTCATACGCAATTTTCTTTTTATCCAGATAGGGCGTTAGAAATGAAATATAAAGTATATTTTCCAACCTACTGTAGTTTCTGCCATGGGTGGTTTCCTTCTGCTTCTCCTCCTCCTCTTCCTCACTTCAGGACTCAAGACAGTTTATAACAGTCAAATCATAATTAAATTAATAGCCGATCAGTTCACGTTGGTAACTGCCAAATAATTTTTGCAAACTTAATACTTAATGGCTTAAAGCAGTATCAAACCTTTCACAAAACCTCACATGAGGTAATGAGAATTTACTCCTGGAATGACTAACTTGTGCAGCCAAACAACTTTATCTGAGTTCCCTAATGGTCTTATAAAATTGTAATCCAGGTTCTGGTAAAATATTTTCTCAATTTTTAGGAGAAAAGATTGACTCCAACTCTTTATGTAATAAATATGAGCATTGTATTGATGTTCTGAATGTACATTTTGGAAATGTGAAGAGTCATTGCCAGTTAGTGTCTTGAGATTTCCTGGTGTGTTTTTTTTAAAGGAACATCTGAACACACTCATCTGAGCACACACACACACACACAGAGAGAGAGAGAGAGACAGAGAGACAGAGAGAAGGACTGAACAATTCCACAGACAATTCCTGGCTTTCACATTCACTTTTGTATCTGTGATCCCAGATATATTGGGAATTAATTAAAAGTAGATTCTGCACATTTTCAGTCACTACTACATTCTTTCAGAATGAATGATGTGTCTTTTCTTATGTCCTGAGATTTGTTCATCAACTCCTATTTATCAGACAAGTGGACATTTCCAGCAAATACATTTCTAATGTGGTGGATTTAGAGTACATACTTTGGTTGAGGTACACCATTGTAGAGAATGGTAGTGCTTTCGTTGCTTAACTGTCCTAGAATGTCGCCCTTAGCCTGTCTATGGCACTTCATCTACTCTGAAAATGGAAAATATAGTAATGCACTTATCTACCCAAGAAGCCCTTCTCAGAGTTTAATTGTTTAATGCTTTGAGAGGGCTATGAGTGGAAGGTGCTAAGAAGAACAACAGGAAGGGATACAGTGGTCCCATTAAGATCAGGGTGACGATTAGAGGCTAAGTGTTACATACCATCACCTGAAAATCTCCTAGTATCTCCAAGAAGGTGATGATATGGAGCCTCTGTACATTTGCCTTATCAGTTTGAGTTCCTTTCTCTATCTGCAGTAATACCAGGGACAAGTGGTGTCTGTGAGTCCCTAGCCCTAATGGCACTTGCAGCAACTTTGCTGATGCTAACAGTACTGGCTTGAAATAAAAGAAGGCAAATTTGAAGTCACAGCAGCATGTAGGGATATATATAATCTAGGTAGTCTAGTAAGATTCACATCAGAGTATTATAACACAGACTTTGCTTCTGAAAATGGCGAGGAAGCAAATGCCTGCCAGTGAAACATTTGCTGTTTTTAATGGGATTGCAGTTTCATACCCTCAGCGAATCAGAACAAGCAGCCTTTATGTGTGTTTCATCTGCTGAAGTGCAGACATTTTAGGCATAAGTGGAAGAAATAAATAGAAGATAGGCCTTTTATTGCCTTAATGTCATTTATGGATTTAATGTACACATTGCTGTAGAGAGGTGCTGCCCAGGTACTTCAATTAAAAAACTACTTATAGAATGAAAGACATAGCCAAGGAACTAGTTGGTTACTTGAACCAATATGTGAAATCCAGTTTCCATGGTTCTCCTTCTTAGCTCTCACTGTCTCCACCCATCAGTTACTAGATCACAACACTGTAGTAGAAGCCACAGCTGAAAAGATTCATCTTCTGTGCAACTGTTATAGGAAGAGCTCTATAAATGTCTTAGATCCTGAAAAGTGGTTCCCAGCATTTCATCATCCAGATATTTTATAATTTCTATTTCCAGACCCCCAGCCCAGCATGGCCATTGAAGAGGGATGTTTGGAATGGAAGTCCAAAACAATATGGAGGGCCAAAGAATGAGAACCACTGTTTTAGATTGTGTATTCAGTATCATCAGGTCTTTTCTTACCTGTGTATTTCTTCCATACTAGTAATGCACAACACTGTGGTAATTTTTTTCTGGTGAACAGAGAGAAGAAAATGGTTGGTCTAAGTGACAGAAGTTAAGTCTGGTTGTTTGGCTAAATCATTTGGAAACTTGTTTTTCTATGGCTATGCAGTCTCCCTGACTGCCTAATCTAAGAGGCAGGGCTACTGTTGAGAGGAACTGAGTTCTGAAAGGAACTGGGTCATGGACATGATAATTGGCAAGACTAGTAACAAGCTGATGAACTGAACCCAAAGAGTGATCACCTATGTTTCCCTTTCATCCCGGAGGGAATTGACTCGTAGGATGTCACAGACTTCTGGCTTGGACCTAGTCTGGTTCAGCATCTTTCTAAATGACTTTAATGATACAATGGGTGAATGCTTATCAAATTTGCAGATGAAATTGAATTAAGGGGGTAGCCAGCACTCCAGAGTACAGACAAAGAATACAGTATGACCTTAACAGAGTGGAAAACTAAGCCAAAACTAATAAAATGAATTTCAAGAGGGATAAATGTAAGGTACTGTACTTAGGCAAGAAAAATAAAATGCAAAAGCATATGGTGATTGACACCTAGTTTGACAACAGTACAAATGAACAGGATCTAGGATTCTTAGCTACACTAAACTTTCAAATAGATCCATCTCTATTTGGTTTCAAGTCTGGTTATGGGATGGAGCCAGCTTTGGTTGTCTTGGTAGATTATCTAAGTTGGTAAATAGACAGGGATGGTGTGTCACTTTTGGCCCTGCAGGACCTCTTAATGGCTTTTGGTAGCATTGACCATGGTATCCTTTTGGGTCACCTCTTTGAGATGGGAGTTGGGGGTACTGTTATGCTCTGATTCTGGTCTTTCTTGGAAAGGTGAACTCAGAAGGTGATGCTTGGGGGATTCCTGTTTGATGTTCTGGACATTGGTCTATTGGTTATGTTTTATCCCCCAATTTATTTAACATCCACACGAAACTTCTGGGAGAGGGCATCCTGAGTTTTAGGGCTCAGTGTCATCAGTATGCTGAAGACACAGAGCAAATCTCTGCCTCTCCTTTTCATCTAATTCTGAGGAAACAGTCTCTGTACTGAACTAAAGCATGCTATTAGTAATGGACTGGATGAGGCCAACAAATTGAAAGTTAATCTAGACAAGGCAGAGATGCTCCTGGTCAGTCAAAAAGCACATCAGGGAATAGGGACTCTGCCTGTGCTGAATGGGGTTACACTTCCCCTGAAATCTCAGGCTGACAGCTTGAGTGTTCTTATGGACTCAGCTCTGATCCTGGATGCCCAGGTTTCAGTATTGGCTTGGAGTACATTCACACAGTTATAGCTGGTGAGCCAACTGCACCCATTCCTTGAGATGTCAGATCTGGCTATGGTGGCTATGGTGGTATTGACTTGATTACATTGCATTTGGACTTCTTTAATGCACTCTATGTAGGGCTGACTTTGGAAACTGTTCAGAAAGTTCAGTGGGTCCAGTTATAGGGAGCATATAAATCCCTTGTTAAATCAGCTTAACTGGTTTGTTTCTGGGTACAATTCAAAGAGCTGGTCATGACCTACAGAAGCAGATGAAAGGCCTTCCATCCATCCTAAGTACTATCATGCTGGCCTTGGAGGGAGATAAGAAGAGGCAAGGCACAGCTCCACCAGGCCTAGCCCCAGAAGCAGATGGAGGATCCCCCCTCCGTTTCAACTGCCATCGTCCTGGCTTTGGAGCGAGAGAAGAACCAACAGTATTTGCTGGACTTGGTCCCTTTCCCCACTGCCATTCCCTTCTGCTTTTGAAGCATGTATTTTTATATTGCAAGCCTGAGGGCAAAGAACTGTCAAATTAGCAACCTGTAAGATGCTCTGAGAGCCTTTGTAGTTGATGCACGGGGTACAGATACTCAAAGTAAAATATAAAAAAATAAAGCCCTACATGGCTTAGGCCCAGACTATCTGAAAGACCATATCTCCCCATATCAACCTGTTAGAATCTTAGGATCTTCAGCGGAAGGCTTTCTCTTCGACCTGCCACTATCATAGGCTCACTTGGTGAGGGCATGAGATAGGGAGCCTTCTTGGTTGTCTGGAACTCTCTTCTGTGGGAGACTAGGCTGGCCCTCCTCCCTTCTTAGCTTCCCTCAGCATGCAAAGACTTTTCTTTTTAGGCAGGGTTCCAATGAGCAAATGCTTGCTGGGAATCTTCTTATGGGAGGGGATGGTGCTGTGTATTTTGTTTTTGTTTTAAAATTGTATGTTAAATCATTTTATATTAAATGTTAAATGTTATTTTAATGTGAATATTTGAATTCATTTAAAAATTGTATTGTTTTTAATTTATTCTTTTGTGAGCTGCCTTGCATCCCAATCCAGGAGAAAGGTGGCATATAAACACATGAAATAAATAAATAAGTCAACAGTGTGATGTGGCAGCCAAAACATCCAATGCAAGTCTAGGCACCATCAACAGCATCATAATGTCCAGACTGAGGGAAGTAATAATGCCACTCTATTCTGCTTCAATCAAACTTCTCCTGGAATACTGTGTCCAGTTCTGAGAACCACATTTCCAGAAGGATATTGACAAATTCAAATGTTTTCAGAGGAGGGCAATCAAGATGGCAAAAAGTCTAGAAATCAAGCCCTTATGAGGAATGGCATAGGGAACTGAGTATGTTTAGCTTGTAGAAGAAAAGATTGAGAGGTGATATATAACCACATTTAAATATCGGAAAGGGTATCACATAGAAGATGGAGCAAGCTTGTTTGTGCTGCTCTAGAGACTAGAACATAAACCCAAATGAAGAAAGATTCCACCTAAACACGAGGAAGAACTTATTTACTACTTTAGTGTAAGAACTGTTCAGCACCGGAAAGAATTGTTTCAAAAAGTAGTGGATCCTCCTTTTTTGGAGGTTTATAAATAAATGTTGGATTGTTAGCTGTGAATTCCTGCAAGGCAGGAGGTTAGATCAAATAGACCTTGTATTCCCTCTAGACTCTTATGATCTTGCTTTTTCTGTACCTCTGTCTCTATTATCATTCAGGTGTTTATTTTTCACCTGGTTATATGTTTTAGTCCAAAAGTTAGTCATCTTGCCTCTTGGCCAGACTCTCTCTAATTCTTGTCTTCCTTTAATATAGGAATGCTTCATGCTTATGAGGCTTTTCCTTGCCTTAGTACCCTATCTGTTCTGCAGGCATTCTGAGCCATTTTTCCTGGATGTTGGGATGTTGATTAATAGGAATTTTTGCAAAATATAGCAAATCTACTCCTTTCTTGCTGTGGTCCTTAATGATTGTTTGCCCTGCTTGATTATTTAATTTGATATGAAAGATTGATCTGTGCTCTTTCTTTCTCCCCATTAACCCATGGAAATCACACTTGAAGGTAGTGCCAATAAGACCAACGACTAAGCATTCATGTCAAGGGACTACCTTTACCTTTACCTTTTACCAATAAGACCAAGCAAAACAAACAGATGCTTTGTAAACTGTTGGGCATCCAGCTTCTTGTTCCAATTTTTAGCTCTTCTAGAGAAAAATCTGTCAAGTTTGCCAACATTCCTGATGACCTCAACTAGATATAAAATCTAGTTCTGGAGATATGCAGCAGAGATATTGAGTATGTCATCTGTCCTGAGATCTTAGAAGGTGATAACTTTCCAGTTATTATTTCAATTATTATTTTTATTGGATGGCAGTAGCTCATGATGCTCACTTAGTAGTAGTAATGCAATAAATTCGCCAATTGTTCTTTGTCACGTGGAGCTTGTTATTGTGTGTTCACATCTCCATAAGTTGTTTATTGACAGAAAGCTAGTGCCTCTTTTCTGGCAGTGGGAAATGCTTGTTTTGTTTGTGCTGTTGTCATAGATGTAGGTGAAAGAGTGACAGAGATAGGGACAGAGAGATAAAACAGCATTGGGTGGAAGTAAAAGATCCTTTTAAAACTTAGCTGACCCTCAGGAAGGTATGGAAAGCATAGAAGGGATTCTTCTATGCAGAGTGCCTCACCCACTCACATTGGTTTTATAGAATCATTGAATCATAGAATTGGAAGAGACTACAAGTTTTAACACTGTTAATTTCAGTACCTGATGTATCACACTGAGCCATGTGCATCACTTCAAGTTACATTTAATAGGTACATAACTGCACTTTGACAGCTCTTTTTGAAAAGGAAAATCATTTTCTCGACAGAATATTTCTGGAAGGGGCAGAAAAGCAGTAGCTAGGGAGAAAGGCTCAACTATTTATTGTGTTCAGTTTCCTCACTCCTGGAAAGACTCTGAGAAAGCTCCTGGATAGAGGCTTCATGATACATTTAATAGGTACATAACTACACGTTGACAGCTCTTTTTGAAAAGGAAAATCCTTTTCTTGAGACAGTATTTCTGGAAAGGGTAGAAAAACAGTAGCTAGGGAGAAAGGCCCAACTATTTCTTGTGTTCAGTTTCCCTACTCCTGGAAAGACTCCTAGAAAGCTCCTGGATACATGCTTCTTGCAGAGATGACATAAACTGACCTAACATATACAGTGTCATTTACATTTGTTGCATTCCAGGATGCATGGGGAGAATGCTGGCTTATTATTAAGAGCTGCTACTTTGTTAGTCCAGTTGTCAATAATTTAAAATTTCTTCAGTAGGATAATAGGATGGAAAGTGAAATGCACTACTGAGATGTTTCAGTTGGCATTACTCTATGGATGGTTGCATTATTAACCATGATCTCTTGGTGTAATTTTCTGTCTACACTCATTAGACCTGTTGAAACTGAGTAATGAATACTGGTCTCTTGGTGCAGCTGTAATGGATCCTCTGAGTATCCCATATGGTAGATAAGTCCCTTTACTCTAGCCTGGTAATTTGAAGCTCCTACTCTTGGATTCAGTTTCCTTAAGGGAAACTCCAGCGCCTCTCATTTGTAATTCACCAAATACATTGCTGGTTTAGAATATGGGCAGATAGAAGGCAGTATGTTTGAGAGAGAAGCATTGCCACAGCACTCTGCCTATCTGACATTAGAATGAACAACTTTGGTGCTAAGATGGAAAGGCATGTTGAATGTCTCAGTAGCCCAGGAGTATGCACAGATTCCTACGAATCGATGTCATTGAGGGATGAAGTAAAGCATGGAAATTGCAGCCATCCACAGGGTAAGAAATAGTCAAACATGATCATGATACTGCATCAGCCATTACCGATGTGGATGAGGAGTCCCTGAGTTTATTCACTTCCTCCTCCTTATGTGAACCTATTTAGACAAATTGTAAGTAAAGACAGTCCAAGTCTTCATATGGCTGTATTTCACAGTAGTCTGTAGATATTCAGATTTAGAGGTATTGTCCTCAATTTTCTGGTCATATTGCTATTATGTGCTTGCCAAAAAGCATGCTGTATTATCAGTTCACTGATTTGTGCAGTTGGCTGTGTTTCTGGGCAAGAAAGTCTAACCGCTGTACACTGTGTAATAACTGGCAACATATATTATCCTTTCATTGTGATGTTAAAAATCATTGTGTAAAATATAGAAAAATATTGTGTGAGCTTCTATGATAAATGGAACAAAAACAATGTAATGTGGTTGATATTTCAGTCTTTCTTGTCATATGATTAGGAATGAATGAGAACTAAAGAAGAAACTGTGTGTGTATATGTGTCTGCATTATATAATTTATATGCTTATGTTGAGCTGATGGGAGCTGAAAGAGATAATTAACTTTGCCTAATATATGAAAATAGGAATAAAATAAATTAATAAAAACAAAAACAGCTCTCTCCACCCGAGCTGCATACTAAACTGCAGCTGTGCACTCAGTGAGTTAATGTTTTGTGTATACCTGTTCTGTTTCCTTTTTCAATGCATTAAGAACTTTCATTCTTTGGCAATGTTCAGAGGAAGCTTAGGATTTGTTTTCGCTATGTGTTTCTTGGGAGTGTAGATTGTCCAGCAGTTGCAAAGTCAAAATCCACCTTCAGTACTGAATTGGAGGCAGAGAAGTTTCTTGTCTTGGCTCTGCAATTTCCAGATACTTTTGAGTTACTGGGAAGTGCAAATACCACATCTTCTCAGTAGCTTCTAAGATGGGGCCTTGTTTTCTCACTGCATGGAATTCTGTACAGGTTGAATCTCCCTTATCTGAAGTGCTTGGAACAAAAAGTGTTTAGGATTTTGGATTTTGTTTTGGATTTTGGAATAGCTTTGTTTGCATATATGTACATAACATCCACACCCTCAAGTGGAGGATGCAGATCACTTGGAGGCTCACTGTGAAGAATTTGCATGGCATTTTGCAGATAAAGTCACTCAAATCCGCTCTGACTTGGATGCTACAGTTGATACAGTGTTAATGGATGTAACCTTGACTCCTGTTGGTCCAGTGTTAATGGATACTTTTCAGCTTGTGCAGCCTGGTGATGTGGACAGGTTCTTTGGAGAGGTAAAAGCCACCACACGTGTCTTGGACCCTTGTCCTTCTTGGTTTATTAAACAGGCCAGAGGGGAACTGGCTGAGTGGGTAAAGGAGCTAAATGCCTCCCTAAAACAAGGCAGAATTCCATCCTGCCTAAAGGAGGTTGTTGTGAGACCTCTGTTTAAAAAATGTCATCCCTGGATCCCACAATAATGAATAACTATTGGCCAGTGTCTAACCTACCATTTCTGGGCAAGGTTTTGGAACGTGTGGTGGCTTCCCAACTTTAGGGGTTTCTGGATGAAACGGATTATCTAGATCCATTTCAGTTTGGTTTCAGGCCTGGCTATGGAACAGAGGCAGCCTTGATTGCCTTGGTGGGTGACCTACGCAGGGAACTAGACAGTGAGAGTGTGTCCCTGTTGGTTCTCCTGAACCTCTCAGCAGCTTTCAATACCATCAATCATGATATCCTTCTAGGATGGGGCTTGGAGATACTGTTCTACAGTGGCTCCATTCCTTCTTGGAGGAGCGAACCCAGAAGGTAGTACTGGGGGACTCCTGTTTAGCTGCCTGGCCATTGACCTTTGGGGTCCCTCAGGTTCTGTGTTGTCCCCTATGCTGTTTAACATATACATGAAACTGTTGGCAGAGGTTGTCCAGAGTTTTGGGGTACGGTGTCATCAATACGCAGATGACACTCAACTCTACTACTCCTTCCCACCTCAATTGAAGGAGACTGTCCTGGTCCTAAACAGTGTCTGTCTTTAGTAACGGACTGTATGCAGGCAAACAAGTTGAAACTTAATCCAGACAAGACAGAGGTGCTCCTGGTCAGTTGGAAGGTGGATCGGGGAATAGGGATCCAGCCTGTGTTAGATGGGGTCACATTCCACCTGAAGACACCAGTTCACAGTTTGGGAATACTACTGGACTCAGCTTTGAACCTGGAGGCCCAGGTCTCTGCTGTGACCAGGAGTGCTTTCAAACATTCAAAGCTTGTGCGCCAGCTGCACCCATTCCTTGAGAAGCTAGATCTTGCCACAGTGGTACATGCCTTTACATCCGATTTGGACTACTGTAATGGGCTCTACATGGGGCTGCCTTTGAAAATCCAGCTGGTTCAAAGTGCAGCTATCAGGCTGTTAACAGAAGCAGATTACACAGACATACAATGCCCCTGTTGAAGCAGCTTAATTGGCTGCCAGTTTGTTTCTGGGCACAATTCAAGGTGCTAGTTGTCACTTATAAAGCCCTACATGGCTAAGGTCCACACTATTTGGCAGACCGTTTCTCCTGGTATGAACATGCCCAGACTCTGAGATCCGCTGGAGAAGCCCTTCTCTCTGTCTCAACACCATCACAAACACAGTTGGTGTAAAGGCAGCAGAGAGTTTTCTCGGTGGCTCTGGAATTCCCTGCCCAGGGAGATCAGAATGGCTCCCTTCTTGATGGCCTTCCGCCAGCAGGTTAAGACCTACCTGTTCACACAGGTGTTTAAGGAATTGTTATGAGGACAGGTTGGGATGTTGCACCTTTTTTGTTTTGTTTTGTTTTAAATGTTTTTAATTGAACTGTTTTTAATTCAGTGAAGCCACTCTGAGTCCCAGTCCTGGGAAAAAAGAGGGATACAAATAAATAAATATATGAATAAATACATACATAATGAGAAATTTTGGAGATAGGACCCAAATCTAAATGAAAAATTCATTATGTTATTATGTTATGTTTATATTTTATTTGCTTAGTATTGTTTTGGTGTGGACTTGCACCGAGGGGTTGAGGAAAAGATTTTCCAGGTACTTTGTTTAATTTGTAATATTATGTTTTCTTTGATTGCCACTGTATTGATATTATTTATTGTTTTGTCTGCTTTATATGGCCAGGGGGCTGGGAGGGGATTAATTTGTGTGTTGTTGTTTTGTTTTGTTTTTTTGTATTTTTAACTGTACTTCCACTGTTGTTAGCCGCCCGGATTCCTTGTTGATTGGGCGGGATACAAAATAATAATAATAATAATAATAATAATAATAATAATATCCACATAGCCTGAGGACAATTTTATACAATTTTTAAAAAACAATATTTTTTTTTGATACATATACTGCAAAACATATACACATATTCATGTACACATTTATCGCTTGTAGAAGACAATGAAATAAAACTTAAGAAACACAGATAAGTACTAATATATATACAAATGTCTTCCTCTCTCTGTTCTTCTGGTTTTATTCACACCTTAAATTTTATTTCTTTCTATTCTTTTAGCTTATATTTATATTCTCTGTTTTCTTTCAAATTAATCAAATTATTAATTAAGAATTTAGAGGCAATTAAATAGTCAAGTTTCTAACAATTACTATACATAACTGGTAGGGAGGAAGTCAGTGTGTAAGATTGTATGGAAGATGGAAGAATGGTAGGGTGTAGGTAGTAATGGAAGAATGGGGAGGGGGTAGGAAGAGGGGAGAATATAATGAATGATGGATGATACTATGTAATGTTTGTAGTCTGTATATATATATTTTTTTGTTTTTTGGGTTTTTTTTTGTTTTTCTATTTTTTCTTTCTTTGTAATGTCTTGTAGAATTGTGATATGATTGTTTTACAATAAAATTTATTTATTTTATTAAAAAACACACACACACCCCAAAAAACACAAATTAATCAAATAATCCAGTAATTTGTTTATCAAAATAGTATACATATTCTCAATTGAATTTTATACAATGTTTTTAATAATTTGTGCATGAAACAAAGTTTATGTACATTAAACCACTAGAAAGCAAAAGCATCTCAGGCATTCATGAAAAAGTTTTGGATTTTGGAGCACTTCGGATTTCAGAATTCTGGATAAGGGAGGCTAAACCTGTACCCACATCCCTGGCTTGAAATTTGGAGCCCCCAAAAGGAGCAGGGTTTTTTTACTTCCCTCTAGTGGCGTTTTTGAGGCACAGCATAAAGGATAAGGACCATGGTCCTTCTGGATACATTATTTTAGTTGGCGTGTGCATCAATTATGGAAGCTTTACTATATATTCTAAGTATATAGACAGTAGATAGACCAAGAATATGATGATAAAATTCTCAAGTGCATTGGATCCTTTTCATCTTTTTAGAATACAGAAAATCAAAACAAATGGCCAGATATTTCAGACATGGACTTCTTTGCCCATTTTGGGTCTAGAAACCATTGGTTGACATGAGATGACACAAACAAAGAGAAGAAAATTCTAGATTTATTTGTCCCTGGTCTAGGAAAAAATTGATTTCAAAAAAATTACTGTCAGAAGCCATCTGGATTATTAAAACTTGTTGCAAGCTGTACGAGGCTGAAAGATCTCCTTGTCTATAAAATTTATCTGATATTCAGAGGTTTAAATAGAAGCTTGCATACCTGTGCAGACATACTTATAGCATTGGGGTGAGGCTGTCTGACAAGGTTCTTGATGGAGGCAGGACATGTGAATAACTGCCTCAGCAGCAGGCCATTAAAATGTGGTTCAGAGGCTGTTAAGTGCCAATCCTTCCAGCTCTCATAATTTGAGGCAGAACATGCTTGCTGCTTTGACATTAAATGAATCTCTTTTGGCACCATTTTGCAGGCTCCTGGAAGGCTGCAGTAAAACAAAAGCCCATTTCAAACCCAGCAGTGACAGGCTATATTAACAGCACTGTGACTCTGATAGAACACAGCTGCTGTCATTCTCTGCTAACAGCTGGAACTGTGTCCTCAGAATTGATTCCGGGGAGCCCAGGGCATGCCAGCCTCTTTGCATTTGACTCAAATTGAAATGAGATGATGTGTTCCCTTTAGAAGATCTTGCATAGTTCATCCAAAATACCATCTGATTCTGCTTTAAGATCCCAGTTCATAAGCTGACATGAAAACCAGAGTTTCCCACTTTCAGACATAACAGGGAACTCTGGTTTATACAAATTGGGATCATGGTGCTAAAGCTGAGGCATGAGAAAGGGAGGGTTTTATGGGCCTGATACTTATTCTGGCTCATTCTATGGTTTAGAAAGCCAGGGAATGCTTGATCGAAACCAACTCTGTGATTTGCCAAGTAAACTTGGTAGCCAAGCAGACGCCATTTATATTTGGGAGTTCTATATCTAAATCCCAAGCTCCAACCTTTGCATCATGTCGGCGCCACAACTTTGCAACTTGACAATATTTTGGATCTTTTTAAAAAAGTCCTCTGTGGCTATATTAAAAAGTTTTCCAAATTTCATAACAAATTATCATTCCAGTTCTAATAGAATAGGAGACAAAGATTTATACTATGAATTTTACAGGGAGATTGTCAACAAAGCTGTTTGAAAAATGATTTCCCACCCTGGCAAAAACAAAACATTTGGTACTACAGATCCCAGGATTCCATGGGACGGAACCATGGCAGTTAAAGCCCTTTCAGACTGCATTAATTTTACAGTGCAGATGCAGCCTAAGTCCTCCAGCATACCTGAGGACATCAAGATAGTTTAGAAAGTGTAGGGAAGGCTAAATAACATCTCTAGCATTTTCTGACCTCCGACACTGCACTGCTGCTCCTCTGCAGTTGTCCCCTGAGGAAGGTGTGATTAAACACTAAAAACATTAGACACTAAAAACTGAATTAGCTTATAGGGCATCCTGTAGTCTCTCAACAAATTGGTGTCAGAGTTAGTGAAGGAAACTCGAGTCCCATTCCCCAATGATTATAATGCACCCCCTGTACAGATGGAGGTTTTGAAGTTCAAACAATGGCTAAGTAGAATCCAATAAAAAAAATAAGCAGAATATTGATTCATGAGGAGTGAAATAAGATTCCCTACATTTCTGTGCTCTAAGAGACGGGAGATGCCTGGCGTTCTGCCTGTATATTTATGTACATGTAATATAAAAAGTCATTTCCATGACCTCTCTTCATTCCTTTGTCCCCCGCCCCCAGGCTGTTTGGAAATGCTCAGGATTAAATCAATAGCAGCACAGCATGTTCTGTGGCTTGATGACTAGACAAGATGGAAGATGCACAAAGTATTCCCATGTCTAATTTATCTAGCTTCCTTGGGACACTTATCAGGTTTTAGCCAGTAAAGATTAGTGAGATATAGCATGCTATGATATGTGACTAAATTGTATATAGAAGCTGCAATCCACCATCTGACATAATGGAGCGTGCTTAAGCCTATTAACTTGGGCAGGCTGAAGTGCACTTAATGCTTCACTGGATAGGCTTGTGGTTGTTGTAGCCTCTTCTCTGCCCAAACATATTTCTGTGATAGGATGGGTTTAGTAAGATGATTATGTATTTTTTGACAGATAAATGGCTTCAAATGAAGAATATTTAAGACACAGCTCTGTCACCTAGTTACAGAATTCTTACTTTCTCTTCGTGAGTTTTGGTTGATGTTACCAATTAGAACTGCATAGAGTAGCATAAGAATTAAACAATATTACTATGGAAAAAGACGTAGTTGCTTTGGTTTTAGATGTTGCATCTCACAGCATATCTCTCTCTCTCTCTCTCTCTCTCTCTCTCTCTCTCTCTCTCTTGCCATGTTTGAAAGACAAGGGGGAATGCCTCTTCTAAGGTGCCTGCCATTCAAACTTTTTGTAGGCTCTTGTACAGAATATTCTTTTAAAAAATATTAAAATCTGCTGCTCAGTGAATTGGTGTTGCTTTTGATCAAAAGGCTTTTAATTGATACATCTAGCTAATTAGAAGAGTAAATATTGCAGGTTAAATTGCCGATACCATCAGATCTTGGAAGTTAAGCAGGGTTAACCCTGGTTGGTATTCAGATGGGAGACCACCAAGGAATACCAGGTGCTATGGTCTATATTTCAGATGATGGCAATAGCAAGCCACCCTTGAGTATTCTTTGCTTGTATCATTCTTATTTTTTTTGTAAGAACTTCCCATTGTTTTCTTTTCTTTTTCTTATTACTTTTTGTTAGTTTTTAGTATGAGCAGTTTAATTTACCATCAAAATAATATACAATCAAAGATAAAGAAACAAAAGGGGGGAAAAAAGGAAAAGAAGAAGAAGAAAGAAAAAAAGAAGTATATATCCACTTCTTTTCCCATAATGCTCAACAGAAAGATTTCTGGTAAATGTTACATCCCCAACATTGGTTTGCAACATTCTAGGTCATTTTTGACAACTTATTTGGGGTTAGATACAATTTATATATCATCTTATACACTGCAGAAAAGGTATTCTATTGCTTATAAGAGGGATCATTTTGAACGAGGAATAAAAGCCTTGGCAAAACATTTGCTTTTATTACTGCAATTCTACCCCAAAGGGATAAATTTCCCCATTTTTCTAGGTATTCCAGACTTTTTGTGCATGTGGCATGGCGTAGCATGTGCACCATGGGCATGTGTGCCATTGTTTCCTCCCGGCCGTGGCTTCAGCGTAACCTGAAAGCTGCATATGGCGTGGGTGCACTATATTTAATCCTCTTTTTTCCACTTTAAATTTTTAAAGAGCAGTTTGTTTATTGTCCTCTTCTGAAGCCATATTTCTTAGCAGTTTTATTATGTCACAATTCACTTTAAATCTGGAGCATGTCCCTTGTTCTTTTTTTTTTTTAAAGCTTCATTGTGTCCGATGAAGGTTTTTGTGTCATCATCATAAGATTATCCATTTTTCTTTTCTTCTGAAACATTATACATTAACATTGGTACATTATATAGAAATGAATGGATCCCACAGAAGATTAGAATTAATGAATTATACAGCTTGGACCCTTAGCATAGAGCCTCTAAATCTTCCCTGCAACATACAACCCATTTACATCCTGGAAATTACCAAAAAAGAAAAAGAAAAAAAGAAAAAAGAAAAGAAAAAATATGCTTGTGACATCCTTCAAAAGATAAAAATCTTCCTTCTTATTGAACTTAAAGCTTTACATTGGCAGTTGTGTCCACCTCTTCTGTTGACTTGTTCTGCACTAGAAGTGGTGCAAAACATCTGCTATAGCAATGTGCATACATCTGTCGCCTAAATCAAGACAAAGGGGATGAATAGCCTTTTAAATGTTAACCTCCAATTCCCATGCCACAGATCAGCATGCCAGAAGTCAGGGATGATGGGAGTTGTCATCCAGAAACATTTAGACAAGCACAGGTTTCTGGCTTGTGCTATAGGTTAATAATGGTCTTATTAAAATTATCTCAATTGTTTGTTTATATTCTGCATGAGCATAACCATGAACTTTTGGTACTGTGGGTGAAGTAGAGTAGATCTACCAAATAGTATACATCATCTACAATAGAGTCTAGACTAGTCACTATTTTAAATCATAGTCACCTGTATATCAGTGATGGCCGTTGGCTTGCATGTCAATGAGACAGTCCTGTGCTTCAGTCAAATACTGTACTAAAGAAGCTATCCACGGTACTGGACCCAATCTCCAAAATGAGTTCAATGCTTTGGATGGCTCCATTAAAATTCAGACTGAAATCTATAATTGATTCATTGACTACTTGACAGGAAAAAACTATCTGGCACTTTTGTATGTTAAAGTTTTTAAACCCATGTTTCACCATGTTAATTCTCTGGTATACGTATTTCTTGAAGGTCCTCATGTAACACTATAGCATCATTGTAGGGGTATCTATTAATGGGATATCCATGTCCACCTCACTCCCAATATTATTATTTATTGTAATTTGGAATATCTGATATATTTCCATCCACATGAAAGATCTGGAATATCATTAATACAAATTTTCCTCTAGTTGCTGAGGCACATAGGTTTTCCAGAAGTTCCTGTATAATCTGCCTTATCCATGCAAATACTGGAAGTACCTTTTAAGATGCACATATCATCCCACAATGCTTAGTATGATTCATGAGCATGCATATTCAAGACTTCTTGTACCTGTTTAATTTACTCTTTGAAATAATATTTATAAATATGGATTATAAATAGACATATTCCTAATTCTATTTTGGCTCAGTTTAAATTCCAGACATTATCTTTGGGCACTTTAAAAAATATAGGGGTCATTGAGAACTCTTTGTCAGTGTTCCTGAGAACAGCCTCTTTATGCAGGAACTTTAGGAATTGGAACTGCACTCTAGATGTTGCCTTGGTCATTCTTCTATCCCATGAGTAATCATCTCCCCTGTTGTTATGCTGCACAGTATAGCACAGTAGAGATACTAAGGGCCCATTCACACTCAGAAATAACCTGGTGTGGAAACCGAGTTATTTCCATGATTTGCCATTCTTGAATCTCTCTGTGGCATTGATTTGCCATGATCCAATCTGTCCATGGGACTGATTTGCCATGACTGTGGAATTTTATCCCTGATTTCATTCACATTGGCAATGGGATAAAATGCCACAATCCTGGCAGTAGTAGGGTGAGGAAGAACGAAGCCGGCTGGAGGAGAGGACGAAGGAGGAGATCAAAGAGGGCAAGGGGAGAGGAAGAAGGGGAAGGGCAGGAAGATCAGAGGGAGCATGGGGGGAGAAAAATCGGAGATGGTGTGGGGGGGGGGGGAGAAAAGGAGGAAGGCCAGGAAGATCGGAGGTGGTGTGGTGTGGGGGGGGGGGGAGAAGAGGAAGAAAGATCAGAGGCGGCAGGATGCACCAGATGGGATTGACTTTTAAGTTCCCATTGGCAGCCTCTGCGAAAAAAATTGATTCTTTTGAAAAGAACAGCAAGAAAACCCCATTAAAAAAAATGGATTAAGCGGGATTTGCACCACGTCCCCAATCCAGGTCAGAAAACTTCGGCACAAGTGGGTCAGGAAAACCCAACTGAAGTGTGAACGAACCCCTAATTCGGGTCAGGAAAACTCGGCTCAAGTGAGAACTACCCCAGTTTAAACTGGTTTGGAGCCCAGGTTAAAATGCAATGTGAACAGGCCCTAAGTGAGCCCAGCATACATTTACAGAGCAAGCAATTGAGGCTAGAAAAGCCACCCTGTTTGGCCTCTTCTAGACTCAGTGTTTACCTATATTCCAAGATCAAACAGTTGTGGCTTGTCTATAGTGAAGTATATTGCAGCGAAAACTTCACTTTACAGGACCTAAGCCTCTTTTATACTGGACCATCTGGACAACTGCAGAATTGAGGTAGCTCATATATGATCACCTCATTGTATAAAAACAGCAATATTGTTGATTTTTTAAAAAATATATTCATTTATTCTTTCTATACCCTGCCTTTCTAATGGCATGGGATTCAAAGCACTTTACAAAATATGAAATAAAAATAAAAGTTAAGCTAAAAACTTATTTTACAAACATTAGAAAAACAATTCAGGCACATCATTACAAAGGGAGAAGATCCTCAGATCCACAAAGATAAAATAGGTTTAGATTTTACAACAAAATGTATAAATGTGAAGTCAAAGGCTTTTACAGCTGGCATCCATAGTTTTCTGTGGGTTTTTGGGCTGTGTGGCTATGTTCTGGAGGAATTTATTCCTAACATTTTGCTTGCGTCTGGCACTGGCATCTTCAGAGGGTGGTGGCATGGAAGTGTGTGGACATATATATACCTATGGGATAGTGGAGTCAGTTTGAGTGTTGTACTGTGTTGAATGGTGCAGCCTGGAGATGTATTGTGGGGGACATATGAGGGAGATTTGTGAATCATCCAACTCAAGACTCAGCACAAGCAAATGAACAACATCCAGGCTCAAGGTGTTTCCCTGTAGACAATGGATTACCAATTAAATAGATATGAACCCCCCTTGCATATCCCTCCTCCTCCTCTTTCTTCCTGAACACCACTCTCCCAGGCAAAACATCCAGGCCCAGGATGGCTCTTTTTTTCTGAACTGAGTCTCATGTTATTGGAGTTAATCCAGTTCACTACCATAACAAGACACAGACTTAGTACTTCCCTTTCTTGGGAAGATTTTGAAGATTTGAAGATTTTCTGTCCTTCAGATATTGATGATACTGTAGTCTGAATCCCCAGAGAATCTCACTGAGTGGTTTCATATAGATGTTAAACATAAAAGAGATTAATAGATAGAACTGCCTAGAATCTGAAAGCATAAGTGCCACAGAGCTGAACAGCAGTCACACATTATAATCTGGAAATTACTAGAATGGGTAAAACTAATGCACAGCAGTGCCACCAGCATCCAATCCAGGTAGCTTTTCTAAAAAGTCACTGTTACGGATGGTATGAAAAGCTGCTGAGCCCACCGTTGTATTTGCCTGCTTACCAATCAAAGCAGAAATTGCAAGAAATGGGGATGTTTCTCTTTCTATGGACATTTTTAAAAAAGCAAAAACACACATACTTTTGTATTGCAAACTTTGTTACACTAACACATGAATACCAGTAATTTTTTCCTGTAATGTGGCTTTAATTCTCATAAATTCATAATGCAGGCACACTTTTTATTTGTGCCAGCCTTTGTTTCTCACCAATCTTCTGGGTTATGTAATGAAAACTGAAAGGATGAAAAGAGATAGAGAAAATGGTAGAACTGATATTTGTTTCCATAGTCCTAGATTTCTTTACAGCTCTTTGTTTGAGTTCAGCCATTTACTATCTGGTTGTCTGATAGTCCAGAATGCTGCTGTGAGGTATATGCACTTACCATACCCTTGATTTGTTTATCCACACAGCAGATTTGCTAATCTTATATACACACTCAAATATTAGTCTCAAAAGTCACATTCTTTTGATAAAGCTTCGTTACTTATCAGACTTGGCTTTTGAGAAAATACAAGATTTAAGATTGAGACATTCCTCCTCGTCACTTCTTTTTCTTACACTTGGCTCTTGATAATCTTTAGATAAATTCTCCTTTTACAATATGAACACTAAAGGGGATATGCTTATATAACACACCTGATCATATTGCTAAAAGCAGGTAAAGGTAAGCATGGCTCTTCCCATTGTTAGAGGCATTCTGAACAGGTAATTACTACTTTTCCTTAGTACTTGGGAAATAGCCATAGAGAGGCATTAGTCCCACCCACCCTAGTTTTTAACCAAGTTATACTGCAGGTACTTTTTAATGCTATCTGACCATTGACGAGATATGTAGGGATATCCAGTTGTTGTGGTGGTTTATATCCTGCTTCCCCCCTCCCACCAAAAAACAAAAAGCAAAACCTGGGACTCAGGGCAGCTTACAATTTAAAGAAAAGTACAATTAAAAGCATACAAAATGATGCATTAAAATAGAATTAAATTGTTACAATATTAAAACAGATCACTCATTAAAAGAATAAAATACAGTTTTATGCTTAAAAGTGCTTAAAGCAGTACACTTTAAAACAGTTTAACACCCCAGCCTGCTCTTTACAAACTTCCTGTTTTAAAAGGCTGTCTGATTAAAAGGTTGTCATCTAGATGCAGTGCCAGAGGAGCGCTGTGATGCCGCACACTGTGTGGTGCAGCATGTGGCATCACACCGGCCTTTGGGCAGAGTCGGGGCATGCGTTGTATGAACGCCATGGCCCAACTCCGCCCCCAGACCTTAATGGCTGGTCTGTACAGCGTCTCTGTCTCTCTCTCTCTTTATCTCTGTGTCTCATTCATTTTATATTTTTAGTTCTGCTTAATTACTTAAAATACTGTAGATATTTACATAGGTAGCAAAAATTATATCTCACATTATTTCTACATTAATATACTTAAGGTAACACTTGAACCAGAATAAAAATTAAACTACAGTCACAGAATCGCCAAACAGAAAATAAGAGGGGGTAGAGCTGTAGCGTACTGAGTTTAGCCTAAACATTTGTGTCATTGACATTTGTTGGTTGATCGTTGTCCCTTCAAAAGGCAAAGAAAAAGGAAGTGTTGGATTCTTGCTGTACATAAGCCTGGAGGCTGTTGACATGCTATGTGGTGTGTTTATATGTGACACCCTCCTTTGCTAGTAAAGATGGATTAGAACAGCAGAGCGAGTAGACCTCTTCTGTGAACTGTGGCATTCCTAATGTAGAAATGTTGCCAAGCCTGAGCCAGACAAATTAGTGGAGCTGGAGTGTTTTTCATTACACAGACATGGAAACTTGGGCCTCACTGCTAATGCAGACCAGGACTCATGGCAAAAGAAACCGTTTGGGGGTAGTGATGGCCATCCATGGTTTGTTCAACAAACAGCACTGACAATCTTCTTTCCTTCTTCCACACATCACTGTTGACAAGTCTTTGTAACAAAAAGCATAAGATTTCTATGGCTCTATGTTGTTCTACTTATATTGCATTTATACTGGGCCTAAATTCTCAATCTTAACCTTTTGAGAAGCTGGGCATATGTACACGGACCATTTGCAGTCGTTTCTCCCTGCCCTTGTGTCACCCTCTCCAGACCATGCATGGTCAAAGGCTTAAATTGACTGAAGACTGTTCACATGTGGGAAGGGCAGTCCTGCAATTAATCTGGGCTATCCTTACATTAAATTAGAATAAAAAAAACCCTTACCTTTTGCTCTTGATCTTCCTAGATAATCCAAAGCACTCTGGAGAAATGCAGGGCAGCTGTACACACAGCATCCTGTTGTGCTGTCCACCACCAATGCCAAGAGTAGCTCCTCTGAGGTCACAAGAAGGCAACCAGCCATGCGATTGATGCTGGGTGCTTCATTTCTGGCCTTACAGGGAGTGACTTAAGCAGCAGGCAGCACAGTGGGAAGCTGCACAGACAGCCACTTAGTGTCATTCCAGAACATGCAGGTAACAGGAAGAAGTTGGAGCAGCGTCAGGGCCAGAATACTCTGAGGGCAGCCCAGAATATTCTGTCCAGTGTAGATCTGCCCTCTGAATCACCTTGAGCCAGTAACTGTTGTTCCTTAGGACCCCTGGCAATGATAACGAGACAGGCATGTATACTCTGATAGTTTTGATGCTTGTTACACAGTTTTGCATTTAGCACTCTTCTATAAAAAAGTGAATTCCATTGTTCACACTTAGCAGTAGGGCATTTCCATACAAAGGTCTCCTCATGCTAGTAGTTAAAGGGCACTGTACAGCTATTCTGCCTTTCTCTTCTCAGCAGATTTTCTGTGGTAATGAAAAAGTCAGAAGTGGTAGAAAAAATAAGATGGGTTATGGTGGAGGGTGGTGATGCCTGGAGCCAGTGTAAAATTCAGTGAATGTGGCAGGGCTGTGCTGTGATAAAAGCCTTGTCTGGAACTCTACATCTGTTCCTCTTAAAATTCTTTCCCCAAAATCTTAACAAGGCTTGGATCTCACTCATGAAAAACTAGCTTAAAAAACAAACAAAACTAATAACTCTTTTTTCATATCATGGGAATAGAATTCAGAGACATAGCTGTGTTAGTCTGGAATATCACAATGCAAAGGGATCTTGTAGCAACTTTAAGATTAACTGAGTGAAAGAAGTTGTAGCATAAGTGTTCACAGGTGTGAGCCTACTTCCCCAGATGTAACCAAGTATGCAAAAGTTTATGCTACTATGTCTTTTGCTCAGTCTCAAAAGTGCTACAAGATCTATTTAAGTTTACATCCTCCTATCATGGTTTGACTTGGGCCTCAAGCAGACTGGTGGCTTGGAGTGACTTCTGGATGCTCTATCTGTGAGCATGCCCTGAGCAGCACAGGACCATGACGACTAGGCACCACAATCCTGAGGCTGGCTGCGGCAGTAGTCTGCAATGGACCACTGGCAAGGACTCCTTTTTTGCACTCCTTTTGTGGTTGGGTTTGTGCCACCTTAGGCAGCTGTGACACAGCTTCAGCCCTATCTGCGAGTGTGCATCATCTGAATGCCATGCCTCCATATCAGCTCGAAGGTTGCACTTTTGGCTTGTCTGTTTTGGGCCATGGTCTACATCCTGTTGTGTGTCCTCACTCTTATCTTTACTAGATTGACTTTCCAAACTCTCTAAATAATTTATTACAGTTTTAATATGTTTAAAATGAGTAATGGATTAGAATGGAATGCCATTAATTTACATAACAAATGTCAGGATCTCTATAGAATAGGAATAATAATCATGTGGCCTTCTAGATGTTCTGGAACTGCAGCTGTCAGCATCCCCAGCCTGGATAGCTAGTGGTGAGGAACACTGGGGGGTGCAGTACAGCATCTGGAGTGTCACATAGTTTCTAACACTTTTATATAATGTGGCCTAAATCCAGTTGTTTTTTCCAGCTAGGGCAGAACCATTCATTCAATTGCTGCATGTATGTGAATCCCATTGCTTTACTAGACTCATTCGAATTAAGATTAGTAAATAGATTTAGGCAAGGATCCATTTTCATTCTCCATTACACATATCCTGCAAGACTGAAGAAAGAAGTAACTGATTTACCTTTTTCATAGAATGGGAATCCCATTTATATACTAATGTATTCATTGAAAAGCTAATAGCAAAAAGGAATTGTAAGGACTTTGGTTTTAGCCTCTTTCTTTCTTTCTTTCTTTCTTTCTTTCTAACATTCTAAACTTTGAAACTCAGTGTTTTCTCAAAGGTGGACTCCAACAACAGGGCAACAGCATGTCCTTTCTGAACTGCTTCTAACATTGTACTTGCTGTAAACATGAATGCATTTGAATATAGGGAAACAGCATGCCTGTATTTTTCTTCTTTCCCATAATACTCATGAACTGATTAGAAATGAATTATTGTGCACACATTTGAGTAACCAATGGTATAGTGGTTGAAGACATCAGAAACGCAGGCCAAGAACCCATTTTACAGTAGACATGATGATATGGTCTGCTATAATACCAGATTACTGTATGCAGCTTCTTTCAGTGCATAAAAGGATAATTATGCTTTCCACGTTTGTTCAATTATTTATGACATCCTACCATACAGTAGATCAGAGAATGAGAAAGATCATCAAATTGTCAGGGGTAGGACAACTGTGGAAGGCCCAGGGTACAATTTTCACTCTCTGGAAATTTCTGTATGGACTTTATCAGACGATGGAAATTGGGAGTATAACCTAATGGCAATCCGAACGCAATCATGGGGTTTCACGTTATTGTGTATTAATGTATCTCACACAATTTCAGGCAAAAGGGAAGTCATTCCAAACACAATCATGGGTTTTACGTTATTTCGTATTAAAGCATCTCACACAATTCTGGGCAATGGGCAGTCATTTTTGGTTAATGGGAAGTCATTCTGAACGCATTCTGAATGCAATTGGAATTCATGTAAATTCGCTAAACTATCGAATTCACGTGAATTTGAATTGGCTCCAATTGGCTCCATTCGAAATAAAGAGAATTTCTTCCCATCTGAAAAACTCCTATGGTGGAGGTGGCTTCGAGCCCCCTTCCAGGATTTATAAAATATGTCTAAGATTTGGGTTTTTTTGGGGGGGGGGGAGAGGTGAAGTCACTACCCCAAGACGCACAGCAACTACATCTGGAAGCCATGAAGAGTGAATTAAATCCATTTTCAGTTTTAACAAATTGTGAGGTGAGACTGGAAACCTGTGGGTGTGGGCTATGGGGCTGTCTGCAGGTCAAACTATGGCCTAGAGGAGTCATGTGTATCCAGGGAGCACACTTTGTCCAACCCTGATGTAGATGATGAATATTAATGTCCATTTTTTTGTTATTGATGTAGTTCCTATTTTATATTAGCAGTTTAAAATGCAAGACTTTGAAAGCTTGTTTGCAATTTTAATCTGACATTAAAAGCTTTATTTTTGCTGGATAAAGATCTTTTATTAAAGCTCAATGTGTTTTAAAAGATGAACTGTGTAGAAAGATATAAATACCCATTGAATATGGTGGAGATTATTCCAAAGGAACAATTGCATTTATGCCCTATGAATTTAGCAGTGAGATTTTATTAACAATTTCTTTAATTTGGATATATTTATTTTATGATGGCATTTCTAACATGAGTATTATATGTCTTGAAGACTATCTGTATGGGCATGGCTGTCATGATGCACCCCTCTATTTCAAAATTTGATAATATTACTGTGTAAATAATGTGGAAAGTGAGAATGAAGAGGTTCTGGGTAGATTTTACTTCTGAGGAAACATTTCAAGATTCCTAGAAAGGGTAGTTTTTGGCAAAGATTGGCCCCCTCCTTTTCATCCATATCATTGTGGCATTTAGTCCTTATCTTGTGAAAATACAGCTATGTTTCTATTAGGCCTTCAGGTCCAAAAGGGAAATATCTGGCCCTGTCTCCTTCAAGAAACTGTTCTCTCCTCACTACTGGATTTATGTGTTCGTTAAATAGATTGTGGACATAAGTAAACAATGTTCTGAAGGTCTGCATCCAACTATCAGGAGGACAAGGGAGTTCAAACCAGCAGATTTCTTGGATCTTTGAATCTGATATTCACCTCTACAAGACTGGTGGAACATTAGGTGACTCTTCTGTGAAGTGAACTTTGGCCAAAATGAAGAAGGCTGGAGATTTATGCATTAGCTTTTTTGTGATAGTTGTTATAGGAGGGATGGCCAACTGTGGAACATATCTACAGATTCAAGCATCCACAGCTTGAAAATAGTAAAAAAATTATAAATTACAAAAAGCAAACCTTGATTTTTGCATTTTATATAAGGGTCATGTTTTTCTATTCATTGCATTTAATGGGATATGAACATCCATGGATTTTAGTGTCCATAGTGGGGCAGTCCTGGAACCAAAGCCCAGTAGATACCAATGGCCCCCTGTAATTTTGGCCATAAACACTCTCTAAGGGACAGGGGAAATTTTTACTAGGCTCAAGAAAGGCCTTTTTTAACAATGGGAAATGAGCAGAAGTTACTTCCTGGTCCAAAAAAAGGGGGTGAGGGTGGGGAAAGGGCTTGTCCTAAGCATAAATTGTTGAGCGGGGATAGTGGCAAAAATATGGTGGAAATGCTGCACAAACACTCGAGAGGGCATTGGGGGGGGGGGGGTCCAGGCAGCTTCCAAACTTGATGGAAATGCCCTCCATGCCTCTTAGATATCATTTTTGTGTCTAGGGAGATCTGGTAGCTACAGAAATGGTTGTTGGAGCAGCATGTGGTCTGCAGGCTGCACTTTGTCCACTGTTATGTTATAGTTAAGTCTAGAAATATCACTGTAATAAAAATTAGTAAATTACTTCTTTAACAAGCAGAAGGTACTCCGTGATGAATGTTTTCTTACTTCTAGGTTTCTTACTTCTGTAGTTCCTGATTGTGCCTATGCTTGCAACTGCCTGGCAGCAAATGATGAAATTTCTGCTTAATAAGCCAACCACAGAATAAGCTGTAACATGCACCTTTCTTAGGGCAGACTTTCTCTGAAAGAGATATCATTTTGATTTGACATATTTGGGTTCTTTTATGTGTGTTTTAGGGCCTGTATACATTACCTATAAACCCTGAACCCTCCCACCCCACCCCGCTGCCCCTGGGCTGGCTGTATGCTGTTTACACTATGCAGGCCCCAAACCCTGAATTGAGTCAAGGCTATTTACATAACACCCAGAGCTGATTGGAGGTTTTCACCCCTTGTCCTGCATTAAAAAGACTTAACTTTTGCTCCAGATTTTGCATAAAATATGGCAATGACAAGCAGCTCCCTTCTCATGCAATCACTGCAACCATCCCTGGTGAGATGCTTTGTGGGTGCAAGTCACTGTGGAGTCAGAACAAGGCTATGCATCTTGTTCTGACCTCAGAGCAACTTGCTCCTGCAGTAGTGGCACCAGCCAGCTTGCAAGGACTGTGTGGAAAGGCAGGCACCTTTCATTCGCAGAAAAGCTGAAGCGGGTAAGGGGAGGTATTTGGGTGGAATTCAGAAACAGCATATTCCTTGGACAGCCTGGGGTATTCTGGCAATATAAATGAGTCCCTGAATGACTAATGCTTTGTGGTGGAATAGCAATTACATGTGGTATGATGGTGGTTGTCAGGATTGGGATGGTTGGGGAGGATAGTAGGTCATTTAAAATAAACCACCTTTATTGTAGTCCTGATGAAACGAACCTTTCCTGCTACTTCTGTTTTTTAAAAGATGCAACAGCAAGAAGCACACATAGAATCATTTTGATTTTGCATTTTAGAAAACCACTGTCTTTGCAAGGCAGAAGATGGTGTGTCACAAACATGCACGCAGGGCTGGATGTTGCTTGACTGAACACATGGTGTTGATTGAGAAGAATGCTGTCTTCACTGCAGTGAAATAATGACAAATAATGGAAACTTCACTTGTAGCCAGAGAGACTGCAAGAATAGATTTGTGTCTTGGTGCTGTCAGGAGCAATTTTGCTATCTTCACTGGTCCTCCCTGTCCTCACTTTCACTTTGCTGACCTCACTTTCCTCAACTTCACATTTGTTTGCACAAAAGTATGAATGTCCACTACCTCTTTACTCGTCTTCTCCAATAATATGAACATAGTAGTTGACAAAATAACAGTAGTTGACAAAATAACAACAGGCAAATATTTTCCAGTTGAGAGTTATGCTATTAAAATATATCATTTGCTTAAAAACATGGCAATATAAAGTGAAAAGATGAATCAAGCATTGGCTCTGGAAGGATTACACAGGACAGATTTTGTAGTCTTTACAGCAGCCACGTGAATTATCCCAAACAAATCTAGATTACCATATATTGATTATCATTTTTGAGGAGAAATTCAATTTTCACCATAAATTTTATGACATAAAATAGTACTTCAACTTACTGAAAGCTGAAGGTTTTGGCAAGATACTAGAACTTTAATAGGTCTAGTGAAAATGAAGAATATTTTGATCCCAATTATTCTAAGGCATTTCATTGCAGTTGGCCCTTCACTTTCATGGAGTTAGGGGTGCAAGACCCCTGCAAAAGTGGGGAAAACGGCAAATAAGAAGGGGAAGGCAGAGGTGCATGTGCATGCACTCCTCTTCCTCCCCGTTTGCTATAGCTGGCTTCCCTCAGCTGCCTAAAGCACAGAGGAAGGCTGGAGGGGTGCCCACGCACCTTTCCTAGCTGTTCCCTCCCTCCTGGGCTTTGCCTCCTGAAGGAAAAGCCCAGGAGGAGGAGGAGTGTGTGTGTATATGTGGAAACAAACTCGCCAATAATCAAAGCCGAGATGTCAAAACTGTGAAAGTCAAAGGCCGACTGTACTCTTAACAAGGCAACATCAATCATATTATTGATGTCCCCACTTTCTTGCAGTAACATCCCCCTACATTCTGCACTGCGACTCAGTGACAAGCAGAAGTATCTGGTGTAAGGCATTGATGTAAAAGCTGAATTTGATCTTCCAAAGGTCCATTCCTCACACATCTATAGGCTGTCCAGAAGAAGCTGGCAGGGGTGGGACCTGGGTACAGTTTAAGGGATTTATCTTCCCTATCCATGTATCAATTTTTGGTGATATGCATGTCTTATGTTGGGGTTTCTTATGTGCCTCTGGGGCACCAGTAGAGTCACATGACAACCTGTGAGGTTGAGGATGTAGGAAAACTTTCTTTTTGAATTACAGCTCCCAGAAACTCCCCCCCCCCCTTCTCTCATAGACTCAACTGACTCATGTTTCTGGGAATTGTAGCCCCAAAAGTAACTTTGCTGTCCTCTGCAAGCTTCTTAGACTATACTAGTCACTTGGCTCTGGTCCATTAACCACGTGGCTTCCAAAGTAGAAGTGCACTGACTCACATATAAGACTCCATGTGTCATAGATGCCCATTGCTTAAAAAAGTAGGCAGCTGCATAACACGTAAAATTTATTCTCTCAGATCCTCTCCATATTCTTGAGTTTCATTTTCTTAGCTCTATAAGCCCCTTCCTTAGAAGCCTCTCTAAACCATATGTACATTTAAAGAGTGCTTATCCTTGGCTGCTGAATAACATGAGAAAGCATAAAGGCAAAACCAGATAGAGATTATTACCAGTTATTACAGAGTTTCTATATGTTCAGATTGATTAATATGATTCTGATAGCTGAATCTTTTTTATTTACAGACATCTGTGTCTTTGTTCATGCAGTAAGATCACCACAACTCATTGGGGGATCGTTTTCTCAGATACTCCAGAAAAACAGAAATGTTTCTTTGGGTTTGTGTGGGGAGGGGGCTGGATAAGGAAACAACAATGTTCAAACAGCCAAAGAACTGACAGAATCCAGATGGAAAGACACATTTTCTGGCTGTAAAGATAACTTGTTACACAGGAAGTACTGGATGTAGTGGAGAAAAAAACTACAAGTTAAGAATGAGGGAACACCACATCTTACATAAATAGATGATCAGGTCTATAAGCCTCTATTCGTGGAAGGTCCTGTTTACAAGCAATTTGTACAGAATCTGAACTCTGAATGTACAGATCTTGTTTAGGGTACTGGAGTATGCATGAATCTGGGCAACAATTATTACCTACATAGAAGATGGAGCATGTGGCAAGATCCTGACGTAAATAATTTTTTCAGGGATTTTGAGGTGGGAGGGGGGGTTATTTGTAGGTTATGGACTCACAAGTTAGAATGGAAGCATGATAGGGATGCACCTATATGTAGAAAACGAATTCTCCCTCCTCTACAAAAGTTCACTTTTAAAGTAAGATAATTTAATAAACTAGGCCTAAAAATCTCTTCCTGAGAAATGTACCCCTTTCTCCTTAATTTATATTTGTTCAAGTTTACTCTTAGTTGATTTGAAACACTTCATGCACTCCCTAGTAAGAAATACACCCAGGCATCAGTCCCTGAGGCTTGAATGTGTGTGGGACATTCAAGGTCATAGCTTGTGGAGAGTAAATATTATTTTTTTAAAAGATGAGTCAGTAATCACAGAAACAATCCATGCTGCAGGGAACTATGTCAAGCAACAATAGCCAGGAGCTGTATTATGAGATACAAGAACTTGGGTAGAAGTGCAGAAGGCAAAGCAACTTCTGATAAGAGTAGCTGGTACTGTAGATTATTATGTAGAAATCTTTGCACTGGGAGTTGGCCTAAACAAAAAAGTTCAAGATTGTAATTCTATTTTCATTTACCTGGAAGTAAATCCTGCTGAACTCAATATGGCTTTCTTCTGAATAGGTATGTATAGAATTGTTGATATGTGACTTTTTGGCCAATTGAAAAAGTCTATGCTGGAGAGCCATAAGGAAGATCATTTTGGTAAGATACTGAAGAGAGGATTTGAAAATAAAAGCTCCTACCTGCTGATGGGAAGGACTACATTCAGTAATGGCTGGCAAATCTTTTGTTTAAAAACAGAAAGTCAAGCAGAAGTGACTTTGTAATTAGTTCCTGTTGTTAAAAAAACAAACCCTGGAAAGCTTCTCCTGACTTTTGGGGGGGGGGGGGGTGGTGGTGGTTAAAAAACATGAAGATGTCTCCATTCCTCCTAGAAGATATTTGAAGACATTTGGGGAAAAATATTTTTGAAATTTTGGGGCGGGTGCAGTGGGAATGTGGCCCTCCAATGTCTCCTGAGGGACAGCGTAGCCCCCTACCCCCACAAAAAATTCTCACCACTGCCCTACAGTGACTTTGCATAAGAAACTTGAGTGTTCTATTTTATTTAGTGGTACTCCCTCTTTGAAGCTGATGGTGTCAGCAAATGGAATCACAGCTAGCCCATGAGTCATTGAAGCAATACATTCATTTTTGCTGTCCCAAGGAAAGTACATAGTATTAAAGTTACAGAAATGTCCCTTGGGATATTTGGGAAAGAAGCAGGCATGAGAACAAGAGATTTCCAGAGCCTGTAATCTAAATGTCTCTGCTAAGGCTTCCAGTCATTTTGTGGGTCCCACTCAGCAGTGGAAATGTTTGCCTTAGAGCCAGCAATGACTGTTGTTTTTGGCTGCTTGAGCATGGAGGAAAGGAAGGGTGCTGAGAAGTGCTGTCTGTGTTATTTATAGGCATTTTTATGGCCTTATCCATACATGCAGAATGGAGACTGAATACAGTGTAGAATGAAACAGCTGCACAAATACAGTAGGAGATGGAGGAAAAGGAAGAATGGAGAACATGGAAGAAGTAAGTCAAGGAGAAGAAATATACCAGTATCTAGATATTGTAACTCTGCAAAGAAGATCATATTTCAGTCAGTTCACATTCTACAGATATAGGTAGCTCTATATCACGTCATATTCCTTTCTTGCCATAAAATTCCTCCTTTTTCTATCTCCCAAGTTCTTTTGTTTTAACTCCAAGAGTTTGATGGATGGAAAAAAAGTTTCATACAAAGCAACCTTACTCTGGTAAAATAAAAGCATATTTACACATTTTCTATATATGCCCCCTTAAATATCTTGGAACTACCACATACAAGAGATTTAAAAGTTAAAACCAGCAACTTGAATATTAGTATAGAAACAAAACTGGTAGTAAGTGAAATTATAAAAGAAAATGTTATGCAATCTCTGTGGCTACCATTAGACAAAAGATGTGTATGGATCAGTTGATGTGTGCAAACCCTTTTCAAGTGAAGACATTCATTCAGTAGTTTGTGGTTGTTGATTTTGTTGTTGCCCAAGAAATTCTAAGCACTATGCTCAGAATAAAATAGAGACATGACTCACATACACAGAAGGAAAAAGGTGTGGGGAAAGAAGAAGAAATCAATCACATTGACATACCAAAGCTTTTCAGTTACATCATGAGCTGGAAAAATGGCTAATGAAGAAACAGTTCCAGTATTGAAGGAACTATATGATCATTAGCCTCAGCCAAACTGATGGAGTGAACTGTACTGTTTTGCTTCTTCCTTAAATGCCATGGCACCAATATCAGGTGTGAAAGGTCCCCAAGTAAGATGCCCTTCAAGCCTACCACACTGATACCTTTCTCCTAGCAAAGCGAACATGCTGTTCCTGCTACTGCATGCATCATCATCTTCCCTCCAGAATTCTACTAAACCAAGCAACAGCAATACATGCGGTGGATGGTTTTCAGCCTGGAAGTTGACTAAGCTGAGATATGACTGCAGCCATAGGGGAAGAGGCATTCTAGGACAATAGATATGGCAGCACCTCTTACCCGATGTAATATATAGATAGATAGATATATTTAAAAGGCAGGGATTAAGGAATCAGTCCTAACAGCTGTCCTGAGGCCCACAGCTCCTGCTATTTGTTCTGTTCTGATGACACAGGTTCAGGGTTGACACAGGTCATGTGAAAATGGCTGCTGATGGGACAATTTTTTAAGATGGGGGGGGTGGAGGGCAAATGACAATCCCAGTTTAAGAGAAGAGGTCTTCTATGTTTTTGCTCTCCCTCAAATGAAGCCAGGTATCACAGCAGTTTAAAGTCTACTTTAAAATAGACGATGAAGACGCTGAAATAGTTCAAGATTTTCCATACCTTGGCTCTGTCAATCAGAATGGAGACTGCAGTCAAGAAATCAGAAAAAGACTAGGACTTGGATGGGTAGCTATGAAGAAACTGGACAAGATCCTGAAGTGTAAAGATTTATTTTTGAATACTAAAGTTAGGATTGCCCATGCCATTGTATAAGCTGGACAGTAAAGACAGTAAATAAAATCTTAATTGACATGTGCTGGAGAAGAATTCTACAAATACTATGGACTGCTAGAAAGACAAATTAATGTGTTCTAGCACAAATCAAGGCTTAATTCTCCATAGAAGCCAAGATGGCTAAACTGAGGCTGTTGTATCATTAGAAATCACGATTCACCAGAAAATACAATAATGCTTAGCAAAGTAGAAGGCAGTAGGAAAAGAGGAAGACCACATTCCAGATGGATAGACCCAATCAAGGAAGCCATCGCCCTGAGCATGCAAGACCTGAGCATGATAGGGTGACTTGGAGTTCGCTCATTCACAGGTCTTAAATCTAAGTTGACTTGATGGCAGTTAACAACAACAATCATAGCAGTTGTAACTGTGTGTTAGTACCATATGTTAGTCCTACTTTGGAGACCTCAGGATTGTAAAAAATGTTGATTCTTGAATAATGAGGGAGCTGCATTTGGGCAGGAGGACTATGACGTGGCATCAGAGTCCGCCTCTGCTTTGCTTTTTTGCTGGATAGGTTTTCTGGGGCTTGAAGCCATGATGCTATATTGTAGAGCAGCATAATACTTTGTTTTTTCAAGAAAGAAATAATGCTAGGCCTGCTCTAGCAGTGCCAGCTGAGTTCATATAACTGTGTGGTGACATTCATTGGTGGAGCCCTATTTGTGGTTTAGAGGGCTTTGCATGAACTGATGTCAATTGGCATGTCTCCATGAAGCTCTTATAATTTGATCCAGATGGTGCCTGTAAGCTGCCCTGGCTGGCATTAGATCTTCTCCTCTTAGAGGAGGACTTTGTTACTTTTGTTTACTATAGAACCATTCACAAACTCCTGTGCCACACCCTGTGATGCACAGCTGGAGTACAGAAACCCTAACTTAATTATCTGCTGGGTTGTGTCTTGCAAAGCAATTCCTCTTTTCTGTCACATTTTGTTACAACACGAAGCATGAAATGTGGGTCATGTAACCAATAAAAGTCTGCCTGGTGAAATTCATAGCTTGAATACACAAGGTGCAGATGAATGGTGGGGGTGATTATTAGGAGGGAAACACACACACACAATATAGGTGAAAACTTATTAGACTGAAAGCTATACTACTGTCACTTTCAGTGCTGTCTTTTACTGTAATCTCCTTAAACTTTGAGGAGAGCATCTGTTATATATCTATAAAATTATTTTAAAAATGCAACATTTATCTATAGAATTAAAATCAAAAGGCAAAAATCAAGACAAAAGGCAAAAATCAGGAAGAGAGGATATCATTGCAGCCCATTGCAGTCAATTCCTAAAACCCTATTGGAACAGAACATTTTTCACTTGCTGACATAAGGACAGCAAGTGTGTGTGTGTGTGTGTGTGTGTGTGAGGGGGAGCCATCCTAGACTCTCTAAGGAGGGAGGTCCTAAGTCTGGGAGCAGCCACCAATAAGGTCTCCTTTGTTCCTACCAAATGTGCCTGGGAGAATGGTGGAACTTAGAGAAGGGTATCCACCAAAGATTTTGAAGCTCAGGCAGGCTCAGAAGTAGTGGTCTGCTTGGATGTTACAAAAAAAAAAAAAAAAAAAAAAAAAAAAAAAGAAAGAAAAAGAAAAAGAAAAAAAGAGAAAAAAGAAAGAAAGAAATTAATGAATGCAAGGACAGCACCTCAGAACAACCCAAAAGGGAAATACATTATGGGATGTATAGCTCCGGCATGTATCTTCGTGTATATTTATTTATTTGTGTGTGTATTGTGTGCCTGCAAGTTGTTTCTATCTTGTAGCAACCCTAAGGCGAGTTTTCTTGATAAGGTTTGTTCAGAGGAGGTGCCATTGCCTTCCCCTGAGGCTGAGAGCATGTGACTTGCCCAAGGTCAACCCAGTGCGTGTCATAGCCGAGGTGGGAATCAAACCATGTTCTCCAGAGTATCCAATGGTATACCTCCTCCTTCAGTCCAACACTCAAACCACAACACCATGCTGGCTCTCTCATTTTTTACACCCATTTTCTCTTTTACATCCAGAAAGCAAATCTAACAACATGAACTCATTGGTGTTGGCTATTTTTTTCAGCTTTCTGAACAGTGTTGTTGTGTATTTTCAAGCCATTTCTGACTTATGGTGACTCTAAGGAAACCTATCACAGGTTTTTCTTGGTAAGGTTTGCTTAGAAGAAGGTTGCCTTTGCCTTCCTCTGAGGCTGAGAGAATGTGACTTGCCCAAGGTCACCCAGTGAAGTTCCATGGCTAAGTGACAATTCAAATCCAGGTGTCCAGATTCATAGTCCAGTGCTCAAACCATTATGCCATGCTGGCTCTTAACTGTTTAGAACAGTACTGCCCTGGTATTGCCATATGTGATTCCCTATTCTTAATGGGAAAAGGTAAAAAAAAATGGGCACATAAGTATACTGGCCAACAGAATAATCCCAGGAATTAAGAATCTATGTTACTCCAGGTATTGTTGGACCCTCATTAGGCTATGGTCTGAAATGGTGGATGGTGTAGTTCTACATCCTCTGAATGTAGAACTACAGTCCTACGTCCAGTGGGAAGCAGAAGGATTGCTACTAAATACCATTGTAGTGGCAGAAAGAAGTTAATGTTAGGGAGTTTTGGTGAAAGTGAGCAATCTACATAAAGCAAGTTGTCTGTCCATTTATAGCATATGACAAACAGCCAAGACCAACAACAAGAACAGAAAGGGCAGATTATCTTCCCAGAGTTCTGGAAAATAACCTGTCCCAGAATTTCAAATTCAAAAATCATACTAGCAATCTCCCCTCTTTTGTGGCAACAGCAAAACCAAGATGCCTCACACAGGTGATAAATGGGTGGGTCTCATCTGGAAAAGAGATCCCATACCTCAGAGGTACCTCCTAGCCATGTTTTGAGTTCACCTTGAGCAATAAAAGTGTGCAAAAAATCAAACATATATAAAGCTACATACATCCCCCAACCCCAATAGGATGAAACCACATGCTGGTGGAGCAGCTGGCAATCTTCAGATGTACTGGACTATACTTCCTATTACTCTCAGGAAGCAGACATTGTACATACTGGATGAGGATAATGAAGTTGTTGCTGAAGGGCACTGATTTACAGAAGATTGTGCTATAGCATCAGTTTCACTGCTTTTCTAAATAAGTTTTGTTTATAAGAAAAGTTCAGTGTAAGCAGATGTAGATTCTAACTCAATGGTTTTAGTTAAGATCTTCCCACGGCCAAAGGGTAATCAGCTAGATTTTCATTTCCTGGGTTGCTGCCAAGCATAGCAGAATTTAAGGGCAGTCCCTCTAGTCTGGTTAAACAGAAGTATGGCTGTCAAAAAAATAAAATGCAAGCGACATGTTTGAACTCTCACATTCCAGACTGCAAAAAGCAGTTTGCAAAGGATATGAAATAGCACATTTTTGTTGTTTAATGTCTGTATATTGGTGAGTATGTGTTTGTGAGTATAAGACTTTTATATGTGTTTGCTATTTTTATTTAGAAATATTAAGAATAAGAATCCATCCTTTGTGTTTTACTTGAAAGACTGGAGGAAACTCCAGAGACTTTTCAACTCCAGTACATGTTGTGTTTGGCCAACTCCCTCCCAACAAAATGCTCAAAAACACTTCCTAACTGGATGTGGTATTGGTGGTGGGAGGAACAAACTTTCTTACATAGCTGCTTCCCTGCCCATTCCTTACATCTTTGCTTTCCTTCTTCAGTCTCTTATGAAAAAAATGCCAATAAAGTCCTGAGTATAAAAATCATATAGGGGCTTTCCAGACTGCCAGGAGAGGGCGACATGAAGTTGCCTTTTCCCAAATGCTTAGCAGCTACACTGCAGGTCCCAGGGGTGTATTTAAAAGGCAAAGGGCAGCTACACCGAAGGGGTGTGGGGACGACTTATCTGAAGTCTTTTCTGTTGCTCAGCCACTACACTGGAAGCTGTCACAATGCTAGAAACACAGGCGGAGCAGCTGCACGGATGGCAATGAACGGGGCTTTTGGCTGCACTGAAACTTACTTTTGTTGTTGTTGTTGTTGCTGGCTGCAAACTGCGCAGTTGCACCGGTACATCATACAGGCAATTGTATTGCCAGCTGTGAACTGCACAGTTGCGCAGGTAGCTCTGTCAAATTACCATTGTGGTTTTGCTTCCCTTTTTTAAGTGTGCAGTTGCATTGGTGCACCATGAATGAACCCCTTTATTATTATTAATACCCCACCCCTTTGAGATCAATTGAGGCGGCTTACACATTAAAATACTATTACATCAATAAAACAAACTGCATCCCTTCCCCCCCTTAAAAAGATATTAAATCCGTTACAATTTAAGTTTATAAATAAACTTCTTTATTTTATGAATGAATTGACATTTTATGCGCAGTTGCATAACAGTTACAGCATCCCAGAGTCCCTACTGCACATATCTAGGGTTCGGATTAGAGCTGGAGCTAGGGTTTGGGAGCTTTAAAAAACTGCACAGTTGCACTGCAGCATTTAGACACAGCTGCACTGTTACACCCTTTTTAAAAAGAAGCTGGGAAAAGCAAGTCCTTTTTAAAGCTGCTTTTTCCCCACTAAAATGCAAAAGAAATGTGTTCATGCCATACTTTCAGTGTGGGTCATTTAAAGGCTACACTTTCATGCAGGCATGAACACACCTCTTTTTGCCAGTCTAGATCATCCCATAGTGTAACTACTCTCAGGGAAGCTGGGTCTGATTTATCACATCCACTATAATGCCTTAACTGCATTCCATTAGAAATATCCTTCAGTTTATATTTACAGTGTGTCTTCTTCATACACGGGCACACTATACATAGCTCTCAGCTTATGCTGAAAGCTGCGCCCATGGCACATGCTTCACACCACAGGCACAAGCCCCATTGTTTTTAATGGGGCTCAAGCAATCACAGAATTTCCCTTATGGGTCCAGAACAAATCCCCCACTTAAGGGAAGGGCATGCTGTACTATTCTCTGACCCTTCCACATAAGTTGGGCTATGCAACTGGAAAATGAAATAAAAAATAAGTAACTTATACTTAATGTGAACCCTTGTAATGACAAGGTTGAAATCCCTTTTCTACCTATTCAATATTAGTTGTTTTCCAGTCAATCAGAAAACCATGGGGACAAGTGAAGACTGAAACAGCATCATGCCGTTGCTTTGTATTGCAAATAATCTTCAGTGGTAGTCTCTGAGAGAGTTCATTAGAGTAGTCTAGTTGCCAGGAGAAAGAGAACCATAAAGGTCTGAGCTTGATACAAAATGCTTGTCATCACTAGATGAGTTTTATGAAGGATACGTTCATTTTTGCAGCTTGGTGGACCAAGGGCAACAGTGGATTGAGGACCACAGTGAATGACCAAGACAACTGTGCAGATTGAGCATATCAGGGGAAAAGAAGTCTTTTAGTCGACTGTTCTCATAGATAGGCCAACTTTACAGACACAGGAAAAGTTGCAGTGGAGACACACTTAAATTAACTGATTCTCTGCATTGTACAGAATCTATGACTGTTTTGGAGTGGCATAGGCCCCCTCCATGATGAGATCTGCTTCGAATTGGAAGCAGATGGGAAATCTCTTTACTCTAGAAGGTTGGGGGCAGGCAGGGTTGCCTTTCTTAAATGCTATATTTCAAGAAAATGAAGTTAGGTTTTTAAAAAGAGTACACTCCCTGCTTGTTGAAACTGTGTGGGCTCCCTGGATAAATTGGGTAGTATTTAGGTTAGAGATACAGATGAGCCTGATCTTGCTCTCAGCTCTGTGGGTTATGAGCTGCATCAGTCTCTTGCCTATCAGAAAAGCCACAGTCAGGACTGTGGTGTTCTAGTTGATGCTGCAGAAGAAATTCCTTGGCCACAGTCTCTACAGAGATCAGAGAATGAATATGCTTATTGGGCAATCAGGGTCTGAGCAGTGATGAGGGGTTACAGAGCCAAGAATTCCTGGGTCAACCCTGCTCCAGTGGCCTCTCTGGCCTGCATAAGACTTTTATCTTGTAGATCTATATGGTTTGTACTTTTACAGCAGCATCTATGCACAGGAATTCATTCTTTACAGTTGACTTGAGCATTTGGGATTTTATACTTATCCTTTAATATGTTACCATGTTCTCATTGGGGTCAAATAGTATGATTTTGCTTTACATAGAAAACCAAAGTCCCCACCCCAGATTATGCTCTTCATTTTGTATGAACTAAAATAAGGCTTTGTCCTTACCAGCTGTTTTTCTTGTGACCTGGTGCTGAAAGAAGGTAGGATGGGCTGTCCTGCACTGGTTGGAGTATACCACTGATTTGTGCTTGTTTTTAATGGTTTTCTATGGTGTGATTTAGCCATGACTTGATGCAAACCAACATCTTGTGCTGTAACTTTCTACATATCATATCATCCTTCCTCTTTTTTGCTGTTCTCAGAGTCAGTTAAATCTTTGTCTGTTTTGGGTATCAATATTACCAATGATTGATACCATGATGCCGGAATTTTCTCTCCGTTTATTATTCCATTATATAACTCTAACAATTTTGGAACTAATTTTTTTTCAAATATTTTATAATATTCAGGTCCCAAACCATCAATTCCTGGAGTTTTTCCATTTTTTAATTTTCTGATAACTTCAATTATCTCCTCCTTTTCTATGGGCTGTTCCAGTAATACTTTTTCTTCTTCCTTTATTGTTTGTCTCCAGTTTTCTTCTACATACTTTTCTTTTTTATCTAATGGATTTTTCCTGCTTGGTTTTGGCCCATTTTAGATTGGCAAAAAGAGGTGTGTTGATGGCTGCATGAAAGCCCAGCCTTTAGATGAGAAAAAGGGAAAGTGTTCCATGAAAACACTATTTTGGAGTTTTAAGGGAGAAGAAGCGCCTTTAAAAAGTAGCTTGATTTCCCCACTACTTTTTTAAAAAGGGTGCAACATTGCTGGGGCTTTTTAGATTGGCAGGAAAGTGTGACATGAAGTTGCCTTTTCATTAATGCTTAGCAGCTAGACTGCAAGCCCCAGGTGTGCATTTAAAAGGTACAGGGCAGCTAGACTGAGGGGTGTGGGAACGACTTATCTGAGGTCTTTTCTGTGGCTCAGCAGCTACATGGGGAAGCTGTCAGAACGCTACAAACACAGGCGGAGCAGCTACATGAGCGGCAAGGAACGCGGCTTTTAGCTGCGCTTTAATTTTTTTTCCTTGCCGGCTGCGAATTGCGCAATTGCACAATTGTGCAGGTACACAATACAGCGACATTATCATTGCCTGCTGGGAACTGCACAATTGCACAATTGCACAATTCGCAGCCGGCAAGGAATTTTTTTTAAAAAGTTCAGCGGTTTATCACTGCGGTTCCTCTGCCTTTTTAAACTGTGCCGTTGCACTGGTGCATCATGAATGAACCCCCTTATTTTGTGAATGAATTGACATGTTATCCACAGTAGAATAACAGTAACTGCATCCCAGAGTCCCTACTGCGCATGTCTAGGGTTCGGATTAGGGGTGGAGCTAGGGTTTGGGAGCTTTAAAAAACTTCGCGGTTAAACCCCAGGTTTTACACCTGCAGGGCATTGAGGAATTGTGCAGTTCGCAGCCGGCAAGGAAAAAAAAATTTAAAGGTTCACCGCGGCTAAAAGCCATGTTCATTGCCGCCCATGTAGCTGCTCCGCCTGTGTTTGTAGCGTTCTGATCGCTTCCCATGTAGCTGTTGAGCCACAGAAAAGACCTCAGATAAGTCGTTCCCACACCCCTCAGTCTAGCTGCCCTGTACCTTTTAAATGCACTCCTGGGGCTTGCAGTCTAGCTGCTGAGCATTAAGGTAAAGGCAACTTCATGTCACACTTTCCTGCCAATCTAAAAAGCCCCATAAATTTATATAAAATTCTTCAAAATTATTTATTTTTTCTTTCATCAATCTACACATCTTCCCCGGTTTATCCTTCACTGTGTTTATCATACTTTCCATTTTCTTTTTGGCCAGCATTTTTGAGTTTCTATTACGGTATTCAAAATATTCCCTACTTAAATAAAATTATCTTGTACTTCATTTATTTCCATTTTATCCAATTCTTCTCTCTTTGCCTTTAATTTTACATAAATTTGCTTATCTCTATTACCTATATATTTACTCTCTAATTTTTCTATGTCAGTTTCTAGTTTTTTCTTTCTTTCTTCTCGTTTTTTCTTAAGGTTATATGATTCTTTTATACATATTCCTCTTGTTACTGCTTTCATGGTATTCCATAACAAACCTTTTGTTACATCTCTATCATTTATATCCCATGTTTCTTGCCATTCCTTTCCAGTCTTATCTACAATATAATTCAATATTTTAGTTTCTAACCCCCACCTTTTTATTTGTTCATAATTTTTCTTAATAACAATTTCTACATTCACCAAAGCATGGTCCATTATTTTGATACTTGAAATTTCTGTGTTTAAAACTTTATTTATCGTGTTTTTTGAAACAAATATATAATCTGTTCTGGTGTATGTCTGGTGTTGTTTCTAATAAATGAAAAAATAGTCAAATAAATGGAGGCCTCAACAAAAAAAGATAGGGGAGCTTAGACTAAGGATGTACAGTATAACATATTTTGTAAAGTTTTCATTTTAGCAGACTTCTGTGTCATTCTGTCAACCAACAGAAAGCTTTTTTAAAATGGACTTTTGATTGCAGAAAAGGCACTAAATGATGCTTTGTGTACTGATGCTGTGGATAAAGTAGCAGGACATAACAGCTTTGAGGTGATAAAGTTCAGATTAGAAGAGTGCTATGGCAGAGACTGCTATATATGTATCTATATCTATTATTGGAACAGCTGTGAAAGTCATTATCAAATGTATCCTTTAGCAATCCAACTAGCTACACACATATCATGCTCATACAGAGTCTGCTATCAGATCTAAACTTGTGTGTGGTAACTGAGTCAGTTACCACACACAAATTTACCACGCAAGTACATATATATTTGCTATAGTCTATAAAGCACATATGATCACTATAAATCACATAAGATCTCACACGTACATGAAAAGAGAGATGCACTCTTTAATTTTCTAGTATATAAGATATTAAACAGGGCAGATGTTTAAAAAAGCAAACATAGGCCAGATGTGGTGGGGGGAGGGGGATAATAATGTTCATGAAATGCAACCACTTCACTTAGAAAGGACAAAGTACAGAATCACAAAAGCTTTGTTTGTAGATGTGCCTTCAAGTCGCCTGACAACATATAGCAACCCCATAAATGTCATAGGGTTTTCTTAGGTAAGGAAAACTAAGAAGTGGTTTTGCCAGTTCTTTCCTTTGAAAAATGGCTTACAGCACCTGCTATTCTTTAGCAATCTCCTATCCTTTACACAATGGTTGATCCCCTCCCCCACTTCATTTAATCATTCAATGAAATTGGTTTTAAATGCAGGATGTTTGGTTGACATCCACCCCCCCCCCCCCCCCGGTCAGATTGGATAGAATATTTAACAATTTTCATGCTGCTGGTGAGCTTGCTCTTCAATAGTCCCAAATTAAAAATAGAATCATATTAAAGAAAAAGAATTTTTCTTATATACACCATTAATGTGTAAGACATAAGGTAGGCCTCTACTTTATGCAGTCAAAAGCTTTGCTATAGTCCACGCCTACACAACTTGGCTATAGGTAGAGGCCAAAATTAAAATATGCTAAACTTCTTAGGGCCACAGATAGCTTTTAATTAAATATTTATTATTTAATAATAATTAATAATATTAATTAGAATTAATTAATATTAATTTCCTCCTCCTCCTCCTCCTCCTCCTCCTCCTCCTCCTCTGCCTGGCCCTCTCCTCAGGAGAAAACCAAGTGGCAGAGGAATCTTGTCCTGTCCTTCTCATAGAGTCATAGAATCATAGAGTTGGAAGAGACCACAAGGGACATCCAGTCCAACCCCCTGCCATGCAGGAACTCCAGATCAAAGCATCCCCGACAGATGGCCATCCAGCCTCTGCTTAAAGACCTCTAAGGAAGGACACTCCACCACACTCAGAGGGAGTGTGTTCCAAGATCTCTGGCCAAGCAATGGAGGAGCCTTGAAGGCGAATGTTTGCCCCTCTTCCTCCTCCACCATCTGGCCTTCTCAGGAGAAAGCCTGATGGAAGAGGAACCTTGTAGGTAAGTGCTTCCCCATCCTCCTCCTCCACTCCTCCTCCTCCTCGAGAGAAAGACAAGCACCAAAGGACCCTTGCAGGGCACTGTTCGTCCATCCCCATCCTCTGCCGAGGATGGCAGCACTCAGCCTTCTCCTTGGGAAAAAGCAGGGCGGCAGAGAAGACTTGCAGGCGAGTATTTGTCCATCCTCTTCCTCCACCCAGCCTAATCTTGGGAGAAAGCTAAGCAGTGGAGGAGATTTACAATGTGAGTATTCACCCATCTTCCTCCTCCACTGCCCAGCCTTCTCCTCAGGAGGAAGTGGAGGGGGGGAGGAGGAGCCTTGCAGGTCAAGCATTTGCTTGTCCTCCTACTCCTCTACCTGGCTTTCTCCTCAAGAGACAGCCAGGTAGTGGAGGACCCTTGAAGTTGATGGGCCACATGCAGCCCCCAGGCCATTTGTTGTGCAGACCTGCTATAGTCTATAAAGCACATAAAGGCAAAGGTAAAGGTATTCCCCATTGACAAGGTTGTCAAGTCGTGTCCGACCATAGGGAGTGTGCTCATCTCTGTTACTAAACTGAAGAGCCAGCATTGTCAGCATATATGATCACTATAAAGTAATCATATTACACTACACCAATATTAAAATCACTTTGCTGACTCAGTTTTCTGAGCAAGGTACAAAGGTCTTATTAAAGTCCTACATGGTTTTCTCCAGGTTACATACAGGCTCTTTTCCTCCCATATAATCTGTCCCATACAATCAGATTCTCTGGGAGGCATTTACTAGGTTGGCAACCATCAGCCACAAGACATTTTCTTCAGCTGACCCCCAGACTGTGGAACAACCTGCCAGAAGAGATTTGACCACTGAATTTAGCAGCATTTGAGATGAATTTCTTCCAGCAGGCCTATCCAGTTTATTTTTAAATATAAATTTTAAATGATGAATTTTAAATGTGGATTGTTTTAATGCCTATGTGTCCTGTTTGTTCTTTTAAACTGATATGTGTTTTAAACTGATGTTGTATATTGGTTAGTCTATTGTTGTTTCCTGCCTTGATCCATGTAAAAAGGTGAATAATAATAATAATAATAATATGATTTATTTCTATACCGCCCTTCCATAGATCAGGGCGGTGTACAGCAAGTAACAATAAAAACAATGACATAAAAACAATTAAAAAGCCAAATACAATAAAACAATAAAAGTATAAAATCACAATTCTCAATTACAGGTGCAAGTGCAAATAGGCAGCAAAGCGAAACAGTGGGCGGCATTATAACAGGCTAATACATAAAAAGTCCATTCAGCGGTATGCCTGGTTGAATAAATAGGTCTTTAGATCCTTTTTGAATTGTGCAAGGGAAGGGGACAAGCGGAGATCAATAGGTAGAGAGTTCCAGAGACTGGGGGCAGAGATGGAAAAAGCCCTCTTCGTCGTGGTCACTAGTCTGGTCTCCGGAACTCTCAATAACCGCTGTCCAGAAGATCTAAGTGTGCGGGGCGGATTATATGGGAAGAGACGGTCCTTCAAGTACCCTGGGCCCAAGCCATATAGGGCTTTATAGGTAATAACCAGCACTTTGTACTGAGCCCGGAAGCGAATCAGCAGCCAATGTAGATCTTTTAATATTGGTGTTATATGGGCGGCCTTGGGAGCGCCAGTGACCACCCGCGCTGCCATATTTTGTACCAGTTGTAGCTTCCGAGTGTGATACAAAGGCTGCCCCATGTAGAGTGCATTGCAGAAGTCCAACCGAGAGGTTACTAGAGCATGTACTACGGTTTCAAGGTCCCCCCGGTCCAGGTAGGGACGCAGCTGGCGAATCAGCCGAAGCTGATAACAGGTGCTCCTGACCGTCGCATCCACCTGAGAAGTCAGATGGAGCGACGAATCGAGGAGCACCCCCAGACTGCGTACTGTGTCCTTCACGGGGAGCGTGACCCCGTTCAGGACAGGTGGAACCACCTCCATCCCTGGACCGGGAGAGCCTATCACCAGCACTTCCGTTTTCTCTGGATTCAGGCTGAGTCTGTTTTCCCTCATCCAGTCCATTACCGATTCCAGACAGGCCACGAGGGGAGCGATGCCATCCCTGGTCACTGCATCAGTCGGAGACATAGAGAAGACTATTTGGGTGTCATCAGCGTACTGATAACACCGCGCCCCATGCCTCCGGATGATCTCTCCTAGCGGTTTCATGTAAATGTTAAAGAGCATGGGAGACAGAATGGCTCCTTGAGGGACCCCAGAAGTGAGGGCCCTCTTATCGGAGCACACGTCCCCCAGCTGCACCATCTGGAACCTCCCAGAGAGGTAGGACCGGAACCACTGGAGCGCAGTGCCCCGGATTCCCACCTCTGCCAGGCGTTCCAGAAGGATACCATGGTCGATGGTATCGAAAGCCGCTGAGATGTCCAAGAGCACCAGCAGGGACACGCTACCCCTGTCGATGCCCAGACGGAGATCATCGACCAGGGCGACCATGGCCGTCTCCACCCCGTAGCCCGCCCGAAAACCGGTTTGAAATGGATCTAGAAAATCCGTTTCATCCAAGATCGATTGAAGTTGGAGTGCAACCGCCCTCTCGATCACCTTCCCCAGAAATGGCAGCAGCGAGACTGGCCGATAATTATTATGAACCAGGGGGTCGAGGGAGGGCTTTTTCAATAGCGGTCTTACTATGGCCAATTTTAGATGGTCAGGAAATTGTCCCTCCCTCAGAGATGTATTAATAATTTGGCATAACAGCAAGGTTACTGCCGGTCCCCCCGGGCCACTAGCCACGAGGGGCAGGGATCGAGAGAGCAGGTTGTCTTCCGAACACTTCTAAGGATCTTGTCCACATCCTCGGTACCGACAGACTCAAACTGATCCAGTACAACAGAGTCCACGGAAGCTCTAGACGCCTCTATTCTGGGTTCTGCTTCAACTCTGGCGTCCAGACCTTCGTTTATCCGAGAGATTTTATCCGTGAAGAAGTTGTTAAATTGGTCACAGCAGGCCTTGGTTGGTTCAAGGATCTGGTTCGGGGCAGGGGGGAGCTGAGTTAGCTCCCTCACTACCCTGAACAACTCTGCTGGACGCGACTCCGCGGATGCGATACGAGCAGCAAAGAACGAGTTCTTAGCTGCTTGTATCGCCTCTCCATAGTCCTCCAAATGAAGGTCTAGGAGAGCCTTGTCGGATAAACGCTGGTGTTTCCGCCAGGCATACCCTAGCCGTCGCAGGACCCGCTTCCTTGCCCGGAGATCTTCCGTGTACCAGGGCTTCCTTTTGGAAGCGGGCCTGAGAGGGCGCTTGGGAGCAATACTGTGTATAGCCCTGGAGAGATCAGTATCCCAGGTGTTAACTAGGGCATCAACAGTGTCGCCGTCACTTCCAACCATAAACCCCTCTAGGGCTTCTTGGAACCTATCAGGTTCCATCAGCCTTCGAGGGTGGACCATTCTAATGGGTCCGCCACCCCCGGAGGGGATCTGGGTAGATGCCTTGATACTTGCCTCAACCAAGAAATGATCCGTCCATGACAGGGCGGAAATGTTGGTAATTTCCGCCCACGGATTTTCCATGTCCGAACAGAAGACCAAATCGAGTGTATTCCCCGCACAATGCGTTGGACCCAGAACCAACTGAGACAGGCCCATGGCTGCCATGGTATCCATGAATTCCCGAGCCGCACCAGATGGACCATTGTTGACCGCGAAGGGGATGTTGAAGTCTCCCAGGACTAGAAGCCTGGGGGACTCCAACATCAGCTCCGAGACCAACTGTGTCAGCTCGTTAAGGGAGTCTGTTAGCGCACGGGGTGGCCGGTAGACCAACAGAATCCCTAGACTGTCTCTAGCCTTCAGGGTCAGATAAATACACTCGATATAGGAGGTCTGTCGAACATGGTTCCTGGTTAGAGACAGGGTGTTTCTATGCACCAAGGCAACACCCCCCCCCCGCCCACCTAACCTGCTCTGGTCCTTCACCGAGTACCCGGTAGGGAGGACCTGAGCCCACACAGCATCCGCCTCAGGCCCGAGCCAGGTCTCGGTTATGCAAGCCAGGTCACAATTGTTATCCTCGATTAGGTCATGTATGATGTGGGATTTGTTCTTAATGGACCTGGCATTGCACAGGAGCAGAGACAGGGTTTGTGTGAATAAGAAATTATTATTATTATTATTATTATTATTATTATTATTATTAGAGTTACAAAGGACTTGATTTGGCAAATTATCAGATAAGAAATAAAATGCCCTGAAAGAAAGGCATGGATGACACATAATCAAAGGTGCATAATCAATATGAATTTCACTTTAATCTGACCATTTTTGTTGATGTGAAATATGATTCGCTTTGATAAACTGTAGGCAAAGCAGACCATTGAATGTCAAGGGATGAGCATTATAGTTTACCATTTGTATGACTGAATTCCTTCTTAAGTTAGAATTCCACCTCTTAAATATAATTTGTGATTCAATCTTAACATTCTCCAGCAGATCTCGTAAGTTGTGCTTGTTCCTGCTAATGGCCACATTTGACCTATCCAGTCAGGGTGGCCATTCCAGTGATGAGAAGCAACTGTTATGGGTAGATGAAGCCAAAGTTGTGAAACAGCTGCTAACAGATCAGATTCTGTCTTCCTATCAGAGCAAACATGACAATAATCCAAAGGAAGATGGGGTTGCCTAGCTGTAGTACACACTGTCTTGTCAAGCCTGAGGAGAAGGTACACCCTGTTCTCCTGGAACAAAATTTTCTACTATGGGGATGGTTCTTTCTGCTTCTGGTCCTGGTCCAAAGAGCTGTGTGCTTTTTTCAGGACAGCCCAGATGGTCAGACTCAGAATTTGCCCATTAGGAAATGGCGATGTTCTCTGGTGAGGTGGTCTGTCCTGTATGAACAGAAAGGTCAGTTTTCATCTACTGACACATTGGAAATACAGCCAGCTCTCCATATCCATGGATTCTGCATCCACAGATTCCACTATCCATGGCTTGAAACATATTTTTAATGGTCCCAAAGGCAATCCTCCTCCTCCTTCTTTTTCTTCTTCTTCTTATGAAACTTTATTTATAAAGTGTTATAAATTCGCACAGTGCTGTACAGAGTAGTCAGATTAGTTAAAATAACAAAATAAAAACCTGCAGGATGTGTACATTCTAAAAGCAGTAATTACAAATTAATACAATTTAATTGAAACAATAATATAAAACAGCATAAGTTAAACTAATACAAGAACTGAGATTATATTTCATAAATGAGCCCCATTTTGCTATCCTATTGTATATAATGGGCCTTGAGCATCCATGGATTTTTGGTATCTACAGTGGGTTTGTGGAACCAAACCCCACCATATATTGTAATAGGTTTAGTCAGAATGACACCCATGGCTTATAAATGCAATTCCATACCACACACAAATAGGGAAACTATTGGATGATTGCTTAAATGCTCTTTGTTCAATTTGTTTTCTTTCTTTCTAGTTAGTGGATGCCACTTACAATGATTATAATGATTCAAATTCTAGAACATCATTAGAGAAACAAGCTTAGTTATGTGGGTGTATTGGTAGCCTAGCAAAACAGCTGTATCATATGTATCCCAGCGTGTCTTTCAGTCAGGCAGATTCTGGGAGAACTATTTCTTACAGCAGAATAATTTCCTACAGGAATAGGGAGAAGTGCTAAGGGAGCATTAATGGCAATCAATGTGTGAAAAACAAACATCAGTGAAATGCTGGAATTATAGCAGCTCCTATCAAATGGTGACATATATTTATCTTTACAAAGATTTGTCTCACTTTATCATTTAATAAAAAGATAAGTTTAGAATCAAAACTTTATGATACCTCCTCGTACTTTTAAAAATTAACTCTTCATTTAAGATTTTATAACTTTTCCAAGTGCAGACTACAAAATTTAACCCTCCACACACATCATTCTACCTTCTCCTACTCCAAAAACCCTCCTTTTGAATCAAATGAGATGGTACATGTAATGTGATTTTGTTTTTTGTTTTTGCAAAGGTGATACTCTAAATGATGATTGATGTCTGCTTGTCATAGTATGTGATTTTCTCACCACTCTATCCTGCTGTTAGAAGAAAAAGAGTTTAACTGCAGGGAATATGCACTGCTCTCTTAATGTGTAGCTTGATTGAGAATGGGTTGCCTTTGGAATAATTAGCTCATTTTTGTCAAACCAATATACTGAAATTGTGAGACTGCTCAAATCTCTCCTTAAAGTAGAATTTTCAAGTCTGTCCTGTAGGGCTAATGAGTTTAGAATCTTGTTGACAAGATAGTGACAACCGTGTAACATCCTTACAAGCCTTTGATTGCAATGTTCTGAAAGAAGCAAGAGCCCAGCCAGCTACGCATGTGATCATACTACAGTCAGTGACCTCTTCAACCCAGGTAATTGGTGTCCTACTTAACTTAATACCTGGATATCCTAGGCTATGACCTAAAAGTCCTGCCTGCAATGTGCACAGTGCTATAATTAAACCAGCACCCCCCCCCCCAAAAAAAAGAGGTCTGCAGATCTTTGGCTATATTTTCTTCCTAGTTTGTTGGCTAATTAATGACCCCTGTTGAAGAAATTAAATAGCATTAAATGGCACATGGAAGGGAAAGTGCTTAGTCAACCATCTTAGAATACATAACTATGGGGGCAATAAGGTCAGTAGACAGCATTTGAACATAATTTAGTAACAGATAAGCCTAATAGGGAAGTGATTAAAATACCCTAAGGGCACCAGATCTCATCTGATCTTGGAAGCTAAGGAGGATGAGCTCTACTTGGATCACAGACAGCCAATGAATAGAGTGGACCCTTGGTTTCCTCTGGGGTTTGGTTACTGGACATCCTGTGGATAACACACTTCAATGGATGTTCAAGTCCCATTAAATACAATGGCATGGTACAGTGATGATCCTTATATGAAATGTCAAAATCAAGACTTGCTTTTTGGAGAGTTATCAAGCCATGGAACAAAATTGCATACAAGATGGAACACTGTACCTGAATGGTCACATGTGCTCTTATTTCTTGATATCTTTGTCATATCCCATATTTCGAAGCCAAACACCTTGTGACCTTACGCAGGTAGCAGCAGGGACATGGGCTTCTATGGGGCTGCATCCTATGGTCAGATCCAGAGACACTGAAATTATACTTTCTCTACGAGCTTTCAAGAACCAGAAATTTTTATTTTCCTGAGCTTTTAATTAATGATGTGTATATCTGTTCCAAGACATGGAACTCTAGAGTGCAAGTTCCTAAATGGTTTTATTTATGAGTGATAGGTAATTAACATCCATGCAGAAACACTCACTCATGCATAAATTCATGAAATGAAAGGTGGTAGCAGATAGTAAGATAGGAAGAGAAGTGGCTTAGCAAGCTGCCTTAAAATCATGGTAAGGCCAGCAATGCTGAGGAGTCAAGAGACTTATGGACTATTTGACCTCAAGCAAGAGCAAATTGTTGGTGCCTAAGGCAAATTTATAAGGCAAAACCTGTTGCAGGGTAGACTTCAACATTAAGAGGTAGCTTCCAGGATAGAAGAATGAGAAGAGAAGCAGTGAATGGCCAGACAATCAATGCAAATGTCCTTGGACAAAGCAGAATCGCTCCCAGAGGGATGTGTGCCTGGATTTCTGTTCACTTGTAAGCACAAGGTCTTTTTTTTTTTTTTTAGAATTTTTTTTATTGAATTAAAAAAAGAGCAAACAATCATACAACTCACATAGAAACATTCAGTCCTTACAAATATACTATACTTATCTATTCTTACCTATCAAATATTTATTTTACATACATACTTAATCACAAGAATTGTAAACCAATTACTTCTTTCTTCATCTTTCACATTCATTTCTTCATCTATCCAACCCATATAAAATGACTTCCTTTCTACCAATGTCTGTCTATTTATTGTTTTGTTGACTTTCTTATATTCACTTTATTTTCTCCTTTGGATCCATCTCTTATTGAGGCTATTGAATATCTGGAATATTGGCTTTTTTGCCATTTGCTTTTTAATTCATGTACATTGTTATTGTGTGTATAATCCCCTCTGTTGTAACCTGCCCCGATTCTTGCTCAGAGGGGCGGGCTAGAAATTATTATTATTATTATTATTATTATTATTATTATTATTAATCTCCCCTCCATCTTTTTTCAAAAACTTGATTACTGTTTCCCATTCTTTAACAAATTTGTCTTTTGATTTGCCTCTTATCAATTGGGTCAATTTATCCATCATCATCCCATCATACAATTTTATTACCCAGTCTTCTTTTGTAGGAATTTCTCTATCTTTCCATCTCTGAGCAAAACTTAGACGAGCAAGAGTAATCATATAAAATAAAAATTTTCCCATGACTAGATTCAATATCATCATCTAGTATCCCTAATAAAAAAATCTCTGGTTTAAGTGGAAGTCTAATGGCTAAGATTTCATTGATAAGATCTCTGATCATTACCCAATATTTTTTGGCCCATTTACAAGTCCACCAACAGTGATGAAAGGTGCCTATCTCTTTCTTACATTTCCAACAGCAACTATTATATACTCTATATATTTTAGCAATTTTCTCCGGTGTTAAATACCAAAAATAAAACATCTTATAGAAATTTTCCCTCAGATTTTGGGAAACTGTGTGCTTGTATATATTTTTCCAAGTCTTTTCCCATTGTGAGATTTGGATTGGGTGTCCTATCCTTTTTGCCCATTTTATCATTTTTTCTTACCATGTTTCCCTGAAAATAAGACAGTGTCTTAAATTAATTTTTGCTCCCAAAGACGCACTAGGTATTATTTTCAGGGGATGTCTTATTTTTCCATGAAGAAGAATTCACATTTATTGTTGAACCAAAAAAAAAAAAAAAATGGGCATGCTTCCAAACAAAATCTTTGCTAGGTCTTACTTTCGGGGGTGGCCTTATATTTAGCAATTCAGCAAAATCTCTACTAGGTCTTATTTTCAGAGGATGTCTTATTTTAAGGGGAAACAGGGTAGCAATACCAAGTACATTTCTATACCACTTAAGCACTCCCTACACGGTTTATAATGTGTGAGATAATTGCTCCCAACAAGCTGGGTATTCATTTTAGCAACCTCAGAAGGATGCAAGCCTGAGTTGATTTCAAGTCCTTGGCTGGTATTGAACTCACAATCTTGTGGTTTGTGAGTGAGTTGCTGTAGTACAGTGGGCCCTTGTTATACGCTGGGGTATGGTTCCAGGATGGTCCTACATGGGTAACAAAATCCGTGGATGCTCAAGTCCCATTAAATATAATGGCACAATAAAATGGTGTCCAGTATATCAAATGGAAAATCAAGGTTTGCAATTTGGAATTTATATTTTGGGGGAATATTTTCAAGCCATGTATGCTCAAATCTGTGTATAAAAAAATCTGTGTATAAGGAGGGCCAACTGTACAGGCATTTAACCACTCCTCGCCTGGTAAGATTATTTTTATTGGGGCACCCTTGTACCTACATGCTCTAAACATCCCTTTTAATATCACCTTTATATCAAAAAGAGAAGAGTGCAGGGAGGCTAGACATTGGGGTAACATGAAGTCGCTAAAGTTTTTGTTATGACCAGATTTTATTTGTGGTTCTAAACTGGTTGATTTAACAATTTTTTACCTTGCTCACTGTGGCAAGATTTAAACCAGGGTGGGTACAATTCTCCAGATGTTGTTGGACTGCAACTCCAAGCAACTCTACCCAGAATAGCCAATGGTGAGTAGTGCTGGGAGCTGAAATCCAACATCAGGAGGGCCACAGTTTGTCCACCCCAATTTAAAAGTCTTTTAAAAAAATTGACAGAAAGTTTGTTTTGATTTGTAGTTGTTAACTTATCTCTATGGAGTTTATCAGATGACAGAAATTGGAAGCATAATCCAATAGCAGTCCGAATGCAATCATGGGGTTTCACGTTATTGTGTGAAAGACTACCACATGCATTTTCAGGCAATGGGAAGTCCTTCTGAATGCAATCATCGAGTTTCACATAATTGCGTAAGAAACTATCACACACAACTTTGAGCAATTTTGGGCAATGGGAGTCATTCCGAACGCGTTGCAATGTCAATACGCAATCACGTCATTTCGCTGAACTGGCGAATTCACTCATTTCTGAACTGGCCCCACTTTTATTTCTTTTGAAATTGAGAGAAATTCCTCCTGTGTGATAAACTCCTATGTAGTCACCATCCAGATTTACACATTTCCCCCAGCATTTCTTGACCTTGCAAATACCATTATTGAAGAAGTCTGCAGATTGCGCCTGACAAGGATTTTGTACTTTAGTCACTTCTGGCAGAGCCAGTCACAAAAATAAAGGAGACAATAGGCCTGTACAGAAAGGGCAAAATAAAGTTGCTTCGGGTCACTTTGGAAGTATACTTTTTAAATGATGCATGCATCCTAAGAGGCCAGAAACTGTGAAAAAAATGTGCTCCAGTCCTAAGGACTGGAGTGTGGCTTTGGTGCAGCTTCTGGTCTCTTAGGATGCATGCATAATTTAAATAGTATACCTCTAAAGTGACCCGAAGCAGCTTTATTTTGGCCTGTCTGTATGGGCCCATAGAGTTTATTTTCTCAGCAATGTGCACTTAGGGACCAATGATGACACTGACAAAATTTCATCAATATGCCATAATAACTTCCGGGTGATAATTACTATTTTACGATACCCCCTTGTAAGGTGCAATCTGCAGACTTCTACAATATCAGGTATTTGGAGGGTCAAGATACGCTGAGAAATATGTATAAATCTAGGTAGTTACTACCTAGAGATAAGTTAACGACTACAAATCAAAACAAACTTTCTGTCAATTTTTTAAAAAGGTGATCATTAAAACTTTACGATACCCCCTCGTACAGCACTGTGCAGTATTATCAACTATCTGGGCTTAATAATGTCAAAAATGTCCCTCAGTATACAGACAGCAGGAGTCCTAAACAATAATTCAAGATTTCCAAAAGGACCCAAGTCTAGGACTGATAAAAGACCTAGGATCCACTGTATTTAAAATAATTACAAGAACAACGGATTAGTATGGCTTTGCTTTCATGTGCATATAACTTTCTGACATTTGCCACTTAGCAGCTATAAATAATACGGAGAATTGGGGGACCAAATGTGTATGTATTCCTTTACCCCCAATAACACCCTTACCTCCCACAGCAGCCAAGAAGCCCCTGACAAGTGGAAATGGTTGGCAAGGTGATTGTCACAAGGGGGAAAAACTCAAAATGGAGGGGCTGTGATTTTTGCTCTGCTTCTGCCTTTAGTGTCTACTTTTGTCCCAAAGGCCTTGGAAAATACTGAGTTTGTAACTTGCTTGAAGTAGGGCAAATGTTGGCATTCATAGGATGTTAGCTCTTGCCTTATCTTTTATCTTTAAGAAGTGCCTGAAGCTCTTCACTGAACACTTTATTGCTGTGGATTTTACTCTCCAGCTACAAAAGCTTTCTAGTAATTAATTCACTTTTATATTTTAATTAGAAAAATATTCTGTCACCTGAGGAAACTGTGAAATGCATAGAAGCCAAGAAGATGTCTACCACTCATAGACCGAAATGTACTGTATTATGCACTAGAAAAAGCCAAAGGGATTCCTCTGGTACAAGTGTACTTAGGGAGACATAAGGCCAAGATCCATTAAGCCTTCTGGTAAGAGTGTTAAGTCTCCATTGCATTTTTACACAATTGTCTGGGGGTGGAAACTGGTCCTTCTCTCCTGTTTCCTCTTCAGATGGGAAGCAGGAAGGGTAGTGGTGGTTTCCATACATAGTTTTGTGCTCCCAGCTCTAGCAACTGGCTATAGGAGGTGCATCTTATTATGTTCCAACCCCATTTTAGCTCCTGGAAAAGGAATAGCAATTGGACATAGCCCCATTCCTGATCAGTGGCAGGGGGACAGAGGTGTAGTGTGGAGCACCTCCCCATCATTACTGTTGCATGATATGGGCATTGTGCAAGGAGATACTAGATAGCTCCTTCATCATTGCCCCTAGCAATACACTTTTCCTAGATCACTAGCAGTGATCTTTCACATTCCATGTTAGCTGAGGTGCTTTTTACTGGAGATGCCAGTGATTGATCCTGGGAATTTCTGCATGCAAAGCATATGCTTTACAACTGAACTGAAGGGCAGATTAGGACCTACTATGTTGCTGGGCCCAGCTGATGCATTGTCTATGCCATTGTCTCTCACTGGCAGTAAATCATGAATTTAGCTTTCCAAGGATGCAGGCAGGTTTTCTGTTTGGCTGTAATCCTTTCATTGATGATATCAGCCCAGCCCTTGAAGTCTTATGTGTACAATATGTGCACCTAAACTAAAGCATCTCACTTTTTTTCCCAGTTGCTTACCTGCCTCTGGGGTTATGTGGTTACATTCTGAAATAAAATTGCATTTCAACATCTGTGGACCTCACACACAGCAACTGCATAATTGGCAGGCACACCCTAGGAGGGGCTTCTGTAATGTTAAGATAATGTCCTACATCTTACATATGTGTAGCAATTAAAAGTGGGAGGCACTCAGGCTTGGTGGTTAGTTGGTTAAGACAGCAAATAACCATGGTCAAGATGCTACTGGAAGTGGTACAGGCAGCATCATTGCAGCGGAGGTACACTGCGCTGTGACTAGGGTGGAGAAGGAGATAGCAGCAGAGAAAACCACCTTAGTCAGCTACCCTGCTAGCTCAGGAGTGACAGGGCAGCTTTATCTCTCAATTTGCTGCTTTCCCCCTGCCACCTCCACACCCAATGTGAAAAAGTGACATATACTGGTTTAATGGACCCTTATGCCACCTTAAATTACCAAAAGGATCCCACCCAATATATGCTTCAAATGCATATGATAATGAATTTACCTGATCAGTTCTGGGATGCCCAGGAGTTATTCCTTTGACCTGTTCTGTAGGTAGCCAAACAGTTGGGGGCACTGCCTTCCAAGATATTCTTAAAATTTAATCTAGAGAAGGTTGCAAATAAGATGGTCAATAGTTTCTGAAAGCTCTACATGTTGCAAGATCTTTGATGTTTCCTGATCCTGGAAACTTGGTCCTTTTTGGCATGACTCTGGCCATACTAATAATCCTGCAAAAACTCCTGTTGGAACCTGGTTTTCAGAAGATGCTGTTAGCATCTTAAAATTTGCCTACAATATGGGCTTTCTGTTTGGACTCTGAAATCTATAGACATCAACTCATAGGCTGCTGAACATAGCATAACTGTATAAAGAGCTTTGGCTGTTCCTAAAGATTTTCATTATGAGCCAGTAATAAAAGATGTTAAATGGAAAATGGAAGGTAATTTTCTTCGTCTGTCACTGCTTTCTGCATGAGGGCTGACCCAGAACAAAGAGTTTGTTGACTGTCAGAGAAACATAGCAAATTGTGCCTAAATATCCAAAGCGTGGGAGAAGTTACTTTTTAGACTATAGTCCCAGAATCCTATATCCATAAGGTTTAATGTGCATGCTAGCTGTGGAAGGATTTCTGGGAGCTGTAATCCAGAAAATGGCTTTCCCAAGCTTTGTACTCTGCATATAAATAAACAAATCAAGATGCTTCCATGTCTCATGTGGATTATGATCAGCATCATGGGGCTTCAACAATACTTTTAGCAGTGAACACCTAATAGGTTTCTTAGCAGCACCCTGCTGGCTTTGAAAACTGTACAAAAACCCACTGTTGGGTAATCCTGAATGTTAACACTTTGTGAGAGTTTTAATTTTTTGTGAACGTGAGGCATACAATCACATTCAGAAAAGCACTTATTGTCAGATTTTTTAAAAACTGTGAAAGGAAAAACTGGCAGGTGTGAAAGGTTCCATATGGTGGTAACAACACCAGTATGAGTGAATTGCCTTCAATCAAGGGTGTTGCATTTTGTTAGAAATCTCATTGCTTTCACGTCTGAAAATAGCTCTGAAATGAAGATTTTTTGCAGATCAGTGTACAGGGATGGGTTGAGTAGAGAGGCTATAAAACTCAGTCTTATCACCCAACTCCATCCTCAAAGTGGCAAAAACCTACTTATGCTGATTCTAAAATCCAAATGTCTGTATTAGTCACTGCATCTAGGGGTTGCATCTACATTGTGGAATTAATGCAGTTTGATACTGCTTTAACTGCCATAGCTCAATGCTATTGGATTGTAGTTTTGTGAAGTACTTAGTTTTCGCTGTCAGAGACCTCTGGTGCCACAACAAACTACAGATCCCAGGATGATGATGATGATGATGATGATGATGGTAGATTTTATTTATATTATTCCATCCATATTTATTTATATATTCCATAGGATGGAGCCATGACAATTAAAGCAGGATCAAACTGCATTAATTCTTAAGTGTGGCAGTAGCCTGGAAGATCAATAGGGAATGGAAGATCCTCTAGTTGTTGTGAGACTTCAGCTTTTATGATCTATCACCCATGGCACGCATAGCCATTTTTCAGAGCACATGGAGGGCCTGAAAGAGGAGGAATATGCACATGTCTCTGGAGAGGAGGAACAGGCCATCCCTGCCCTTTTCTTCCCCCTCACCTCCCCCACACCTTCAGTTGTCCCTGGAGAGGCAGCTGAAGGCCCAGGAGGGTAGGGGAAGAAGTCCTTCCCTGGAAGTCTCACCCCTGGAAGGCAGAAGCCCCATCTCTGGAGGGTGGAAGTCCCCTCCCCTCCGAAGTCCCACTCCTGGCAATACCCAGTGCTGGAACGCCTTTTAGTTTGGGCAATCAGTCCCTAAAAGGTTTGCCATCACTGATCTATCACCAGTAGCTATCCTAGATTGGGAGGATGAGAATTGTTTTCCATCTGGAAAGCATCTGGAAAGCAGGACACGTTCCTTTGACATGTTCCCCCACTCTGGTCACGAACTGTGTACAAAAGAACAATTCTGTAACCAGCAATTCCAGGTTTTATGGAGAGTAGTTAAATACGCAAATGTCAAATGTATTTAAATGTATGCAATATACATTATTTGTCCCAGATGGAGGCAATATTTTCTTTAAGAGAAGAACTGGGGCTTGATAGTGTAATTGCTGTGTATGAGGGGAAATGTATGGGCTGGAAGTTTTTTTTAGAAAAGGTGGAAGATGCTCAATCAAGTCAAATTTTAATTTGAGGTTCCAAAAATACACAACTTTGCATGGACTTTAGATGAAGCATTTGGGATTCTGGAAACTCTTCACCAGCTTATGATCTAAAGCAGTGGTTGTCAGGTATCCAGATGTTTTAAATTTCTACTCCATTGCCAGTGCTGGCTGGGGTTTGGGGAAGTTAAAGTCCAAAACAACTGGAGGTTCAAAGGTTGAGAACCAGCCATCTGAAGGATAGGTTCTCTTTTGTGTGTGTGTGTGTGTGTTTAGAGATTTCTAAATAATACAGATGTTAGACCAGCTGCACTTTTCATGGGATTTGTGGCACATGACTGAATAATTCTCATTCACTTGCTCTCATTCTCACTCTCTCACTCTCGCTCAGTTTGAATTTTTTTTGCAAGTTGCTTGGTCCAATTATGTTAATGAGAAGAGGCTACAACTTTCAACAGATATGGGCATTTGCGGGTTAGCTGTCTCCAAGAAGCGAGGAGTCCCGTATTGCACATATACCTAGATGCCTCTGAGGCAAGGCTTCTGCTTAATGAAATATCCACATGGTCATTAGTACAGACTGTCTTGTTCTCAGGCACATTGTGCTTCCTGTGAACCACCACCCTATTCTATCACCCTTGCAACCGATACTGTTAAATGTTCCTGGTCCCCATTTAAAGCTGTAGCCAGTGAGCCACTATTCAGTCCATGCTTTATATCGAGCAAAACAAGAGTTCTGCTGACCACAATCATGAGAGGAGGAGAGGTATAAAAAGATTCATTAAAGGAACTGGCCAGAAGGACTTAAAGACCTGTGTTGTTTATTGCTAGATGCATGTGTGCCTTCAAGTTGTCGCTTCAGTCACCTATCATTTTGGTGACCCCATGAATCTCATAAGATTTTCTTAGGCAAGCAATACTCAGATGTGGTTTTGCCAGCTCCTTCCTCTAAAATACAGCCTACCGCATTTGGTATTCCTTGGCAGACTGCCATCCCAACTACTAACCAGAGCTGACCCTGCTTAGTTTCCAAGATCAGACAGGATCTGATGCCGTTTGGCTATTTAGGCATTACACGGGACTCTGGTGAGTTCTGTCTATTGTTTGAGAATGTGCTGTTTGCATTGACTTGTGGTTTAGTTTTCCTGCTCCCCATTCTCCTGTCTTTCTATCTTTTTTCCCCTGTGAGTTTGATTATGGGTAAAGTAGCTTATTGTTAGACCTCATGACCTGAGATGCTTGGTGAATCACTTAATGTAAGCACAATTATATTATTGCATTTCATATTGCTGTCTGACCTGTTAGTATGTATAATGCACATTTGAATGTTTTATATCTTTTTAAATGAACTGTAACTGAATTGTTAATATGGTGTTATAATGTATTATAATCATACATTTTCTGGTTTTTTAAAATCAGTTTCATTGAGTACAATGTACTGTGGAAAACATAAGTTGTCTATGGCTATGACTATTCACTAAATAAGTTGACTATGGCTATGACTATTCACTGAAGACCAGTGATATCTCAGAAATACTTGAAATTAGAAAATAGATAGATTAAAAGATCAAGTGGAAAACACAGACAGACAGACAGACAGACACAGACACACATAAACACACACCATGAGATTTGTAGGTATGCTACAACAGAATTCCTTTTCATGTATGTTTAAGTAACGAAAAAGCAGCAATGGCTACATCTGGCCTAGAGAACCTGCAGATGTTGGATTTCAATTCTGATTAACCCCAGTCAACTTGGCCAAAAGGGGAAGGGGAGTAGTAGATCATCAGCATGCAGATGCCCACAGATTCTCCACTTCTGGGCTATATGTGCTTGACATTGGCTTTCAATTGCATCAATGTCCAGAATGGAAGCAAGTTAGTCTGTTCCAGCAAAACCATTCTGCATCTTTGAAAGAGATGAGCAAATTTTACAATGTGTGGAAATTGGAGCTTGCTTTTGGAAAACAATTAGGTGCTTCTTCATTGGGGCAACTGCAGCAGTAGAAGAAGAGTCAGATAGCTGATACAATAATAGGGCAGATCTCCTTTTTTGGCTGCAGTAGTTGAACTGATGTGCCCTTTTCCAGTCTTCCTTCAGCAACCCTCCTTTGTTCAGTGCCATTGTGATAGTCTACACTTGCACAGATGGCCTTCAATAGCAGTCCTTTGAGTCTCACTAACCAACAGCTAATACACTCACAAAGTGCTGGAAGGAGACTCAGTTTCCATATGCAGTTCCTTTTGCTTTGTTTTGTTTTACTTTCAGGAGATGGATGCACACACAATCGTACTGCCTGATGGTGTAGCCTACTCTCCAGCCGTTTCCTTTTCAGCTTTAGGCTGTACCATTTGAATACACATGAAATGCCACAAAGAGCAAGTATATGATGGGGGGTTGGTGGGTGGGGTGGATTCAGCCTTCCTCTTCCAGACTCATGATGGGCTTGCTAATGTTAAAACATGATGAATTCTAAAAATAATCCTCAGGTTTCTATAGTAACCTGCACTGTTGCTATGCGCAGATCTGGAGAGGATATTACCCTCTTGATACCTGCTATTCCAGTCCTTTTAGCAACAGGGTTGTGCACACCCCTGGGAGGGCTTTGACAACAGCCAGATCAAATTGCTGTTTCTCCTTTAAATAGCCTGCGTGTGAAGTGACTTCCTTTGTTCTGGTGTATAGGGCATTAAAAGGCTGAGGGAGGAGTGTGTCTCACTCTTAGTGCTCAGAGCCATGTATTCTTCCTTTCCTTAGAAAAGTTTGTGTGTCTTTTCTTGCTGCTTGTTCCTTTTTGCTCAGTTTTCATTGGCTATACAGCCTTTCTTGCTGCCCTGAACCAGGGATGATTTCAAAGACTAGGGGCAGGGGAGACATACTTCTGATTCATATGATCGTTTTCTGACAAAGAGAGAGAAGTGATGCTAAGCAGAGGAAATTGCACAAACCAAGTATGTTTTAATAGGAATGTGTGCACAACATCCATTGCAAATTCCATCGCTGCCCTTGAATTCCTAACTGGAATAATGAACATTGTCAACCCTCAGATTGCCCTCAGATTGTCCAAAGAGTTTAAAGGGAAACTGTGAGAGCTAAAATACATACTCAGAAAAACCTTGAAATGCAAACTTCCTCTGATTGTAATACATCTCAATATAAACAGCCGATCATCTGTTTGAGGAATAGGCTTGGTTCCAAATACTGGTGTTTTGGAAGTATTTGTCAGTGGCAACCACCCAAGCAGTCCTTGTACCTATAGCCTGAAGTAGCATAGTCAAATGAAAACATTATGTACCTTAATGGGTTTATACAATTTTATATTGGCCTAAATACCTAAAGGCACCAGATTCTATTTGAGCTTGGAATCTAAGCAGGGTCAGCCCTAGTTAATACTTGGATGAGAGCCCACCAAGGAATACCAGGGGCTGTTTTAGAGGAAAGAACTAGTAAAACCACTTCTGAGGATTCTTTGCTTAAGAAAACCCTATGAAATTCATAGGGACACTGTAAGTCAAAATGTGACTTGAAGGCATATACACAACTTTATCCAATTGTGGCAGAAAGGCGGGATATAAATCCTTGAAATAAATAAAACTTTATGTTATTATATGCCTTCAAGTCATTTCTCACTTAGGCAACCCTAAGGCAGACCTATCATGGGGTTTTCTTGGTGAGATTTGTTCAGAGGGGGTTTATCTTTGCCTTCCCCTGAAGCCGAGAGCATGTGACTTGCCCAAGACCACCCAGTTGATTTCGATGGCTGACTAGGAATTTGAATCCTAGTCTCCAGAGTTGTAGTCCAACACTCAAATCACTACACTGCTCTCTGTGTGTCTTTATATTGTGGCACATATACTTATGCTGAGAACAATCAATAAAACTTATAAACAATGTCTAACACATACATTCCTAGCATGTTTCCTATTTACATATTCCAGGCAGTACTCTATTCTGTCCCTTGCATGTGGAACCAATTCTGTTTACAGCACTGGCATGTGATAAAGAGCATCCCACTTGGCAAGAATTGGGGACATCAGAAAAGGTATTTGTGTAGATGTGAAGGAGCTAACAAACAGACACATCAGTCATGCCCACATTGGCAGATTCCTCTTCCCCTTCAGTCATCCAGCCTTTGTCATTTCATGGCTCTGATGTTAAAAAATAAAGTTTTTGTTTAAAAGCTCCAAAGAGGAAAGTTTTTATTTTATCTGAGAGGGGCTTTGGAAAAGAAAAAAGAAAAAAGTTGTCTGTGCTAATATGCATTAGACCTCTAAAAATAGGTAGATGCAATGAGAGAAAGAAAAGGATGGAAACTGTTGGCACTCAGCACAATAATAAGCACCTGGCATTTGCAGAACATGCATCATTCTACAGCTGCACAGTTAAAATGGCCTCAACATATCCTTATATTTATTCTTCTGAAAAGTGCTTTCCAAGGTCTGCTTTAAAGCAGAATTGGTTCGGCATATGAACAGCAGCCTTTGAGGATCAAACTAGATATTAAAGGAAAGGTGTATTCCCTGCTGTTAGCACACCTTCTCTCTGATAACAGGTTTCCTCCAGAGCTGCAATTAACCCCATGTTTAACATCCAGGGACTAATCACAGAATGAAGTGCATATCTTTGCAAGACATTGAACTGAGGAAAAGCACATGCTGAGACAAACAGATATATATATATATATATATATCTCGCCACTTCAGAGATCATCACTTTCAAATGCAGATTAAAATTTCTTGGCCTTTTGAGTTCATTGTCCCTCTTAGCTTCTCTTGATCTTCAACCTCATTCCAACTCTGGTCACTGTCTTGACCTAGTTCTCGCTACTAAGTGTGTCATTTCTGACTACTTGGCATCTGACTATCCATTGTCAGATCATCATCTAATTTCTTTTACTCTTACTTATATCACACCTCCTTGTCATGTTGTTCAACACACTTTTCTAAATTTTCAGTCTTGTTAATTCTGATCATCTCAGTCAGACCTTGGATTCTTCTCTCTCTTCTTTAAATCTTGGAGACTCTGCCGACTCAGCAATGTCTTCATTCAGCTCCACTCTCTCTTCAACCCTGGACAGCTTTGCCCCTGTATCTGTATGCACATCCTCCTCTATGTCTAGGCCTCAGCCCTGGCTCTCTCCCATAGTTAGGTTTCTCCAGTCCTGCTCTCGAGCAGCCGAACGTCTTTGGAAAAAGTCCAGGGAGTGGGCCGATTTTATTCATTATAAATTTGTTCTTTTATCCTTCTCACACGCCTTGTCTATGGCAAAACAGAATTGATAAATCATTGATCTGCGCCAATGAGATGCGCCCACAGCGTTTGTTCTCCTGCTTCAATACACTGCTAAAACCTTCCTCTCCCCCTGTCTTCTCATCATTTTCCCCAACTGACTTCACCAACTACTTCCACACAAAAGTCACTACTATTCGATCCGAAATTGTTCCTCTTGATTTGCCCCCTACCACTAATCTCCTGGTACCTTCTACTAATAAACTCTCTGTGTTTCTACCTGTTTCTCTGGATGAACTCTCTACACTGCTAAATTCTTCCAAACCTACAACTTGTTCTCTTGATCCTATCCCCTCCCATCTTCTAATCTCTATAACCCCTTCTTTTCTGCCCTCGCTCCTCTATACCTTTAATCTCTCTCTCTCTCTTCCTTCCCTTCTGACTTCAAACATGCTCTCATTTCCCCAATTCTGAAGAAACCCTCTCTCGACCCCTCTTCTTTGTCTAGCTATCATCCAATCTCTCTTCTTCCTTTTCTCTCTAAGGTTCTGGAATGCGTAGTTTATTCTTACTGTCTTGAATTTCTCGAAGCCAATTCCATCCTGGACCCTTTTCAGTCTGGTTTCCACCCACAGCACTCTACAGAGATTGCCCTCACCAAGATCTCAAATGATCTCTTGAAGGCCAATGCGAATGGCCTCTACTCTATTCTCATTTTTCTTGATTTGTCTGCAGCCTTTGACACCATGGACCACTGTCTCTTGCTTGACTTACTTTCCGACCTCGGGTTCTCCAACTCTGTTCTCAACTGGTTTAAATCTAACTTGTTAGACAGATCATTTGCAGTGGTCACAGGCGGTCAGACTTCCTCCTCTCTTCCCTTATCTGTTGGAGTTCCTCAGGGCTCTGTCCTGGGTCCCCTTTTCATAGAATCATAGAATCACAGAGTTGGAAGAGACCACAAGGGCCATCCAGTCCAACCACCTGCCATGCAGGAACTCCCAATCAAAACATCCCTGACAGATGGCCATCCAGCCTCTGCTTAAAGACCTCCAAAGAAGGAGACTCCACCACACTCCGGGGAGTGTGTTCCACTGTCGAACAGCCCTTACTGTCAGGAAGTTTCTCCTAATGTTGAGGTGGAATCTCTTTTCCTGTAGCTTGCATCCATTGTTCCGGGTCCTAGTCTCTGGAGCAGCAGAAAACAAGCTTGTTCCCTCCTCAATATGACATCCCTTCAAATATTTAAACAAGGCTATCATATCACCTCTCAACCTTCTCTTCTCCAGGCTAAACATCCCCAGCTCCCTAAGTCATTCCTCATAGGGCATGATTTCCAGACCCTTAACCATTTTAGTCGCCCTCCTTTGGACCTGCTCCAATTTCTCCGCATCCTTTTTAAATTGTGGTGCCCAGAACTGGACGCAATATCCCAGGTAGGGCCTGACCAAAGCAGTATAGAGTGGCACTATTACTTCCCTTGATCTTGACACTATACTTCTATTGATGCAGCCTAAAATTGCATTGGCCTTTTTAGCTGCTGCATTCTACTGTTGACTCATGTTCAACTTATGGTCTACTTGGACTCCTAGATCCCTTTCACATGTGGTTCTCTCTATACACATTGTCCCTTGGTAAACTCATCAGTTCTTTTGGTTTCTCCTATCATCTGTACGCCGATGACACTCAGCTGTATCTTTCCACCCCTGACCTTTTGCCGGGGCTTGAACAGCAAGTTTCATCTTGTCTGGCTGCCATCTCTCAGTGGATGTGGCATCAGTGTTTAAAGCTCAACATGTCTAAGACAGAGCTTCTCATCTTCCCACCTAAGCCCACCCTTCAATACTCCTTTTCTGTTTCTGTTGACAGCACTTCTATTCATCCAGTTCAGCAAGCCCACAGTCTTGGTTTCATTTTTGATTCCTCTCTGTCATTTATTCCCCAGATTCAGGCCACCGCCAAGACCTGTAGATTCTCTCTTTACAACATTGCTAAAATCTGTCCATTCCTCTCAGCCTCCACTGCCAAGACTCTGGTCCATGCTCTAATGGTATTGCGACTAGATTATTGTAACCTTCTTCTGACAGGGCTTCCTCTCTCTCACCTCCATCCTTTAATCTCTGACCAGAACTCAGCTGCACGTATCATCACATCCGCTTGCGGGTTTGACCATGTTTCTCCTCTTTTATCCTCCCTTCATTGGCTCCCCTTCCCCTTCCGCATCCAGTACAAGCTTTTGTTGTTAACTTTTAAAGCCCTCCATGGACTGGCCCCTCTTTACTTGTCTGAACTTCTTTCTCCTCACACTCCTTCTCGTACCCTCCGCTCTGGTAGTCAAGATCTCCTGTCCCAGCTGAGGATTTCCACTGCCCTGTCCTGGATTCATCCCTTCTCATTTGCTGCTCCGCACTCCTGGAACCTTCTTCCCCCACATGTGCACCTCATCACTTCTCTAACCAATTTCAAAATTAATTTAAAGACTATATTGTTTAGGGTGGTGTTCCTAGGATTGTGCTGTCTGCCCCAGGATGCCTTAACGTTTTAACTATGTATTAAGAAGCCGAGCCCTCCCTCCAGTCCATCTGCCTTGGTCCAGGCCCCAGAGAGAGAGAAGAACCACTGGACCTCATCCCCTTCCCACCACCTTTCCCTTCTCCTTTTGTGTTGTCTCTCTTAGATTGTAAACCTGAGGGCAGAGAACCATTTAATTATAAGATTGTATGTACAGCACTGTGTAAATTTACAGTGCTATATAAATAATGGTTAATAATAATAATAATAATAATAATAATAATAAATATTCATAGGGTTTTTCTAGCTGGATTTTTGTTTGATTTTGGTTACAGGTGCTCTGGTTAAAGGCAAAGATTATAGAAAACTTGTGTGTGTTTTTTCTAAAAATTATTGACTAGCTGAGAAACACTTTTAAGGATTAGATATGCTTACTGAGATATTTCAGTGGCTACTAGCTGTGGATCTTCCATGAAGAGAAGCAGTATGCTAGCATCCCTATGTAGAATTCAAGCTGCTAAATTGGTGATGTGGAGTTGCAATGCACATGTAAATCCTGAGTCCAATATCAATCTGCATGTGTTTAGTGTTGTGGTCCAATGTGAGCTCATAAACATGTCCAATGGAACCCACTTAACAAATTTTATAAGACTTTAGTTCATGTAGCTTTTTATGAGACCATGGACATCCAGGAAGGTTGCAAGTTGGACTCACATGAACATCTGCAGTCCCCTACCCTGTACAGGTTAAATGCCTGCATAGGGCTGTTGACAATCAGAATTGTGAATTTTCTCAGTCTGCTTTTGTAAACTTTCCAGAGGCATCTAGGTAGCTATTGTTAGCACCAGAATTGTCTTTTAATCTGAGATACCAAGAGAATTTTCCTGGTTTCACATTTTTAAGTTTCTCCCTGTGTGGTCTGCAATGGCCCCAGTGCTGACTTATCCATTTTCAAGTAGACTTTGTTGGAAAGAATAAGCATAAGAAGAACCCAGAATTCTCTTATCCAGCATACTCTTCACACAGTAGCCACCAAATGTCTTCTACCAGCAGGAGGTGGAAGTAGTCGCCCTTTCTTGCTTTTGTTTCTCAACAAGTGGTATTCGGAGGCATATTTTCTTATTTTTTCCAAGAATGCCTTTCCACATTGTTTGTCTACCATTAATAACCCAATTAGTGGCAACTATTGAGTGACACCAGCAAAATGACCTTCATGCCAAATTTTCAAGAAGGCATCCATGTGTGCAACTTCTTTGCTGTTCTTTGGAATCACTGGGAGCATTAATATTTTTACAAATAAGAACAGACACTGGCTTTTAAAAATTGTCACTTTTGTTTCTCATAAATAAGCATAAATTCAGTTCAAATGTTGCTTTACTATTGCAAGAAGACTAAGGATTGGCATGACAGCCGATATAAATTCAGGAATGCATTCTAAAAAGAAAGAATGACTAATTCATACAATGAAGTTTCAAGATGGGCAAATAATTAAGAATTGTATATGCCTACAAAAAAAAGAAGAAGAAGAAGAAGAAAGAAAGAAAGAAAGAAAGAAAGCGAAAGAGAAAGAGAGCCAGTATAGTGTAGTGGTTCAAATCCCCGCTCAGCCATGGAAACCTGCTGATTGACCTTGGGCAAGTTACAATCTTTCAGCCTCAGAGGGAGCAATGGCAAATTTCTGAAGAAATTTGTCAAGAAAACCCCATGATACATTACCTTATGGTCTCTGTAAGTTGGAAGCAACTTGAAGGTACACAACAACAGCAGCAACAGTGGCATGCTTACAAAGTCATGTAGGTGGCTAGACAAATAGAATATTTTATGTCAAAGGGGGGCATAGTTTTTTAGATGTTGGACTGCATATCCTATCCTCCTTTATCACTGACTGTGCTGGCTACAACTAGTGGGAGTTGCAGTCCAGCAACATGTAGGGAGGTTACAAGTTGACTACCTCTATTTTATGCTGTTGCATTGCATCTAATGCAAAAATGTGTAACTTGTAAATTGTATCCTCTGGTAGCTTTAAGTGCTCTGATGCAGTGGCCTTGGATGAGAACAGTGGTGAAATTCCCATAATTTCTCAGAATCCATTTAAATAGGGTGGACTCTGTCTTCTGCATCAGTTTTTAGGAATGCATGGTGCAACCATATATTTAGCCAGGCCCAAATGATGTGGAAAATCCAATACAGACTTCTTGGTTTGGTGGGTCACTGACCCACAAAGACTAGACAAAGAGTTATCACTGGCTCTTCCTGTGTGTGTGGACAGCAGAAAGATCCAATGGACATGTTGCCAAGCATCACAAGTAAGCGCTTTGGGTTGGTGTGAGAAAGCCGGTAGCATTTGGGCTCATATCAAATTGGCACAAAAATATAGATATATTAAGTTCCTGCTTCTTTTTCTTAGACTTTGTCATGCTGCCAAAGAAAAACTTACAAGGGGGGTCTATTTGCAGAAGCTTGCTAAGATGGGTGCACTTTTTACAGCCCAACTATAATGACTTTTGGTGTAATGCATTTTAGAAAATTAAACCTTGATGTTTAAAACCCCCTCTCTAAACTGATTTTTTCAGGTATTTTCCTGTCATTATTAAGAAGACATTTTTGGGGAATAAATGATTTAGTGATTATAAATGCTTTTATTTTTAATCTGACTTGCATGGTTTATCTTTATAGTACAGAGATCACCTGTTAAAAAGATATGAGAAAAACCTATTTTAGGAACTGTTTAAAGAACAGAAGTAAAAACATATATATGGGTTTAGGCATTATTATTACCATGATCCACTAGCTGTTCCACTTCTCTGATTTTATCAAAATGTAGAACAGAAATATTTGATATTTTATTTAGTTTTGACACGTGGCTTGAAATCTTTGGATGAAAATTGCTATGCAACGATTCCAATATTGTCTTCTAATAATACACATTTATGGTAATTTTAAATAGTATCTATGACTTTAAATAATCAAGGCAGAGTAGGTGAAAACCATGGAGCGAGGTGAGGAACCAGTAAAAAAAAAGAAAGGCAGACATGCATCATTCTATATGACAGCCAGATAGATCTAGTCAAGAATTATTTGCAAAAGTAGTGTTGGTGTGGAAATGGAATAGACTTTGACGTATTCATTTTTTCTGTCATCTAATTAAAAGCAGTCACTGACAGCCACATATTAGTGTCAGACAATGAGGATGCTAAATATAGCAGGAAAATATCAGCATCATCTCTTGACTGTGGACTAATTGTGAGCAAGTTCCCACCCCACCCTGCACTGTAGAAAAGCAGTCCATTTCTGAGATGTCCTAATCTCAGAAAATCTTAAGGTGCTGGTATGTTGATCTCGGGTGTCTATTTGGTTGGCTGTTCATTTCTTGATTGCCATAGCATAAAGCCTAATCAGGCAGCCCTGAATGGGCAGCTTCACTCTGCCTCTTTGAAGACCAGATTGGGGCTGTGGCAATTGCATGCTGTGGCCCCAATATGGCTATTTGTTGGCTCAAAAAGAAGTGGCAAAATGCACTCCTTTTAAAGCTGGCAAAAAGGTGCCCTTTCCCGCACCGCCATGGCTTTGCAGCTCTTGGGCACCATGTGGCATCCAAATAGTGTGCCACTGGAGTGCTGTGAAGCCAGCTCACCTGTGGGCAGGTGGATGGCTTCTGGGCAGTGTCAGGGCGGTGTCGGAGTGGTGTCAGGGCATGCATCATGCGTATGCCATGCCCCCATATCACCCACAAGATATCTTTTAGTGCCGGTCTGTACTGGCCCTTAGTTGGACATTTTCCTCCTTGGATGGTTGGTTTGACATTTTCTGAAGCATCGGTGACTCTCTCCCAGTATGTCATCCTCTAGTCTGCCATCTTCTAGACAAATGATTAAAAAGAATTAAACTTGAGAGCCTCTTCCTAAGTCATATTTTCACTTGTTAAAATAAACAAAGCCTTGTCATAGTGTGAGTGAAATGGTGTTTCTTGGTTACCTGAGAATGGGAGGGGGAAAGCCCTGGCTTGCAGTTTCCCACAGGTTGTTATGCCAGAATATAGTCTTCAGAGGCACTGAAGTAGTTTGCCAACATATAGTTTATAACTACAGGACAGGGCAAAGTGTAGCCCTTCTTTTTTGTTTTGGCCCTTGATCTCCCAAACCAACAATTTTCTAATTAAAAGAAGATAAATTGCCATGTCTGGGAATTTTCAGAAATATCATTTTGCCTTTTATGTAGGATACAGTACCTTTCTGCCCTGTTCAGCCTTCAAAAATACGCTTTCTTGAAAACACAAGTGGACTTTCAGCCAATTCTGGTTTTGTTTTGTTTTTATTTTGGCATTTGGTCAATCCATGTGACTACCCCACCCGAATGACCCAGGGGCAAAAAATTAGCCTCCAGTCTTACAGCCGTTGTTATCCATTGCTTGAGGCACTGAACTGTATCCAGAGACACCCAGTTTGGGCCTCAACCTTGGCATTATTGCTACATAGCACATCAGGACTGCAAAAGGCTCTTTGTAGTATTTTTTTTAATTGAATTGTTACAGACAATCCATTGTGATTTGCCAATAATTTGTAATTTTGTACCCTGTGTGTTAGAAAAAAGAAGTTTAAAATATTACATGTCTGTATAAGAGACATGATGGAAAACTGTTTTCCTAAGGAAGGTCTGGGAGATGAGCCAGTGCCAAAATAATCCAGATCCAGTGCTCAGTATTTTGTCTAGATTTCACCCCATTTATACCACACTCACTGGTAAAAATCCAGATTCAGTTTCTATTGATAGCCACATGTTTCTCTGGCTGAACTCACATTGGTACAAAAGGCTGTTTCTCCCCATGTGCTTTTCTCCCAATCCTCATATACATCAACCTATCAACCAGTAGCCTTTCTTGTTTTTCTGTCAGTCTTACTACGGACCTTGCACAAACTGCTGCCTCACCCAATCCCCTTTCTCTCCACTGGCTGCCGATTAGTTTCCGGGCACAGTACAAGGTGTTGGTTTTAACCTATAAAGCCCTACAGGGCTTGGGTCCGTCCTATCTTAGGAACTTCCTCTTCCCGTATGACCCCCCCCCCCCGCACACTGCGTTCCTCTGGGAGGAACCTGCTACAACCTATTAAAACCAGGTTGGTGCAGACCTCCCAGAGGGCCTTTTCAGTCGTCGCCCCTAAGCTATGGAATGACCTGCTGGATGAGATGCGTCTTATTTCATCCATTGATGGCTTCAAAAAAGCCCTAAAGACGCATCCCTTCCAGCAGGCCTTCCCAGAAAATTCCTGATACTTCTCAGTTCCAAACTCTGGTCGTAGAGTGATCCAGCCTTTGCCCACCCACACAGCTCAAGGACTTTCAGTTTGACACTGTTTATACTGTTGATTTTATGCTATGTTTTAACTTGTTGTTTGATTTAATCCTTTTTTTTGAGGGGGGGGGAGCGGGGATGGGATCAGATATTTTAAACTGCTGTTGTTTTAATTCTCTTTTGTACCCCACCCCGATTGCTCGTTCAGAGGGGCGGGCTAGAAATGAAACATATTACTATTATTATTATTATTATTATTATTAGACAATAATGTTGTTTAAAAATTTGGGAGCTCAGGTGACCAAAATGGGGAACTCTAAGGAACTCCAAGTAGATCTAGATTGGCCAACATAGGGCAAAGCTCCATCAGTCCCTCTACAAAGGAATAGTGGTGAAAGAATCATGCCTGTTTCAAGATTGCCATATTAAGTTGCAATGAGGTGCATTGGAGGAGGGTCTGTCATGCAACAGATAAGTAAACCCTATTGCACCAGAGTAATCCTGAGTTACAGATTCAGATGTCTGTGTTTTTTCTAAGTGAAGAGTTTTACAAAGCAAAGTGGTATCTTTTAGTAAAAAAACACTGCTTATGAAAAGCAGGGCACAGAAATGTTGCCGTTTTTTCTCTTGATAGCCCTGTTTAAATATTTGAATGGACGTCATATTGAGGAGGGAGCAAGCTTGTTTTCTGCTGCTCCAGAGACTAGGATGCAGAACAATGGATGCAAATTGCAGGAAAAGAGATTCCACCTCAACATTAGGAGGAACTTCCTGACAGTAAGGGCTGTTCGACAGTGGAACACACTCCCTCAGAGGGAGTGGTGGAGGTGGTGGAGTCTCCTTCCTTGGAGGTCTTTAAGCAGAAGCTGAATGGCCATCTGTCAGGGATGCTTTGATTGGGAGTTCCTGCATGGCAGGGAGTTGGACTGGATGGCCCTTGTGATCTCTTCCAACTCTATGATTCTATGATTTTATGATTCTAGTTATGTTTTTGTTTTGCTAAAGAATAATGCGCAGAATTCCAGTTACAGTATTTACTTAATGGGTCTTCCTTACAACTTGGGGGTCTCTCTTGCTTTTGGGGTAGAGGATGGAATTTCATCAACTCACATGTAACCATCAAACCCATGTGTGTTTGGAGAGTCTGCATGGTAATAGTGACAAATGCTAAAATAAAAGTATGGTAGAAAGCTTTAATATGGAGGGAAATGTGAAAGGAAAAGGGGATCCCTGCCTCAAAAATTGAGTCAGATATTGTATTAGGCAAAAAGCCCACATGATAAATACCCATAATTAACTTACTGAATAATTTTCTTTTTTCTTTTTTAAATAAAATATATAAACATAGTAAAACAAACAGGTTACCTCCCATCTTTACAAAATCGAGATTATATTGCAGTGCTCACAGATATTCATAAAACAATCTCTATATGAACTATATAACATAATTAGCTATTTCCAAAGTCCCTCTGATGCTTGTCTTCAATTCTTCCTGTTATTTTCTTCTTATTTTTACTTTCATTGTTTTATTTTTCTTAAATTAATGTTTTCAAAGAGCTTCTATTTTTTCCACCTTTCATCATATTATTCATCTAATCTATTAGATCATTTTGCATACCCTTGCACCTTTTAATATCTAATTCTTACAATATAACAATATCTGAGACCATTCCTCCTCTATCTTATCCTCATCTGTCTGATTTAAACAGCAAGAAAATTTGTCCATTTCAGACATTTCAAACTGAATACTGAATAATTTTCGCATTGGTCATACTAGCTATGTGTCCTTCATTGCTAGTAGTTTTCCAGTAATGCTGATGAAAGGCACGCCTCCTTGCCAATTGAGCTAAATATCCCCTATACTCTTCGTTCAGGTCTTATTTAGTTGCAAATCTGACATCCCATCACCTTGTGTGTTGTCACACTGGAAAGTATGGGTCAGCTTGATCCTTATTAAAGAGCCTGAAGTTCTACTGCAAATGACACATTTGATCCCTTCTTTCAGAAGCAAATAGAGAAAGTTGCAATAGGCTGAGTCATAGGATGGGATGGTGATATATGCCTAAGATTCAGATACCCTTGAGCGTCATGGAAACTGAAAGATGGAAAGATGGCATTAAAGGCTTATAGTCTGTCACCCACGCTTACACATTGTAAGTTGCATGAAACACAAGGCTGTATCGGTTATCACAGCATGCATGTCACGAATGATTTTTGGGGGGGGGGGGGATATAGTTAAAAAGATATTTCTGGAAGCAAATGGCAGCTAGGGAATAAATCTATCTTGAGCTTTATGGGCCTGGTTCTACCCACATCAGCATTCTTTGTGTCAACTTTGCTGTAGAAAATGGGAGTAGCTGTTCCAGATGTTCCATCCAGTTTCACTGGGATTTTTTTTTTTTAAATAGAGGGTGGAATATTTATTTTAAATAACTTACCAATGGGAGATGCTATGCAGCCAGCATTTAGACCAAAGTAGGCAACTATGGAAAGGTTTGGGGAACATATTAACCCCACTCCCCCCCGAGCACCAGCTCTTATAAAGAAAAAATAAACAGTTCTTTACCTGCAGATGCCCACTTAAAATGCTCCTGTTGCTCCTACCACTTAGGAGCAACAGGAGCATTTTTACCATATTTTCAGACCTTCCTGTGGCATTTTAGACACAGGAAATACCAGTTTTTAACAACATGAAGTGAGTAGAAATCACTTCTTATTCACTTTGTATTTCAAAAACAAAAACAAAAACTTCTGCTGGGGCTAAATTTCCCTGTGTTTGCCCAAATCATGGTGTAAATGTCCTCCCACAGCCACCAGAGAGCATTTTAAAAGGTAAAGGTATTCCTCATTTACAAGGTTGTCAAGTCATGCCCGACCATAAGGGACGTTCCTCATCTCCATTACTAAGCCAAAGAGCCAGCGTTGTCAGAGATCATGTGGCCAGTATGACTGCACAGAACCCTGTTTACCTTCCCACCAGACTGGTACCTGTTTATCTACTTGCATTTGCATGCTTTCCAACTGCTAGGTTGGCAGAAACTGGGACTAGTGATGGTAGCTCACCCCATCATGTAGAGAGCATTTTGGGACATTAAAAAAAAAAAAAAAAAAAACAGGTTGCAATTATCTTTACCCTGAGGCATTCCAAAAATGGCTGAAAGTATCCTGCAGGCTGCACTTTGAGAACCCAAATGTAGACAATGTCATTCCAGGTGTTACGAAGCTACCTGGATGTTTCTGGAGAACAGAGTTAAAGAAAGTAAGACTTCATGTGGTTGTCTAGTAAACAGCAGAATAGTGTTCTACAATTCAAGGTACAAATTCTTGTTCCATAGAACAAGCAGTGGTGAGTACATGGACCCTGGAATGGGAAAAGGGCAGAGGGATCCAGCCCCCTTCAGCCTCGGCTTGAGTGGGGCTAATACCCACCAGACATGATATAGCCAAATTAGTCCACCAAGACTCCTATGTTAATAATAATAATAATAATAATAATAATAATCTTTATTTATATACTGCCCTTCCAATGATCAGGGCAGTGTACACGTACCAAAATTAAAACTTATACAGAAGTTAAAAACAATGAATCAAAAGACAATTTTACAATTTTGGCCCAAGGGGTAGTGATATTCCGATCCGGGTCATGATGGGGGAAGAATAGCAGTGGGGGAATATCAGGGGTAGGTCTGCTCAAATAAATACGTTTTTAACCCCTTCTTAAACTGGGTAAGGGAGGCAGTCAGGCGGAGCTCCATGGGCAGTGAGTTCCAGAGGCTCGGAGTGGCAATAGAAAACGCCCTCTTCCTAGTAACTGACAATCTGGCCTCTGGAACTTTAAGTAATAGTTGCCCGGTAGATCTAAGTGTGCGGGGCAGATTATGTGAGAAAAGACGGTCCTTCAGGTACTCTGGGCCCAAGCCATGTTGTTGAGTTTTATCATAGATTATCAATCTGAAGTTTATTTAAAGATCAATCACTAAAAATTACAAAGGCAGTGATAATATTTGAATCCTTCAAGGAGTAATAAAGCTACATGCCATCTACCTTATGCAGATCTACTTGGGAGTAAACTAGGCTGAACACACTGAGAGCACATCTAAGTACACATTGTACTCATAAAAATGTTGATTTTAAAGATGTTTTCATGATAATGAATTGGAAGAGTAATTTGCCTTCCACTTGCAGATACACAAAATTAACAGCCAGTGTTGATCTCTCCACATTCTTAAAATAAGAAAAAAAAAACTTTTTTGGGATGCCTAGGTGAGAGGGCATCTTATCTGCTGTTTCCATAGCATTTCTGGTTGGGTAGATAGTTGCATGTGCACTATACTTGCACTGGCTGGGATAGAATTAGGAATGTTGCTTTCCATATCTAGTTGAACATAAGCCCTGGCTCAACATAGCTGATGGGACTATAGGAGCTGCAGTTCAATAATATTTGGAGATCCATAAGACAGCAAGTGAAAGTCTCTCCCACCATTGCTGTTTCTGATGAAGATGAAATTAGGTCTGTAATTGTGGGACACATCTGACTGTTAACTTGACATGATAGCAGGATAGCTGGGGTTGTAATGTAGCTCATTATATATACTGAAGAACCTTCAGAACTGGTAACATGAGGGTAGTTTGGTTTCACTGGTTTTGCATCAGTGAACAGGATGAACTGTTTACTCATTGGCACGACATGTAGCATAACCAATGGCAAAGCAACAGGGGAATTTACAGAATTTTTTTTTGCAATGAGCAATAAAAGAAGACTCTGTTTGGTCAGGTTTGCATAATAGTTATTAGGCTCCAGCATTTCTGTGAGCATGAGTCAGTGGATACTTTGCTCTTGCTCTTCCCATTTAAGTTTTGCAATTCTTGACAATTCTTGACGTGAAAAAGGCCCTTTTATTCATTTTCTCTGCATTTGATGTCTGGGGTGGGGGTGGGGGTGGGGGTGGGGGAGGGAATCTCTCAGCTCATGGCTTTCAGAGTATACCATCCTTGAGGTTGTTCATGGAGCTGCTTCTTCCAGCCAGAGAGCTTGTAGCCAGAAGAAAGGAAGGACAGATGGAGAGTTTTTTTAATGAAGCTCCAAAATAATACATGGGCATCCATCTGATAATCCAGGGGCAACTTGCAGCTTCCATGTCCATGTGGACTAATGAGTCTCCTCTTGGTTTTAGTATGAACTGTAGTAGTCTGAAGTATGGAAATTGTAAATTATTTTAAGTTTATCATAAAGGAGACAGATTATCAATTAGCTTTAGGTTCAGCACCTTGGATATCTCTTCTAAAGTTTGGGCCTACTGCAGTTTAACACCTGTATCCATTTCACAGTCTGGTACCACACTGCAGAATTAGTTCAGTTTGCCATGCTTTAACTGTTTTGACACCATCCTGTAGAATCTTGGAATTTGTATTTGTTGTGGCACCAGAGCTCTCTGACACAGAAAGCTAAATATCTCACAGAACTACAAATCCCAGAATTCTATAGCATTGAGCCATGGCAGTAAAACTGGTCTCAAGCCTCATTAATTCTACAGTGTAGATCCATCCAGAGGCACTGACATAGAAGCTATCACTGAACATGTAAGCTCACTTGCTTTTCTGTCAGCAGTTCTTGTCTTTTTTTTTAAAAGATGAATTCTCTGCAACCTAACTACCAATAATTAAATATGTTAGTTTTTGAAAATATGATCTGGGTACTATTAGAAAAATATAAGTCAAACTGTTTGTAGCTCTTGTTGCTGTCCCACTTTCTCCAAGAGGAGAGACACTGTTTTAGTCCAAAGAAGTCCAGATGAACTACAGGGAATGTGTCCCATAGTAATGGGAATGAGGGTTGGAACCACCCTAAGTCATAACTCCTAAACATATCATATTTCAGCCGCCCTTACCAACTGTGTTAATGTAAATCGAACTAGGTTAAGAGTCCATCATAAGAAATGTTGGAGTGTGATTCCAGGAAATAGGATTGTTCTCCTTAAGGACTCATATTTAGTACCCACACACATTGCATTCTAAAACAATTCAAGAGTTTAAGGTTTCTTAGCTAGAAAGGAAAAAGCATTCTTTCTAAATTAAGAACACTTACCATAATTTCCTCTGTGACATGACAATCAAATAGGTTGGCCCCAAGCTTTTCTGGCCAAAAGGGTGTGCAATGCATACATGAGCTCACTTTAGTTCCTAAGGCCAAGGCAACTCCTTAATCAAGAGGCTGGATTGTTTCCAATGAGGGTAATTACTCTTTCTTTTCACATCTTCCTATTGAGGTGCCAAAGATTCCTTTTAGAAGGTTCTGAAAACATTCCTCTTCAGTAAAGAAGCTGTTTAGATACTATCTTCCTTTTGGGAGGAAATTTCTTTTATGCATTCTTCCTTACTAAGGGCAATTGCACAGAAAAGGATGCCTAGCTGTTTGTTTGTGTGTATGTGTGTGTGTGTGTGTGTGGTTGTGTGTTTGCCAATTCTCCTTCCTGAGGTTGCAGACCTAAACAATATCATAATTGCTTATCCCCCTTACATGCTCTAACCTGCTTGCAGCAGAACATGCATAATGTGCACACTCTTGAGTATGCATGTAAACCTCTACCATAATTGGAAAATGTTTTTGGTAAATGGCTTTGGGGCATGCTCCTTTCCTTGAACCCATGGATCTTAAAACTGCTGATCATGGTAGTTTTTCCTTTACTTTTCAGTTGTGATTTAGTTTTAGACAAATTGCTTACCACCTGAAAATGGGATGGAAAAATCACCACATGAGGACTTGACCCCAATAAAAATATGTAAACCAGGCCTTCAGTTTGACTCCCCCCTTCATTTTATCAAAGGTCCAAAAGACACTGCAGAAATAATCCAGTTTGAGGATGCTTTAATTGCCCTGGTTTAGTGCTAGAGAATCCTGGGAATTGTAGCTTATTGTGGCATCAGAGCTGTCTGACAGAGAAAGCTAAATGTCTCACAAAACTATGGTTTCCAGAATTTCCTAGCATTGAGCCAGGACAGTTAAAGCGGTGTCAAACTAGATTATTTCTGCAGTGTCTTTTGGACCATAGATTCTTTATTCAGTATTTAAAAATCAGTTTAGAAATTTCAGCCATAATCTGGAAGGTTCATTGCACTAAATTTATTCTGGATGTGTTTGTGGAAGCTTACTTTGTTTCCTGTAAGAACTGGACACATAAGGACTAAACATCTAGTCATCACTATCTGTAGAAAGGTATTATTCAATGTGATGGTTGTAAAGAGCTGTATGCAATACACATGATTAGACTGCATTCTGTTACTTGTTCTCTGTGGGAACTGTAATAGTTGTAAATTTCTTTAAGTTTATTTATTGAGGAGACAGTTTACTTTTGCCAAGGTGAACTAAAATCTGGATAAGAAGTTCTAATAATGACCAGGAATATTCGCTAAATAAGCAACAATATTGTTGGGAAACATACTGGTGCTCAAGCACAGCAGAAATTGCAAGGGCACAGAGTCTGGCTAAACTTTAGGAGAAATTTCGTAATGGCAAGAGTTGTTTGATGGTGAAACAGACCTCTGAGTCTGTAATGGTCACTATAGTTGCATCCTGCACTGAAGATCCTCCTCTAGGCAGGGGGCTGTGACAATCAATTTATATTGAATTTGTGTAGTGTCATTGACTTGAGAGTACCTGTGTACAAGCAGATGCCAACAGTTCTGTGGAGTGAGACAAAGCACTATTTCAAAGTTTTTTGTGGAGCTTTTGGGCTATATGGCCATGTTCTAGAAGAGTTCTTTTCTGGCGTTTCACCAGCATCTCTGGCTGGCATCTTCAGAGAAGATTTCTCTGAAGATGCCAGCCACAGATGCTGGTGAAACGTCAGAAAGGAACTCTTCTAGAACATGGCCACATAGCCCGAAAGCTCCACAAAAAAACTATGGATGCTGGCCATGAAAGCCTTCGACTCCACACTATTTCAAACATTGCAGGTAGAGGCACACAAAAATAAAATATCTTCTGTTATAAATCTTATAATCAGCTAAAGTGATACCAAAAAAGCACAATTTGTTATATATTGATTTACCTGTTGGATTCTGACTGGATACAGATATGATTCTTGTAATCATGGGGAGCAGTGGCAACATGCAGCATGGTAAATAGAAGCCACGTGCCATGATACATGTGTCTTCCTTTTTAGTACGACCACCCTGTTCTGGTCATTGCTCTTATTGCACCCTTATGGTATGGATCCTGCTCCCCTTGCTGTATGTTGTATGAATGTATGTGCTATGAATGGGTGAACAGAGAATTTATCAATTTAGGCATGTCTGTATGTGTGTTCAAGTCACCCATTGAGTTATGCCGATCCCATTAATTTCATAGAGGTTTTTTGGCAATGAATACTCAGAGGTATAGTATATATTCATCTATATGTTGAAAAATTTAAGCCCAAAAATGGGCTCTAGAATCCTAGGTAGATGTATATACAGGTCAATATGGTAATACTTCTCCAGAGAAGGGAGGGGGGAGGGAGAGGAGGGAAATTGGAGGTCTCTGTGCCCCTTTTTGCAAGCCATCAGCCTTGGAGAAAGTTGTGGGGAAGGAAGGGGAATCAGAGGTCTCTGTCCCCCTTTTTGCAAGCCTTCAGCCTCGAGAAAAATTGTGCGGAAGGGAGGGAAATCAGAGGTCTCTGCCCCCCTTTTTGCAAGTCATCAGCCTTGAGAAAAGTTGTGGGGAAGGAAGAGAAATCAGAGGTCTCTGTCCCCCTTTTTGCAAGCCATCAGCTTTGGGGAAGGTTGTGGGGAAAGGAAGGAAATTGGAGGTTTTGTGTCCACATTTTGCATGCCCAGACTGTGACCCTTGGGAGAGGACCAGAGAGGGAAAAGGAGGGAGTGAACAGGTGTTTCTTCCCCTCCATTTAGATCCTTTTTTACATGCCCCTGAGTTTGACCCTCGACTTATCCACAGGTCATATCAAAATCCATGATTTTGCCCCCAAAACCTGCCCTCAACTTATACGTGAGGTCAGCTTGTACACGAGTATATATGGTAGTTTGCCCATTCCTTCCTCTGAAATATAGCTAGTCTTTATTTCACTAAGAGATGGATATTAACTGCCATATTGCACATTTATGTACCTTATTTACCATATTGTATGTTTATGTACCAGTTAGGGTTAGTTTAAATTCCTTGCTTGGCCTTTTCTCATCGAGATCCACTTTACATTACCAAGAAAATAGCAAGTGAAATTCAGTGACATTTTGATTTGTGCATGGATTACCTTAAAACAGATGAGGGGGGAGGGGCTTTAGTTTGAGTGTTTTGTTTTTTGTTGTGAGATGAGCTCTGGTCCTTGGGTCCTACCCTACCTGATAATTTACATACAGCATCCATATCCAGTGCAGCCCCTTCCAGGAGAACTGACTGTTTTGTTTTGTTTTTTTAAAAAACTCGTTTCACCTTTAAAGAAGAGTATGCTCTAAAAGGTTAAACCCAGCAAGGCAGCAGCTAGTCTGTCTTTTGCTGAAATGCTTTAGAGCAGTTTTCCTTTTCAACTTTGTCCTGGAGGAGAAAGCTGTACATCTTTCGAGAATAAGGAATGGTTTCTTCCACAGTACGATCAGCATCTAAAACTGTGTGTATTACTGAAATCGTGCAATTCAGAGCTCTTAGTTATATCTGACATTACATGATTCTTTTAGTCAGTACAAAGATGTGCTACAGTAACAAGTCAGTTGTTTTCCAGGGCTGCTGCTTTTCTTTAACAAGAGGGTTTTTTTTAAAATAACAACAACAACAACAACCTGTGAGTTTCACCTTCAGGGTGAGATCTAGATCTGTGATGAAATCCATCAAGGTAGATTGTCCATTGTGCTAGAGCAGAATAATTTGAGTATAAGCAGGCTCCTTTTCTTTTATAACTGTTTCACAATCCCAGGGAAATTTGTCCCAGGGTCACTGGGAAATCACTTTGTGATAGGAAAAAAAGCAGTCACTAGTCCTTCTGGTTAGTTAGTTTGTTTGTTTGTTTAGTGTGCAGTTGCTTTAAGCTACCTTCCCAACATTCATACCAAGTCCATTACCAATGGAGAATGACCTAGATTAGTCACTGTGTCTGTCAATACTCATAGTAGAGGTATTTTAGCAAAAGAAAAGAGGAAAAAAAAAGATACTTCAGATCCATTTCCCTGAGTTGGCTTGTTTTGTTTATGCCATTTTGAACATGATTACAATCAAACCTACCCATGTCTGGTGCAATAGAATAATGTGAATATTTGCTCGGCCTCAGCTATATAAAGAACCATGAGTCCAGTGGCTGTCATTAACAGCTTTTGTCTGGTATTGACTAAGATCATAAACCATGAAAATGTACAAGGGTTAGCTCTACTTTGTGAAGTTGCAAGGTTGCTAATAACTCCCACCCAGGACAATGAGTGAGAGAACTGCCATAAGTGGAAAGAGATGGGGAGAGTCTCTTTAGCTCATGTTAGACTCATGATTATGCTTTAGACTACAGTCACCAGCCACCCAACTGATTGAAAAAACAAGGGATAGAGTACTGCTTTAAATCAGATTCTAAAACGCACATGAGTCAGATGGTATGAGAGTGTCAAGACATAACCACTACTGACACTACTAGAGCCTAAGAGTATTGACTTTTCAGCCCATGTCTGAAGTGGATACATGAAGTGGGTTCAGCCCATGGTTGAAGAGAGTACAGCTCCTGGTTCAAATATGGACCAAATGTACTGATAATAATGTGGTATTTCTATATGTTTTTGTCTTGGGCCAGGTGACAAGATTTCCACATAGCATCATAGGTACTGCAGTAAGGAGTAGAGCATTTTCAGAGGCCTAGACGTTTGCTGGCATCAGTAGTTAAGTGATCTCAGTTAGCAAGGTTGGTTTTTAAAAAAGTCTTTGATTGAGTTATTGGACTCTTGCTCCCTCTCAGAGCAGACAACTGAGCAATTTTCACATTTCCAGAAATGTTGGAACCAGGGGAAAAGAACAAGGGTGTTTTTTTTTGGGGGGGGGGGGGGGTTTGAAATTTTCAGAAAATTGAAAATGTGACACTAACACCCATAATTTTGTTTTGCATAATATTGCTTTGCATAAAATCATCCTGTTTGGTCTACTAAAAACACAGTTTATTCGGATTATAATTACAAGTTAAATTTTTCTTTTTCTATTTTATTTATTTATTTTTGTTATGAATGGTGCTGCAAGCTCTTGAACTTGTAAAGGTCCTCTCTGTAAAGGCAAAAAGCAATAAAATCAGAAGAAACCATTAACACTGTTAAAACTGAGAAAACTATCTCTTTCTTGATGGTATCAAGCAAACATAAAGCACTGATTCCTACAAAATGAACTGAGAAAAGGAAACCAAAATCAGGAATTGTATTATTACATGATGTGCCTTGTCTTACATAAAAATCTTCCTGTTCCCCAGTCTTCAGAAAGAATTTTGGGAGAGTAAAAATATTAACACCTTATCTTTGGCTGCTGCCCCACTGCAGAATTAATGCAGCTTGACACTGCTTTGACTGTCCTGACTCCATCCTATGGACTCATGGGGTTTTTAGTTGTTGTGGCACTGGAGCTCTCTAACAGAGATGGCTAAATATTTGACTAAACCACAAGTCCTAAAATCCCTAGCATTGAGCCATGGCAGTTAAAGCAATATCAGACTGCATTAATTCCTCAGTGTAGATACAGTCATAAATATTTATGCACTGTTCTATAAGAAAACATTCCATAATCAATTTTCTATGTTTTTTTTCTAAGTTTCAATCTTTCTGAGGCAAAGTGCTTGAATTTCTCCAGGTTTTTTTCTTCTTCTTCATTTTTTATATTTTAATTTATATATTTTAATTTATAATTCAGTTTGGGAATAACTGATATCATTTAAAATTAATAGTTTTTATAGGCATAGGTGTACTGCCTGTTGGTGCCTCCCATGGACAAATTTGCTCTGAGTTTTAATATGAACTTTAAATAAGATGTCCAAGATGTTGAATATATTTTGGGGAGAGGGATCAACACCATAGACAGTTCATTTGAAGCATGTTAAAACCCAGATGAGGTTAAACATCTCCCTGACAATAACATCCCTTCCCCACACCTTGCCTAGATGGATCTTCAAACAGTGATCTATTGGTAACCATTGCCATTTCTCAATATGAAGCTTTTCAGAGATAGTATGTTTAATAGTCACTATGGCTCAAATTGTTTCAGCCTCAGAGGAAGATAATGGCAAAGCTTCTCTGAAAAAAATCTTACCAAGAAAACCCTGATAATCATAAGTTGGAAATGACAGGAAGGTATACACAATAACTGTTGTTGTTGTTGTTGTTGTTGTTTTATTTCCTGCCTTTCTCCCAATATATGGATTCAAGTTGGCAAAGAGCAAATTTAAAACAATACAATTTAAAAACAGTACAACAACATTAAAATGTATAAATATAAAATTAAAAAACAAACAATTTTAAAAGTTAAATGAGTTATGAATTAAAATGTAATGTGTTACAAATACAACCCTTAAAATTTAAATTGCACAACATGTATGTTTCAGAACATCACTTGAATACCTGGTAGGACTGCCAAGATAGTTTCCTCTTGTCAACCAATACTGCCATATAATGAAGTAAAGCTGGAACAACTTCACAGCTAACCAGCTTTTTTTTTACCACCTGTGTTGCATTTCCCATTATCTACTTTTTCCAATTTGTTACTCCCTGGGTTGTTGACTGCAAATGCCATCATTCCTCACAAATGACTGGAGGTAGTGAGATTTTCAGTTTGGTTCCTCTGGAGGGCAGCAGGTCGGAAAAGAAGAGTGTGGAATAGTTATTTTTTTGGACCACGCCTCCCAGATTTGCTGAGGTGGCTTAGTCATAGGAGTTTATCACACAGGAGGAATTTCTCTCAGTTTCGAAAGAAATGGAAGTGAGGCCAGTTCGGAAATTTGTGAATTCACCAGTTCAGCGAATTGATGTGATTATGTATTGACATTGCATCGCGTTCAGAATTATGGAGAAGCAGGGGATTGGGACCTCTGGGGTTGCCTTAGCCCTGGCCCCATTCCGGCGCTTCTCTGGACGCCTATAGACCGCCCCTTTTGGGCAGTCTGTAAAGCCCCTTTATGACCATCATGAGCAGAAGAACTGCAAGATGTTGATTGGTTTGAATGGGTGATAGTTAGATGCTAAACTAAAGAAAAAAGAAAAAAAAGAATTCAGTAGCAATTATATGCATTACTAGATTTCATATAAAACAGGTAAATCCCATATGGTTTCACTGAGCAAGAGAACATGGCACAAAACCATTCTGTTTGCATCTGTGGCTGTCCACTGTTTTTCCTTCCACTCCTGTTGAGGCAGCCAGCAGAGGGTGTCAAAGCTAATTAAGAAACTGTGCTTCCAGGGCCATGGAAAGCTAATTGATGATGGAGCAAAGTGTTTTGACTAGTTGTCACAAGACCAGGAAGCAAGAGAATCCTGCATTTTCAAGATTACAGAAAATTAATCTGAAAAAGAATCATCCAGTTTCTAAGCCTAAAGTCTTTTTTTAAAAAAATAGTGGAATATAATGGAGAAATGCAAAGTTTTTGATCCCCCCCCCCCCCCGGCATTAATTTGAGAGAACAAAAAATCCAACATGCAGTACACTAGGTACACTAGGTACACTAAGTAGTACACTAGGCCAGAGATCTGTAGATAGACTTAATTTAGGCCAGCTGTGGGGAACATCCCATCTTGACATTTTAGACTATAGTTCCCTGAGTCTTTTACAAGAGAGCATGCCAGCTGGGGCTGATAGGATTTGTAAGCCAAACTTTGAAGGACCAAAGGTTCCCTACCATTTATTGAGATTGTAGTCCTGTACAGACATACTTGGGCATTGAACTTGGTCTTTGTCTAAATTTGTATAGCCAGCATTGCACAGGGTTGTTTCAGGCACTGGGGCAATGAATTCTTTCTTGAGATTCTGGCTTTTCTTTTCTTTTTGTTTTACATATACCATTATTCTCAGGTGTGTTTAGATGTCAGGGGGTGGGGTGGGTTCTTAAGCCTATATATCTGTTTCCTGCAGGCTTCTATTTCAGAGGCCATTTGATAAGACTGGTTTAGGCTTCTGTGTAGTTCAAAGCTTCTCAAAGCAAACAAATCCCAAAGTTGTTCAGATAAAGGAAAGCACTATGTCTATACTCTTCTACTCACAAGACTTCAGAAAAATTGCATTTAAAAATATGCAACTGTGAATCTACAGGACTTAAGCAGAACAGTGGAGGATGGGGGGCTTGGACATGTCTCATCAGAGACTTGCCATGTGTCAGGACTGACTTGGGGGCAGTTAACAACAACAAACTCTATATGTTAAAGAGCCAGTGTGATATGTCAGCTTCAGCTTTTGACTAGGACTGGGTAAACCAATATTCGAATTTCCATCCAGCCATGATGTTTGGTGAGTGACAATGGACCATTTACTATTTTTTAGTCTAAGCTTTTTTGCAGGGATAAAAAAGTGGAGGTGTGGGCTTCCTGTTGGGAAAGTGGAATATAAATGTAATATATGTGAAATAAATACTATCAAAAATGCTTATTTTAAGGGCAAAGAATGGATGAATTAGGCTCTTTGTGGTGTTTATAGGGTTGTGTGTTCAATCTGGATGTGGGAGGCCCAGGTTCAAATTCTAATTCAAGATCAAACTAGATCTAATGCTGAAGTAAGGAGCCACAAATTTGATTACCAATGGCAATAGCAAGTACATTTCTATACCGCTTATCAGTGCCCTTAAGCACTCCCTAAGCAGTTTACAATGTGTAAGCCAATTGCCCCCAACAAGCTGGGTACTCATTTTAGAGACCTATGGAAGGATGCAAAGCTGAGTTGACCCTGGACTCCTGGCTGCTATTGAAGTCACATCCTTGTGGTTTGTGAGTGAGTGACTGCAGTAAAGGCATTTAACCACTGCACTATCACTAGGGCAACAACACTAGAAGGAAAGGTTTAACATTTTGTAGCCCAGGTGGAATGTCTAGAATCCAGATAAAGCCCAGCCACAGAGCAAAATGACAACCCCTTTCTCCTGAGTCTTGCCCAGTTTTGCCTAAATTAATGTAGGCCAAAACTTGCCTTGGGAAATCATAATTGCTCTGTTTGACCTACCTTTTTGTACACTAAAAATTACATATATCATATAAGCACTTGATAGCTGGCTTGGAGCTTGTATCTAGCCAGTGAATCTTGCATGAAAAATAGAAGTTATTTGCAACAGTATCTTCATTTTGTTTTCCCATAGCTGAACTGAAGGTTTACATGATATATTATGATGGATAACAGAAAATAGAGCACATCGAAACTGAAGTGATATTTTATCTTACTATTTATTTTATTATTTATGTTATCTTTGCCTCTTGGCTACTTATGTGTGCAATTCTTCCGAAATGCTTTACTTCTACTTTTATATACTTTATAGGCAAGTGATTTGTGGTAGACCATTTATTCTGCTTTCATTTTTAAAAACAAATTTTAAAAAAAAATTAAATATGCTATATTCTTGCTTTTCTGTATCACAAACAATCAGTTGCTTACAAGATGAGATCCTACTATAATTGATTATCACATTAAATCCATGCTGACTAGGGGGATTCTGCAAGTTGAAGTCCAAAAAAGGAATTGTTCCAAGTTATTCCTCTGAAGTATTATGTTCTCTTATCTTTGCTTTAAAATAAAATGAAGCCATGGGGAAAGGGCATTCTTAGGAACATAGGAAGTTACCTTGTGTAAAGTGAGGTATTTACTCCATGGAGCCCAGTATTATGTATCAGCTCTGTACAGTTTCAGACAGGACCTGGAGATCCCTGGAGTTATCAGGGGCCCATTCACACTACAAAGTTATAGCACTATGATTCCACTTTATCTGCTCTGGCTGCATCCGGTGGAATTCTGGGGTATGTATTTAAGTCAAGGGCACAAAAAGGAACTCTTTGGAAGAGAATTCTAAGTACCTTCCATAAACTACAGTTTCCAGAACTCCATAGAATGGCAGTTACAGTGGAATAATAGTGCTATAATTGTGTGGTGTGACTGGGTCCCAGGTGGTCTTCTATTCAAGTACTAACCACGTTTTGGCCCTGCTTAGCTTCCAAAATCAGAATGGATGTTCGTGGTTCGTTTCTGGAAAAGCACATAGGGAGATTATGAATTCTAATCCATCATCTCTCTTTTATGCATTTTCAATGAGACACAGGAAAACCTACCACCTGATCTATGGAGTATGCCCATGCCATTGTGCAGCAACATCAGTTGCCTAGAGAGCCTGAAATGCTATTTAGGTCACATGTTACAAAAGCAAGATATGAGCCAGGAATTTGCAATGGATGCAGATCCCAGTTTGTTGAGCAAAGTAGGAACTGACATTTGAAGAAATATGAGAGGGAGAAGGAGGGGAGAGAGGGAGAAAGAATGGAACAAGGAAAGTGCTGGATCACCTGTGGCAGCAATAGTGGTGAAATGCATGCATTGCATACAGAAGGTCCCAGGGTCTGGTCCTAGATGTCTAAGCAGAGCTGGAGAACCTCTGTCCTTCAGTACAGAACAGACTTCCCCAACCAGCTTCCAGGTGTATTTTGGCTATGCTGGTGAAGCACAATGTGAAGTGTAGTCCAACATATCTGGAGGCCACCAATCAATAAATGTCATGCAAGCCACTCCAAGTCCCAGTTTTGGGGAAAGGGCAGGATATAAATAGATATAATAATAAAATAATATTACTACTGAAGACTTGGGGTGGCTTTCAGCCTTCCTTGAAGAAAGTTCCTAAAACTATTGACTACACTTTGGCACAAGTTGAGGTACTTCTTACCTATTGGAAATTCTTCCTGCCTAGCATGATGAAAAGTCTGACTGTTTCTTTAGCCAAGGCTTCATTTGTCTAGATGAGAAACCAATGAGTATATGTAGTATAAAGAGCACTGATTACCACTCCCATCAACCTAGCCAGTATAGCCAATGGAGAGCAATGTGGAGTGGGGGAGCCCTACATCTGCAGGGCCACCAATTGCTCATCCTGACAAAAAGGTATTTTCCAATCCAACTTTCTTTTGGGCTTGATTCTTCCCGTGTAAAACAGTACAATAGACCATTTTAACATTGTACTTCCCAGAGCTTCTATGAGGAAAGTTTGGGTAAAAATCACATTCATAACAAAAGCAGTAACAATAGTTTCACATGGTTAGATTGTGATTCTTAATATTCTTATAAGGGAGATATGTCCAACTGATCACAATAGAATGTACTCCCATATAAACAAGCATAGTACTACACTGTATATCTTTCTGTTGCTAGAACCATACCAGACCAGGTATCAAGTGTGCTTTATACTTAGTGCTCAACTTGTTTTAACGCATAGAGACAATATTTGCAATGTTCCTGGCACACCCTAAGTGGTCTGTGTCAGCTGGAACTTGGTATGGCAGCTGTAGCAATCCATTGTAATGAGGAAATTGGCAGAAGCTCAGGAGCCCATGTAGTATACAGATCATAACATAAGCTGCGGCAGATATGTGCTGTGCAACTTGGTTGTTCCTATTTACTCCATCTGATGGGGTCATGTTAGAATTTTGGAGGAAAATGACTTTTTAGGTCACAGACAGTCACTCCTATTTGTATTCTGAAATAAAATAAATTTAGGCACATATTAATTCTCCTACTAACTTTATACACTCAGAGGTAAAATGCATCCATGCACTACATCTGTAACTCTTCCAGATGAATTACTACTTTGCCTCCAAGGGATCTACAGCATGATGGACAGATGGTATTGTATGGTTTTAACCATCTTTTAGTGTTAGTTGAGTGTGTCTTCTGGTCCGTGGGTTGGAATCATGCAGCTATTCAGATGTTATCAAACTGCTGGTCTCAGTAACTGTAGCTGGCCATAGCCAGTGGTGAGAAATGTTGAGAGTTGCAATTCAACAACTTCTGGCAGGCTATATGATTCCTGTCCCTCTTTTAATCGGTATTGCAGAGGATGGGGACTCCATAAATGCCACATATCATGGCCATTGACCAGGAATTATGGGAGCTGTAGTCCAAAAATAGTTATGTTTAATAGCAACCTGAATTATCATCTTAATATTGATCTTTAATAGTGAAGGTACTGCTTTTAGTTTATCTGGCTATTCTGTTACACAAAAGGTATTTATTTACTCATTTTGTAGGAAACATCTAAGCCCTTTAGCTACTTAAGCTCGTTAGCTATTTCAATTCAGTCAAAAATTCAGCATGGCATTTACGTTTTCACTCAACAGATCTGATCAAGATAGTCAAGGTTTGGATTTCTTTTTTCAGTTTTCTTGTCACATTTTTCCTATTGTTACAACAAGCAACTTTTAATGGTAAGTACCCAAAATGAATTTCATCAATCAGCAAAGTGGAATTATACTCCATTTTCAGTGATACCACTATGCACTACTATTCAGTAGCACAGATATTTAAAAAGAAAACTGTGGTCTCAAGATGGATTCCAGAGATACATACTAAGGTACAGGCCTGCAAGTCTAGCAACTGGTTTAAGCAATTGAAACAAATTAGGTGTGTAATTACTAATGAAATTCACTTGGACTAACACATCATTTGGCTTCTACCACTGTAATCTGATCTACCTCTTGTAAAAGGATCACACTGAAACAAGAACATGTTTGGCGGTGATAGTGGTGTGTGTGGGCAATGTAAAATACCCTAGAGCAGACATTGAGAGAGTTATAATATGCCATAAAAATGATAGTGATGCAATATGATCTGGAGATGTATAGGAATTATATATGGGCACAAACAGATCTCCACCCAGTATAGTCAGTACAACTGCATCTCCTAGCAACAGCCATTAAATGCTGGTTTAATTCCTGTAAGGTTTGTGTAAGCTAAGTATGGGGCACTTTTATGTTACAATATCCATTAGGGGAAGAGATGGTCCCCTGGTTGTCATGGAGAAGAAACCAGTTATATGATTACAAAGCACAAATAATTATTGTTTGGATAAGAAAGTAATAAGTTGTACAAATACTTATGCTTGTACTTTAAAAATGGTCTATGATTCAGTTTTGACCTCTGGAACTGTTTAGTAATCACAAAGGCACTTGCAGCCAGTGCAACTTGTAATAAATAGTAGAGGGACCGATATACAGAGGAGTTCTTGGAGCTCCTAGCTTGATGACGATCATGATTATTAGTAGCATATTTTATTTTATTTTGTCAATACAATGTTAGCTACAGATTAATCCCAGGAATTTTTGGACATAGCAGCACTTGGTTGCAACTGTAACATAAATCATTATTTCTATAGTAAAGAGAGTTCATTTTTTAAAGGAGAGTTTGTTACGGAAACACAGCTCTTCAGCACTTAATGGCTGACTCCCATTTCTTAGAAGGACAACATTCCTGGAAAGTGTCCAGAGGTTGTTGTTGTTTGCCTTCAAGTAATTTCCAACTTATGGTCACCCTAAGACAAGTCTATCATGCGATTTTCTGGGGCTGAGTGTGGAATGGAACCCTGGCCTCCAGATTCAAAGTCCAGTTCTTATACCACTACACCACACTGGCTCTCATGTTCAGAGGAAGGATGATCAAAATGGTAAATGGTGTGTAAATCATGCCCTAAAAGGGGTGGCTTAGGGCGCTGAGTGTGTTTAGTTTAGTTTGGGGAAGAGAAGGTTATGAGGTGACATCATACCCATGTTTAAATATTTGAAGAGATGTCATGGAGCAAGCTTGTTTTCTGCTGTTCCAGAAACTAGGACAGGGAACAATGGATTCAAACTACAGGAGAAGAGATTCCAGCTAAACATTAGGAAGAACCTTGTGATGGCAAGAGCTGTTTGACAGTGGAACACACTGCCTCAGAGAGTGGTGGCATCTCCTTCTTGGGAGGTTTTTAAACAGAGGCTGGATGGCCATCTGTTGGGAGTGCTTTGATTGTGAGTTCCTGCATGGCAGGGGGGGTTGAACTAGATAGCCATTGTGGTACTTTCCAACTCTGTGATTCATCCATGAAAAGATGTCATTGGGTAAACCTAGGAATAACACCACATAGCCAGGTATTTAAAATATAGAATAGGCAGGGGATAGTGACTTTCCTCCATGCTTATTATATCTATCCTTCCAGGTGAAAAGACAGTTTTCAAAGGTGAAGTGCAGGTGGGATAGGTTATGGTTCTCTCTTGTCCTGCTTAACTCTCCTACAGACCTTTCTTTCTAGAGATTCAGTGGAGACCTGATCCAGAAGCTTTATGCTGTGGGTGCTATATCTAGTTTTGCCCTTCTTTAGTTGTATCTGTTCTCTTTCAGATCTTAATATCTTACAAATATAATCTTGGAATCCTAAGGCTCACCTTTGGTTTATTTCCTCTGACTCACCCACCTGTTCTGTGTACTGATATTCTCTGGCTAAAGGTATTTACTCTTCCTCACTGCATGTGGATTATTTTTTGAGTGATTCTTTCATCTATGTTCACAAACAAGCATGAGATCAAAAGGATTGCCGTGTATCACCCTCCCTCACTGCTGGAACAGAGAGTGGTAAGGAGAAAGAGAAAGTGCAGTCTCTGATTCTTTAATTAGCTAACATGGCAGATGCACGAGTGATCAGAACTCCAAGAGCATAAGGTATCTTTTAGCCACCGGACACTGATAGCCACTGAGTGAGATCATCTACAATAATTCTTTCCCAGAGTGAAGGTTAAGGAGTCCTCCTCCACCCAGCTCCCAAAATAGATTTTCTGTTGAAAACCCAGCTAGTTACACTATTTCAGTATCACACAGATACTCCTTGCCATTAGAAGATGAGAATTAGTGACCTCATTGGCACATCTTATCCAGACACTTTGGAGTTTGGTCTGATGAGGGAATGTGGACTCTTACTAGTTGTGCAAGTATCCACCTCAATACACCTCCTTCATTGGACTATGTAGCTGGTATGAAGGTGTTCCAAGTTATTCATAAGGCACATTGCCTTCTTTACATCTAAAAATGCATAATAGGTATGAAGTAGAAATAATCAAGGAAGCATTCATCCTAGTTCTTTTTAATTCTTCATAAAAGCTGCAATGTTGAACTTTATTGACAGGTGAGGAAGAATGGGGCAAAGTTCCCATAGGTGTGAAATGCTGACATTTCATGAGCAGTATGTTGATGCTTTTATTTTAAATCTGTAGCTAATTTATGACTTCAAGGAGCAAAGACTAAAGGTGGAACTAAATTACCAGGGTGTTTCCTTGTGATTAAATAGACCAGATGGTAGAACATATGCTTCCTAACCAAAGAGATTCTTTTAACATTGCAGAAACACTTTTTGTATACATTTTCAAATTATTCACATACTTTGCATAGCAAAAGAGGTTCTGAACAGTTGCCTTGATGCAGTCACTTTAGTAAGAGTTAATAATTGCAAGGACATCATGATTTATTTATAAATATTTATTTGGAAATCTGTGGCATGCTTTTGAAACAAACCTTTGAGGTCAGTTCACACATGCTGGCAGAGACTTGGACAGTTGATACTATTGTTCCGTGGCAGAGGGATAAATGTGTTAGTTTCATGGAAGGCTCAGAGTTTTCTATATCAGTGTGGAAGCTAGCTAAGAACTTCATCATCTCTATCTGAGGAGAACAAAACTACAACAGGAGATTCTTGGTGCCAGATTGAACTACAGTGGTACCCCGGGGTACGAAAACCCCGGGGCCACAAAAACGACCCCGGCTTATGAAAAAAACCCTGGGGTATGGAAAAAAAACCGCGTGGCCCCTTTAAATTTGCTGCGTGGTCCAGCAAACAAAGCAGTCCCCCGGGTTACGAAGACTTCCGGGTTACGAAAGGTAATCCGGAACGGATTACTTTCGTAACCTGGGGGACCACTGTAAGTTTAATGTTACCTACTGACTCAGCTGTCCACATAATCACATTTCTTCCTTTTTATATACATTTAATCCATGATACAGGTTGAGTATCCCTTATGTAGAATTCCAAAATCTGAAATACTCCAAAATTTAAAATTGTCCACATGGGTGTCTGTAATAGTGACATCTTTGCTTTTGGATGTCTTGGTGTACACACACTTTGTTTCATGCACAAAATTATTAAAAATAATGTGTATAAAATTACCTTTAGGCTATGTGTATGCAAAAGAACTACCAATTGGATGTAGTCCAAAGGAACATTAAAAAAAAACCACTGACAAACAAAACCAACTCAGCTTTTCTGCTTCACAAAAGTATTTATTTATTTTATATTTTATTAATTAAAATATTTATATCCTGCCCTATATCCAAAGATCTCAGGGTAGCTTACAATAAAATCAGTTTAAAACAATAAGTTTTAAAGACTAGAAATATATTAATCATCATTTAAAAGCAGGATGGAATATTTGATATTTGTTTCTAAACTCATAATGGGCACTTTGTTTCTCACAGCATATTTCATCCTGTGGACATGTATATATCAGTGTGCATGCATAGCCATGCTGGCATATTGTGTTCTGTATATAAAGAATTCAAAGACATAGCCTATGCTAGTTTGAATCAATATGCAAAGAGATCTTACAGCACCTTTGAGATTAACAATAAAATATATTGCAAATATATTGATGCTTCTGAACTGAAAGAATTGTAGCTTAGACAGAGATACTTTGCTAATTGACCATGCTATCCTCTACAAGTTTAATAAAAAAAAAAATATTCAGTTAAATAGTGCTTGCTCCCAAGTAAGTGGGTAGAGGATTGCAACTTGAAGGACTTTCTTATCCTGGGAGGAAACAAGTAGAACAGAGGGGCCCACCTCATAATTAAAGGCCTGAAGGAATGTATGCTCATATAACAAGAACTTTGCTAATTATCAGCTTGGTGTTTAGTCATTTCATTTCCTCTTCTGGTGGTAACAGCAAGTGTATAAACAAACCTATGAAACAGAAAGAACATTCAGCATGAAGTGTGCAGGAGCTCAACAGTTTTAACCTTTCTAGTGATCAAACGGTGATATTTTAATAAGTTTGCTGATAGAGTGAAGTTCAAAGCCATGCATAATTTAAAAGTGAGAGAAGGATCAATTTTTAGGTAAGCCCTTTTTCGTGGAACACCTCTCTCTGTTTGACTACAGGTAAACATACCATTCACCTGTATTCCTATGTAATGTACTGGGGACTTTCCATAAAGAACATGTAACACCAGTGGAGCAAGATGTCAGAGTGACTATAGGTCAAATGAGTCATCCTAAGGCTATCTTTCTTTTGCTATCCCCCCAGGATAGCTATAAGATATACAATCAGATTTGCTGTTGTTGTTAACTGCCCTCGAGTCAATCTCAACCCATGGTTACCCTGTGGATGAGACATCTTCAAGACCCCCTGTCCTTCACTGCTCTGCTTAGGTCCTGCAAACTCATACCCTTGATCTCTTTAATAGAGTCCACCCATCTAGCATGTGACCTTCCTCTCTTTCTACTTCCCCCCACCTTTCCTAGCAGTATTGCTTTTTCAGCTTCAAAAATCAACTTTACCATCCTGTTAAGTGGTAATTAGAATTTTATTGTTTTGTATTTGTTTTGTCAAAGTCAGTTTAAAAATAAATGATAAAGTGGTCAACACCTTATGTGTATGCATTTTAGATTCTGTTCATTCTGAAATGCAACAGGTTCATAATATTCCTCTCAAAATTAAGGTATTTTCTTTGTTTCATGTTGGTTTCCTTTTCTTGACCATTTGAGACCTGGATGGCCTTTGGAGGAGAAAGTGCATATTTTTGGATACCCACCTCATCCTAGAAATCATAAAGCAGGCAGCATCTGTGATCTTCATTCTTTGACCTCATCATTATCTGAACTGCTTACCACATATCAAAGCACTCAGTATGTGTTACCCGGAGTCTGCTGTCTGCAAAGGTCGCATGTACCCTGTCTTTGTATATTCCAGTTTCAGAGCTGTATCTGTTTCTGTTACTGTCACTCTTACCATCACCCTTGAGCTCAATGCTTGCCAGAGCTAGTGTCTTAAAAGGGGGAATATTTGACAAACAATACCAGGCTGGAATAAATCATTGGTAACAATAGTTATAAGTAAGTAATACAAAGTAGAACAGATGGAAGACAGAGTCAGAAAAGACATGGGTGACCTTTCAGACTCTGCAGTTTGAGACTCAGGCTAAAACAAAAGGCTAAATATAAAACAAAATAAATATATAATTGTTAAATAACAAAGGCTATAATCTAACAGAGTTGAACAACTTTGACCCCATTGGAATAAATAGGCTCAAGAGCAACTAAGTGACTAACTCTATTGAATTGTGGATCACGTGTCTATAATGGGCCCTTGGTATCCACTTGGGTTTGGTTCCAGGATCCCCATGAAATCCATGGATGATCAAGTCCCATTAAATACAGTGGCATAGTGAAATAGTGTCCCTTATATAAAATGGCAAAATCAAGGTTTCCTTTTTGAATTTGTATTACTCTTTAATATTTTCAAGCCATGGATGGTTGAATCTGTGGATAAAAAATCTGAGGATACAGAGAGCTGACTGTATTATGTTAGCATTTTCTTAGAAAAAAGTTCATTTAAGTGAAGTTTTTAAAAGCTAACTGTCAGGTTTAATGTACTAGTGTCAAAACAAGATGGATGCCTCCTATGGATTTTGTCATATTGGATTATTATTAGTTTTTTTATTACTATTTCTTTATTCATAATGGGACTCAAGGTGGCTAGCATATCCCATATTGCAACAATGCAAATTAAAAAAACAATTCAAAAGCATTAAAGTATATATGCTATTATTATTATTATTATTATTATTATTATTATTACCCCGCTCTTCAGCCAAGGCTACAAGCGGCTTACAATTTGTTAATTAGACATTTCCCTTCCCTCAGGCTCACAATCTAAAAAGACATGACACAAAAGGAGAAGGGAATGGTAGTGGAGAAGGGGGAAAGTCCAGCAGATCTTCTCTCCCTCGGAGACCTGGACCAAGGCAGCTATAAAGTATATATGCTGTAATAGCCTATATATGCTATTCAACATCTACATGAAACCACTGGGAGAGATCATCAGGAGGTATGGGGCAGGGTGTTATTAGTATGCTCATGACACTCAAATATATTTCTTCATGCCTTCAAAAACAGCCTCAGGTAAGGATAGTATGTCTCCCCTTTCAGTGAATGCTTGGAAGAGGCAATGGGCTGGATGAGGAAAACACGTTGAAACTGAGGAGTTTATCAGACTGGAGGAATTTCTCTTTATTGCGAATGGAGCCAATTCGAATTCATGTGAATTTCTATTGCGTTTGGAATGCATTCAGAATGACTTCCCATTAGCTGAAAATGACTCCCCATTGCCTGAAATTGCATGAGATGCTTTAATTCGCAATAATGTAAAACCCATGATTGTGTTTGGAATGACTTCCCTTTTGCCCGAAATTGTGTGAGATACTTTAATTCGCAATAACGTGAAACCCCATGATTGCGTTCGGATTGCAATTAGATTATACTTCCAATTTCGGACATCTGATAAGGTCCTTAATCCAGATAAGACAGAGATGCTTACTATCAAAGGTCCTAACCTGGGTTTGGAAGTGTGTCAACCAGTCCTGGATGAGGTTATACTCCCCTTGAAAAACTGTGTTCTCAGCTTGGGGGTGCTTGTGGATTTGTTGCTTCAAATGAGAGCTCAGATAGATGCGACAGCCAGGAGTGCTTACTATCAGCTTTGGCTAATATACCAGCTGCTCCCCTACCTAGAGCTGAAGGACCTGAAGGTGCTAGTGCACAGTGTTGCACATGCTGATAATCTCAAGGCTGGACTTCTGCAATGTTCTGTACATTGGGCTACCTCTGTACCAAGTTGGGAAATGTCAACTAGTTCAAAACATGGCAGCCAGATTGATTACTAATGAGTGCATCCATGAGTGATCACATTACACCAGTATTAAAATCACTCCGCTGGCTGCCAATTAGTTTCCAGGCAAGGAACAAAGTGTTATTACCTTTAAAGCCCTACATGTTTTGTGTCCAGGTTACCTACAGGATCGTCTCCTCCCATATAACCCACCCCAGATTCTCAGGTCCTCTGGTGGACGTTTACTCTAGTCAGCCAGGAGTCATGTTTTTACTGGAGTATCCATGAGGATGCACATTATCGAACATGTGAACATCTGTTGGCTTTGCATGGATTCACATGGCTATATTTTCAGGAGTGCAAATAGATGTAAATTTGTACAGGAAAGTGAAGACAATTAAACACTGATGTGAATATGTGAAAATCCACAGCAACTCACATAATGCACTTACATGTAGACTAGCCCCAAGGTATGTACCACCATGGCCAAATCTTCAGACTTCTCTATGGATGGGTGCAGTTGGCACACTAGCTTTGTGTCCAAACACTCCTGGTAACTGCCAAAACCAGGTCCTCCAGGCTCAGAGCTGAATCCAGGAATACTCTCAAACTGTGAACTTGCTTTTTCAGAGGGGAGTGTAACAGAATCTAACACAAGCTGAATCCTTATCTGCAGATCTGTCTATTGACTGAACAGGAGCAACTCTGTCTTGTCCAGATGAATCTTCAGTTTGTTGTGCTCATCCAGTCCAGTACAGCTGAAAAGACACTGGTAAAGCACAGGAAGAGCTTCCTTGGAATTAGGTGAAAAGGTTTTATAGAGCTGGATGTCATCAGCATACTGGTAACACCTGGCCCCCAAACTCTGGAAAACCTCTCCTAGGCCTGTTTGAGCAGTGTGGGACTGCGGCAACCATATACCGTGGTTCCGAGGCTGGCCACTGTTGCAGTCCAGAATGGACTGCCAGCAAGGAGGGCTCCCCCACTCCTTTTGTGGCTGGGTTTGGGCAGCCAGGTGCTCCTGGTTTGTGTCATCTGCAGCCCAAAGGTGGTGCTTTTTGCCCATGGGTTTCGGTCCTTTGTCAGAGAAAATCTGAATCCAGAGTACTTTTCTGAGGGATTAATGCTTTGTTTTATCATGATATTACAATTAGATAAAATCTTTAATGTTGACATGGAAAATAAGAAATCTCAATATGAAAATGTAACTGTATTCACAATACTGATTCAGCAGAAAAATACACAAGGAAAGTACAGGTTGTGTTGATTGCATCACAGGGAATATTATAATTTGCTCTGATTCTAAAATTGTAAGGGTATGTTCACAGTACTGTAGGACAGAAAGTGTAGTTGAACTTTCAGTCTGAAATTCTTTGAGGAGGCAATTCTAGGTTCACAATATCATAGTATCCTGATAATTAAGAGTTAGGTGTGAATTTTAGAAATTTCACAGATCCTTAATTTATTCTTGGTTACCAAAATGTTTGAATATGGTGGAAGAAGTTTTTTTTAAACTTATTTTTATTTAGAAACATGAAAATAAAAAAAAATCCAAAATATAAGCAAATTCTTTTAAAAAGAATAATTTCTAACATCAGCCAAGAAATCTTATCCATACTATTATACAAAATACTATGTCATCATTGCATAAAATGAAATTCACAATAAAGTATATTCTTGTTAATGACTAAGAAGACATCTGTTTAAAAAAAAGTAGCTTTCAGGTGTTTCTCTCATGTTTAAAATTTGTGAAGAAGGCTTTTTAAGGGTAATACAAAATAAAATGTCATCCATATATACATATGAACAATTTAGCATAGCCTGGAACATGAAAAATGCATGATACTTTTCTGGCACATGAACAATGGAAGAAGAAAATATAAATTCAGTTAAACTTCAGATAACCCTGCTCTGTGTAATATCTCTCAGAATTCTCATGGCATTATTTTTCATATATATGAGAGCTGCTTACTCATCCGCTTTCACTGATGTGTTGACATAAATGTTAATGAGTCAATAATAAGGTCTTTGTAATCATGGTTAAATATAAAAAGATGACTAACAGCAAAAAGAAATTATTGATTTATTGATTGATCAGGGGTTTCTCAAGAGGGACTGTACTGTTGTAGTTTCAATTGTTATTGTATTAGTTTTTGTAAAAAAAAAAATAGAGTGTTGTGGCTGCTTAAAGACAAGCACATTTATTATGGCATAAGACTTCTTGGAGTCCACTTCATGAGATGAATGAAATATTCTCCAGAGCTGCAAAGAAATATACACCTGGGTCAGGGAGGAAGTATACAGCAAGAGCAAAGAGGAATAAAATTTAGAAAGTGATGCAGTGGCAATCATGTTATTGCCAGCGGCCTTTCACACACACACACACACACACACACACACAAACCATTTGTTAGTTGTACAAACATCCTGGTATTGGGAAAGTGAATTAGTATATTAGTGTCATTAAAACCTTTATCTCGATTCAAGCTGCAGGAGCTAGAGTTGAACCTCTTGATGAACTGCAACTCAGTAGTTCCTCATTCTCTTCTCACTTTGAAGTTACTTTGTTCAAAAACGACTTTATTGAGGTCAGCAAAAATGAACTGGGGGCCCAAAATGTTCCCTTACCAGTCTCTGAATATTGCCACCTCTGATGTTCTTTTGGGTCCTTTTATTCTTTGGTGTGGAAACAGTCTTATGTAGAATGCAGAAGGTCATTTTTCTGGATCATGGCATCTATTACACTTCAAGATGACAGAGGTATATAAACTCTTCTGTTGTAAGTGAAATTAAAAGAGATGCCAGGAACACAGTTGGCATCTTCAGGAAGCTATTGGTCATTGGTAGCTTTTAAGAGATTGTGACTATAATTCATGTGAACCATCTGCATACCCACTAAAACATGCTGGATCTTTGCTTAGAATGATACAGTCTATGAGAGGTCTACGACCTGGTATAATATGGATTTTCTTTTTGCTGTTTAGCAGTAGCTTATTTGTCAAGAGAAGCATGAGGCACCAGTTGGAAACTACAGGCAGTGGATGTTATCCAACTGAATTTCACAGGGTATGCATCAGCCTTCAGAGCTGTCAATCTGGAATCTTTTATCAGCTTAAGCACCACAAACTAAGGCTTGAATTGTCTTTTAAAGAAAGGATTCTGTGCAAAGAGTACATTTTATACCAAAGGTGTTTGACAGGCTTTAGTGCACCAGGAAGCCATAGTACAATGAACGCACAGCAGTCTGGTGAGTCATTTCAAATAGGAGAGCTAGCAAAATGCTCCTTAATAGTCCTCATCACTGCTGCTGAGATAAGATAATTACAACTCCTATGCTGTGCATGCATTCACTGTCTCTTAAAAAGGAATAAGGATAAGGTTGCTTGCAAGAAACTTTGCATATACGGTATCTTCCCACCAGCCTTCATCCCCTTACCTCACTCCCGAAGGCAGGAGTAAAACTAAGATCCAGAATCACAGATTTATATCTTACTATTGCTCTCAGTCTTAGAAAATATGTGTGCATCATCCTACAGTATAACTGATGTCAGAGAGCCCAAATGGAGCTCTCTACATATCTTCAAACTATAGATATGGAGTGGAATATTTTTATACTATGCTGTTTGACTTGGATTCAGGTTGCTTAATGTTTATATATGTTGCATCATGATCTTCTCATGAAAAATAAAAATGTTTCATTTTTGCTTTGCATACTGGTTGCATTGTTTTCAAATACCCAATACTTCTCTGCCTTCTTAATATTTTTTTTAAAAGAATTTGGGATACTCCTGCATATTCGTGTGATACTCAAAAGCAAAATCAGGTTGAATGGGTTAGAAAGTGGAAAAGAATATATTATATACAATTTTATAGGATACTAAATTCAAGCTGCAAATTTGGATCTTCTTTAGTCTGAAATAGTTTAAAGTTGAAAAGTTCAGACAGTTGCTGAAACTTCCCACTATGTATCATGGAAATATCACAAGTAAGATGTGAGCTAACTTAAATCCTACTGAAAAATAATGCATTGCAAGATGACAAGGCAGGTTACCTATCATCATTTGACATGTTAAGTTGTTGAAGTTAAAAACCTTGGGATAATTTTCCATCTTAGCCTAAGCAAATGATAAAGGCTTTGCTGAATACAGCAATTTGAATTTTATCCCTGCCTGGCCATTATGAAAATCTCCTATAAGAAGATTATTATGTATCTTTCATCTTTATTCCTCAGTAAAAATTACTACATTTGTAGCAACCACATACTTTTTGTCATCCTGTCACATTGCAACAGACTACAGCATCTTCCAGTAAAGTTCAAGTGAAGGGGTCAGGAGCAAAGTATTTTCTGTTTCTAGGTCATTCTCTCTCTCTTTCTTTTTTTTCTTGGCTGTCTCTCTCTCTCTCTCTCTTTTTCTTCCTGTGTCTCTTTCTTTCCTTGGTCATTTGAAAAATATAGCCCAAGATATAGTGGGTCCATAATGATTTTACGTGAAAAGGAATGAGCGTACTAGAGAGACAAGGAGCCTACATCACTTGGTGAGAGCTCAGGAATATTAGGAAAAGGACATTAATCTAATTAAGAAAGTGGCACAGCAGGGAAGGTTTTTTTTTTTTTTTAAAGAAAGAGTTGTTCCTCATATTGGAGAGGAACAACTCTCCAATTAGGCTTTTATTATACCTTGCTTCATTCACAGTTTCATGTGGGTTCTTGAAAATGTCTTCTTCCATTTGTAGCCCCACCTTGTCCTCCTCACTTCTGCCTTTTTTCTTATCACAGAAAATCTGTAAGAAGAAAAAGATAGAATAGCTCCCTGGGGCCTTCTAATTGCAAGCATGAGGAGTCCTCCATTGGTTTATTTTTATGTGCTTTTGGTCCTTGCTGGTTTATGGTGACCCATGAGGTGTTCTTGGCAAGATTTGTTCACAGGGGGTTTGCCATTGCCTTCCTCCTAGTCTGAGAGAGTGCGACTTGTCCTCAATCACTCAGTGGGTTTTCATAGCTGAACAGTAATGTGAACCCTGGTTTTGAATTAAAGTCCAACATTGATACATACCATTAATTAGGATTAATTTCCTCCTGCTTTCATGCTTCTATGAGGGAGATGATGGTAGACACATTCTTTAGTCTCCTTGAAAACAATGAACCACAGAGGTGACTTATACTACAGGCTACTTTTTGTGGAGCCCCCCCCCCCAATTATTTTAGCTCCACTTTCTTTCTGGTGCAGAAAGCATGATTTTTGTCTATGTGCCAGTTTCTATTCTTAGAATAGCCATTTCCTAAGGAGCCAGGACAGTGGGGAAGGAAACTGCTACAATGGAATAGTCAAGCCTTTTTGTAGGAATCATCACATCTGTTGATGGTTAAAGATTTCACTTTAGTGGGATTATTGTTTATATCAGCGGCTGGTGTTTCCTGCATTCTGCCTTGTTTCAGCTGCTCTGATGAGGAGTCGCTCAGATATGCTGCCATTAGACAGAGCCCATATGGCAATAGAAAAAGCAGGTCAGTGAGTTAAACAGATGCCCAACTCCTAGGTCCTTCTTGGATTTATTTGCACATTTGGGATATTGCACTTTGCAACTCATGATGGTATGTGATCGAGGCTTATTAAACCACCACTGCATATGTAGTCAGGATACTTACAAGAAATGGCGGGTTCTCCACTCATGATGGATTTCCTAGAATCATAGAATCATAGAATCATAGAATCATAGAGTTGGAAGAGACCACAAGGGCCATCCAGTCCAACCCCCTGCCATGCAGGAACTCCAAGTCAAAGCATCCCTGACAGATGGCCATCCAGCCTCTGCTTAAAGACCCCTAAGGAAGGAGACTCCACTACACTCCGAGGGAGTGTGTTCCACTGTCGAACAGCCCTTACTGTCAGGAAGTTCCTCCTAATGTTGAGGTGGAATCTCTTTTCCTGCAGTTTGCATCCATTGTTCCGCGTTCTAGTCTCTGCAGCAGCAGAAAACAAGCTTGCTCCCTCCTCAATATGACATCCCTTCAAATATTTAAACAGGGCTATCATATCACCTCTTAACCTTCTCTTCTCCAGGCTAAACATCCCCAGCTCCCTAAGGCGTTCTTCATAGGGCAAGGTTTCCAGACCCTTCACCATCTTAGTTGCCCTCCTTTGGACATGCTCCAGTTTCTCCACATCTTTTTTGAAATGTGGTGCCCAGAACTGGACACAGTATTCCAGGTGGGGCCTGACCAAAGCAGAATAGAGTGGCACTATAACTTCCCTTGATCTAGAAACTATACTTCTATTGATGCAGCCTAAAATTGCATTGGCTTTTTTAGCTGCCGCATCACACTGTTGACTCATGTTCAACTTGTGGTCTACTTGGACTCCTAGATCCCTTTCACATGTGGTCTCATTCAGCCAGGTGTCCCCCATCCTATATCTGTGCATTTCATTTTTCCGCCCTAGGTGCAGAACCTTACATTTCTCTGTGTTAAATTTCATTTTGTTAGCGCTGGCCCAGCTTTCTAGTCTATTCAGGTCATTTTGAATTTTGATCCTGTCCTCAGGGGTATTAGCTACTCCTCCCAGTTTAGTGTCATCTGCAAATTTGATAAGTATGCCCCCAATTCTGTCATCCAAATCGTTAATAAAGATGTTGAATAGCACTGGGCCCAGGACAGAACCCTGTGGGACCCCACTGGTCACTTCTCTCCAGGATGAAAAGGAGCCATTGTTGAGCACCCTTTGAGTTCGGCCAGTCAACCAATTACAAATCCATGTAACAGTTAACTTGTCTATCCCACATTTTGCAAGCTTGTTTGCAAGAATGTCATGGGGAACCTTGTCAAAGGCCTTACTGAAATCGAGGTATACTATATCCACAGCATTCCCTTCATCTACCAAGCTGGTAATTTTATCAAAAAAAGAGATCAGGTTCGTTTGGCATGACTTCTTTTTCTGAAACCCATGTTGGCTTTTTGTGATTATGGCATTGGCTTCTAAATGTTCACAGACTCTCTGCTTAATGATCTGCTCTAGAATCTTTCCTGGAATTGATGTCAGACTAACTGGACGATAATTGTTGGGATCCTCTTTTTTTCCCTTTTTGAAGATGGGGACAACGTTTGCCCTCCTCCAGTCTGCTGGGACTTCTCCTGTTCTCCAGGAGTTCTCAAAGATTATTGCCAATGGCTCTGATATTACATTTGCCAGTTCTTTTAATACTCTAGGATGTAGTTCATCTGGTCCTGGAGATTTATATTCATTTAGGTTAACCAGGTATTCCTGTACTACCTCTTTACTTATTCTGTGCTGAATTTCCTCTATTCTGTCTCCTGTTCCATTATCCTTAGGTTGAGCACCCTTTGCCTTTTCTGAGAAGACTGAAGCAAAGAAGGTGTTGAGTAATTCTGCCTTTTCTCTGTCCCCTGTTAGCATTTTGCCATCTTCTGCACGCAGTGGCCCCACTGTTTCCTTCTTCTTCCTTTTGCTGCGGACATATCCAAAAAAGCCCTTTTTATTGTTCTTAACCTCTCTAGCAAGCCTGAGTTCATTCTGCGCTTTAGCTTTTCTGACTTTACCCCTACATGTGCTGGCTATTTGTTTGAATTCCTCTTTCGTGATTTCTCCATTTTTCCATTTCTTATACATGTTCTGTTTAAAACTTAGCTCAGTTGAAAGTTCCTTAGTCATCCATCCTGGCTTCTTGAGACATCTTCCATTTTTCTTCCTCATTGGAACTGTTTGAAATTGTGCCTTCAATATCTCCCTTTTGAGAAACTCCCATCCGTCTTGAACTCCCTTTTCTTTTAGTATTCCTGACCATGGGATCACTCCCAGTATTTCTCTAAGTTTATTGAAATTAGCTCTCCTAAAGTCTAGAGTGCGTGTCTGACTATGCCTTGCTTCTCCCTTCCACTGTATTATAAACTCCAGGAGAACATGGTCACTTCCACCTAAGGATCCAACCACTTGCGCCCCATCAACTAGGTCTTCCCTGTTGGTTAAGATCAGATCTAAAATGGCTGATCCCCTTGTTGCCTCTTCCACCTTTTGGACAATGAAATTGTCTTCCAGGCAAGTGAGGAATTTGCTAGACTTTGAGGATTTGGCTGAGTTTGACTTCCAGCAAATATCAGGATAGTTGAAGTCACCCATCACTACTACATCTCTCTTTTCTGAGTATGTGATTATCTGTTCTAGAAAGGCATCATCCAATTCCTCTGCCTGAGTCGGGGGTCTGTAGTAGACTCCCACAGTAACATCCCTGTTATTTCCCTCTCCTTTAATTTTTATCCAGATGCTCTCCACCTGGCTTCCAGTATTGACTTCCTGCATCTCTTCACTGGTGTAAATATCCCTGACATATAATGCTATTCCTCCTCCTTTCCTGCTTGGCCTGTTTCTCTTAAAAAGGTTATACCCCTCTATTTCTACATTCCAATCATGAGACTCATCCCACCAGGTTTCAGTGATGCCTATTATATCATATTTCCCTTGTTGTGCTAGGAGTTCAAGTTCTTCCTGCTTATTTCCCATACTCTGTGCATTAGTGTAGAGACATTTAAGACCATGTGTCCTCTTTACTTGCTGCTTTTGCACATTTTTTTGCCTCCTACTGTTGGGTCCTTGCACTGTTTGCCTTGTTCCCTCTATGCCACTTGGACTATTCTCTCCATCCCTTTTGCCTTCCAGTATAATGTCTCCCTCCCCCACATAACTCAGTTTAAAGCCCTCCTGATCAGATTCTTCAGACTGTTGGCAAAAACGTTTTTGCCAACTGGCGTGAGATGCAGTCCATCCCTTGCCAGAAGTCCCTCCTCATGGAACCGCTCCTCATGGAATCCTCCTCATGGAAGCTTCCTCCTCATGGAATCTTCCTGGGAAGATACATTTTTAAAATGTAGAAAAGCATGTGTACCATAGACCAGGGTGAGAATGGTGCAACTCTGAACATATTTTTGAACTGCAATTCCCTGTGTTCCTCACTGTTGTGCATGATGGTTGAGGCATTGTTGGGAGTTGAAGTTGATCAACATCCAGAGGGTGTACAATTTCCACTTTGTTATAGATCATTAGAAGATATAGTTTGCACATCCATCTACCTAAGAATATTTAAACATGGGATATATACACAAGGATACATCTAAAATCATTCAGGGTCTAATTATTGTGTATATTTACATATAACTTTGGGATGTTGCTGTTGTGTGCCTTAAAGTCATTTCTGACTTATGGTGACTCAAAGGTGAACTTATCATGCAGTTTTCAGATTTGTTCAGAGGAGGTTTGCCATTGCCTTCCCCTGAGACCAAGAAATTGTGACTTGCCATTTGACTGTCTTCCTTCTTGTAGGAAATTTTTCACAGTTCAGCTGGATTTCGGACATGAGGAAAATGGTTTGTTTTTACTCCCAGCTCATATACACTCACTGAAGAGAGGTCCATCACTGAAAAAGGAAGGGGGAAATGGCCCCAGTTCCCAATTTTTCACCTCTTCTATGCACACTAATAGCATGGTAACAAGGTAACAATTAATTAACACTAATAGGATGGTAACAATTATAGTAACATGATTGGACTTTCACTGCCAGGGCAACATGGGACATTAGAGCTCTTTGACAGAGAACCCCAAATACCCATCTCTAAACTGCAAATCCAGGGATTCCCCAGGATGTTGCCATTGCAGTTAAAGTGGAACTATAGTGCTATAATGGTTCAGTGTGAAAGGGCCCTTGATAATATGAGATCATGCAGAGAACCATTGAAATTTCCTTAGGAGTTACTCTCGCTGTTCTCTGAATAGCTGTTTTTATGAACATAAAACCAAAACTGGGGTCTGAGATGAAAGACCAACACATGCACCTAAAGTGATACTAACTCCTTCATGATGTTTATGAATGAATGGTAATAAACACAAGTGGAAATTGTCATGTTTAGTTCTGTCTTTGAAATCAAATCTCTTTAAGCAGATGACTACTGAGAATCCTTTCCTAAGCTAATATCAATTGACAGTAGAGCTGTTCTTGTATTTTTGCACATTCTTGACAATTTCCTTAGATGATGCCAAGAACCTGAAATGAAGCAGATATGGTGGCTCAGAAGAGAAATTCTAACAAAGTTGTGTATGGGTCAAAAGTGGCATAAAAGTGATGACAAACTTCAGTTTGCCAGGAGAGAAGAGAGCAGTGTAGTGGTGATAGCAGTAACTAGTGCACAGGTACTCTTCTAGCAACAATCTGCCTTGTCAACTCTGAAAGCATAATTTAAGAAACAGACTTTCAGAAGATGGCAAAGCTGGTTAAATTGTAGATGAAACTTGGACAGTGTTGGACTGTAAGTAGGATGATAAGTAACAGATTAGAAAATGAGCAAATTAATATTATTTCACAGTTTGTACTTAGGGGAGAGAGAAAATCTCTCATAAAACCTTTTAATTTTTGAACAAATCTTGGGACTTTGCACAACTTTGTCTATACATATATAAGAGGTTCAGGTTTTCTGGCCCATTAGCATCCACACCAGGGAACGTATTCTGTCTCTTTGTTATCTGCCTCCTGTTACTTAAGAGAAATAGCACGGATCTTTTCTCAGATTGGCGATTGAAGGTAGTCTGCTTGAATTTCCATCAACATTGTAGCCACAGAGCTGGGGAGAAGGGGGCCTTAGTTTCTTTTCACCCTGGCAAACTGATGGAGTTCTAGCATATTGAGTACAATCAGCTGAGTGGTTTTGAAGCTTTTCACCAGAAATTGACAAATGCCACCGGTTGCTCAGCAGGTAGATTGAGGAAAACTAATCAGTTGAAGGATGCTTGTTCAGCTGGAAGATAACATTTCTGTTTGGTTTGAGGGCTTTTGCTCCTAATTAACTTGAAAGTCAGGTATTTTAGACTGTTGCTGGATCCTGCCCTCTGGATCTGTCCTGGAAGCTTGATACATCTGTTTTCCAGGACATTCCAGTGAAGGTTTCCTAATTCTCTCTATTCCTGTTGTCCTGTCGTACCCTCTCCATGGATGCACACAGTATCTATCCCTCATCTTTCTCTAGATTGCCCCACATTTAGCTTTAGCTTTAACATACTGGCTTGTTTCTGCAGTGTAAAGTCTGCTTTCTCTTTGGACTTATTCAAGCTGCCATTTAAATAACATTTCATACATATGTATACCAGAAACTTTCACAAGCATATTTGTTTTCTTACTGAGCTTTGCAACAATGTTTGAGTAGAAGGGTTAGAAAAGAGTCGGCAAATGTGCTGGAGTTAGGGGCACCATTTTTGCTCCCATGTCCTCCCAGTGAGCCACACATTTATGTTGTGAGTGGCCCAGAAATAATGTCAGTTCCTGTTTCAGTATCGTGTGTCTATGAGAATGAGTAAAGAATTAAAGAATCTCCTGTTAAGTTCCATCCAAAGGGCATCAGGAAAATATTTTGTAATTTCATCCTCCATTGGTATGAACAGTTACAGAATAATCCATATTCTTCTTCCAAGCCAATCTGTAAATATGGGAGAAATATTACCATCTTGGAGTGAAAACAAATAAAAACCTTTGGAATTATTCACTAGCTTTTGCTGTCCCTAAAGTCTTCTTCTAACATGGGGGTGTTGGTGGTTCTATTCATTTATTAATGTCACCTTTCTTCCAGAGTGGGACCCAGGATGGCTCACAGATATGGAGATTAAGAGGTTGCACCAACCCTCCAAGAAGACCTTGGAAGGCTGCACACCTCCCTCCAACCCCAGAAAAGAAATCAGAAAATGTTAAAATATGTTAAAATATGTTTAAAATGTTAAAATAATGTTAAAAATGTTACCCCCAAATGCTCTTTGGGGACATGGGGAGCATGTTCACAATGTTTTCAGCCTCTCCCCCAACCCTGGGCTGTTTAAGCCACAGGAAAGGCCCATTTTGACAACAGGAAAGGAGCATAAGTTACTTTCTGTTCACTTTGAAAAAGGCAGAGACCTGCACAAATGTGGAGGAAAATATCCCTATGCTCCCTAGAGGTCATTTGGGGATAATTTCTATAATTATCAATAAATGCAGGGAATTGTAGTCCAACAACATCTAGAGGGCCACAAATTGCCCAATTGTCCATTATTCATATAGTGCCTTTCTCCCCATTACACATGAAAGCATGGTTCTCTCATAGTTAATTTTTTAAATCTGGATCTCATTTAATTATTACAAGATCATCTCTGGATGGAAGTGCAAAAGCCATTGACAACAGCCTAGTCCTTATTTTTATTTATCAGTAAGTGGAATAAAAGCCTCTGAAAACTGCTACTGCCTCCCCACTACTAGCAGGATATGTGAGGATGGTTGGGTGCAGGCCTCTGGTGTGCCTAAATCTGATATGCATTGATTTTTCAACATGCTATCACAAGCAGGGCTTGTCTGGCACTCCCAAGGGTGTAATAAAAATCTGTGTACACTGAAAACTGGCCTGTGCATCACCACCTCTGGGCTGCTTGAAATCAGCAAAAAAGAACCAAAAATACTGCAGTTCATCTAGAAAATCAGACCTCAGTTCTTTCAAGATTACAGTGGTATTTATTTATGTGGGAAGAGAGATCCAGCCCATTTTCCTTAAGGAGCTGGTTAAGGTGAGTATGGGCTGAGGAAGTGTGCAAAGACTTTGGTGTCATCCTCAGTCAGAGATGTCCATTCCCACACATGCAAGCACACATTTCCCCAAATTTCAAACTTAGTTTTAGAAGGTTGCTTTAAGTGTGTTCCACAGCTGCAGGGCTCTTGTCTTCAACCCTGAGCTGCTGATTCTTGTTTTTTTGTTGTGGTTTCTTTTAATATCCTGTCTTTATTTAACAGCTGATATAGCAGGTTCAGGCCCATGTGCCCTTGGGGAAGATTTTAACATTAGCTGCTATGAAAACACATCAGCTTTACTGAGAAACTGTCTGAGGCATAGAGGAAGTGGTCAGTGATTGAATTTACAGACGTTTTCCAGCCCTGCAGAAATTGTGAAGTCGAAGGTTTTCATGGCCAGCATCCATAGTTTTTTGTGAGTTTTTCAGATCATGTGGCTGTGTTCTAGAAGAGTTTATTCCTGATGTTTCGCCAGCAGCTATGGCTGGCATCTTTAGAGAATGCTGGCATGGAAGAGAATGGGATATATATACTGTTGGTTGAGCGGAAGTGATTTACATGTTAATCTGTGTACTGTTGAATGGCAAGGCCTCAGGATGTCTATTTAATTAATGACCCATTGTCTGCTGGGAAACTCCCCTCACCTTGAGTGGTTTCCATTTGCATTTGCTGGGTCTTGAAAAACACCAAAATCAAGACCCAGCAAATGCAAATGAAAACCACCCAGATTCAGGGGAATTTCCCAGCAGACAATGGGTCATTAATTAAATGGACAGCCTGAGACCTTTCCATTCAACAACAGAATAATACACAAATTAACAGGTAAATCACTTTCTCTCAACCAACAATATATATTCCCTACTCTTTTCCGTTCCAGCATTCTCTGAAGATGCTGGCAAAACATCAGGAATAAACTCTTCTAGAATATGGCCTCATGGTCCAAAAAAACCCACATAAACTGTGGAAATTCTCTTTTTCATCACCCCCTTTCTGCAAGGATAATTCCATGAAATTATGACTACTATTTATGGGGTTTTCCCCTAACACTAATATCAGTTCCCTTCCTATATTTTGGCTGTTGTCTTGTTTAACCAAAAGTTTACAAAGTGGTGCAAGTACAGGTATAACCAAAATGTCAACAAAAGTGACCACATGCTTTTATGGGATGGGAGGGAGGTTGACATGGGGTCTTTTATCCAACATAGCAGGTGGCGCAGTGGTTAAATGCCTGTACTGCAGCCACTCACTCAAAACCAGAAGGTGGCGAGTTCAAGACCAGCAAAGGGCTGAAGCTCGACTCAGGCTTGCATCCTTCCGAGGTCGCTAAAATGAGTACCCAGATTGTTGGGGGGCAAATAGCTTACAATTGTAAACCGCTTAGACACTCAAGGGTATGAAGCGGTATATAAATGAAGCTGTTTGTTTGTTTTGTTTGTGTAGCCTTCCAAATGTTGTTCAACTCTCATCATTCCATGCTTTCTAATGCTGATGAGAGCTGTAGTCCAATATGTGGATGGCCACACATTTCTCTAATCCTGATGTAGACACAGGCTGCAAGACTGTCTCAAGAAACCCTTGAAATACAGTTGTTCATATCCACAGGGGTCCATTCCAGCCCCTTCCCCCACGGATTGCAAATTCCACAAGACCTCAAGTCCCATTCTTCTCAATGGCATTGTGATGTGCACATGACTGCATTGGCATGGTCACGTGAATCCATTGCCATTGAGGAGAATGGGGCAGGACTGTCTGCAGATACTCCAATCCATGGATGAAAAGCCCATGGATAGGAAGATCCGACTGTGCTTGTCTATCTCTCTGTATTGTACAAGCAGCTGTTTTTCACTTATGATATTTATCTGTGGTGAAGCTCCCACTAATACTAATAAAGAGTGTTCTGAAGGCAGGGATGATCTAGTGATGAAATTTTCCATAAAACTCATGTGCCTCTTTAAAACCAGTTGCACATGTTTTTCAGAGTTGCAAAACTTTGTGAATAGGGGTAATTCATAATGCAAAAATGTTAACAACTGTGAAAAGTCTCATCCTCTTTGTCCAGAAGACTTCCTACCTGTTGTCCCTGATGCCTGACTTCCACATCTCTTTAATGTCTTCTCACTTCAAGCTCCTGACGGCAGCCTAGTCCAGCCTGATGTACTGGTTGGTGTGCCATTTCAGAGTAGCTATGGGAAGTCAAAGTTTTTCCTTTAAGAAGTATCTCCCTCCATATAGAAGATGAGATGCTGGGGAAGAAATGTTAATGCACAATCTTTTCCATGACATGCTAGGTGTGTGTGTGCATGCGCGTGTTCGCATGTGCCATTGTATGTGCCTTTGTGTGTGCAAGAGGATTAAAACATATAACCAGTATCATGCACAGTGTAAAGTGGCATGATCCTGGACAAGCTTTTCTACTCTCTTTGTGGTCTGTATATACAAATCAGTCTGGTGTCTTTCCTTTCTTTCCTTTGTCCTCAGCCCTGGCTAGTACTTGGATGGGAAACAGCCAATGAATCTCAGGTGCTGTAGGTTATATTTCAGAGGAAGGAATTGGCAAAACCACTTCTGGATATTCCTGGCCTAAGAAAACTGTATGAAATTCATGGGGTCACCATAAAATGAAAGGTGACTTGATGAAACACACACACACACAAACACATGTAGTAATATATAACTATCCACTTTGGAGAGCAGATTGGCCAGAATAGGGATAAAAGCATGGAAGAATAGAATATATGTCACAGATAGATCTTTCTTCCCCTTTCTTTTTAGATCCAGGGACTAAGAATGAGCTGTGAGCAATCCTGTCCCATCAAACACCCACTGAGCATATTTTTGAAATCTTATTTCTTGGTCTTTGGGGGAAAACAGAAGTAAGATCTATCTGTCTTTTTCTTTCCTGCTGGAACTCAGCCTTGTTTCATGGAATTAAGAGGGGTAGGGAAGAAAATTCAACAAAGAGAACAGTATATGCAGCCGCTTCTGCAGCATTCCTACAACATGATGTCTTTCCTTGCTGGCTTTCGTTTAGGGGCGGATAGTTAGACCAGAGAATAGTGTGGTTCAGAAAGCCTGCTTAAACCAGGCTGTCTCACTGCTGTTCACTATAAAGATGAAAGACACACTGTTAGGCTATAAATCATGGCTTGCAAAATTTGCCCCCAAGAAGGAGGCACATGGTGGATTTGGATCCTTTGTCACTTGTCTAGGGATAAGGGTGGCTGCATGTCAGACGCACCCAAGGATGCTGAATGCTGGCTGCCGAAATGCTAGAAGAACATGCTCGGGGAGATAGGGGTTTAAGTTTAATTATATCAGGCACCCAAGTGGGTGCAAAGTGTTTGGCAAAGCCTGCAAGGATGTATTCTGTTCTCAGAATGGCCTTTCAATTGGATGACTTCATTCTCAAAATCTTTACTCACTGAGGCAGGGTCGGGAAGGGTATCATAGCCCCCCCCCCCCCCGGGATAGTTTTGTGTGTAGCAGCAAATAAGTATGGTGGATTCTTGTTCTCTCATGCATAATGTCAGTTTTATTTCCATTTTAAGAGTGATAATGGAGCATGCTGAATTTACTCTTTGAATCTGAACTCTAAGAATACCGTGGCCAACAGGTTGAATGACCATAATGACTGTGGATTTCTAGGACTTGTCATTCAAAAATAATATTATTATTTCTCAAGTTCTGGCAACACCTAAGCATAGCAGTTTATTTTAAAATATGCAGCCACCTATGGCCCCTACCTTCCCAATATGGAAATATTGTCTTCTCTTGATCTTCTGCCTCTTGGTCTTCAAAGAAGAAAGATAAGTGCATCCTGCTCCCTCTGAAGAAGCCACATGAACAGGGCATTTACTGTCACCTCAGTGTAAAACAGAAGAGCAAAACAAACCAAAGGTCTGAGCTTATATTTTTCTTGTAGCAGGAAAGGAGAGGGGTGGCCAAAAAGGAATCAATGCCAGAATTTGTATCTAGTACCTCTGTGCCAGCCTGTGGATGTTTTGAGCAGCTGTCTTCTCAGTACAACAGGTATGAATATTTTGAGGACCAACAAGGGATGAAAAACTACCACAGTAACCAGTGTTCTCCCTTATGCTTCAGATAAGATTGCTTTGTGTGCCTCATCCTCTTTCTCTGTTGAAAGCAGATGGCATTGTTGTTCCCATATTTGGGAATGTTTGGCTCCAGGGTTGTTCCATCTTGTACAGACATTATTGCAATCACGCCAGTTCAAGGAAAGGGTATTTTCAGACATCACAGATCTCTACCAAATTGGATCCCTGTGCTAATTTTATTACACATGTGTTTGCCAGGGGCCACATAGTCACATTATGTGACTAATCACTCTAGGAAAAGCAGGAGAAAAGTACAGGATCTGAAATGTTATAATCTGATTACTTGTACCTCTGTACTATTTTTCCATTACAGACTTTAGTGCTCTAAGAAATTTGTGGTTGCCTCTGGTTAGCTTATTGTCAAGTTATTAAGTTGAGTGTAACATGTAGCCAGGGGCTAGAAAAACTAAAGGCTGATCTTGGAAGCTAAACAGGGACAGCCCTGGTTAGTAGTTGGATGGGAAACTGCCATTGAATACCAAGTGCTGTAAACTATATTTCAGAGGAAGGAGTTAGAAAAACCACCTCTGAGTATTCCTTGCTTAAGAAAATCATATGAACTTGTACATGCAAAAAAGATCTGGGCATCTTAGTGGACCACAGGCTTTTGTGGGGGGGGGGGGTGGACCCTGATTGTGTTATCCTGTATGCTTTAAATTTGAATTAATCATGGGAAGAGGACGAAAGCCATAATGCCCTAGGACACAAAGCAATGAGTTCAAACTACAAAAAAAGAAAATCAACTTTAAACATTTGGAAGAACTTCCTGACAGAGCTGGTCCACATTGGAACACCCTACCTCAGAGTGTGGTGAACTCTCCCTTTTTGGCATTTTTTAAACAGAGCCTTGATAGCCATCTTTTGGGAGTGTTTTGATTGTGTATGCCTGCATGGCCCTTGTGGTCTCTTCCAGCTCTATGATTCATGAGGTCACAATAAGTCAACAGGTGACTCGAAGGGTCTCTCTCTCTCTCTCTCTCTCTCTCTCTCTCACACACACACACACACCATGGATGCAGACACAATGAATTATTCTCTTAGTGGTCTGGCTTCTTAACTGTTATACATCAACCTTTTTTAAAAAAAACAAAAACAAAGACTGTCAGTTAATGTTACTAGCAAAAGTGATGGTTGTCAAAAGCTGAACCTAAGAATGGCTGAATCAGTGCAAAGCTCCCTGTTGCTCAGGAGTGAGAATCGTGTGGCCCACTCGATGTTGGACTGCACCTCCCAATATTCTTCACCAGTGACTAGATTGGCTAGGGAATGGATGGTAGTTGCAGTTCCGCAATGTCTGGAGAGCTGAGCAGTTCCCATTCTTGCTCTACACTAAAACATTCTGTTTTCAGAAGTCAGAGCATGGAATTATTAGTGTTAGCACTAACATGTTAATATTAAATGGTTGGAAGCCTATTCATTCATTAATATTAAAATATTAAGGGAAACCTTAATAAAATTAAATAGTTAACTGATTTGTTAAATTGTTGCAGTATTAAAAAGCATTCAAAATTATTAGAATGGCCCATAATGAATTAACATAATGAGATACGTTCATCACTGAAAAATAACTCTGTTGGCCTTTTAATAATTAAAATTTTATTTTAAAAAATGAATTGCAAGTAACTGTTTTTATAAATTAATTATTTCTAAGCTTTACCAAAAGTAGTCAGTCACATGCCTCTTGGAGGCTTAAAAGCAGAGCCTGAAAGCAGCTCTAGCATCCTTATTGTTTGTCTTTAGCACGTACAATGCTTGGAGCGCTAGACTGGGATGTTGGAGACCCAGGTTCAAATCCACTCTGTGCCATGAAATTCACTTGGGAAAGATATTGTCTTTCTCCTGGTCTCATAGTAGCGTTGTGAGGATTAAGAGGAAGGAAGATAAGCTATTGTCATGATCCTTTGAGGTTCTCCACAAGAATGTATGCACCTTGAACCATATGAGAGATTCTCATACCTGAAGAAGGGCTTTGGAACACAGTATCCTATTTTACAAAGCTTTATTATGTTTCGGTTAGCTAGCAGTCTCACACACACATATGCACAATGCTAACTGGCCAGCTACAGCTGTGTCACAGAACACGGAGCAGCAAGAAGTAAATAGGATAGCATGCAAAATCCACACACCATCTTGAGCTCACTGGAAGAAAGACAGGTTTTAAATGTAATTGAAAAACAGTATATAACTATACTGGTACTTATCATTGAGGTGCCTAGCTTTTGACAGATCTAATGTCCATAAACATATTTAGCCTTTTTGAAAAAGGCATCTGAGATATCCATTGCTGATACATCTTCTGGTAGCAAATCCCACGAGTTAATATGTTATGCCAGTGTGCACGAGAAATATTTTCTCTTTCCATGGAATGATTCCCCCAAGTTTAAAGAGCCCTGCAATGCAGTGAAAGAGAAGACCCCTACTGCTTTAGATGCCGCTCCTAGCTCTGGCAAAACTCCATGTATAAACACTTGAGTTTTACCACTCTAAAAGGGTAAAATGGAGACATTAATTTCACTGTCTTTGGAGTGAGTAAAATACAAGTAAATTAAAACATCAGTATAAAATGCAAAACCTATCAGACTGGGATAGGCCAATATTGCCCAAATACCTTTTACAGTGACCAGGGTGCTTCAGAGCAAGCAGATACAGAATACAATAGTTATGGAGTGATCTAAACCCATACTGGAGATTTCTCTTTTAAGAAGATGCTTAATGTAAGAGTGGCTGTGTTGCCCTACCATGCTGGTCAATACATATGTTCATCCAACTTTGTATCACTGATTTTTCCAATTTTCCACCCAAAAGTGCCAGATGCAGATGGCATGGAAATCCATTTGTCTCACCACTCTAATTTCTTGAATTAATACCCCCCCCCCTTCCAATTGCTAGTTCTGAGGGCTAAATCCAGTGTTAGTTCTAGAATCATAGAATTGGAAGAGACCACAAGGGCCATCCTGTCCAACCCCCTGCCATGCACAATCAAAGCACCCCAACAAAAGACCTCCAAAGAAGGAGACTCCAACACTTGACAGTGTCTTCCACTGTCAAGCAGCTCTTACTGTCAGGAAGTTTCTCCTGAGATTTAGGTGGAATCTCTTTTCCTGTTGTTTGAATCCATTGCTCCTTGTCCTAGTTTCTCAAGCTGTGGAGAGCAAGCCTGTTCTCTCTTTGGTATGAGATCCCTTCATATATTTAAACATGACTACCATGTCCCCTCTTAACCCTCTTTCCATCAGGATAGATATTCCCAGCTTCTACCTAAAGTAGACCCATTGAAATTAACATTATTTGTTTGTTATAACTAATTTAACACTCATTGATTTCAAAGGGTCTGTCCTGGGTAGGACTAACACTGGATTTATCCCCTGAATATTAAATGCAGTCTGGCCTGGGTTCCTTCTTTCCAAAGCTGACTTCACGCTTGTAGTCATGGGCAAGGCTGAGGTAATAGGAGTTCCTGGTAGTTGAACCCTGTTAGCAAGTAGAACTCTGGCAAGATATTTATTTATTTTTATCTGTGCTGTTAAATTTCTCCCCAAAATTAAGTGATCACAGCTGAGCAGTGGCACACCCTGCGTTCCATTGTGGTGAAGGGTATTTATTTTATTGCTACTATTGTAATTGTTTTTGTCACCTGACCTTCTGATCCCCCCACCCCCCCACCCCCCACACACACAGACAGACATACACACTTTTTTGCTATTGTGAGACTTTATTTTATGGTTCTTCTTTGCTAGCTATCTTGAACATGTGGAAGGCAGGATCTAAATATTTTAAGGAATGCATAAAAGAAAGCAATAACGGGACCAGTGCTCAAGGGTGGCTGGCATGAGAAATGAGGCGGGGGGGCAGCTTTCTTAAGACACAAGTAACTTTGACCTCAGAGTTTGGCCTGCTTGAAGATGCTGCTTCCCTGTGAGTAGTGGGAATCATACAGTGGTTGATCTGAGGCTAGGGAACAGCATCAACCTCCCAGAAAGGACCATGGCAGACTGTAGGGCCACATTCTGCTATCTAAGTTGGAACAGCTAATGGCATCTCTCTTCTTGTTTAAACTTAATATCAAAATCTAGCCAAGTAGTTGGGGGGGGGGGGCATGAGGCAGAAATTCCTACATCAATGTGGCCTCGTCCCTGTGGCAGTAATAATACAATAACAACAAATGAAATAACTAATGAGTTGCTGCTCTTACATCACACTCAACATCTGCCAATATCTGCTGCCTGAGGTGTCCAGTGTGGTTTCCTTAATGCAGGATGAGGACTCTGTGGCCCTGCAGATGTTGTTGGACTGAAACTTCCAGCAGCCTTAGCCAGCATAACCAGACTGAGGAATGCTGGGAGTTGTGGTCCAGCAATATTTGCACAGCCACACAATTTGCATCCCTGCTCTTATGGCAGATCTGGCCCTGGTGGGAGGATGTAGCCATCCTTGCCTTCCTTTTTAAGAGTAGGAGCTACATATAGAATTGGGGGGGGGGGGGGATAAGACAGGAGTGGTTGGATTTGTAGCAAATAAGTTATATTAACAAAGTGGTGGTGTTCATTCCACACATTGCCTATTCCTCTGAGTGTGGGGACAAAACACTGAACAAGCACACCCAAATCTTGACTTTTATTTTAATCTGACCCTGTTCCAAGATCTATGAAGAGATCTTCAAGCAACTAGAATTCTTCACAGGGACCCTTCCTCCCTCTGTATGTACGTGACTTCTGAGATATTTTAACAGCAGCCCATTTATTGCAAGTGGAGACCCAAGCAGAGCCAAGCTTTAGAGATTCATATTGGGAGCAGGCAGCTAACCCGAGGACAACATGTGTTAGCTTTCAGAATGTATGTCAGAGCTTTGCAATGGCTAAGGACACTTTACCAAATATGGGCCTGTTTATTTTTAACAAAAACATAGTGAATAGATGGCTTAAGGGGATTGGTAATAGCATTTACAGATGTGCAATTCAAGATTGCTGGTTTCAGTCCACCTAACACAGCTGGGATTTAAAAAAAAAAACCTCTTCAGTGTTAGTGGCTAATTTAAAGCCAGTTCTTTAAGTGTACGCTAAAACTTTTCCTAGCATGGAACTGAAAAGGAAAAAAGGTTTACCTGCTAACTCTCTGGCTTCTGTTAAATGCACAGGTATAAGAACAATGTAAAAAGTGGAAATTATTTGCAGGATAATTGGACGTGATTCTCCAGGGTCCTAGGCTAGGTCTCATCTGCCTCTGTAACTGGAAACTCCTTCTCCTCCCCCACAGGTGGAGACAGTAGTGTGTTTCTTTGCTTCCCACCCAAGCAACATAACTCAAAATGACTTGCAATTTAAAAAACAACAGATAAAAGCATATATCAGTTGAAACATGCCACCTAAACATACATCAAGTACCTATAGAATTAAAATTTTAAAATATAATCCTTTAAAAAGCAAAACAACAACAACAGTATAACACACTATTAAAAGCTCTTTCCTTTTAAACAGTCAGTTACCAAAGACCTGTTGAAATAATAAAAAGTTCTCATCCATTCAAAGAAAGAGGGAGCCAGCCTAGCTTCTCTAGAAAGGGAATTGCATAGCTTGGAAGTAGCCACCAGGAAAACCTTCTCCTATGTTACCATATGTGACTGCGGGGGTGATGGGACCAAAGGAAAGGCCACCGTGAAAATCTGCAAAGTCTGGGCAGGATTGTAGAGAGAGAATATGGTCATTCAGATAGCTTGAGTCCAAGTAGTATTGGGTTCCATGGGTCCAGTGGGAACACCAGATCAGAATTGATTCTTTCTGAGGGGAGGGACAAATGGCAGAAGGGTGACATTTTGACAGATCCACCATTCCCCCCCCCCTTGCAGGGCTGCCTGTGTACTTGGGTTTTTTGGGGGGTTTTTTGAAAAAATAAATTGATAGAATATATGATTGATAGAATATGTGATTGTTTGATTTTGTAACTACTTGCAAGGCAAGGAGGGACAAATGGCAGAGGGACAACTTTTTGACAGACCCAACATCCCCCCCCCCTTTTGCAGCAGTGCCTTGTGATTTTTAAAAAAAATTAAATTGATAGAATATGTGATGGATAGAATATACGATTGTTTGATTTTGTAACTATGTAGCTGCCTTCACTCAGTGGACTCTTTCAGATGTGGGAAATTGGAAGTATAATCCAAGGGCAATCCAAACGCAATCCTGGGGTTTCACGTTATTGCGAATTAATTCTTCTCATGCAAATTCGGGCAAAAGGGAAGTCACTCCGAATGCAATCATGAGTTTAACGTTATTGCGAATTTAAGCTTCTCACGTGATTTCGGGCAAGGGGGGGTTATTTTCAGGTAATGGGAAGGCATTCCGAATGCCTTCCGAACGGAGCAGGGGTTCAGGTAAATTCGCTAAACAAGCGAATTTACATGAATCTGCATTGGCTCCATTCGGAATTGGGAGAAATTCCTCCCATTTGAAAGAGTCCAGTGCTAAGGATTCCTGGGAATTGTAGTTTATTGTGGCACCAGAGCTCTCTGACAGAGATGGCTAAATGTCTCACAAAACTACAGTTCCCAGAATTCCCTAGCACTGAGCCAGTGCAGTTAAAGCAGACTCGAATTGGATTATTTCTGTGGTGTGTTTTGGACTTAACTGAAAGAAAAATCCATTCAAGGCTGCAACCACTAGTGAATGGAGCCTAACGCTGTGGGGCTGGTAGCACCCTAGGATTGCATGCACTGTTCATTGTTTCTTTTTCTTGCTCACCATCTTACCTCCCTGGGAAGAGTTGCTATAACTCCCCCAATCCTTTAACCAACATGGACATTTTCTATGTTGTACACCCAGAGACTATCATTCCCAAAGCTTTCTCTTTACACACACACAGAAAGAGAGGGGGGAGGGAGAGAGAGGGGGAGAGGGAGGGAGGGGGGGTATAGACAGTAGCTCCTGAAGCGCAGGAATAAAGTCACATCATCTGAAGGAACAGATGATACCAAAAGCACAATAAACATGGGCCCCAGGCTGCATGAAGTCCACAGGTGTGCCACTCTATGGCCCGTTTTAGACGGGCAAAAAAAGGCGCGTTTAGGGCTAAAAAGCCCGCTTTTAGGGTTAGGGAGGGCGTAGCTTTTACACCCTCCCTAAGCCTAAACCGCGTGGAAGCCGCCATTTAAAGATGGCGGCTTCTACACGGTGGTGCCGTACAAGCGTCATCACGTGCGCAGCATTTTGATGCGCTGCGCACGTTATGACGCTTTTGCGCCGCGGGAGGGTGCCAATCGCGCCCTTCCCGCGGCGCAAAAAAAGAGCTCCTTCTCGGAGCTCTTTTCTTGCGGCGGGTCTTTGCCGCGGCCTTTAGATGGCCGCGGCAAAGACCCAGGGAGAAAGGGGCCGCGGCGGCGGCCCCTTCCTCCCTTGAGCCCCGCTGAGGGAAGCGGGGTGCAGCGGGTGCCCAGAGCATCCGCTGCACCCCGCTTGGAGGCCGCGAGGAACCGGCAGTTTGCCGGTTCCCCGCGGCCTCCAAAAGCGGCGGGAGGAGGCCTAGAGGCTGCCCGTGCGGCAGCCTCGGCGTCATCCCGCCGCCGAAAGGGGCGAGTTTGGACCGCCCCTTTCGGGCAATGTAAAAAGCCCCTATATTGCCTCACCTAATCCACAGCAGCAATCCAAAGTTTCAGGCCAAGGGGGCTTTCCCCAGCATTGAACTTAAAGAATCAGTTTTACTGAGTGGTCAGGCCTAATAGTAAATGCATAAAGAACATTTACAAAGCTTGTCCAATGTTCATTCTGTATCTCGGCCTAATAGTAAATGCATAAAGAACATTTACAAAGCTTGTCCAATGTTCATTCTGTATCTCCTATCAGGCTGATTTCTCTTTACTGCCATCAAGCCACACAGAAACAAAACATTCGATAAAGAACTTGGGCACTGACCTGACATCTTTCCTCCCCACATTGCAGGGGTTTATAGATTACTGGAGAAGGTGCATTGCCACCTGCTTGTCCACCATAAGCGGTGCATGGCCAAAGTAGGAAAAGGCAACTATGAAACTTGAACCTGTGCTACAACATTTACATGGGCAACTGTGTGTGTATTTTTAACTGTAGGCCTCTGCAATGAAGTAGATGCGGTATTCAGGTTTCACATGCTATGTTGCCTGGGCAACATGAAGCTTAATTGCTGCACCAACATTCAGCTGCAGTGCTTTTAAGGATGGGGGTCCAAAAAAGCATGCATTTTTTCTATTTGAATAACTTCATGATTGAACAGAGCCCTGGTGGTGCAGTGATTAAATGCCTGTACTGCCACCACTCACTCAAAACCATAAGGTTGCGAGTTCAATACCAGCAAAAGGGCTCAAGCTCGACTCTGGCTTGCATCCTTCCGAGGTCACTAAAATGAGTACCCAGATTGTTGGGGGCAAATAGCTTACAGTTGTAAACCGCTTAGACATTGCTTAGGCAGTATGAAGCAGTATATAAATGAAGCTGTTTGTTTTTTGTTTTGCAGTGTTGAATTTATATAGCCCCAGAAAGCAAGATATCTCTCTCTCTCTCTCTCTCTCTCTCTCTCTATCACACACACACGCACACACACGGACCCCTCTATTTTAAAATGTTTCATACATGTACCTCTCTATTTTTAAAATAGGCATGTTTCACCCATACTTTCCAACTCACACATGTATGTATGCACTCAAAAGGAATTAGGTGATTTATTATGGTGACACATTTGGCAAAATCTATTTATCAGAGCAAATGTTGCCATTTAACTAAGAGGCTGCTAACATGTTGACATTTTATATTCTCTATATCTGCTTCCAGAAAAAGCTAGTTTGTAACCCCTTTTCAACCAGCCTTTGTTACAGCACACTGTAAAAAAAAAGAACAGATGGTATCCAGTGTGTTGCTCCAATTCACAGATTCTGATTCTTTGAAGAATTACAGGGGTCAACTGTGGAAGAGTTCTTTCTGCCAACTTTCACTAGGAAATTTAGATTGCTTATTGGACCTGTGCACTGAGAAACAACTTTACTATTGGACAGATTTTGGTGTACTTTTAACACCATCACATTATGTAGAAAATATGTAGGCAAAGCATCATACCCACCCACCACTCTCCATGCCAAACGTGCCCATGCCAAGTTGTTGTTAAAGGCAAAAAAGCAAGGCTTATTCTTCCTTCCATCCATCCATCAATGCATCCATCCATCCATGCATCCATCCATCCATATTGGGTGAGAAAAGAGTAGAGTAGAAATTATAATAAACAAATAAATAAATAAATAAAGTGTCAGTGTTCCAGGAGATGGAGAACATAGGCTGTTCTTTTGCAGAAAGCATTTTGATTGCTAGAATTGCAAATATTGGATCAGCTGGATAGCTGGAGTGTTTATTAATTGGTAATTAAATGCCACTGATGAATGTAATTTATAAATATATTTTGTGATTTACTGATAATGACATAAGTCATTAGAGACCTTTTGTTAAGTGGATATATACAGTTTTACTAAACAGGCAAACAAATCTAGAACCTTCTTTAGTGACCTTGCCAGAGAGCGATTGGGAAACTGTATCCAGAGTACACTTTGCTGCTTGCAAGAAAATATCTTTCTCCTCTTTTCTATTGCTAGGAAGATGGATAAATTTTGACTTTTTCACTGTGTTTAACCATTTGTCCATCTGCATCACACACCCTTGTGAAAGCAGATGCATTGTCTCTTGTGTTTTCTAGGTTCTTGCTTTACAAAAACAAAACAAATCCTGCCCACCTAAAAACAGTTTGTACTTCTATTTGTGTGCCTGCCATTGCATTCAACAGCTGCAAATGACACTGGAGAAATAACCCAGTTTGGCACCGCTTTAACTGCTTAAGGCTCTGGAATTCTGGGAGTTGGGAGTATGTTGTGGGGCCTTCCTTCCTTAAGCTCCACTCCGCTCTGCTCTGGGCCCACAACAAACTCCAACTCCCAGAATTCCAGAGCCTTAAGCCAGGGCAGTTAAAGCAGTGCCAAACTGGGTTATTTCTCCAGTATGGATGCAGCCTACGATTCCACGTCATACAGCTTTATTTGTGGTTGCAACTTATATAGCCCAGCAAGGAACAATATCTTATTCTTAGCTGATGGCTCTCTTAGGTGACTTCTGCAGGCCTCCCCTTTCAGGTGCTTAACTGAAAGCCCTTTTTTCATATTCCTCATTGGGTGGGTATCTGATGAGGGTGGGGCAAGTGTGGTTTCATACACTTTGCAGAGCCACTGCTTGGTTACTGCAGGGAGCTTTTTCAGTCTATTTAGGATGAGAGAGAAAAAAATCCAAATAATAATAACAGGAATGCTTTTTTGGCTTACTTTAGGTTGCCTCTGATGGGTGCCAAATCAAATTAATTAATGGTATAAAGAGCCTATTACTCATATAGTAATAGTTTATAGAGATTATATGTGAACAATTTGACATGCTATGTGGCATTGAATCTCCATTACTGTTTCTTCAGTACAATTAATTAGCAAAGTGTCTTCCTGACACCTATGTAAATGCATGTGCACATGTATAGATAAGAACACAAGAAGACCCCTTTTGGGTCAGATTGATGACCTACCAAGTCCAGCATTCTGTTCTCACAATCAACAAACCAAATGCTTTTGGCAAGCCCGCAATCAGGACTGGAGTTCAATAGCACCCTCCCACTCATGTTCCCCAGCATACTGCCTCTGATCCTAGAGGGAACAGATAGCCATGATGACTAACAGACATTGATAGCCTCTTCTTCCTGTAGACTTTTACATCATTAGCATGTCAAAGAAAGCATTTGTAGCTTAGCATTCACTAGCTTTTTCAAGAAATAAACCCTGCCTTTTAATGTTAAATGCAAATTAATTGGCAGTGGATTGAAATTCACAGTGAGTAAATAATTTAATGCAAGTAGGTATGATTCATTTTGCCTTGCTAATACCATATCAAATAAAATCCCATATTAAAAAAAATAGTTTGACACAATGCCATAACATTGGGGTAAACCTCTGGATTATGATGAACTAAAGTTCCTGTCTTGTTACCACTGTTTGCACCAGTCCAGAAAAACATTAACACAAGCATGAGTCTAATGACTCTCCAGAGATTAAATTACAATGCCCATTGTTCCTCATCACTGACTGTACAGGTGGGGCTCATGGGAGTTGCAGGTGAACATCTGGAGAACTCCATATTCCCCAATTTTTCTTTTATAATTTCATTTCATTTTATTATAGATTATTTCTTTTGTTGTATGCTAATCAGTAAAACCCAGCAAGCACCTATGAGAATGCAGAGGATGCTACTTTTAACTTTTGGGAGAAAAAAATGTATAGCTATTAAGATTATAAATAAAATGAATTAATTGATTTGATTTGATATACAACAGGGCATGCATGATCTCCAGATAGATTATAATTATAATTCAAGACAGGCATGTAATGTTTTGCAAATAATGGAGTACTGGTGGGGAGTTTGTATTGTGTCTGTATGCATGCATGCCTTCAAGTTGTCTGTAGACTTATGGTAACCCATGATTTTCATAGGGTTTTCTTAGGCAAAGAATACTCTGAGGTGGTTATGCCAGTTCCTTCTTTTAAAATAAAGCCTACAGCACCTGGTCTTCCTTGGTATTCTCCCATCCAGGTACTAACCAGGGTTGCTTAGTTTCCAAAATCAGATGGGATCTGGGGTCTTTAGGCTATTTATTGCATACCACACAATAAAAGGATTTATTTCTTGAAAACTGTACACAGCACACATGTGACATATGCAGCTATAGCAAACTGTATGTGCAAAAATATTTCATATTAGATACAAATCCCTATCCCCTTCGAGGTAATTTCCTTTACTGTTGCTCTATGTCAGTCTTACTGGTAAAGAAAGATACGTTATAATTTTTATTTGGTGTGGTGTAATTTAGGTGGCAATTTACTTACATTTCATTTGACCCTATGATAGTATTAAATGCAATCTTGGTCTATCAAATTTAGAGTGTCCAGTTTGCATGGCTGACACACCAGCCATGCTTGGCACCTCACTGATGCTTGCAATTCTCTATTTTGCTAGTTGTCTGGAGTATGTTTTCAAACACTGGGCAAAACACTGGCATGTTCCTCTGCAGCCTTGAGGACTGTGAATTTGCAGCCATTTGCAATAGGACTCAGAAGGAGAGAACTCCCTGATAAGATAAGGAGAATGACCATTGAGGTTTTGTGGATCTTCAAGACTCTTGGAGCAGTTCTCGGGCTTTCATTATTACTTATTCTGAAAGAATGTGATTTGGAAGATGCAGTTCCTATGCTATACCCTGACTTCTGTGAAGATGAGTCACACACCCACTTGACACTTGAATAAACACACATCCATAATTTAAGCTTCCTACAAAGCTTTGTGGAGAGTCTCCCTGCAGGAAACACCTTTTCTTACTCTGCAGCCAAGGGCAGTTCAAGATGTTTTTTGAAGGGTGTAGGTTTTCCTTTGGCTGTACTGGAAGCTCCAGCTTCCCCTGACTTCCCCCTCCTGCACTTTAATGAAAAAATGGTTCCTCCACAGGTGACCTACAGAGACCCTGGGCATCCTGTTGCTTGTGTTAGGAACAGGAGAAAGAAAACAATTGGTTTCAGCCTCCAGGCTGTGTGGGTGGCATGACAGCTCTGTGCAGGAATTGAGGACATGATGTATGCCAATCCTTCCTAAACAAACAGCTCTTGGATGCGTATTTTGGGAATTGATCAATCTGCTTGCTTGGGTAATTATTAGTACTATTGTCTGCCTATTGGCACTGAGGCAGCCAAGTCACAAGACAAGAGAGCATTGAAAGGTTTCCAGCAAAGCCTTCTCTGCTAGTCCTGTGTGTGATGCTCAAGCCAACTGGCCCTTTCTTAAACAGAACCTTTCTGTTTATTGGAGGAAGGACAGAAGACGTGATTCCCCTTGCCATTCCTAAGTGGATTGGGGGGAGGTTGCATCCCCCGAAGAGTGGTGCCTTTTTTACTGGAAGTAACATGATCATTTCAGTGTGCTTTTGTTATATTAGATCATCCTTCTTTAACCTGAGTGTGTTGTAGTGTGTGTTTCATGGATGGGGAAAGGCCAAAACTGGAGGATCTCTGTGTGTGTCCATGACTACCCCACTGTTACTCCCACCCTTTCCCATCATCCTGTAGTCTGCAATTGCAGCCCGAGTTGGCATGGTGAAAACATCTGGAAAGTATCAGGTTGGACAAGGCTGTAGTAGATCAGTCAGGTACCTTGTGCCATATTTCTCAGCTTGCTCCCTTCCTCTCTGTGCATTATAGATTACTCCTTCCCACCTTTAAAAGTTTAGTAGAGCAGCACTTTGTTGCAATTATGAAAAGGAGAATCTTTCAAGTCTTGCAGGGAAGGAGGGAGGAAGTTATGAGGGGAATGCTCAGGGAAACAGAAGGTTCTGGATAAATGGGGCAACAATATAAACAGTCAGTGTTCATGTGAATGTTAGGCTGATTTAACTGAATGTGTGACTCCACTTTTAGGCAAACCCTTTTCAGTTTGAGTAAGGCAGGCTCAACAAGAACAATTATTTAGTTTTAAATTCCACTTTATTAGGGACCTGTTGATCTTTTTCTGGCATGAGTATTAAATAATATATAACAGCAGAAGTGAGATTCAAACTCAAGGGATGTGAGAGTGTACTTTAAGGTTCACATTCTTTTTATATAGTATTTCATATATAAATTCGAGCATGGTATAGTGGTTTGAGTGTTGAACTGAGACTGTGAAAGATTAGAGTTTGTGTCCCTGCTTGGCTGTGGAATTCCCTTGGATGATCTTGGGCAAGTTGTACTCTCTCAGCCTCAGAGGAAGGGAATGGCAAACCTTATCTGAATAAAACTTGTAAAGAAAATCCCATAATAGGTTCGTCTTGGGGCTGCAATACGTTAGAAACCTGGAAGACACACGACAACTATGTGTATATATATATATATATATATATATATTGTTACACATTCATTCAAATAAATATGATTATCCTAATAGTAAATAAATAAATAGGGAAGATGGAACACTGCATAATAGAAAGGTATCTAGAAAAACTCGGCTTGGAGTGAAATATAGAAGAATGAAATTGCAAATAAATGTCACAATGGCTTGAACATTACATGAGCTGTACTTCTAGCTGCCCCATATCCTAAAATGCCAGTGCCAAACAGACACAATGATTTGGACTTCCTTGCCATTGAGGAAGATTATTTTAAAGAGGTAGAATTAAAGTAGAATGAAGGCTTAGTGCTGCCAAGTTTCTGTTTATATGATACAAAGATGAAGATGATATTTAGATTTGTAATCTGTTTTATCCCTAGCTCAGAGTTTCAATTTATATATATCCATATCATTTCAATTTTTGTGTAGTTTTGCAACAACAAACTTTTTGTAAATAATTAAAGAATTAGGACGTGGTATAATGTTGTTAACACGGTGTGTTGGGAAGTTATTCTGATCTCACTTCATCCACAAATTTACCAGGTGGTCTCTTGGTAGCCACTATCTCTGTTTTAATCCCCCCAACACCCACCTATTTTACAAAGATGTGGTCAAAATAATGGAGATAGTGTTTGTGAAGTCAGTTTTTTAAAATTCAAAATATTCTGTATGGGTGCCAAACAGTCTAATGCTAGATCAGTTAAAATCATATTATTGTTGTTGTTGTCCTCCTCCTACTCATTCTGTTTAGCCACATTGCAGAATTAAAGCAGTTTGACTCCATTTTAACTACCATGACACCATTCTACATAATCCTGGGATCGGTAATTTGGTAAGGTATTCAACCTAGTCTGTTAGAAAGCCACACCAAAATACAAATCTCAACATTCTGTAGGATAGAGCCATTGCAGTTCAAGTGATGTCAAATTGCTTTACTTATGCACCCATCATCATCAGACTTCAACATCATCATTATTTATACACCACCTTCCCCTCAAACGAAGGCTTACTCTAGCACAACACTGCTTTGCATTTGTACAGAATCACAGAGTTAAAAGAGACTACAAAGGCTACCCAGGCCAACCCCTGCCATGCACACAATGTTTTTTAGTTTCAGAAGTTGGCTATTTGTGTGTTATCATAATCAGTAATTAAATTAATCACCTCCCAGCATCATTGATGACTTGTGGAATCTATTCTTGGCCAAAGAAATGCAGGCTAGGAATTCCCCCTCCATCACCTGGATATTGATGAGACTGTAATTAATACCACATGCAGACACATCCCTTGTTAATGGGCACTTCCAGAAGGCGTAGAGGGCATCATTTACATAACACACATTAAACATGAGACTGATAAAATGGCAATGCTACGCAGTGCTAAGGGAGTAACTATATCAAAGTTAGCAATGATTATATGCTCCAAGGCCTTCAGTAGGGATAGGAACATATCAATTGACACATATTTGCAGCATATCAACCAGCTGAAGGATACTACAGTTCCCCGCCCCCCCCCCAAAAAAAAATCACTTAGGAAACAAGACTGACTATAGCATGTGTAGCAATGTTAACAGCTTCCTATTATTGTTTCATCATGGCTTCATGAGATTAGAAGTAGGGTTGTTCCTGCCAACCACTCTGGTGATGATTGTACAAGCAACAACTCGTGGCTAGCTGTGCATTTCTTAGCTGAACAGCATAGGTACACAGAGTTCTTCCCATAGCTTGGAGAAAACTACTCTTTTAGATTATAACTCCCAGAATTCCCTGGGCAGCATGTGTAGGGAGTTGCAGAATTAAAAAAAACATTGTCCCAAACACTGTGGTTCCTCCACATGAAGGAGGATTCTAGATCTGTCAGGAATCCCCTTGGCATGTGCTCTGATGGTCCATCTGAATGTACATAGGACTCTTTCACATGGCTGCCTAAATTGAAGCTGGTGTGAAGCTTTGGCAGGAGAGCGAGATGTAGAAAGTACCAGCCCCCTTGTAGGGTTGTAAAACCTTGACTAGTTTGTGCTACATGTGAGGATGAATAATTATGATACAGATATACCTCAGATAACAAACTATATGTGTTCCTAGATGTTACTTCTCTAACAGAAAATTTTGTACCTGAGGCAGAAATATTATGGGAGGAATAGGGATAGTTTCCTATACCATAAGAAAGAACAGCCGTTCAAGGTGTTTTAGCATGGTTTTTATCCAAAACTAGTGATATGCATGTATTAAATGAAACAACCAGGCATGGTAAGCCTTGCACAACTAAATAAAAGCATTGTGCAAAGGAATTTTACAGCACCTTTGAGACTAACTGAAAGAAAGAGGTTGGTAGCATGAGCTTTCCTAGACTTGAGTCTACTTCCTCAGTTGCATTTAGTGAGCTTTTCTAGACTCGAGTCTACTTCCTTAGATGCATTTGGTGAACTTTATGAAGACCGCTGGAAGGCTTCTCCCAAAATACATCAAGGAATGTAGGTTTTTTGTTTGTTTGTTTGTTTTGTTTTGTTTTGACATACTGGTGGTAGCTGGTGAAGCAGCTTATCTATTTTCCCCTTTTCTATCTATTCTGCTATTCATACATGCTCAGTAAGGAATTTTTAGGGTGGCTACTGTTTACTTTGCCTGTGGTAGGCAGGCACACATATCTACAGTAGAACTGCTAAATCAGAATTACATGTTTTCACCACTTCAATTGTATTGCATTTTACAGTAGATATACTGTAAACCAAAACCAAAAGTCTGTTTCTCGAGCCCTTCTTCCCATCCTCCCAAGTCCCAACTCTGATGCTGTTAAAAAAATCCAGCCAATCAGAGGATGAGAACAAAAAAGAACTGAGCTGAATGGACACAAAAAGGCTTTATTAAAAGAAGCTTCTTTGCTAGAGGCTTTATTAACTGGGATATGCCTGTAGTTTTCTTGAGCTGCAAGAGAAAATGAATATTTAACAATATTATTTCCATGTTTTAACATTCTGAAGCACTGCAGAGACATTACTTTATTGAGAGAAAACATATATCTCTGTGTAACTGTTTTTTGTGCAGAAAACAGGTTTTTTATTCTTTCCTATTATTCTTCCTAGCAGAGTTTCACAGATGCCAGGAAACCCATTTTGAGTCTAATAATGATACATTTTCTTTCCATTGCTACCCTGTATTAATTCTTTCAAAAGGAAGGGATTTCACTGAAACTTCTAGAAGATTCCAAAACACTGTAGGAGTAGATGAACACTCTTTGCCCTTAAAACAAATGCCTCAGAATATGGCAGATGGGCATTGAGTTTACTTCCATGATACTTTGGAATGTATATTTGTCTTCTATAATCAGAAATACTCTGGTGAAGAAGGAAGGGAGATGGGTAGCAAGGTTGCAGAAGTGAGAAATCATTGTAGAACTGTTAGAATATTTAACACTGTTAGCATAACAGTTCTTGTGCTGCTGTTAGAAGAATGCTGTCTGATTTCCCCACAGCATATTTCCAAAAATAAAAAGGGCTAGACACACTTAAATATTGACTTAAAACAACAAGCCAGAATATCCTTATGGGGTGAGTCTCATCTCCTACTTTTGACCTTTTTTTACCTGCTGTGAGAAACAGGTTCAGTTCCAGCAAGGTTCATGTCCTGTATTATAAAACCAGATTCAAACTACTGCTGTGGTTGTTTGGATCTCTGTCCCATAAGCTCTTCTTCCTTCCCACTTTCTGTTCTTTCTGTCTGGTCAAAGTGGATCTCCCAGTCTTAGTGATTACAGGTCCCTAGTTGTGTCTGAAACCAGCACAGCATGACTGCCAAGCCATTGTGGATTGAGTGCTTCAGGTGGGGGGTTTTCAATGCCAATTTTATTGTTTGAATTCTTATTCTAAAATGCTTGAGAACAATTGAACTAGTTGCTTTACTTTCTACTAGTATTTCATTCCTTTCTCTGTTTTGTATCTAACAGGGACTCATAACTGAGTGGTAGATTACTGCATACACTTTCATCACTTACAACAAAATTCTCATGAAGACAAAATGGCACCGTCCATGCACAATAGGGTAGTATTAGTATAAGTGGGGAAACCTCTCCTCTTTTGTTCAGAAATTCTGTCATCAAAGTGGGAAAAACCCTACCTAGGGCAAGACTCCGTCCAATTAAGGCTAAGCATGCTTCGTGGCTATGGGATGCTGGATGACTGTGGAGCTTATTACACTCATTTTTGCCCCAGGGGACACACGTGGCTGAATAAAAACACATTTTATCATATGCCATACTGTCCTCAGGGCATCCCCATGCCATTGCCTGACCCTAAGCCATCCCTGATCAGGGCTCAGCCACATGATTTTGTTCAGCTGGAAAGCTTCCGTCTTTCAAAATTCATGCACCTGATCTCTAATCGGGGATGGCTTAGGGCTAGGCGATGGCATGGGGATGCCTTGAGGACAGTATGGCATGCGATAAAATGTGTTTTCATTCAGCCATGCGTGTCCCCTACCCATGCCCAGATCGGGGGCAAAAATGTGTGTGATAAGCTCTTGTGAGAAGTATGAGGACAGTGGGGATGAATGAGGGGGAAAAATGAAGAAAAAAAATCCTAGGAAAGGGAGGCATGGCTGGCTTGCAAAATCCCTGAATGAGATTCCACTTGTTACACATACCAATTAAGGCAGTCAGGATTTATCCAAGTAGTAAATTAACAGCAAAATGATGAATTTTCACTCTGTCTTCCTCTTCACCAGCCGTGTTTAAACAGCATATAATTTCAATACATCATTGGGAAGTTGGTATCTTCCTGTTTTTAAAGAGATCATGTTTATATTTATTTCTATGCTGATTACTGCAGTGTCTCAATGCTTTCTGGATTTTGCATGGCTTATGATTATGCCTTTAGCCTTATATTTATATAATTAAAGTGTGGTGTAGGGTTTGATTTCCTACTCAGCCATGCAAACCCACTGGATGACCTTGGGAGAGTCACATGTTCTCTGTGATAGGGCCTTAGGGTCACCGTAAGTTGGAAGCAACTTGAAGGCATACAACAGCAATAAATTGGGAACAGCAAGGATGCTGAAAGGCTTTACATGTCCTTTGTACCCATTCTTTTTACAGTTAACATACTTTGCAGTAGCACAGCTCTATCATGCTTTCTCATCCTCACATAATATTAAGGGAAACACACTACTGAAACCACCTCTGCCTTAAGTTTATTCTTCTCTTCCTACTTAAAGATACCAGGAAGTGATATTCTTCTTTTGTTTTTGTGGGTTTAGGAGAAGTTGAACATCTAGAAGATTTCAAAGCACCAGCATGGCTGAACGAAAACACATTTTATCGCATGCCATACTGTCCTTCTGCTGTTAATTTATTACTTGGACAAATATTATAGCTAGTGGAAACAGTATGGATTAGAAACATAGGAAACTTCCTTATTCTCAGATCATTGGTCCATCTAGCCTAAAATCTATTGTCCCTGGCAGCGGTTTCTTGAAATTGAACCTGGGCCTTTATATATGTAAAACATAAGCTACCAAGTTATGGTCCAGGCTTCCTTGTTGGAATCATGCCTGGGTCCAATTCCAATTCTGTTGTTGTTCCACCTAGAGAACTGAAAGAGAGTGCAAGTAATTGATAATCTACATTTATACTAACATATAAAATTAAGCAGTTCAAAAAGAACATCAGAGAAACTCAGATTCCTGCCTATTACATCTGAGTAGTTAGGAGAGTGAGCGGATGGAGGTATTATCTGCCAAAATAATCATCCCTGATGAAATAATGGACTGCACTTACTTTCTTCAGGGAAAGGATTAAGTAATCCTTTCTCATATGCCCAATACAACCCACATCTCGAGTAGCACTGTTGTTGTTGTTGTTTGGATTATGCTTGTTCCCTACAGAAGGCAGCTGATATTAACAGCTTCATGACATCATATAAGCTTCTTTCATCAAAATATGAGATTAACCTTCCTTTTCCATGGTGGGGGGGGGGGGAGGAGGAAAGAAAACCATTTCTGAAGGGTTGACTTCATTATGTGAGATGTATGGTGTGGGGCAGTTCTTTCTGCTCTTCGTTAAAATAAATTAGGTTGTGTGGGAGCAACTCTTTGTGCCAGTGTTCCTTTGGAAGGTAAAAGTGAGCTGTTTTTTAGAATAAGGGAATCTCGCTGCACCCAACCTTGAAGTACCTCAGGGATTTATTATGCTCTGTAATTATATTTGCCTTCAGAAGTGTGAATTAGTTGAAGGGAAATTTCCTTTCTGGAAAGCAACCCCTGCCTGTGTTTTTTAATGACCCGTATTTTCCTCTCTGGTTTTTTCTATCCCATCCTACCACCTGAACACATTTTCCTTCTCAAAAGAGAACATGTATTTTAGTGAGCTTTTAGCTTTTCTTCCTGCATTGGACAGTTTTTGCCTTTGTTTTGCTATCAAAGCAATTTTGCCAATAGACCATATGCCTTTATACTGAATGAAGTTGTCATTCAGTTCCTGTTGTAAATGGAGGAGGGAGTTCTCAGGGTTGGCAGGAAGGGGAAAAGGGGGATTCTATCATCTGGTGACTTCAAGGGTGGGAGAGGGAACAGACAAATATTAGAATTTTTACTGAATTCTAGGACACTTTTAGGCCAGGTCAGGAAGGAGGGAGGGATGTTTCTAGACAGTGGTAAGTGTGTACAGCGCAGAAGCAGTGTGTTATTCTCTTATCCAAAATATCCTTATTTCTTTGATTTGTCATATAGCATAGTTTGGGATATATCTCTCATTTGCTGTGCATAGATTCCCACTGGATTGGGGCACTCTGTCCAGAAATGTTTTATATCACTAGAATGTTTTGATTTTTTTTTAAAAATTCTCACTCCCTGCTCCTTAGGCTTTCAAACATGGACAAAGTATTTTTGTCTTCCAACAAAACATGGTTATCAAGGGTTATCTTCTTGCCTGATGCACAGTGCAAGGTTAAAATAGGTGTGGTGGATAGTCATTTCTCAGACCAGGTTCATAGAAAGAATGCAACAAAGCAACCCAACCACTTCTCTCCAGCTACCCAGAAAGCAAAGCTAGGCATCCCTGACCAAGAAAACTTTTCCAATAATGAGGTTTTCTGCTATTCATGCAATATATATATAAAGAGGGAAGACTGGGAATCCTCTGTCTCTGTAAATAGTTTTCATAACTGAAAGATTGCTCTAGAGAAATATCATCTGACCTAGGACTGCTCTTTAAGCATCCAAGACTCTGCAAACTCCACCGATACATGCACATTTTGACCCCAAAAGTCTGTTCTGGCAGAATATATGGGATTTCACATAAAAATTCTGGGGCTACATCCCTGGCAAAGATGATAACTATTAATGCTTTGTCTCTTCTGAAGCCTTTTGTACTGTGTGTTCATTTAGAGAACAAGGAAATAACTCTTTGCTGACTTTATTGTGCCACACCCATGGTGTTTGCAATTGTTTTGTTTTTACTATGATCCCCTTCATTGGTCTGAATGCAGCCTTATTGACTGCTTTTGGGGATCTCTAGCGATAGTTCGTATGTTCTCCCCCACCACCCCTCCATTAGACTATGCTTGATATAAAGAGTTGTTTTACCATACTACCATCTTATTACTTTTTACTTTATTTTTATTGTGATTGTCTTTTTACTTTGAAAACTCTTTGTGCTGATTTTAACTTGTGACAGGAAGCAATTCTACCAATCAGAATATGTTTCCATGCATGCCACACTTGGGAATGTTGATAGTGAGATGAATTTTCCCTGGCAAAAATTTCATTCTGTTATGTAATTGTTTTCTAGGCTAATGCCTAAATCAGTTGGATTAAACAATGCTATTGGGTAAGCATGTTATTAGATAACATGGTGTAATGCACATGTCTCTGTATATTTCAAGGTAGAAACCAAAGATATCTGCCACCAAGGTACATCCTGATTGGTACTTTGGGGTGTTCTGCTATCTTTAATGAGCACATGGTATGACATGTTATTGAATATTTAAGGTTAATCTGATAGCACAGCTATGCAAAAGCAATGGTGTAATATTATCTAGTATCTCATGTGTATCTGATAACACACTCATGCAAAACAAATGCCTCAGTCATGCTAAAATCTGGCAGATAAAATAATGTCTGAAACCAATCTAATGTTCAGTAATTCTAGCAAACTTGTTCTCAGATTAAACAGATTAAGTCCATAAGGAATTTTTTTTACTTATTGTGCAAAAATTGCACCTTATTCAGAAAAGAGAAGATAAAGGCTGTAGTCTTAGTTTTACAAGGGAGTAAACATGCTTAAATACAGTAGGACTTATTTTACTTTACTTTCAGGTAAATAGATTTAGGATTATGCAACAAAACTGCATTCCATGCACATATACCTGGGAGTAAGCCAACTGAACATAATGGGACTAGCTTTTTAAGGAAATGTCCAAACATTGTGCTCCATGTTGCACAAAATACTGAAAAATAGTTTCTAGTAGTTTTGCTTTGAATTTTCATCTGAATGGCATATGAACAGCAGAAGGATCCCATACCAGGCATGTCAGGAGGAGATTCTTGTTCATATGAGCTTCCCTGATGTGTATATTTATGCAAGCTTTGAACATTTTTTGTTAGAAGTGGCAGTGGTGGAGTAATACAGATTTTGTCTTAGAGCACATGCCAGTTTTCAAGAAATTACTCTTCAAAGCCAATGTAGAGGAAAAAGGTAATAATAATTATTCTATTTCTTACCTGCCTCTCCCCTTGGATCAAGATATGAATAGGATTGCCCTAATGTGAGTTCAATGTGGATACACCAAAAAGAATGGGAGGTGGTGATGGAATCAGCCTTATGGAAAATGGTTTTAGAGTGCATGACCTGAAATTATGCATCAGAAAGCACTATTCAGTTAGGCAGCATGTTTATGAAGAACAAGAATCTTCTCAGAAGGAACTCCTGAGACCCATGCACTTCTAGGGTAAACAACCTTGACATTGACCTTACTTGGAATAATGATAATAGGATTAAAGGCTTTCAACTGAACCAAGGGAACAGTAGCCTAAAGAAAATACACACGCCCTATGTGGGAGGACACTAGCAGCCAGATTGGTGTCAGGTGTGAATTTTAGAGACCATATAACACCGGTCCTGCAAGAACTGCTCTGGCTTCCAGTTTGCTTGCAATCTCAATTCAAGATGCTGGTGTTGACCTACAAAATGACTTGAGATATTTAAAAGACCACTTCCACCCATATAAGGCTGTGAGAAATTTGAGATCTTCAGCACAAGGCCCTGTTGTGTGTCCCAACACTTCATGAAGTTAGGTTAGTGGGTGCATGTAATAGGGTTTTCTTTATAGCAGCACCTCAACTGTGGAACTCCCTACCCAAGAAAGTTAGGCTGGTCTCATCTCATTTAAGCTTCCACAGGCAACCAAAATAGTGCTGTTCAACATGGCATTCAGTGTTTGAAATTGTTGTTTTGACTGTTTCAAAACTGGATTCTAGGACCTCATTCACACCGTGTTTTGAACCTGTTTGGAAACTGGTTTCAAAGGGATTTCAGACTTCCATTGGTTTTTCCCAACCTAAACTTCAGGGAGGTGGGGTGGCACAGCCAGCACGAGTCTCCCTTAACCGAGTTCTTTTGAAACCCAGGCATTTGCCGAGTCTTTTCAAAAGAATCAGGTTATTTTAGGGAGCTGCCAGTGGGAATGTGCTGCCGATCCCATTTGGGGCACCCAGGAGGGAGGGGCAGAGGGGCATAACATACGGGTATCCATCCCATAGGTCTTGGCAAACTGCCATTGTTTTCCCCATCTTCATAGGCAAAGATGCTGGCTCTTTATGAATTCAAATTTACTGCACTGTCAGATGGTCCCTTTAAATCACAGCACAGCTGAATTGGTTCCCTTTCTCCTCTTGGCCAGAGGTCAGAGAAGTCAGGGGGGTTCCTTAGGTGGCTTGATGTGGCCTGATTGTTACAAAGCTTTGACAGTTTCTGCGTACCATTGCATTTGTGTGGCTTCGCAGGGGCAGAGGTTCATGGGTGCCATGGGGGACTCTACCCTGGCATGCATGGATTCACGGATGCCATGGGATTCTACCCTGGTATGTATGGATTCATGGCTCTTTATTTTTGAACAAGGCAGCAAATACATTTCTATAGATCTATAGCAAATACATTGATATAACAGGGATATTTCAAGATTTGCGATATGTCATAGTGACATAGATGTGCATCACTTGATTGGCAGTAAAAAAAATGCTGGCTCCGATCGACAGTTTGAATTGATTCCAAATGAAATGTGAATGTGAAGTGTATCAAATCGTCATGGACAGCTTTGATTGTGGCAAGCATAGTCTGAACATCCATTCAGTGTTGAATCAATGGTGTGATTCGAATCGATCCAGTGCAAAAACGTGAGTATGAATGAGGCCTACCCTGTTTCCCCAAAAATAAGACATCCCCATAAAATAAGACCTAGTAGAGGTTTGGCTGAATTGCTAAATATAATGCCTCCCCTGAAAGAAAGACCTAGCAAGGTTTTTGTATATAAATATACATACAGTATATAATAAATGTTCATTTTTTTGTTCAAATATAAATGTGAATTCTTCATGGAAAAATAAGACATCCCCTAAAAGAAGACCTAGCGCATCTTGGGGAGCAAAAATTAATACAAGACACTGTCTTATTTTCAGAGAAACACGGTAGGACTGGTTTTAGATTGCTTTTAGGGGTTGTTAAAGAGTATTTTAATGTATTTTAAAAATGTTTTGATCTTTGTATTATTTTAATTGATTTTTATTTGTTTTTCACCTCTGGAGCCCTTGTGAACAGGGAGGCAATAAAATAAATAAATAAAAAAAATGTTAACTATAGTGGTTGCCAGAATTTCGAGGTTTGTTAATATTCTGTAAATGTCTGGATTTTTTTTTTCATGCAAATGTGTACTCTATGCAAGAAACACAGAGTTTCTTGGACTAAATTAATTAGAATACATTATCTATAGAGAGATGCACATGATGGAACAAAATGTCTTTCCGGTGTATATTTTTAAATGTATCATGAAGTTGATAATTTGATTCTGAGGAATTATTAAATTATGAACATCTAATCTTTTAAAAAATGGTTGTGTAGCACATAGAGGCCAAGATCTTACATAGCTGCACATAGCTTAAGAGTTCTGCATGTGGAACTCTTACAGACCCTTGTCACCAGCCCCAGGACTCACTGTGTTGCTGCAATAACAATCCCCCAATGGATATTGTGTGGGTGGCACTGGATCAGAGAAGACTGAGCTGAGGGCATGTTCTGCCAAAATCCTCTGGAGAGGTCTCAGCAGATGATGCCACCAGTCTGCATCTAGCTACGAGGACACAGCTAGATGCTTCAATATCCTGTGCTTTCCACCAGCAAAGGAAGGAGAGACCAGCTATAGTAGGAGCATCACAAAGGAGTTGCAAGGTGTGGAATGCATCAGGTGATACCACTGATCCCTAAACACTGTCTTTTGCCAGAAATGGTCATGACATTTACCTGTGTCCCTTTAAAATGCGGGAGGAGATGGTCTGAGTGGGAGGAGAATCAGTAGGAGGAGAAAGGAGAGGGATGAGGTTTTTTCTAAGAAAAATTAATTAAGTTTTAATTTTTTTCAAAAAATATTCTTTTCAAATTTTCTTTAAAAACATCACATCTTATCAAATTTCCACTTTAAGCAAATGATACTATGTACGTGCAAATACATTCAGCTTGGCATATGATAATTCTAATTTAAAGGTATAATTTTGCTATTTGTTCATGTCACAACTATTGCCATTACATTCAGTGATATATGGAAATTACAATTTATGAGTAACAATTAGTACAAAAGACATTGCTAAGGATTCTGTATGGTGTGGTATGGGAGGTCAGTGGGTGTGCGTGTGTGACACCGTGTGTTACTGCACTGGGTGATACCAACTCCACTGATGCCACTGAGCTCAAGCTGAAACATAGTGAGTCCTGGGGGGACTTTGTTCATAGACGGGGGAGCAAGGGAATGCCAGTCTCTACAACAGCCAGCAAAATACATACACAACCACAAGGTGGGATTTTACTTACATATGCCAGCCAATGTATTTAGTCTCTGAAATCTTCTAAATTCTCATTTAGCAAGGAAGCCAGAATCATCTACCAGTAAATTCTGACTCTTTTTTATTTTGTATATGTGTTCTAAATAACATTTTGTATATGTGTTCTTAATATTTCTATAGAAATATTTACTGTGTATTTGTTTCTGTATATAAGGGATAAAAGAATTGGTTATGTTTATCTGTAAATATATCAAGTGGGTACACTAGCAACTATTATGAATAAAAATAAAAAAAATAAAAAAACTCAAAAATATATTATCTGTTAAAGCTACAATATATTGTACATATAAGATGCTGGGATCTGTTGCTTTAAAACACAGTATCAAGTTCCAAAGACCTGAACAACTAGTTCTGTGCAGTCTTGGGTGCTATAGGTATATAGGTAACAGAGCTTGCCAGGCCCCTTTTGAATATGAAGAAAATTGAGAAATGGCATCTGGTTCTTCTGCTCATGAAGCAAGTCAAACATTATGTGGCAAAGGTGGCCCTTCAGATGTTGTTGAATTGCAGCCTGCACTAGCTCACATAACTGATTTGGGAGGGACGATGGGAATGATAGTTCCACAGCAGGAAAAGGATCACATGTTCCCTAGTTGTGGTCTATGAGGTGTGTTTAACCTCCATAAAGCTGAATCTACTTTATTCAAGTTTTGAGCAATTTTGAATGTATTTGCCATAATTATTTTGGCCTACATGAAGACTTTATTGTCATCCAGAGTGGTGCCATTGAATCAATAGTATTTTTATCACTGTTGACTGACCAAATTCTCATTGATTAGTAGGTTTAATGATTGGACTTAAATTGTGGATAGAAAGAGACACATCATAATGGCAGATTTATCACATCCCTGCTGGAAGTGTGTGTGTATATATATGTGTGTGTTATAAAACTGCTGCATAGAAAAGAAAATGCTGTTTTTTGGATAATATTCTGAAGTGTACTATAAGGTGACAATATATGCTCTTTGCTTTTTGAATATATTTGTATCCAAGGTGTAAAACATACTAGAGAAATAATCCAGTTTGAGACCACTTTAACAGCCCTGCTTTAGTGCTAGGGGATCCTGGAAATTGTAGTTTATTGTGGCACCAGGGCTCTCTGACAGAAAGGTCTAAATGTCTCAGAAAACTACAGTTCCCAGATTTCCCAAGCATTTAGCCAGGGAGTTAAACAAAAATTATTCCTGCAATGTGGTAATCTCCAGCATGTTTTGCTAGGTTTGGCTAAACACTTGCTTCTTGAATATATATTTCAAGGTAGAGAAGTCACATTTATAAGCATCTAGGTGTTACGCTATGATGCAGTATCCAACCCCCGCATAAGGAACACATCTGATGGATGAACTAGGCTCTAATCATGCGGTTACTGAGTGATCCACTTGTAAATTGTCCACGCGGACCATTGGACAGCCACAGTCAGAGCCACAAGGCTTATAAAAGGATTCAGTTTCACCCATCAAAAATGATTCCTGTGTTCCATGTACTTTCTTCATACCCTGCCCCTTTTCACTGCTATTAAGGAAAGGATGTAGGAAAAGGCACCGATCTGGAGTTTCGGATGCTTGTGGGAAAGCATCCTGAAACTGGCCCAGGAGGGCCACTGCCTTTTCCCCTCTGTTCTCTCCAGCTGTCTTCATGGTAGTCTTTGTGGGAGGGCTTGGGTCGTTTTCCTTTTCAGTGTAGGATTTACACCTCCGACCCACCTAGCCACTTTGCATAGGTGCAAATATACATTCATACATACTTTAATATCATAGGCTCATGGGACCATGCATTATATCTAAACAATGCTGGGGTTTTTTGCTTTTGAATTAAGCTGCACCTCCTCACAGGCCCATGAAATACAGCATAGTGTAGTGGCTTCAATGTTAGACTACAACTCTGGGAGCCATGATTCAGTTCCCAGCTAAGCCATGAAACCCACGGTTGGGCCATTCGCTCAGTGGGAGGCCAATGCCTACCCCACTCTGAAGAAATCTTGCTGAGAAGACCCCCTGACAGGGTTGCCATAAGTGGGATACATGTTGACCCCATTTTACCTGCGGTGGCTCAATGACAGGGTATCTTGGGGATTGTAGTTTCTTGTGGCACCAGAGCTTTCTGACAGAGAAGGCTAAATACTGGAGCTCACAAAACTACAAATCCCAGGCTTCCACAGCATTGAGCTATGGCAGTTAAAGAGGTGTCAAACTGCATTATTTCTGCAGTGTGGATGCAGATTTTAAGGCAGCCCACCACCATGGACATAAGTGTTTGTAAATCTTTTCATTTGGTCCTGTCCTCCATTTTTCCTGGAACGTCCTCCATGCTGGGCAGGAGGAAGCAGCCTGAGTTTAATATGGGATGGCATACTAAAACAAATGACAGCACTTGCCCATAGAGAAACCATATTTGCCCATAGAGAATCGTGGGAAAATACTTGCCCATAGCAAGTATTCCCCAATGGTCCCCTATGGGCAAGTATGGTTTCTCTATAGGCAAATATTTGCCAATGATTTCCTATGGGCCAGTGTGGTTTCTCTATGGGCAAGTATTTGCTAATGATTTCCTATGGGCAAAGATTCCCCTATGATTCCCTATGGGCAATAATTCTCTATGGGGGCAAGTATTCCCCAATGACTCCCTATGGGGGGCAAGTATTCCCTAATGATTCCCTATGGGGGCAAGTACGGTTTACCTGTGGGCAAGTGCTGTCATTTATTGAATAATGTTGTGAAGCTTCCTTGGAGGAGGGGAGGAGGAGGAGGAGGAGGACCCCTGGCCTTCTCTGTCTGTGGGCCCATTGTGACGCCTGGGCTTCCTGCGGAGGACCTATAGGGCCTCTCCCTATGGCAGGCGAGGCCATTCCTGCTGCTGCCAACTTCCAAGCCCACAATGGGGGCTGGCGGGGCTCCTCCCCAGCTGGGCGGAGAGGAAGCAGCAGCAGCAGCAGAAGGGCTGGACTCCCTCCCCGGCCTCGGTGAGCCAGCCTTCGCTGCTGCTGGAGGCTGAGGCTCATCCTCCTCCTCCTCCTCTCCTCTCCTCCTGTTGCCGAGGCTGCTGCTGCGGCTCAGGGCTGCTCGGGGAGGAAAAGCCAGAGAGACTGAGGAGGAGGAGGAGGAGGAGGAGGAGGAGGAGGAGGAGGAGGAGGAGGAGGAGGAGGGAGCCAGCCCCAAGAATCCCACCCAAAGGACCCCCATCACCACCACCCCGGTCCCAGCCTCCCTCCTCCTCCTCCTCCTCCATGGCAGCCCAGCAGCCCAGCCCTTGGTGAGAAGGAGGAGAAGGAGAAGGAGAAGAAGGCAAGGAGATGGGCAACACGGCGCACAAGACCCTGCCAGGTAAGGGAAAGGGAAAGGGAAAGGGAAAGGGAAAGGGAAGGGTTCCTCAAAGCCCAGGAGGACAAGGCACCTTCCAAAGGGAGGACCTGCAAGGAAACCTGGACTCCACACTGGGGAAGTGACCCGGTTTGGCACCGCTTTCATGGCCTTGGCTCAAGGCTATGGCATCCTGGGAGTTGGAGTATGTTGTGGAGTCCAGAGCGGAGCTCTGGACTCCACAACATACTCCAACTCCCAGGATGCCATAGCCTTGAGCCAAGGCCATGAAAGCGGTGCCAAACCGGGTCATTTCCCCAGTGTGGATGCAGCTCAAGGTTGTGCCTAGGGAGCTCCTTCGCAACTCAGTCCCACTGCCTCCTGACTTGGGATTTAGTGACTCTGGAGATCAGGGTTTGATTCCCAGCTCGGCCTATGGAACCCATTTGGGAAAGCCACACTTTCTCAGCCTCAGGGGAAAGCAGTGGCAAACCTCCTCTGGACAAACCTGGCCAAGGAAACCTCTGTGATGGGGGGCCACCAGTGGCTGCATCCACACTGCAGAGATCATCTGGCTTGGCATCACTTGAACTGCCCAGGGGGCAGAGGGCTACAAAACCCTGGAAACCGTAGTGTGTGTATTTGGTGGCCGGTAGAGTGGTGTCAAGCCAGATGATGCCTGCAGTGTGGATGCTGCACACATCTGTCAGTCTTGAGCATCCCCACACCAGCCTCCAGGAGCTGCAAAGGGGAGGTGTGGCCAGAGCACCGTGGCAGCAGGGAACATGCTTGGCATGCATCAGATTCCAGGTTCAACCCCCAGCATTTCTAATTAAAACCTTCTCTGGTTGCAGCAAGCAGCAGCAGCAGCAGAAAGACAGGGGGAGATCCCCTTGCAGGAGCTGTTAAAGGCCTGGGATGGGTCAAAGCTGACACTGCTGAGCCTGGCATAAGGCACCTTCATCAGAAAGAAGGGAGTCAACCTGCTTTTCAAAATGTGCTTTGACCTGAAAGGAGTCATCCCCCGTATCCTGGATCTGATGAGAACTGAACTATTCGAGTCCCACATGATACAGGCTAAATCGTATATAAAAACACCCGGCGCCTGTCAAAAGCTACCACTCTCTGCCCTTACTTGGATTCCAGGTCCAGAGGCAGTGCTATGGCTCCCCTCCTGCTCTGTATGTCTGGGACCTGGTTATGAAAAGACTAGAGGGAACAGGTTCAGGGTCAAAAGTATTGTTGCTTTTGGGGATGAATATGATTGGCAAATTAGACAAGTGTGAGGAGACAGAGGCTGGCACTGGGGGCTTTTGTTCACTAGCCAAGTGGCACGCTAGCCACAAAAATTGTCAGTTTCTGAGGCAGATGGTTTTCCGGGGGGGGGGGGGGGGAGGCAGTCTTGTTCTTCTTTCCTTCTTTTTTAAAGCCTTGTTTCTGTAACATAAGACGTTATCACATGGGAGGAATTTCCTTCAATTTCGAAAGAAATGAAAGTGGGGCCAGTTCGGAATTGAGTGGATTCGCTAGTTCAGTGAATTTGCATGATTGCATATTGACACCACATTGCGTTTGGAACTGCCTGAAATTGCCTCCTGGTGCCCGAAATTGCATGTCATCGTTTCTCCACATATTAACATGAAACCCCACGATTGCGTTTGGAAGGACTTCCCTTTGCCCAAAAATGTGTGTGATCAGCTTTCACACAATGACGCAAAACCCCATGATTGCATTCAGATTGCCATTGGATTATACTTCCAATTCCCATTGTGTGATAAACTCCCTAGAAAGAATACACTTTTTGAAAACTCAGGACCTTTCATTATCAAGATGTACCCTCTCTCCCCAATCCTGAATTGAAATGAAAGCATTGAACTTCAGTAGCAGAAGGGATGTATCTTGATCCTCCCCTGAAACATAACAAAAAATGGCAAAATTGGTGTTTCTGGCCAGTGAGAAAGGCCAATTCTGCAGCCAAATTGGATAGCTGCTGTCTTTCATTGTGAACCATGTTTGCAAAAGAGAGGTTGTTGGTTTTTTAAAAAACTTTTTTGAAGACTTTTGTATGTAGTTTCTGCTCAGTAGCTCAACAGTGGTGGTGGTGGTGGTAGTGGGGATATTTTGAAATCACTTTTATTTTGATTTAAAAGAAAGGTTCTCTTCCTGCCCCAGCCACCCAGACTATATTGTTCTGATATAATGAAAAGCAAAACTTTTCCCTTTTTGGCTAGCAAGTGTGTAATAGGGACTCGGCTGTTCGTCCCTGCTGTCAGTGAGTCAGTGGGCAATGAGAACATTTGTTTGATGAAGAATGAAGAGTATTGAATTTCTTCTTTGAGCTCCTGTAAGCCTGTAGCTTCAGCTGTCTACCTCCCTCTCCCCTTGCTTTCTTTTCAGCTTTTCTTTTGAGCAGCCTTATGTGTCACATTTAGTACACTTGGCTTACTAAAGTTGCCAATACATTTCTCCAAAATGTGGCTACTACATGGCACAATTATGAAGATCCCATGCAATATGGCATGAGGGACAGATGACCTCAAGCCTGAATGTCTGTCTCTTCTTAGTACTGTATTGCAAAACTGTTTTATTAAATCTGGCTTTTGCTCTGTTTAGCTTGATTCCATTTTTTTTTCACTCAACTTTTAAATTTATGTTAATTCTATCTCTGCTTTGGGTTTGGAATGAGATGTAGAAATAAATTAATGTAGTTTATAGACACTCGTTTGAGTCTTCAAAGGAGATGTTACTGGAAGCAGTTCATAAGTAGTTGGGCACCTAAAGGATGTTTTAGAGTCTAGAATTTAGAATTTTGAGACAAGCTCCTAATCTCAAGGTGCATGAAACACCTCAGGAGAAAGAAGCTTTTGTTTTGGAACCTCACCTGGTACTGCAGCCATGAAGGTAAAAGTAGTCCCTTGACATGAATGCCTAGTTGTAACCGACTGTAGGGGGTGCTGTGCATTTCCATTAATAAGCTGTAGAGCCAGTGTTTTCTAAGGACTGCTCTGGTGGTCATGTGGTCAGCATGAGTGCACCAAACGCCATTACCTTCCCACTGAAGTGGTACCTATTTAGCTACTTGCATTTGCATGTTTTCAAACTGCTAGGTTGGCAGAAGCTAGGACAGGAGCTCACCCTGTCACTAGCAGCCATGCCAGTGTCTTATTTGGATCATGGGCAAGGAATAGTTTAGACCAGTTACTTTTTCTGGGCACAACCTATTTCACAAGATTGTTGTGAAGACAGAATGGGTGGTATGAGAACAGTATGTGCCACCCTGAGATCCTTAGAGGAAGAGCAGGATGGAGGTACAAATGCACACTCGCACACACATCCACCCTGCCTGTCTGCATGCTTGCCCGCCTGTGTATAGTGTCAGAAGTGTTTTATTTTCTCTGTATCCTACAGAGTAGAGTCCCCTAGAAACCTTGGGTTAAAACTATTCTTGAAATAGAGTTCATAGGAGATTCAAACCTACAAGCTAAAAGAGTCACCAATAATGTAGGTCTGGGCACATTTGAAAGCATGGAAATTGCAAAAAGGTCTTTAGAGTTTGTCATAGTAAATGTTATTTTCATGTTGTGGTGTGTGTGTGTGTGTGGTGGCTATATGATGCCTATCAAATCACGTAGGATGGTGGGCATGGATAGAGAAGAGTGAGCATTACATCTTCTGATGTGGAAAGCATTGAGAAGATGTTTTATGCAATGCATGACGGTTAAGAGGTTATTGTGGCTCTTTCTGTCATTTTGCTAGGCTTAGCTGCTTATCTCTACTGAGCTTTGGAGTGGGGCTACCTACTCAAACATGAATGTTAATAGCTAAGAATTTTACATCCTTGACTCATAATGGACCTGCACTCTTATCTAGCACAGAGCTGTCTCATGCGTTCATACTTTACAATGTATAGTTGGACTTGCATAGGCACTTTTGCAGTTATAAAATTGCATAGCTTATGGTATGTTAATGAGTATTAATTTGAATTCCATTTAGAATTTGATTACCCAACTGGAAGATCCTTAACCCAAAAAACTTAACCAATTTTCTTCCTTCCAGAGGTCATCTTACATGGTATGCATGTTTCTTTTTTCATCAAACCAGATTAACAATGAATAGGAAGTTTGGTGGAGAAGTTGTGCAGCCTGAATAACTATAATTTTGCCACGATCCTTAAAAACAACAGTTTCTTAGAAGAGCATATAACCCAAATTCATGAAAAGCACTGCATTTGTTAAGATATATGGTAGGCAAAATAATGTTTTGGGGTTTTTTGTTTTGTTTTTTTGCATAGGTGATACTCTGTTTTATTAAACTGGCATTTTCTTCACATTTTCCCACAACAGTTGATGGAGAACAGAAATTCTTCAGGGCATATTTAAATTCTTGGGCCGGTTCCCATTTGTAAAATAACAAAGATGTTTAAAATGATCATCTAACTGCCCTAATATCTCTAGGACCCTTTCATCTGAAATCTGAAGAGCTTCTTCTTTTAAATTGTGACAGTAGATGCTCTTTTTTATTTAAAGAAACAAAATTTCTCTTGCCTTGTCATTGAAACAGCAACAATTTGTACAAAAGCTCGTTCAAGCCAGTCTAATATTAGCTCTTTAGAAAATCTTTTATTTTTTGTTATCACTTTAGAAAATCTTTTATTTTTGGATCCATAGTTTATTTGTTGAGTTTCTTTTTGTTTTCTTGAATTCAGCATTAAAGGGTTGGGGTGTGTGTGTGTGTGTGTGTGTGTTAATTGCAGGTGATAGTTTTAATAATCCCAGACAGACAAAATCCAGGCAGGGCATACTCACTTACATCATGGAAAAAGCCCAAATAACCAACATACCGGTGTCTGTTAGATGCTTTAGCCTTTCATGGGAAAATATTGGGGGAAACTTAACATTTCTGAAATTCTCTTCTTACTGCCTTTTAGGCTATTTTGGCTGCAGTCCTATGCTCACTTACTTGGGAGTAAACACTATTGAACTCAGTGGAATTTACTTCTGAGTAGAGACAGGACTTTATTATCAGCTATTAGTGGGAGCTACTATACTGCCTTCTGCTCTTGCCATTTTTTGAACAAAACCTTTTTGAAAGAATCTTGGTTTTGACATCTGCTTGGCCAGTATTTTGATAGTTAGCACATAGAAGAAGAAGATCATATTAACAATAATTGCAGTGTACTGGAATGAATAACAGCACCTTGGGCAAGTCACATTCTCTCAGCCTAAGAGAAAGGCAAAGGCAATCTTTCAAGCAAAACCCCAGCCTTAGGGCTGCCATATGTTGGAAAAGACAAGAATGCACACAACAACAGAAACTGGAACAATGGAAACTGGAGCGTGTCCAAAGGAGGGCGACTAAAATGGTGAAGGGTCTGGAAACCATGCCCTATGAGGACCGCCTTAGGGAACTGGGGATGTTTAGCCTGGAGAAGAGAAGGTTAAGAGGTGATATGATAGCCCTGTTTAAATATTTGAAGGGATGTCATATTGAGGAGGGAGCAAGCTTGTTTTCTGCTGCTCCAGAAACTAGGACACAGAACAATGGATGCAAATTGCAGGAAAAGAGATTCCACCTCAACATTAGGAGGAACTTCCTGACAACTGTTTGACAGTGGAACACACTCCCTCGGAGAGTGGTGGAGTCTCCTTCCTTGGAGGTCTTTAAGCAGAGGCTGGATGGCCATCTGTCAGGGATGCTTTGATTGGGAGTTCCTGCATGGCAGGGCGTTGGACTGGATGGCCCTTGTGGTCTCTTCCAACTCTATGATTCTATGATTTTAAATTGGGTGTGATAAATAAGTTAAGGTGTAATAAATGTATATCTTGTTTTTTGAATACTTTGATGTGTATTTTCTTTTAATACTCTGATTTATTTTTTTATGTGGGTAAGTGCTTACACAATTGAGGACATAACCTCCTCATTAAGCTTATCTGGAAAAAGAGTCCCTAAATTGCATACTATCCAATTGTAGTCATTGTGACTTTGCTGGATTAAGGTGCTTGAGGAGTATAGGTTTAGTTTGTCCACACCTTCCCCATTTTTGTTCCTGAGGTGGCTATTAACACTTCTTTGATAATCTTTATATATTGTTTTCATTTTTCATAGCATCTCACATCTGTTAAAATTGTTATTTGTCATCGTATCTGAGCCCACTCAGTTTTATCCTTTCAGTGCTTTGTTGTTGTTGTGTGCTCTCAAGTACTTTCCAATGTACAACCCTTAAGGTTAACAAGTAATATGGTTTTGTTAAGTGTGACTTGTCCAAGGCCACCTAGTGGGTTTCCATGGCTGAGCTGGGATCTGAATCCTGATTTCCCAGAATCCTAGTCCAACATTCAAATCATTACATGTTCCTTCTATATTTTTAAATTGTCCAAATTCACACAATCCGCCCCGCACACTTCGATCTACTGGGCAACAACTTCTAAGAGTTCCAGAGGCTAGATTATTGTCAACGGCAAAGAGGGCGTTTTCCGTTTCAGCCCCTAGCCTCTGGAACTCGCTGCCCACGGAGCTTCGTTTAGCCGCCTCTCTTAATTTGTTTAAAAAAGGGCTAAAAACATTTCTGTTTGAGCAAGCCTACCGATGATTTCTTCTCCTGTGTCACCCTATCATTCCCTCATTATGATCGGACTTGATGTCTGCATTGTGCCCTGGCTGATACTATATTTTTACTGTGTTATTGAATGTTTTAATTTTTATATATGTTTTTAACTGTTTAACTGTGCACCGCCCTGATCTCCGGAAGGGCGGTATAAAAATAAAATTTTTTATTATTATTATTATTATTATTATTATTAAATATTGTTTGACTGCTTTTAAAATATTTTTGGTTAAATTGTTTTAAATTTATTTATTGTTTTATGATTGTAAATATTTACTGTTTTTTATGTTGGCAAATCTCTTCCTGGGAATATTGTTACTAAAAGTATAGTGTATACATTTGTTGAATAAATAAATAAATAAATAGGGACCATAGTAGGGGTACCAGACATAAAGCTTGGAAAGGATACCATTTGAGTAACAATTCTCAAAATTTCCCACCTAGAATGACTACTGGCTATGCTGGCTAATGGTATTCTAGGGTCTGTATTTTTAAAAAACCCCACTAATGTTTCTAAACTCTGCATATCACTATTTCTATATAGCTATGTTAGTTTCCTACAGCAAAATCAGCAAAGTCCTGAAGCACCTTATTATTATAGTGTGAGCTTCCATGGAAATGGGCTATGGTCCACAAACATTCATGCTATAATAAATTTGTTCATTTTTAAAGTGCCTCTTTGTTGATTTAATAATGATCCTCTTTCACCAGGGAATGCTGGGAATTGTTAAATTATAACTTGTGCCATATGTTAGGGTTTAGCTGTTCCTCTGTGTAGTGGCTTCCTGAGCATTTATGAGCAAACCAGCTTCTTTTAGTTGGTCTCCTGCTGTATTTGCAGCTGATCAGCTAGGTTTGCAACATTGCAGAGAATGAGTAAGGCTTGTTCTGACTTGAACTGGCTAACAGGCAAAGTTGCTGTTGCTGGATTATGAACATACCAATCTATAATTTTGTGACACTTTAGTGGCTTTGTATTTAATGACACCCATTTGTGGTCTGAAGCTAATTTCCTCTTATCTAAATTAGTTGATATCTTGCTTTTCATTCAAGGTGGATTTATAGTTGATCACTTTGACGTTCGTTTCATCTTTACTTCCCACAGCCAGCTGTCTTGCTGGATGTCTAATTATCACCTTTCACCTGTGCTATACCAGTTAGGAATGGGAGATATAATTGTTTACAGCTAGACAGTAGCAGGTTTCTCTCTTATTTTCACTCTCTGTATGTTATGGTGTTTGACTGTGTGTATATAAGAGACAGAGAGAGCAACCTTAGAGATTGCTTTGATGGTTGATTTTATGAGAGAGAGAGAGAGATCACACATCCTTAGAGATTACTTCAGAAAGAGTAACAAAATATTCAGACACCTTGTCCAACCCAGTCTTCATAATAGCCATATTAGGTCATAAGTATATCATATCCTTAAGACATCAAAACAGAATTTTGGGACTTAAAATTTTTCTTTGTTTTTAATTTTTTTTACAGTGAAATTTCAAAATGCTCAAATCCTTTCTGCAAACCAGTCCCCAAACCAAATAGAGGATATTGAAGAAAATGAAACAAAATCTGTGTCTCCTGATCACAACGTGGCATTTGCTCATATTCCCCCCCCCCACCGCCTGCTCTTTCCTTCTGTTGCAGATCTACACACCCTCCACAGATCTCCTTTCTCCTTTCTTCTTTATCCTTAGTTCATCTATCATCACCTTGGTTCTGCCACAGCTCAGAAAAAAAGTTACTTAATTAGATTACCACTTCCAGAATCCTCAAACCAACATGGAGAACAGTGCTTAAAAATGCTTTATTTTATTTTATTTTATTTTTTGGAGCTCAGAGTCAACTTCTCACCACTGAGTCCAACTGTTCCTCTTCTCTAAATTTTAGAAATCCAGAGTATTCTGGATTTTCAGAAATAGCTGGAGGACTTTCCCAGCTAGCTTTAGAGAGGTCTAGATAGACATTTTTGAAATACAACTCTGTGGCCAAATACAACTCTGAGGCCATATAGACACACATTTGGGGTGACTGTTTGAAAAACCACAGAGAAGGACAAGAGGCTGCAAATGGCAGGCAGGCCTGAGGAGAGCATCTGGTCAAAGCATGAACAAAACAGAGCAACTGGCCACTCAGCTGATGTTTGGACCTCCAAACATCCATTTCAACTGATGATGATATGCAGCTTCACCTCTGGTATAAGTACAAAATATGACAGAGTTTGTCCTGTGACTGTGGAAGAGAGAATGCTGAAATGTTCCAACAGTCCCCTTCTCATTCTCTTGGACCAACATCAAGGATTTTCATCTCTTCTTGTCGTCTCTGGAAACAATCTCTTGGTAGAGGCTTTGTAAGAATATCAACAATCAGCACATCAGTGTTGCAGTATTCTAACTGTACAGATTCATTTCGACACATGTCTTGCACCTGATCGTGAATGAGCTGTTTTATTTATTCAATATATAGCAATAGTTTGTATAGAAGCACGTTGCATGCTTAATTCATAATAATGACGATATCATTGTATTTCTCTTCCTCCATACAAATAAATGCAATTTATATTTGTTCTGAAGGGATTTCCAGAATTCAGAATTCATTCACATACACTAAAGTATCCAGAATTTGCTGTTGTCCTTTCAGATTGTTAATAATAATAATAATAATAATAATAATAATATGTTTTATTTCTAGCCCGCCCCTCTGAATGAGCAACCAGGGCGGGGTACAAAAGAGAATAACAATTAACAAAGCAAAAATACAAAGCAGTTATAACAACAACAAAAATACATAGTAATTATAACAAAAAATAAAATTAACAAAGCAAAATACATAACAACATATCAAAACAAGTAAAAAAACAAACAAACTCCATTCTCAACCCCCATCCCAATCCTAAAACAATGTAAACAATACACAATCTAAAAAGAAAAGGGAAAAAAAGGGGGGGGGAGGCAAAACTCCTCCTTAAGTCCAGGAGTCGAGGCATGGGAGGAGCAAACAAAAACTCTCTCATCTGAGTCTTCTTCACTGGCAGATGTTGGGGAGGCCTATGGAATTGCTCAGGCCTATGGAATTGCCTATTCGTTTCAAACTATCCAGATAGTACAAGTGCTGGTTAGATATTCTGGTATAGAGTGTACTGTTTACTAGAGCTAGAACTGGACAGTGATATTTGGGTGTCTAAGGCAGAATGTCCAAATGGATTTTCCTTTTCCCAGTCATTCTTATGAATATGAAAAACATATTCTCCTCTACAGCATTCTTCTGCCACATTGAGTACTTGTATAGCTCTTGTTCATTTTAGTGGGAATTGAATATGAAAACATCCTGATGGATTTCCCCCCCCATGGGTGATATCTGTCTGTCTCCCATTCTGTGACCCTTTCAAGGAATACTCCATGGGAGCTGAACTGACTGCTATGACTTGCCTTATGCTAGGATTGCCTCCCTCTAGTACCAAGAGGATGACTGAATCAGAAGTCCTTTATGCATCACAGGTTTGCCAATTGCAATTAATTCAGCTTTGTTTCAGTATTAGTATTTGCACTTAGTTTATGTCCCAACTGATTTGATGTTCTCTCTTTCTCTCCCTCCTTTTTTTTGCCAGTATTTAACTTATTAAAGCCAATTGGGTTATTAATTTACTCACACACACCCATCCCATTTTCTGGAATCACTATTGTTGCTTTGATGCCGGAATGCTCAAATGTATAGATAAAGTTAATGTCTTTCAGTCTTTTTATATGAGAGTGTAAGCTTCATTATGTGACTGATTATGATGATTCATTTGCAAGATTACATAACATCCTTGTTCATATTCTAAAAATTTTCTTGCAAACCAGTACCACTCTTGTTTTAATCAAATAAGAAAAAAAAAAGCACCTGCCTCTTGCCCATGAATTAAGGTGGTTCTGGGTATGTGGGGCCTGTTGTATTGTTGCTTTAAAGGGAACCTCTAGTCCAAGTGTCTTGTCCCTCAATTTAATATTTTCAGACTACAACTTCTATCATCCTTAGCATGGGAACACTGGTGAAGGAGGACAGATGTTGTACTCTAAGCAGTCTGGGGTTGGGGTTATACCAGCTGGGAGAACACTGCTCAGTTTGTTCAATTTTTTTCAGAGAAGTTGGGTAACTGGGGATCAGAGGCAGGGTAGATGGGATAGTGGCAAGGTGTATAATGGGTGGCAGTGACGTAGTCTCAGAAGAAACCTGAAGTATTCTTTTAAGAGAGGCAAGAAAGGAGAGAGAGGTTGTTAACAATTGTTGTCACAATTGGCAACCATTTTTATTTGGAATTATTGATAAATGCTAACATCTCTTTTCTCCACTTGCTATTTTTTTTTTAAAAGAAAAACAAATACTTTTCAGAGACTTTTGAGTTTTGACACTGGATGATATTCAAAGATGCCCATCTTCTGATGAGGACATACTACTGTATATTTTCAGGCTTTGAAAATATTTCAGAATGGGGAATTTTAGAGAAGTAGCTTTCTCTTCAAGTCATACTTGCTGGACTTTTCTTCCAACCAGGAAAGGCTGCAGGAAATCCTGGCTTCCCTTGCAACTGCTTTTCTCCCAAAGATGCATGCCATTCAAAATGGCGAATGGGGACAAAACTGGAATCACATGGTTTATTGTAAAGGGCAGCCCCTAATTCTCTTCCTCAGGGGCATTTCCATATTTTGAGGGAGGAGAAATCCTGTTTATTGTGTGCCATAGTCAGTGTGATGTAGTGGTTTGAACATTGGGCTATGATTATGGAGGCAAGGGTTCAAATCCCTGCTTGGCCATGAAAGCCTAGGGCAAGGGAGTGTGACCTAGGGCAAGTCACCCTCAGACTCAGAGGATCACAATAGCAAACCCCCTCTGAAGAGACCTGCCTTAAAATCTATGCTAAGTTTACCTTAGGGTCTCCCTAAGTCATAAATGAGTTGAAGGCAAACTTTATTTGAAAAACAGATTCAGTCTGTTCTTACAGCTTCTTCTCTGATAATACTTTTTCCACTTCTTTTTTCTGTGAGATGGCAAGTTATATACTCTTTCTGTTGTGAAATTCCCAAAGACCAACCTGAATATGTCAATATCTTTTACTAGACCACTTGAAATTGGGCTTGCTTTACTCTGGAGGCAGGGAGTCAAACTGTTAAGTGTTTTGAATCATTTTAGTTCAGCCACAGTTGTACTTTGGTTCTGATTCAGGTCTATAAAAATTCAGGATCCAGTTTCATACGCATTTTCTTTGCTCATCTGTTTTTGGGTGATGTGGCAGTGGGTGGCTGGGATGTGGGAGGGTGGAAGGGATGACTCGGACCCACAATCCTGAGATTATTCTTCAGCATTAATTCAGGTGAGACAAAGAGAAGGGACTTTTATTTATAAATGACCACTTTCATATTGGAAGGAAGTTAAGCAAAAATGCCTAAATCTGTTGCAGCTTTCAGTCATAAGGACTCCAAAGAATCAGTAAAAGAAAACATGCATTTTAAGCATCTGACAACTAAATGGTTTTTATATTTTTACAATTTGATCTTAATTGTAAATCAGAAACATGTGAAATACTTGAAGAATGAATCCAGTCAGTTTCCATGTTATAACTTCAATGTTGATCAAACCCCACAAAGGGGAAGCTAGCCTTCAGTCCAATATTACTGCAATACTGGTCAGGCTGAGCCCTCAAAGAAGGCAGGGCATAAAAGCTAGGAGCCCCAAGTACAGGCTGTATATCCCTTATCCAAATTATTGGGATCAGAAGTGTTCTGTATTTCTGATTATTTTAAATTTTGAAATACATCTGTTTGTATATGCAGACCAAAACATAATGAGGCTGAAGAGGGACTGAGGATCTATGAAATGGCAGGCGACATGGATTCCCACCATTTCACAGATCCTCACATCTCCAGCTGCATCTCTTTCCAGCCTCATGAATACAGTATAAATGCATACTATACTACTAGTGTTGCAGCTCAAAGTTTTAGATTTCAGAGTACAGTACTTTAGATTTCAGAATTCTAGATAAGGGATACACAACCTATATATAAGTCCTTCCAAAAGTTGGTCTTATATTATCTGCTCTGATTCTGGTAGGATTGATGGGTGTTGGTGAGCCCTTGTTCTAAAGTAATAAACTTATCTCAATTTACCATCACCTCCACATCTGTTCTCATTCTGTTCTTGTTCAAAAAGTACTTTCAGATAATGATTTGTCTTCTGTCTTTATCCACACAGACACACAAATATATGATTTGCCATGTTAACTCAGTAGGTTGCTGAGACTTGTTTTTGTAGGAGTGGGTGAGACCTAGAGTCATACATTGGATTAAACTGTACACTCTTACTATAGAAATCTGGCTAAATAATTTCTCACAATTACTTCCATTGTCTGAAGCAACAGCTTCTTTGGTTTGATCATGGGATTTATTTATTTACTCCTTTTGTTCTGCTTCTTTTTTCCAAGATTATATAGATGTGGTTTTTATTGTAGGTCTAGGAGCATAGTCTCCTAAATAGCTGTCCTCCTTCAGTTGCAGTGTTGCAATTTCTGTCTGTAAGGGAGTGTCTGCAAAAGACAGCTCTTTCCACTTTGAGACTTATTGTCCACCGGGTGCATTTCTTGAAGTTGGCTGTTGCCTGTAAAATCAAAACCAAAACCTTTCTTTTTGTTAAAGTGCTACAGGATTCTTTATTGCACCCTTTCATTACAACAGAGTACCTTTTTGCTAGACACCAGAGTTCCCTTTCTGGTTTTATTATTTATCTGAAAGCAATAAAAAGACTAATTTTATTATTTAGCTAACTCCCTAGAAATTTGTTTCTGTGATACTGAGGAGTTCACAATTGTTTTGTCAAATCTGAGGTGGAATCATATGCCAACTCCTTCCCCTTGCCACCCCAGATACTTAGAAGAAATGCATACAATATGTATGCTGCAAGTGTCCTGAGAATGATCCCAGCATAATCTCCAGGAAGAATATTTTCCGTTGTTTCTCCGCTTTTTGGAAAGTTGCTTTACTACTTCTGTCTCTTGAGTTCCTGGTAAATGTTAACACTGCTTACCCTGCTTGACAAGTCAGAGATTAATGAAAAAATACCCAAGATTTTAAACTAAGAAGGCAGGCAGAGTGAAGTAATTCAACCCATGTTTATCTTCTTTCTCTCCGTTTAAACAATGTGGTTACAAGGCTGTTTTTTTTAAAGTTTATGTGATTTATATCTGTTTTGCAAGGAGGCCCTAACTTTAATTTCAATCAGTTCTTTGACCTACATGGAATAAATAGGGAGTTACCCTTGATCTTCTTCTGTACAGACTTTTTAAAGGGCCCTTTCTTGTCACACACATTAGCTCCATTGGAGCGAAGCTGAACATGGAGTCTTGGGCTTGGTGAGTTAACATGGTGCAAGATGGTGATTCAGTAGTTGGCAGGAACAATGGGAAGCTGTTTCACATCTTCCAGTAGGAATGATTAAAGAGTTATTATTTCACTCTCACTGGCACAGAGGAGCAAGTGAATTGGGGACAGGGAGAGACCAGGGCTTGGAAAAGAACCATTTTGGACTCCAGCTACTAGTGGCTATGTTGGTCAAGGGTTTCTGGGAGCTGAGTCCCCCCCCCCTCCCCCAAAAAAGTAACTTTAGTGAGCTCTGGGAAAGGCATAAGTTTGGAAGCATACTAACTGTGAGAAATAGATGTCTCATATTACTTAATTTTGCCATAAATGTAAAGCCTGTGGAACAACCTGTTTGTTAAATGTAATCTTAGACACATTCTTACCATAATAGCCTGTTTTTCATATTTATACACATTACAACTCAGTCAAGAGATTTTTGACTTGATGTTGATTTTCCAGAAAATTAGATCTTGAGTGTGCACACAAACATTCCTTTCTGTCCCTCATTCGTAGATGTTTAATCCTACTGATCAGATGAAAAAGCAACTTGGGAGTTTCTGTGTCAAGTCCTTTCTTATTAGCTTTGGAATATGGAAGGATGGGAGGTCAAGCCAGCTCTGGATAGAAATGAGACTATAAAGGCCCTGAAATGAGTCACACACAGAAGTATAAATGTTACTGCCTTGTTTATACCCATTTCTCACTCAACACACATGTTCACACTCTTGTGCCCATTTGATTAATTCAAAATAATTTCCATACTTTGGTTCTGTACTGAATTCCACCAGTGTGGATTATAGTCATTTCCATCTAAAAGCATGGCATGAAAGCATTAAAAAGATTTCTTGTCTCACCCTCTCTGTAAGGAGTAATTATTTCATGTAAAATCATTTTAATGATACCATGTGGGTGACAAAAGGGAAATAATTTTTTCTCACTTTCTGAATATCTCTATTATACATGTTATTTAAGAAAAAAACTCCAGCAAAAGTTTCTGTTGCCTAATCTAGTAGGTACCTGTAACCATAACCAGTTAAGGAATCATATTAGTTTCTGTGTTGACTGTGACTAATGCTAAATAAGTTCCCTTTTCATCAGGGCCATCTATCACATCAAACTACACTTACTGTTAACTGTGACAAATATTTGTTACTTATGTAGTGTTTAATTTGCTTTAAAACTGATGAGGAAAGAGAAAGTAGGTTTGCATTGAGGTGTGGCTCTTTGTTGTCTCAGAAGGCCTGATAGGTTTCTGACATCAGCTACCAAAGCAGATGTTTTATTCACCATGGACAAGCAGTTGTGTAATTAGTCTTAACTATACATCTGCAGGGTGGTGCTGTCAATATTTTAAGAAAGTGTATATTTTGCAGTAAAACCAGAATTTGAGAAAGTTATTTTGTCTACAGCTTCCCGAATGTCCAAGACAGCATGGCCACTGCTCATGCAGGTTAGGGGATTCTGAGAGTTGTAGTCTATCAAAGTAACTTTTCCAAGTTGTTAAAAAATTTGAATTTCTCATGTGAGATTTTGGAACATTGCTGTGTTAGTTTTTGCTTCTATCCATGAAATGGTAGCATTGGATTAGTAGGTCCCAACCATTTAATTGAGGTAGCTAAATCAACAAATTTGGGAAGTAATTTTTAACAGTACTGTACTGAGATAGATCTCACTATTGTGCATAAAGTTCTCATCCTGCTGGATACAAAGAAATATGTTCTGCAGGGATTATTTGTAAAATAAGAATTTTAATTCTTAATTTAAAACTACTTGTTGTTGCCTTGGTTGTGTGCCTTCAAAGTGCTTCCAACATATCGCAACCCCGTGAATCTTTCACAGGGTTTTCTTGGCAAGATTTTTCAGAGGGGGTTTGCCATTGCCTTCCTCTGAGGCTGAGTGACTTGCCCAAGGTCACCCAGTGGGCTTCTGTGGCCCAGTGGGGATTTGAACCCTGGTCTCCAGAGTCCTATTCCAGTGCTCAAATTACTAGGCCAAGCTGGCTCAAATTTCTTTTTTTTTTTTCCTTCGAAATTTTATTTATTAAAAAGACAACAAACAGACAAAAAACAAACTTATCCTACATATAGACATAATCCTTCCTGTCGAGACTCATTACACAGGCTCATTACGAACTTTCCTCCCCAAGTTTCTTTCAAATATTTAATAAATGATTGCCAGTCATTATAAAATGTTTCAATTTCTCTATTTTGTAGCAATTGTGTCAGTCTATCAGATTGCATAAAATCATATGCTTTATTCACCCAATCTTTAGCTTCTGGGATTTCCTTCTCTTTCCATTTTGAAGCGTATATAATTCGGGCTGCAGAGCTGCTGGCTCAAATTTCTCATTTGAAACTAGTATATATTAATGCTTATACTGTATATTTCTATTTCTGTATAAATACCATTGGAACAAACAATTTTCATACTAAATTAACATCCTGGTATCTCATGTTGCTGCAAAATGTGCTAAGTTATGATGCAGTGGTGATGAGAAAGTTCAAGTAATATACAAGACATCTCCAAAGGAAGTTGGACCATCTGTGCTTAGATTTGTGGTATGTGCACTCTGTCCTAATTAGGAATGCTTCAAATGATTTTGTGTTTCAAAAATACAACCCCTAAATGGTTTGCTCTTGGGCCTTCTTTAAAGAAAACTTGCCTCAAATTATAGTATTCAATAGGAATACTCTCACTTTTTTTTTAAATTGCTGCCGCAAGCATTTTGAGATCAGTCAGTGCTTTTGAATAGGAGCTAGTGGACAATCACAGGATTTTCATGTGCTTCTTGTTTGAGCTACAGTATGTTCTATTCATATACTACATTGCTACAGACACTTGTGGTCCTCCAGATGTTTTTGGACTGTAATGTACATTGGTACAGCCAGCATAACCACTTGTGAGCTGCGGGATCTTGTGAGTTTCATTCCAACAAATTTGAAGAGTCAAAAGTTACTCACATCCTTGTTTAATATGCTTATGTGGAGCACAGCAACACTTACCAAAGCTATTGCTTATGTGCTATTTTATATTCTGGGATACAGACATTTCCAAAATATGTTTCTGAGAAAAGCAAATTCAGCATCTGAAATTGTCTTAAAATTGAATTGGAAATTTGGACTGTATGCTATCAATTGGCTCTTGAAGGATCTTTGGTAAAATGGCTGAGATCTTATGCTTCCCAGTAGTGTAAGAAGGCGTTACACACATTTTACAGAGAGAAGGTAAAAGAAGATTTTATGGGAGGAAGAAAAGGAGAAGCATTTGGATGCTTTTTTTTTCTTGAGCTCTGCATTTGCCAGTAGTCATTAACACAGAAGCTTTACATCCATGCACACCAAATCTAGACATAAAACACAGTAGCCTTGTATGGAGGTGGGGTACCAATTATTCCTCAGTAATATGGCAATGGCAAAGCTCCTCTGAACAAATCTTGTCAGGAAAACTCAGTGATAGGTTCACTTTAGGGTTGCCAGAAGTCAGAAATGATTTAAAGGCACTCTGTAGCAGCAGCAGCAGCAGCAGCAACAACAACAACAACAACATTTTAAGGCCTTAATTGTTGTTTACTGTCAATTGACTTTGACTTACAATGATCCTATGAATGAGAGACTTCCAGGAGAGCTCATTAACAGCCCTGCTCAGGTCTTGCAAACTCAGGGCTGTGGCTTCTGTGATCAATTCCATTTTAAATTGTAATGTGGTCTTCCTCTTTTCCTACTGCCTCCCACTTTTCCCGGCAGTATATATTTTTTTCATTGAGCCATGTCATCTCATTATATGTCTCAAGTATAATAGACTAATTTTAGTAATGTTTCCTCTAGTAAAGGTTCAGGCTTCATTTCCTTTCAATCCTTTTGTCCTTTTGGGAGTCTATGCTGTCCATAGAACTCTCATCCAACACCACGTTTCATATGAGGTGATTTTCTTTCTGTCAGGTTTCTTCACTGTTCAGCTTTCACAACCATACATTGAAATTAGGAATACTGTGGCATGGGTTTTTCTGGTGTTGGAACCAATCATTCATTTTTACACCTTGTATATGCCAAATATATAAACTGCATGCACTGTATATACTCTCTAAAATCTGTATGCTTATTGGTCATAGATTTTGTTGTTGAGGCTATTCACAATATTTGGAGAATGACGTCAATGAAATATGTTACTAGAACATTTCTTAGCATCTGAAGTATATTCTGTTCCTTACATTTTCCTGTGCCTTTTGGGGAGCCTGCCAGGTTCTCCCACATATCTTCTGTTCTGCTGTATCATCTAGCCTTGTAAGTGCTTATCAGCTGTTGGTCTTTGAGAACAGTTTTATTAGGTTCTTGAGCAGTAAAGCTAACTGGCCATAACTTTTAAAAAATGAAATAGCTGATTACTTCATTTAAGTCATGAAATTATTTTCTATAGAGAAGTCCTTTTGATTTTGAGTGACTTTTTGGAAGGGAGTGTCTTGAGAATTATAGGCAAAAGTATGCTAAGAATGGCACTTTTTCACACCATCTGCAGCTGATCTTCACACAGGGGTGGGGAACAAGCTGTACTGCATCTTGTGATCTGTCACTTTGCACTCTCCTTCCAGATTGTTGGTTTTTTTAAAGGAAAATCTTAAACTTTGATAACAAGTGCTAGATTTCTGTCTTGAAGAAAAAATTGCATTCTTCTGTTGCAAGTGCTTGTCTTTTCTCTGCAGAGCCCCTTTCTCTCTTGTTTCCATTTACTTTGAGGCATTTTTTGTGCCATTGCATCCTTTAGCTTGTTTCCTTTGATAATTTCTCTCATCAGAAGACAGGGACCCATCACACTTTATCATGGTTCTGTGGCTTATTATTTATTATTATTATTATTATTAACCTTTATTTATATAGCGCTGTAAATTTGCACAGTGGCTTCCTCCCATACTATTGCAATAACATTTGTAAGGCTGGGTCAGGGTGGCAGGAACACTTGTTCTCTTTCATCAGAAAGTTATTCAGCTTTCTTGATTTGATAACTGAAAATACCTTGCGCATCCCATGGTTTGGCCCCAAGAGGATTGATATTCTGTGGGCTTTCCATACTCTTGTAAAAGGCTCAAAGCTGCTCAAGTCTACTTTCTGCAGTCCTCAGTATGGAAACTCAAGAACTTTGTTTTGGGGCCCAGGTAAAAGTAGTGGGGGCAGTAGCAAATGCTCCATTGTCCTTCCAGGGAAATGGACAACAAAGCACAGGACCCCCAATAGAAAAATGGTACTAGATGACTACAGTCCTCCCTCTGTTTTTGTGGTTTTGGAAACCGCATCCCTCTGGGATGAACAGAGGGGAAAATTATGGGGCACGTGCCAGAGGCATGCATGCATGTGCTCCCGCAGCTGCATGCCTATATTCAAGCCAATGGAGCTTGAATATGTGCAAAAGTCCACTTTCGTGGGGATGGGGGGTATGGAACAGATCCCTCGTGAAAACAGAGGGTTAACTATAATTTCTATTAGGTATTCTAGGTTGTGGTCCCAGATCATGACAAGAAATGACGTTATGCTGGAGCCTGGGAGTAGAGGCTACTGGTGCTGTTGATGGTTGGTTGTGGGTTCAGTTTGAGCACTCTGCTTGCCCTGCTCAACATGTCTGTGCTCATCCTGAATTTCTCACAAGCACATAAACAGGGATACTCACTTTTGTGATTTTTTTCTCCTTCTCAATTGCTTGTAATTTTCTGTTGACTGCAGTCAAGTGGAATGGATTCACATGACTTCCTTACCCCCATTTATTTCCAAAATGTACTGCAGTGATAGTTGAAACAATAATGGGGAAGTGGCTTCCAGATCCCCATCTTAACCAATATGGGGGACCTCAGAACCTGGTTGTTATATGATATTGTCTCAAGACTCTTGAACCCTTCGAACCAAATATGTTTTAAATATGCTATGTTTGTAGAATAAAACTGGTATGATTTTCTGTACAGATATTTGACAAAATGTACAGGGCAGAAGCACAAACATAATTTTTTACAAAGATTAAGGAGAGATAAGAAGAAATGTTCATGCACTAATAAGCAACACATATTCAACTGGAGGTACTCCACAACAACTGTGCCACCAACATGCCCCAGCAAGATTCATTGCTGTTTCTGTTCCACAGACATCATTGTTAATTACTGATGTTGTCATTTGTTCCTTCTCCATATAATCAACATATTTACTGCCATACTCATGTCACTGTTTTTCAAAAGATGAGATGTCTATGTAGGTGACAGTTTTGAGAAACCTGGAGGTCTCCACCTTCTATGGCAGTTGATGTCATATAGACAGTCATGAAGACAGACATTATATAAGTGGTTGGATAGATGCTGCTGTTTCTAAGCTGCCACTTACTTTACTTAGGAATCCTTCCTTCTATCCTCCTTTCCTTGTGTTTACCATTGCCATTGCGTATACTTTGAGAACCATTAATTGTGACTAGATGTGCGACTTAAAAGCTTTATAGTGTGCTCTTAGTACAGTTGCCCTCCACATTTGTGGCTTTGACTTCTACAGATTTGATTATTTGCAGTTTTAATATGTTCTCTCTCAGACCCTCTAGGTCCTCCAGTGCAACTCTGCCAGAGGTTGGCCATAGAATTGTGCTGGAGAACCTAGAGAGTCCTAGAGAAAAAAAATTATCTAGGTATTTGTAGGTCCTGCAGCAGATCTGTGATGGTGAACCTATGGCATGCATGCCAGAAGTGGCATGCAATGCCATATCGCTGGGCACGGGCAAGGGAGAAGGAGGAAGAGGCATGTGCGTACCCATTCCTCCTCCTCTCTGCCATTTTCGGGGCTTGCCCTGTCTCTCTGAGATAGCAGGCAGCCAGAAAATGGTGTTGGGAGGAAGAAGGAGCCAGAGGCGCGTGCATCTGGCTCCTCCTCCCAGCCCTCTCCTGGCCTTCAGCTGCCTATTGGAGACAACTGGAGACTGGGAAAAGGGCAGGGGGAGGAGAAGCGACCAGCACGTGCCAATTGGTCCTCCCCAGGGACCTTTCCCAGCCTCCAGAGGGCAAGGACAGGTCAATGAGGAGGAGCAATGGCCCTGTGCAGGCTTCTCTGGGCCCCCACCTGCCCTTCCAGACCCATGACTCTGCAGCTATGGGACTGGAATGGCACAGAGGGGTGGATAAATGGCCTGTGCCAGCTTCTGTGTCCCTCCACCGCCCTTCCAGACCCATAGCTACACAGCTATGGGTCTGAGAGGGTGCACAGTGGTGCTAAGAATGGGCCTGTGCGGGCTTCTCTGGGCCCCAAAGCTGTCCTCTCAGACCCATGGCTGAGTAGCTGTGGGTCTGAGAGGGCATGGGGACACCAAGAAATGGCCCGTGTCAGCTTCTCTGGGCTCCCAGCTGCCCTCTCAGACCCATGGTTGCGGAGCTATGGGTCTGAGAGGGCATGCGGGCATGGAAGAAACTGCCTGCTCCAGCTTCCCCGGGCCCCCAGCCACCCTCTCAGACCCATGGCTGTGAAGCCATGGGTCTAGGAGGGCCCCAGGGGGCATATAAGGCTTCTCTGGGCCCTCACTGGCCCTTCTTGACTCCCAGCTGTCTGTCAAAGACAGCTAGAGGCCAGGGAAAGGGTGGGGGGAAAAACCCCACCCCGGAAGCCCCACCTCTGGAGTGCAGAAGTCCTGCCCCCAGGGGTGGGTGTCCTGCCTTTGGAGCTTGGAAGTCCAACCCCCTGGCACATGGCCCCCACCCCCGGGGGCAAAAGGCCCCCCTGGCACGCAAACAAAAAAGGTTTGCCATCACTCTTCTTTGATTAACTTCTGGCAGATGTTGACACATACTTTCTCCCCTGACCTTAGTACCTTATATCTTATATGGCAGGATCTTGTAGGAGCTCTACAGTAGTGTAATTGCCACTTGTTCTAGCACCTGCACATTAAGGGGTTGTACACACAGCCCCTGAGGGTTTTCCTAGCCAGATTGGAACCACATGCCATGGCCCCGATGTGGGCTTTACAGCACAGTGCTCGAGGAGTGCCATGATGCCGCGCACTGTGGAGTGGCATACAGCATCACAATGCCCTGGGAGGTGGAGTCAGGGCATGCATTGTGTGGACGTGACGCCCTGACTCAGCCCCTAGGCCGGCCTTAATGGCCAGTCCTAAGAGCCCCTAAGTGAGATTGCACAAGGAGATCTTTGAGATCTATTTACACAGGCAGCTCCCTGAGTGGCACAGCAGCACTTCTGGTCTGATGCTCTGTTGTTGTTGTTGTTGTTGTTGCTGTTGTTGTTGTTGTTGTTCCTTCAACTACCTTCAGACTTATGACAACCCTAAGACAACCCTATCATGGGGTTTTCTTGGCAAGATTTGTCCAGAAAGGGCTTTCTATTGCCTTCCCCTGAGGCTCAGAGCACATGATTTGCAGAAGATCACCCAGTGAAGTTGATGGCCCAGCGGAGCATTGAACTCTGGTCTGCAGAGTCTTAGTCCAGCACTGACACCAGGAGACCACACTGGCTCTCAGCACAACTCCAAAACTGCAGTTGGCTGGCTGAGTCCTTTCTGCACTACAATGGAGTTATGTCAGTGAGCTTTTTGTTTCATTGACTGTGAAGAATATCTGTGAGCATCTTTTTAGACTGTTTAATTCTTAACTGACTCACAAGCATACCCAAGATATATTCAGTCAGAGTTTCTAATGTGCGAATTTCCTTTCCTTTTTTGTGACGATGCTTTATATTTAAGGATGTCTTTCCTTTTTTGCTCTCTTCATTTTAAAACATTTCCAAAAATACAACTCAGTATTTCTAAGGGAAATAGCTTTTAGGTGATCCAGCAGTCTGCAAATTCTTGATTCCCCCCACCCCCAGGTGTCTTGTTTGTTTTGTGTTGTGCATGTGGGAGTGTGATGCTTATGAAAACTGTCTTGCTCTACAGTATGCAGGTTTTTTTCTAAGTGAAAAGATTTATCACTTGCATGTCTGTCAGGAGTCATCAGTCTCTACTCATCTTGCAACTAGGCTTTGAAAAATGAGTTAGTTCACTGATGAATAGAATGTGGCAAGAATTTCTTATGGCTTGTTTCCTAAATTGCCTTGCATTAAGTTAATTTGAATAATTTTCTGTTCATAGACTATCTTACAATAGTTAATTTAAAACTCTAAAGTATTTAGAGTAGTAAATCTGGAAATCTTGTTTCTCCCTAAAATTCTTTAGATAACCACATATATACACAGCAAATCATTCTGTTTGTATTTTAGTGGTTTGATGTGTAGTTTTGAGGTGCATGATGAGCAGGCATTAAAAGGAAATAAAATTGGGGACATAAAATCATTTAGAAGGTTGCCTACTGTAAATTACTGAACATGTTATTTCTGAGCAAACAGTATGAATTTTTAGATGTCCAAAATAAAAAAAATCTTAAAAGGAACATCCTGGCCAAGAAGAACATGTTAGAGATTTCCACCAAAAGAAAAATACAGATGTTTATTGCATCCAGCGTCAGTCATAGTTAAAATAGCCCTTTTGAAAGTAATGCCTCTTACATTAGCAGTGACTAATTTAAATACCACTAATTTCAGTAGGTCTATTCTTTATATGACTAGCTCCAGACTATTAAAATGGTCACATAGAGGGCATGGGAAATAGCTGCTAATGTGTGCCTCAAGCTATAACATCTAGACCTATTTACTCAGGACATTCGTGTGTAGAGTTTCTAGACTAGTCACAGACAATGCGGGTGAAGGAGTTCTGCATGCATTTGGAGAGATTAATTGGAGGTCCTGCCCAACATTTTACCTCTGCATTAAATGTTACCAGTCATGTAGCATCAGGTATACAGACTCTTTCCCTGCTGTTCTTTCCCCTTCTCCCCTACACCATGAAATCTTCTTAATCCTACCTAATGCTTTAAACAGTAACTACTGCAGTATTTGTAGTACTGTACTTTTTACAAAAATATAGCCTTAGGTTCAGTGGCAGAAGGAAGATGAAGGAAAACAAATGATGAAAACCTAGGGTCAGAAACTTCTGAGAAAATGAAGAAAAATTACTAATGCCTGGGAAAATAAATCTCCTAGTGTGCATTTATATTTATTATAAGTGGAGTTTATCTGAAATACCTTCTGAAGTAAATGTGCCCTGTCCAGAAATACAAGTTATAGCTTAAGGAGTTTGTCGATGCAAACACATATGCTTGACCCCACATTGAGGTTAAACTAATGGGCCTTCCTTCCAAGCACATATGAAGAGGTTGAGGGTGTTAGATCAGAGTGCAAACAATGGACTAGGGCTGCTGTAACTGTCGTCTTGTATTTGAATCTGCTTGGCTGTTTTCCCATTTGGCCAGAGTTTGACAATATATGCAGAACGTATGTTGTGTGCCTTTTGAATTGGGAGGCAGAAATGACAAATTTCATTAAACCTAGCATAAAACAATACTTTAACATTTGAAAGGGTCTCATTTTTTCCCTCTGTAAAGTAGAAGCAGACAAACTGTGCCCCTCCAGATATGGCTGGACTACCAGCATTCTGCACCACTTGTTATGTTGGGAACCATGAAGCCCTCCCAATGGCTGGGGCTTGGAATCCAACAACTTGTGGAGGGCTACCCAAATCTCATCTCTTCTTTAAAGGATTTAGATAATATTTTGAGAGTGACCACCTCCTTTCATTGGTCAAGAAGTACAGTTTTAATGGCTTCTCAAGGGTTAGTAGATTACATTTTGCAAGATAAGCAACTATTTTTGAGTCTGCATAATATTGACATTTTCCTGCCCTGGAAACTACATTTGGATTACTTTGTCACAGACTCATGCAAAATGAATTGCAATCCATACACCTCCCTAGGCATCTCAAAATGGCTGTACAGATAAGGCCTCTGTCAAGGGGGTTGTGATTTTTTCTGTTCCTGAGATCAACTGAGGTTCTTCATTCATTTTGTTTTAAAAGCCCTGACACATTTTGTCTGAACAGCATAAATGTTTGTCGGCAGTTCATACTTTGTTTTATTAACTCTGTGAGAGGGAACAGCTGAGATCTCACGTCCCAGAGGTGCAACAGCAGTGCAGTATTGCCTAACAACCTTCTTCTGAAAATTGGCAGTTTCCACAAGGAACACCTTTCCTTCAGGCAGTTATCTTTAGCCTCTCAAATGGTAAAATATATTTCAGAAGAAGGTTTGCTGTATTTCACTGTAAACTGGTTGAAACCTAGAACAACCAGCTCATGTGTAGTGACATAGCTTTAACTGTTATCCTGGCAAGAAAATCACACCCTGTCACTTGCCTATTTTATGAAATTTCAGCTAAACTAAAATAGAACATGGCCCCATGTATGTGTGTGGCCCATTTAAAGTAAGGAGCATTGTGTCAGCAAAAGCAAAGGGTTCACCCTATGCAAACGACACCATCAGGGACAGCGCCTTGACCCCCAAGGTCTTGACTTCTTCAGGCTTTTATCACATTGGTGCCATTAACAGCCTGTCTATGTTCACTTGGAAATCAAACCTAGGATCTCATGGTCTTAGATCCTAAGAAGAACCATTGGAAAGGGGTTTGATGGGAAGTGGTTTTTCCATTCATACCTGCCCTTAGCCTCTCTGATAAGGAGTCCTCTTGAATAAGGTGGATTGTGGTGTGGTGGAAGGAGAAGGCCTTGGAAAAGTGAAAATGCTGAAAACCAAGCAGAGACATCCTTTCCTCCTCCTGATTTTTGACCCCTGACCTTCAGAAGAGGCTTTCTACAGGGAGGCTTGGAGAGGAGTTGCCAGGTGTAGTGAAGTTGTGAAAGTCACAGCTCAGTTCTCAGGATCCATGACAGTTTGTTAATCAGCAGTGATCAGCAATACTGAACTTGGAAAGAAAGCAACTGTAATCCAGACAAGGAAGGAAGATTAGATGTCCTTGATCATTAGTCCTTTTAAAAAAGTTTTTTTTAAAAAAAAAAAAAAGCTTATCACTTTGAAAAATAATCTTTGAGTTTCACCCATCTCAGGTTGCCTAGGATTAAGACTAGCTCATGTTATTGAAATACAGTGACATGCCTAATGTGAACAAGAAAATTTATATCTAAACTAAGGGTTGGGCTTCAAGCTTTCTAGCTCATGATCTTCATTATTATTATGATGTATCAGGGGCATATGAAATATGTAAAATATCTTATCCTTCTTTGGGGGGCATTAGGGGTAGTGGGGAAAGGTTTTGTTTGTTTGTTTTAGGAAAAAGGGGAATATTGGTGTGTAAGTGGATCAGCAATAGTTAGCAGAGTGAAGGATAGGCGTACTCTGTTTGTGTATGTGTGTGCCTTCAGTTCACCTGTCAACTTATGGTGATCCCATGAATTTTTCATAAGGTGTTCTTATGCAAGGTGTTTCATAAGGTGTTTTTAGCAATTGTTTTGCCATTTCCTTCCTCTGAAATATAGCTGACAGCACCTGCTCTTCGTTGGTGGTCTCCCATCTAGTACCAGGGCTGACCATGGTTAGCTTCCAAGATCAGATAGAATCTGGTACCTTTAGGTTATACCAGTAGTATTCAAACTTTTTACCCTTGGGACACCCCCTTACATCTATCTTAGGATGTCACCTCCCCCTTAAACCATATACATATTTAAACATGTATAAAATATTTTGATTATTTAGTGTGCATTATTTCATTTGAACATGTATGCATATTCATATTTTAATGTTTTATAAGGAAATAACATTATTCAAATTAGAAAAGTTTTTTCCCCAGTAAATTAAGTATTTAATTCAATGCATGTGTCAATCTTACACATAAAAAGTTTGGGAAGAAAACAAAGAAATTGGACTAGGGCCTCCAAATCTCATTTGGCCCCTTCAGCAACTCTTCCATTCGCATAATGGTCCTGCCCCACAGTTTGAGAACCACTAATATATACAGTACTATGTTCATATTCCTTCACACTGACTACTCAAAATCTAAAAGTGAAACAGTGATCTTCTCAAAACTCTTATGCAGAGCTTGTCAGCAGTGTCACTAGCATTGGTGTTACTCAGTGTGTTAGTGGATGGGGAACTGATGCCTGTAAGTCTCAATGGGCTTCCCTGGGTGGGAAGGGAGGTGGAAGAGGGGGAGTTGGCTTTCATGAACCTGATGGAGGTGACCTCAGGGGGAAGCAATTGGACAGGGGAACCAGTTTTCTCATTAGTTTGAACAGGATTACAGTTGTCTCTTGGTATCTGCTGGGGTTTGGTTCCAGGACCCCCCATGGGTACCAAAATTTGTGGCTGTTCAAATCTCATTAAATACAATGGCACAGTAAAATGGTGTTGTTTATATAAAATAGCAAAATCATGTTTGCTTTCTGGAAAATACATACATACATACATATTTACACACACATATATTTTCAAGCTGTGCACGGTTGAATCTGTGGATATAGAGGGCTGGCTGTACTTCAGAAGAAGCAGTTAGGCAGCATGCCCCTCTTGCGGACACTGAGGGGGTTTCTAGATGGGAAAAAGAAGGACTACGTGGGGTTTGCAGCCACTTTCAGAGCTGATAGGCACCCTGGCCTGCTATCTGTCAGAACCATCCCCTCCTTTCTTTCTCAGCTCTTTCCACAATTCTAAATGACTCGCAGACTAGGGAAATAGTCCATAGTGCAGTTGTCTCTCTCCTTCCATTGTTACTCAATGCTCTTTTTCAATTAAGCTTTAATAAACCAGGAGCCTACCTAGTGTAAGATGAACCATATCCATCTCCATTGGCAAAGTAGGCATTCTTAATAGTATGTTTGTACAAGAGCCATTGTAACAAATGGCTCTCTTTAGTGAAGGCACAGTCTGTGCCTGAAACTTTAGGAACTCTCATGGTTTTGCTTTTTTTTTTTTTTTTACAGTGACAAAGAGAGACTGTTTTTGTTTTTGTTTTGTTTTATAGGGATAGCTTTCATCCCAGTACTTTGGGAATAGTGATTTTCTGTTTGTTCTGAGTTCTCTTAGATATGTGTTTTTCCCTTCACCTCCCAACCAGAGTCTTCCATTTGGCACAAGCAGAGCTTTATCCAGCCTCTGAAAATAAATGAGGTTTGCATCATGCCTCAAAGGCTGAGAAGTTTAAGTTAGGTAGGAAGGAAGATTATAAGGCTGCAGTCCTATGAATGCTTGAAAGAAAATGCCACCAAACACATTGGAACTTCCAAGTAAGTTTGCTTAGGCCTGTGCTGTGAAAGACTTATTTCATCCAGTAGCTATATATATCAGGGGTGAACAACTTGTCACCCTCTAGAAGGTGGATTGCAAATCCCATAAATCTTAGTCAGCACAGCCAACCGTGAAAGAAGAAGGGAACTACAACTAAACAACTTCTTGAGGTCACAGGTTTGCCACTCAAGGTTTTCCTCTTCCATAGCTTGATCTATCTAACTCTGACATACATTGCTTCTGGGTGGCAAACTCCAAAGGGGTAGCTGTATCTGTCTGTAGCCACAGAAACAACCAAAAGAGCCTTGTGGCACCAACAAATTTGGGGATGTGTATGCTTTTGTGGACTAGAGCTCACTCCATCAGATTTGCATCCAATGAGAGTGGGCTCTTACTCGAGCATTGAGACTTCCACTTCCTTTCCCTCCTCCACTCACCACTCAGTACAGAGAACTGCTCAACACCTTCTTTGCCTCAGTCTTCTCAGAAAAGGAAAAGAGTGCTCAACCTGAGGAAAATGGAGTAGAGGACACGAGAGGGGAAACACAGCACAGAATAAATAAAGAAGTAGCATAGGAATATCTAGTAAATCTAAATGAATTTAGGTCTCCAGAACCAGATCCAACACTACATCCAAGGGTATTAAAAGAACTGGCAAATGTAATATCAGGGCCATTGGCAATAATCTTTGAGAACTCCTGGAGAACATGAGAAGTCCCAGCAGACTGGAGGAGGGCAACTGTTGTCCCCAACTTCAAAAAGGGAAGAAAGAGGATCAAAATAAGAATCACCCAGTTAGTCTGATATCAGTACTAGGAAAGATTTTGGAGAAGCTCATTAAACAGTGAGTCTGTGACAACTTGGATGAAAGAATAGAGGGCATGCTTATCAAATTTGCAGATGATACCAAATTAGGAAGAGTAACTATTACTCCAGAAGACAGGATCAAAATTCAAAATGACTTTAATAAATTAGAAAGCTGGGTCAAAACTAACAAAATGAACCTCTGCACAGATACATGTAAGGTACTGCACTTAGGCAGAAAAAATGAAATGCATAGATATAGGATGGGGGACATCTGCTTAACAAGACCACATGTGAAAGGGATGTAGGAGCTTTAGTAGTCCACAACTTGAACATGAGTCAACAGTGTGATGCAGCAGCTAAAAAGGCCTATGTGATACTAGGCTGCATCAATAGAACTATAGTGTCTAGATCAAGGGAAGTAATAGTGCCACTCTATTTTGCTTTGGTCAGGCCTCACCTGGAATACTATGTTCAGTTCTGGGCACTACAATTAAAAAAGGTTGTTGATAACTGGAGCGGATCCAGAGGAGGGTGACAAAACGGGGAAGGGTCTGGAAACCATGCCCTGTGAGGAGAGACTTAGGGAGCTAGATATGTTTAGCCTAGAGAAGAGTCAGTTAAGAGGTGATATGATAGTCTTGCTTAAGTATTTGAAGGGTCGTCATATGAAGGATGGAGCAAACTTGTTTTCTGCTACTAGAGTTTTCTGGTTGTTTTCTGCTGCTAGAGAATAGAACCCAGAACAATGAATGCAAGCTACAGGAAAAGAGATTCCACCTCAACATTAGGAGGAATCTCCTGACAATAAGAGCTGGTCGACATCAGAACACACTCCCTCAGAGTGGTGGAGTCTCCTTCTTTGGAGGTCTTTAAACAGAGGCTAGAATCTGTCAGGGGTGCTTTGATTGTGAGTTCCTGCATGGCAGGGGGTTGGACTGGATGGCTTTGTAGTCTGTTCCAACTCTGTGTTTCTATGATTTTAGTACCCCACTAGTGAGTTCAAAACTCTCTGGAGCAGATTTTTTGCACAGAGGAGGCAGTTTCACCATTTCACCAGCAGTTTTCTTTTTGCTTGCTTTGGCCAATGCTGGATACAACCTAGGGTGGCACAGCAATCTCTTTGGGGGTGTCAGGAGCATCCAGGGTAATTTTGTATGTTTTCCTGCCTGTGTACTATTTCTGAAGCTGAGTTTGTATGCGTTCCAGCCTTGTCTTAGAACAAGTTCTCCATCTCTCACTTGCATATGAATTAATCTCATTCGGGTAGCTCTAAAATATGGCTGCACATTCTTGAAGGCAAGAATGCCTTGAAGGCAAGAATGTCCATTATAAACATTATGAAGGGAGGTGCAAGACGGCCCCAGAGGGACAATAGTTTATTTTTCAATAGAAATTGTTATGTTCAATAATTTCTCTTCACCAGTCTTGTATTCCATGTATTGTATTGTTAGTTTGTGAGTAGAGTAACTTGATCTGAAGGGTAAGTTCTCTTTTTGCCATTTGCTGAGAGATTTGTTAAATTCTTTATTCAATTGCAGTTGTTAAACTGAATCTGAACTATGTTCTGAATTCTACAAATGATAAACATTTCCCAAGAAAATAATCCCTTTCTGAACCACTGAGTAGTAGTATGATAAACATGATAATGATGCTAAGCTATTGGATATTTTTGGTGCTTTTGCACGTTGTATTTTTTGTTTGAATTTTGCATTTGGGATAACCTTTTGTGAAGAATCCTGGGGTCTTTGAGGTTAAAAGGCCACCTAGAATCATAGAATCATAGAGTTGGAAAAGACCACAAGGGCCATCCAGTCCAACCCCCTGCCATGCAGGAACTCCCAATCAAAGCATCCCTATAATTATACTATAACTATGTTGTAATAGTTGTATAGTAATATTTATAATAAACAAAACAAATCCTCTCTGAATTAGTTATAAACAGTTTCTGTCTCTCCTTCCCCCCCACTGCTCCCTTTTGGATTAATTATAAATTATTTTTGAAATGTATACTTTAGTTCACAGTATCTGTGTAAAAATAAAATGAGTACTGTATTTTATGAAGAGCAGGCCAGTGATTACTTAGCTTCACCCATGCATTCTTACACAAACATTTTCCTTCTGCTTTGCCAGAACCTTGTTTAAACCATGTATAAATAAGAAGTAAAACAGCAGACCATAATCCAGTACCACACTGTGTACAAGACTGCTGGAAATTGTTCAAGAGGCCTCTGTTCTATTATGGAATTTGTGACAGTTCTCTAGAAAGAAGCCCTGTGCATATGCCTGTGTTGAGTCTACTGCTTAACAAAGTTGCTCTTGGTATAAAATAACTATAATAAGCCTTCTTAGAAGTGGCTAAATAAAAGAGAGCTTGCACTCTTGTAATGATCAGGAAGAGGCTTGTCATGTGGGAGGGACATCAGCACTTTTCTTCTCCCCTTGGTTGGTCGTAAAACTTTTGTCAGCCTCTCTCAGCTGGAAGCACTCCAGATTTTATTGTGGGCTCCCATCTTCGCCATCAGCCCCAGCACACACCCAGCACGGCTCCAATGCCTCTGGAGGACATCAGAGTGGAGCAGGCTCTGTACAAAAATATGTACAAAAATATACATGCTTCAAACTGTCTCAGAGAAAAGTAGTTTGGATCCTGAATGAACACATACAAATATTCTCTCTTTTTGTCTCAAGCCTGAGGCTGCCCCTATAATCAGGATACAGATGATGGGAGACATCAGAAAAGTATTGGAAGACTGAGAGAGTCATATGCCATGTGGCTTGTTTTGTGTCTAGGTGTGATGGAGGATGGTCTTCCATCAGCAGACTTGAGAAAAGCATTACTTTCCCAATCTCTTTTGTGCATAAAATGCGAAGGGGGAAATCATGTAGATCTTGACTTTAGGCAGCAAAATATCTGGCCCTGAAGAATCAAAACACATGTCTGCAGCAGAATGACTGTTAATGAGTGATATTTTTATTCTGCAATCCCATGCATGATTGCTTAGAAGTACGTCCCATTAAATTCACAGAAGTTTTCTCTATAGCAGTTCTATCCAGAGTGTTGGCCCTTAGATCCCTGCTAGTGCATGAGGCAGCAGCTGCAGTTTTGCAGAGTTTCCAAGTAACAGTGAGGATAATTAACAATAATATGGTATATACTCCATGGTAGACAGTAAAAAATCGGCAGTCCATGACATCAGATAACTTAAAAATTACTGGTCTATAACATTACAGCCAATACATTACATTAGACACTACGTTAAGTGCACTAACCTCTCTCTTGGCCTGACCCACCACCACCACCCCACACACACACCTGATGGAAACACTAGTGCTCTGATTGCTGGCAGAATGGACCTCCTTCTCCCCATGCAGCTGATGCCCAGTAAAGTAGATTACCTAGTTGTAACAGTTCTGTATTCACAATTGCTGCTTAGTTATAATTGTGACACTGTTGCCACAATTGTCATACCACTCACCCACCCAACCTGGCCAACGTACTTTAAATGTGTAGTGAGAAGGAGGTCTTGCCACAGATTGGAGCATGGGTTAATTATTTTTTCAAGGTTGGAGGAGGATCTGGCCAGGAGAGGTTGCTAAACTAGCTGATATAGAATACTGGCCTGCAGTGCAGTCTTAATGTCTTGGGACTTTTAGCTCTGTCCTTACATAAGTTTCATGAAATGGAATTAACTAATCTTTTTTTAATAGATATGAACTGAAACTGAGAGAAGTTGCATATTTACACACACACACACACAAGAAAAGCTTAAACCTTTTGATCCATTACAGATTCTCTCCAGCAAACAATTGAGAATTCTGACAACCTTGGTAGGTACTTGGAAGAAAGGTTTGTTGACTTTAGAAATGCCACAAGCAGGAAGCTAATAAATATTTTACAACAGCAAGAATGAGCACAGGAATTCCTAGCATTGCATCCCTGCCATCATTTGTCAAAGTACGAAAAGTGTTTCTTAGCTAATATTTATATGTGGAACCCACATCAATACATTGCAGTATAGAGTTGTTCTGTTTAGTGTTCTTCTTAGCAGCCAGCCATCATACTGTGGACATTCAGTCCATTTTTAGCAATAACTTCCTCCACCCATTCAGTTTGTATGCCTGTAAATCTTACAGTGTCCCTCACCCCCTTTGACTGATAGCTCCCTCTGGCTACGCAAGGATTCAGACGTACTCTGAACTTTGAAAACAGAAAGCCTGATTTATATTATGCTATAAATGTAAATGACACTTTATAGGAAGCCACTTCTTCCCAAAGGTTTTTGTCCCTAAGAGCTCACAAATTTTAGTTCTGACAGTGATAAGAGCTAGCATTGGGTGGGTGGAATGTTTTAGTTCCAGGTGACAAGAGGTGAATGATGTGTTATTGGTACAAAAACCACATGAGTACATGGTTCAAATCTCACACCAGATATTAACTCAGCAGATGACTGTAGATGAGCCTCTTTTTATCCCACTCAGGCCCAGTATGGGATTAAGGCTGGTTTACTTGCTCATGGACATTACTGTCTTGCAGCAATGCTACAAGGATAATGTTAATGTCTGAGGAACACTTAATATAGAAATGTTAAATATTTCACATTGCCTCCATTTTATTGGCTGCTCATGAAGAGTTAGAACAGAGGTGAAAATCCCAATGTTTTTGATGACAACAGCCATATTCTTACTACCAACCACACTAACTGGGTTTGGTTTTACAATTCAAAAATATCTGGAGGACCAAAGGTGAGGAACTTTTGGTCCTCCAGATATTTCTGAATTGTAAAACCAAAGCCCCAGTTGGTGTGGTTGGTAGTAAGAGAGTATGGCAGTAGTCGTCAAAAACATTGGGATTTCCAAAGTTTCTCCTCCTTTGAGGCTTTGAGGCTTTGAGCGAGTGGCCTTTGAGTGAGTGACTTTGAATGTGTGGCCTGGCTAGATCTTTTCAAGGGATAAATAACTACAGTACAATATGAACCCATGCCTTCTAGCTTTGGCTCTTCATTTTCCTTGGCCATGCTATGTCTCCTTTATTGTAAAATGTTCCAAAGTTCCATTCCCCCTTTTTGTCATTATCTAACTATTAGTCTTTAGCAGTTAGTTACTGTAATTTAATTCCCTTTAGGTCTATAGGGGATGGAGTGAATTTCCTGCCTCCTACAGACAACAAAATTCTTTCCTTGTTCCTGCCTCAGTAGAAAACATCATATCAGCATATGAAATGTTTTACAAGTGAACACACCCTTCCATGGCCTGCTGCATCTGAATAATGGAACATAATGGCACTGAAGGCCCTTGCATCTGATCTAAAATAAAATCTTCTGTAGATGTTCCTATAAACACAAAGTGACATAAGCACTATTGATATTCTTGTTTCTATGCCATTTGTTATTGCCTTAAAATATTGTCTTATCATAGGTCTTTTGAAAATATATTTTCAGTTATGTTATATCAGTTATATGGCAAATACAGCCAGAGAGCAGTTGCCTTCCTTCTGATTTTTTGTGAGGATGGAGAACAGGCAGGCTGGCTCTCTGGAGATCTGGAGATCTGTGCTAGCCATAAAAAGGTCAGCTATGGTAAGCAAGATATCTGAGCAACTAAGCCTGCTCACTCCATTTTGTTCTGAGGTGATCTTTAGAGGGTGAGTAGCAGGGCTAGCAATTGAGGGTGAATAGCTGTGGCAGTTGTCCAGGGCATGGCACATACCTCCTGCCTCAGGTAGTGGAACTATTTCCACTGTTTCTGGAAAGACACACAATGTTATATCTAAGATATAGCTCAGATATAGGAAATAAATAGCTGTTTCCCATTCTCACTGAATATACTTATTCAAGGCCAAGTCAGATTTAACTAGAATCTACATGCTTATTTTTCTTTTAGGGGAAGTCCAAAGCCCACAGTCCAGATACTGCTGTCCCAATCCAGAGGCAGAGAGTATACTATGGTCTTGATCTGGATTGGTTCTCAGGCACCAGCATTTACTTTGCAAATAGTGTGAAAACAAACAGAAGGATCTAGCTGCTCATTATGTTCACTGTGGTTTTCAGAATTAAATCCCATTGAGTTCAGTGAAACTTTCCCCTGAGTTAGTATTCATAGGTTTGTTGCCTGAATGTCAAGCGACTGGTGATGTTTGTGAAGTATTCAGACACATATACAAAAGAAATGAGGGGAGGGGGAGGGAGAAAACTTAGAATAAAATCTGTGTATTTTCTTTAGCAATCAGGAACTTTTGAGTCAAAATCAATAGTTTTTTTATCAGAACAAGGCTGGATGTGGAAACAGCTATTTGTTAAATTTGCTTGGTATCATGTGGGTTAATTTCCACTAGTTGACTTCTGTGGGCCATAATGCTGTAACATGTATGCCAAACATATTAATGAGTATAGTCTAGAAACTGACAGGCAGATTTAATTGTAGAAAGATTAATTGCCTGACTCAGTGACAGCACATTTTTCTTTGACCACAGGCTGAAGGTTTTGTGTCCTTTATTTTCATATTTTCAATTCCTTGCACATGGACAAATCTTTCTAAAAGCTTTATTGAAGTAAATATAAGCAAGAAAGAACTTGGGTGTCAAATGAATATGATCAATTACAGCAAATTGAACCAGCTTCCACAGCTCCCATCTATCTATTGAGCAGCTGTTTTTATCTTATTTTGCAGAGGGGAGGCAGATTATTAGACTGAAAAACACTTATGTCTTGTCTCATCTCCATTTGTCTTTCTCCATTCCACTGTTCAATTTTACAAAGCTACATGAAAGAGGGAGGCCTGCTGACTGAAACTGGAGATCACTTTGTACACTTTTCAAATATGAATTTAGTATATACTCTTGAGAGTTAGGTCAAGGCCCAGTGTTCCCATAGGCATGCTCATTACCCAGTGGCTGCAGCAGTAAGTGGGAAATTACATGTATGAATGAGGTGTCAAGAGACCAAGTGCCACAGATTTCATATTTGAAAAAAACAAAAACAAAAACAAACCAGAAACAAGGAGGAAAAAAATCTGAAATCCTTAGGCACTGTTATGACTGACCAAAATGCCAGAAATGACTCTCACACATTTGAGTACTGGAGAACATTTTATTTCTAAATGGTACATTGTACCACTGTAGCATTATGTTCTGTATGGCTTCCAATACAATTATTTTCATCATAGTGAGGTCACAAATTTGGCTGTGCACTATCAAGTGATGTACATTTTTGTGTGATCTGATGAAGAAAATATGCTGAGACATAGAATTGGATCACTTGAATAAGCATGTTAGTATAACCCCAAGAGAGCCCCATGAATCTTATACCACTTGATGGTTTTGCCTCAAGCCATGCTGGAAAAGATCAGTGTACAAGACGAAACTGTTACCCAGGAAGGGCAAGCAGAGATGCACCCATGGGGACCTGACCCCTGTTAAAGGATTGAATTAGGCCATGTTCCTCCACACTTCTTTTGTGTTTCCAAATCAAGTCATTGTAAGCTATGATGAAAATGGCCTGACTCAGTGTAAAATACTTCTTACAGCTGTAAATGGGGCTTTCTAGATTGGCAGGAAAGTGTGACATGAAGTTGCCTTTTCCTTAATGCTTAGCAGCTGCACCACAGCCTTTAGATGGAGCTGCGCTGTTCGGCAGTTTTTAAAAAAGAAGCTGGGAAAACCAGCACCTTTTTAAAGGCGCTTCTTCTCCCCTAAAATGCAAAAAAAGCGTTTTCATAGCACACTTTCCCTTTTTCTCATCTAAAGGCTAGACTTTCATGCAGCCATGAACACACTTCTTTTTGCCAATCTAGGGCCCATATTAGATTGGCAAAAAGAGGTGTGTTGAAGGCTGCGTGAAAGCCCAGCCTTTAGATGAGAAAAAGGGAAAGTGTGCCATGAAAACACTATTTTGGAGTTTTAAGGGAGAAGAAGTGCCTTTAAAAAGTAGTTTGATTTCCCCACTACTTTTTTAAAAAGGGTGCAGCATTGCTATTGCATCTAAAGGCTAAGGTGTAGTTGCACGGTTAAATGGGGCTCTGTATCTTTAAAGCGCCCATTTAAAGGCAGCGATACAAGTGCGGAGGGAGGGAAGGTGCCAAGACAAGAAGAGACCTTCAGAGCCCGGCCAGAGTGCGCCTGCACCTTCCTTCACCTCCTCCCTTTGGCTGAGAGAGTGTGCCTTCTAGGGAGACAGCAGGGCACTGGAGGCGCTCAGCCAGACCAGGGCAAGCTGGCAAGAGGAGTAGGAGAAGGGGAGGGACCTGGAGCACCTCCGCTGCCCTGCTTCCCTGCAAGTCACACTCTCTCAGCCGAAGGGGGGAGGAGAAGGCAGGCCCAGGCACACTCTGGCCAGGCTCCAGGGCTCTCTCCTGGCTGCCTTCCTCCTCCCTTTGGCTGAGAGAGTGTGACTTGCAGGGAGGCAGGACAGCAGAGGGGCCCCATGTCCCTCTCCTCCTCCTCCTGTTTCCAGCTTGCCCTGGCCCAGCATCAGGAGGACCTGGAGCACCACCGCTGCCCTTCCTCACTGCAAGTCACACTCTCTCAGCCAAAGGGAGGAGGAAGGCAGCGGGGGGGGAGGGAGGGAGGGAAGGAGCCAGGAAGAGACCTCCAGAGCCTGGCAGAGCACGCCTGGCCCTCCTGCTTCCTCTTCAAAAAGAAGGCTGGAAAAGTAGGATGTGTCCTGGCAAAGGAGGACGTGCCTGGTCAACTTGGAAAAGGGGGGCCTCTGCTCAAGAATGGAGGACATATGGGAATCCCTCCTGGACAGAGGGCTGAAACCTCAAGACAACTCAATATAATGCTCTGACAGAACACAGACTACAACTCCCATGAGCCTTTGCTACCATTTCCGAAGATGCCTTAATTTGCAACAGAAAGCCGACCAGTATGTTCACATGTGATGAATTCTTTCGTATTGACTCTGCATTTTCTTTTTGTGTAGATGCTCTCTTGTCTTGTGTGTGATGAGCTTGTGCGTAATCATGTGCATTTCCGAACTGACCTCACTTTCTCCCTCTTTCGGAATGGTCCTGTACTCCCCCATGTGATAAGCTCCGACTGTATGATGTACCTGCGCAATTGCGCAATTCGCAGCCAGCAAGGGAAAAAAATGTTTAAAGCGCGGCTAAAAGCCACGTTCCTTGCCGCCCATGTAGCTGCTCCGCCTGTGTTTGTAGCGTTTTGACAGCTTCCCATGTAGTTGCTGAGCCACAGAAAAAACCTCAGTCTAGCTGCCCTGTACTTTTTAAATGCACACCTGGGGCTTGCTGTCTAGCTGCTAAGCATTAAGGAAAGTGCAACTTCATGTCACACTTTCCTGCCAATCTAAAAAGCCCCTAGATCAGGCCATCTGGTTTAAATGCTGTTTAACTTGCAGATGAAGGAAACAATTAATGAATTAAAGAGTCATGTCCTTAAGGAACTTGAAGATCATAACTAATGCTATTGCTGAGGCAAAGTGAAGTAGAAACGAGGAAGAAAAATATACACATTGGCTTGGGTACAAGGAGTATTATACCACAGTAAAGATGCTTCATGAGAACCAGCATGGTATAGTGCTTTGAGTGTTGGACTATGACTCTAGAGAACAGGGTTTGAATCCTGACTCTGCCATGAAAACCTACTGTGTGACTTTGGCCAAGTCACACTCTCAGCCTCAGGCCCTCTGAACAAGTCTTTCCAAGAAAATTCTGTGATAGGGTTGCCTTAGGGTCATCATAAGTTGGAAATGACTTGAAGGCACACATACGTACCCAGATTGTTGGGGGGCAAATAGCTTACAATTGTAAACCGCTTAGACACTCCTTAAGGGTATGAAGCGGTATATAAATGAAGCTGTTTGTTTGTTTTGTTTTGAAGACACTTAACACACAAGGCAATCTCTCCAAATTATATCAATTCTCCTTTCTTCCTGCAGTCACTTGCACCCTCAGTATGTAGTTACAGAGGGTTTCTCCAACCTTCAGGAGTGAATGACTTTTGTGGAAATGTAGGGTGGAGGAAGAACCAGGAAGGCCCTATTAATGGAGATTTTTGCCTGTGCTTTTTGGATTCAGTCCTTTAAGATTCAGTTGATTGTATTGTGTGTAGTTATAACATGCTGTTTTAGGAGTATTCTGTGAATGACTAGAACAGTTTAGAAGACTACTGATTCTAATCTCAGATCATATTGCTCTCAACCCAACATCCACTCAGCATAGCATGAATTCTTACATGTGGACCTGTGCTATGCTGAGCCATATACCACCCCCTCAACCTACTCTAAAGTTCCAAAGCTGCCTTGCACAGTCATTCTGCGTTTCAAGATGAGCAGGCCAGTTCAGAGAAACATCTGGCTGCTCTCCCCCTACCCCATAGTGAGATGCACAATGATGACATCGGCATTGAGATCTGCAGGGGTACTCCAGGGTTCTCAGCACTTCTGTAATTGTGCATCTGATGGTGGTGAGGCTTTGGGTGCTGCATAGAGAAGATGGAAATACCCACCCTCAGGTACCCAAAAAAGCACATCTCCACGTGCAAAGGATACATATGCATGTGGGTGTAAGGGGGAATGTCTGAATGCAGTTTATTATAGATATCCTCTGTTACTCCAAAGGAGGAGTGATTACTGAAAAGATTTTACCCCTGAACTTTTTATTCATTTCTGAAATTAGGTATGCCTTGTTCTGGATGTTATGTATCAACTAGGAGTATTTGAATTTAGCTTCAGTATGACAGTTGTTTGTTCTTTCAGCAGTTTGGCTTGTGATACTAATTTGGCTAAGGGATGTTCTGTTAATGAGGATGACATGGCCCTGGGTAATTTTCCCATTCCAGGTAACAGTTCCATTGTATGTGGATTTTAACGATGTGACTGATCCTTGCTTTTGTAGGAACTTTCCCATTGCAGAGAATGAGGTGTTTTTATTTATTTTTATAGAGAGGAACTGCAATGCACAAAGGTTCATTGCTCTAAGACATGTCATGGGATAGCTGATTAAATTGGTAGGAGGGGAAAAATTAAGTCACAAGTGAAACTCATGAAGTTTGCTCTCAATAGCACAGTTTACTGTTTTGCAAGTTGTTGCAAGATGAAGCTGCAAGGAGGAAAATGGTGGCTATATCTTGCCATTTCAGATAATGATGTAGTAGTGATGTTAATGAGAGCCAGTGTGGAATAGTGGTCTGAATATTGGACTAGAACTGTGGAAACCAGGGTTCAAATCCCCATTTAGCTAAGGAAACCCGCTAAGTGAACTTGGGCAAGCCATATACTCTCAGCCTCAGAGGAAGGCAATGGCAAACCTCCTTTGAATAAATCCTGTAAAAAATCTAGGGAAGGTTCAGTATAAATTAGAGCTGACTTGAAGAAACATAACACCACAAATAATGCTAGTCCTGACGTTATGATTTTTACAAAGCTTGGAAAAGTTACTTTTGAATAGTAAAATTCCCAGAATCCCTCAGCTAGCATGTCAAGTGCCTTATTGGGAACTGTGATATATTTTAAAAAAACACATTTCCCATGCCCTGAATTAACAAGTGAAACAATGGGGTTAGTGTGATATGAGAACAGAATAAAGACTGTGTAATAGGAATTCTAGTGGAATTTGTATGAACTGTCTGCTGTTTATAAAGTTTCATTTCCTACCACCCACATCCCCTCTTGGTTCCTTGGCCTAGAGTCTAGACCCTAGGCCTTTCTTTAGAAATCTGGGTCATATCTCGTTGGGAAGAAGAAAGAAGAAGAAGAATTTTCTTCTAAGAACACTTCTAGTCTGTAAGCACATGACAGATAAATACAGCTCCTTGTATGACAAGTCAACTTGGCCCTCAAAGTCAACTAAACTCTACATTTGCACATTTGGAGATAGTATGGATCAAAAGCCTGAATGTAAAACCAAAGCTGCTTCCTGCCCACATTCAGTGCTAGAAGCCATCCCTGTGCTGTGTAGTCTCCTTTTTCTCAGGTCTTTACTCTGTAGTAGCAGCAACATAGCCTCATCCCTCATATGTAGCTTCCAAAATGTGAAAAGGAAATGATTACATGTGAATCTATGGCAATGACAACCTTGTTCATTCTTCATTCCAAAGCTGTTTTGAAGTCTTTAAAAAATTCTAGATGGGGTGGAAGTGAACCCAAAATCCAGCAGTCACCCACTTCACATTGTTTGAACAATGAGATATTTAAAATGATGTGTGATACAGAGAGATATGAATACCAAGAGTGGGAAACTTCGAAAGATTAAGGAGCAAAACATAACTAAGGCCCGGTACAGATGAGCGCTGCCAGGGGCCAAAATTAAGGCTAGATAGGGCTAGGCGTCCACACATGCCCAGCCCTACTTTCGCCACACATGCGCCATTATGGTGCTTGCCCATCCAGATGGCGGGCGCCATACCTGCACATGTGTGGCGCAGCATCACAACAGTGCTGGCCGGAAGGAGCATGAGTGCACCTGTGACACCCCTTCTAGGAAGCTGCCCAAAGCAGCAGCTTATTTCTCCCAAGTCCCGAGAGGGAGCAGATAGTTGCTGCAGCATGTGGTTGCCATGACAACGATCCAGGGCTAAAAGAGGCGGCATTTAGCTGCCCGTCTGTTTAGCCCCTAAGTTGAGCCAGCAGGGCCTAATAGCAATAAGGCATAAACAAAAAACAACCCAAAACTAATGTTGTCTGTGCAAAGAAAAAGATGAAACTGTTGACCACACCAGTTGAACTGTTGATCAGTTCATGTAGCCAGATTGCACAGACAGAATATAAGAAATGCCATGTATAAACTATGGCTGCCATAGTACATTGGAATCTATGCAAAGAGTATAATTTGTCACCTACAAAGAACGAGTAGGAACTCCCAGCCTTGGGAGAACGATGGAATATAAACAACAACAACAACAACCTGGGGGAAAAAGTTTAAAAAGCTGAAGTAAACATCTCATGGGACTTTAAACTGATAAACAATTAAAACATAATATGCCAGACATAACTGTATTGAGAAAAAGAAAGTTTGAATTATAGATGTGGCAATAGCAGAAGAGAAGTCTAAGGTTGCATCTGAACTACAGAAATAATCCAGTTTGACACTGTTTTAACAGTCATGACACAGTACTATGGAATTCTGGGAAATACAGTTTTGTGAGACATTTGGTCTTCTCTGTTAGAGTTCTGGTCCCACAACAAACGTCAAAACCCAAGATTCCATAGCATTAAGCTATGACAATTAAAGTGGTGTTAAACTGGATTATTTCTGCGGTGTAGATGCAGGCTAAGAGCAGGAAGAGATGATAAAATATTGAGACCTACAAAGGGAAAGTCAGTGCCACTGGGAAAAGAAAACAACTGCGGCTCCAGTGTTGGTAGGTGCTCTTGAGAGCAATTCCAAACAAAGTGAGAAAACACCTGAATTAAATTGCTCCAGTTTGGAACACAATAGGCAATTACAAAACCTGACATTATTTGGAATGTGCCAAATTGTCCAGTGATTCTTGAATAGAATCGAAATCAGTGATAGTCCATGAAACTGAAAACAATAATAAATGGAAGAGGGGCTATTCAGACTGTTCAGCCAGATCAATGCCACAGCAACTGCATGCCATGGCCCCAATCTGGCCTTTCCAGGGTACAAGAAGGAGCCGCAAAAGCGGTTCCTCTTTGCACCCTGGAAAGGGCACCATAGCCACATTGTCACAGCTTGGTGGCACTCCTTCAGTGCTGCATCATATGGACGCAGTACAATGTGTGGAGCAGCATGCGGCATCATGGTGCCCTGGGGGATGGAGTCGGGGTGTGCATCATGTGGACATGACACCCCAATTCCACCCCCAAGCCGGCCTTAATGGCTGGTTTGAACAGAGCCTATTTCCCCATTTTTCTACCCATGATAAAGAGAAATTAAACCTCTTAATGTCTGGTTTTGAGGTAAATTCGACATTCCAATAACAATTCTAGAAGCTCTGCTTTGCACTTGTTAAATTTTACATATATTCTTCTGTAAAAGAGATGATTTAATAGCATGGAAACAATGTTCAAAACAAAACTTTATCAATGCCTTATGTGTCAATAAAAATATTTCCCTGCCTTAGAAGAAACACTATGTAAAATTCATCCAAGAACTGCAATTGCTTTTTATTGTTCCTCCAGATTCAGTATTGGGTCACTCTTATGCCACAAAGATACTTGGATTTTGAAGTTGTGGGTTACCTTGGCACCTAACAAAGAAGCACCAGGCAGCATAACCATAATATACTTTCTACAGCTTCAGATTTCTAACTTGAACTGAAATCTAGAACAAAGATTAAGAAAACTTTTTCCTTAACATAAGCTAACATGAGAAAATGCATTTTAATGAGTTTTGTGGGTCAGGCACAAAAAAATGGGTATCGCACCCAGGAATTGTGCCATATCTGCTTCTCATGGTTCACTCCAGAGGTGTAGCAAGAATTCTGGCACCCTATGAAATTTTCCTTCCATCTCAAATTTCTAGCAGCACAGAGTGTGAGACACTGAACACTGTTCACACCTAGAAATCTGATACACATTCCCTTGGTAACTTTGCCTGTCCTTTTCTGTATATGCCTAAACTGTATTTCTAATTACACAGCTGGATTTTTAAGCTCCATGCTAGAAATTTCATTTGGAAGGAGCAGTATTCTTATTTAGAGTGGCAATGCCTCCCCTGTAGCCATACCCCTGGCTTATACCCTGGCTTATACCCTACAAATACAGTAACAACCTTCAGTTTTATAGCAAACACTGAGGACTTCCTAGAAAGCTTTATCATATAAAATGTTGTCAAAGCCCATTTTTTCCTCATTGGTAAGTCAAAAGAACCATAATCTAAATGCCTTGCTTTCTTACAGCCCTGAGGAAACAAGCACCTGTTCTCATTTACAGAGATGGGCAACAGGAGCAATTTGACCAAGCTCTCTGTCTAAAGCATGTGAAAGAAGAACCCCCAGAGATCTATATGCCAACAAGCCTCAGAGCTTGTTCTCATAAATCAATTACTGTTTAAAGCTTTTTCATTTGACTTTGTTCTCTCCTGGGTGGTTCAAACTGTATTTCAAATGGAGGCTTCAACTCCCATTGTGAATATGCTGCAGAGGTTTTAATTAAATGAGAATATACGAGGGCAAGAGCTGACAAGAAGTAAGGGTATCATTTATGGAGTCCCTCTAGAAAAGAGTGTTTGTTCAGCATCTCCTCACTCCCACAGGTTCTCTTTTTCCAGATCCCTTCTTCCCCATGGCACAATACTGCACAATACTGTGCCTTTAAGATGCCTGTCAACCTATGGTAACCCTATGGATTTCTTAGGGTCTTTTTAGGGAAGGAAAACTCAGAGATAGTTTTGCCAGTTCCTTCCTCTGAAATACAGCCTATAACACCTGATATTCATTGTCAGTCTCCCATCCAAATACTAATCAGGTGTGATCCTATTTAGCTTCCAAGATGAAACAGGGTCTGATACTTTTTGGGTATATAGGCCCTCACAACACTGTATTTGTCTATTATTCCACACATGATGAATCCAAATGGACTTTGAAAGCACAGATTGAAATAATTTGGGGACAAATAGGAAAAATAAAACACATGTTGGGTAAAGCAGCTAAAGGCTGGCATTCTGGTGACAAATGCCCAATTCTATTCCCAAAAAGAAAACTATATGAGGACCAATGTCTTAAGGACAAGAATTTCCACATGGAGCAAATAGATTCACGTGTACATATTATCGGAATGTTATAAAAGTGCTTCCAGTGACATAAACCCTGCAGTGAAGTTGCAACTGTAGAGGTAGTAAAAAAGTAGTTGCATTAAAGAATTGTTCTGAGTGGAATGTGACTAATAAAAAATTATGGAGTTGCATTTGCCTCTGACAGTGTTGTTCATTAGTAGGCTAAAACCTCAAGTGCCTGATATGCCATGAGAATTGGTTCTCACCTCTTAGGCTAGAGGTGAAGACCCATCTGCCCTCCTGAAACGGATGAACATCACTCCCATTATGCCTTACTATTGGCCAGAATTGCTACAAATAATAATAATACTATTTATTATTATTATTTGTAGCAATTATTTGTAGCAATTATTTGTAGCAATTATTTGTAGCAATTATTATTACTATTTATTTATTTTTATAGTGCTGTAGATTTACACAGCACTGCGTATACAATTAATAAAATCGATAAAAGTGAAACCTGCCAATGGTGTACATTCTACAGGATAATAACAAAATACATATAAAACAATAGATAATAATACAAGATAGCATTAGATAAAATAAGTAGACAACAAATTTAAAACACCAAATATAATACAATGGATCTTATACAACAACATTTGGAGGTCCAGGGAACAAATGGACTATCAAAGATAATGCCTAAGGCAGGTGAATTGGCCAAAGGAGATTATATTTTATTTTATTTTATATTAAATAGATAAATAGAAATATTCTATATTTTCTCATAAGAAAAGGCTTGGAAGCATGGGGCTGATATGCTCCATACACATTAGGTAAGGAGGAGGAAGTAATTGTGTGTCAGTCCAGTCAACAGTTGAAGCAATTTACTGGATAAGTAGTGTGCTAAAGGAATTTATAGCCTGGATTATATTTCTAACATTAAATGTTGGCTTTAAGATTTTGTGCAATCTTTTTATATACTTGATACCAATATTCTCTTTCACTCTCTTATGTTGATATTGTCAGCTTGCAATATTCTCAGATATTTGTGATTTTCATCATGAGTGACATGGGTAATGATATTTTCATCTTAGGTCTTTAATCTTTCTGACTGAACAATGTTACCTCTATTTCTTGATAGCACTGCAGGGAGAGAAAGAAAATAGAGGAAAGGGAAAAGTACAAGAATGACTGACTCTGAAGTTGTCACTAAAATTTTTAGGAGGAAATTGTTGAAAACTGTCCAAGAGCAGCTTTGGATGCTAGTAAAAAGCATCAAAACAGCATGCTGAAGTGACATCCTTTGTTCATGATTCCTATGTGACATCTGCAGTAGGGATATGCTGAAATGTGAGCTCCCCATGCATCTGGGGATTCTACCACAACATTGTATGGTTTCCATCCTAACAATGTTAATGATTCAAGATGTATAAGTGACTCTTTTGCTAGTTCTTTAGAAGAACAGTAATCACACTAAATGTCAATCTAAGCTAGCACCTTACTGCCCAGAGCCAATATTTTCCCTCTCTCTGCCTTTGAGATATTGAATCTTCCATAGTTTGGGACACGATGCTGGATGTATTGAGCCTGCTTAAAATGTTCTCTGACAGAGCGTCAAGGGAAGATTTAGTACTTACTTGAGAGCTAGCACTACCATATATGGGTTTGGGAAGGAACATCCTTCTGGGTCAAATGGACTGTTGGCTCAGATGGGAGTTGGGAAGGATTTGTTTTCCTGTAATGTGTAGCTTGTTTGTGATCTGGCACTATCTGATCTCTAAGCATCTTGGCCAGTTCTCCTTGTTCTCAGATCCTGGAACATTGTAGTCTGATTATTATGTTGGTTAATATTTTGTGGGCTGATATGTAGTTGTTCTGGCTTGATGCAAAGCATTGGGCTATATCAGGATTGACCAACTGTGGCCTCCCAGATTTATTTATAGCTTACAAACCTCACCAGCCATATCCAGCATCCCCAATGGTATGATCATTTGAGAACTGCAGTCCAAAAACAACGGAAGGGTCATAGCTGCCTGCTCCGCTTCTGGCTTCTTCTGCTTTTATGATTCACTAAAGCCAGATACTCCTTTATTCTTCCTGTGCACTTTTCTGGGGGGTAAGAGGTATGTAGTTTGTTAATGTCTCTTTCAATTTCAGTATTTCCTACAATTTGCTTGAATTATTGCCATGGCTGTTAAGAGACACCAAACAGCTTAAGCCATATGAATGTTCAAGAGATGAACATTGTGTGATTGTAAGAACCAAAGAGACACAGTATTTTTCTGCTGTGGAGGAGAACATGCAAATTATATTTTGTATGTTTTGCGGAATCTTTTTTTGGTTTAAATATTGTTTATAGTAAAAGTTTTGTTCTAAAATGGAATTTTGAAAGCTGCAGCATTTTTTAAAAGTAAGCTTTGCTCCCCCCCCCCCCCCTCAGTTACACAGCCAAACAATACAAGAAGTGTACTGAGGGTAACTATTTTTTAAACTTATTTCTGTGGTTTTGTTTCTTTTCTTTCTTTCTTTTTAAAAACATTCTAAAGCCAGGGTTTTGAGACACAGCTTTTTTTTTTTTAATGAAACAAATATAACAACAAAATCCTATTAGGATTGGCATCCAAGAGCCTTTCTGAATCCAGATGGGTGGGATACAGCAAATGGCTCCCACATCCATACAGCCAGGCTCCACCAGTCCTCACGCATCTGGCTTAATTAGCTAAGTAAATTAAAAGAGATATGGATTAAATTAATATGTATAACTAATGGGGGTTGCACAGTGGAGTGGGAGATTACCTGGGATATTTGAAAACTAATAATCTGTAAGAGATAAAAAATAAAACCACTATGATCTTTCTGTTTTTAAGGAACAGAAATACATTAGTCAAATTCAGATTACTTGTAAATAGATCCATTACATAGCCCAATTTCCCCCCAGCTGCCACCTCCCCCTAAACTCAAGATAGCAATAGCAAGTACATTTCTATACCACTTATCAGTGCACTTAAGCACTCCATAAGTGGTTTACAGTTTGTAAGCTAATTGCCTCCCAAAAGCTGGATACTCATTTTAGAGACCTACGGAAGGATGCCAGGCTGAGTCGACCCTGAGCCCTCGGTTGGGATTGAACTCACTTGTGGTTTGTGAGTAGCTACAGTACAGGTATTTAGCCATTGCACCAACAGGGTTCAGTGTTTACATTACATGAAGCAAAACCTCCTCCATCCCAAATAGACCATATCCTCTTTCAGTTTAACTCTTTCAACTTTTCATCTTTTCCTTCAGTATTGCTCTGTACATGTCTGTACAGACATGCCCTGAGTCTAAAGCATTGTAAGTAGAATGTCCATTTCCATTTCAGACATTTCTGGACGTTTGGGTGTTTTGCATTATGTGTTCATTTTTGTCTTTTGTGGGGAAAACCCTGAAATGCCTTTAATAATAATAATAATAATAATAATTATTATTATTTATTTATTTCTCCCGCCTCTTCCTACTGATCGAGGCAGGCTTACAACATGATAAAATACGATACAATAAAATCACAATTAAAATAATATCACATTAAAAACAACATATTACGTCATGGGGCCTATAACTTCAGGGGAAGGACCATAGAGGAGAGTTAGATGAGATCAGGTGGATATGCCCGCCGGAAGAGATCCGTCTTCAGCACTTTTTTAAACGCCTCTAATGTAGGTATCAGACGGATCTCCTCCGGCAGGTCGTTCCACAACTTAGGAGCCACTGCTGAGAAGGTAAGGCGAGACGTAGATATTAGTCTCGTATGTTGGTGATTTAACAACTTTTTATCGGTAGTTCTTAGGGTGCGGGCCGGATTATGTAGGGAGAGGCATTCTCTCAAGTAACCTGGGCCTGAGCCATATAGGGCTTTAAAGGTGATAACCAACATTTTGTATTGCGCCCGGAAGCAGATTGGCAGCCAGTGCAAAGATTTCAGAATGGGGGTGATGTGTTCCATCCTTGAAGCCCCCGTCAATAGTCTGGCTGCTGTGTTTTGAATCAGCTGAAGCTTCCAAACTTGGTACAAAGGTAGCCCCATGTAGAGTAATACATAAATACATAAATAAATAATAAAGGGGCAACTTAATGACCAAAATCTAATGCTGTTCACGTTATACTTGATGTTAAACCTCAACCAAATTTAATGTCATGAGTTCCCATATGATCCGTCATGCCTCAGGAGATGAACTTGCAGTCATATAGAAAAGCTGTAATGGAAACTCATCATACTTGAGTGGGCTTGAGCACTTACCACTGCTTCTTTTCCCACATGTCACAGAGAATGAATCGACTAGAATTTAGTTTAATATTTTCAGGTTTATGGCTTGTTGATTAATGAGAACTAGTTATTGCAAATTAAAACAAACCCTGTGTTAATTGCTAGATGAACCATCTTCAAATACTGGACTATTTGTATGGTTTGTTTAGCAAAACAGAATTTATTTTCACTGGCTGATATGTGGCAAAACCCCAGGAATCTGTTAATGTAACACTAAATTCTAGTCTCTTTCTCCTTCCAGTCATGTGAAAGGAAGAGGAAACGAGATGGGAAGTGTGGGAGCCTGGCAAACCATGTAGACTTGGGTTTTGTTTTTGTTTTTCATCACATAACCTGAAATTATGGCCAACAGTTGCATGCAGATACAATCATTTCCTGTTAATACTTCAGCTATTACAGTTTACCATCCATGGCTTCAAAATGTTTAAAAAAAAAACACCAAAAAGCAAACCTTGATTTTACCATTCTATATATAGGGCAGCATTTTACTGTGCCATTGTATATAATGGGAATTGAACATTCCTGGATTTTGGCATCCACGGGGTATCCTGGAACCAGATTCCCACCAAGAACCTTTGCATCACCAATTCAGCAATTTGAACCTATAGTATATAATGTAGTTAGATACGCAACCTCACATTATGGCTGCACATTTCCCTTCACTGAAAAAAGTGATTATCCCCTGAAATGAGATCAAGTTAATGGACTGTGCTGATTTAAAGTGCATGAGAATATTTTTTTTACACTCTTTTCACCCCATCTCCTATCTAAGGCACTGTTTTTCAGCCTTCCAAGTTTTTAAAGTACCTTGACCCAAAATGATGCTTGCTGTTGAGACAGCTGTATTTTCAGTGCTCTTTGATTTTCTTAATACCTCTCCTGGCTTAAGCCAAGTATTTTATTTTTTGAAGGATTACTGACAGGTGTTCATACTAGTAAAAGGTGGCATTATAAATACATTATCCATTCATTTCCTTCTGAATAATTTCCTATTGTATAATCCCAATGTGCTTTCCTGTTATTTTTTTTCTTCTTTCAAAAATAACCTCTGGCCTAAACTTCCCATTCATCAGCTTAGAATGAAAGTGGCATTTTGGCTATAGAATTGTTTTTCCATCTCATTTGACATCACTCGTCAGTCCTTTCAGCATTCTCTAGTTTTGTGCACTGCATCAGTAAATAAACAGAAAATTCTGGTTGATATTCTGCTCTATTCATGTACTGCCCTTCTTTCCTAGACTTTTGTGCAAAATAATTATGATGATTGTTGTTTCTGTGTTTACCTTTATATGAGTTTTGGCATATTTTTGAGGAATCAAAACATTGTGCTAACAGAAACTAAAACATAGCCCAGAAAACCCACAGAAAACTATAGATAATAAAACAGTTTAGCTGCTGTACAAAAGGCTATATTTACTGAAATTATATTATTTGTGTATCATGCCTCATCCTTTAATGGCTATTCCTGGTCAAGGCAGTGTAACATGACGGGGTGGGGGGGGAGAGGTCAGACTATAATTCCCAGAATCCTTCAGCTACCAAGTGGCCATGGTGGCTAGGGCATTATGAGAGCTGTAGCCATGAAAGGAATTTTTCCACATTTTGAGCAGTTGTCACTACTATTTGGTAATCTAAGAATGAAATTGGAGGGGGGTATTTTAAAGGAAAGTTCAATTTTTTAAAAACTGAGAACATCTCATCAGTTGTTTTTTGTGTGGTGAACAGGGTAAGTCCAGTATTAGTCCTATCTACTGCAGATCCATTGAAATCATTGGCCTTAGCTCAGTTGTGATTCCATTCATTTCTGGGGATCTTCCTAGATACAACTAATGTTAGAGTTAAGCCAGTACAGGTTGTTGTTGTTGTTGTGTGTCTTCAAGTTGTTTCCAACCTATGAAGACCCTAAGGAGACCCTATCATGGAGTTTTCTTGGCAAAATTTGTTTTGAGGGGGTTTGCCATTGCCTTTCCCTGAGGCTGAGAGTATGTGATTTGCCCAAGGTCACCCAGTGGGTTTCATGGCAGAGCTGGGAATCAAACTCTAGTCTCCAGAGTTGTAGTCCAACACTCAAACCACTACACCATGCTTGACAGTCATGAAACATAAATTACTTTTGTTTTTAGGCTTGGGTCCTCTCTCCAAAATATCTTATGTGTATATATGCAAATATAGGTATTCCAAAATAAAAACAAAACAAAAAATTCCAAAATCCAAAACACTTCTGGTCCCAATTTGAATAAAGGAGACTCAATCTGTAACAATAAAGCTCAGTTGGACGCTATACAAACTATAGTACTGTTCTGAGAGCAAGCAGGCAGTTTTCCCATGTCTTTTGTTCATGCCAGTGGCAACTACTTGAAGAAGGCTGTATTCCAGTTACACAAAACTGGATTTGTTAATGGTTGATATGTCTGTGTATGCAAGTCTTTGTTTTGGAGTCCTTTGGTCTTATCATGGTCTTATCAAAGTTTACAATAAATCTTCAGCTATTCAGTGAAGTAAATGTTGCCTTGAATGCCTGAGAAATGTTTACCTTTAAGCCTATCTATTACTCACTATTCATTAAGCAGTGAAGTGTGTACCAGTGTAGTAGTTCCCAGTCTATTCTTTCCCCATATCTCTCTGTCCTTAAGATAAATGTAATGAAAAGAAAATTTTTACCAGTTCCGTTTCTGTTTGTCACCTAAAGATAAAACTGTGTGCTTATATTATTCCCACTACTGGTTGTTGGGTTATTTTAAAAAAAGATCCTGAAAGGGCAGGTGTTTCTCACCTCTCCAGGAATGTCTTGTAGTTGTTGTTAACTGCCTTCAAGTCACCCTTAACTCATGGTGACCTTGTGAATGAGACACCTCCAAGACACCTCAGCTGTTCTGTTCAACAGTTGAACATGAATCAACAGTGTGATGCAGCAGTTTAAAAGGCCAACATGATTCTAGGCTGCATCATTGGAAGTATAGTGTCTAGATCAGAGGTTCTTAACCAGTGGGTCGTGACCCTTTTGGTCTTGTATGTGGTCTTTGTCTCTTCCTACTGCCTTCTATCTTTTCAAACATCTACAGAACTCTTCTCCAACACCACAGTTCATATGAATTGATTTTCTATCAGCTTTCTTCACTGTCCAGCTCTTACACTCATACATACAGATGGGAAATATAATAGTATGGACAATCCTAACTTTAGTGTTCTATTGTCTACTTTTACACATTAGGGTTTTGTCTCATTCTTTCACAGCTGCCCTTCCCAGTCCTAGTCTTCTGCTGATTTCTTTACTACAAATCCATTCTGATCAATGATGGATCCAAAGTATGGGAAATCTTTGACTATTTCAACTTCCTTGTCATCTGCATTGAATTTTTGTAAATTCTCCAGGGCCATTATTTTTTGTTTTCTTGTAATTAAGTGTTTGTGTATGTCTCACTCTGTCTGCATGTATATGTGTGTGTGTATGTCTGTGTATAAATCATAGAGTTGGAAGAGACCACAAGGGCCATCCAGTCCTACCCCCCCACACACCATGCAGGAACTCACAGTCAATGCGACCCTAACAGATGGCCATGCAGTCTCTGCTTAAAGACCTCCAAAGAAGGAGACTCCACCACTCTCCAAGGGAGTGTGTTCCACTGCTGAACAGCTCTTACTGTCAGGAAGTTCCTTCTAATGTTTAGGTGGAATCTCTTTTCTTGTAGCTTGCATCCATTGTTCCGGGTCCTATTCTCAGGAGCTCCAGAAAACAAGCTTGCTTCATCTTCAATATGTCAGCGTTAAAGAGTTAAATATCTTAACCTTATCATATCACATCTTAACCTTCTCTTCTCCATGCTAAACATACACAGCTCTCTAAGTCACTCCTCGTAGGGCATGGTTTCATCATTTTAGTCACTCTCCTTTGGATACGCTCCAGCTTGTCAACATCCTTTTTGAAGTGTGATGCCCAGAACTGGACACAAGCAGAATAGAGTGGCACTATTACTTCCCTTGATCTACACCAGTGGTTGTCAACCTTCCTAATTCTACAACCCTTTAATACAGTTCCTCATGTTGTGGTGACCCCCAATAAAATTATTTTCGGTTCCTAAGACCATTGGAAATATGTGTTTTCTGTTGGTCTTAGGCGACCCCTGTGAAAAGGTCATTCGATTCCCCCCCCCCCCATGGGTCATGACCACAGGTTGAGAACCACTGATCTAGACACTATACTTCTATTGATGCAACCTAGAATCATGTTGGCCTTTTTAACTGCTGCATCACACTGTTGACTCGTGTTCAACTTGTGTGCGTGTGTATATAAAGTTTTCAGAATGCTGTGACCAAAAATACTACATTTTTGCCTGCAGGAAGGTACTACTGCTTTCTGGTCTCAACCTTTCTAATACTTATGCAGTAAAGCCAGAGGATAGATTATAGCCCACAGGCTTCTCATGGGAAGCTCAAAAGCTTCTCTTCCATTTATTTATTTTGGTTTACTAGTCATTTAGTTTCTCTTCTTTTGGAAAATTTAAATTTAAATATGTATCTGTCATTCTTAGCAGGATGTTTACATTACAAGTCTATCCTTGTAATGTCCTAGAGGCACCACTTCTGCTACAGATTTGACCTATTAAATATACAGTATCAGTCAAGAGATATTGTTGTGATAGTTGCTTGTTTTTTTTACTGGCCCTTTTTCCTATGCCTTTAGAAGCAGCTTCACCTAGAGATGAGTTTTTCTGTAGATCCAGTTGCTGTGTGAGACCTGGAACAAAGCAGTCTGTTTGGATCTGGCAGTCCTAAACATGGGATGTAGGTTTTTTTTGGGGGGGGGGGGCAATTAAAAGACATGTATTTGTCTTACTAAAATTGACTTGTTGCCCTATGTTGCTGTATATGCTGACTTGGAAATAGTTCACTGAACAGAGTGGGACTATATTGCTTGTTGGTTAAGTGGGGATGGATTGCTCTGTTAGTCTGCTTTTACAAAAAGGATCTGAGAATCTGCAACTGAGAAATCAATACAGTAGTCCATTCTTATCTATGGGTTTGCTTTCCATGGTTTCAATTACCCGTGGTCAATCATAGTCCAAAAACATTACTAATATAAGACTCAGTACTATGTGTGGTTTCAGGCATCCACTAAGGGTCTTGGAACATGTCCAGCATGGATAGCAGGGGACAACTGTACTTGACCTAGATGTATTTATTTTGGAATCCACAAGCAAAAGAGACTTTTTGAGTGTTGGACAGTGTTTGGGACAGGTCTGCGAGTATGAGTGTATATATACAACCATGTACAATGCATATACACACACTCAGAAAATCTTATTCCTGCTTGGAGTGAATTCTTTTGGGTTGTTGTTGTGCATTTTCAATACATAAATATTGCATTCTCAGTACATAGTAAAAATGGGTAATTTTGCTCAAGATTTCTTATTTCCAATATAATATTAATATTTTTCATGTTAATTTAATGGCATTAAAATGCCCTCTTATTAATGTAAATTTTAAAAAATGATAAATTTCTCACAGTATGGTGTGCTCTAGTCTCTACACACACACACGCGCGGGCACTCACGCACACACACACACACACACACACACACATAAACTGGCTGAAAACTTCATTGTGTTGTGAATTTCTATAGAGTTCTATTGTTGACACTTCTCTGAGGGTCTCTAGATGAACTATAAGTTTCATAAATTTTGATTTTGTTTATCAATGGAGATTGATCGAATAGAGATGTAAATAAACAAGATTTCTGAATGGCAATCTCTCTTGTCTCTATACAGTAGCTCAGTATTAATCATGGAATCTTCTTTTCCTCAGTCTTCTTTTCCTCCCCTGCATGAACCCAGTGAAGTAGCTTCCTTTTTGTTTTCATTTTAGAGATGAGGGGCTAAGAGTAGTCGCAGAGTCAGCCGTGTGCTTAATAACTAGGATGTGGCACAGCCCTTTCCAAAATTCTTTGGTTCATACAAGATATTAAGGAAGGGATCAAATGTTTGAATGTTTCCTCACATTAAAAAAAATTGCACACATAGAAAAATGCAGATTTTCATAAACAACATTTCTTTTTTTACAGGTGAAACTATGAAGTCACACTTGGTACAGTTTTGAACATGTAATTTCAAGGAACTCAGAGAGTATTATGTCTGAAAGGAGATTTAAGCTCTTGGTCTACCACATTTCATTAAAAGATTTCTTCCATTGAACCATACTATCTGTGATTGCTTTTTCATAAATCTGTTTCTTGTTCCTTTATGTTCTTGCCCCTCAACTGTGCTAAACTGGAAAAAGGGATAAATAGAACTGTGAAAACACATCATTGTCTGTGATATAGTTACTATATGAACATTTTGGAAAGTGTTCTAGCCAATGGCTAGAACAATAAAGCTGTTTTGACATTTGTTAAACTTGGGGTATGAAGTTTATTCATATCACAAAGTTGTGTTATGAATAAACTGCATATAACAAGTTTGTGATTTGTGGTATGAGGTTTATTAGCACAAAAGCTTTAAATATGACTTATTGAGGCTTTTGTGTGTGTTTTTATGTGTGCATGTGTGTGTTCATTAAAAATAAGGGAAATCATTACTGAATACTTGCCATTACACTTTTCCTGCCATAAGGAGAAGTCATAGGTTAGACACACGAAAACAGCTTTGCAGGAGCCAGTTATTGTTGTTTTTCATAGATTGCACATGCAATTGTAGTGCTTCACAGAACTTAATTTATCTTTTTGAATTTTTCCCTGGCTGTGCAATTCAGTTCTGGCATCATATAAAACAAAATGTCTGTCATTATACAAGAGGAAATATCTGACATACAAGACAGGAATAAAGATTCCCCAAATGAATTTTCGGAATTTAAGATATCCTCATCTACAGCTCGTGAGAATCATGTGGCTCTCTGGATGTCATTGGGCTCTAACTCCCAGTACCCTTAGCTGGTGGGAAAGGGTGCAGAGGGTTGAACAACATTTGGAGGGCTGTATTATTCCCACCTTGCTCTAAATTTAGGATTCTAAAGTTTGGAAACAACTAAAATTCAAAATCAAGTTTTAAAACTGTGCATTGGAGACCAAGGAGCTGCAGCAAATCACAACACCTTAATCAGCGTTTTTGCCTCTTCCCTTTTCCAAATCAGGGCTGCCTTTCCTGCAGAGCACACAAGCTGCCTATGTAGGATGTTCCAGACTGATTGCTCTATTTGACATCCACATTGAGGTTGGATGGGATGAAATATTTGATGTTTCATAGTCTGGAATCCTAGAATCAACTGCTTGTGTTTACCTGAAAACCAGAAGAGTTGCCCAGTCAGGGGATCTGTTGGTACGAAACAGAAGCAAAGGGGCAAAAACAATATGTGGAGGTTTCATCTCATTTTCCTTTTTGAAAAGCTTGTGGGGGTTAAAAAGGAAACAATTCGTTGTTGATGATGTTTTAAAAATTTTGTTTGAACACTGGTCCCAAGCAGTCCTTGTTTTAAGCTGGGAGCAAAGGTCTCTTATATCCTAATACCAAGAACAGAAAATACCAATGCTTTGCGCAGATGAAGGAATGGCTAATACCAAGTTACCTGTCAAAACGTTAGCAGCCCAGAGTCTGTGTATATCTCAGTAGATCAATGAAAAGAAGCTGCTCTTCTGGCATTACTATAAGTTAAAATGGTTTACTTTAAGTGAAAAATGCTTACAATGCCTTTTCTTTCCTCTTTTTGCAGACTCCAGCCAACAGGCCCGCTCAGTATCTCACAGGCCTTACTACACATTGCCTAATGGTAGCCATGAGAGGCGCTCTGTCCTCACCATTACTGAGCCCCCACGTTTCCACTACCAGGCCAAAGGAAAAAACATCCGCCTGGATGCCCATTCTCGCAAAGCGACCCGGAGGAACAGTTTCTGCAATGGCATCACTTTCACTAACCGACCCATTCACCTCTATGAGAAAGTGCGACTCAAGCTGGTCTCCGTGCACCATGGGTGGAGTGGAGCGCTACGCTTTGGCTTCACTACTCATGATCCATCACTGATGAGTGCAGATGACATCCCAAAGTATGCCTGTCCAGACCTGGTAACAAGGCCTGGCTTCTGGGCCAAAGCTCTGCCAGAGAGGTTTGCACTAAGAGACAACATCCTGGCATTCTGGGTTGATCGCCATGGAAGAGTTTTCTACAGCATCAATGATGAAGAGCCAATTTTGTTTCACTGTGGCGTCAAAGTCTCTGGACCTCTCTGGGCACTGATAGATGTTTATGGAATCACCCATGAAGTGCAAATACTAGGTAAGTAGGCATATTTTTTGTAACAATTTTTTTCTATCTATATGCTAATCTTTTCTACAACCAGATATGTGCTCACAAGAGAAGGCAATTTTAAATCAAATTTTGGGGTTTTATTTTGAGACGGCTACAGGTTAATTGTCTTTGGTTTTTCTGTTTGCTTTCTGATTGAACTTAACTGTGCAGAAGAAAGCCAAGACGACCATAGTAAGAACGTAATGCTGTTTACTTTTAAACAGTTTCCTTTTGTCTCTCCCATCTTTTTATTAGTAGCACACAAATAAAACTGCTGTTTCTATTGGAAAACATAAAATCCCAATACTAAGCTTTGCATTTTTATTTTCATATAGTCAGGTCTACTTAGTACTTTCACTCTCCTAAGTGTATTCACTCCTCCATTGAAAAAACCCTCCCTAGATCCCTTGATAAGAAATAATTATAGGCCATTCTTTATTACCATTCTTGGGCAAGGTGATCGAGAGAGCAGTCGCCATCCAACTCCAAGCTGTCTTGGATGAAGCCAGTTATCTAGACCCATTTCAAACCGGCTTTAGGACTGGATATGGAGTCGAGACAGCCATGGTTGCCTTGGCCGATGATCTCTGTCTGGGCATCGATAGGGGAAGTGTGACCCTCTTGGTGCTCTTGGACATCTCAGTGGCATTCGATACCATTGACCATGGTATCCTTCTGGAATGCCTGAAGGAGCTGGGAATCGGGGGCACTGCGCTCCAGTGGTTCCGTTCCTACCTTTCAGGTAGATTCCAGATGGTGACACTAGGAGACAGTTGCTCTCGTAAAAGAGAGTTGACATCTGGCATCCCTCAGGGCACCATTCTGTCCCCCATGTTGTTTAACATTTACACGAAGCCGCTGGGAGAGATCATCCAGAGACATGAAGCATGGTGTTATCAGTACACTGATGATACCCAAATATATTTCTCTATGTCTCCGACTGATGCAGTGACCAAAGATGGCATGTTGGCTCTGAATACCTGTCTGGAATCGATAATGGGCTGGATGAGGGAAAATAGACTCAGATTGAATCCAGAGAAAACAGAGGTACTTGTGATAGGTTCCTCCCGCCCAGGGGTGGAAATTGATGGGGTCACACTTCCCCTAAAGGACAAAGTTCGCAGTCTGGGCGTATTCCTGGACTCATCTCTCCGGCTGACCTCTCAGGTGGAGATGACAGCCAGGAGTGCGTGGCACCAACTACCGTTGATACGCCAACTGCATCCCTACCTGGGCAAGGAGAACCTTGAAACATTGATACATGCACTGGTAACCTCTCGTTTAGATTTCTGCAATGCTCTCTACATGGGGCTACCTTTGTACCAAGTCACGAAGCTTCAATTGGTGCAGAATGCGGCAGCCAGGTTACTTACGGGGACACCTAGGACGGAGCACATCACTCCTGTACTTAAATCTTTACACTGGCTGCCGATTAGCTTCCAGGCACAATACAAAATGTTGGTTATTACCTTTAAAGCCCTATATGGCTTGGGCCCGAGCTACTTGAGGGAACACCTCTCCCTATATAGTCCGCCCCGCACACTCAGAACGTCAGGGAAGAACCTGCTAGAACTTAAAAATCTAAATTGGTAACAACTTCCCATAGGGCATTTTCTGCCACAGCCCCAAAGTTTTGGAATGACTTGCTGGAAGAGATCCGTCTTATTACCACCTTAGACGCTTTTAAGAAAGCACTTAAGACGGATCTCTTCCGGCGGGCCTACCCACCTGACATACTGTAACAGACTACCGACCGTTGTTAAATCTGTGAAACACACCAACTAACTATACTGAACGATGCATATTATTGTTTTATTGTCAATTTTTGCTGATGTTGTAATAATGTGATGTTTTTAGGATGGTGATATAATAGGGATTGTATAATTCTGTGTTTTATTGATGTTGGAAATAGAAATAAATATTTATTACTATCATCATCATCGTCATCATCATCATCCTCCTCCTCTGGCGGATGGGGTCCTTACAAATTTAATGGAGATTGTTAACATCACAAGCAAAAAAGCCATGTGAATATATAATTTCCACTTATCTTCCAGCTCTTTAAACCCTTGAGAATGCTTCGTCTTATCTTTCACTTGGGGGGTGATATAATCTAACCGTTGTTTCCAACAGAGAGCTTTGGTTCAGTTCCACTGGGGTATGCATATGGTAGCACTGCCCAGCACAGTGCCTTCCATATGTTTTAGCATTCAGCTTCTACAATTCCTCCCTGTTGGTTGTGTTAGCAGAGTCTGATGAGAGCTGCAATACAAAACATCTGGCAGGCACCAGGCTGGGATGGTCAATAAGGAGCAGGTGTTTACTTTATTCAACTCCATCTTCTATATGGGATTGCAGTTGAGTCTTTCCTGTTTCTTTTTAGGAAGGATTTACAGAAGAAGCAGATGTTAAAAACTGCACAAATAATCACAGGAACTATGTCTTCTGCTTGGGTAGGAATGGTGTTCAGCAGCAGCCTTGCCAAAGCTTCCATTGTAGATAGAAAAAACAAAGGAGGTGGTTTAATTTGGGACACAAGTGACCAGTCTTAGAATTTCAACTGTAATATCAAAACCAAACCCATTGCTAGCTGTTACATGCTACTGAAAATACCTTTACCTTTAAGTTTGTACCTAACAAATAATAAATAAAACTTTTGTTTATATCCTCTCTTTCTGTCAATGACAATGAGGGAGTAACTTTAAAAGACTGACAGCACCCTCTCTTGAACCAAACCTCTACTTGAAAATGAGAAACCTGTAATCAGGCTTTTCCCTCTCATGGTTAAATGTATCATCCAGCTAAAATGCAGAAGATTCCTTCTCCCTTTTCCCATTTCTACCTTCCCTTTAACTCATCCCCACCTACAACTATTTTATTTCAGCGATCTTAATGCTAATAAACATGAACAGATAGCAACACGGAAGCAACTCTTCAACTGTTTCCCTTGATCATGTCTAGAGACCTTTGGGCCCAATGAACTGAGCATGCTTGTTGCTGTGCCTCTCTACTGCAAACTCTACAGCATGAGGATACGTGTCAGTGGAGCACCCTTTATGCATGCATCTCTATAGAAAACACCTTATCTCAGAGAAGGATCTATTTTGTTTTTTACTGGAATCTCGAGGTACCCTAACTGGAGCCACGTGCAAAACACCAGTAGGAGGGGGAAGCCTTTTTCTTGTGCTATTAAATAATTAGGAAACCTTGCAGACTGATGGCAAATCCAGAGATTTGGCACAGAGATAGTAGTGAAATTGCACTTTACTGTCTGCCAGCCACTCCAACACAGCTGATAAGTTTTATCTGCAAAGGAGGTTTTTCCTGAAGCAACCAAATGGAGGTCTGACTTTGCATTCTTTCTCATGGTGCCAGTTTGAACTGTAGCATACCTGGGCAGCATGGTGCACATACGTTGGCAACAATTTTTAAAAATAAGGATGTCATCTTTGCCAGAAGCTGCTCTCCACAAGTCTCAAATAACACATCTTCTGCATGGAGTCCCTTGATAAGGCTCCAGTTTAGTTGTGCAAGTGTCCTTAGTATGAAACAGGGCTAAACTTTTGGCACAGTGTGTTCTAGTGACCAAGGAACCCAAGCAAATGAGTTGAGGCCTGTTGCACTTATGCTTTGGCTTCACAGTTTGCCAGGGGAGCGCTATGACTCATCCTCAGGTCCGTCCTTTCTCTCCTTCGTTCGGGCTTTAGATCTCTTATCTCCTTAGAGAGCCACTTAAAGCCTCTCACATTACATTCCTGTCCTATCAGGGTTTTTTAGAAAGCACAGCACCTAGACACAAGAGAAACACCAGCTTCTCTGCTTATCAGAGAACTCTGGGAAGGGACAGCAGTGTCGTAATGCTCTTTCCAAGAGTTTGGAAACTTTTCCAAAGTGTTGGCTTTTTCCTCTCCTTAAATCTATCCCATTTAGACAAGAGATTTATTGCTCTTGAATTATCACCTTGTCCTCCAGAGTGATAACTTGGCTTCAGTTAGTCTTATAAGTATAGCTTAACGAGATGTGATTGTGGACTTATTTTTGTCCTATAGAGACAAGCCCCTGAATATGAGTTTACAAAGCACTAAGAGTCTTGGGTACAGTGGCCTGTGATGGATTTGCTGCCTCAGGTCTTCTCAGAACATGCTCTTAACATATGCCTCGGGTATACTCTGGGGTTATCGGAATAAAGACAGCATCATCTACCCAGCTTGACCTTTCTGGTGTCAATTTACTGCTTGTATCTGCTGTAGCTCTAGAGTTGTCTTAACAGGAAGGATTATGTATGCCTTGTCATCTTATTGTGGGCATAATTGCAAAAGATAATTTTGATGGAGAGCAATAATGTTAAGTGATGTTCTGTAAGTGACATAATGAATGCATTAATGGGACTTGTCTCAAATGGTTTAAATGACTGCACATAAAATGGTCTAAATTAAGTAAATGGTTTAAATTAAATTAAACAAATGGTTTAAATTAGTGTACATAAAAACTTGAGGGTTAAAAAAAACCTTAGCAGTACAACATCAACCCAGCCCAACCTCCCCCAACCCAATATTCTCCAGCCTCTTTCCCATATTATTCCCCAATGAGTTAGAAATCAAAGTTCCCCAAGGAAAAATACAAGGTGTTTTTTGGCTGAAGACTGAACAGACACTGAGCAATATGGCACCTATTGGGAACTCCAAATGTCCTAATTCAAGGGTCTGGCTAAAATAGCCAGCCCCTCTCATTGTCATCTCACAGTAAGAATGAGTAGGACAGTTAATACAGAGTGATCTGCTTCTAGATTTGTTTTCTTGACATCTGATACTATCAGATGGAACATGGTTCCAAGAGGGTGTGCTGCTTGCTCACATGTCCTGTAAATAACAAAGAGGCTAGTGTGCTTTGAAACATTTTTAAAAGGTCACTACTTTTAGCATGCAACATATTACACAATTTATTATTAATGGTCTCTAAAGTGATTGAATGCTTTCTCTTTCCAGTCCCTCTTACGTGAATTAAATTGGCAAGGACAAGGGGAGGAGGGAGATGGAACATGAAAAGGAATATTTTCTCTCCTTCACAAGAAGATAAGAGTGTGCAAAATCTGTTCACCCTTAATTCAGAGAGGGGAGGAGATCAGAAATAGACCGATTTTTCTGTGTGGACCTCCATTTTCATGAATGCAAAACAGAGAGTGGTAGGGAACAAGAAATCCTATGCAAAGCATCCAGAAGGTGGTTTCTATGGACTCTAGAGACAATAATAGCAAATTTACTTGGTGGGACTTTGGTTAATTCTTCACTGCTTTGTAAATGATGTACTTCCAGATATTTTCCTCTACATGGCTTGTTTTAAAGAATCAGAAAAACAGCCTGACTGGGAAGGTGGTATTCCCCAATTGGAACTTTCCAGATGTGTTGAGCTACAACTTCAGTCATCCCCAGACAGCATAGGACATACTGGTGGTGGATGAGTTGTAATCAAAGACATCTGGAGGATGCCATGTTTTTGTGGGGAAAGGAAAGCAGTAAAGAATTATTAGAGCTAGCAAAAAAACAACTAGCCAGTGAGAGCATGTTACTGTTTTCAGCTTGTTTCTGATACACCTTTGCTTTTATAATTTTACAGACAGCATGTTTGCTGAAACAATGACTTCTACCCGTCTCAGCAATGCACGACTCAGCACTTGCCTTCCACAAAGCAGCCATGATTCAGCCAATTTTAACAACAATGAACTAGAGAATAACCAAGTAGTGGCCAAAATTGCCAATCTGAACTTGAGTCGTATGCCTGGGCTGCCAACAGATAACCACACTATTCCTTGCTGCCCCAGCAGACGGCAGCTTTCCCAAGTGGTGCCTGCCTTTCTGGATACCGATCTCCGTTTCCACCCTACCCGGGGGCCTGACATCAATTTCTCTCAGGACCGGATGTCTGCCTGCACCAACTGGCAAGAGAGCAATAGAACTTTGGTGTTTTCTGACCGACCTCTGCACATTGGTGAAAATCTCTTTGTAGAAGTTGGGCACCTGGGACTTCCCTATTATGGAGCTCTCACATTTGGCATCACCTCTTGTGATCCAGGTACTTTACGGACTAATGAGCTCCCAGCAGATCCAGATTTCCTTCTGGATCGCAAGGAGTACTGGGTGGTTTGCCGAGGATTCCCAGTCCTCAACAATGGTGACATCCTCAACTTTGTGGTCTTGCCAAATGGAGAAGTGCACCATGGAATAAATGGGATGAGTCGTGGAATGCTGATGTGCGTTGATACCTCACAGTCGCTATGGGTGTTCTTCACAATCCATGGTGTCATCAATCAGCTCAAAATATTAGGTAAGTCCAGTTGAAAAGTAGATAACTAGAATTAAGTGAAATAAGGCTTTACAGACATCTGGAATATTATCTCTCAGTTGGATTCATTGGGCCCTTGCCTATTTCTAAGGAGTTTATCGCATGTAATTTCCACACTGACCCAAGCACAGGACAGGATAAGGCTGGAACTGATGAAAACTGATTCTACTGCATGCAAAATTGCCACCCAACCATCCCCTGTCCTCCAGCAGTGCTCTGGCAGCCAATTTTCATACTACAGAAAGCTTCCGTAGTATCAAAATCGGCCACCAAAGCACTGCTGGAGGACGTGTGATGGTTGGGCAGCACTGCAGCAGCAATTTTGCATGCAGTAAAATCAGTTTTAACACATTTCAGCCCAATCCTATCCCGTGCCTGGGTCAGCGTGAAAATTCCATGCGAGAAATTCCTAAATCTCTTAAGCAAAAGCAGCAATTTGAATTGGTGTTGTTGAAACATAAGCTTATACTTGGGGAGCTATTTGTCCTTGTTCTTTCAATAAATTGAAATTCTTGAACCTGTGTGTAAGTTTAAAGGATACTTATAGAAGGTTGGGGTGGAATGGGGGAGATTTTGCTCATGTCGGGAGAGAGTATGAAAAAGGGGAAGCTGTAGTCCCAGCACAGATGCAATGATACAAATTCTCCTTCAGCACCAGCATTGCATTTTTATGGGCAACATCCTCAGGACATAGATCAGATCATTTAACTTGTATGTTTCCAGTTGAAAAGAGGCATTGGTTTAATGACTCCAAATCAAAGCATAACATCAGAACTGTCCCTCTTCCCAAGAGCAGCTGACTATCTTCGTCCCCTAGTCATCTTAATCTTTGCCCACAGCATCTGGTACTGAAATGCACTGCGTGTGGACAGGGAGGCTCCATTTAGCTGGCAAAGCTGATCTGTTTTGATTAGGCCTTTTGTTTCATTTTTTAGCACTGATGTCATTAGGAAGATATAGGCTGTAGTTGTGGGGGCCCCTGCATTTGCAGTTCATGGAAAACATTGTGATAGGGTCACCATAAGTCCAAAATGACTTCAAAGCACACAACAACAGCAACAACAACAAATAAACACTTTGTACAGAGCCCCCCCTTTTTTTTTTGAGTACCAGGATGAGTGCAGCAAGATGATTTAGCAGATAAAATGCCAATTTAACAAAGGGGATCTCAGCTTTCAGTCTTGCCAATCAGACTATGGCCCCTACAATCTGAGATAGGAAATGAGAGTGCCATAACAATGCAGTTAATTAAGGCAAAGCTGGGACCAAAGGAATCTCATTTTCTTTAAATAAATTGGCAGTTGAGAGCAAGGAACAGGGTACCCAGAGCTCTTTTGTAAAAACCCATTGCCAAGATTAAATAGATACTGTTGTCCCAGTGTACTCAGTTCATCATTTTAATACCTGAGAGATTCCTGTCCCAGTCGTGAAGCCAAATTGAACATGTATTTTGTATTTTCAGGCACAGTCCAGTCCAGTCCAGTGACGGTCTCCCCCTCAGGATCCCCTGGAGGCTCCCAGTATGACAGTGACTCAGATATGGCTTTCAGTGTGAACAGGTCTTCTTCTGCTTCTGAATCATCCCTAGGTAAAGGACCCTTTGCTTTTCTCTCTGTGCTTTTGTAGCTGGAGTATTCACACCCAGTATTCTAAGAACCAAATCTTACCACTTGAATTTTGCCTCTTCTGAAAGAGGAAAAGTTACAATAAATCCATGCCATTTCCTGTTGGGAGAAAGGGGAGTACCTTGATTTCCTCAGGGTGCCATTTATTAAGATGACATGTTAAAGCACACAGAAAGCAATTCAAAGAATCATGAAAGAAATTATGTCCAAAAAATGGAAGCATAAATTACCACAGGGGTAAGCAACAGGCTGCCAACTGTTGGTTTCTTTGGCCTTTCATTCCACCTCAGATCTTCCTGGACACTTCCACTGACACCCCCCCCCACCTATATTGAGGGATCAGAAAAAAACCTCAACAGGTGACTTGAATGTACACACACACACACACACACACCTGCCCCAAACCTGAGATGAGAAGGGGTTCAAAACCATATTTGGGCTTCTCATCCCCATCCTGTTTTCATTTTTGGAGCGTTGCAACCTAGGTTGGTCCTGTGAAGGAAAACTAGCCCTTGGGCCTCAGGACTTGCCCCTCTGGACTGAAACAACAGAATACATTTGCTTCGAGGATTTCCTTCGCAACATTTGTTCAGAAGAGGTTTGCCAATGCCTTGCTGTCAGAGTAAGATTGTGAGATTTGTCCAAGGTCACTAAGTGGGTGTCTGTGGCTGATTGGGGATTCAAATCCTGGTTTCCCAAAAATCCTAGTTGAGCCCCAAAACCATTACAACACAGTGCATCACATGAAATCTATGGTGTAATTATCAGTGAAAGCTCCACCTTGTCTAATCCTGGTCAGCAAAGCCAGTGGAGGTATTTTAGGGAAAGTGGAATAGGTAGGATTTTGTAGTTTCAGACCCTATTTTTTACTTGGCCCCAGTGGAAAACCAGTTTTGGTGCCATTCAGACCTCTAAGGAGAGATAAGGCCACAGCTAGGGTGCCAGAGCAGAGAGGACCCTTTTCCATGTCCTCCCACTTTGTGAGGTTTCCCTTGAAGGTAACTGTTCTGGTCAAAACACTCACTGCTGCAATTTCATTGATTCAACTTTGGATCAGCCTTCAAGGAAAACCTTACATAAAGTGCATTACAGTAGTTAACCTGGAAGGTAGAACCACATTGTGTAATGTTGTGAGTACTGGACTAGAACTCTTGGAGACTAGGGTTCAAATCCTCACTCTAGCAAATAAACCAATTGGGCAAGTCACACTTACTTAGCCTCAGAGGAAGGCAATGACAAACCTCCTCAGAATAAATCCTTCTAATAAAACCCATTGATAGGCTTTCCTTAATTTTGCTACAAGTAGGAAAAGACCTGAAGGCACATGATAACAACAACAAAAGTGGAAGTTACACTGCAGACTACTGTAGCACACATTATGAACATCACATGGAGATTAGTGGATATGTTCCCCGGGGAAGCTGTTCCTTTGCTATTGCTGAAACCATAATAATATGAAATTATGAAATTATATGAAAAATTATAATATGAAATTATTTGCACTAGAAGTCATAATGATTTAAGTAATCTAACATGTATGAAAGAACAATTATAAAATTGACAAAACAATTGTCATTTTGCATGGTACTACTGAAATCCCCAAAAGAATTAAGTTTCTACTTATGAGTGATATACAGACTTTGTATGCAATGAACCAGAGCTGGATGAGCGCCAGAGCTACTTAATCTCTCATCATGACCTCCTCTGCTCCAGAAATATTCACAGCTGGTCCATGTCCTTAGATACTTCAGACCAGATGCTATAGAATTATGTTAATGGAACTTTGGATGACAGAGTGTTTTGTGAACTGACTTCCATGGAATCTTGATTCAGATGTTCTCTGTTTCAAAGCAATTTCTTAATCCTGCATTGGCAAGTTGAAAAATGCTGCCACCCTTAATGATATAGAACAAAGAAACATTTGTGTTGCATAACCACCACCAATTGCAAGTCCTTTTCATTAAATGCAATTTATTTTTTTTAAAAAAGTCTTTCTTTCTAGGTAAATCTCTCTCTCTCTCTCTCTCTCTCTCTCTCTCTGTGTGTGTGTGTGTGTGTGTGTGTGTTGCTGCATAAACCTTACCTAAATCTTTTGTAATATATAGCCAAGGATTATCTTTCCCAAGGAGTAATTCCGACTGGTCGGATTGCTCTCCATACCAGGCAGTAAACACAATATAGTTGGCAATAGTTTCTTCTGCAGCTGCAATAGGGACAAATCATTATGTGGAGGCTGCATAGCAGTTTCCCCTGTCAGCATCATACTGTGTGCTCTAGAGCTTTAAAGATCTCTTGGAAACAGAAAGTAGTTTTTAAGAGTGCAATGACAGTCTGATACAGATTTTGCTTCCTGCAGGAGGCACACACCTGTCTTTTGTCCCATTGTCACATCTTTGACAAAGTTTCTGCAGGTTTTTCAAACACTACAAAAAATCTCTTTGCTAACAATTAAAAAATGGGTTGAGCATGCACATCATGATCATCAGTACCTTTCTCTCTCTGACAAAGAAATGTTGCCTGTCTCATGCCAGAAGAAGAGTCTGGAAGGACAGAGAAATGGTTCTTCTGACCAAGGTTTCTTTGTTCTTGCTTCCTTGCAGTGACTGCTCCAAGTTCTCCTTTGAGTCCTCCGGTGTCCCCAGTGTTCCCACCACCAGAGCCCTCAAGCAGCAAGAATGGGGAGTGCACTGTTTGCTTTGACAATGAGGTAGATGTGGTGATCTACACCTGTGGACACATGTGCCTCTGCAATACCTGTGGTCTTAAGCTGAAGAAACAACTCAATGCCTGCTGCCCCATCTGCCGACGGGTCATCAAAGACATTATTAAAATATACCGTCCTTAAACTCACTTCACCCCTACCTGGGTGTGAATGATGAGAGACAGGAGGAAGAATGTTGTTAACAGTTACCACAACTTACTGTCCCTGCTTATGGGTTATTGTGCTGGTTGGTGGTTCCTGAGTGGCTCTTTTGTCTCTATTTCCAGTGTTTGACCAATAGAAACAAATCAGGGATAATTAAGTGAAATAAGCAACTCTCTGGTCCTCATGGAGGCTGAAGGTACAGCTGTGGAGTGGGCTTGCTGGTCATTGACCGTAATAAAGTTATTGGTATTGGCTGTGGAGCGGGCAGGGCTTTGTAATGGTGCTGCTCTAATGGGTGAAAAATGGGGTGAGGTAAAACCTGAACTCTAAATAGTCTGTGGACTTCAGAAAAGAAAACTCTTGTGCAGTTGTTCGCATTAAGAAATATTGCTGTCTCCTATTACAAAAGGTGTTGCAGCAAGCAATTTTTACAATTCTCTGCACTTTATCCCAGCTTAGGAAAATTAGCAAATAAGCCAGCTTCTCAGAGAGTTTTAAGCAGGAAGGAGGAAATTTTAATGACTAAATGTTTTCTTTAGAAGTCAACAGGTGCATCGGGCCATGAAGCCTCTCTTGTCACCTTCTGAAGACTTTTGAGAGGGCAGGAAACACTGGATGACATTGGCTCATTTCAAGTCATCCCCCCCCCCCTTCACAGGCCAAGGGTGAGAATTAAGGCATACTGATTGAAATCACACTTCAAAACAACTGAAGGAAGAAGTGGTCTATGTCACTGTGACCTTCTCATTCATGGTTTAGTGCCCCACATTTTCAGGTTTTATTTTAGTTTTTGAATCCAGACTAAGGAGCAAGACACTTGCATGGATGAATAATTCTGTCTGTGAGAGAAGCAAAAGCTATAAATGTCATCTGAACATGAAAAGTAAACAATTTCTGGGCAGAGCTTTTTCCTCCTCTCTTAGGCACCATTTGAAACTTCCAGCTGCTGTACTGAGCAAGTGCTGAGTACATCTTGATGTGGAGAGATTCATTTACTGGTAGCAGTAAGCCGCAGCCTGCAGAAGAGAAATACTGTATACCCTGAAGGTTATGAATGCCCCTAGTCAAGCAGCTGTGAACAGTGTCATGTGCAGGTGGCCTTATAACCAGGCAGCAAAGGAATAAGATTGAGGGAAAATTTGGCATTTCAAACTTCCACAATTTCCTTCCTTGTGATTTGCAAATAAATGCATTGATTGATGTTTTCCACCATACTTCCACAGAGGTTGTATCAACAAAGTTGGCAGCAATGTGGGAGCCCTCCTTTCTTCCTCTCCAGGGAGTTGTCTTCTATTCCACAATGGAGGCATTTAACTGAAATCAAGAAGCTTTTCACTTTGTATTGTTTGTTGGAAAAAGAATTTGCAAGCTATTATTAGATGCTTGGCCTTAAAAGAGAAATGCAACTTTGGTTGCAGTGTTAGGAAGCTCTGAATGACAGTAGCCTGAACCGTATGTGAAACAGGCTTGGGACATTAGAAAAAGAGCAATAAAACCACTATATCCTTGGCCCATTTACTCATTTTCTTTTCTCAATGAGGCCTTGTCATGTCACATTGCATGCAAATCTGGCCATGCCCTCACTGTTCCCTAGGCAGTCTGACCTTTTTTGCTCAACCAAAGCATGTATGAAATAATTCTGTCAAATCAGATGGAAATGCAACAGTTGTGGCTGCCATGATAGTAATTACTGTATTTCAGTATGCTACAGGTGCTCTCCAAAGCAGATGTCATTGTATATTTGCTGATGTATGCCCCAATCTCTGTGAACCACAGTGCTAGCACAGTTTGTAGGATCCTCCAAGATTAATACATCTCAAACACCCTATATGGGAGAGCTAAGAATTTACTACACATTGGAATATAGCTGCTTGGGTTGTTTCCTAGAACACAGGCTTTTTGCTCTTGCTCTCAGGCAGAAAGCAGGTCCCCCCTCTCCTTTTATGTGACCTACTCTGAGGCTTTGGGAGGGAGAGAAGGACTAGAGCAAACCTTGACCACAACAGATAAGGTATGGGGCTCTCTAGGTCAGCAGAGGATTGTTATTACACCTACAGGGATGCAGTTGGCTTCAAGGAGACTATAATAGTTTTTCCCATATGCACACTCTATGCTCAGTGGTGCACAAATTGGGCTTCTTGTGGGTGGCTGCCCAGGTTGACTGTCAGTGGTACCTTAGCATCTACCTGGCTCAGCCTTCAGCACCTAGCAAAATGATACCTGTACTCCCAAAATGCTCACACTTAGGGACTAAGTACCCTAAAGGCACCAGTTCCCATCTGATCTTGGAAGTTACATAGGATCAGCCCTGGTTAGTTACTTGGGTGGGAGATCACCAACTAATATTTCAGAGGAAAGAACTGGCAAAGCCACCTCTGAGTATTCCTTGCATAAGAAAACCCTATAAAATTCGTGCAGTCACCATAAGTCACCAGACAACTTGAAGGCACACACACACACACACACACATACACACACACTTAAAAACCATGGTAGAAGTTGAATACTGGTGAGGTATGTTTTGCATACAGAAAAATAGTTCAAAGGCATCAGACTGGATTTTTTCTCTTGCAAGTTCCTTCAAGCAGAAGATAGTATCTTGGGTCAAGCAGGAAAGCCCATTTATTTTAGTGGTTTGAGACATTGTAGTGCATGCCGCTTACCAGTCATTTCATAATGCTTTCAAGTGCCCTAATTAGCATACAGAGACTTGTGAAAATGGTGAGGTTAGTGTTACAGTGTGGTTGGTTGGTACAGCCAACTGTTTGCTCAGATGGGATGCCAGCTGCCTTGAGAGATCAATATAGCCTGGAATCACAAAATGTCCCCAAACACTGACGTTTAATTCTGTTGTTTGTACTGAGGTTATAAACCAATGAACACCCCCGCCCTTCATGGTTATCCACAAGGGGAGAATTCTTAATACTGATAATGTTAGAATTACAGATTTTGAAGGCACTATGCAAGCATTATTTAAAGCAAGCAAGGCATAGTCAGATAATTCTGATTTCTTTTCGTTTGTATTCCACAAGCTTCACAATATGCCCTTGCTGGCATTGAGCACCGATTGGTAGACATGTGTTGTGCATCCATGTATATGCTAATGATGAATAGCTGAACATGGATAAAGCTCCCCCCCCCCACACACACACATTTATGGTGTGTGTGTGTGTGTGTGTGTGTGAGGATTTGACTGTATTGTTAACAGATGTTGGACAGGCAGTTCCAAAATGTCTATACAAGGTATGTTGAAAGTCCAGTTAAGAGTCAGTTTATATCTTTAAGGTATATATTTATCTATTTTTGCAATATATATTTATTGCATGATAGGCTTTAATGCTCAAGAAAGCTGACCTGCTTCACATAATTAAGCCATTCTTCAAAGCTGGTAGTTATGTGGTCAGAGTAGTGTGAACCAAATTTTTTTTATTCAGATATGAAGACTTCCCAGTCAAGCCAACACTTCTGTTGTTGACCAATGGAAGCTCCTGCTTGCCTAACTGGTATTGAACAGTGTGGTCCAAAGAGATTCCTTTGCTCACAAGAGGATTTCTAATTGTGCATATTCACAGTCCCTGTTGTTTAATGCCACAGACATGATGAGATTATTCCCTAACCATCTTAACTCTATCCTGCTTACCTTGCATGGAACTAAGCAATATGTTGACTGCAAACTACAATGAATTTGAATGGAATTTCTTTGTGGCAGCTGTGACTACCATTTTAAGTCTCAAAATCTACAAGTGGAAAAGTGGATAAAGAGGTTTATCAAAAAGAAAGAGATAGGCACATATTTTTCCAGATGTGACATAATTCTAAGCAAGCCTAGCCAGTTAATAATTACCAAGTCACTACTACTGAGTCATAGTCACTACCTCCTTTTTACTGCTAACATTTTGGAGGATTAAATGCTATGGTGTACTTTTTCCCCATAGCTCCTTCAGTTTAATACTGTTAATTGCTGTGTCATATAAAACCCTACATGAGAATTTGCCTAGTCTCTTTGGAGGCAGAAGCATTTGGCTTTAGTTGGTCTGGCTAGGTGTGCTCTACAACCGCTTACTAACTGCCAATGAGAATATATTTCAAGAAAAAAAATTAAGTTTACACCTTGGTGCAGAGATGGAAAGGGTCATATTGTCTTAATTATTTTGGTTGAAATGGATTTCCCCAAAGGAGCAGCATCTCACATGGCTATAGGGCAAGGTAAAGAGTCCATAGCTATGGACTGTGAAGCAGGTGGAGAAAAAGCAGCAATGGACACACAGCTTTACTTAACTCCAGCCTCACAAGGAATTCTCAAATTCTGACAGATAACTTTTAAGAGATGGACGTTACTTAGCAATTTGTTCTTGTTAGTGCTCTTCTTAAAAACAAAACAAACAAAAAAATCTCTTTTCAGAAGATCTGTTTGTGCCTTATAAGGGTGTCTGTGCACTTTTTATCCTTTTTAATGCTACTTTAAATAAAATCAAGAGAAAAAAAAGGAACTTAACCACAGATGGCTGGTAGTTTTATAGAATTTTATGTGTTCACCAAGAACTCTGCTTTTTTTTTTTTTTTTTTTTTTTGGATATTGGAGTGAAAATTGTATGTTTTCATTGAATTTTTGCTGCCACCCTCCTCCCCATGTCCTCTTTGTATAAAAAAGCTTTTAAAAAAGTTTCCAGATTTCTAATACTTCTTGATATTTTTCTGGTTCATGACTGTGGTCTGTACATCACATTCTAAAATAAGCCAGATTTTATTCTCTCTGTGATAAGACTTTCAAAGCAAATTATTTGGGGAGGGAAGTTTGCACTTCTTTACATGTTAATACTCTCTAGCATTGTGATCTGTAGTGTGTGTGTGTGTTTTTTTAATTTTTATCTGTTTTACATTAATATAAAATTTTACCTGTTTATTGAAACAAATAAAATATTGGCTTGTAAGTATTCACTCTAGCCTAAAGCGAACAAAGACAAAAACAGAAACCATTGGAGCATGGTTGTGTCCTAAACCCAGGACTAGACCATGGGTTACTTTTTCAAACCACAGTTCCCAGAATCCTTCAGCCAATATGGTGAATAATCATGTTTGCTGGGTGGTGGTGGTGGTAGTCTGAGAGTTGAATATCTTTTTAAAACTCTGCCTAGGACTTCGAAACAGCTCATCACAGAAGTTTGACTGGCCATATTGCTCTGTTACTTCCTGTGGGGAAATATCTAGTGTGTATAGTGCAAGAACTCACACCTCTCCTGTTGCAAAGATAACTGGGTAAATCAATTGTGATAATAAGAACAACAACAATGGAATGCTTACAGCTCTGTATATGTTGATGTGATGTCTTTATGCTTGGAGAAAGCAAATGAATGGGCAAACTAGTTCAGATTATCATCACTTAACAAGCCAAGACCCACTTCACCTAAACTGAGAAACTATGGTTGCCATCTTTAGTTCAGACCAAGATCTTAAATCATAGATTTAAGTTGGTTATAAACCATCTCATCTTGTTAAGCCAATATGCATGTTTCTATCACTTCAGTAAAGTTTTGCCCCAAAGCTGATAGACGGGTCACAAAGCCATCTTTCTGTAGTTTGAGCTAAAATTCATGCTTTAAATTGATACAAGAATCCTAGATTTTGCCACCTAGAGCTAATACCAGCAAATGCAAGGCAGTCCTATTTGTTTATCTGTTTGATGTTGCTTAAGAAGAATCAGCTTAATACATGGACTAGTGCAAGCAAGACCTTTAAACAAAATCCATTCTTCTCTGAATTCTAGATTGTTACTAGGTTGTTTAAACACACTTAAATAAAATAGAGTTTGTTGCCTTCATGAACATCAGTATTGTGAAAGGAATACTATGTAGCTGAGCCAGGCTAGCTTTTCAGACATTACAACACAAAAGGAGCTCAAAATTATTTCATTTGTTCCCAAAAGCCTTTATTAGCACTGATACACTGTGATAAAGAGAAGTCAAACAACATTAAAGAGAGTTTTTACTCTGTTACCTCCCCTTAGAACAGAAACTCCCCCATATTCAATGCCAGGTTTCCTGAAGAAAATGCTCTGTAATGTGGGGGAGGGGGGCAGGAGAGGATGGTCTTCCCCTTTTGCTAGCCCATCTTTGCCCCCCTTTCTGTATCTGAGTCTTAGAGGTTCATCACACAGAGCACTTACCGCTGCCCAAATGTTCTTGAAGTGTTGTCCAAATGTTTTAGAAGCGCTGGAGGTGGGATCATCTGTCGTGCTTCTGAAACGTCATAGAGGCTTCCCACTTTTCTTCCATTGCAGAAGCGTTTGCGGGGAAGTCTCGAAAAAGCCATTTTTATTAATGGAATCTTTCATTTCAGATGATCCCACCTCTGGCGCTTCTGAAACATTTGGGCAACACTTCAGGAACATTTGGGCAATAGTAAGTGCCCTGTGTGATAAACTGCTTAGGTAATTTGTGGCAGAGGTCCATTTCTGCTTTACCCCTCCTCTTAACTAAAACTAAAGGCTGGTTTAAGGAACATGTACACTAACATTGATATTGCTTATGCATAAGTATATAGCTTATGCCAAGTTTTATGATACTGTTCTTTGATGTGTTTTTATATTGGTCAAAGACCGAATAAATTTTATTACATGTAGTGCTAATGCTACACACTGACAATGAAGGACAATAAAGAAATATAAGGTACTGCACTTAAGGGGAGAAATGAAATATATGGGGGACACCTGGCTTAACAAGAGTATGTGTGAGAAGGATTTGGAGTCCTAGTAGACCACAAGTTGAACGTGAGTCAGCATTGTGATGCAGCAGCTAAAAACACTGATGAGATTCTAGGCTACAAGGAAAGTAATAGTGCCACTCTATTCTATTACTTCAAGGAAAGTAATAGATTCTATTACTTCAAGGAAAGTAATAGTGCCACTCTATTCTGCTTTGGTCAAGCCTCACCTGGAATACTGTGTCCAGTCCAATTCAAAAAGGATGTTGACAAGCTGGAGCGTATCCAAAAGAGGGTGACTCAAATGATGAAAGGCCTGAAAACCATGCCCTATGAGGAGAAACTTAGGGAGCTGGATCTCTTTGGCCCGCATAAGAGAAGGTTAAGATGTGATATGATAGCTCTGTTTAACTATTTGAAGGGATGTCATATTGAGGATGAAGTAAGCTTGTTTTCTGCTGTTCCAAGAGAATAGGACACAAAGCAATGGATACAAGCTACAAGAAAAGGGATTCCACCTAAATATGCCTTTTTTATTTGCACAAAATGACATATCAAAGTGTGGTACTCCACATCTTACCTAAGTGTCAGCTCCTTACAAGCCTCACTCTTTTCAGTCTGGTAATAGTTCCTCAAAATGCATGACAGCTTAACACAAAGATGGTTTCCAATTTTTCCACAGTAGTTTGCTCTCATTTTTCTTCTAAAGCCAAAGCTAGGTATCAGTTCAGGTTCTTTGACTCTGGCAGGAGTCAGGGTCCCTTGCCTGTCTGGCATTGCTGGCCAATGCCCCTGGTTCATTTTTAAGCTAGGTTGTCACATCCTTTTCGATTTCACCATAGATAGCTTGACAGACTGTACTGTTTAAAGCTTTTTGCAACCTCCCTGAGGCTCCCATCCTTCTCCCCATGTTATGGGCATTAGAAACAGGCTCTTTCATTTGACACTTGGCTGTTCCAATAAATGGGCAATGTCCCTATAACAGTATCCTACTTTCTCAAACAACTACAGCAAGAATAATCTTAACCTCTGAGGTTACTGAACTGCATTTCCTGAAGCTGTTAAAAAGAGTTTGGTTTAATAAAACAGAATAAACCAGGTGCCCTATCAACCTGTTTTATACTAGAGGGATAATATTACAAGAGGATGCTGACTCAAAAACAGAGTAACAGCAGTCCTGTTCCTGTGTAGTTATGTTGCTTAGATCCCATCCACATGAATGCAATTTAGCCAGTGAAACTGTACTGAATTGCAAGTGGCAATCTACACACAAACAAAATTTTCCACATGTTCACCATGCTTTTTTCCTGAACTTACTCAGCTTTGCCTGACTGTCCTTTTCACAGGTATCATGCTGCTCATATAAGGAAAAAAAGAGCCATTTCAGCCCATTCAGCATTTTTTAAAAAAGGAATGGCAAGATTAATAATGCTATTGCACACACTCTTTTTTAGGTTAGTTATCTACCATTATCAGTCTTCAATTTGAGAAACCCCAGAACAGAATTCAAAAAACACTCTCCATTACATCAGTTTCTCTCATTCAGGAGACCCTCTTAGTTCTATTGTATCTTTATTCAGATGAAGGCAGTACACAAAATGAGCATCTTGAAAGGACAGTTGGATGCACTGTCATTGCTATAACATGGCATGCAGATGAGAAATCCAATGCTTAACATGCAGGTTCAGCTGTTCACTAGAAAGCACCAGAGATCTGCCCTATGGATGACACTTTCTCCCCACTAGTATTCAACCAAGCATGTGTGTGATGGAGCTGCCCCATTAAGACATCTATAGGAACAGCTACATCATTTTCACCTGATTTCCCCCACCAGAGAGAAGAAGTGGGCATGTGGGCAGAGCAGTCATGCCTATGGCCTTCTGTGTCATGAGTCCCTTTAAGTACAATTGGAAAAGAGACATACCCGCATCTTACAAAGCTTTTCACGGCAACCAAACATTGCAACCCATAGCAAAAAGCAAAGATGAGGCACCTCATTGATGTCATTGGACTTCCATTCCTATCAGCTAATGCTCTAGCCAGTGGTAAAGGATGATGGAAGCAGTAATACTTCCATATATCAAGTTCCCCACTCCGATTTACAGTATTAGAACAATCACATCAATTGTCTGTTCCACCCATAGCTCTTTAAACAAGTATTGGCCAAAAAATGATGCCAAGAGAAGGCATGGAAGGAAGCCTTGCGCAGACTGGTTTATGAAAAAGAAGGTGGGGCCAGACTGAGGCAGAAACGTTGACAGAAGAAAAAAAAAACCAATACTAGAAATACACACTTAGTATCCCTCCTCCATTATTTTGATGCAGATACAGTGGGACAAAAAGGTATTTAGTCAGCCCCAATTGTGCAAGTTCTCCCACTTAAAAAGATGAGAGAGGTCTGTAATTGACATCATAGGTAGACCTCAACTATGAGAGACAAAATGAGAAACAAATCCAGACAATCACATTGTCTGATTTGGAAAGAATTTATTTGCAAATTGTGGTGGAAAATAAGTATTTGGGTAATATCAAAAGTTCATCTCAATATTTTGTTATATATCCTTTGTTGGCAATGACAGAGGTCAAACGTTTCCTTTCTGTTGCTGTTATGTTGGCCCATTCCTCCATGCACATCTCCTCTAGAGCAGTGATGTTTTGGGGCTGTTGCTGGTCAACATGGACCTTCCACTCCCTCCAAAAGTTTTCTATAGGGTTGAGATCTGGAGACTGGCTAGGCCACTCCAGGACCTTGAAATGCTTCTTACGAAGCCACTCCTTCGTTGCCTGGCCGGTGTGTTTGGGATCATTGTCATGCTGAAAGACCCAGCCATGTTTCATCTTCAGTGCCCTTGCTGATGGAAGGAAGTTTGCACTCAAAATCTCATTATACATGGCCCCATTCATTCTTTCATGTACATAGATCAGTCGTCCTGGTCCCTTTGCAGAGAAACCCAAAGCATGATGTTGCCACCCCCATGCTTCACAGTAGGTATGGTGTTCTTTGGATGCAACTCAGCATTCTCTCTACTCCAAACATGACACGTTTTGTTTCTACCAAACAGTTCTACTTTGGTTTAATCTGACCATATGACATTCTCCCAATCCTCTTCAGAATCATCCAAATGCTTTGTAGCAAACTTCAGACAGGCCTGGACATGTACTGGCTTAAGCAGGGAGACACGTCTGGCACTGTAGGATCTGAGTCCCTGGCGGCATAGTGTGTTACTAATGGTAGCCTTTGTTACGTTGGTCCCAGCTCTCCGCAGGTCATTCACTAGACCCCCCTGTGTGGTTCTGGGATTTTTGCTGATCATTTTGACCCCATGGGGTGAGATCTTGTGTGGAGCTCCAGATCGAGGGCGATTATCAGTAGTCTTGCATGTCTTCCATTTTCTAATTATTGCTCCCACAGTTGATTTCTTCACACCATTAATACAGGTAATAAGTGGAGGACAGAGAAGCTCTTAAACAAGTTACAGGTCTGTGAGAGCCAGAAATCTTGCTTGTCAGTGACCAAATACTTATTTTCCACCATAATTTTCAAATAAATTCTTTCCAAATCAGACAATGTGATTGTTTGGATTTGTTTTCTCATTTTGTCTCTCATAGTTGAGGTCTACCTATGATGTCAATTACAGGCCTCTCATCTTTTTAAGTGGGAGAACCTGCACAATTGGTGGATGGCTAAATACTTTTTTGCCCCACTGTATGAGGTCAAGGCCAATTTCTAATCCTTACAAAAGCAAAGCTTTTGAATCAATGGGAATGACTTACCATACAGCAAATGATTAAATGGATCTACACTACCAAAATTGGATTTGGACCATGAAACGAAGAAAAAAAAAAGTAAATGCAACTTGTCAACTCTGGCTCAAGGCAATTCCAATAATTGAAACTGAATGTTCAAAGGAGACATTTCTTTTGACGTATAGCTTTTTTGTCTGCTAGTCCCAAGTGCCATTTAAGAACCAGGCAAAAATGGGAGATGTCTTGCAGCAAAATTAATTATCTGGGTCCCTTGGTGCTCTAATGCTGCAACAAATTATAATTCCCAGAATTCCATAGCATCGAGCCATGCCAGTTGAAGTGGTATCAAATTGGATTATTTATCCAGTGTGGACACAGCTTGGGAGAGTTCATGCTACAACTTCACTCACACACTTAGTCTCAAAGGTACTGAAAGATCCCTTTGCATACTGATAAAAATGAATACTGAAAAAAATGCATCAGCTAAAAAAGCCAATACAGTTCTAGCCTGCTTCATAGGAGTATCATCTAGACCATGGGAAATAATAGTACCACTCTATTCCGCTTTTGTTAGACATCACTTGGAATACTGCATCCAGTTCTGGGTGCCACAGTTAAAGAATATTGACAAGCTAGAACAGGTCCAGAGGAAGGTGACCAAAATAGTAAAAGATCTGGAAACCATGCTCTATGAGAAACAGATTAGGGAGCTGGGTATCTTCAGCCTAGGGAAGTGCAAGTTAAAGAGTGATATGATCGTCCTGTTTAAATATCTGAAGGAGTGTCATATTGGGGATGGGACAAACTTGTTTTTGGTTGCTACAGAGACTAGGACATGAAGTAAAGGATTCAAGCTATAGGAAAAGAAATTTAACCTAAATATTAGGAGGAACTTCCTGATAGTTAGAGCTGCACAACAGTGGAATATACTGCCTCAGAGTGTGGTGGAGTCCCATTCTTTGGAGATTTTTAAACAGAGGCTTGGATGACCAGGAGTACAGTGTGCCTGCACCATACCTGGGTGCACCAAACATGGCTTCAAGCATATGTTGAAGCCACTTGGCAATCAAATGGCATGTGTGCCTATGGTGCACATGCCATGCTGTGCTGCGAGCATGTGCCCCATTGTTTGCAATGGGGTGAACGCATACACAGGATTTCCCTTACATGGAAGGGGTGTCTGTAATGGATGCCCCACATAACAGAAGGGCACACTGTACTTTCTAGTGAATTTGCACAGCAAGGGATGGCCCTTGTGGTCTCTTCCAACAGTATGATTCTATTCCCCAACAGCTTTCTCTATTTCTATTATTGCTGTTTCAGTGCAGCGTCAATGTAATTTCTCAAGGACTACCTCAAAGATCAAAGATTCTGCTAAACCCAAGGAACTTTCTTCCATGCTGCCTCCAGCTAACAGGTGTTGCTGAGCGGTTAGGTGGAAAGAAAAACAACAGCAGCTGCCTCAGCACAGCATTTGGTAACTGTGTTAACAGCACCACATAGTGGTCATTTGATGCTCAAAACAGTGTGAATGTTAAGAATTTGGGGGGGAGGGGACACCCAGGCATCACACAGTGGGCCCTTGTTGTCGACTGGGGGTTGATTCCAGGTTCCCTGGGATATCCGACTCTGTGGATGTTCAAGTTCCATTAAATACAATGGCATAATAAAATGGTGTCTCTTATTTAAAATGGCAAAATCAAGGTGTGCTTTTTGGAATTTATACATATTTTAAATATTTTCAAGCCATGGATGCTTGAATCCATGGATGAAAAATCCATGGAAATGGAGGGCTGACTGTAAAAGGAAACAGACCTCCTATGACCTTTCTTAGAATTAATCATACTTGTTTTTTCTCTTGCTATTGGAACTGTTGGGCTGCTAGTATGGGAAAAATATGGGTATTGCTTCCCCATGGTAAAAATTCTGAAATTTTCCTTCAATCCCCAAGTTTCTAGCATTACAGTAACTTTAAACTTCAGCTGAGCATTCAGAAATAGTTTCAGCATCCAAAGAAAAGGAACAGGCAAAGTGACCAAGGGAATGCAACACCAGCAAATACCAAAGTTGTAGGTGTCAATGATTTTCAGTATCTCACTCTCTGCAATGCTAGAAATTTGGGGATTGAAGGAAAATTTCATGAGGGCTTAAATACCCTATAAGACACCAGACCAAGTCTGATCTTGGAAGTTAAGCAGGGTCAGTCCTGGTTAGTACTTGGATGGGAGAATGCCAAGCAAAACAAAATGCTGTAGGCTATATTTCAGAGGAAGGAACAGGCAAAAACACTCTGAACGGTTTTCCTAGCCAAAGAAAAAACTCTGAAATTCATGGGGCCTCCATAAGTTGATAGGGGACTTGAAAGCACATGCACACATAATTCTTACCTGGGTGTGTGTTCGCCCTCATTATGCCCCTTCCTATGGTCTTAATTGTAAAAGAATTAATTTCTCTTGACAGTATTACTAGGTTTTGATTTACAGTGATTTCTGAAGAACTCTTAGCACTTTGTACTGGCCTGTGGGTGGAGCCAGGGGATAGCATCCTCACATTGGATGCCCTAACCCTGCTCCCAGGGTGCCATTTTGGTGTGTGCTGGTCCACACGGTGCGTGCCATCATGATGCGACTCCGGCACTGCCTCCACATGATGCAGCGCTGAAGGGGTGTCATAAAGCTGCCCTGCCATGGCTATGGCAGCCCTTGGAGAGTGCAAAAAGGAGCTGCTTTTTGGGGCTCTATTTTGCACTCTCCAGAGGCCAGGTCGAGGCTGCAGGGTGAGGTTGCCATGGCCCCGATCCAGCCAGTAAAGGGTGGCTCCATGCTGCCCATTTGTACAGTCCCTTAGAGATTTAACCTTTTGCAGAATCAGGCATGAAAATCCACTAGGTGATGTTAGGCAAGTCACACTCTCTAAGAGGGAGGTGATCTTGCCAAGAAAAACCTGTAATAGGCTTGCTTTAGTGTAACTGTAAGCCAGAAACAACTTGAAGGAACACAACAATAACACAACACAACAAGCATATAGACTTCAGCAACAGGAGGCAATCATTCCCTTAAGTAGCACGACTAATAAAAATGACATGGAAGGGGTGGGTTAATGCACTTGGCATTTATTCTGTGGACTCTGCCCCGAGAAAAAGACTGTATTTAATGCTTTGTCTATCCTTGCATATATCTCATTGTCACTGGCTAGCTCTTACATCAGCTTCCAGAATCAGGGAAACTGAGATCCAAAGCATCTGGGATGGCTGCCCAACACTAATGCCCTTTAAAGCCACGTAAGCTAGTGGTCATCACATCTTACAACATTCCACCACATTTTGCAAAAGTGTAAAATACAGCAGCCAGAATATATCAAATTTGTGCTTTACTGACTACATAGCTGAGTTTCTGGTGCCATAACTAGACTGTTCTGTATGTCTTTGGGATCTTAAAATTACAGTTGGCATTTGAGACTGTTTTATTGTTTGTTTTAAAAATGTTTCAGTCTGTCCTTAAATAATAATCTGTTGCATATTACCCCCAAAGCCCTACTGGACGAAAAGCAACATACATTTTAATGAATACATTAAATTATACATTATGTAAAAAAATAATTTAGCTGACTGGTCTACTAAAAGTCATTTCAATCATGTCTTTGTTTAAATGTCTAAGGCTGGTATCAATATAAAACACCATAAAATATTAAAATAAAATAGTATACTGATTACTATTTTTAATGTGTCTATCAATACACTATCAATATCTGCCCGCGCAATATAAAGAGGTCTTCACAGGTGGTGGAAATCCACTGAATGACTCCTTTTTCAGAAAGCCTGTCTGGCTTTCCACAGCAGTTAATTCCCAGGTCCAGGCAATCACAGAAAAGGCCATCTCCTGTGTTCCACCAAATATGCCTCAGATGTTTGGAGAGCCACAGATGGTGACCATAGCAGACCAACAAGCTCATCTGAAAGAAAGTGGTTCTTCATACATCTCAAGCTAATATGACAGAGAGCTTAAAGAACATAACCAGTGCTTTGAATTGGGGATGGGAACAGATTAGGTGAGCCCATGTTTTGAGCAGGGGAGAAAGGAAACGTTTCTCTAGGAAGAGACGAGAGGGAAGGATTCTACACTTTTCTCCTCACTACAGATGTTGATTCTTTCATGTATGTTTCTATCATTTAAACAGCATACCTTCAAAGTGACCTGAAGCAGCTTTATTTTGGCCTGTCTGTTTGGGCCCTATGTTAGTAGTCTTTAGGACTGGGGCATGGTTTTAGCATGGCTTTTGGCCTCTTAGGATGCATGCATCATTTAAACAGCATATCTCCAAAGTGACTCAAAGCAGCTTTATTTTGGCCTGTTTGGGCCCTTAGCCTTAGATTCATTTTCTTTAACTAGTTTCCATTTCCTAAGTGGGCTTGTCCTCTTGATACATGACATAGTAGATCTGGACAGAACTTCTGGCTTTTTTTAAATTTAATTATCAAATGTTGATCAGATCACCTTTATCAACATGCTAATTGACACTTAACCCCATGAAGGTTGATGGGACAGGATGACCCTTGTCAGCAGTGAGGCTTGCTCTTCAGTGTGTTTAATAATTCAAGCTTTTAGAAAGTTACCTCAGCATGTATGTTAACAGAAGCAAGTAAGGGAGCCTCTACATGCATTTTTAGTTTTGCTCAGGCAAGATGGATCACACTGTATGTGAAAGATTACTCTTGTTCTTTTGCAGCTTCAAAAGGTCACCACATAACAAGCACATCCAATACTGTGGATGGTGCTAGCTTGCATAAAGAGGATGTCTCCAGCAATTTTGGACTATCACCTGCAGAATTAATGAGTGGCTCTTTTAAAACAGCTGCAGAGTAAGCATTTCATTCCCTTGCAAATCTAGTCACAGACCTGGGAGTAATTGTGGAGCTAAGATATGATATAGTTTTCAAAAACAGAAGCAGCAGCTCAACCACTTGATTGTGGACTTTGTACTATTAAGACAATACAAATTGGCAAACAGGACACACAAAATATGAGGGCAAAATACACAAGAGGTGTAACAATTCTGCTTGAAACCAGTCAAGCCTATTTTTTATTTCTTTACTTTAAAAAACCCAACAACAACCATAATCCTTTAATGCTGGAAGTATACATGATCCCACCCTCCCATCTCCACCCACCCATGGTTACGCACATGTTGATACAAGTTTATATAATAGACTAAAGATTGCAGATGAGTGTAAGGCCATTTAGGCAGCCTTCCACCTTGCCAGAACATCCCAGACAGACAGCTGTAAAGCTCATGTTGGTAAGCAAGAGGCCAAGTGCCCTTTAAACCCACAGTGAACAGTTACTCCCAAAGGTCACACAACAATTACTCTCAAAGTTACTGTATCAGAATTCAATGAGCTGTGGGAAGATAAACGGATGGCAAGTGCTATGTTAACAGGCTATCGTATGTAGAGTGGCTTTCCTATTTCAGAATAGGAGAACAAAGTATTGAGGCCATTGTCAGCTTACATTCTCATATTTCTGCAGCATGGCAATGCATACTGACTGTGTGTTTCAGGTAATAATAAAAATGGAGGCACTGATGTATGTCTGTTAACTGTTTTGGTCACAGAGCTGGAGAGACCAAATTAAACAAGGGCCCTCAGTCTGCAATCTGTCAAGATTTTGCCAAGAACATAAAGGAGAAAAACAGAGAAGAGTACTATGAAGGAATTCTCAACTGCACCTTCACATCAAGAAAAATTGAAAATGAAAGCCTTTTCAGAAAAAGAATCAGCGCAGGGTGGACTGGGGAGAAAGAGAAAAGGAGGAGACATCTATAACACTTGTGTTTTGGTATTAAGCTATTTGGAATGCATGCTCTGGAGGTGCTGCCACAAACATCAAACAAGGTAGGAAAGGAGGCACAAGTAAGTTGAGCATTGAATTGATATTACTGGGTAACAGACTGTTAAAGGATTGTTTTCATGGTATCAAGAAGTAAGTACTGTAAAGATAACAGATGGGAGGACAATGAGAAATGAAGAATGGATCCCATCTCTCCAACAAGAATGAAGGCCTCTGAAACAGAGTGTTAAGGACTTACTTTTTGAACGGACAGAAAAGAGAAACACAACAGTACTTGGAAAATGCAGCCACAAAAACTTCAAGTAGTGAATTTCAAAGACAAATTTAGTAGCTGGAAAAAATTAAGAGTCTCATAATTCTTTGGAAAAGTTGGTCCATTTAAAGGAAGAGTTCAGGTAGTATGTAGGTTTAACTAGTGAGATTCAGCCCACAAGAATCCAAGCTAGGCAAATCCATGACAAGAATACACACATGTATAGTTTTTCAAACCAGAGTCCTTCACAGGGCCTTTCCTTAGCAACCAAAGCATATGGTAATTTTTCAATATACCAGGGGCTCAGCCACATCCTAGAAGCATGGTAATCTGTTCAGGTTTGAATTACTGGAAACCTGAATTTAAAATCCACTGCATTATGGATTTGGTTTGAAAATGTCCAGGATTGAAGACAAAAGGGAGAGTACACTTACATGCAAATGCATTTCTCTTGTGTTTGTGCCTTAAATACACATGAGGAATAATCAGAAAGGGATCAATCTGTGTTGCTGCATATATTTAAAAGGAACAAACACCAAACACACACATGGGCACATTTCCACCTCTGATGCTTTGTTGTTTCGAAGCATAAATACATTTTAATCAGCTCTCCCACGGCAAAAGGTGCTCTTGAATATAGCTCTCCTTCAGATGAGAATGAGTATCATGATATGGCAGAAAATTGCATGTTCCATGATTGAGAGATGAGGATCCACATATGTGTCTTCTGAGCAGGAGAAGTAGAAGAGTTCACAGTACTCTGAGAACTACTGCTTTAGGACAATCCAGGTTAGGAAGCCCTGTACTAGAAATTATTAGCACCCACCGAAGGGCCACCTTCCTGGTACCTGGGCACTGCAAATCCTGGGGAATTAGGGCAGAACAGCAGGAGGGCTACTTGGAGAGGCAGGTAGGAAAAATATTGTGATATGGCAGTGAAGAACCAGCACCATATTCTACCATTCAAGTCCTCACAGCTAAACAGCATCTCTAACCTAATGCAACATCCCACAGGTTGAATCTAGATTTATATGTGAGCTGCTAGGCTGGTGAATGTAAAGCTCTACTCTTCTTGGCAGCCTCTCTATCTCCCCAAAAATGCTAGAGGATTGGAGGGGAGGGGGCTCTGAACAAGATAATGTGTGTGACTAGAGAGGGAAACCCTGAAAATGTAGCTTGGGGGAAGAGACACTTTCCATTAGTGTACCCTTTCTATCTAGAGAAGATGGATCCTTGATCTTCTCTATTACTGAAATGTGACTATAAGGCTGAAAAATACAAGCCTATATAAGGGCTGGTGTAGCAGAGAGCACAAAGAACTCCACTAGCACAAGTATGAACATTCATAACACCAGCTGCCACACAGAGGACATCTATATTGGCAGAGGGACAAACAACAGGGCACAAGACTAGAAAGAATCCCATATCCACTTGGATAGACTCTTGCACCCAAGTACAATAATTATTACTAGATTTCCTATTCTTTCTTTCTTTTCTTTTTCTTTCTTTCTTTCTTTCTTTCTTTTTCTTTCTTTTTGCACTATGGAATCTCTTTCCTTCAGATTGTTTTTAAGAGTGAAATATGGCACATGATACTGAACAGGAAAACTAAGCCCAAATTGTGGATTTTCCCATTGTTACTTCCCTTTTTTGGCTTTGATTTTGCTTCTTTACTAAACCAAAAACTCTCTCTCTCTCTTCAAGACTCTCATTTTAATGCTCTCTAGGCTCCATTTCTCTTTTTCACACTGTTTACTCCAGAATTTGCACAATTGTGTTTTTTTTTTTTTTAAACCCACATTTCCATCAGTAAGTCCTGTGATGGGTCTGTTCACCTAAATCACACAGAGGCTGGGAAAGAGATGGGGTTGCTACCAAAAATTGGCCAGGCAGAGTTATCAAGAGGAAGAACAAAAGCTAAGCCCTATTACACAAAGGCCTTTTCCTCTTACTATTCTTTTTTGGAAAAGACACAAATTGGAATGTACGGTATCCCAGATACTTTTTTTTTAATTACAGAGCCAGCCTTATGAAAACTATAAATAAGCTAATTAAATATTTTGTTGCTAAAATGGGGAATGTTGAGCTGCTACTTAAAATGAATACAAAGAAGGGATTATGGCTTTTTTCTGAGATAGTTGGAAGGAATCCAGCCTTCCCAACATGGCCCTCCAGTAAGAACCTTGCAAAACCACCAGCCACTGCTGTTCTTCTCACGGACTTCAAACAAGGTCCCTTCTTTAAAGCTGCTGGTTTCTTCATCTCCATCAAAATCAGCCACTGCCACATAGAGGGCTTCTTTGGAAACATCTGCACTGGTGATGGGGGGGGACACTCTCTCTCTTTCCAAGGGCTTGGGTGCTGCCTTTTGGCCTAAGCCACTTTTCACTTTGGCATCCTCTTGGCACGGAGATGGCAGGAAACCTTTGGCTTTTGGTGGAACCAACATTGGCCTGCCAGGCACAGGCGCAGCTCTGACTTCAGGCACTTCCCTCTGTGGGACTTTATGTTCTGGGGAAGGAGCAGACGAAGATGCAGGTGATGGAACAGAAGCTTTCTTAGGAGGAGGAGGCCTCCGGGGTGGTACTACAGGCCGTTGAGGTGGTTCTCTGGGAACAGGAAAGGTGCTCTTTGGCTCACACTCATTTGTCTTTGAGGAGCCAAAGGGAACCTTGGGTAAAGGAGCTTCCTTAAAGACTTGGCTATCTGGTCGGGATGGAGGCCTTGCCTCTATATTTGGTCTTTCCTGAGATCTGACAGAAGATTCTATGGGAAGAACATTGTTATTGAAGGCACTCTCACTAGACATGGATTCCTGCTCACAAGGTTTCTCTTGAGTCTTTGCAGGACGGAGTTTGCTCCTCAGATTGCAAATGTCTAGTTTATCATCTGTCTGAGGAGAATCTGTCCTAGGGGCTGCTGGTGGTTTGGGTCTGATCTGAGGTTTTGATTTCATGAACAGGTTTTGGGTAGCTGGCTCAGATTTGTTATCTTCTGGGGGCTCAACTTTGGGTTTGGTTGGCTTGACTATGGGCCGGAGGTTTGGCTTCTTGACTTCCTTGGGTGAAACTTTATGCCCACACTCTAATCCCATTTCATTTTTCAGCTGGAACAATTTCCCTTTCTCTGTTTTGAGTTCTGGTTTCTTGTTGTCCCTTGGAGGGATGGCCTGCTTTGGGGGAATCACAGGCAAAAGCATGCCAGGAGGCTTGGGAGGTGGCCTCTGCTCCAACCGCTGCCTTTCCATTAACTCTTCTTCAGACTTAATTATAGATTCCTTCCTAGGAGGGAGGCTTGGTTTCTCCTCTGTATCCCGATCACAGATCTCCTCATAGCCAACACACAAAGATGCATCACTGGTCTCAGGCATGGCACCCTTGGAGGCCTCACTTCCTTTCCATTTTGCTCCACAGTCTATACCATTAGGTGGTGCTTCGGGTAAAGGCCTGGATGGCCCAAGCTGTTCTCCATTAGGGCTGTTCTCTGCTATACCATCACCAAGTCGTAGCTGTGCCATTTCACTTGGTAGTGGGGCCAAGAAGTTTGGTCTAGATGCATTACTTGTTTTCTTGTATTTGTCAATAAAGGTAGCTGGGGCCCAGCCTTCTTTCTCCTCAATCTGAATATACCACCAACCACTCAGGTTCTTCTCAATCACCTGGAGAAAGAAACAAAACCAATGGGCCTTAGAACAGTTAAAAAAGTTTGATCACATATTAGACCACTGTATTCTCAGTCTCAATGGTCATAATCTCAAACCAACAGTATGCTTTCAGCTCACATAACACTGTCACCCAGAGGTAGGCAACTTCTACAACAGGTAGGGTGAGGGGTTGCAAACTCCTTCACACAGAAGCCTTCAGGGGCCACACCACTAACTGTACAACATGAGCCATCTTTTCATGTTCTGTTTCCAGAAGAATTGCTGGGATTTTTATGGTAAATTATAGGGCCAAGCCTGTGTAATCCATTCTGTTGACTACTTTATATACTTGACTACAAGTCGGCTTCATATATAAGTCGAGGGTGGGTTCTGGGGCCAAAATTATGGATTTTGATATGACCTGTGCATAAAGTCTAGGCATGTAATGAAGGATGTAAAAGATGAAGCAAAGGGAAGTAATGCTAAAGAACTTACAAAATTCCAGCAGACATTATTATCTGTGCTCATACAAAAGGCTGGATAGATGAGAGAGAAGAAGTGGGTCAGTGCTTCCAGGGCAGATTGAACTCTTGCCTTTCACCATTATATATATATATGAGTTAAAATACTGTACTTACATTGACCCATGGATAAGTCGGCTCAGTTTTTTGGGGTCAAACTTTTGAAATAAATTTCTAGACTTATACATGAATATATATAGTAAACGCAGTGAGTTGTGTTTGTAGTTGATTGACAAGAAGTTTTAGCAATTGTCTTCTCATCTGTTCATATATATCTGATATAATTACACGTACATAAGAATGCTTGCTTTGAGGCCCACGTTGCTTCATAACCTTATTGTACCCTGCTTGACTTACTCAGCAGAGAGGCCTTAAGCCTAAAGGTGAAAAGAGATGCAGTCAGGGTGCTTATACTAGTCTTGGTTCTGGTAAGAAGTTCTCGCTCCTCCTCTCTCTTTTTGAGAGCAGGAATCTTCTTCCTCTCCCAGTCTCAGGGGGAAGGAACAAGGGGACTATACCCTGTCTCAGACAGTGAGTGTCACCATGTAGCTTCCAGAAACTTAACCAGCTAAAGTATATAACCCCTGCAGGCGAGGTTGTCCTGTCCTTGAGAAAGGGCCTTGCCTAAGAATGTGAACGTCCATGAAGAACCAAGAGAACAAAATAACATCTACCAATGCAGATCTAGGGACCACCTGCATTTAGGCTGTGTAAGTATTTCGCTGAAGATATGTGAGAACACTTTCTTGGTCTAATTCTGTTTCTGCATCTTTTTTCAACCTCTGTGGCATCAATAAAGTTAGGATTTTTATTCTTGGTTTTACTTCAATGTATCCTTTCAACTTGAATCAAACAGGATCTGAATGGATCAGGTTCTCCTGATCAAGGCATCAAGATGAGAGTCATGAAGGATATAAAACTGTAGAAGTTACTCCCATTTAAAATGGAATCACTTGCTTCAACTGTGGAGCACCATGATGTCAGAGAATGAGAGGCTCTCAGTGATATGCTATTATATTTAAGTACACATAATTTGTTTTAATTCTTGTAAGCCACCTTGAGTCCCAGGTGAAGAAAAGCAAGGCTATAAATAGAGTAAAGTAAAATAAAAATGATTTTTAATTCATATCTGCAATTTTGTACAGTTCTTTATTTTTCTAGCATTCCACTGCACAGACTAGAGCTGAAAATGAGGAGCTGCTGCAAGGTGCATATGAAACTCTTAGACTAGTTAAGTACAGATGAGAAGCAAAAGTAAAAGTTGTCAGAAATAGAGTCAGAACCTTGAATGAACTGTTCAACAACTTGTACACAGGGACAAGGAGAAGTATTGGATGGCCATCTGTCAGGGATGCTTTGATTGGGAGTTCCTGCATGACAGGGGGTTGGACTGGATGGCCCTTGTGGTCTCTTCCAACTCTATGATTCTATGATTCTAATATATTTAAAAAGTGTCCTAACTGCCCTTATCTTTTTTAATCCTACAGTGTTTTGCTACTGAATTTTTCCTCAGATTTGAAGTGTCAGAAGACCATTTCAAAAGTGATGCCACATAGGTGCAGAATCTGTCATGTTGTATGTTGTTGTTTCCAACTTAATAGCAACCCTATGAATGAATCTATCACCCGATTTTCTTGACATGATTCGTTTAGAGGGAGTTTGCCTTTGTCTCCCCCTGAAGTTGAGAGAATGTGACTTGCCCGAGGTCACCCAGTGGATTTTGATGGTTGAGCCCTGGTCTCCAGAGTCATAATCCAATGCTCAAACCACTATACCACGCTAGCATTCATCTTGTATGTACATATCCCAAAATGGAAAATACAAAAGTAATACAAATATATGTACAAAAGTGTGCTGATCAGGAGCCATGGTTAGCTACAAGTCCCTGAAGCAAATAATCAGCAACCAATATAGAATGGTCTCTAAGAAATGTAACAAACGGCTCAGACACAAATTATGTAAACTATAATTATATATTTCTAGGTGATTAGTGCTACTATGAGGAAGTGTTATCTTGTGCTGGAGTGTTCGTGCATACACAAATATACAGATGGGAAACCTACCAAGTCAGTTCACATCTGCACAAAAACTGGTCCTCATAACAAAAATGTGATTGCCTATGAAAACAAGAGATGGCCAGCATAGTGTAGCAGTTTCAGTATTGGAGTAGGACTCTGGAGATCAGGATTTGTATTCCCACTCGATCATGGAAACCCACTGGGTGATATTGGGCACATCATACTTTCTCAGCCTCAGAGGAAGACATTGGCAAAACTCCTTTTAAATAAATCTTGCCAAGATAACCTCATCTTAGGTGCCAGTTAAAACATGACACCTTAAGGTTGCCAGAGGTTGGAAACAATTTGAGGACACACAATGAAAACAAGGAAACATAGCCACTAGATGTCACTATTGAGATGTATACAAAGATACTTGTTGGATCTCAGTCTTTTCTAGGCAGAGCTACATGCTAGTAACACTCACATTTTTAGATTTAAATAAATATATTATTCTAAGAGGAATATCATCAAAGTATAATCCAAGGTGACTGGGTGGCAGGAAATCATGGCCTAAGACCCTAAGCAACAATTGTACCAGATTGAACCACAGGTCTATCTTGTACTGTGCAGCAATCTGTTTCAACATTAACCAAACAAACACCTATAGGAGACTTTAGTATTATAAGATGTCTTGTATCTTTGCACTGTAGTGCAGGGTAAAATATGGGGTATGTATAAAGGCTGAGACCCAGCTATAATTTTTGGCAGAAAATTAATTTGCAGAAGATGGTTCAAGTTTCAAGTTTCAGAGAGCTATGTATTATAATGTTTACATCCTGCTCTATATCTTAAGATTTATGGGGTGGCTCACAATTACATCAGTTTTAACAATTTAATATGTAAAACAATAAAAATAAACATTTAAAAACTTATAAACAAAAAAACAATTTGAAATGTTGAAAGAGTTTTAAACCGTGTGTGTGTGTGTGTGTGTGTGTGCCCTCACATCACTTATCAACTTAAGGTGACCCCATGAATTCCATAGGGTTTTCTTAGGCAAGGTAACTAAGAGGAGGTTTTGCCAGTTCCTTCCTCTGAAATATAGACTACAGCACCTGGTATACATTGGTGGTCTGTCATCCAAGTACTAACCAGGTCCCAGTGGTGACTTTAGGGTATTTACGGCTATTTTAAAACCATATATATGTACAGATTTGGGTGCAATAATTAGGTTCTCAAGGGTGTACTTGAAAGACAAGTGTTTTAACTTGGTATTTGAATGAAATCAATATTGGCACCCACTGGATCTTATAGGAAAGTGCATTCCAAAACTGGACTGCCACAGTTGAAAAGGCCCTATCCTATGTCCTCCCACAATAAATTACTCCCAGCAGACAGAAGCAGGCCTCTCCAGATTTCAGTTCTCTGCTACACATATATAGGAAGAGCCACTCCTTTAAATACGGAGTTCCTAAGACCTTTAGGGCATCATGGATTCAGACCAGAAGCATACTGGCAGTCAGTTCTTTAAATTTCATCAATAGTTATATGGCTTCTATTCTGCTAATCAAACTTGCTACTGCATTTTGCCCTTGCTATAGCCTGGGCATCATCTTCAAAGGTAGGCCCATACACAGTGCATTGCAGTAGTCTAAGCAGGAGCTTAAGAGTATGTGCTGTCCAGGCGAGAATATATAGCTGGCAGTCCAGCTAAAACTGGCCTCAAACATTCAAAGACATAAAATCTATTTGGGCCTCCAGTAACAGAAACTGATCTAGGACTACTTCCAGGCTATGCACCTGCTCCTTCAGGAGTGCACAAATCCATTCAGGACAGATTGGTGACCCAGTTTCTGGACCAGAGACTCACCAGTCTGCACAGTCTCCCTTTCTTGAGATTTAATTTTTGTCTACTGGCCCTCATATAGCCAAATACAGCATCCAGGTGCTAATCTAGCACCCACAGAGGCCCAGCTGACACCAGTGACAAAGAGAAGAGAAGTGATTCTCCTCACAATGTGGAGAGGATTTAGGGGGAAGACAGATATATGTCTGGAAGAACATTGTGTTCATGACGGGAGGAGTATTGGAGTTGTCTGAGGAAAGAATGTGTTCATATGGTTAGAATGGTATTATTATACTAATGATAAAGGAAAGCAGTGCTAGAGAGTAATCAGGAGTGAATAATAAGCCTCAAAGGTGCCACAAGATTTATTTTAACAAAACAGCAGAAGTCAGACTAAGGTTAGACTGAAACAGCAGAATATCCTTAGCACTACACACAAATGATATTCTTTCCTGCTTCCCCATGAACTTGAAGGCACACAATAATAGCTTCATTCCTGTCTAGTATCAGCTGAGAGAAGCAGCTCCCTCTCAACTGGAATAAATCTCAAGCTCATTTAACAAATTTGGAAACAGTTTCCATGCATGATGCTGTTTTGTTTTTTGTCTGTTTTTATTTTTTTGGCTTTGTTTTATTTTATTTTATTTATATGATGCCTGTCTCCCAAATTGGAGCCAAGGCACTAGTACAGTGTATATACAATTAGAACTGTGTTAAGATTTTTTGTTTTTGTTTGTATGTTTGTTTTACAAGGATACACTGCCAATTCTTGTAGAAAAAGAGGCCTTCTTGTAGTAGACAATAAACTGTCATGGGCCCTTGAAAAGTGAACCATTTGGAAAATCTTAAGAGGTACAGGAAAGGGAAAGCAGTCTCACCTCTACTTTCAGTCCTGCTTGGAAACTGATGCCATCAGGGATAGTGGTTTGGAAGTCAGCAATAGTGTAATATTCTTCCTCCACTTGGGGGGGCACAGGGGGCTTAGGCAAGTTGAGGCCACGTGGCTGTTGTAGAAAGATACACAGAGACACAATACACTCATCAGTCTCCTCTCACCTAAGGAAAACAAGACTTGTGCTTGTCCAGTGAGTACCACAAGCTCTAGGTATTTCATAGCTGTTATGCACACAGACAGCTTGCATTTTTCAGGGGACCGCAGAAAATCCAGCAAAATGTGCTAGGCATAAGTAACAAGCAACTTTCGGAGTGCATCATACATGTCTGAAGGGATAGCAGTGTAGAATTCTTGTTCAACTCAGATTAAAAACCAGGGCTAGGAAAAGTATTCATAGTCTAATCCCTGGTAGCCCCTACAGGGGAACCTCCCCAGCCTCCAGATCCTTTATCCCACTAGGATTTTGCTCCTTAGTTAGCACTTTCCCCAAAGCCTGCTCTTCAAAACATGCTACGCACACACACGTGTGTGTGAACTAAAGCAATATGGGGAACTTTTCGGACAACCCCCCACTCCTTTCTATATATGAATAGACTTCTGATCCCCACTTCCATTTGTCTCTGTGAGCAGGTCTTCAAAATGGGCCTCAAGGGAAAATACTGTCTCTGTCTTCACTTTGTCTTCACTTGTAGGAGCCGGTCCAAAAGAAATCTAGATGGGGGGGGGGGGGGTAATCCATCCACCTCCTTGGGGGTCCTTGGGACTTGACGAATTTGTATTGTTTATTCTAGTTTCTGAGCCATGTATTTCAAAACTGATCCAAGGTGAGCACTGGCAAACTCACTTGTCTCCTGATATAAGGAGTGTAATGTTTCCTTGGTGAATCTCTGTTCTTGTTCAAAACCACTCATGGCATGATGTTTATAGGGAAAGTTTCCCTACCATTTTCAATTAAGTATTTACACTGCCAAAAGGGGCAGGCGTATTTCACAGAATCTGCCATGGCAAGTGGAATTTCAGAAATATTATATTCTTGATGAATGAGGCCCCATCTAAACATAAGAGACCCCAAAAGCCAGTTGAACAGTGCTGTCTATGTGCTCATCTTTAAGTTTAGGACCTATTCACTGAATTAAAAGGGTCTTAAAATGATCATGGGTCTTTAAGCTTGATTCCTGCATCAGCTGTACATGGTGCAGCAACTATACATAAGGATTCTAAACAAGAGCATTAGGGGGACACTTTTCAGGCTCAGGGTAAGATCCAAATGAATGGTCATATCAATTTCAAATTCAATTTAAAAAAAAAGAAGTCAACTAGTCGGTCTACTCTAGTTGGTACCTGCAACTTGATTTAGGCCATGGGAATCTCTGCTAAAGTACAAAGTGTAGGAAGGCAAGTGTCCATTTGTAATACTTGACACCAAACCAATGGTCCTACCAAATTCAAAGTAAAAAACAAACAAAAAAGCCAAAAAAAAAAAAAAAAGAAAAGAAAAGAAAAGAAAAGGGGGGAAAAGGGAAATTTCAACTAGTGGGTCTACTCTTGTTGGTAGATTAGATTCAGGCTAAATGAATTTAGACCATGGAAATGTGCGCTAAAGTACAAAATGTAGGAAGGCAAGTGTCCTTTTCTAATGCTTGACACCTTCATCTCTTTTAAATCCCAAGGCTAAAAGTACACCAAATCTCTGCAGTTACACAAAGCTGAGGATACTACTTACTATTGTGAGGTCTCGACGAGGAGGAGGTCTCTGCCTCATCTTTGGTGACTCTGTCAAAAATATTTAATTGCAATTCAGAGTTATCAAAATTTGCTTCAAAGGGCAAGAGGCACTAACAAGACCTTATTGCATAAACCCAAGGACTACACTGATTTTCATGACTGCTTCTCTGTGTGTTGAAGATAGGCTGTCACCCTGATACTTCACACATACCCAAATAGCTGGTGTAAAATCACTGCTGATTCTCTTTAATATGTAGAACCATAGGGAAACTACTAAATATTTGGTCAGATGTTAATGGACAAAAGAATTCTACTAAGCAACATGGGAGACCAAGAGAGATAGGTGGCAGGTCTATTTATTTAAGTGTGCCTACAGCTTTCTCTACATGCAGCTTTCTCTATGTGAAAACTATACACTTTTGGATAAACTGGAATCCTAGAGCCAAAGGTCTGCCATCCAGGCATCTGCCACTATGGTTGATGAACACTGTATTCAAGCAGCTCTAGATGTTAGCAGGGAAGAACATGTATAGGATGACCATGCAGTACTACTATTTGCAAAATAGAGGAACTATTTTCTACCCAGTTCTACACTGGACAGAAAAGTAGCTAGGGAAGGGTATCAATGAAGCATGGAACAGAAATATCTGACAGTCAGGTCCACTGGTAGATGGTCCTACCTCCTAAATATCTGTACCACACTCACCCAACCACTGACTGGAGAGACCACAATGCTCTGGAGCCGCAAAGGCTTTCCTGCTTACCTGCCAACTAGTTTCACCACAAAATACTCAGTATCTTGCTTACTGTCCCCAACTTACTTCTCCTAAGGTCCACATTTGGTGATGGGCGACCATCAAACCTTCCATCTCTTTGGTTGTTTAGCCCATCCTTGTCCCGGCCTGCTGAGTTCTGTTGCCGAGAAACACCATCCAGGTCCAGTGCGTATGAGTGGGCAGAAGCAGCAGAGCCCAGTTTTGGTGTAAACATGTCCCCACTCCCCTTTTTCAGGTATGATGCTGGGGCCCAGCCCTCCTGACCTTGATACCTGAAAGAAATCCATATAAGTTATCATTCAAATCATTTGAAACATTGCCTTGTTCTTGCTGTGGTCTCAGATCCCTAGGAACATCCAAAGCTAAATGAGAGCAGTGCTTGACAGCTGCCATCAATGAGGTTACAGACTGAAGAAGAGAGCTCTTTTCTGTTTCAGCCTTTTGAATATCTACAGATGTTTTCTCAGGCTATTGGGAGAAAACACTGGCATGCTTCGGTGGCGACGGTGACATTAGGAGGAAAGGAAAGTTGTGGCTGGTTGATGGCATAAACATTGGTGCAATTCCTGTCCTTTATTTTATTTGCAGGGATGTAAATATCAGTGGGCAGAGAAAATGACCCATCCTATGCAGAATATGGCTTCTCAGATTGCATTTAGCTAAAATCTCTGGTTAGCCATGCTGCAGAGTTAATACAGTTTGACACTGCTTTGGCTGTCATGGCTCCATCCTATGGAATCTTGGGATTTGTAGTTTGTTGTGGCACCAGAGCTCTCTGAGGAGGAAGGCTAAATATCTCATAAATCTATCAATCTCAGGATTCCATAGCATGGAGCCATGGCAGTGAAGTCAACTTGGATTAATTAACTTGGTGGCGAGTTCAAGACCAGCAAAGGGCTGAAGCTCGACTCAGGCTTGCATCCTTCCGAGGTCGCTAAAATGAGTACCCAGATTGTTGGGGGGCAAATAGCTTACAATTGTAAACCGCTTAGACACTCCTTAAGGGTATGAAGCGGTATATAAATGAAGCTGTTTGTTTGTTTGTTACTCAAGGCTATTTCTATTGTGGGGGCAGAATGAACACATTGCTCCCTTAAATAATAATTCTGCCTGCGAAATTTTCCATCCATTCCCAAATTTTCAGCAATGCAGATAGAAGGAAGCAACACTGACAAAGTGTCTGTGGTAGAGTTCCAAGCCAGACTGAAGACAGAGATGATGCCTTCCTACATGATTTGACTTAACATTCCAGTTGGAGGGTACATATATATAGTAGTAATGGGAGACTTCAGCTCCATTATTCTAGCTTGTATTACTATCTACTGTTATATGCATTTGTTATTTTTTAGATTGTACGCCACTGGCAGGTTTTATTATGCTAATCGATTTTATCCATTCTGTGTATAGTGCTGTGCAAATTTACAGCACTTTATAAATAAAATGTAATAATAATAATAACTGGGTGTTCTTGATCAACTTCACACTTTCACAGATATGAATGTTTAATATTTACTAGACTAACTGATCCCTTGATTTTATACACAAAATGCCCCAAAGTAGCAGTTCCCAATTTTTAGACAAATCTGCAAGAGACACCATAAAGGTAGAAATTGTGAATCCCATTTTGGAAGCATCCAAATAATAAATCCAATAACAAAGAAACATACAAATAAATAATAGCATGCAATCATCGTCACAACATGAGGAAAGGTTGATGACACACAGCTGTGGAGTACATCTTACAGCCGTCAAAGCAGGGTACCTGTCCCCGCATTTTACCCTGCAACCTAGCTGATATCATGGGCTGTGGTGATGGAGTGTGGAAAAGACTGTTTTTTGATTTCTAAGATCATTATTTCAATACCAGCAATAACTGGCAGATGTTTGGAGAGCAGTGATGTTAACCCCCCACTGCCAAGGGTGTTATCTGGTATGACCCCCGCCCCCCCCCCCCTCTTACGGTGTCAACCAACTTGTAGTGGCATAGAAATCCTGTTAATTGAGCACTGGGAGTTGGGAGATGGTTTGACTTCAAAACCATAAGCACTTCTCAGGTAGCTAGATCTTAGTGAGCAGGGAGGGGAGTTTAAACTCTTCCATTTATTTAAACATTCCTAAACTTGTGTGGTGAAGTAGGAAGGCAGATAAAAGTATGTGGAGGTTGGGTCCAGCAGGTTCAGTCTCAAAACAAAAGGTTGTACATTCTTGGCGTATAGATACTATAGATTACAACCAATGAGGAGTAAAATCCCCAGAAAATTTTATTATTCACATGTAGTGAAACTTTCCCAATAATTTTGCAGCACCCCGAGGAACAGCTTCTAGTCGATGTGTCTTAAAACAGACACACCAGGGTTGTATCACATATTATACAATTTAGCAGATACATATTTTATTTGACCTTGAATATTTCTAGATTATAACTGAGGCATGATTTCCTGTTTTCACCATATATATAATGTTTATTTGTGTTGCAAGAATATAAGACTGATCACGTCTCTTCATGGCATATAAGCAAATGAGGTTGGATAGGGAGGGGAGTTTCACAGATACCACACAAAACAAAATGGAAACACCTAATATAAAGAGATGAACCCACCAGCTTATAGCATGCAAAACTGAGTCCCAAAATTTTAGGATTATTTCCTGGACAACAGAGAGAACTCCAGTTGCTCTGCTTCTATTGTCTGCTTTTCTTATACAAAACCCACTAAATCATCCCTACCCCACAAAAATCCATTAATATAAAACCCAAATAAGGCACCCAGCATCTTCTAAAGTCTAGTCTTTGCAGTGATTCAGAAACCACATCCATCAGGAACATCTGCCATAGATCAGAGACCAATGTCTACAATGCCATCTACCTCATTGGCCAGGGGCAAGATGCTAGGGTGAAATTCTGCCACCTGCTGTGCCTGTAACTGACTTGATCTCTCTCTCTTTGAAGTAGAATTTTTCCATCTAAAATATCAACACACTCCCCCTCCCCACTGCAATGGCTGCCTATGCTACAGGTTCCGTGGAAGGTTATAGGAAATCAAAGTATCCTGCTATACTTGACGTGCCTACTTGTAAGAACAGCCCAGTGTTAAGAGTTAAAACCAATGCAGCTAGAAGAGACCTTCCGCTGATTAACTGTGGCATTCTTTTACAGATATCAAAGCAAACCTTGTAAAGTAACAGGCCTCAGAGAAAGAGCCACCCAGCAACTGTTTCTGCAGATGGAAGCTAAAGAGACAACATTCTACATGGCCTCCAGATGCAGGTCGTTTGTCTCTGAAACACATTTTCTTAATAAACTACAGTCACAGCAGCTGCAGATACCGTGTGTGTGTACACGTGTGTGTGTGTGTTTGAGTCTCTTTTCCATCCACTTTTTTTTCCTTTTGCTAAAAAAATAATCACAGAAACTCTAAATGACTTTTTGTTCTGGGATGTGGAAATGGAAATAGAATATCTTCAGACTCTACCTAGCTGAATAATAAAGAATTCACAAAACTTTAGTTGGATAATATTGATTTCACAAAATCTGTTATCTCCTGCATATGTCATAACATTTCACTTAAAAAAAATTCCTTGGACTATGGCACACAGCCAAGTTTGATACAAATATTTTTTTTTTCCCTTTAAAACCATATTTAACACCTGAAACCAAAGGTTATAGGGAATTAGGTGTAAGACTCCCTGCTGTTCCTGGTCTCTCAGTCTTTCTACCTTTACTAAGAACTAGGGATGTACTTCACATTTGATCAAATCAAGTTGATTTACAGAGATTCAGCAGATGTCTGAATCAAAGTGGGACTCTTTTAAAACAGACCAATACTAAATTGAAACTAATACTCTGAAAGTTTTATTTGCAATTAACAATTGAGCAGACACAAGAACCTGCAAAAATGGGTATATCCACTCCCCCTGCCCATCTTTCTATACAAAGAAAATGCCAGAATAGCAGAGGAAGGAAGGGAGAGGATGAAAACTTGTGGCCAACTTCTCTAGCTACTAATTATTGTGTAGATGGTTTATTAGGGTTCTCCAATCCCCATGGAAGACTGTTTCAGGCCACATTCACACTAGCATTTTTGTGCCGAGTAGATTTAGGGAGATTCAATGATACAGTGCTGAATCAAAGTTCCCACTACATTTACCCTGATCAAATCTTTCCGTGGCAATTTAACTTTGCTGAAGTTCACATTACCATTTGTATTGATTTAAAAGGGAGCCACTATTTTGATCATTCTCAGGTGTTTTTTTTTTAAACTATAAATGAAATGATGCACATCTATGTCATACTGTTTGGGTGAATCCCCCACCCCTTTTTCAGCCTCAGAGGACCCCTTGCCAAGAAACCCCCATCATTTTGGTGATGGCAAGCCCCTTTGAAGAACCCCCTTAGCCCCCATCCACACTGATAGGGCTTTTTTTGTGTGCACCTTTGTCATACCGATGATGCCAGTATTTAAAGTTACTGTCTACTGTAGCCATGCAATAGCACAGATGTGCATATTCTGTCAACTTTTTTAAAAAGTACACCATCTAATGGGATATTCTGAAAACCCCTCCATGGCTATAGCTTTGGCTGGCAAGGAAAGAGAAAAGGGTTGAGCATGATCTGCCTCCTGCACATTAACCCCTCCCTTCCTGTGATGCAAACTGAATTGACAGCAAGTTCCCATTTGCGGCTGGTAAAAAAAAACAAACCCTGGTTCTTTTGAAAAGATATGCAAAATGCCTCATTTTCAAAAATACTGAGGCCCCCTGAATTCAGGTTGGGAAAACCCAATGCAAGTATAAACAACCCCCTTTTAAACTGGTTTGCAAACCAGTTTATAACATAGTGTGAACAACCATTCAGAGTACAAGGATGGTTGCTAGTTTTTCTTCCAAGGACCAGAAATGTTTAAATAGTTTTTCTGGAATGGGGGAAAGTGTAGTGCTGGGTGTTTTAAATTCTTCTGCTTCTGCCCCTATATGTTCCCTGTATGTTGACTGTTTCCTGAATGCCTGAATCAGGATCTAAGCCAAACGTTGTGGTTCATGGACATAACTACCAAGAATATAAGCATAGCCATGCAGGATGATGATGATGATGATGATGATGATGATGATGATCATCATCATCATCAGCATCATCATCATCATCCTTTATTTATATAGTGCTATAAATTTACACAGTGCTGTATATACAATCTTAAATTAGACAGATCCCTGCCCTCAGGCTTAAAGTCTAAAAGAGACAACACAAAAGGAAGAGGTGATGGGAAAGGGGGTGAGGTCCAGTGGTTCTTCTCTCCTTCTGGGGCCAGGACCAAGGCAGATGGACTGGAGGGAGGGCACGGCTTCTTAATACAAAGTTAGAAGGAGGCATCCTGGGGCAGATGGCACAATCCCGGGAACGCTTCCCTAAACAATGTAGTCTTTAATTTAGGATCAGACTGAAGACCTGACTGGGCCTTGTTTCACATAGTGGTCACCCAGATGCCTAGAGCAAGCTCACAGTCAGGCCAAGATCATCTCCTTACTGGAGAGAATACATAACCAGCATGATTAGCAGCCACTGATAGCCTTATCTTACATAAATTTGTCTAAGTACTTCTTAAAATCATCCAAGTAAGTGGGATGTGGTGGCTCTAATGGTTAAGATACTGACTCCATTGATTGCAAGATTGGCAGGTTGGCAGTTTGGGGCTCGGGTGCTGCATGATGGGGTAAACTCCTATCACTAGTCTCAGCTTCTGCCAACCTAGCAGTGCAAAAGCATGCAAATGCAAGTAGATAAATAGGTACCACTCTGGTGGGAAGGTAAGCAGCATTCTGTGCAATCATGCTGGCCACATGATCACAGAGCACCATCTGACAACTCTGGCCCTTCGGCTTAGTAACGGAGATGAGCACAACTCCCTCATGATTTTCATACCTTGCTCCATCGCTGCTAAAACATCCTCCAAACGACCCTAATAGGTGGGGGCAGCGCCTGCGTCTGAAAGCCAGGTATGCTTCCTGAATAGCCATGGAAACGTGTCTCCCTCCTTTGCAGCCCTGAATTGTTCCTGGGAAGCAGATTTCCAATGAACACAAAGTTTGCATTCATAGGAAATTCTCTCCCAGGAATGTTGGTCAGGGTGTCCTTGGGGCATGAAGCCCAAGGACACCCCTTTCCAAGCCACAGAGAAGGGGCATTTTGCCGCTTCTCCATGGCCTGGAAAAGCAGCAGATTGAGGCCTCTGGGCGTTGCTGGTAAGGCTGCCCTCGCCCCAATCTGGTGCTTCAGCCCTTGGCAGCCCATGGACCTCCCTTTTTTTGCGGTCTGTATTGGCCCACAGATTCTCATTGCTTACTATATATTTTGCACATTACATCTCCTAACATTTATGTAATTACTTCAAGCATGTATTTGTAAATGGAATGATTCTAAGTATTTGAGCATTTACCCAGACTTGAGGAACGGATAAGTCTGCTGCACATTATTATAAAAGAGGTTTATTTTAACACACATTCTGAAATATTAAACACAGTTTCAGTGGAATATTGTGCTCTGTTGGTTTGGGAATAATTTCCTCAGCATGTATCTAAAACTCTTGAGTGGGCAATTTGTACTCAGGCCTGCTTACATTGCTCTGAACAATTACTTTTAACAAGACACTTAGAGACAGATGGCCAAAATAAGTTTTGTGTCTACTTTACCACAAGATCTCATCTTACCTATTTTAACAGGATGAAATATCCCAGAATGCATTCCTTTGCATCCAGATGCTATCAGAGCCTTGTGTAATTTAACTTGGGCATCTTTCCTTCTGTTTCCTTCCCTTAGGAAACAAGCCCACCTCCTAATTATTTTATTATACAGTGGTCCCCCGGGATACGAATCCCCCGCCTAACGAAAACCCCGGGATACGAAAAAGCCGGGGCCGAAAAACTGGCCCCGGCTTGCGAAAGTATCCCCGGGTTACGAAACTCAAACGGCGCGAAATTTAAAAGTTGCAAAGTGCTGCTATTGGCCAAGGGGCTGGCTGGTTAAAGGGGATTGGTTATGAAACGCAAACGGCGGGAAATTTAAAAGTTGCAAAGTGCTACTATTGGCTAAGGGGCTGTTTAAAGGGGATTGGTTAACGTTCAGCTTTGGCGCGAATTTTGAACTTGGTTTAGCAATCTGATTGGCTTGCAAAAGCAATCTGATTGGCTAACGAATGGGGGGGGGGGTGGCTTCAGAAATAAAAGCCAGGTTCCAGTGCTGGGATCCCTTGTTCGGCCTTTGTGAACTGGTGAGATAGAGTTGATTCTGAACTCTTGGCTCCAGTGAAGGTCTGAACTTCTTTGACTGGATTTGTCTGGCTGACTTCTGCCTGGCACTTTACCTGTGCATCTACGCCTGCTCTTTGGATCAAAACCTCCGGTGAATCCCTGGAAGTGCAGGTATAGTATGGATTTTTTACTTCTTCTTGTGGGTGAATGATGTGGATGATGTGGCCTTGTGCAGTGAATGGCTTTTGAAACTTTGGTTTTTTGGTTTTGTGCACATTGGGCTGAGAGAGTGATCACAGTGCATTGCTTTGCAGTTTCAAATGTTTCTTGGGGGGGGGGGGTCTTCTGCTTCCAATGTGCCCATGGGCCTTGGAAAGGTCTGTGCAGTGAATGGCTTTTGAAACTTTGGTTGTTTTGGTCCTTTGCAAATTGGGCTGAGAGAGTGATCACAGTGCACTGCCTTGCAGTTTCAAAGCTCTCTGGGGTCTGTTCTGCTTCCAATGTGCCCATGGGCCTTGGAAAGGCCTGTGCAGTGAATGGCTTTTGAAACTTTGGTTCTTTGGTTCTTTGCAAAGTGGGCTGAGACAGTGTTCAGAGTGCATTGCCTTGCAGTTTCAAAGCTTTCTGGGGTCTGTTCTACTTCCAAGGTGCCCATGGGCCTGGGAAAGGCCTGTGCAGTGAATGGCTTTTGAAACTTTGGTTCTTTGGTTCTTTGCAAAAAAAAATTTTTATTCTTTAGATTGGCCCTGCAAGTCATTCTTAAGTTCTTTAGTGCCTTAGGGAAGTTTCTATTAGAGTGTATTGTAGGGTACTTAAGGAAATAGGCCTCTATTGTAACCTTCCATTGACTTGCAGGGTCAATCTGAGGTCATGGAACGGATTAGTTATTTTCAATGGGAAATAGGCCCCGGGTTACGAAATTTTCGGCTTACGAAAAAGGTGCTGGAATGAATTAATTTCGTAACCCGGGGGACCACTGTATTTTATTTTATTGCATAAGAGAAAAAGCCATTGGGTTTTGGTATACACCTGAGACGGGGAGGGGAGGAAGAATATAGCTAGTTCCATGTAATCTGAAGTCTCTGTCTCCCATTATTTGTTACAGAACCACAACAGAAAAGGTACCTGATTTTCCACCATCCTTCCAAGTTTTTCTGGATGACCTCCACTATGGCTCCTTTCTCAAGATTCATTTCATCTTGGTCCCGAGCAGTATAGGGGTAAATTACCATATATTTTTCATCTGTTCAAAGAGAATACAACAAAAATGTATGTTTGTTAAAAGACAGGTTTGGCTTGAAAACAGTTTCTGCTTGATTTAACTGAGCACTATATGTTGGACAGCATGGGACAGAAAAATGTGTAACCCTATACAAAAGTCAACCAATTGAGGATTCATCTATTCATTCAGGCCAGCAAAAATCTAGCACAACCTTCTGAAGTCTGCCACCACAGTCATAATGCCGTGCCTCAGCCCTTGGCAGAGACTTAACATGTCCCCCCACTTTCTTTCCCAATCCCCAGTCAGCCAGCAAGACAAGGAGTTTATAGAACCCTAGTGCACATAGGCCCAATACAGACTGGCACAAAGTGCCAGCCTGGGGCCGATTTTAGGGCTCGGGAATGTGGACCATCCACACACTCCCGGCTCCATCATGGCTCACCCTGACCACACAGGGGCCACCATGATGACATATGCACGGTGCAGTGTCCAAACAGTGCTCTGTGCATGCCCTAAAAAGAACCTGCCAGGAGCAGGTACTTTTTAGGGCTCCTGGAGGCTGTTGTTGTGGCCTCCATCAGGAGCAGTTGGCTAGGAAGGGGGAATCGCATGTTATGCAGTATCTTCCACATAGTCCAGAGCTTCCTAATAATTCTATTTACACCTACCACAAAGGAGCACAAGAATCTTTACATGAGCACATAACAATTTCAACGGTGTACTCATGAGAGTGATGTAACATCAATGGGGAACTTCTCAATAGGGAACTGAGCATTACATCAACATCGGAGATATACAAGTATTTAATAATTTCCATCCTGGCTACATAGGTTGTTCTCTATAGCATCTCTCTCCAATGAAGAAAAAAAAAAAAGCCCACACCTAAGTTCATGCAGAAGAACATAATGCCAGTGACAGGAAAATATGAAATTCACCTACACAAACACAGAGAGAAAACATCTACAATTCCACTATGGAACAAATGGTGACTGTTGAGGGTGTTTTTTTTAATTGCTGATCCAAAAAACTGATGGCAGGTAGGACTCTTGAACACAGTCTGTCAACAAAAGCCAGTATTCATTTGCATCCTGTACCACTTTCCCATTTCTAGACATGCTGAGCACAGAATCTGAATTTTTTATTATCATTTTGTTGATTTTTTGGCATGGAGCAGAGAAGATTTTTTGGTGGGGGGTGTCTCTTTTTTGCTTCAGAAAGTAGCACATTTATTCATTCAAAAGAAAATCTACCACCAAAGGACAAGAATTTCAACTGCCTGAAAAGGGGCTTTGCACCAAGGGTTCCATTCGTTTCCATCTCTAGTGGATATAATTTGTCTTCAATTTATTTTTTAACCTAAGACACTAGCTAAAATTTAATTTCCATCTTGGTTTACATAACCACTGTCATGTTTCTCAGTACTTTTGCTCTATGACAATTTGGGACCCTATGTTTTTTGTTCAAAGAAAAAAGAGCAGTGCAGCTACTGAATTTTCAGGAACAGAAACTGGCTACTGCTCCATTGTCCAACTATGCCTTGCTAGGTGTACCCTGAGATAAATAAACCTTTCAGTGACTAATTCATTCAATCAGCCATCTCCATTCTGAGACCCTATTAAACTGCAGACTTCATGACCAAAATACCATTTTGAAGTTCTGGAATGTCCATACATTTCTGTTTGTTCTCTGCAGAATGCAACATTTGTGTATTTGTGTGGCATTCTGATTTCACCAAATGCAGGGTTTTTTTTTAAAGTTTTTTCTTTTTAAAACTGAAATCAGTTTTATAACAGATTAATGACCTCCCAAACAGAAAGAACAGAAAAAATAGGCTCCTTCAAAATCTTTGCCACTTGTAGTATTGCAACCTGGTCTTCAATCTTGGATAATCATTTCAGTCTTAAGTGTAAAAAATATCTTCAGGTTACTGAACACAAATCAATATGTTCATTGTTCAGCACCAGACTTAGCCACAATGACTCTTATCATTTCAAGATTATAATAACCTAAAAACATATCAGTAGAGCATCAGCAGCAATAAATATCTGAGCATATTAAACAAACATGAGTATTCAGTGTGAATTAAACAGAATATGGGAAAATCATGATAGCTCCCAAGTATTCCAATGTAACCAGCAATTCTGTTCTGCCACTTACTGTATATACTTGACTATAAGGCGAGAAATGTATGCCCCAAAATTGCCCCTAAAATTTGGGGTAGACTTATATAAGGGTCAATACACCCGTAGTGCTTATAAGGGTCCTAAAGCAAGCAAGCCTGATGCCCCAATCTCCATTGACCACCAGTTCCTTCCCCCTCCAGTCCGTTTTGCTTCCTATCGGAAAAACTCCCCATTTAAAAACACTTTCTCTGCTCTGATTTGCAAGCCCTGGCTTCCCATGGAAAAACCTCTGCATTTAAATCCACTTGCTTGCTTCTCTCTTGCTCTGTTTTGCAAGCTTTTGCTTCCTATGGAAAAACCTCTTCATTTAAATCCACTTGCTTCTCTCTCTGATCCTTTTTGCAAGATGTGGTATCAAAAATCAAAAACAAAACCCTCTCCATTTAAACTCCGCATTTAAAACCACTTGCTTCTGTCTCCAGTTCATTTTGCAAGACCTTGCTTCCTATGGAAACAACTCTCCATTTAAATTCACTTTCTTCCTTTCTCAACCTGATGTTTAAAACCCCTCCTCTAGCACCTGGGAATCAGTTGGGAGAGATCAGGAGAAGGAGGGATGGAACAGAAGTGGTATTTTCCCCTTTCTATCCTTCCTTATAGCTCCCTACATTTTACCCTCGACTTATCCATGGGTCATATCAAAATCCAGGATTTTCACCCTGAAACCTTCCCTCGACTTATGCATGAGGTTGACTTGTACAAGAGTATACATGTTATTTCCCTTCTACGGTAGATCCATAGAGAAATTACTTCTAAACAGAGTACAAAAAGCCAACACCTAAGCTAGTCACACACCAAAGAGTAAAATAATGAATATTGCATCTACTGGGCAGGAAGAGAAGAAAGGCTGGTAAATATTGGGATTACAGGAAGTATGGAAAGGAACTGTAGATCTTTCCCTTTTTGTTCTGTGTAAGGTTCTATTGGAACACAGCAAATACTAAGATTTCTTTTAGTACAGAAATCTGAGGATTTCTTCAAGTATTCCCTGGTATTCTAAAGATAATTCCTTCTAGAAAAGGGATACTCCTATTCTGACAGCAGAATAGAAGAGGACTACTTTTTTGGTGTATGTCTCGTGAAATCCCAGCAATTAACACTCATAATGCAATTTTCACTCAATTCACAAGCTTTTAAAAAAACTAATCTAAAAATGCATTTTTCAGGGTCATATTCAGTTTGGCCCTGAGCAATGTAGTGAAGAGAAAACTTCAAATCTGGAAACATTTCCTCTGTAAATATTAAGAGCAGGATATAGTAGTGGTGGTGGAAATCACCACACAAGTGCACAGAAGCTTAGTGTTTATGGCCAGCAAAGAATTCAAGGGGGGGGGGGAGGGGAACCCACAGAGGTCAGACCCCAGAGAATATATTATACATCACATGCAAAACGGCATGCAAACACCACAATGGGTAACACATAGAGGCAGGCAGAAATAAGGTCAAGAGAAGAAATCTCTACATAATCCACCTTGACCCCATCCACTGTTGTACAAGTCCCCAAGAGTTCGACGGCGGCCCACATGTCTAGGAAGAGACCAGTATCTCCATGAGACTGAGAGAAGCATGTTGGGGAAGCACGAGAGGGACAAAAGAAGTGTAAGTAGAAAGTTCTTCAAATTTTGAAGTATCATCCTTGTTTAGAAAGTTACACAATTTTATAAACATATCTTGCTTCCTTATCAGTCCATGTTATCAGAATCGAATGGCTTGCTTAACAAAGGAATTACACTAAAGTGACAACATCTCTAAAGCACACATATGGAAAATATACTCATAAACATGTGGGGAACTTCAGATTTTGAGTGCTTCTTAAGTTGTCTTTTACAACTCTGCAGGGGAGGCAGAATCTAGCCAGTGTCCACTTGACTTTGTAACCCAACTGTCTGTAATTTTCCAACTGTTTCTTTTTAAATCTTCTGAAAATATACACAGAAAAATCTGTCAAGGAAGCAAAGATGGAATAGCTGCACAATACTTTTGATTGGCAGTGTAGGTACTTCTTTTGATTGGCAGAAGTAGGTACTTCTTCAGTACCTATTGTGATAAAAGAATTCAGACCTATTGTCCTCATGTTTGTCTCTGTATTTTTCCTTCCAACACAAACCATCGTGGTTTCCACAAAAACTATTCTAAGCTTTCTAGTGTATATTATTACACTAAATACCACTCAGGTACTACTGCATTGAGAGAAGTACTATCCATTCTGCAGTTTCTGTTTCCACTCAATACAAGACAGTACCTATAAAGGATTATTTATTTGGAACTTGTGTTCCTCATACCAAATCCTGGTATGATTTGTGGCTCATGGATGGATACTTGTGAGCAGATGGTTGAGGAATGAATCCAGAAACAAGCTCATTAGCATGACTGTCTTTGCCAGTGACATTAGATAAGGCAGGTTTAAGTCTTCACAACACCCTGCTAATGACAGGAAAGTACTATTACCAAGATTCACATTTAAATGTTTTCTGTCCTCCAAATCAGCATGGGATTTTTTCTTTCTGGACAGCACTTCCAATATTTTAGCTGGGCTTAAATATTTCAAAGGAAAAAAAACACCCTAGAAACAAATGTGGATAACAGGAGGACACGACAGGTGTCCCCAGCAATTTTCTCACCTTCTTCTGGTTGCATTGAAAATTCATCCTGGACTCCATCCTGGACTTCTAGGCATGTAGCTGGGACCCATCCTTGCTCATCCAATGTGCTCACAAACCACCAGCCTAAAATTAAAGGAAAATAATTTTAGCTGAAGTTGTAGCTTTGTCCAACCAACCATGTCATCAGCTTCCAATGAATCTGCTCCTGTTCTGGGAGCTATCTGGGGGAAAACAACAACCTCAGAACAAATCACCATTTGTTGCCACACTTCAGGCACTTAAATACAGGTCTAACTTGGGTGCTGAGAGGGGTGCTATGGGACACATATTGATCACCCAGCACAATACACTTCTAAATTTGTTAGTGTAAAAAAATTTTCAAGCTCTCTGCTGTAAAGGAGCAGTAAAATCAAAGTGGTAGGTAGGTGGGGGAAGGGTATTTTGAGGCCACCCAGTAATTAATGGGTTTCCCACCACAATGTTTTATTCAGGTGTGTTAGTTCTACTTTTCTGCATAAGAATGAATGGCAGCCTTTCACTCATGTAAGGGAAAAATAAAAGGCATACATCCAGAAGTAGTTTAGTCTGCTGCTATCCACGGAGCTCTATATGTTTGGAGTGGAAAGCAGGTTTTGTCTCCTCTCAGACTGTATCCCATAATACCTCACAGAATTGGATAGGCATCCACCAGGAATCAAATCAAGCCCTATTTTTGTAGCTCTGCCTCAGTGGGCTCTTTCTTAGTTACACTTAAGCACAACAGAATGTTGGGGAAAAGCAGTGGAATGTTGGAAGCTATCTTTTACATAAACAAGTAATTTTAGTTCTTTAGGCTTTATCCAGGTTGCCTTCAGCTTGAAATCAAGCATACCGTAATCAATAATGTATTTCCATTTATTAGGCACTTTTTATGTGAACTCAGAATTTATAAGAAAAACAATGTGAATGGAAACCCAAAGTTATTCAGTGCACAGCATCAGCTATGAAACAATTTGATCTCTGTATGACATAAAAGCAAATCAAGATGGGTAACTTATACAAAAGCTATTGAGGGAGAGAACAATAAAAAGTTTAAAATTATCCATTAAAATTCAGCACATTATACTTCAGGAGAACAAGTGTTTGTGTCACTGCTTCACAAAGGATAGGATTGAGGATGGAAAATGTAGTACTGTATCTTTTTATTTAAAGTCACATCTAGAGCAGCAACTAATTTGTTCCATTTTGCTGCAGAAAATGAATGACTTACTAATGGAATCATGTAATGGAAATTCCCTTATTGTTCATATGCAAATCCCAAGTTATTTTCAGAGCCTACTTCTTCTTTCTCAAATCAGGAAGACAACTCATGTACAGTATGTGCATGTTGGTGTTTAATGGATTGTTTGAAAAACAAAGTTAATTCGATTTTAAGCATAGTTACCTCTAGATGTATTGAACCTCAAAATGAATTAGGATGACTCTAATAATATGAGTTAATTACTTGCCCAAGCAAAAAGATGGGAAGGCCACTATGAATGGCATCCTTTATTATTATTCTAATAGAGAGCCTTTGGAGCTCTCCACCAAGAGCAAACCAACATAAAGTATATGGGCAAGTTATTTGTGGAATCAGGGAAGGGATAAACACTAAGTGGTCCTGCAACCTGGCATTTAGTATTTACTCTACATAGGTCAGCCTGTGTATATACCCTTCTAGATATATGGATAAACAGATAATAGCCCCTATCCCCCATGAAGCTTATTGGACTTCAATTCTCATGAGAAACCTAGGAGGAATAGGAGGTCCTTCTTACATCTTCTTTTATCTTGGCTTGTGTTTATTGGCCAAGCATTCCTTACCAGATTCATTCTTCTCAATTATGTCCACCACTTGTCCAGCACATAAACTAATCTCAGAGCTCTCTTGTTTCTGATAATCTGCTACCACCACATATTGTTCCAGAACCATGGGATCAGCAGATGCAAAATCTCCACCTGTGTTATAGGGAACAATACACACATTTTAGTCACCATGCACAATAAATCTCTGTGTGCTTTTCCTTAGTTCTCTCATAACCATAGCTATAGGACACACATTAGAACTGGATGTGAATTGTAAGAGGCAAAGTGGCAGCAGATGAGAAAAAGTAACAACTGAAATTTATGTAGCTAGATCCTTTCAGCTTGACACCTGTGTATCGTCCATTTTCTAATGTGTAGAAGTAATTCATTAATCAGATGACCTCCCCATTCCCCAGAATCTAGTACAAAAATTCACCTTCCCAATCCTAGCCCTGTACTTAAGGAAGTTTCTAATCCTGTATTCCAATGTGACATGACATTTGAAAGTTTCAGCTACTACTTTACTTCACCATTGTTTGGAAAGCTGGGGAAATTCACACAGCAATGGCATAATGCTGGGCATTTCAATTAATGTGAACAAAAAAATAAATCTCTGGTTTATTTAGCAGCTTGTACTAGTGGGAGGTGGCACCCAAGAATGGTCTGCTTATACAAACACACAGCCCCCATGAGTAAGATTACTGTTCAATGCAAGTGTAGTCAGTGAGAAATACTGTCAAATCTTGGAACACGACTTTAACCCAAAATTGTCAAACAAAAACAAACAGCTTCATTTATATACCGCTTCATACTGCCTAAGGAGTGTCTAATCAGTTTACAACTGTAAGCTACTTGCCCCCAACAATCTGGGTACTCATTTTAGCAACCTCAGAAGGATGCAAGCCTGAGTCGAGCTCGAGCCCTTTTGCTGGTCTTGAACTCGTCACCTTATGGTTTTGAGTGAGTGGCTGCAGTACAGGCATTTAACCACTGCGCCACCAGGGAATTCTCTATAGGCTGAGGCTAACTGTATGTTATAGATTTCAGGTGTACCACCAATACCCCCATCTCTTTCTGCTGCCTGCCCAATAATGCCAACTGAAGTAAAACACATTACATTATGTCATCACATGGTATGCTTCCCCACAGGAAGCAAAGTGATAAATGAAACCTATGGTGTTAAGATATCACTCAAATTTTAATTGACCCATATTATGAGATAGAGGTGAAGGAGACTCAGTCGTCTTCAGTAATACACTAAACATGTAGATATGGATACCCTAGTCCTTTGAACAGCTTTAATGTGATAGCAAGTCCATGAAGGTCAAATTTCTGACAAATGAATGTATGGACGGTGACTTGAAAGCTAAGAAGCCCTTCCAGGAAGGTAATGAAGGTCTTGTCCCTCTTACCATGCCCCAGATTAAACATCCAGTAATGTCACGCAGAACTCACTGGGAATGAGGGGAAACCAAACAAGCCCTTATTTGCCCAGCTCTGTCTTGCATGATAGAATATGACAGAAATGTTTTGGAAGCTTTGCTCAAATTATTGTAATTCCTGCAATCTGAAAACCACCCTGGTGATTGCAACCCTTTAGTATAGCGTCAAATAATCCACTGAAATTCAAATCTACAAGTTGACCTAGCCTGGAAAACATGGTTATGTTGACTTGTTCTGATCATAGGGCAGAACTGGGCAAAGAACCATGATCAAATTATATGGAAACCAATGGCTGAGCAACAGATATAGCACAAGCTTTTCTAGCCACCCATAAGGGCTCCCCAATTTATTTTACTGACTTTTAAAATAATTAAATCCCTCTTAACAGAGGCATAGGAAGAAAAGTGATTGGACAGAGTAGGCAAAATGAGGTAAAGGAGCTAGAACTATTAATTTAAACATGGGGGGCCCTAAGCAAAGATTCTTCATAATTTTCACTGACTTGAGGCTTTGCAGGATTAGGCTACACTATATAAGTTCTGGAACTGAAATCCTATTAGCCTTATAAGTTTACAAAACTGCATTCCTAGCTAAGATTGTAAAAGAAAGTGCTTTTAAAAGGGATGGTGATAATTAAGAAACCCTTTCTTTTTATGTTTCCAATTCAGCATCACTATCCTATCAAGAGAATGCAATCAGTAAGGAATTCTATATCAATACCATGAGAACCTAATTTTCTCCTTACATCAGGATACTGCATGGCTATTTGTCAAAGATGACTATCTGGAGTAATTTCCTGTGGTCACTCCATCTGGCCCAGCAAGAACTCTAGATTTGCACTTCCGGAGGATGTGGTTTTGGGCCTCAGTGACCACAGCCCTCAAGAATTCAGCTAGCCTTTGCAGTTTAACATATGATTCTTCCTTTCGTATTGTAAATAATGCCCTAGCTGCTGTTTCTGAAGCAGATGCAGAAAGGAAAAAGAAAAGGGAAACCTGTAAGGAATTAAACATGCTTTTAGTACATCTGTACAGAGAGGGAAGCTACGTGTAGCATCTTAAGAGAATCAGGATATGCTTTGTAAAAACTAAACTAAATGAAAAATCAGTGCCACTACAAGGCAGCAGTGGTTTCTCTGGAAATCTGCCTGAATCCCAATATTATAAAAAAACAAGGAACTATAAAAAGAATGATGAAAGAAAGAATAATGTAACATATTAGGATACTCACACATACGCAGTGGAGCTCCAGAATACACCATCATTGTACTTTATACACACTTGTGTAAGGATGTATCCAATACCCCCAGATATAAGCAGTTCCTAATTTGCCAACAGGGTAATGGTCCAACTTAAAGGCCAGTCTGCCCCAATGACCTCAAATGAGCACCAATATATCAACTAGAAAGATCTCCAGAACATTGCCCAGAATGTTAAAAGGTTTACCTGCACTAAGCAAGATCTCAGCCTTAACAATAAAAAGTAATCTAAGGGCCATTCCTACCTGGCCTTCAATTCTTGCTTTTTGGAAGAAAATTACATACACTGGCATAATTTTCATCTCTTGGGGTTGTGTGTTCTCACCTGGCTTCATTGTTAGCCCACTCTTTTGCATGTTTCTTCAGAAATAAGTTTCCCATCTCTGACCAAAAAAATTCTTTAGCCAGAATGAATTACTTTTAGCAAGTAGGTTGGACGAAATGGAGCAACATCAAACTGGATGAGCTTGATGTGAAAATAAGTAAAGACAAGATAAGTGGTTCAACAAGTAACAGAAACAAGATGATTTTTAATGTAAGATCTTGCAAGATAACCTAATTCAACTGAAGAAAAGCAACTCCAACAACTTAAGAAATCATATCAGAGAACAACAAAGAACAGTCTGGTGGTATGGCACAGCCAGAGGATCAAAATTGCTTGACAGGATTTTAATAGCTTTTAGTTTATTAGATTCTAATCTTGCCAAGCGGTTCAGCTTTGGAAAAGGTCAGTTTTGCTGAATACAAAGAACAAAAAGCACAGTTTCAATGGAAAGAACAAAAGACAGTTTTCCATGATTAACAATTCTCTGCAGTGTTCCAGGCGAGCAGTGCACAGGCCTAGTTATTTCTAATTGCAGTGTCCATCCAATCAAGATGATTGGAAAGAGCTGAAAGGAGGAGACAAATGTAACTATTGGAAAATAATGTCTGTACTTTCAAATTAAGCTCTATCGCCTGTCCATGCCAATTACCACTTTGACTAGGCCAGAGAAGTTATCCAGCCAATAAAAGGCAACAACTACAGGAAAGAAGAAGAGAACCTTTTTCCTGCCCCCAACTCTCCATATAATTACTCATAGTTCTCTCGGGCTATTTGCAGCTTCAATACACAACTCTGGCACTTCCAAAGTACCTATTAAACCAGAAACACAAAGCAGTAAACAGCACTGAACGGAAAAGCAAGGAATTATTTTCAGCAGCGCCTTCTCTCAGGACAGTAATTCCCAGCCACTAAACTGGGAAGCAGAATTAACGAGAAAAAAATGGCCTCCTCTGAGATATGTATGGGACTTTTTAAAATAGCACAACCTTTTCACCTTTCAAGTGAAGCCAATAGAAAACAGGATTCTGAAAGTAGTTCACATGTGCACATCTGTCATAGTTTATGAGGTAACAAAGGTTAATCATAATGTATGGGACTTAACGCCACTCATGACTGACTCACTCACCATTCCATATTTTGGCTCCCACAATTCAAACATATGGCTGAGAATCGCCAAGTGATTAAATACCAACTGATGAACATGAATGGCTGTAGCTGTCATAAGGTAACCACGCTAAATAAATGGATTCTACGAAGAGATGCCACACTCCAGTGAAAGCCACCAGCACACTTGGAACGAGTCAAACACACTTTATTTAATCAAAGGTCTTTCAAACTGTGTTTATTAAAGTTAGTGAAAGAGCTTAATGTAAGGAGCAAGTGGAAGAGTATTCCTCATAAGAACAACTAATCAGACATAAATTTTCTTAGTATAAGATGCTCACAAACCTCGAATCCAGAGTTTGGTATACAACTGCACTCTAGCTACTGAACTTGAGAAAGTTAAATTTATTTTAACACTGGCGACCTGTTGCCAGGAAATACAAACATGCATACCACTATAGACTGCAAGATCAAAAGGCCAGCATCATATGAGTGAGGTCTAATTTAGACCTGACTAAACTACAATTGACATCCTAGGTTTGGAATGTTTTCAGATTACCTCTTGCTTCCAAGATTCACAGATTCAAGAAGTGTGCCTTATCACACTGTGTTTTATCACTTTAAGAGATAAAAGAAAATCTAACCTTTTCATCTACAAACAAACAAACAAACAAACAAAAACCCAAGGACTATCAAGGACAAAGTTATTTCTCATTCCTACTTCTCAATATGTGCAAAAGAACAAGTTTAACTTGAGTGAAAATTTATGACCCACTTTTTAAAGAAAATTTGATTCTATCTACACACACACACACACACAAACTTCATAGCCATGACTGAGTTCTCACAGACATCCTAAGAGGGGAGTACTTCTCCTCCAAACAAATAATTATTTGACATACAGTCAGGCATCCATAACCATGGATTCTTTATCTATGGATTCAACCATCCAAGGCTTGAGAACATTCCAAAAAGATATATATTTTTTAAAGCAAACTTTCATTTTGCCATTTTATATAAGGGACACCATTTTACTACCTCCTTGTATATAAAGGGACTTGACCACTCACATATTTTGGGCTCCACAAAGGGTCCTGTGATCAAACCCCAGCAGATACCAAGGACTCACTATATTTATTTAGGTCAGGGGCCATTGAAGACAGTAATTTTGCAGAGGAACAAAGTAATCTTTCACATGAACCTCACTAAAAGGTCCCTTAAACCAAAGAACATTACCAGTGATACCTGTGGAAATGTTTTTAATTAACTGATTGTACAGGCAAGATTTAAAATATTCTTCAATTTGTAAATAAATTCCATCATTGGCCAAATTAGAACTGACAAATAATTCATGTATGTGTGTTTGCATGTATATTATGTACATATAAGTACATAAACTGAGACCAAAGTGAACCCCCACCCCCACCCCCACCCCACCTTGCAATTTAGACATTAACATACAGGCTTCCAGCAACTGAACACCTAAACTATTCCCTTCAAAGAAGTCTATCCACACAGAAACTTCACATGACGTCTCAAACCATTAAAAAGAAGGTAGATGGTAGGACTGCCACATCATTATGTTTCAGCATGTATAAAGGTGTACTTTCAGTAAATCAGTATGATCTTTGCTTCACTGGTTATCACCAATCGCAACCAGAATTTTAAAAAGAATTTGTAATAATAATAATAATAACAACAATAATAACAATAATAGCTACTCCAGGGGCCTTTTTGACTAAGGGCAGAGTATAAATGCTCTAAATAAATAAATAAATAAATAAATAAATAAAATGTTCCACTTTATCTGGCTCATTTTTGTAGTCCCATATATGAAAATGGACACATGCTGAGAGACAGGTTGTCAACTGTTTAAGTGTTTTTTTATTTTCAATTAATAAAATATTATATAATTGTATAGTGTTCAGCCACCTTGTTAGTCAATTGATAATCATACCATTGTATATATTTAAATGAATGATTGGAAAAGAACCATAGCCATTCATTCAATTCAGATGTAGCAATACTACCAGTTACAAGACATCTCAAGCTATTTTATACAGTATCTTTCCAAGCCACCACAAGCAAAGCAGAAGAGCTGCCACCTAGGTAGCTGGAGACCAGACTGGTTGAATTTTCTTAGTTCATCTACAGTGCTATTCAATGGAAAGGTATGTTTTTTTCTTTTCTTTTAATGAACCCTCCCCCTCCTTTCCATCATTCTCTACCCAGGATTGAGCAGCAGTCCCACAAAGCAATGGCAAGACAGTGGCACCTGGACTGCCCAAGAAGAATAGCACATGTGGCCTGACAGAAAGGAAAGGTGAAAGCAAGGCCCAAGCAGTGAGATACTGTTACTACCTCTCAGAAGGAAAGAAGCCGTTCTCTGGATAAATCCTAATGAAGGAACAAAAATGGTGGAGAAAAGGAATGAGGGAGATGCTGAGGATATAAACATGGAGAAGTGCAAAGGGAATGGGGAGATTATCAATGAAAACTGTGCTGCTTTAGTTCTTCAAGGTGAAAAGAGGATATTACATATGCTAATATAATCTGAATATGGATCTTTATTAAGACAAAACAACAACACCTATGTATAAAATAGAATAATAAAAACGTTTGCCAATATACAGTTACCCCCACCAAAAATAAATCTCTTTTAAGGGGAAAAAATCCTAAAAGCTTTCAGGAGAAAATCATTAGTAAAGTGCAGCCCTGGATGGCTCTGAAACAAATGGGTTATTGATTCTACTTTTTTCACTGCAGCAATTTTGTTACAGCACAAAATGAGGAGTTCCCTGTTTAGAATGACACAAAGGAGTTGTTCCCTTGTACATAATCTCTGACTCTTGTCCTATAGTAGAAGCAGGAGACATTCTAGCAGACACTGTGTTAAAACCTTAATTACAAGAAGGGGTGGAAGATCCAAGTGGAAGATTTGCTGTTTCTGCTACTCATTGTTGATCCTACTGAGTGCCTTTAAATAATTTTCTACTCATGCTGAGTGAGGTGAACCTATGGGTTTTCTTGGTAAGATTTGTTCTGTGGCAGTTTCCCTCTGCCTTCTTCTGAGGCTTAGAGAGTGTGATTTGTGCAAGGTAACCTAATAGGTTTCCATGGCAGAGTGGGGAGGATTCGAATCTTGGTTTCCAGAGGCATAGTCCCACATTCAATCCACTATACCATGCTGGCTCTTGCTACTTATAGTACATATAAATACTTGAACAGTAGCCTCTGGTATTGTTTAAAATGTTTAAAATACCTCTATCCACCATGACTTCCAATTTGATACATTTATTAACAAGCTTATGTTCAGATAAAGGTGCCCATTCAGGTTTTGCTGGGATACAAAACTCTTAATTGTGTATCTGCACTGGAAATATACACAGCTGATCTGGAGTTTTTTTGGGTTCATGCTAATGAATCCAAAGTTATAAGAAAATAAAGCATACAGGATGGTCTAATCAGAAATGTAATTGGCCTTACAGGGCTGGATTCTTGATACACTGGTGTTTTGGAGCGCAACCAAGTGAACAGCGTTCTCCAGATCCAAAACAGAACGGTCTGCATGTCAGGACACAAGTTGCTATAGAAGCAGGTATATGTGTGCTTGTTATTGCATTCCTTTGACGAAATTTTAAAAGGCAAACTTGCTGAGAAATTATTGTCAGAAATGCTGTCCTAAGAAGTGCTCTGTTTGCAGAAATCAGCCCCAGGCACCAAAAGGCAAGCGAACAAGCAGTCAAGGAATTTGGTCTGCCAGTCTTTGGTTTGTTTGTTTGTTTTTAATTCAATAAAACGCCAGGGAAACAACAAAGCTCAAAACAGAGACTTTTGCTAATATTTACAATTAAAAATGAACAATTTTGTGCTTGGTGAACAAAAGGGAAGGCCTTCTAAAGTGTTCCTGTCACCCTCGAAGGCAATGTGTGGATTAGATCACTGAATTCCCCCCAAATGCCCCCAAATCCATGTTGGGGCGGAGCTTCTGGGTAGGTTGCCATTTTGTGGGTGGAGCTTCCAGGTCTGACACCATTCTGTGGGTGGAGCTTCCAGGTCAGGCGCCATTTGTGGATGGAACTTCGGGTCAGGCACCATTTTGTGGACAGAACTTCAGGGTCAAGTGCCAGGATTTCCAGGATCAGCCATTTTTTTTGTGTGGTGGGAACTCATCCCTCCACCCAAGGAGAGGTGCGGGACTGAATGGAAAGGTTCAAAATTCCCCATAATGGAAGGGCTTTTAAATATCCAATGGGAAGGTTTAATTCCCCGGAAATTCCCCCCAAATTTTTAATACCAAAAATTTCCCGGCAAGGGTTTTTTCCCTCTGAAACCAGGAAATTTCCTGGAATCTGTCTTATACCCTGCTTCCACCAACAGATACTCTGCTTCCTTTTAGTTTCTACTAAGAACATCCTACACCATAGTTTTTTGTGGGGTTTATGGGCTATGTGGCCATGTTCTAGAAGAGTTTATTCCTGATGTTTCACCAGCATCTATGGCTGGGATCTTCAGATAAGGCTGGTATGGAAGAGAGTAGGGTATATATACTGTATGACCCTGAATAGGGAGGAGTGATTTCCATGTTAATCTGTGTATTTTTCTGTTGTTGAATGGCAAGGGCTCAGGGTGGGAAGGATATGCAAAGAGGATTAGTGCCTGTTTAATTAGTGATCACTGTCTGCTGGGAAAACCCTTGCCCCGGGTGGTTTTTCATTTGCATCTGTTGAATCTTGATTCCTCAGAATGTTGATTTTGCTGTTTTACAGGACTGGCAGCCTCTTTGCATATCCTCCCACACTGAGGCCTTGCCACTCAACAACAGAACAATAGAGTCGGTTCTCCTTATCCACTGATTTTTTTTTATACACAGATTTGAGCATACACAGCTTGAAGATATTCCCAAAGGTATAAATTCCAAATAGCAAACCTTGATTTTTTTTCCATTTTATATATGGGACACCATTTTGTTGTGCCATTATATTTAATAGGACTTGAGAATACACAGATTTTGTTATCCATGGCGGGTCCTGGAACCAAACCCCAGCAGATAACAAGGGCCCACTGTGTACACAGATTAACATGGAAATCATTCCTCTCTACTCAGGGTCACACAGTATTTATACCCTACTCTCTTCCATGCCAGCATTATCTGAAGATACCAGCCACAGATGTTGGCAAAACATCAAGAATAAACTCTTCTAGAACATGGCCACATAACCTGAAAAACCCACAAAAAACTATGGATGCCAGCCATGAAAGCCTTTGACTTCACATCCTACACCCTTTCTTCATTTGCACTGCTTGCCTCACATAACATTCAGCAGGCAAATGGCAGTAGTGGAATAAGGCTTCAGGCTAAAATCCAGAGTAGATCAACTGCCCCATTGGCATCAGAGCCATCAGCTGCCATTGGCAGAAGCAAACTGGTGGATGGAAGTCAAGATACAGCCTCATCTTGGACATTACAAAAGATTTAAATGTTGGAACGGATGAGTTCTGCAATGAGAACAACGTAGGATTCATTTCCAACTGTGCTGCAATAGGATTAACAACCCACTGCAGTAGTGTGGCAGGCAAGGCCATTCCTACAGTATGTAGAGCCATTAGTGTGCATTTCTGGATGACATGCATGTGCCACTTATTTGTCAGTAAACCACATACACATACCCCACACCCTCTAATTCTCAAAGTGGGAAGTTTTACCAGGTTTCATTGTCCAAGTCAACTGCAAGTATGGGAGATGAAATTTTAGCTAAATGACAATCTTGGCTCCAAACTGATTGGCGACTATACAGTCAATACTACTGAAGAGTACAGCAATGCAGTCCTTAGGATTTCTATACCATCTCAAAAATATTGAGTCTTGAATAAAGGAAAATATATTCAAAGAACACACCAGAAGTAGTAACAAATAGATAAATGTGCCAGAAACACAACAAAAATTCTATGGTTGACACATGCAGTTGTGTGTTAGCTTATCCTACAAAGCAGAAAGAAAACAGGAAAGAATAAAAAGGCAAAATATCTAACAGAAGAAACAGATCAGAGCAAACTCCTTCAAACTTTTGTTCTGCAGATGCCTGTAGTATCATGTTCACTGGTCAAGCTTTGCACTGGTTAATTCTACAACAAAGTGCAAAACTAAAAATAAGAAAAGCAAGATTGCCTTACCAGATCTCTTCTTTCCAATTGGTTCCCTGAGGAGGAAAAAAGAAAACTGATCAGGGGCTTAATATAACAGCCTGGTCTGACTAAAACTAGGTTGTTAGACCTGAGAAACAAGTATCAAGACATTGGATAATTTGTGTTCCAGCCATCCACTTGATGAATCACCTTGGGGAACTACCTTGTCAACAACAAACTGAAAGGTAATCCAGCTTTCCAATAAATAAATAAATGGATGAAGAAACCCTCTTTTTCTTTCTTTCTTTCTGCAATTATCTAAGTCTTATGAAATGACACATGAAAACCAGTTTTTGTCCACCTCCTTACCTCCTTTTTGCTGTGTCCTCATTGTCTTCTATTGCTCACCTGCAAGAGCACTAACAGGCATGTGAGGGAGGGTTTTTTTTAATGCTTTGTATTTTTCTGGGATTTGTAATAATTTTGAGATAATTCACGCAGAATAGTTATCTAATGCACTCACCAAGCCCCAAATAGTCTTTTGTTTCTTCTGCGTTCAAAATAATTTAAGTACACAGTTTCTCAAAATTGTGATTGAGAAGACCAGACTGTCATCCAAGTAAGTTATACATGTGACACACATAGAGGCATTATTAGGGGTGGGGTGTAGAAGTGCAGGCTGCACCAGGTGACACCCTAAGGGGGATTGGCACCACTGCTCCCAAACATCTGCCTTTTGGCAAAAATGGACTATGGCACTTGACTGCATCCCTTTAAAATGTTGAAGAAATGGTGTGAGTGATTGGAGGCTCAGTAGCAGAAGAAAGGGTCTTTATAGAGGAGACTGATATAGTACAGAAAAGGATACAATGCCATCCTGTCCTGCACTATATCAATCTCCTATTTTTTATTAATTTTAAAATTTAATTTTAAATTTTTGAAGAGCAAACTTTGTGTTTTGATTCCCAATTAATATTACTCACTTTCATAATCTGATGTTAATTTGATTCGTTTTATCTGTATGTCTGGTGTTTATCTGTATGTCTGATTTGCTGATCGTTAATAAATAATGCATGTATGATATATTGCCATCGTGTTTTTTGTGGAAAACTGCAAAATCACTTGTACTTCTTTAATGCATCTCTTGCACATAATCACATACGTGATGGGAATGAACTAACAGTTCACAGAATGTGGTGCAGAGTAAAACCCATTTTCCATGAATGCCAGCAAAAGACTGAAGAACAACTAGCAGGACACAATTTTAAACATCTTAAGCTCCTATAGAACATGAAGATGAAACAACAATCCAAGGGGGCTACAGAAAGTCAGGCAAGACTTCAGGATTTTCAGGCTTCTTGAACAAAATATCATGATGTTGTTATACAAATCGACAATGCAACTGCAACTAGAACACTGGGTGTAGTCCCGATCACCACTTCTTTAAGAATGATATTCTAAAGCTAGAAAAGGTATAGAATTGAGCAACCAAAATGATCAAGAGTCTTTAGCAGCTGCCTTATGAGAAAGATCACAATATTCAGGCATGTTTAGCTTAGAAAAAAGGCAAAACCATAGTTTTTGCATTATGTCCAACCTCTCCCCATATCTCATGAATCAAATTTCTAAAAGGGAAACAGAAAAAGAAAAAAGACAAAATCTGCCTTAAGCCTTTTCTATTTCTTGAGCAGCAAGGGAGGAACAGATTCCAATGGAACCTAAAACACTTCTTCTAGTCTAGCACACAAGTGCACGCTCCTGGAGTTCAGTATCCTTCTTTATCCTCACCTGGTAAATGTATTAAGTGTATCACATCGTCTTTCACTTGCTTTCCTCTGTCTGGATAGGAAAGGAAGGAAGGGAAACTGTGCTTTTACTCTGTTCCTGGGACCTTGCTAGCTTGAACAGATATTCGAAGCACAGGACTTCAGACTAGACAGGAAACAACAAATACACTTACAGCAGCATGCAACTCCCCCCACCCACCTATCATCCCACTCAACAACTGGAGAAAGCAATATAGAATATATCAATAAAGACCTCTGGAAAAGGCTAGCAAGTGAAAGAACATGAGGACATAGCATGTGTTTCGATGTTTTATGATGTACATTTTTTATGCTTTGGGATGCACTTCAGTTTTTTGAGAGTGGGAGGTAAGGCAAGAACTGAATCTGAGAATGCTCTCTGCTAACGTGCAGTCACAAAAAAAGAAAAAAGAAAAAGAAAGAAAGAAAGAAAGACAAAACCCAGCCATTTACCCAAAATGGGAAAACCCTGAACAAAAAACAAGTTTCCCATGCATCTCATTATGCTAAGCAAAAGAGGATATACAGAGGAAGGAGTAGGAACTTGAAACACAGAGACCAAGAAGAAGGACAGTTCCCTCCTTGCATCATCATTCTAGCCAACAGATGCTGCCTGAAGCTAAAAGTGGACCCTCAGCACAGAAATTCTGATACCCTTGCTGGGTTTCCAGAAATGGCAAGATGTTTAGAAAACTTTCCCCGGGGAAGAAAGGTCATTATCCATAAAAGAAAAGAAAAACTTTTTTTTGTGGGTTTTTCAGACTATGTGGCCATGTTCTAGAAGAGTTTATTCTCTGAAGATGCCAGCCACAGATGCCAGCGAAACGTCAGGAATAAACTCTTCTAGAACATGGCCACATAACCCCAAAACCCCACAAAAAACTCTGTATATTTTGTGTATTTAAAAATCTGCTTGAGGAGGTACTGCAGTTACAGTACATGGGCCAACATATGCTCCTGGGATTGAAACATAACCTCAGTTCTAAAAAGAGCATCAAAATGTGTATATAGGAATATAAGAACAAGCATGCTGGATGATCTACCCATGGTGTATGTTAGCCCAACTAGTTCAAAATTCTGTTCTCACAGTGCTAGTAGCTGCCTATGGGAAATGTGCCAGCAGACCATGACTGCAACAGCACTCTCTCACACACATTCCCCAGCAACTGATATATAGAGACACCACGCCTCTGACATGAGAGGTGATATAAAGCCATCCTGACTAATATGCACTGACTGCCTTAACTTCCATGAGTTTATCTAATCAATTTTTAAAACTGTCCAGATTGGCAGCACCACTACACCAGATTTAACACCACAATTCCAGATGTAATGCTGTGTAGCATGAAGTAGTATAGCCTTTTATCTGTCGTGAATTGCCTTTCATTCAGCTTCAATGGATGGTCTTGAGCTCTAACATTATGAGAAGAAAAGCTTCTCTATATTTATTTTCCAAGCTTTACAAATAATTTTATGGAAAAATTAAATTCTTTTTGACAATTTCCACACAGACACTATCATGTTTAAACTAGCCCCCCCAAAAAAACAGTTTTAACTATACTGATTTTAAAAAAAAAACATGGCTTGAATATACAGCTCACATCAGCTTAATTCATTTTTTGGCCCAGTTTCCTCCGATTTACTGGCAGTGCTCTGCATCTAGAGGATAACCTCAGGGAAGAAATGACTTACTGCAACCAAAACTCCAAGCTTTATATAATTAAGCTTCTTTTGGTAACCTATATAGTTATAGTGAACTCATTTTCCAAAACGCTTAGCCTAATGGCCACTACTAGAAGGTTATCAGAAGCCTTGGAATTATTCCAAGGTTTGCAGAGATACAATGTATCCCAAAATTTGCAGAAGTATCTTTGGAGAACAAATGATTGGAGAGGGGCAGGGAAAATCAAAATGGTTAATTAAGGACTGAGCATGCTCAATGGAGGCAAAGTGCTGACAAGGTTGCAAGAAAAGACAACCTGTAAAATATGGCATTTTCTTTCTTCCAGTGTGCAAGTCTGAAAAGTACGCTCTATGTTCTTAATAGTTCAGAACATTTTCCCATGGACATAATTACTCAGAACCTTTACAGATGCTAAGTTCTTGCAGTATAGTGCTTTAGCTGTGTGATGTATGTGGATGTGATGTATGGATGTGATGTATGGGGAAGAATGTATTGGTGCTCCCATAAAACAGCTCCTTCAGTCATAAAATGTCTGGAGAAAGAAGAATGGGTCACACTACCTTGTCAGGATATATAAATAACTTGTGTATATACTGGCATTTATATTTATAACATGTGCACATATTGCTTCAAAAATATCTCAACAAGAAAATGGGTAACCTGTTATTATTCTTTGCGATCTCTATGTGCACTGTGCTATCTGGAGAAACCCTGCCCCCAAACAGCTCCACTATACCTTCCTTTTCTGTTTCTCATTAGACTAGCATCAATATACATTCCTTTTTTCACTCTGATCACAATCTCTCCTTAAGTAATGCCTCCAGTAAATCACCTTGCTATAGGCAACAAATATATCTCCTTCCACTTAATAATTCTGATCCCGCCCCTTTTATGTCCTCCTCGGTATGTTGTAAAGGCACACCACTACCTATCCTAAGCTCCTCATGTTGCCCAAACACCACTCTTGAGGTACACTGTAAAACATCCTAATTTCTGGGCATAATCCATCAGACTAAACAGTAGTCTGTCCCATAGTAGGAAAGAGTCAGCACCCTGGAGAGAAAAGAATTTCCTAGTAAAAGCATGACTCCCCCCCCCCACACACATACACACACACACACAATTCATGTTTCAGAAGTGCTTATTCTCTTAAAGTAGTTTTTTTAAAAATATATTTATAAAATAGGTTTTAGATGTAAATAGAGATATATCTCCTGTGGAAATGAAGTAATATGTGTGCCAACCAGAATGTCAAGTAAGCCTAAAAACAAAGCAATTGAAGTTTCCAACAGATCTATTAAATTAGTGATTTAAAAAGTAAGCAGCTATGGAACAGTAGCACAAGATAGCATAAGAATACTAATGTTTAAGAATGTAAAGGTTTTAAACAACTATAAACACAGAATTCTATCATGGGAGGAAAGGACAAGAGAGGGCATATATGCCAGTGGTTAGCTCTATGTAGAAGATTCTGACAATTGTCATTGCAACGAAACGTATTGCTTAATTCCCCATGTAGGAACAGGTTGCAGTGACTTACCACTGAACCTGGGGTGGGCTGGGAGCTGTTTGCTGGTGATATAGGAGTTACAGTACAACACATCTGGAGGGAAGTGTTCCTAGTAGGGAAAAGCTGATGGATATGCTCAGATATATTCTACTACACCACCTTAGTTCACATGTTTCTTTAAAAGGGGACATGGTTAGGCCCTAAGAGGCTGTCATTTCAAGAAAAAGTCTTCTATTCACGTCATACTCAAAGTGCCCAATTTGGGAAGGAAATTTGTTTTCAGTTAATGAAATGTCCTCTTAAAGTGTAATGCTAATTAATACATAGGAAGACAACATAGATAATTAACCTGTCTTTGCCTAGCTTGCACCCTCCCAATGTTTTGCACTACAATGCCCTTCAACCCCAGCCACTATAGCCAATGATCAGAGAACATCTGGAGGGCAGTAGACTGGAGATGGAAGGCAAAGGTAAACATTGATTCTTAACCAACAAGTAATAAATCGAGCCACTATGCTCACTATAAGTTTTAAAAGAGCAATAGGAATAATGTTCCGCTAGATTAGGGTGGAAATTTTGCAGCCCTCCAGGTACTCTTCAACTACACCTTGCATCATTACACATCATTGGCAATGCTATTTGGGGCAGACCAACAACATCTGAGGGACTGCACATTCTTACCCCTGCTCTAGACAGGGGACAACAGCTCTCTTTGTCCCTCACCACTGGCTATGCTGGCTAAAGCTGATGGAAGTTGCAACCCAACATCTGGAGAGCCATACATCCTCCAACCCAGGCACAGTATGTCTGAAATTCTGAACATCCATTCCAGAACCAGGATATGGCATGGATAGTCTAAATTAAGACTTCACATATGACTCCCAGAGCCCTCCTACTTAGTGTTCCACCAGATCTATAGATAAGGCACTCAAGACAAGATAAAGCACTGAAATGCTTGTCAGGCAAATTCCATTGCAGCTATGCTTACTCCTTAAAAGGCATACAATCTCTCTCTAACTCACAGCATATTACATTTCCAGTCTTTCTTTAAGTCTTGAAGTTTAAGAGGAACGGCTCTGCCATCTTTAGTGTTACTGGGGCATAGATGACTATGATATATAGATGTCTGCAAGACACTCTACTGGAATGAAGAAGCCAGCAGGGAGACTAATCTGCTCTGTCTGTTGCTCCTCTCTTGTTGAAGAGAGCAGATTGTTTTAATAACTATTTAGAACTTGTGCAATGACAGCTCAAGGCCCTTGGCAGACGATTGTTAACAACTGAATCCCTTGACTCAGCAATAGTGGTGTGTGTGTGTGTGTGTGTGTGTGTGTGTGTAGGAGGGGGTTGCTCTTGTTCACTGTAGAACTTCTTGCTTGCCAGGCAAAGAAAAATAACACTCTTTCAAATTCAGGAAAAATCACTAAACACAAATGTTCTTTCAGTGCCCTGCTGCTTCCACCAAGTCCAAATGGCTTTTGTACTTTCCCAAACCAGCAAGTTTTCATGGTGTGCCTTGTACTCCTAGAAGGACATTTTCCTTGCCCTTCTCACCTTGTATACATGTATTAAGGCAAAAATCAGTAATTGACTGATCGGACAAACCCAAAGGGTGCTCAGCAATGGCTCCTCTTCATCTTAGAGAGAAGTGACTCTTGTGGCGCCATAGGGTTCTGCCTTGGGCCCAGTGCCATTCAACATCTTTATCAACAACTTGGATAAAAATTAGAAAGTATGCTCATCAAATTTGCAGAAGGCACCAAATTAGAAAGAGCAGTAACACCCTAGAGGAGAGGATAAAAAATCAGAATGACCTTAATAAGATTAGAAAGCTGGGGCAAAACTAACAAAAGTATTGCACTTAGACAGAAAATATGAAATGCATAGATACAGGACGGGGGACACCCGGCTTAACAACAGTATATGTGAAAGGGATCTAGGAGTTCTAGTAGACTACATGTTGAACATGAGAACAGTGTGATGTGGCAGTGTTTGTTCTTTTGTTTCAACACACTACTAAAACCTTCTGCTCCCACTGTTTCTTCATTATTTTCTCCTTTCGATTTTGCCAATTATTTCATTACAAAGATCACTACTATTTGATCAGAGTTGACTCTTTCTGATTTGGTTCCTACCGTCAGTCTCCTGGTTCCTCCTACTGACAAATGCTCTGTGTTTTCTCCTGTTTCTCCAGATGAACTTTCTACACTGCTGAACTCTTCCAAACCCACAACCTGTTCTCTTGGCCCAATTCCTTCTCATCTCCTAATCTCCATAGCTCCTTCTTTTTGCCCTCCCTCCTCTACATCTTTAACCTCTCTCTCTCTCTATGGGCTCCTTCCCCTCGGTCTTTAAACATGCTCTAGTTTCCCCTATTCTGAAAAAATCTTCTCTCGACCCTTCTTCCTTGTCTAGCTATCGCCCGATCTCTCTTCTTCCTTTTCTTTCTAAGGTTTTGGAACGAGTCGTCTACTCTCGCTGTCTTGAGTTTCTCGAAACCAAGTCCATTTTGGACCCTTTCCAGTCTAGTTTCCGCCCATGGCAATCCACAGAGATGACCCTCACTAATGTCTTGAATGATCTCCTGTGAGCCAAAGCGAATGGCCTTTATCCTTGTCCTTCTCTATCTGTCCTCAGCCTTCAACACTGTGGACCACTATCTCTTAGTTGACTTACTTTCTGACCTTGGCTTCTCGGGCTCCATTCTTGATTGGTTTATATCTTACCTGTCAGATTGATCTTTTGCAGTGGTCTCGGGTGGCCAGACTTCATCCTCTGTTCCCCTATCTGTTGGAGTTCCTCAGGGTTGTTTTGGGTTCCCTCTTGTTTTGTTTATACACACTGTCTCTCGGTAAACTTATCAGTTCTTTTGGTTTTTCTTATCATTTGTATGCCAATGATAATCAGCTGTATCTTTCTACCCCTGGTCTTTCGGCAAGGCTCGAGCAGCAAGTTTCATCTTGCCTGACAGCTGTCTCCCACTGGATGCGCCATCAGTGCTTGAAGCTCAACATGTCCAAGACGGAGCTTCTTGTTTTCCTTCCTAAGCCTACCTTTCAATATTCTTTTTCTATCTCTGTCGACAATATCTCTATTCAGCTGGTTCAGGAAGCTTGCAGTCTTGGTTTCATTTTTGACTCCTCTCTGTCATTTATCCCTCAGATCCAAGCCACAGCCAAGGTCTGTAGATTTTTTCTCCATAATATTTCCAAAATCTGTCCATATCTCGCAGCTTCTACTGCAAAGACTTTGGTCCATACCCTAGTGGTCTCACGATTAGATTACTGTAACCTTCTTTTGTCAGGGCTAACTCTCTCTCACCTCCATCCATTAATTTCTGTTCAGCACTCAGCTGTTCATATTATCTCACTCGCTCGCCAGTAAAACTCCCCCCCCCCCCCGTCATCCCTTCACTGGCTCCCCTTTCCCTTCCGCATTCAGTGCAAGCTTCTCCTGCTCACTTTCAAAGCCCTGCATGGGCTGGCCCCTCCCTATCTCTCTGAACTTCTTTCTCCCTACATTCCCACCCGTTCCCTCCGTTCTGGTAGCCAAGGTCTCCTATCCCTGCCCAGGATTTCCACTGCCCCATCCCAGATTCATCGCTTCTCACTTGGTGCCCCTCACTCCTGGAACCTCCTCCCCTTACAAACACTTCTCAACATGTCTCTAACCAGTTTTAAAACCTAGTTAAAGACCATATTGTTTAGGGAAGCGTTCCCAGGAAGTTTCTGACTGTGACCTGGTTGTTTTGATGCTTGGTTTAATATTTTGATATCTGCTGTTTTAACTTGTTTCTTATGATGTTTTCAACTTGTTGTTTAATCTCTAGGTTGTACACCATAGGCAGGCTTTTTACATGTTCTTGATTTGATTTGGTTTTTGTACAGTGCCGTGTACACTTACGGCACTTTATAAATAAAACTACTACTACTACTAATAATAATAATAATGTGATTCTAGGCTGCATCAATAGAAGTATGGCATCTAGATCTGTGGTGGTGAACCTATGGCATATGTGACCTGTCTGGCACACAAAGTCCTTTCTGAGGGCACACGGCAAAACAGGAGGGTGGGGAAAGAGTAGGAACAGGCGTGCACCTGCTCCTCCACATCCCCTACCCTCCTGAGCCTCTCATTACCCAGAAATCCCACCCCTGGCACCAGTTAACTCCTCATGCGAGAATGCCTTTGAGTTTGGGCACTCAGTCTCTAAAACGTCACTGATCTAGATCAAAGGAAGTAATAGTGCCACTCTATTCTGCTTTGGTCGGGCCACACCTGGAATACTGTGTCCATTTCTAGGCACCATAATACAAAAAGGATGTTGACAAGCTGGAGTGTGTGCAGAGGAGGGTGGCCAAAAAGGTGAAGGGTCTGGAAACCATGACCTATAAAGAGAGTCTTAGGGAGCTGGGGATGTTTAGCCTAGAGAAGAGATGGTTAAGAGATGATATGATGGCTCTGCTTAAATATTTGAAGGGATGTCATATTGAGGATAGAGCAAGCTTGTTTTCTGATGCTCCAGAGAATAGGACCTGGAACTATTGATGAAAGCTACAGGAAGAGATTCCACTTCAGCATTAGGAGGAACTTCCTGACAGTGTGAGTTGTTCAATAGTGCAACACACTCCCTCAGAGAGTGGTAGAGTCTCCTCCTTTGGAGGTTTTTGAAAAGGCTGGATGGCCATCTGTCAGGGTTGCTTTGATTGTGAGGTCCTGCATGGTAGTGGGTTGGACTGGACAGCCTTTGTGCTCCCTTCAAACTCTATGACTTTATGAAAATAATGTGTGAGCTTTCTGAAAAATCTCCTGACTGATCACTGATGGAATTAATAGCATACATTTTGTGACTACTCACTTCCTCAGAGATATCTCATGAAAAAATGACTAGTCTAGCCTGTGCTGTTTATTAATGTGTTTAGTCAAGGTATCAAATGGCTAATTTTTGTTTATTCTAAAACAGGATATTACAAGGAAACTAAAATGTAATAAAATCAGGATTGACTCCTAAAAGTAATGATCCAGAATGAATCAATTAAGAAGGGACAATAATCCATCTTGTCCAAAGAGTGATTGCAGAAATCTAATTTAACATAGAGTGTTATCAGAATGATTGCTGTATTTTGCTCTCAATATGATAAAATGTATTTCCTTTTCCATGTAGTTGCTACTTTACAAAAAAATCATTCTCTTATTATTGGAATGTTCAGCTTTCTTTCAAGGTCCCCAATAAAGTGTTTATTTCATCCATGAGTTATGACATCTGACCAAGCCTCATGTGCAGCAACACAGGCCATCTCATCATGAGTTTCACACTGTGACTGGCTGGCTGGCAGTCTATCAAGCAGCACAAACACCAAACAAACAGTTCATACCAGTCTCTTTTAAAAAAATGAATTATACCCTTTCTACATTCCAGCTGGGTAATGAAACACGACAGATATATCCTTGAGACACTGCATGAGCAGAGAGGAATCTATCAAGCTACTCTTGGAAATGTTAAGTCACCGCTCTCACATTTTCTTTCTTGTCAAAGGCAAAGCACAAACAGAAGAACTCCCTCCATTAATACTATCTTCTTACCACGATGAACAGCATCATTTTCATACATGAACGTAACATAAATAATATAACATAATTAAAGTTGTCCGTGTGCTTATGGTAATAATTGAAGGTTATCACTATGTAGAGAAATCTTGTAGCACCTTTGAGACTAACTGAAGAAACTGGTTGGCAGCATGAGCTTTCCTGGACTTAAGTCTACTTCCTCAGATGCATTCAGTGGTGTGATAAGCCAAGGACAAACTTGTATATGCCTTCGGTGTGAGAAATTTCTTGAAATATCAAAAATTCTTGAGCTCTGCCAAAGTTAAGAGGAGGGTGCCGCTATTCTAAGGAATAGCTGAAATTCTTAAATTTCTGATCAATCAAAACTGATATTTATTTGCTTTTATGTGGTTATCACATAAAAGCACATAAATATTGCTTGATCACAGTGATACATACAACTCTTGCTTTGTGAAAGTTATGGAAATAGGGACTTGGAGTGATTTGAGCAACTTTGCCTCAAAGACAGGGGAAGAATCTCAAGCCAGGAAGACCATTAGAGATAAGAAAAAATATATTCACAACATAAACTTCAAAAGATAAAATATAGGTTGGCATTGGCTATGATATCCTCCAAATGGAATATGCATCTTTATGGTGGAAGCCCTACAACTCTTGCCATTACAAGAACTGCAATGAGCTCATTTTAATACCAGATGTCTTAAGTAAGAACTGCATTTGACTGAGGCTCTTCTATTATTAAAGTACCGTATATACTTGAGTCATTCTCCTCATCTCAACATGCTTCAGTTTCCAATTCCAAGCAACATTTTTTTTTCAATTACAAAGTAAAGGAAGTCCTACAAAGAATTAATATAGGGCTTTTTTAGGAGAAAATACTTTTTTTTCCCTCTATATAGTATGGAAAGATACCAACATGCCTTGCCTTCTTCCTTTAAGCATGCCACAGTCCCTCAAATACACCAGATTCAAATTACAGTTCTCCAGTTCCTTCTGATAACTGCTGCAGATTTGTTTATTTAGTGTAAAATATATATCGCTTAAGTCAGGGCATCTCAAAATTGTGCTTCAGAATTTGTTAGAAACTAAAAGAAAATTTAAAAAATTGCAAACTGAATTGTCCATTTCAACTTTATTCCAGTTCAGAAAGAAGCGAGATGTGAGACGATTAGAATGCCGCTGGCGCCAACACCGACGCTTATCTGACAAGGCACTCCTAGAGAACCTGTTAACGTCCTATGGAGTGGCAACCGATGCAGCAATGAACTCTTTCTATGCTGTACATATTGCATCAGCAGAGTCACGTGCAGCAGGGCTCTTCAGGGTGGTTAAAGCTTTAATTCGGCCCCCTCCCACCCTGAATCCATTATTAGAACCAACAAATACCTGCTGTGATGCTTTTAATGACTTTTTTGCTGATAAAATCTCTCAGATAAGGGCCGATCTAGATGCCAGCATTAACACAGAAACTATAAGAGAGGTGTCCAGCGACTCTGTGGATATGATTAGACTGGATCACTTTGAGTTTGTAAGTACCAAGGAAGTGGACAAGCTCCTTGGAAGTGTTAGGAAGACAACGTGCCCCCTCGATCCCTGCCCATCTTGGCTGACCGCTCAAGGAGGGGACGCGGTGGTGACATTGCTCCAACTTGTCATCAACGCATCCCTCAGAGAGGTCAAATTTCCATCTGAGCTGAAACAAGCAGTGGTTAAACCACTTTTGAAAATGCCCTCCCTGGATCCCTTGATGAGAAATAACTACAGACCGGTCTCATTGTTACCATTCTTGGGCAAAGTGATCGAGCGAGCAGTTGCCTTCCAACTCCAATCTGTCTTGGAAGAAGCCGATTATCTAGACCCATTTCAAACCAGCTTCAGGAGGGGATATGGAGTCGAGACGGCCATGGTCGCCTTGGTCGATGATCTCCATCTGGGCATCGATAGGGGAAGTGTGACCCTCTTGGTGCTCTTGGACATCTCAGCGGCATTCTATACCATTGACCACGGTATCCTTCTGGAATGCCTGAAGGAGTTGGGAATTGGGGCACTGTGCTTCAGTGGTTCCATTCCTACCTTTCGGGCAGATTCCAGATGGTGACGCTGGGAGACAGCTGCTCTCCTAAAAGAGAGCTGACATCTGGCGTCCACATGATGCCATTCTGTCCCCCACGCTGTTTAACATTTACACAAAACCGCTGGGAGAGATCATCCGGAGACATGGGGCGCAGTGTTATCAATATGCTGATGACAGTCAAATATATTCTTCCATGTCTCCGACTGTTGCAGTGACCCAGGATGGTATCTAGGCTCTGAATGCCTGCCTGGAGTCGGTAATGGGCTGGATGAGGGAAAACAAACTCAGGTTGAATCCAGAAAAAAGAGAGGTACTTGTGATAGGTTCCCCTGGTCCAAGGACGGAGATTTGCCAACCTGTCCTGGATGGAGTCACACTTCCCCTAAAGGAAAAAGTTCGCAGTCTGGGCGTGCTCCTGGATTCGTCCCTCCAACTGATTTCACAGGTGGAGGCGACAGCCAGGAGTGTGTGGTACCAGCTACGGTTGATATGCCAGCTGCATCACTACGTGGGCAAAGAGGACCTTGAACCATTGATACATGCACTGGTAATCTCTCGTTTAGATTTCTGTAATGTGCTCTACATGGGGCTACCTTTGTACCAAGTCCGAAAGCTTCAGTTGATCCAGAATGTGGCAGCCAGGTTACTTACAGGGGCATCTAGGACAGACCACATCACCCCGTACTAAAATCCTTACACTGGCTACCAATTAGCTTCCGGGCACAATACATAGTGTTGGTCGTTACCTTTAAACTTATAAGTTTAGTCTAGTAGGCTTTTTTTTGGGGGGGGGATATTAGGTTTAATGAACGAATTGATGAAACTACTGTGAGATCAGTGAAGAGAGTCTTAATTGTGTAAATGAGGCTATGATAAATACAGGTCATGTGGAATTGAAGAGAACAGACTAGAAAATTAATCCAGGAAAGATCAAAGATGGAATACTCCAAAAACAAGGGGATACAGGATGCACAGAACAGAAACCACAAAGGTGGAAGAAAGGAACACCCAGGTTGAAGCATGGAAGCATCTGTATACCAGTGGGATTGCCAAGATCTCACATACTGAGAAATGTTATGCAACCCACTTCTATGGTAAGACGTGGGAAGAAAGAAAGCACATAGCTGAGCCTCACTCCTGCTGTAACCACACTGCCTCTCTCACAGTAAAAATAGAGTCTGAGCAGGCCCAAAAACAATGCCTTTGCAACAACCCATTTCTCCCACATAAGATGTAGAGATCTGTGTTGCTATAAAAACTATTTAAGATCTACTCCATAAAAGACTATTCCTTCATGAAACCCTTCAGATATTGTTGGACTTCAAGTCCCAGATGCCCCAGGCAGCACAGCTAATACTGAGGAAAGCTGGAAATTGTATTTCAACACCATCTGGAGGGCCATGCAATCCCCACGTTTACCATAAACTCACCTTTGTACTATTCAAGAAGCCATGTATGCAAAACAGTCTCTTCCTTATATCTCTTACCATCATAACCGAAGAACTGCTAAAGTGATGGGGGTAAATGGTCAAGGAAAGCTATAGGGAGGATGGCTGGGAAGAGAGCCTAATACTAGCATGTTATTAATTAATGGTTGCAGCAAGGCAGTGACCTAGAACAGTGACCTAGAACACTTCTCAAAGTTTGGTCCTTCAGATGTTTGGGACTTCAATTCCTAGAATTTCTGACACTGGCCATGCTGGCTGAGACCTCTGGGAGCTGAAGTCCAGAATATCTGGAGGGCCAAAATCTGAGAAAAACTGACCTAGGAGAAATTATGACAAACCAAGAAAATGATGCTATGCATGGAAAACAGAAAGTATATAATATCTAAAGGCATCTGTTCTGTACAGATAAAAACTGCCTGCAACAAATAAAAACAAAGGCTTGAAGACAACTTGGGTGTTGAAGGGCTCTGTGTCCCAGCAAAGAGAACAAAAGAATCCATTCTCACGAAAAATATAAACTATTTCTCAATTTCAACTTTCACAATCAGTCTGTTTGCATAACTGCAGTGACATGATGGCTGGTACTTTTATTTACACTCCCAGTGTTTAACAAGAAGACATCTAGCCACAAGCAGCTCATAGTCACAAGGTGAATGATGTGTCATGCAAGGAAGGAAAGAGATGGGCTGCAGACTGTCCCCGATTTCAGTGGAAAACACCAGGATGTGGTTGTTGTTTGTCAGGATAAATTACTCAAGACATTGGCAAAAGAAAAAAGTATTTTGTTCTAGTTTGTTTCTGGATAAAACCATCACAGGCTGTTAAGGCACATTTAGTTCTATTTTGCTAATTACAGAGGCTATACAAAAATTGATGAGTGGATGTAGAAGACAAGAAACGCTAATGCTACTAGTAGCAATGGAACACCTTGGACTGCAGCTTCCAGTGAGGTGCCATGTGCAAGAAGGACTAAGCATGAAGTATGAAATTGCCACTTCATTTCTAGATGTAGCTACTGAGACACAAGGGATGGGAAATAGTTGCAGATGGGAAGGAAGAATTGTCTCATTCAAGTAGGTGGTTTAGTCCATCATAACAGCAGCAATGAACTCACAAACAATGACAATGAGGAACTAAATCAGCTATAGAGCCTTTTTGTGAAAAGGCAAACTTAATAGCAGATAGCAAGTACAATACACAGAATATCTTTCCTGCTGAACTGACAGACAAAAGAAAAATCAGATGATGGGTTGAGTTGTCAATTTGCCTCCACCACTTTCTCACATTCTTATTTCTGCCTGAACACACTTTCTGTTCTTGCTGAAGTGAGACTAGCAGTTTAGCACAACCCTCTCACAGCTTGATTTTCATGAAGGTGTGTTTTTGTAGCATACTTAGACAGCATGGCCATATATTTATTTAAGGCACAATATTAGATCTTTTTGTTTTTGTAATAATAGTTACTGTTTGCAGCCACATGCTCTGGGAACTCAAAAGGAAGTTCAAATCAAGGGTGCAAATGCTCTACAATCAGAAGAATATAATACACGATCAAGAAGATATAAAAAGACTGTAGAAGCAAAACACTGGGACCTATATAAAAGAGATAATAAATCAAATGACATATGGAATGAAGAAGCATACCAAGATGACCCCCAAATGATATTTATTCTCCTGCAGCCACAAGATCTGGGAACTCAAAAGGAAGTTCAAATCAAGGGTGTGGATGCTCTGCAATCAGAAGAAAAACATTCTACATGATCAAGAAGATATAAAAAGACAGTGGAAGCAATACACTGGGAACTATATAAAAGAGATGATAAATTCAATGACACATGGAATGAAGAAGCATATGAAGATGAACCCCAGAAAAGTGAGAAATTGCAGAAAGAGAAATTGTGAAGAATAAATCACCAGGAAAAGATGATATTCCAGCTGAACTGCTACAATCTACACTGAGAGAATGAACTCTAGTGTTAACTAAAATATGACAACAAATATGGAAAACAAAACAATAACCAAAAGATTGAAACCATCAATATACATCCCTATCCACAAAAAAGGATACACAAAAGACGTCAGCAACAATAGGACCATAGCATTAATTACCCACACAAACAAAATTATACTCAAAATTTTGCAATATAGACTCCAAACATATATGGAGAGAGAACTTCCAGAGGAGCAAGAGGGGTTCAGGAAAGGAAGAGGCATAAGAGACCACACTGAGAACCTAAGACTGTTAATGAAACACACCAGACAATTCTGGAAGAAAATCAGAATGTGCTTTATAGACTTTAGCATAGCCTTAAATGCATACATCAAGAAAAGTTATGACATGATCTTAAAGAAATGGATGTGCCACTACATTTGATAGTACTGACGAGTAATCTGAACTCAGGACAGTAGGGTACTATTAGAACAGAATACAGAGAAACAGAATAATGGCCAACTGGGAAAGGAGTAAGGCAAAGCTGCATTCTATCACTCTGTTCAACTTGTATGCAAGAAAATCATATGAAGAGCAGGTTTAGACTCAGAAGGAGGAGTGAAGATAGGAGGAAGGAACATTAAACATCTAAGATATCAAGATGATACTATACTACTAGTGGAAAATATTAAAGACTTAGAACAACTACTAAGGAAAGTTAAAGAAGAAAGTTCAAAGGCAGGCTTACTGGTGAACCTAAAGAAAACAAAAATAACATCCAGGGAGTATCTACATAAATACAGCCTAGATAATGAGGAAATTGAAATAGTCAGAGATTTCCCATATCTTGGATCAAATATTGATCAAAACAAAGTTTGCAATCAGAAGAAGACTAGGAATAAGAAAAACAAGACAAGATACTAAAGTGTAAAGATATACAAATGAGCACTAAAGTTAGAATCATCCAACCATTGTGTTCCCATGACCATGTACAGAAGTGAGAGCTAGACAGTAAAGAAAGCTGATAATAAAAATAATAATAATAATAATAATAATAATAATTATTATTATTATTATTATTATTATTATCTTACCCGTCCCTCTGTCTGAGCAATCGGGGTGGGGTACAACAAAATTTAAAAACAGTTACAGTTAAGGTTACAATAGTACAACAGTCCCATCCCCCACCCTTTAAAATAGAATTAAACTAGCAAGATTTAAAACAAGTAATAAAATAACAATAAACAAAAACATTAACATCCAAGTACTTAGCAGCGGCATAGGGTAGCATCAGGATACAGGAGGCCGAGGGTTTAACTGGGAATTCCTGAGAGTCGGGGAAGTTATACAGATTCTGGGAAGGCCTGCTGGAAGAGGTACGTCTTTAAAGCTGTTTTGAAACAGTCTAACATTGTAATAAGACGTATCTTATTTGGCAGGCCATTCCACAGTCTGGGAGCAGAGGCTGAAAAGGCCCTCTGGGAGGTCTGTGCTAGTCTTCCTGGTCTTCCTAGGTTGCAACAGATTCCTCCCAGAGGACTGGAGTGTGCGGGGGGGGGGTGTACATACGGGGAGAGGCGGTCCCTAAGATAAGATGGACCTAAGCCATGTACGGCTTTAAAGGTTAAAACCAACACCTTGTACTGCGCCCGGAAACTGATCGGCGGCCAGTGGAGAGCTTTAAGCACTGGTGTGATGAGCTCTCTCCTAGATGTTCCAGTGACAAGCCTGGCTGCCATATTTTGGACTAATTGGAGTTTCCGGGTTAGGCACAAGGGTAGCCCCATGTAGAGCGCGTTACAGAAATCCAAACGTGAGGTTACCAAAGCATGTAACACTGTTTCCAGGTCCTTCAGGTCCAGGTAGGGGCACAGTTGGCGCACCAGCCAGAGCTGATAACAGGCACTCTTGACCGTCGCATTCATCTGACTAGTCATGTGAAGCGATGAATCAAGAAGTACCCCCAGACTGCGAACAGAGTCCTTCGAGGAGAGTGTGACTCCGTCTAGGACTGGAAGCTGTATTCCCGTACCTGGTTTTGGGCCCGTAACTACTAGTACCTCCGTTTTGTCTGAATTAAGTTTCAACCTGTTTTTCCTTATCCAATCCATTACTGCTGCAAGACAGTCATTGAGAGGGGAGACACCATCTGAAGTCTGAGCCGACGATCTGGTCATGGAGAGATATATCTGAGTGTTGTCAGCGTACCGAAGACACTGAGCTCCATGCCTCTGAATGATCTCACCCAGAGGCTTCATGTAAATATTGAATAGCATTGAGGACAGGATGGCGCCCTGGGAGATGCCACAATTAAGTTCAATCTTAGAGGAACAACTGTCTCCAAGCCTCACCCTTTGAGATCTCCCAGAGAGGAAGGGCTGGAACCACAGGAGCATGGTGCCTCCAATCCCCAACTCTTTCAGTCGATTCAAAAGGATGGAATGATCTACAGTATCAACAACAAACAAACAAACAAACAGCTTCATTTATATACCGCTTCATACCCTTAAGGAGTGACTAAGTGGTTTACAATTGTAAGCTATTTGCCCCCCAACAATCTGGGTACTCATTTTAGCGACCTTGGAAGGATGCAAGCCTGAGTCAAGCTTCAGCCCTTTGCTGGTCTTGAACTCGCCACCTTCTGGTTTTGAGTGAGTGGCTGCAGTACAGGCATTTAACCACTGCGCCACCGCTTCTCATCCTACTGCCGCTGAAAGATCCAAGAGTACCAGCAGGGTCACACTACCCCTGTTGATACTCAAGCGGAGGTTGTCGGTCAGAGCGACCATGGCAGTCTTGACTCCATGTCCTGTCCTGAAGCCAGTTTGAAATGGATCGAGATAATTGGTATCATCCAAGACAACTTGGAGTTGGAAGGTGACTGCTCTCTCGATCACCTTGCTCAAAAATGGGAGCAAGGACACTGGTCTATAGTTGTTCCTGTCCAGGGGATCAAGAGAAGCCTTCTTCAAGAGGGGCTTAACAACCGCCTCTTTAAGACAAGATGGTAAAGAGCCCTCACATTGATTGTATCTCGAAGGAATACTCTCAATGCGTCACCTCCCTGGTCAACCAGCCAAGATGGACAGGGATCGAGAAAGCAAGTCGTCTTTCTCATACTTCCAAGGAGCTTGTCCATGTCATCGGTACTTACAGGTAGGAACTTATCCAGTAAAGTGACAGCAACGGAGTTGTTGGACACCTCATCTGTGGATTCTGATGAAGGAGTGGCATCTAAGTCGGCCTTTATCCAAGAGATTTTGCCTGCAAAGTGGATGCTAAGCACGTCATAGCAGGCCGTTGTTGGGTCAAGTAGGGGATTTGGTGCAGGAGGAACCTGCGTCAGCTCCCCCACCACCCTGAACAGCTCTGCTGGACGGGACTCTACAGACGCAATGCATGCAGAGCAGAAAGATCTCCGCGCTGCACGCAAAACCTCCCAATAGGAGCGAAGATGCTGCCTATGGCGAGTTCTGTTGCATGTTTTCCACCGCTTGCGCTCTAGTCGTCGTTCAATCTGCTTCATCTCCCTGAGTTCCTCTGAGAACCAGAGTTTGCGATTAGAAGCAGGCTGGAGAGGACGCTCGGGGTGATTGCGTCAAGAGCCTTGGGAAGATCGGTGTTCCAGGTAGTAACCAAGGTTTTGATGGGATCACCGGTGCTGCCAACCATTAAACCCTCTAATGCCTTCTGGAAACCAATTGGTTCCATAAGCCTTTGAAGGTGGACCGTTCTAATGGGTCCGCCACCCCCGGGGGGACAGACAGCAACTTTTAGTTCCAACTTGATCAGGAAATGATCCGCCCATGACAAGGCAGAAGTTTTGATTACTTCCGCCCACGGATATTCCTGTTCCGTATTAGAAATCCCATCAAGGGTATGATTTGCACAATGGGTTGGCTCGTTGACTAATTGGGATAGGTTCATGCCTGTCATGGATTCCATGAACTCCCAAGCTTCTCTGGTTAAATCAAATGGACTGGTCTCAAGAGGGATGTTGAAGTCACCCCAGACCAGCTGAGTCAGCTCGGTTAGGGAGTCTCTTAGGCAACAGGGTGGCTGGTAAACCAACAGAATCCCCAAGCTATCCTTGGTCTTCATGCTAAGGTACACGCACTCAATGTGGATTGTTTTCCAGACAGGTTTCCTGATCAAGGTTAAGTTGGTTTTATGGACTATTGCTACGCCGCCCCCCCCCCCCCACTTTCTCTTATCTGCTCACTGACTGTATAACCAGCTGGGAGAGCCTGTGCCCATGTTGCAGTGCTGGCATCTCCCAGCCAGGTCTCGGTGAAGCATGCCAGGTCGGCCTGTTCATCCACAAGAAGATCGTGGATGATATGGGCCAACCTGATATTGCAAAGGAGCAGATTAAGGGATTGTGGAACGGATGGTGCACTCTCCAAATTATCCTGGGAAACAGAGTGAACTGAAGATACCAAAAATCGATCCCTACTTCTTTTGTAACATTTGTTCACTCTGTTACCGCCATACCTTCCCTGCCCCCCCCCCAACCTCAGTGTTGCTCCCAGGCTATTCCCGGCTTCATTATCAGCTGGAGATGGTAGATGACCCAGGTGTACTCCAGCAGTAGGATGAGAAGGAATAGTTCAGAATTAAGCCACTGGTTAATCAACTAATTTGAGATATAGGTGCTGGTGAAGAGAGTTGAGGATCGTGGACTGCCAAAATGACAAACAAATGGGTCCTTGAACAAATCAAGTCTGAACAATCCTTGGAAGCAAAGATGATGAAATTGAGGCTCCTTGTAGTTTGGCCACATCATGAGAAGGCATGACTCATTAGAAAAGACAACAATGCTAGGAAAGGTTGAAAGTAGCAGAAAGAGAGAAAGACTGCATGCCAGATGGCTAGACTCAGTCAAGGAGATCACAGGCCTGTATCTGCAGGACCTAAGCAGAGCAGTGGAGGATGTGGGGTCTTGGAGATGTCTCATCCACAGGGTCACCATGAGTTGAAGTTGACTCCAGGGCAGTTAACAACAACATCAAGCAGAAGGTACAGACCTAAATCTTCAGATTGTTCTTTTGATATCCATAAAAACCAGGTTTTTTAAAAAAGCAACTTAGTATTGTGATATTTACTGTCCTACAAACAGGGAAATAATGCCTCTCACGTGGGGTGTGGATAAAGTAGCAGTGGATAGTGATGCAGAAATTAACCTCACTGATACAACAGACCAAATTCCAAATTTGGAGCGATACGCAGATATTTTATCCCCTTCTTTCAAGTACAATATCCTGAAAAATGCTTTCTAAATATTTAAATACATCTCCATGTGTTGCTGTCAGACATAATAATACCATCTGGCAATTTGTTGTTTCTATAAACTTATTGCAGCTATATGACTTATAAAATCTGAACCTTAATAGGTTGTTTTTGCAACCCGGATACACAATATAGACTGTGTTTTTGATCTTCTAGTTATATGATTTCATTTGTTAATAATTTATCCTTGGTTTGTTACATTTATTCTTTTTAACTATTGTAGTTTATTTGATGTCTCTTTCCTAAGTAAAATCAACATTAAGAGATCATGCACTTCTAATGTGTTGTTTTATAAGTTTGGAAATTTTAAATAAAGTTATATTTGTTTGCTTTTAAGAATAAGAGATTTCACGGTCTGCATATGTTGCTCAGTTTCCCAAGTACAACTATGCAAGTTCCTTATGATCAACTTACTCTTTGGGAGGATTTAAATCTTCTGGTCTTGTCTCAAAGAACCGAAGAACTTCATCACATTGAGATATGTATGGTGGCAGCTGGATCAGAGCCTGAAAAACAAAACATATATGGTTGGAAAATGAAAGGCTGGTGTGTCAATTACTCAGTGTGTGAATGAGAGACGGCTTGCACCTAGACCAGCCTCTCAATAGTCCACTGTTTACTCATCAGTATTCACACAAGAATTGCAAGTGCAGTCCAGAAACCTTAAGTCCCACAGAATGAATATTTGACCCTTCACTGAAAAGACAAATTTTACAACATACTGCCTGGAGCTATTAAAGAGAGGTAAACATTTAAACAGCTATGTCTTGGTAGAAGCACTTAAGACAAATTATATAGATTATAATATAATACAGTTCAAAGACATTTAAAATAAAACCACCAAATTTCCTGCAGTAGGCTGTGAAATTCCAACTCCAACAGTAGTCATAAGCTCAAGAAGAAATGTACTTTGAGTGCGTGGAAAATGCAGTATTCCGAGATAAATAGTGAAATGCTATACTGAAGACAGAAATGGGGACTGTAAACAGCATATCTATATAAATAAAAATGTAAATGTTCATTTGTTCAAAATCTTAAATCTCTGAAAGTTCTTCACTGATTGCTTTGAAATTTTGACATAACGTTGCATTTGGATACACACATGTTTCTGTTTTCATATACCTACTATTATATAGATGTCACACCTGTGAAAGGTAAAATATGCTTTTTTTGAAAAACAGTGCCATCTGTTGGATGTAAAAGCAACACACTCGATACCAAATATTTTACCATTCTATTTCAATGTTTCCGATTTATAATCCATTTACGATTTCCAAATTTCCAATTTTACAATTCCATTGTTAAATTGAATGTTCATAGATTTCAATTTATTTTCATTTTGATTTAATTATTTCATATGACATCGCATTGAAATTGAGCTGTGTCGTTTACCAGTGAGTAACATGGTCTACAATGAAGAGTTGATAATGATTGAAGATTTGTGCTTAGAAATCGCAAACAAAGTTCTCAATCAATTGGGAATGCCATCAATGAATCGATCTGTGGTTGCTTTGTTTGCCATAGAATTGCGTTGTGAACAAAATTGCAACATGGATGATCTTTTGTCATATGTGCAATCATAGAATCATAGAATCATAGAGTTGGAAGAGACCACAAGGGCCATCCAGTCCAACCCCTTGCCATGCAGGACATCAATCAAATAATCCCAAGCTAACGTTTGAACAAAAAGGCATTTACAGTATAACCAAATAATGCAGACTATCAATAACGGAGTTGGAGAAATCTTCTTCTTAGATGCGCCAGGACGAACTGTTAAAATGTTCCTAATTAGATCAATTCTGGCAGCAGTTTGATCCCCAAATGTCATAGCTTTGGCTCTTGCATCATCCAGAATAGCTGCATCATTGCTACCAGGTGGAAGAACTGCTCATTCTGCTTTGCAATTGCCAATAATAATAATAATAATTATTATTATTATTTCTATTCCGCCCCTCTGAACAAGCAATCAGGGCGGAGTACAGCAGAGGTTAAAACAATATCAAGTTAAAATACCCCTTCCTTACCCTTACCACCCTCCCTTAAAAAAGAATTAAATCGCAATAGAGTTAAAAAACATAACAGATTAAAATAACAATGCACAACAGTAGGGAGCGGACTCAGCTTAGGTTGTATGGAGAAAAATACTGTACAGGAAAAGATTTAAAAAGCCCTTAAAACCTAGGTATGGAGCTGGGGATATTCACATTCTCTGGGAAGGGAACATGCAATTCATTGAAACTCCCATGTGCAACATTTCCAAAGCATCCGGCATTGCAGAAATTCAAACTTATTGTTTGGGATGAATGCACCATGTCAGACAAAAAATTGCTCCAGGGGCTCTTGATCAATCATTGCAAGATTTGCGTGGAAACATCAGACCATTTGGGACTGCATGAATATTGCTTGCAGGAGATTTCAGGCAAACATTACCTGCAATTCCTTGATCAACACCAGTGGACGAAATAAAGACTTGCCTGAAATATTCTACTTTGTGGCGACATGTAAAGACGTTAACATTAACTACAAATATGCGTGTCCAACTGCAAAACGATTGATCAGCTAAAATATTCTCATGTCAATTGCTAGAAATTGGAAATGGAAAGGTGCTGGTTGATCTGACCTCAGGACAAATTTTATTGCCTCATAACTTCTGCAAGTTAGTGATCTCAAAAGAAGAATGGTTGAAAAAGTATTTCCCAGTATTCAAACCAATTATGAGAATCATGATTGGCTGAGTGAACAAGCTATTCTCTATATCTACATAGACAATGAAACAACAAAAAATATTGTATACCCACAAGCATTGTACAATTAAATATTTTAGAAACGTGTGCTTTCTTTTCTTTCTTTTGCATTTAACCAGACTGAGCCACAGCAACATGTGACCAGGTACAGCTAGTGATAAACAAAGCTGCATTTTTTCTTTTTCTAAAAACTGGTTCTGTAGAAGTTCATTAATTTGACTGACTGCATCATATGAAAAGTAAAGAAACTTTTCCAAAGTTATCATATGCATCTTTAGAAGAAAAAAAAAACAGGAAAGTAAGTGCTATCCATCCCATATTTCTCCCTAATGCTGAAGAAGACTGCTACAGCATGATTAGTTCTGGGTATGCATTTTACACCAGACAAGCTTAGCAAGTAAGATATGATATCTCAGTTGTCTCAGCAGGAAGTAAAGGGGAAGTATATGAAAGATCTAGGTTTTGATTGGCCCAGAGCCCAAAACACACTTTGGTCCCTTGTCTACAGGTATTGGATAAATCAGGGAGCACATGCAGATCTACAAAATATTTGAGGAAGGTATTCATATGAGTGTTTGCTGACTAAAAGGACAAATGGAAAATGTTGTTATCAACAAAATCATATCTGAAAACCAGTTCACTGTCAAAACAAGGATCAATTTCCAAGTATAATTTGTCTACAGGTATGGTATAAATCAGGGAACACATGGAGGTTGAGATCTACAAAATATATGAGGAAGGTATTCAAATGAGTGTTTGATAATTGAAAGGACAAAATGGAAGATGTCGATATAAATGAAATCATATCTAAAAACCAGCTCATTGTCAAAAGAGTTAATTTCCATGCATAGCTACATTTTTTTTCCTGAATTCCACACAGTCTTTACAAAGAAAAGCCAAAAGGGGAAGACAAAAGTAGAATCCAAAGGCCTATTCTAGATTGGCAAAAAGAAGTGTGTTCATGGCTGCATGAAACTCTAGCCTTTAGATGAGAAAAAGGGAAAGTGTGCTATGAAAACTCTTTTTTTTTTTTTTTTTTTTTTGCGTTTTAGGAGAGAAGAAGCGCCTTTAAAAAGGTGCTGGTTTTCCCAGCTTCTTTTTTAAAAACTGCGGAACAGCGCAGCTCCATCTAAAGGCTGTGGTGCAGCTGCTAAGCATTAAGGAAAAGACAACTTCATGTCACACTTTCCTGCCAATCTAGAAAGCCCCAAAGATTATCTGTTTAATGACCCAAGCATCATTTCTGAGGGCCTGCTACAAACTTTTAAATGCTTCCCTTCCCCACAGCAACACCCAACCCCCCCCCCCCATTTCCATACATAACATTTCATCAGCCATTTTTTAAAAAGTTAATTTTTAAATTCCTTTTACATAATCTACATTTCTGAAAAATGCCAACCATTGTTATTTCTGTTTTACAGAAAAATCCTATTATTATAATTTAATTATAACATGCTAGCAGTCCTACAATCTGGCTAACTATTTTGCAACTGTTGGCTTTTAATAAAGGGATAGATATCATCATCATCATCATCATCATCATCATCATCATCACTGGTGGCTCACAGATAAAAAAATATTTTAAAATTTTAAATAAAATTCAAAACAATTAAAATCATCTACAAAAATGTAAAATCTCATAAAAATATACAAAAATTAAAAGCATAATGAAAAGCCACCTGCTCCATAAAAACCATCCTGATATGAATTATATATCAAATACCTGCTTAAATAAAAATGTCTTGGCTTGCTGATGAAAAGCAAGCAGGGAGGGCCCCAGCCTAGCTTGCCGCAAAAAAGTGTTCCAGAGAGTGGGAACAGCCACTGAGAAAGCTCCCTCTCATGTCCTCACCAAGCGAGACTATCTTGGCAGGACTGAGAGAAAGCCTTCCCCTGAAGAACTTAGGATCTGGCTGGTTTGTATGGGGAAGATAAAATCTCTCAAATAGTCTGGACCAATGCTGTATAGGGCTTTATAGGTCATGGCCAGCATTTTGAACTGTGCCCACAAACTAATCAGTAGCTAGTGAACCTGTTTAAACAAGAGAGTTACCGGTATATGCTCCCTGTAACTGAAAATTGGTTGGAATTATTTCTGTACTGAAAATTAGTCACAGTTGTTTCTTCTAAATCTTATTTAATAATATAACTGGGGATAATTCAAACTCTTTTCAAAAGGCAGGCTTTCAGGTTCAATATCTCTCAAGGGAAATTCTCAGAAAGGTTTGTGGGATACTTGCAAAGTAGACAATTTGAAGCTTCTGCAAGTCCCCCATGCTGTATTTTAGGATTAAACAGAATGTGCAATATGAGTTATTAGTTGCTCTGAATTTGTGCTCTAATTGTGCTGGCCCACAAACTAGTGGCTGCCTGGCAGCTTTCCAGTAATGAAAGAAACAGCTGTTGTAAGTGGGCACAAATACAGTGCCCATCCCCTCGGAATGTGGTGGAGTCTCCTTCCTTAGAGGTCTTTAAGCAGAGGCTGGATGGCCATCTGTCGGGGATGCTTTGATTTGGAGTTCCTGCATGGCAGGGGGTTGGACTGGATGGCCCTTGTGGTCTCTTCCAACTCTATGATTCTATGATTCTATGATTATAAATTTATTAATATATTCATTTACAATTTATATAAATTTTAACTACATATTTTATAAATATATATATTGATAGATAAATTGTACATAATATACCGATGTATTACATTTAACTTTTTGAAGGCACAACTTTCAAGACACAAAAATACTGAATACTCCCAAGACCCTTTACTATTTAACTTGATATAATATATCCCCAGTAGTCCATATCTCATTTTCTCAAACTATTTTCTTTGAACAGAGCAAAGAAGAATGTTTGAGGTATTGAGCACCAAACATTCATAAAAAAACCTGATGAAGAATATCAAGTACTCTCTCCACATTCTCGTCAGATATGCAGGCTGAGTGGGCAAGAAGTCTAATTTACATGCATATAATACCTATTTCTCTGACTCTAATTACAGTATTACTGGGATTTGTTAAAGGAAAAGATAACAGGGCTAGTCTAAATAACATCTACATTTTAAGTAGCAAACTGTTAACATGCAACACACGACAAACTATTGTTTATGATTTCATCAAATCGGACATGATGTATCTGCTTCTCATACGAATGAATGCAAAAAAAGGAGGGAACAAAGATAATGGGGCATAAAATATAATTTGTTTTGACTGTCATTATGCTATGCTACATTAGTACTTCTAAGCTTGGAAATCCATTTTTGATCTCTCAAATAATATGGGTAAAGAAGGGTAGTGGAAGGTTAATGAACTGAACATTTCAGTTCACAGAAAGCTTTAGGAAATATAATAGGATTGCTCCCTTCATGTTTTGCTATTGAAAATCTTACAGTCTTTTAAAACATCTTACTTTCTTAAATTTTGAGATAAAATTATAAGTTGGTTAAATAAATTTTCAGTTTTAATGAAATTTACTGATCCTTTCCATTTTTCATGGTGCAATTTCCAAAACAATTAGAGTTACAACATCTTTAATAACCGGAGGACTGAAAAATGTGTGGCACTTTTAAAAAGTGGTGAGACGAAATGTAATGGACAACTGAAAAATTGATCTTTCAAGATCATCCAGCTAGAAGAGAAACAACAGATTTTTTTAAAAAGCATTTGGTCGCCATTCCTCTTTTATAGCTCAGGCTTTTCATCAACTCAAGGTCTTGTATCTTCTCGTTGCCTTCAGTGATGGTTATAGTTCCCAATTCATAGCAACATGTGTGTGCACCTTTACCTTCCCCTGAGGCTGAAAGAATGTGCCTTGCCCAAGCTCATCCAAAAGGTTTCCATAGCTGAGTGGGGATTCAAACTCTGGTCTCCACTACACCACACTGGCTCCTACAGAACATTTACCATTGAAGAAAAGTTGTTGCCAATTTTTAGAGGTCATTTGCTCCCTTATAATATAAAAGTGTCAATCTGGGCCAAATTCCAAATCATTCTATATAATGAGGTCAGTGCCACAGCAGTTTCTATTTAAAGCATAGAATTGTATGCACTGAATAGCTGACATTCAAGTGAAAGGAATTAGTGCCCCTTCCTTCTGGAGAGAACAGACTTCAGGAGCTATAGTATCATGCTGCTATTCCTATATGATTCATGAGGTCACAGTATAGATGCCAAGTAGGGAGGGACGCAGAATGATGGGAAACACAAACAGAAGATCAAGTTAGGGTACACGTTTAGCCTCTTTTCTACATGTCATGTGAAACCTCCCTTTACATTAATAGCTGTAAAAGTTCATGAAATTGTTTTGAGGATAGGCTGCCAGTTACTAAATGCCCAAAGCAGCTGCTCATAAAACTGGCAGTTCTGCAAATGCCACAACTTTACAAAGATATTTAAGCAAGCAAATCTTCTATTTCTCATGAGGTCATTATCTCAGCATGCACTCTTGGATCATAATGTTGACTGATTAGAAAACTGATTCCCTGGTCTTCATGCAATCATGATAACAAAGGTTCTGTGACTATCTTTGGCAATAAGGCTTCCTCCTCCTTCTCAGGAAAGCAAAAAAAAGAGAAGCAACTGTTGCTTACATAGCTTCCAAAGAGGACGTGGTTAGAATTAATTCATGTAAGACTCAGCACTTTCTATATATCCACAAGCCACAGCAATCTCCTGCTTTCTTTGTTTTGTTTTGCTCTGCTCATTTGGAATACAATTTTCTCGTGCTTTTCAGAAAAGAAACTGCTGCAAGAAGGGAAAGAGCAGAGGTAAAGCTGGAGTGTTAAAGTGGGATTGTTTTTATAAAGACTTCATCTGAGCCTGAAATATTACTTTATTGGACTACCATTGGTCATATCCACAGATTCTTTATCCACAGATTCAATCATCCACAGCTTGAAAATATTTTTTAAAAAATATAAATTTCAAAAAGCAAACCTTGGTTTTGCCATTTTATTTAAGGGACACCATTTTACTATGCCAATGTATTTAATGGGACTTGAGCATCTATGGATTTTGGTATCCACAGGGGGTCCTGGAACCAAACCCCAGGAGATGCCAAGGACTTACTGTACAACTTCCAACATCCTCCTGCTAGCATGGCCAGTAGTAATTCCAAAAAATGATTTTTTCCAGGCTTATTTTTTTCATGGCATTCTCTTCATAGCCACTCTTGACATCCATGAAATCATAGTTCATAGAACCACAGAATTGGAAGGGATCACAAGGGCCATCTAGCTGACCCCTTTGTTATGCAGGAATGCACAAGTATGACCCTCCTGAGAGATGCCCAGTGAAACACTGGTTCCACTGTTGAGCAGCTCTTAAAAGTTCTTTCTAATGTCTAGATGGAATCTCTTTTGTTGTAATTTAATTCCATTGGGTTTGTGTTATAGCCTCTGGAATTATAACAGCCACAACCACCACCACCATCACCACCACATGGCTAAATTGTAAATCCTTACCAAGAGTGCTAATTGGACTGCTGCTGGAGCTAAAAATTACTGCCTGCAAGACTAGACACCAAGGGCAGTTGATGCTTTGTATGCTGATACTGTATTTTGAAGGAAGTTCAGGATCTAGTCCTGAATAGGGGAAGGTGGCTTTGCAGCCCTTTGTTTTTGTAAGTAGGTTGTTCCCAGGTCTGGCTTTCAAATGGGACAAGTAGTTCCAGAGTCATTGTTTTACGGTAGTGCAGCTCCCCAAAATCTAGCCTCTGATCTCAGTAAATTATCTCTGGATAAGGCTCCTCATATTGGTCAGTGGTTGTAGGATGTGAGGACTAAATTGGTTAATGTGTAGCAGAACTGCCCTCTTCTTCATGATAGAAAAAGGAGGTTACTCCTGGCTTTGCCCTGGCTTTTGTTGTATTACTTCTCTCAGCTCCTTCCCCAGAGAGGCTTCCAATTTTGGGTTGGGACTACAGTAAAAGAAGCTTCTTGCCCCATTGCAGAGACTCCTGCATCTCCCTCTGCTCCCTCTGTACTTCCTTCCTTATTTTCCTGTTCCTGAGGGGTCAACCTTCCCAGCATGGTGTAATGGTTTAGGTGTTAAACGAGGAATCTGGAGACCAGGGTTCGATTTCCTGTTCGGCCATAGAAAACCACTGGGTGACCTTGGCATCTCCACCTCAGAGGAAGATAAAGGCAAAGCTTCTCTGAACAAATCTTGCTATGAAACCTCTGTGACAGATTTGCCTTAAGGTCGCATTAAGTCAGAAATGACTTGAAGGCACACAACACATAAACACAACCTTCCCTAATCTGGCACTTCCAGCTGGACTTCAACTTTCACCCTCCCGATTAACATGGCCAATAGCTATTCTTTCTGCAGCTCAATGCAATTATAATTCAACATATCTAGGGGTGGGGAGGCACTAGTTCAGGGAAGACTAATACAGGTAGTGAAAAGGATAAGCCATATTCAGGATCACTTGTGCTGACACTTTATGTCAAATGAAAATGCACCTGCACAGGCAACAATTAAGAAAATATAGTAACAGTCATCAACAGAAATGTTCACTATATGGATATACAAAAGCCAGTAACATTCCAGTCTGTATCAATCACCACAAAGCTAAGAAGAAAGTATTACTCACCTTACAATACTCATCAATGGGTATAAGACGCTTGATAGCAACATCGCGGATGTGGCTTCGTCGGAAGAGGATCTTGCCTACAGTCGAAGAGACGGAAATGAATAGTGATTGTCACTGACTGATTTACACAATATTTTGGTTTAGCATAATCTTGCTCATCAAAATATTCTGGGGATGATGGTAATTTTCTGGTAGCTGGTCATGCACAGACTGCAGGAAGTGATCTTTTAAGGGCATTCATGGCAATACAAAGCTTACATTTGAAATGCTAACTTTTTCAGTATATAATTCTTTTATGAATTCTTTTTAAAATTAATTATGCAATTTCTTCTTAGGGTATTGTTTATATTTTAAGAACACTCTGTACTTGTATTCCACTTTTACTCAGGAAGAAACTACATTAGGCCATTAGCATCTGCTGAGATTTGGTTCTAAGACCCTCTGTAGATACCAAAAGCTGTGGATGCTAAAATCTCAATAAAAACAATGACCCAGTAAAATTGTTTCCCTTATATAAAATGGCAAAATCAAGGTTTGCTTTTTGGAATTTATATATACATATATATATGTGTGTGTGTGTGTGTGTGTGTGTATTTAAAACATTTGAGCTGTGGATGGTTGAACCGATGGATAAAGAGAGCTGACTGTACACATTAGTTCAGTTATATAGCCTGCAGCTTCTTTTCCTTTCTTGACTCTAATGTAAGCAAACAGAGGCCCTATATGGATTGGGGCCACTATATGTAGTCATTGAAGTTTAAACATGCTGCTGCTCCATCCCATACACACCTGTCACCGTGGAGAAATTACCTTTCCCTTCATTATTTAACTGGCACATGGGGAAAAACAAAGTTCTAAGACAAAAGCTTCTGGGGAGAGAATAACTAAGGGCCTGAACAGACAGGCCAAAATAAAGCAGCTTCAGGCCACTTTGGAGGTGTGCTGTTGCTCTCATCCACACGTCCTAAGAGGCCAGATGTCACGCCAAAACTGTGTTCTGGTCCTTAGGACTGAAGCACAGCTTTAGTGCGGCTTCCAGCCTCTTAGGACATATGCATCGTTTAAATAGCACTCCTCCAAAGTGACCCGAAGCTGCTTTACTTTGGCCTGTCTGTTGGGGCCCTAAATCCCTCTGTGCAGTGGCTCTTGGAGGGAGAATGGACTGAGCAAGTCATTTCCTATTTGTACCAAGGGTTACTCTTCTCAAATACAGGGAATTGAACAAGCCACTTTAGAAGAAATAAACAGAAAGCCACTGTGAATGCTAATGTGCTTTATAAGTTGATAAGTTACAATCATCCTACAAGTGTAAGCCCTGTCTTAAAGGTTTTCAGAGCTAAAATTCTGCCCATTTTATCATATGGCATAGAAATATGGACCACTTGAAAGCTCTTGAAAGCTCAGTTACTGTTCCAGTTAGGTTTTTTGCCTTCTTATCTTCTTATCTGACACCTCTGAGTATCTCTGGCCTAAGCACCCCCTATGAAATTCATGGGCTTGCCATAAATCAGTATGAGACTTGAGGGCATGTGCGCACACGCGCGTACAAACACAGAGCCTCTCCTAAGGCTTGGTTATTGGTAGTAAGATCACATATGCTGATATTTGTAGTCCCATCTGTCTGCCTTTGGGCATTAAAGGTAAAGGTATTTCCTGTTGACAAGGTTGTCAAATCGTGTCCAACCATAGGGAGTGATACTCATCTCTCTTACTAAGCTGGACAGCCAGGTTGTCAAAGACTGCTCTGTGATCATGTTGCCTTTGGGCACTGTCCACCACTAAAACAGGAACTCTTAGAGCAGTGGTTCTCAACCTGTGGGTCGCAACCCCTTTGGGGGTTGAACACAGGGGTCACCTAAGACCATCGGAAAACACATATTTCCAATGGTCTTAGGTTACTAAGACACCACAATTTTATGGTGGGGAAGGGTCACCACGACATGAGGAACTGTATTAAAGGGTCACGGCATTGGGAAGGCTGAGAACCACTGTCTTAGAGGATGTGTGAAGTTTAAATTAACCACTGGGAAATATTTTGCTCTTGGTAGGCCAATGGTTCCCAAACTGCTCTTGTTGGTGTTTTGAACTTCAGCTCTCAGAATTCCTGACTGTTGGTCAAGTTGGCTGAAGGAGCATCTTGAAGTTGAAGTCCAAAACATCTGGAGGACCAAAGTTTGGGAACCACTGGTGTAGACCATGCCAATACATGCTATTAAAATAATGGATACATACACCAATATAAGAAGGTTACAAAATTAGATGAATTTACTGTGGTATCCATGTCCAGAACAAACCTTTCTCTTATTGTTGTTATCCAAACAGAATATTTATCACCTTATAATAAAAGACATTACCTAATTAGTAAAACATCCATCCTGTCTCCAGGCTGCTAGAAATACTTATTGAACCCAAAGATTTAAGCAAGAAATAACAGAAAGAAGTGCTATTTCCAGCTATGAAAGAAAAAGACTGCAATTATAAAAGCTGCATAATTGCTCTCTTTTTCTCCCTGAGGCAAGGACACACCTCATTTAACAGACTGCAATACTGCAGAAATTGTTTTAGTTTTTATCTTACATTACCATGACAAGCTCATCTAGCAGAAGTTGCTCCTTTATTTGAAAGAATTAGAAATGTGGAAACTGGAGCTCATTCAGTTAATCCTCTCACAGTACTCAATGCTACCATGTCCACCTATTGTTAAAATCCACCATGGTAAATAAAATCTTGGAGTTTAACTATGGTATACAATGTAAGAGATCTTGCCAGCTATGAGATGCCTGTCAAATAAATTCCTTAACTGTCCTACACTCATATAAGACCAGACAAGACTACAATAAACTACCTAAGAAAATATCTGAAACAAATACAGAAAAACATAAAAGCAACCACATGGCTTTTTTTTTTCATTTTGCTTTTTATGGTGGGTCTAATCCTCCATTAAAAGGAATTTCATTGATTATTGTGCCAGGGATTTTTTAGCACTTAATACACCTGTGGTAGTTAGTAGAGGGCTAGCATGTCATAGTGGTTTGTGTGTTGGACTATGGAGATCAGGGTTTGAATTTCCACTCAGCCACAGAAACCCAATGGGTGAACTTGGGCAAATCACTCTCTCTCAGCCTGAGAAGGAGGCAAAGGCAAACTTTGCCAAGAAAACCACGTGATAGGATAGCCTTAGGGTTGCTACAAGTTGGAAAAACCTTGAAGGTTCCAAACACAGCAGTGGGTTTTACCATGGGTTGAAGGATTCTGGACTAATGTTTTCTAATGTTGAAAAGATGCAGCAAATGCCTCCATTTCAAAAGAACTGGGTTAAGGGGAATTTGCAGAGGATCCTCCAGAAAAAGGTTGGGAAAAAGTGGTGCAAGTGTGAACAACCCCTTTTTAAACCAGTTTGCAAACCAGTTCAAAACATAGTGTGAATGAGGCCCAAGATCATCAAATGTTCAACTGTTCTCTTCCACCCAAATCTTCACTTCTAAAGGAAGGAGGATTTAAATCCAATAGCTCATCAAAACAAATACAATACTGAACAATTCCAAAATTGCATGGGGGTGGGATTCTCTCTCCTCCTTTCCCAAATACAGTCATCCTTCCACATTTGTGCCTTTGACACTTGTGAATTTGATTATTTGCGAGTGCCATGCTGCGTGCTTGTGCATTCCCTCTCCTGGGATTTTCCGCTTGGGGTGGTAGAAGCCCAGGAGGAAGGAAGCAGCTGGGAAGTGAGTGTGCGCTGCTCTCCCCTTCTTCGATACCTCAGAGACCTCAGGCAAGCTCTCTGAGGCATCAAAAGGCAGGCAGTGGGCTCGTGTGTGCACTTCCACCAAATCCCTGGTGCCCTAGAAGGGCTTGAGAGAGCTTCTCCCAAACATTTCCAGGGTGGCAGAAGCCAGAGGAAGGGAGAGTGAGTCCCCCGGCTTCCTTCCAATGCTTCAGACAGCTGAGGCAAGTTCTCTGAAGCATTGTAAGGGAGGTGAGGGGAATCATGCATGCGGTTCTCAGAGAGCCTGAGGGATCAGAGAAGCCTCAGACATAAACAATGTCTGAGGCATCAGAGAAGAGGTGAGAGCAGTGTGCATGAGTCTCCGGCTTCCTTCCAGTGCTCGGAGAGCTCAGACAAGAAACAAATTTCTAATGTGGAGACATGAGATTTTATTGTTAATAATTGGATGCTCTATGGTCCCTGCTTCAAGTATCAATGTGTTTATATGAGCTTTTACCAATCTGGTATATGTTTTGGCCTACACATCCCAAAGTCCCACAGCCATCTATGCTAGAGAAGTCTGCTTTACATCAGCTAAAATGAAAACGAATTTTCAATTTATTTTTCCATTTGGTCAAACTGGATATTCCAATAACTAGGGTTAGCATTGCTTCTTTCTATATTTAGAACTCAGACAGCAATTGGCTGGCTTATTTCAGAGATTCACTCAGCTATAAGAGTTAAAACAAAATTTATAACCCACATTTTCTTATTGATGTGCACATAAAACATCCAGGCAATCAAAGTAAATGGCCAGTTAATCTCTCTTGCCATTTGCACAAGCAATCACAGTAATGCATGCCCATTCCTTCACCATATTTATGAACATTAGGGCTTTTCTTTTTGATTCGAAGATACTGCTTCCTTTTAAACTTTGTGAGATTTTTTAAAGCAGCAGACAATAGAATATAAATACCCAAATTCTCTCCAGTTCTTCTCTCACAGAGAACACAGCTCCTCTCATACTTTTCACTGGTGAGAGACAGTGCTTCCTATACCTCAATTTATCTGGCCCATGGATAGTTTAAACATCAGTGTGACCTACACCACTGCGCTATGTCACGTCAGAACAAAATTAGTTTGTTTCCTTTTAAAAAGTACTTTGTTCACTTGTAAGTAAAAATCTTTTAAGAATGTATAACACACACACGAATGCTTGGAATTTCTAATAAATAAACTACTGAAGTTTTACAGTCTTACAAACATTCTAATCAATTAGCATGTACAAAGAGTAGTGTTAAGCTATGTCATATTTAACTTGACAGAAGAAGGAATGTAACAGAGATGGCAGGAATCCAAATAGCTGGCTGGGGTATAAAAGAAGAGGTCCAACTCCTGATGGTTGTCAATGTGGAAGCAAGGAATGTAGGATCACTGCCAGTATTGTAAAATGCAAATGTACTCCCCACAGTGTATAGAAGGGCAGGTCTGGAAATCAGGCCTTATGACTTAGGAAGCTGGGCACGTATAGTTTGGAGAAGAAAGGCTGGGAGGTGACATGATAGCTATCTTTAAATATCTGAAGTGAAGTCATGTAAAACATACAGCCAATTGTTTTTTGCTGCTCCAGAGACTTGAACACAAACCAGTGGGTTCGAATTACAAGAAAAAAGATTCCATCTAACCATTAGGAAAATCTTCTTTACTGCAAGAACTGTTTGGCAGTAGAATATATTGCCTCAGAGCATTGTTCAGGAGTGATTTAGTTGCATAGTCCTGAATGAGAGACTGGATTAGATGACCCTTGTGGTTCCTTCCAATTCTAAGATTCTATGATTCTGGACTTTTGGAGCCTGGTGCTGATTTGCAACTTAAGGAATTTTTAATGAGGACTGTACACTTTGCTTCCTGGTTATGCACTGTGACATGTGACCTCCTCTCTATGCCTTAAAGTTACCCTTTACACCTGTTACTTATTAAAAGGCACTTTCTCAATGACACCTGCCCTGCATCCACCCTTTATACACTTTCCCTAAACGTATAAGGACTAGGGGCCCCAAGTGTCTTCCTCTTATAAGTACAATATTTTCAGTAGTGTATTTTATGTGCCTATATGAATTCACACAGGCAGAGGCTTCTGTTGAAACAAATAAACTGACTTTACTGAGTAACATTTTGCAAGAATGTTACTTGGGTAGAATAGTCCCCAGGTGGTATGCTTACGTAAATATTACAGTTGCAGGCATTTCACAGTTCCCTCTTTTCCTCTTTACAATTTCTAACACACTTTCTCTCCCATTCAGTATCCTTCTCTCAACTTAGTTCGAACTTCCCCTGAACCTCTGCTCAAAGTCACTCACTCCTGCCTTTTATCTCTACTCCTTCCCCAGCAGCCCCTCCCTCACAGTCAGCCCAAACTGGGATTGACTGTCAGGAACCCAAGTCTGTCCAGTGACTCCGTCACATTAGATGGGTTTTAATTGTAACTTTATTATTTTGTCTGAATTATATCAGGTCAGGAGTTGCCTTGAACTTTTTTTTTAGTGGACAAATAAGGTATACTTTAAACAAAAACAGCCACAAAACACCCTTTATATATCTGCATTAACATCCTGAAGTGTCAGGGTAGTTTACATTCCCAAAATCACAGAGGAGAAGAAATGGGACGATGTTAGTCACAGGCCTACATTTTGTCTCAGAGGTTATTGCTGTTGTCAGTTAAGATGGTCTGGAGGTACAAATGCAGGCAGAGGCCACTCCCCAAATGGGCACTGAGGACAAAGAGCAATAAAACATAGGCAATAAAATCAAAATCTGTTAGCAGCATAAAAATAATTTCCTTGGAAAGCGAGGTGGCCCTGTCCTCTGAAAAGGTAGCTGCTCCTTTCTTAGATAGAGAACAATGGATTTCTCAAGAAGTCCCAAAATCATTACAGTAATCTCTCTCCTGGTTCATACTCTTCCCTTCCCAAAGTGAAGTACTATATCGACTTGCCTTCATCACACATGATGAATAACCTTCCATAAGCATAAGCAATAAGAGACAAACTTGCAAGAGGCTGGGACCTTCCAATTAGCTATGCCATGTTTTTGTATATCAAGACAAATCCATTCACCATGGCACTACCTGTCCATGATAGTGGGATTGTGTGCTCCTGTGAGGCAAGAAGCTGTGCTGCTTCTAGCCGGTGGCTTCTTCCAGTTCAAAAAGGCTTTTCTTTTGGACTCTATAAAAGAGGTCACTGGTATGAATTTGCAGGAACTGAGCAGACCAGTGGAGGACAAGGAGATGTCTCATCTACAAGATCGGCATGGGTTGAGATCAACTTGATAGTGGATAACAACAAAAACTACACTTTATAGGTTACATGTAAGGATAACATGTACAAAGCATTCTGAACATCCCAATGCTTCCCATAGATTCCAGTTTTTATTGCTGCTATTGTATTAATAAGAAGCAGCTAAATTACTAACCTTCTTCAACATATGTGAGATCCAACAGTAATGGTGGCACTGCTCTGCAAAGTTTTCCATGAAAGACTAGCGCAAGTGTGCATCTTAAAATGTCCAAAGCCATAGCTTATGTTAACACAAGTACACAACTACTTCTTAGTTATCATTTTGATGCAAGGAACTTGCGCTGAGTTGTGCTCCACCTAGGTAAGGACATCCCTGGATCCAACCCAGCAAGTATAAAGAACAATGAAGAACAGTATCAGTACAAGAGAAGATGGAGTGCTTCATTTTGACACTAACAGCTCAGATTCAGTCTTTCTCACTAGTCTCAGAGAGGCATCTGAGTTGTACCCTGGGCTTTGCCCAGGCAAAACGGGAATGCAAGCAAATGCCCACCATAAGCTTCTAAAGTTTTATGGGAAGGTTTAGATTAGAAAAGTAACAGGATCTCAGCTTGCACATCTTGGAAAAGAGGTAGAAAATATACAACAATCTAAACTGCACTTTCTTATACTTTAAATCTCCTCTTTCCTTGGGAGACTGCCATGATCTCCAATTTAACTTTCCACAAAAGCAATTTGGCAGCCAAAATGTAAAACTTCAGCTTTGGGCAAAGTTTTCTTTCCATACCATTCTATCTAGCTTTTCCAGGGAAAAACTGATGGCAATAGACTCTAGAGCATCATGGATATATAGTGTTCAGAAGACTCAGACCTGCTTATAAAAGCTGTTTTCTAAATGATTTGGCAGACTATGCACATAGCTAATCTAGAAAAGTCCATCTGGGGTTTTTTAGCTCTTTTTTTCCTCAAAGTTTCATCATATTTTCTCCTCCATCACACTCCCTTCATCCTCAAATGATTTTTGCACAGTTACTTGCACATTTAGAAAAGTGCACATCCATTTCATTTTACCTCACCTTGTGGGATGCAGGATGTTTCTGACTCATAGTCTTATCTCATGTAGTTCATAATGCACAAAAGCCACGATAATATTAATAAGCAAATGCACAGGCAAGTTAAGCTGCCACAGAACCAATTCAAAAGAAGGTATACTGTCAGTCTGCACTATCACTATTCAGACATTCTAGGGTTCAAAAAATTAACATGGTAGCTCTGTCCATCCCCCTGACACTACTGTCATTGTCCTCCACGTGCTGAGTGAAAATGGTTGCCACAGGGATTTTTTTTTACAAAAAATCTGTGTAAGATCCCCATCTAGTTTAAAACAGTTGGTTCCTAGAACTGTCACAGGTGGAGGTATACAGATAGAAAAGCTCCCCTTAACACATGGAGGGTAATGAGGATAGCAAATGAGGCCATGGAGATAATGTGTTTCTCTACTCCCCAGTATTTTTCAACAGACACTAAAAGAAAACACTTGAGTAGGGCTACATTTTAGCCTAACACTTTTTGTGGCACATTCCAAGTATCGTGGGCCCTCCACACTGGCTGGGGTTATGGGCAGAGGTGAAAATGGAAAAACCACACACACACACACACACACACAAAACCCAACAACACTTTTTTTTAACCTGAGATAACACCTCTCTAGGAATCTCTAGATCCTCCAGTGCAACTCTATGGTCAACATATGCCAGACATTGACCAGAGAACTATGCTGGAGGACCAACAAATGCCTAGAGAAATGTTTGCTCTAGGAATCTCTAGGTCCTCCAGTGCAACTTCTAGCAGAAGTTGACCATAGAGTCATACTAGAGGGCCTAGATATTCCTGGAGCGAACATATTAATCAAATCCATGAATAGCCAAATCCGCAAATGTGGAGGACCAGCTGTATTGTCACATTTTGTAATTCTGCTATTATGATCCTATCTATAGTAATTTAATTCAGGTGTTTTATCTGCTTCTTTCAAATGGATTCCAGAGTGCCTATCGCCACTAGAGAACCACAACTACAGTATTTACTTCTCCCAGGCGACTGAATCTCCATGTTTATATTGCAGTATTTCATAATCTTTCCCCTCCATCTTTGACTCTGGTATTACTACTACTGCTACTGACAGAATTCAAAGACATAGCCATGTTGGTCCAGGTCAGTATGCAACGGGATCTTATAGCACCTTTGAAACTGAGAAAGAAGTTGGTAGCATTAGCTCTCATAGACTTGAGTCTACAAAAGCTTATGCTACCAACTTCTTTCTAAGTCTCAAAGGTGCTATAAGATCCTTTTGCATACTACTGTTACTATTATTGTTTATTATTATTATTTTGTTAATTTATGTCCTATCCTTTTCCTACCCCTGGAACTTGAGGAACATTACAGCAGGGCTGGGACTTGTGTGGCCCTCCTGGTGTTCTTGGACTGGAGTTCTCAGCATTTCCTCACCATTCACTATGTTGACTTGGACTACTAGGAACTGCAGAGAGGGGAAAAGGGGGGAGGGAGGGGGATAAAGAGCCACAAAATTGCCACCCCTGCCACTTAGGTTTACAAAGGCTACTGAATTCCCAGTTTACTAATCCATAATTTAGTATCCACTGAAGTCAAAATTAAAACTGACAAGTCCCTGCTTGAGGCTGTTAAAAGTAAAAGATTCCCTTTGACATGAATGTCTAGTTGTAACTGAATGTAGGGTCAATGCTTATCTCCATTACTAAGCTGAAGAGCCAACTCAGCTAGTCATGTGGCCACCATGACTGCACAAAATGCTGTTCCCTTTCCATCAAAGTCCGACCAAAGTTTCCACCGAAGTGGTACTTATATATCTACTTACATTTGAATGCTTACAAACTGCTAGGTTGGCATAAGCTGGGACAAGTGATGGGAGTTCACCCCAGCACACAGCATGTGGGCCTTGAACCACCAACCTTCTTATCCACTAAGCCACCACATCCTTAATGTGTCTTAATCCCTAATGTATCTTAACCACTAAACCACTGCATCCCAGACTGGTACCTAGTTGTTAATAGTGTTCTATTCTACTGCCCAGTACTTCAAATGGTACTGCTACTGTCTTTTTAAAAAATAAAAAAAAAATAATTACACAAATTGCAACAGAATACATACAGCATCTATTTGTTGCTGTTGTGTGTCTTCAAATCATTTCCAACTTATGGTGACGTAGGATGACAAGAGTGTGTGACTTGCCCAAGGTCACCCAGTGGGTTTCCATGGCCTAATGGGGAACTGAACCCTGATCTCACTAGTAGTCCTTTGCTCAAACCACTATACCATGCTGGTTCTCATGGTAGGATCTTTTTACAAGTATACAGATGACCACTGCTAAACAGTTTTACTTTCAGTCTATATGTGGAGGTAATAAACTCCATTACAGATAGAGAACAAAGACTCAGGGAAAGTCATAAATAACAACATACAAAGTTAAAATCTACATATTAAAGGTCTTTTAAAATTTACTTTTGTAAAATACATGACAATGAAGAAAAGAACATAAAATGGTAGGATTTAGATGTCTACTTTAAACCATAAAATCAAACTTTTTAAAAAGGATCATTTAAAAGGGCACAGGGTGATGCTGTTGCTGCTGCTGTTAAAAAGAATGAACAATTTGCCAAGACGATTTGCTTCAGATAGAAATCTATCCAGAGCGCAGAATAGAAAGTCCCTCCTCAGCTCTGAATGTGTTAGAGGTTTGTGAAGAATGCTAAAAGCGGCTGGGTGGACAGGATAACTGGAAACATTTTTCAAACGTCAGAAACCACAATGTATAATGTTACCAATCAGGGCTTCCCAGAAAGAAGCTATTTGAAATAGAAAGCAGGAGCCAAAATTCCCACACTGCAAATGAAATTCAAGCATTAGTCTGCTATCTGAGAGGACTAAGCAGATTTTTGGAAGGGGGCAGGGATGGCTATTTGTAAAAGGAAGAACACAGAAAAAACTAATTTCTCTGCAACAGGGGTTTAGCTACTAGCACCACACCCACTCAGTCTGGCCCTCTGAGTACTGTATAATTCTCTCTACTCCATTCAATTGCTAACCCCACCCTCCTCCCCACCTAGGTTTCTTGCTTGGGAAGAGTCTGTGTGAGGGGCATACCTGAGAAGAGAGTTCTGTTCCTTATATGCTTATCTGTTAGCCCCTGCTCTCTTGAATTTACAAGCCACTTGGGCTGGGGATAAAAAGAAACTTAAGAACTCTTGAGATACTTAAGGCCCTCAGTGGTGGGTGGGCTTCTTGTGCCCCCCCCCCCCATAGGGTTGACAAAGCATCCAGTCCTGTTTAAGAGAGCTTCAAAAGCTGAGATTTGGCCCACTGCTTTGGAGAAGGCGGTAGAAGCTAGCAAAGTAGTTAATTCAGCCGCCAATACTTCCATGATCCCTGGCTGACAAAGGCTTTTTCAGCCAGGGAAACTGGTAATGCTTCTCCAGCTTCTACTTCAACTTGAACATTTGAGCCAGGAAAGAATTCAGGGGCTTGTAAAGCTTTTGCCTTTGAGTTGCACTTTTATGACTCTGTTTAGCCTTGCTATGAGTGCAGCTTAAGAGAACTTTCATACCTATCTTTACTTTTAAGTGTATCTTTTTTCTACAAAAAAGTATAAAGTTTTATTTTAGCTTCTTGGGGATGTGTGGAAGGCATGTACCAAACAAAAATGCAGCAGTCGAAGCAACCCCTCTGGAAACGAACCTTTCACTGCTTTCCAGAAATAGGTTACAGTGCCTCAGAAACAGAACATAGCCAAACCGTAATTCCTGTTTGTTCAAATCTTAGATGCTGGCAGCTGGGCCTGGTGTGTTATGCTCCTCCCATCCCACTCAGCTGGCATGCAAAAGTGCACAGTAAACTCTTTTTCTTTGCATTCAAGCCAGAGTTAGTCTTGTTTTGCTGATACCACAATCCAAGGAACAGCTGGAACCAGAAAGCACCTCCTTGATATAACCATGATGGTTACTAAACTGCAATCACAACCATGAAGAAAAGGACAGCTGCAAAATTAAGTCTTGTAAAGGCTTTAACCAGAGACAGCCAAAAGATTTTTCTCCCATAAACTGGATAAGCATATTTGATAGGGGTTTTTGGGAGGGGGGTGTTGGTGGACAATTCTGAGTTATATTGTTCTAGTTCATAGTTCTTTTGTAATTCCAAAATCTGAATGCCTCTCATGTGCTTTCTTTAAAACACTTTGTTTTCAGTCCCATATGCTGCACAGCCCAACTTCTGCTGATGTTCTGTCCCAGTCAGCAACTAAGGAGTTTATCACACAGAGCACAATTGGAAGTGTAAATGGTGATTCACCCATGATAATCCCGCAATTGCACTAATGATTTTCATATGATGTTGAGATGAAATGTGATTAAAGTGCCATTATCCTGTGAATAACCAGGCAAGAAACAGCAGCAAATAATTCAAGGGATTTTCCCAGGAATGACTTTTTAATATTTATTGCCTCATTATTCCTTGGTTATTCATAGAATAATGGCTCTTGTGGTAATCTCATTTTAATGTCAATTGTGCAATTTTCATGGGTTAATTACTGTTTAAACTCTTAATTTCTACCAGTGTGATAAACTCCTAAGAGAAACTCCCCTGTCCTTGACCTCTACTGGTATTTTCAGCTCACTGAATGGAGCAAACCCAAATGGGAGGTACAAAAAACCGAAAATAAATGTTTGGAGAGAGAGGTTTCTCAGAAGCTAGAGCAAGTAGAAATATCAGTAAGGCTAAATCTGCTCCAGAACTCATTTAATGATGAAGATAACTGCTGCTTCGTTTTTTGTTTGTTTGTTTTTGTTTTGTTTTTGTTTTTTAGACTACAGACCACTATTCCTCTTGAATTGGTCATTCAGATGACTCTCTTCCCTGATACTAATCCTCATGTATGGATTATGGTACTTAGACCCCCTTCCCCCATTCCTCATTCACAATGCAAATCCTACTTGAAAGACTGCTCCAGCTTGCCCAGGGCCCCAGCTATGTCTGGGGGCATGGTAGGAGACCAGCTTACCTCTGGAAGACTGCTCCAGCTTGCCCAGGGCTCCAGCTGTGTTTGTGAGCATGGTAGTAGACCAGCTTATTTATGGAAGGCTGCTCCAGCTTGCCCAGGGCCCCAGCTGTGTTTGGGGGCGTGGTAGGAGACAAGCTTACTTAATGCTGGCTTTCCCAGCCTTCTGGAAGACTGCTCCCGCTTGCCCAGGGCCCCAGCTGTGTTTGGGGGTGTGGTAGGAGACCAGCTGAATGCTGGCTTCCCCAGCCTTCTGGAAGATTGCTCCAGCTTGACCAGGCTCCCAGCTGTGTTTGGGGAAGGGGATAAATTTGTACCCTATTGAATTTTTATGCTAGTTGCTATACATTTTTTAAAATTTTCTGTTATCTGTCATGGATGCTATTGTGATTTGCCATGTTATTTTGTTATTGCTATTTTACCATGCTATAGTTATTTTGCCATGTTATTGTTATGTTGCCATGTTATTTTTATTTTGCTATGTATCCTGGGGATTAATTTTAAGTTGTATTGATTTTCTACGTCATCTGTTATGTAGTTTTTATTGCTATTGCTGTTGTTTGTTATACAATCTTCCTGCTATTTATTGTTATTGTGAACTGCTATGTTATTTTTCATTTCATTATTATTGCTAAGTATTTATTTTTCTACTGTTGTTACCCACCCGGATTCCTCGTGATTGGGCAGGCTATAAATAATTATTATGATTATGATTATGATTATTACTTCCCATCTCAGACCAGTGATGATAATGGAAATTCTGCTACTCTGCTCATGTTCCCTGTTGAGAATGTGAGAAGAGCAGTCTGTGGATATTTCTTTTTTCTTTTTTAATTCCCTTTATTGATTATACATGTAAATACAACATCCAAACAACAAATCAATCACATAATATCACAAAACATCCAAAAGACTCAACATATATACATTAGGTACTTAAAAAGCCAGGAATCCTAATGTTACAAATATTACAAACTATAATTCCAATCAATGTTGTTACGCTTTCTTTCTTTCTTTCTTTCTTTTTCTTTTTCTTTTTCTTTTTCTTTCTTGTATCTAGTCATACCTTGTCCTTCATTGTACTAACAACTGTTTCTTGAGTCTTAACTTTACACAGACACTATTATTCCATTTAGACCTTCTACTTCCTTTCTGATCATTATATCTTAAATTCCGTTTAAGATTGGAGTAGCTTTCCCCCTTTGATTTCCTTTTAAGCTAAGCTTTTTAATTTGTCCTGTACGCTCTTTAAGATTGGTGACCAATCCTCATTATTAGGTCAGCTTTTCCATTTCTGCATACTCCAAAATTTTTCCAAACCAATCTGACATTTTTGGTATTGTTTTCCTCTTCCACATGGCTGCAAATATCATTCTGGCCACAATCAGTAAATAAAATAATATTTTCCCATCTGATTTTTTCATTGTTTTATCTAACATTCCCAAAAGGAATATTTTTAGATCTTTTATGATGTTAAAATGCATGATTTCTTGTAATTCCTTATGAATTTGCGACCAATAGTCTTTAGCATGGAGGCAATGCCACCACATATGGATGAATGTCCCCTTTTCTCTTTTATACTTCCAGCATAAATTATCTTTCTTGTTATTCATTTTAGCTAATTTTTCAGGAGTGTAATACCATCTGTACTGCATTTTGTATATATTTTCCCTCATATTGTAATTCAGAGTATATTTTATTTTCTTTTTCCAGATTTCTTTCCATTCATCCATATATAAAAGCTGTCCCAAGTCTTTAGCCCATCGAACCATGCAGTCTTTCACTTGTTCCTCTTCCGTTTCCCACCTCAACAAAACTCTATAAATTTTAGATATCATATGGTCTGACTCTTTCAATAGAACCTTTTCCAACTCGGTTTCTATAGCTGTTATCCCCCCAGTTTTTTTGTCAGATCTAAACCTTTCATTAAGCTGTCAATACAAGAACCAATTACATTTCATAGTTGTGGATATTTCTGATCTTCTCTACCTTCAGCTGGCTGAGTGAGCTGCATGTGGTGGAAAGTTAGTTAACACAGGGACAATAAAGCTTTGGGGAAAACTAACTAGAGCTTTGGAGAAAAGCATTCCCCAGAGCCCTCATGGGTTGAATCTGGAATTTTTACAGGCCAGATCAAGGCTGCAGACAGCAAGTTGCTCTCCCTGAACTATGCCTTCTTCTATATTACTGACTGTCAAGAGTATTCTCATCTGTATAGTACTGTGCCTTTGAGGTGTTCCTGAAATGCTACCTGTCTCAACAAAGGGTACAAGGTTAATTTCTGGATGAATGTATTAGTCATCTCAGTTATCATTTATAAAATCTCTCCAAATGCTATTAAACAATTCTTGTCTTGCTTGCTAGCCCAGAGGAACTCTTAGATTCAGATGGGGGTGGGGGAGACCAGAAAATGTCCCATTTGACATCTATGTTATTAAATTTACAAACCTGGCAGAAAGGGAATGATTCTTTGCTTAGGGTCCTTCTGTCCTCCTTCCATTGGGAATTTGTCCAGCATTTGCATCTTTAAAAACAAACACAGGAGAGACATAAAATTAAAATAACCAAAGCAGAAACAAACCTCATAGATGCACAATAAATAAATAAATAGAAAAATAAACAGAACTGCAAACAATACTTAATTTCATATACAACATTTTTATGAAAATGGTAGTCTGGGTTGAGTCCCCCTTTTCTGGAATTCTGAAATCCAAAATATTCCAAAAATCAAATGTATTTTCATGAGTGGTTGAGACAGTGACACCTTTACTTTTGGACATTTCAGTGTACACCAATTTTGTTTCATAAACAAAATTATTTAAATTTTTGTCTAAAATTATCTTCAGATTATTTCTATAAGGTATATATAAAAGGTAGATGAATTTTGTGTTTAGACTTGGAACTCATTTCCATGATATCTCATCATGTATGTGGTATAGAAGTTTGAGTGTTGGACTAGGATACTGGGAGACCAGGGTTCATAATCCCAGCTCAGCCAAGGAAACCCACTAGGTGACCTTAGGAAAGTCACACTGTCTCAGCCACAGAGGATGGCAATGGCAAACCCCCTCTGAAGAAACTTGCCAAGAAAACCTCATGATAGGCAAATGTCTTAAGGTTGCCATAAGTCTGAAATGACTTGAAGGCACACAACATTAACTAATGTATATGCAAATACAGGTATTGCAAAATAAATTTTAAAAATTCAAAATCCAGAACACTTCTGGCCCCAAGCATTTTGGATAAGGGAGACCCAACCTGTATGGGAAGAAGTTCACACATGAGAAGGAGGGGAGATGGATCACCTATTGATATTTTGGTAACATTCAATGTGATAACTGGCCCCTTGGTTATGTCAGTCTTATCATTTTTCTTTGACCTCAGTAAAGATTTCAACACCTGTGCTTGCCTCACTCATTGTGCCAGCTTCTCAGCCATCTTGTACAAGATGAGCTCAAGGCTTCTTCCCAACATTGTGGCTAGAGAGGGGCAGGAGTTATCCCCACCTTATTTGGTCTCAGCCAAAATGACAAGCAAAGCCTTAAATTATTTAAGCTCTGTGTCGGCTGAATGCAAGGAGGTAGTGAAAACAATCTTCAGTTTCTTGTGAGCCCAGAGCTGGCTTCCAGTATCTTGAGGGTACTATGAAAGGCTCTGGAGCCAGAAATGCTAGAAATTTTGAGGTAGACTGGGAAACTGTGGGCAGAGCATGAAGCCAAGATCTCACTTTTGTTGATCTTAAAGAGCCTACCCACAAACTCCCAATTTAAAAAAAATTGCCAAAAACACATGGAAAGTTCCCCATTCACCCCCAATTGCACCCAGAATTACCTGCAAATACCTCCTTTTTCCTCTGCAGTCTATTTCAAAATTGCAACATGAAGTGGTATCATTGCAGAAGAAAAGGGAGGCATTTAAGCTTAGTGCAGGGATGTGTGGCCTGCTGGATGGGAATTGGCTCCTGATCCCCACACAGTTGCCTGCCCTGAGCTAAATAGACAAATGGTTTGGTTCACTAGAATATGGAGCAATGGATTCAAACTACAGGAAAAGAGAATCCACTTCAACATTAGGAAAAACTTTTTGACAGTAAGATCTGTCCAACAGGGGAATACGCTGCCTTGGAGTATGGTGGAGTCCCCTTCTTTGGAGGTTTTTAAACAGAGGCTGGATGTACATCTGTTTGGAGTACTTTGACTGTGTATTCCTGCATCACAGGGGACTGGACTGGATGGCCTTTGTGGTCTCTTTCAACTCTCTAATTCGTATAGTCAAGTTAACATTTATTGGTGAATCACCTAAGGAACTTGTGGCAGAGACGGTGTATGTAAACTTCTCAGAGGAACAGAAGCAGAATGGCAGACAAGGAAAGTTAAGAACACAAAGTAACATCCCAGAACACCACTTTGCATCTTGGGGACATCTTTAGAAATTAAAGGGAAAAGACACATCTCAGTTTAAACTGTGCTTTTCCACATTACCCCAAATACTTGGCTTGAGCCAAGCCTGCAGACAGACACCAAGAGCAATGCTGCATTTTCAGGCGTCTGTACACACATAGTTTTGATGAAGTGACACTAGCTACACTTTATTCAACATGTGTTTTAAGGTCATAATGCATTTAAAAATGCCAACAAACATTAAACTTTCTCAAAGTTTTTTTTCCAGTTTCAGTCCAATCACTGCTAGAATCTTGTTAGCCTTCAGTGAGCCAACTTCACAAGGCAAGAGGTTCCACAACTAAGGTGGCATTATAAGAATGAGAAAGCCTATCCTTCTAATCACAGCCATATTCAGCATTACAGTACTTCCTGTAGACCAGAGATTCACAGCTGTGCCTCAGACAAATGATAACCACTCAAAAGCTTGCAGCTGTGGTCCAAAAAAGAACTCAAGCAAGAAAAGTCTGCATCATGCAAGTTGCTTGGGAGTATCTTATAAACCGGACCAAAACCCTTTTCCTTTATCAGCATTTCATAATAAGCAAGTCTTGCAGATTATTCCCAAAGGTTTAGCTCAATGCAGAAGTAGTTGTTTTATCTGGGAATTTTTATTGTTTTTACTTTCACCACAATACAATGTCACAAAACATGATTACCTAATTCACCTCTTGGAAATTACCCTAAATTGTGACTCCAAATTCCTGCCTTTGTCTGGAATAACTCACACAATACACCCCTGGACTGGGTGGCTGGTTTCATGAACAAGTGTGAGAGAGGGGAATCAAGGGTCTACCTTAGCAGGTGAGGAGGCTGAGCCCAAAGCAAACATTGCTTTATCTGTTAACACATACATATGTTGTAAAAGTCGCATCAACCTGTAATGTCACGTTAAACATCAGAACTCTCTTAGATAGAAATGTCTGTAGTACAACCAGAAATCATGAGATACCTTCAAATGAATAAATAGATCTGCTAAGGAAAAACCAGTACTCTATAGCCAGAGATCAATTGTGACATATTGTGGAAGAAAATTCTAACAGAAGATTGTTGTTATGTGCCTTCAAGTAGACTAAGACCTGTGACAACTCTATTCTATGGTTTCCTTTAGAAGAATTGTTCAGAGGAGGGTTGGCACTGCCTTCATCTGAGCCTGAGACAGTATGATTTCCCCAAGGGTACCCTGTTGGTTTCCATAACTGTGTGGCAATTCAAATCCTAGTCTCCTGGAGTCCTAGTCCAATACCACACAAGCTCTCCAGCAGAAAGCAATCTGTACTTATTTGGTTTTCGCCCTGCTCTTGACATCGCAATGACACATGAAATGAAAATCTGCTGCCACACAGAGAACTTGACCTAATCATCTAATTGCAAAGGTGGGCAAACTGGTCTCCTCTCAATGTTTTGAACTTCAGCCAGCATGTCCAATAGTCCAAGATTATGGGAGGTGATATCCAAAACATTTTCATTACATTAACAGTACAACTGAAAAGGAAATGGTCTTCAGTCTTTTATGGACTCACTATAGAAATATACAGTATTTATAACTGGGACATTAAGAATATGTTTGCTTGTTTTCTTGGTTGGCATTCAGCACCTAGCATTATTAAAAATGCAACTGAATGTATGCCCCCCCCCCAAAAAAAACTTTGCCAGCTCTGGAGGTAGAAGAGCCATCTCCATGAGCATCTGTTAACTGAAGATAATTGCATACAGCCAGCCTTCTACATTTGTGGTTTTGACTTTTGTGGATCTGATTATTATGCTCTCTCTAGAAATCTCTAGATCTCCCAGTGTGACTCTGCCAAAAGTTGACATTCAGTTACACTGGAAGGCCTAGAGAATCCTGTAGAAAACACTTCTCTATGCATCTATGGGTCCTCCAGCATGATTCTGTGGTCACCATTTGGAAGATGCTGATGACAGAATTGTGCTGGAAGATCTAGAGATTCCAAGAAAGGTGTTCTCTCACGTTAAAGGTGTTCTTTTATTTGCAGCTTTCCCACTTCCATGGAGGTCCTGAGCCCGTAACCTCAGAGAATATGGAGGGCTCACTGTATGATAAAAATCAAGGAAGGATGATTCCTAGTTTATCACTGCAGACAGACCATATTAGGGGACTGTCTGCTTCCTTGACTACACAGCTATCAGAATCAGTATAATCTCATACTGGTATAATCTAGCAAATTATTAAACGTGCAGTATGCCTTGTTGCTCAATTTTTCTACAAAGCATTATGAAACAATAATGTCATCTGCTCATATTAAAATCTAATTGGCTCACTATTTAATATAGAAAGGATGTTGATGATTAGAGACATGCTTTCTGTCTGTGAAGACCATTAACATTTAAGACAGACACTGATACGGTAAGTAATGCAGTATCAGTCATCAATTAATTTACCTAAAGAGGATATGAGACACATGTCTCCTGAACGAAAAAGGTGCCATTCATGGGAGGGAGAACAGAGGAGATACTGAACTACCATTTATAGCAACACACCACTAAGTTTTTGCCATTCATTGTATGTAACCATCTTGCTTCTTCCTCTGTGCACTGATTTTCTTGGCATAAAGCCATAACAACACATACTGGCTATTTTAACGGATGTATCCCCATTATTCAACAGCACAGAGAAAAGTTCCAGCTTCCTAATTTGGTGGCAGTCTAAGTTGCATTTGCTCCTTACAAGGAAACTTAATGAAGGGCAGATGCCTGTCATTTTGAATCATCAACATTTAAGAATCTAAATGCAAAAGCAACCACGTTTTTGCCTCTGTAAATCATGCCCACCACTCAACTGTTATACTGGACTATCCATTTTTAAAAGAAGCCACAGGCAATCTGCACACTGGAGCTCCTGTTCCATGTAAAATGTTGTCATTCTACACACTGAAGCTTCTTATTCATGCAAATCCTTGCCAATATTCATACTAGATCTCCTGTTTCAGACAAAACCTTTGATGCAAACAGATCTTATTTCACTTTCAGATTGTCTCAGGTTTTCAACAGCTCCTTATCTTTGACCTGCAATCAATGATCAGATATAAATATAGAGGAATAATGTAATAACAAGTCAAAACTCACTATTCATTATGCCAAAACAAGTTAATAGACATGGGACCCATCGTTAAAGGAAAACTCTGAGTTAGTTTCTACTCTTTAAAATGAACTAACAAAATAAATCATTCTTAGCATTTTATTTCTAAGCTCTGAATGCCATTATGCACCTGTCATAGAAAGTGGTGGCTGCTACCGGTATGTGGCACATACAAAAGAAAGACAAGACAGGATACAGGTATCTAAATTTTAGATTATGCATAATTTATGTGGAGAAAGAGGATAGAGAAGCTGTATTTCCTATTATATAATACTAGAAGAACAAAAATACCACAGTGAAGCTCTGAAGGAAGATTAAGGACAGATAAAGAGAGGTATCTTTTCACACTGCATAATTAAAACTGTGGAATTTGTTAATACAAGATGGTGTCATGGCTGCCAACTGGGACAGCATTAAAAGGGCATTTGACCAAGTCATGAAGGACAATTCCTCTAGTAAAGCAGGCATTAAACCTCTGCACATCACTTGCTGAGAAGGTGTAACATGAGGATGCAGTTACATTCATGACCCGCTTGTTGACTTTCCACAGAAAACTGGTTGGCTACTGTCAACAGACTACTGGACGAGATGGGCTTTTGGTCTGACTCAGTTCTGCAAATGTTCTTAAATGACAAGCAAGACCAGACATAATACAATGGAGAGACCCAACCACAAAAAACAGCAGTTAATTTATATGATTAAGATCTTAAGATGATTCTGATTCTCCCTCATCTGCCAGCAGGATAACAAAATGCAGCTCATCCTTTCCCCTTCCCTGTACTTTCCCCCCAGGAACTCAAAGAAGAAAACTGTCAACCGCATGCATTTCCCAAGTTTTAGGTAATCAAGAACTGACTTCAGAACTGGGGTAAAAATGAGCTGCAAGGTTTCAAACCCTCCTATAGTCCTCTATCTCATCAGGAAGAACCACCCAATCTCTGACCCAAAGGCTGGAGCCACCAGTCATTCACCCTTGCTTTTTTATAACACAAAACACTTGTGGCAACTAAAGCCAGCTAAGAGCTTTGCTTTGCTTGGACTGGATTATTAGCTTTTCTTCAGCCACAAGCTTATGTTTTATACTGCTGAATGGTGAGACTGCTGCTCTTCTCCTGCCCCACCACAGCCAGTGTTCTGTGATGTGGAAATCCACCACCAACAGACAGGATGAGTTTGAGTCCACATAGTCTTCTTCCTGTCCAGTTCACTCCCTCCTTCTTCAAACAAGCAGGGAGGGAGGGGTAGAAAAAAAAGCCTCCTGGGCCTAATACACCCAGAGGCAGCTAATAAAACTAAAAAAAAATTAAAAGCCACCCTGATAGCCTCTTGTAATTGTAGGGGTCTTTTTGAATAGAAAAAAAAATCTGGGAGCCTTTTAAGGTCCTATGGAAATTAAAGGGTCCAACCTTTTGACAGTTGTACACCCCTGTCTTAAAGGCTGACCTGCTTGTTTTATTTTTATGTTCTTTAGTTATTTAACACTTAAAGAAAGCCACAGAGAAGCTCATAACAAGTTTCAGCATGCAGACTACAGCTCAGCTTAAATGTCTTCTTTGTATACCTTTAAAATTTTAAAAGGTAATGAGCAATGTATTTAAATGCCTTTCAGCTGACCTTATCTATGATCAAAGATAAAGAATGGGTTTCCCTATTTAGCTTGGAAGAAAGCCTCCCCCCACATTGATAACAGTCTGTAGAAGTTGTGGATTTGCTTCTGCACCCACCTTATCAAATAAGATGCAGGAAAAGTAGATGCTACATAACCATAGCCAATGGTTGCATGAGGGCTAAAGGTCCTAGGATGTGCTCTCCTGCCATAATGTATAAGATCACTGTGTACATATTATCAAACTGTCTATGTACTATTATGTGGCAGATGGATATGGGCAATACTGTCTCCCAGATTTGCAGTGATTTACTCTTGTCAACTAGCAAATTATGCAACACTGCACATGCATATTATTAAAGGTACCAGAGTCTGAGCACTCACAGCATATTTGGGGCATCTGAAATGATTTCTTTACAATTTAGGGAGCCCTATAAGAAGCATCGTACAATATACTACAACCGTGCAACTGAGATATGACTACAGCAGAAGAATATTTCACTTTTATAGCATATGTGATTTATAAAACTTAAAATGTTGTTATACTGAAAATAATTTTAGAGGAAAAAAGATGTGGCCCAGCATCTATAGCACTTCAGAATTTCAGATCAGTCCCTTCAGCAGAACAACTGTATCTGTGAAACTAAATTTAAGAGTCAAAGAACACCCAATCCCACTGGTCCCAATGCAACTGGGAAAACATCATAAACATATTAATCAGAGTTATTCACATTTGAAAATATTCATGGTCAGATTAAGCAACAATAAGTGGAATCAAAGGAAATTTATTTCAACAGCAGTCCAGTTCTCGTCCAGAAAAAACAAAACAAAACAAAAAACAGCCATACAGAGAAATGAGGATTGGATGCAGAAACAGCTGCTCTTCAACCTGCTCTGACATGTGCCTGCTGAGGTCCATCTCTAACTGGATAAGAACAGGTTTACACTTGTGGTATCTGTTTACTCTCCCCTCCACACCCATACTCGCCCTTCACACTCACATATGCCCACACCCACCCATACCCACCAACTTGATCTGTATATAATTTACATGACCACCACCAAATTTCACGTTTGAAATAAGCTCCCTTCAACAATGATAGCACTTGCAGAGTTTTTGGTGACAGAAAAGACACAACATTTATAAAACAGAACATAGATTTATGCAACCTTCACAACCTTATATTGGACTTTAGAAAGAGCTCTCAGTGCTCTTTAAAGAACACTGCATACAAATGCACATATTTTAGCCTATGAAGAACCTGATAAAATTCCAGGAATAACCTTTTGATCATGAACAGCTGCTGCTGCTATTATTATTATTATTATTATTATTATTATTATTACTGTTGTAGAATCATAGATTCAAACAGTTGGAAGAGACCTGGAGCACCATCATGTCCAACCCCCCTGCACTGGAGGAAATCACAATCAAAGCACCCTTGATAGATGGCCATCTAGACTGTGTTTTAAAACCTCTAAAGAAGGAGACTCCATCACTCTGGGGGAGTGTGTTCCACTTTTGAACAGCTCTCACTGTCAGGAAGTTCTTCCTAATTTTGAGGTGGAATTTCTTTTCCTCTTAGTTTGCATCCATTGCTCCATAGTCTCTGGAGCAGCAGAAAACAAACCTGGTCCATCGTCAATGCGACACCCCTTCAAATATTTAAACAGGGCTATCAAATCACTACAAAGGCTATCCAGTCCAGCCCCTGCCATGCAGGAAATCACAATCAAAGCATCCCCAACAGAAGGTCATCTAGCCTCTGTTTAAAGATCTCCAAGGAAGGAGATTCCACCATGCTCTGAGGGAGTGTGTTCCACTGTTGAACAGCTCTTACTGTCAGAAAGTTCCTCCTAATGTTTAGGTGGGATCTCTGTTCCTGGAGCGTGCATCCATTGTTCCGTGTTCTAGTCTCTGGAGCAGAAGAAAACAAACTTGTTCCATCCTCAATGCGACACCCCTTCAAATACTTAAACAGGGCTCTCATATAACTTCTTAACCATCCCTTCTCAAGGTTAAATATACCCAGCTCCCTAAGTCTCTCCTCATAAGGCATGATTTCCAGACCCTTCACCATTTTAGTCGCCCTCCTGTGGGCATGCTCCAATTTGTCAACATCCTTTTTGAACTGTGGTGCCCAGAACTGGACAGAGTATTCCAGGATATAGAATAAAGTGGCACTATTACTTCCTTCGATCTAGACACTATACTTCTGTTGATACAGCCTAGAATCACACTAGCTTTTTAAGCTGCCGCATCACATTGTTGACTCATGTTCAACCTAGTTCCCTTACACATGCACTATTGTTAATCCAGGTGCCTCCAATCCTGTATCTGTGCATTTCATGTTTTTTCTCCCCAAGTGTAGTACCTTATATTTCTCCCTGTTGAAATTCATTTTGTTAGTTTTGGCTTAGCTTTCTAATCTATTAAGGCCATACTGCTTTTTGATCTTGTCCTCTGGTGTGTTGGCTACTCCTAATTTGGTGTCATCTGCAAATTTGATAAGCATGTCCTCTATTCCTTCATCCACAGCATTGATAAAGATGTTGAATAGCACTGGGCCCAGGACACCCTTTGGCACCCTGCTAGTCACTTCTTTCCAAGAGCGTTGTTATTGTTACATTTATTTATATCCTGCTTCCCACCCCCCCCCACCCCGCCCATTGGACTCAAAGTGGCTCACAATTAAAAAGAGCAATACAATTAAAAACAGACAAAAAGTAAGCATTAAAAAGTATTATTTTCTTTTAACAGTGTATCATTTAAACATTGTTAAAACAAACTGAACAATAAAAGAATAAAACGCAATTTAAAAAGATAAAGCTCTTGAAGAGTTCAGTTAAAGCAATACAGACACCACCCCCAGCCTGTTATTTAAAAACTTTCTGTTTTAAAAGCCTGTCTAAATAAAACATTTTTAGCCTGCTGCTGTAAATCCAACAAGGAGGATGGCATTCTGGTCTCCCTAGGAAGGGAGTTCCAGAGTCTACGGACAGCACCAAGAAGATCCTCTCTCTTATCCCCACAAACCATGCTTTTAAGCAAGCTTTTACATCATAACCCCCCCCCCCCCAAAACTCACTTTCTCATCTAGAACAGCCATTTCCAATTAACTCAAAAAATGACCAAAAAAAGGTTATTGAATGCCAATAAGTTTGGCTTTTGAATCATGCAAGCCCCCTAAGTAGAACATAGTTATCTAGTTTGCTTAAATGCAAAAGTAAATATGAAATCAAATCCAGCAATATTAAAATCCCTAATTATACCATTATTTTAAAAGGTTAATCTCAAGAAGATAAACAGATTGCATTGGTACTAGCATTTCCTCCTGTTCCTTTATAGCAGGGACAGGTAGCCCTCCAGATGCTGTTGAACTGCAACCACCATAATCCTCAACCACAGACTATGCTGGGTAACAGTGAGGGGAGTCAGAATCCAACAACAATTGGAGAGCCACAGGTTTGTTATCAGTGCTTTACAGGCGCTAATTCTTTACAATGTAAATCAAATACTGGTTTAAGACATAGGACATAAAAGCAACAAGCACCCTACATTTTCCAAAACAGCTAGGGAAAGGAAAGTGGTACTCAGGAAATCAAATTCTATCTGGAGTATTAGTAATGCAATTCTGTTAAAGTTCTGTTAAAACACATTTTTCCCTCTTAGCCTATTTTTCAATAACTACAATTAATTTTTTCAAAGGCAGCATCAATGTGGATTTTGCAAGACAATCACAATAACTTCAGTTGCTGATTAGTTGAAAATATACATTACTGAATACAATTGGATGTACTTCTCAGTAAAATCAAAAACTGTAACAACATCCTATAGGGAAATAATTTGGGTCTCAGAGAAAGACTGAATTCTGGGTAACACAAAAAGTAAGAGAAGAAACTAGAAAGGATGGCAAAACCATACACACTGTCAGGAATTTCCTATTAAGTCTCTGGGTATCTCATGCATACAGCTATAAACTGCACTAACTGCCATGGCATATTTAAAATATGAAAGGCCAACAGCTGGAGACAGCAAAAATAAATAGCAAAAAGGCCATACCTAGAAATGCACTGATGAACACATTAAAACCAGCCTTGAATACTACACCATGTTGACCTCTGCTGTGATAGCCTCACAATTAAATCTGTTGAAGAAAGAAAGCCTGAAGCTGTCTAACTATAAGATTGTATGTACAGCACTGTGTAAACTTACAGCGCTATATAAATAAAATTAATAATAATAATAATAATAATAATAATCCGCTATAATCCCCAGGGAGGGTAGGTGAATCTTTCACTTTCTACAGCTGCTTGTATGGCTGCTTGTTACTATGTGCCCAAAGCAAAATTTCTTCAGTTCAGTCCTGCTCCCTCCCAGTTTAAAAAACCCTCCAATCCATTAACATAACATTTGATGTTGCTCTCCTAGCCAGGCCTGGTATACAGGGGTTAGTAGATCCCAGCAGGAGCCCCAAATACTTATGAAGTAGTGGCCACCTGACCAAGTCTGGAGGTCTCTTGCCTTCAGCTATCTCACAAGATTCACTGGGATGGAAAGGAGGCAGACAGTACTACCACCTCTCTCCTCTGCCATCCACCTCCTCCAGAGAAGGGAGAAGGCAGACACCCTGCCTCTGTCTCCTCCTCTTGCATCTGGAGCCAATCCACTTATCCTATCTCATAAGCAGCACCAGCAGCTGACATGATGGCGATAGGACTCCTGCCTGAGGTAGACATAAAACAAGAGCTAGCCTTGCTGCTGCACCAATCATAATGGTTAGTGTATGCCTTTGAGTAGGGACTATGCACCTCTGCCAGAAACAAATCCCTAACTAACAGGCAGAGATGGGGGACTATAACTCCCAGAATCCCACATTTTTCACAACCACCAGTTCTAGCCCTAAAAATGTTTCCTAGCCTTGGGAACAGAGGACATTCCAAAAGATAGAGAGCAAGTTATCAGACCTTAATGATTACTAGAGAGATACTCCCCTTTTAACTTTTAAAATGTGTGGGAGTATGTTTGTGCTAAAAAAACAAAATCAAAATTTTCTAGCAGAAAATGAGAACAAGGGAGGGGAAGGAACCCCACACTATCTTTTAGTATTCTACTGGGAGTTTCTCTTATAAACCATGTTTGAATTCCTTGTTTGTGCCTTCAATGGCTTATGATGCCGTCTTTATAGACTGCTACTGAGTTTGTTCTCCTCTTTGCCTCTCACCATTTGCCAGTTCTTCTACGCCCTGCGTTTCTATTTGGATTGGAAAAAAAAAATGTCACGACAAATGGGGGTAGAGCATAAAAGTGGACTCTGCCAGGCACTCACTCCAGGAACTTTCAAATCCCTGGATGTGGATGCCTTTGTCGTGGGGGTGACAGGTGGAGTAGTCCTTTTGATCATTCTGCAGATGTAAAAAAACAAAACACCATGTTATTTATGAGGAGGGAGGTCTCACTCTTCCACCAGCTGCCCCTGCTCTACCTTTCCAACACCAAGAAGAAGATTCACAACTAGAATGGATGACATACAGATGCAAAGAATCCAGACAAATCATTTTCAATGAAAAAGACTGCTTTTACACAGGGACACACACCACTAGGGGAAAAAGGCCAATCACCATGAAAATTTTCACTCCCATACAAGAGTTTAAAAGACCAATACTTCCTCTCTTCTGCAACAGCAAAGGCAAAAAAAAGGTGTTTGTGTAAAAATGTTACATTTTGTGCAAAACATCCATTTTCCACAAAAAAACCTTTTCAATATATATTTTTAAAAAGTTCTCAAATGTGTTAAATCATTTTAAAAAGACACAAACACTACTCATAATTTCACCAAGCAGGGAGAAAACTTTGGGGGGGGGGGGGGGAATCTGTTCTCACATGTGAAAATAAAGTAAGCAAAGATTATACCCCATCATAATGGCTATGGAACATGATTCACTGAATATTTCTACATAAATGTTTTATCTAATATGATATGAACTTATCTGGCAAGCAGTTTTTAAAAAATTGCACTGTTTTCAAAGTAGTTTTTGTGAGTGGCCTTGGGTTTAGTTTAGGAGAAAGGTGGCCTAGTAAGAAAGTAGCTAAGTAAATAAATAAAATGAGCTTACTACCCTTTTCCTCTCCACCTTTTTTCTTTTTCTCTTTTTTTTCAAAATAACCCCATGCGTCAGGCCAGACTGTGAGAATGACTGAAGTCACCCAATGAGTTTTGTGGGTCAGCAGGGATCTGAATATGGATCTCCCAAGTCCCAGTCCAACTCATTACTTCTATGCCACACACACCCTCTCTGTATGTATTTGTACCCATAAGAAGTTATGATATTCATCACTGTAGTATATTTATGAATAGTAAGAAAAATTGGCTTGCACACATTTTTCAATTAAACATATTAGAGTTGAATGAATAACCCTAATCATGTCCATTTAAAAAGACAATGCCAGGAATACATTCAAAGGCTGGAACTGACATTTCAGCAAACTATGATCAATTGCAGACAGGCAGTTTCTGTTTTATAGCACTGGAAATGCAACAGAGCTTAAAGAAAAAGGGAAAAAACTGCCAATTTCTTTAGCAGAATCATCAAAAATGTCTTACTGCTTCAACTATGCATCATTTTATAAAAACCAGAAAAAAATGTTAAACATTGTGCAGACAGAAATTGCCAAGAGATTCCCAGCTAGACCTGTCACAAAAGAGTATTAGGAACTACTCAACTCAAACAAGATGTCATGATAAGAAGACTGAAGCCTTGAGAGGGGGCAAAAAATGGAAAACTATTCCTCAATGAGGAATAGAGCTTCCAGACATAAGCAGCCATTGGTATGATTTCTTGTTGAGCAACTAAAACAACAGGGATCGAAGGGGGGAAAGGACCTGCCACAAACATTTCTTTTTAAACAGGAGCAGCAACAAAACAGCCAGTCCACACGTCTTTTTGACAAACAATACTTTGTGGATGGAGAAAGATTTCTGTTCCAGTGGTCTCTTTCCATTCCTGGATAATACAATTCCACCTTAAGAGATAGTCTTCAACCAATATAACATATATAATACTATTGTTGTTAACTGTCCACAAGCTGACCTTGACTCATGGCAACCCTGTTAAGATGAGACTTTTCCAAAACCCACTGTTCTCAACTATTATGCTTAGGTCTTGCAGGCTCAGGCCCATGGTCTCCCTGATGAAGTCTAACCATCTGGTGTGTGGTCTTCCTCTTTTTCTACTGCCCTCTACCTTTCCCAGAATCACTGTCTTTTTCTGGGAGTTATTTACTGCAAAATTCATATGCAGTTATATTGCACAAAAAATGGAGCTAACCCGAATTATTGGGCCAGCGCTGCTGCAGCAGCCGTGACTGGCCCCTTCCAGGCCTCCTTTGCCACCTACTGCTGCAGGCACCTCTCATTGGTGGAGGCCAAGGTTGGGATCGCAAAGGGAGCAGGCTCTGTATTGTCCCTTGGCCCCCATTGGCTCCCTGGCCTATTTAAGGCCACATTCAGCACTCCTTGGTGCCATTTGAAGTTTGGCTCCCCACCCTCCTCCCTGGGGTTGAGTGTTTGTCACAACTTTGTGTATGGCAGGAGAGGTTCTGGATTTGGCTGCAGGGTTCCAAGGCTCTATGGCCCTGGTTCGGGAGTCCTTTGGACACGGGAGAACGCTGAGTGCGAGGGTGGCCATTGTGTGGGTCACGCCATATTTATATCCTGGTGATGAGGGGCTGACCCTGCAGCCCAGATAGATGTGCAGTGGCGGAACTGTGCCTTCAGTCATCCCGATGCTTGGTTAAGCAACCTAACATCAATCACCCTCAATGTTGGTGATGTTCCAAATCCAAACCTCTAGCTTGTGCCAACCCTACAGGTGTGTTGTGTTGATGTTTCAATAAAGTTGTAGCCTTTTTGCCCATAATTTGTCCTGTCACATTCTTGGGAGGCCTAGTACACTGCAATGCAAATAGCATTTTCTCTGTGAAAAATAATATAACAGTGTAGAAATATCAATTTGTTCAAATAAAATGCTCTTTTCTATTCAAACATACGTACACCTTTTTTTCCTGCAAGGAATACAACATTTATGTAGGAATTAATATTTTTGCATTGAAATATTAGTTAGAAGATAAATGCTATCTTCTGAGCAGAAAATGCTGTATTCTATGCAAATTTTACACAGAGGAAATCCTCAATTTCCGGGGGTTTTTCTGCACACAAAGCATTTTCTGCATAGGAATTAATGTTTCTATATTGAAATATTATTTTCCATGAAGAAAATACTGTTTCCTGCACAAAACAATTATGTGCACATTTTGCATAGAATAAGTCCCAAACTGCAGATTCTTGTCATTCCAGCATTCTTCTCATCAGGGTTTCTCAACACTTGAAGAAGATGTTTCCTGGCCATTTTAGAATTATTTTCAAATATTCTTTCCATTTTTATACAGGTGTTACATATTGAATTTATGCCCACTGGTTAATTTCTGCTACTTCAAAAACTTGCTAGTTTATATATATGAGATGCTTGGGACATGAACAGTTAATATCTGCCAACATTTCACAGATGAAACTGGGACGTATGTGGCTTAACTACTTTAGAATAATGAGGAAGGACACACAAAACTACTATTTTAAACAGAGATACCCTGGAATGTACGTACTGAGTTGAGGAAAGCCTGAAAAACAGAAATACAAATGAGCCTAGTGCTGTGAAGGCGAATGCAGTGCATGCGTGCCACGTGTGGCACGCAAAGCCATCTGGGTGGGCACCTGGAGGTGCAGACTGGCAGCTGCTGGGGCCAGGAGGCATGCCCAATCAGCCCAGCTCCTTCCTGCTGCTCAGAGGGGCGGTGAGGAAGAAGCCCTGCGCTTTTGCAGGGAGCTCCGCCCCCTGGGTCTACATTTACCATCCTGGGGTTTGCTTCAGAACTGGGAAGATGATGGGAGAGAATGAGGGAAGGAGTCTGGAGGAGGAGCAGAGAGGGGAGAAGAGAGGAAAGGAGGAGGAGGAGGCAGCGGCATCTTCAACTCCAGCTCCCCCCCCTCCCTGCCTGCTGCTCTTTATGTTCTTCTTATTGTTGTTGCTGTTGCTGATGCTTGCTGGGCACTTGGGAATCTCTGGGGAGAACCCTGGTCCCTGGCAAAAGGGTTTTTTTTTTCTGGTGGGGTGGGCTTCACTGGGGATAAACGGTGCCAGTGTCTTCCTCTGAGGCTGAGACAGCATGACTTGCCCAAAAGCACCACGTGGAGAGATTCAAGCCCCTCCAGCTTCTCCCCCAACCCTCCCTGCCTGCTGCTATTTATGTTTCCACGGCCAAGCTGGGAACCCTAGTCTACAAAGTTGTCCAATGCCAAAACAATTATGCTGGCTCCTTTTTATCATCATCTATTCTACATTGTAGAAATAATTCAGTTTGGCACCAATTTTTAAGTGACGCAGTTCCATCCTGTGGAGTCCTGGGATTTGTAGTTTTACTTCAGTCTTCTCTGCAAAAGAGTGCTGGTGCCACTTAGAACTACCAATCCCAGGATTCTGTTGAATGGAGCCATGGCAGTTAAAGTGCTCTCAAGCTACATTATTGGTACAGTAGATACAGCCAGATTAAAGCTGCTGAATCAATGGAATCCATGTTCATTCAATGTTCAGGTATTGATTGAATGTGACTTTAGTTGGGGTATTATATTTTATTTATTTGATTTGGTTTGGTTTATATGTGGCTTTTCTGTCCAGGAGGCTGTCCAAAAGATCCCCCATTTTGAGCAAGATTGTGGTTGCTTCTGACTTCTATGACCCAAGGGTTTTTGACAAAGTTTTATCAGTTTTTTTCTTTTTGCTGTGGCATCCTCTGGGGCTGAGAGAGTGTGACTTGCCTCTATTTTTGTGTGCTTTCAATCTTTCCCCACTTAGGGCTACCCTGATTTTCTTCAAATGAGGTTTGCTGAAGGCGGAGAGAGTGTGACTTGGATGGTGGTGCCTTCCAAACTACAGTGACCCAGACTAAGCAGAAAATATTATGGGATTTTCCTGGCAAGTTTCATGGGGGGGTGTTATTGCTAGTCTGAGGCTGAGAGAGTGTGCCTTCCTTGAGGTTTTCCCTGGAAGTACCACCCCCAGAAGGCAGCCGTCCTGCCCCCCCCAGAGAGAAGTTCATCCCCAGAAGTCCCAACCGCAGAAGGAGGAAGTCCCACCCCCAGAAGGAGGAAGTCCTGCCCCTGGTACCCAATGCCACCCAGTGAAGGAATGCCTCTGAGTGTTTGGGCACTCACTCTCACATCACTGGCCTAGTAGAATGGTAAACCATAATCCACTCCTCTTTTCCCTGCTGCTGAGATAACTGAGAGCAACTACTCTTGCACTTTGAACTCAGTTTGCAGCAAATAAAAGTAAGCTGAGAATAAAATTGGTGAGGCAAGAGAGACCATAACATTTTAAAAGTAGGTGGAAAAGTGGGATAGCAAAGGATTAACTGGGGCTGTTCCAGTCAAATCAGGACTGTTGGAGGTTATCAAGGCTTTTATTTTAACTACTGTTACCCTGACCCCATATCTCTGTCCCTCACCATGTTCTATCAGTTCAGACAAAAGCACATAGTGCAGGCTGAAATGAACAAGACTGAAAATGTGAACAGTGGTGGACCCAAAAAAGACAAGCCATACATACAGATAGTGCCAGGAGCTTGTATAAATACGTGCTCTATTTTAGTCCCTAGGATGTTACACCCCTTTCTAGACTGGCAGAAAATTATGTTTGATTCCAGGCATGGGGCAGGATCAGTCTTCTCTCTGACAGCCACTGTCTCCAAACCTTGTGAAATCTTTATCTGCTGCCTTTTTAATGCATGATTTGAGGGAATGTATCACAGGAACCATTGCTCTTTGTCCAGTAAATTACTGATCCACGATGCACTTAATTTCTGGTAAATGCACTGCTCCATCCAGACACACCAGAACACAGCATTCAAAAGCTAAGACTATAGGTATGGAGTGTCAAATGAAAAAACAGGCCAGTTACAGGACATTAAAACTTTGCACACAGGATAAATAATCAATATACCATGCATTATTCATCACAACATCCATCTGTAGGGAAACTGTTCCCTCTGGAAGAGACATTTAGCAACTGCATTGTAGTGAAACAAAGCAGATTAGTACAGATTTCCAGTCTTGCCGACATCTTTTCCACAGTACTACTATAATCAGTGAACCTTTTCTTGCAAAGCTGAGCCACATGGCTACTTAGGCTGGAGACCTGCACTTCTTAAAAACTCTCTCTGTTCAGCTGGGACTCATCTCAAAATAATGGGGTTTCCAGAGAAACCTATAATTTCAACATTATTCACATCTTAGGCACATAGGTGGCTTTATTCTGAAACTCTGTCACTTAACACCACTATCAACATGTTCCACTCAACAAAAAAACTCTGGGCTACTTCACACATACTCTCAGTCTCTCACACATGCACATAGGGAGGGTGAGGATCCCTTGGCAATCCAAAAGCTGATAAACCACTATTCCTATTATGCCTCACCACTAAACTAACTAAAGCTGAAGGGAACTGGAGTTCAGCAAAATCTGGAGGGCCACTTGTTCTTCAATCCTGATCTATCAAATTTAGCTGTATCTTTAAATGTACTGCAAGATGATTATGGCATTTGATCTGCGTAACATGTGCAAATAAGCCAAGTTTCCACTGATATTATTTTCCTCAAGAGATTAACATTCATAAACCAATTTTGTACATTCTCCCTATAAACATTCTAAAATTCATTCCTCATTCTCTAGTACAGTAGTTGTACCAATTCCACTGCACAATTATCTCCCAAATATCTATACATGACTTGTGCAGTTGGTAAATTAACCCTTTTGGCTTCTTTGCTCAGGCTTCTCACAGTGCTTCATATGAGCAAATATATGAAGTAACATTCATCTGATATGATTCTTTGGATTAAAATAGGGTCGGTCCACTGATGTCTGAATGCAAGCAAGCATCACAGAGGAGAACTATGTGACCCTCCAGACATCACTGGACTGCAAATTCCAGCACTGATATGGCTATGCTGGCTACAGCTGATGGGGGTTGCAGTCCAAAACTGAAAGGTAGCTTGAATTCTACCTCTGCTACAGAATGTAATTCAAAGACCGGACTGTGTTAGTCTGGAAAATCAGTATGCAAAGGGATCCTTCAAGCACCTTTGAGATCTTGCAGCACCTTTGAGGCTAACTGAAAAAGAGAAGTTGGTAGCATCAGAATAGGTCTCAAATCTACTTTTAAAAAATAATGAGAAACAGTGAAGTTACTTTATTGGTATAATGAATAATCATTTCTGGTTAGTGTCAAATGTTGACCTAGGGCATGTTAAGGACCTTTATGTCTTTTATCCTGGCATGAAGAGTTTTTTGTTCTCTCTCTCTCTCAAGAAAGTAAAGGAAATTAATGTAAAAATAATGAGCAGCACAAATTACACAGGAGGATACTTTTCCAAAACTACATCGAGCAATAGTGACAAATCACTCTTCAAATACGGCAATGAATAATCAGATTAAATTACTTTTAAACAAAAAATTTCCAAGCTCTACTAGGGGGAAGGGCAGGGACCTTTTAATTCCCATTTTCCTTCTTCAAAGAAGAAGCAATGACTTTTTTTATCTGTCAACAGTATGTCTGTGTGGGTGGTCAAAATTGCCATAATATGAACTTTTGTTCCAGTGTACATGACAGATGTTTTTTAAAGCCTAGCTAGGCACAGCAACTTTTAACCACTACAGCATACATCAACACTTGAAAATATAATACTGGTCTTCAAAATCAGTCATTTCTGATTTATCCAGAAAGTTTCAAGCCCTGATGTACTTGTTAAAAAAGAAAAAGGAAAGGAAAGAAAAAGAGGGCCACTACTGCACATTTTCAGTTCCACACCTGATGTTTTCTGCTAAAACCCTTAATGGAGTCTGACACTAACTTTTAACCACAGTTGCCTGCACACAGCAGCAAATATTTGATTATGTAAAGTTTAAGATGCGGTAGGCAACTGTTAAGGGGTTGAACTGGCCCATCAAGGGATTACCAAGGGACAGACTCCTGTCAGAACCCCCCCCCTTTTTTTTTTGTCTCCGAATGTCCCCCATCATCCTGGTGCTGAAAAACCTGGGGAGGGAGAAGAATATTCCAAAATTGCCTCCTACAATCCTAGGGGGCATTTTGGGGCAAAGCAATTAAGAACACTGGGGGCCAATGTGGCCTGTTGACCACCTTTTGTTTAGCTATGGTTTTAGAGAACCCGATTTTTTTCCCATCAATGTGCTAGACTATGCACAGCCTTCTCTTACTTGGAACTATCCTGATAATTACAAGTAATTAATTAACCTATGTCAGTGAGAGCTATGCGACATGATATGGTAAAAAGCATCTCTGAAATATATAGCAGAGCAGATGCTTGGTTTAGTCTTTTGTTTGTTCTATGGTACCAATGAAGTTACTTCAAAACATGCTCAAGAGACACCCCCCACCTTGGTACTATGTAGTATACAGCCAGTACAGTGGTCCCCCGGGTTACGAAAGTAATCCGTTCCGGATTACCTTTCGTAACCCGAAAATTTTCGTAACCCGGGGGAAAGAGAGAAAAAAAAAGAGACCTCCGGAGGCCTCGGAGAAGAAGGGACGGCCCGATCCGGATCAGGCCGTCCCTTCCTCTCAGCTGGCGGAGGCCTTCGTAACCCGGGGATACATTCGTAAGCCTGGGCCATTTTTCCGGCCCCGGCTCTTTCGTATCCCGGGATTTTCGTTCCCCGGGGGATTCGTAACCCGGGGGACCACTGTATTGCATAGTGGTTTGAGTAGTGGACAATGACTCTGGGGAATAAGCTTTGAATCCCCACTTGGCCATGAAAACCCACAGGTGACCCTGGGCAAATCACATGCTCTGGGCCTCAAAAAACCTCATGACATGTTCACCTTAGGGTCACCTAAATTTAAAATGACTAGAAAACACGGTAACAGGCATATAAAGAATTTGGTTTTCTAATAGTAATATTTAGCAGCATCTTTAATCATTGAAACATACTGCATGAACCACAGTCCTTACAGGGCACTGCTATTAACTCTAACAGAGATCACAATAGGTATCAATATTTAAAATATATATATTTAAATATATTTAAACACACACACATAGGAAGCTGATACCTTAAGGCTACTCAACATGCAATAATTATTTTACACATGTTTAAATTAATTTCTATAAGCAAACTATTCATCATCTTTGAAAGACACATAGCATTCTAGCACTTCAGAGAATGAATTTTCTAAACTCCAGAAACACTTGAGTTGAGCAAAAGTGTAGACACAGTTCCAAAGATGGGAAGGGCAACTTTCTGGAACCAATTTGAGGGAAACTCATCATGTTTTCCTTTCTCTAACATGTTTATTTAGCTTCCCCCTCACTTGCCTCCATACTACCATCTCAGTGGAATGCATGAATCAGAAGCAGTGTGTATATAACACACACACACAGTGTCCCCGTGTCCCCTCAGTTAAAGACAGTCTCTCAATGCCAGCCATATTCAGCAAGCAAAAAGCAAAAGCCAGACAATTCAGCCAGAATGAAAACAGACTCCTGAAGCAGAAATGAATCTCAAGGATGCATATGAGTAAACATCTACATCTTACAACCCAGACTGATGTATTCTACAACTACAAGAAAAATGAAAATAAACACATTTGCATGTAGCCTGCATCCCCTGTTGATGTAAAACAAACAAACCAAAAAACAAAACAAAACAAAACCACCTGAGGATTAATTTTGATTTTTAGAACTAACCAGGTTCCCCATCACTGCTTTCTGGATAAATTACCTGTGACATAACTGTATTTGCTTTTTTTAAAAAAAGAAGCTGAATTCCCAGTTTTCTGTTCAGTCTCAGAGTGGTCATAGATACAGAAACATACATCACAGCCAGTTTAGATAGATAGGTAGCAGACTAAAATATTAAACTACAATATTTTTAATATTAATTTGAAATAAAATGAAATGCTTGAGAAGCCAACATGACTAAACTGAGACTGAAGGGTGACATTACTGCCTTCTTGAAATACCGCTAGGGCTGTCACAAACAGGAGAGTGCAGGTTTGTTCTCTGCTGCCCCAAAGGATAGGAACAGTTCTAAAGGTTTTAAGTTAGAAGATAGTAGGAAAAAAAATTCTTGTCAGAAACAGTGGTTCATCAATGGAACCACTTACCTGGAGAGGTGGTAGGGTCTCTTTCTCTGGACACCTTCAAAAAGAAGCTAGACAGCCACCTATGAAGGATGATCTAGCTGGATTTTCTGCATGAGAGGCATTATACAATGGCCAATGGGGCCACTTCCAACAGCATGATTCTATGAGACTATCACACATTGGACATATCATGAGAAGACATGACTCACTAAAAAGAACAATAATGCTTGGTATGGTAGAAGGCAGTAGGAAAAGAGGGAGACTGAATTACAGGAAGATAGACTCCATTGAGGAAGCTACAGACCTAAAATTACAAGACCTTAGCAAGGCTGCTGATAACAGGGTAACTTGGAGGTCTTTAATTCATAGGGTTACCATAAGTCTAAGTTGATGATAATTGATGACAATTAACAGCAAAAAATAATAATAATAATCTGACATGTCATTGCTGTTTTCCAGTCACTTTCGTTCTTCCCCAATCTCTAAGGTTTATTTGAAGCAGAGAACAACTGTTCTTTCATCTCAGTTGTGCAACCATATTGTATGCCAATCAGCAGTGCCAAGCTGAAAAGGTGAAAACTGATTGAAATATAATCCAATTAAACAGATAACACAAGAATGCTTTCCTGTAAGAGACTCAAAGTTTCTTTAATATATGGAATACTTTCTGGCAGTAATGCTCCTGTTAGAACAGCATCAACCCTTGTAGCTTTTAATTTACACTTTATGCAGATAATCTGTTCTTTAACAAAGCCACAAAACATCAGCATATATACAACATTTTTCTAATGTGTTAATATCAACATTATTGATATTAATAAAAACCTTGCAGTTACCAAATACAGGAGTGTGTAGGTTGATGGCATCAATCTGTACTTGGAACTGTATTCCATGTAGACATTTATCACACTTTTCCAGCAATGGCCCATTTCTTTCTTTAAAAATTCAGTTGGTGCATGGGATTTAGGGCTTCAGTAAGTCTTTGGCTAACAAAAGCTACATCTTCCCAGCCTGCCTCACCCTCTTTCAATTTCCTGGCACAGCACTAAACCCAAACCTTCCATTCTGACATCAATGAATAGAACAAACGACTTCCTTGCATCAGCAAAAAATTTGTGCTCTTGAGTGTACTGCACAATTAATAATTTCCCTAAAAGCCTTCTCACATTTTTTACTCTCAGTAGACCCAGAAACTCTTCTATCATGTCACAGCAGTGTCATGAAGATTTGCTTTTCCTCCTTTGCTTGAATTTCCTTTCTTATTAGCCATATGACATGATTACATAAAGATTTTTCAATGCCCATTCTCTTGAAACAACCTGAAAGAACCATTTCTGTGCTTAGTTGCTTAGAAAAAGTGTGGTGAAGAAAATGAAAAGACAGTGGCTAAATCATACTCCATGCATCATGGTACCAATGGGCCACCAAAGCTTATTTCAGAAATCCGTGCTTAATATCAGATTTCTTTGAACTGGTGTCCTCCAGATGTGTTAATCTACAACTCCCACCATCCATAGCCATTATAGAGAAAGCTGTCAGCATGGAGAAGTCTGTTACAGACTAATGTGTTAATGGGATTTTTGTACATTATATCAGCATGTCACCATTCATTTGAGTGAATACAAATGTATTCTTAACAAGCCATAACTCTCCTTTGATGGCTGAAAAAAATAACTTGTTTGCTTAGACAATGAAACCAACCAAGGAATCCAATGAAACCAACCAAGACCTGCTAGCCAATCCTCAGCCATCCCTTGGAAAGAAAGCCTTTTGTAGCATGATAGCATACATAGTAAGCCACAGACATTGAGCCAGACAACGGTGAAAGGAGACAGGAGTTTCTTTTAAAATGACTCATTTAAACCAGGCTTCACCTCCAGCAATTCTTGCTCACAATTAATAACTAGTTATCCAGTTAGTATGAGAGAATGTGATAACTGGCTTGGCCTGTCATGGTTTGAGATGCCAACAATAGGACAGATGATAGGGTCTTGTGGTCTTAGCCAGATTCTACCAATAATGAATTGGCTAGGTTTCTCTGCTGCAGCTTTTTATTAAGTGATTGCAATGTAGTGGAACATTAGCTCACACATTAAGCTTCCCCTTCAACTTGGGGCCAGAGAGGGAAAAATATCTATTACTGGGGCAGAGCAGATATGAAGTGTTTAAAATATATACTCACAAATATATTATACATCATAACCCAAAGGAATTGGGAAGGAAAGAAAATATTAGATCACTCCTGAAAGTCAAAGGCCTCTTTAAAAATTATTCTATCTTCCAGTTGACAGAACATGCATTTCAACACATTTTCAGTATACACCCACAGCAGGACACAGCAGTGGACTAAGCTTCCATCACATCACCCAACAAAGAGAAACATATGAACACCAACTTCTCCTGACTTTACGAATGAAGGCTGAAAGACTCCAGTTAGATAATCACTGGAGAAACTGACATAAAGATGCATCATATTCAGTGATCAGGCACGTAGATCTCCTGGCACATCAGGGAATAGAACACTACTGTCTCTCATAAGTGACTTCCTGCATATAGAAAACTATCACTGAGGAGAGTAATGTCTAACCTAACAACCACTCTGAGATGCTAGCATTAAAAATGCAAAAACTTACATGAGAAAGCATCCAAATATGCAACACTCCCCCAATATTTGCAAATACTAAAATCCTTCTAACTCAATACCTCATCACAGCTGTTCTTGCAGATGTTAAAACTCTAATGGACTGCCCATACGTTTAACTCAGTAATGTCCTCCCAATTCTTTCCACAACCAAAACAGCATTATTTCTGTGGCTATTTCCATGTCTCTGTTCATTTTGTGCTTGTGTGTCCAAATGGCTCAAATTTCTATAAAGAGGCATCATATTCAAGGAATCACTCCTATGCTTCCACCCTTCAAAAACTTGTGCAACTGAAGAACTTTGTGCCCCTGTTTTCCCAAAAGGAAATTCATTTTTATGTGTAAGAGCTTTTTAATGTTATACCAATGTAAAGGCATAGATAAATAAGTGTGCCAGTGGAAAAGCTGTAGATCCACCTATCACACTTGTCTCACTTGTTGTGAAAAAGAGAATCTGTGCCCACTAATGTGCTAAGAACTGGATCTCACCTTCTATTATCTCATTTTATATTAACATTCATTCCAGTTAGTAGTGACATAGTAGATCATTTAGGAGCCTGGATTTAAAAAACAATGTCCCAAAGCCATGTACCTCTGATGAGTTTCTCTTATGTGCAAACTACTTACTGCTGCTTTAGTTGTTTGGCAAAGTCATTTACGGAGGAATTTCTCAAATAATTTCCAAAAGGTAAGAATCAAATAAGATGTCATCCACAAAGCAGTACATAAAAAGCAGCAGACTGTTAGCATGACTGTCAAAGCCAACTGCAAACCTGGCTGGCCTACTTTGGCATAGAGCATTTGGCACAATGGGTTTCCTGCTAACTGCCAATGCAGAAAAGCTTTAAATGGATCACAGCTAAGGAGACAGCTTTCAACCTGTTTTTATTATGTCAGACCAGGACAGTGATAATTCAGAATAATATATTTGAGATATAGTTGCTCCAAAGTGACTTGAACAAATGAATTAAATTTAAATTTTTTAAAAAATTGAAAACTTCTAATTTAAAAAGTTTGCCTACTTTACAAAACTGTCATGATTATGCTACAGGCTATTAAACTCTTGATATTACAGAGTGAGTATAACAGTATTCATCCTCTTAGGTCTGGCTTAATTAAATAATGTAACAGTAATTATAAGTGTGGCACAGTTACTTATAGCAGTTCCAAAAGCATGAGGTATCACTTTTAGGCCACAAAACGACTTATTGGTGATATAGGGACTGTGTAGGACTTATTATCAAGCAAAAGAGGACAACGCTTCAACTACTCAGTGCCCCAACTTGGTGCCCTCCAGATGTTTTCAACATCAAGGCCCACATTCCTCACTATTATCTTCATGTTAGCCAAAGTGGATAGGACCTGTAGTCCACAACATCTGGAGTGTCCCAAATTGTGGAAGACTGGGAAGAATGAGATCTTGGCATTGCACAGCATAAATTAACATAAACTGAAAGAGTACAATCTGAAAGCAAGTAAGACAGTAACATTTTAAGGCTACTATTTATAGAATCATAGACGTGTAGAGTTGGAAAAGACCACAAAGACCATCCAGTCCAACCCCTGCCACGCAAGAAATCACATTCAAAGCATCCCCAACAGATGGTCATCCAGCCTCTGTTTAAAGACCTCCAAGGAAGCAGACTCCACCATGCTCCAAGGGAGTGTGTTCCACTGTTGAACAGCTCTTACTGTCCGAAAGTTTCTCCTAATGTGAAAGTGGTATCTCTGTTCTTGGAGCTTGCATACATTGTTCCATGTTTTGGTCCCCGGAACAGCAGAAAACAAGCTTGCTCCGTCCTCAATATGACACCCCCTCAAATACTTAAACAGGGTTATCATATCACCTCTTACCTGTCTCTTCTCAAGGCTAAACAGACTCAGCTCCCTAGGTCTCTCCTCATAAGGCATGATTTCCAGACCCTCCACCATTTACCATTTTAGTCACCCTCCTTTGGACATGCACCAATTTGTCAACATCCTTTTTGAATTGTGGTGCCCAAAACTAGACACAGTATTCTAGGTGAGGCTTGATCAAGGCAGAATAGAGTGACACTATTACTTCCCTTGGTCTAGACACTATACTTGTATTGATGCATCCTAGAATCACATTGGCCTTTTTAGCTGCTGCATCACAATGTTGACTCATGTTCAACTTGGGGTCTACTAGGACTCCTAGATCCCTTTCACACATAATCTCTTTAAGCCATATGTCCCCCATCCTGTATTTATGCATTTGATTTTTTTGCCCTGAGTGCAGTACCTTACATTTCTCTGGGTTGAAATTCATTTTGTTAGCTTTGGCCCAGCTTTCTAATCTATTAATATTGCAAGGGTGAACAGAACAGCTACATAGTAGCAAATGGGATGAGTTTCTTCTGCCACAACACTCCCTTTTTGTGACTGTTACAGTACACATTTGTAAATTTTAGAATCAATATGGAAATTTCATTTTGAAGTTTGAAAAAACAAAACACAGCACTGTATTCTTGGAACTTGTGAGCAAGGACTTTCTGAATGCCAATTATCATATACCGCTGTTGTTGTGTGTCATTTCTGTAAGTCATTTCTGACATGGCAACTTTAAGGCGAATCTGTCATGGGAGTTTTCTTGGCAGAATTTGTTCAGAGGGGAGTTGCTGTTGCCTTCTTCTGAGGCTGAGAGGGTGTGACTTGCCCAGGGCCACTCAGTGGGTTTGCACAGCCAAACAGGGACTCGAACCCTAGTCTTCCAGTGTCCTAGTTCTAATACTCAAACCACTACACCATACTGCTCTCTAGTTATTATATAGGCAACTCTTATTTTAGCTACACTCATAGCAAACACACTCTGTCTTCCTCTTAACGTATTTATGTGAAACAGTACTATATCAACTTTGGGATGAGTTGTGTGGGGAGTCTGGACAGATGATTCTTACAGGTAATACTGAGGGACTCTTGCCAAAGAATGTAGATTGCTTCAGACGTACAGCTTCCAAAGCCTTCTTTATGCACTTGAGACCCATCAGCCTCAAATTGACAAATACTTCATCGATATGAGCTCAGGAATGCTCCAGGTCTACCAGCCAAATGAAAAACTGAAGGCCTCATAGCCTTCTTTAATCACAGAAGGAAATAGACATGTATAATTGTCTTCTGTAATTGACAAGAAATAAGCTACCAGGGAGGTTCCACAGTTCAGTGCTAGAGCATGCACAGCAAGTCCCAGGTTTCACCCTAGCATATCTAGTTAAGAGGATTAGGTAGCCCACAGTTCTGAGCAGTTGGTTTCCAATCAATTTTGATTTATTATGGTATACTAATTGGAAGCAGTGGCTTAGTGGTTAAGATGCCAATTCTGATGATCAGAAGGTTGGCAGTTTGAGGCCCAAGTGCTGCACGATGGGGTGAACTCCTGACATTAGTCCCAGTTTCTGCCGAACTAGCAGTTTGAAAGAAAGCAAATGCAAGTACATAAATAGGTACCACTTCAGAGGGAAGGTAACAGCCATGCTGGCCACATGACGACGGAGTAATCTTCAGACAATACTGGCTCTCTGGCTTAGTAACAGAGATGAGCATTGCCCCCTACAGTCAGTTATGACTAGACATTCATGTCAAGGGAAAACCTTTACCTTTACCTTTATTGCATATTAATTATTTATATCCTGCCCTGTGCCATAAGAGCTCCATGTGATTTACAATAAAATCAATAATTTAAAACATAGAACAATAAAACTTTAAATATTCTAAAAACATACTACTGAAACTTAGTAATTTAAAATTCAAATAATTTAAATGTTAAAGCAGCCTGATACCATGTATGCATACAGATTTGGATGAAGTCAATTAGCCCCCACAGACTTTAATTAAAAAGCTAAGTTTTAACTTGACACCTGAATGAAACCCATATCGGTGCCAACTAGGCCAGCAAAGAGAAAACATTCCACAACCAAGACGCTACAGTTGAGAAGGCTCTCTTTCACATCCTTACAGTATACTACTCCCACTGGTGCAATGGAGAAGAGGGGCTCCCTCCAACAGATCTTGGTCCATGGGGAGTGCACTTTTTCAAATACCAAGCTACTGAGCCATTTGAGGGCTTTAAAATGTCACTATCAGCATTTTGAATTTAGTCTAGAAATGTATATTGACACCCTGTACAATTCCTTTAAAACTATTGTGATATGGTTTCTGTAAGCTTTTCCAATAAGTAATTTAGATGCTGTGTTTTGCATTAGCTGAAGCTTCCAAGCGGTTTTCATGGGCACTTCCATGGAGAGAGCATTGTAATAGTTTTGTGATGAGGTTACCAGTGCATGTACTACTGTGGCCAGGTTATCCCTGCTTTTAGTTGCAAGCAAACTTATTTTTAGTTGCAAACACAGAGAGGGAAGTTAAATGGTATAATCTTCTAGGCCTTCTTCTGGTTTTACTTTTCACACCAGCCAACCAAAATTCCTCTTCTAGGAACATGACAATAAGAACAATTACTAGTTCTCATGCCAGATAATTTCCATCATATCTGCCAAATAGAGCAATGGCCAAAACATCACTAATATAACATATTCTCCACCTCCACTTTGACGGCAAAGCACTTTGCTTCCCAAGTAGTGACATCTACAACATATTGCCTCACATAGCACAACATGAGCTAATAGGGAAAATAGTCTGTTCCATGAAAATCATTCTTCCTTCCCAAAAAAGCTTGGATGGAACTTTAAGATTTATGTTATATTAATCCACACTTTTTCTATATCATGAAAAAGTGGCTTATTGGAATGGGATGTAGTGCAGAATGAAAGAAAATGAGAAGGGAACAGTATTGGAAGCCAAGAGAGAGAACCATATTGAATAAGGAAGATTAATGGAAGCAAATATTAGTTACCATAAACCATGAAATAACTTTTATATTCCTTTGGAATCTGAACTGTAATTTTACAAGATCATTCTATTTAGGCCACTGATTATATTTTCAGATATTTCTCAAACATTCACACCTGCAAAAAGAGTGGCAAATGCAACCAAGGTGGTTAACCTTTCTTAACTTTTGTCAGGAGATAAGTCTGAGTCACACATGAATGGTTCACTTCTAAACAAAACATAAGAATGTGGATGCATGATAATATACAGATTGATGCACATGAACTGATTCTACTAAGAGGGTGTGCTTCCATATCATGTTAAACCATGGTTTAGTATACAAAAGGATCTTGTAGTACATTTGCATCTGAAGAAGATGACCAAGTGTGTGCTTATGTTACTAGACAGTCTTAAAGGTGCTGCAAGATCCCTTTACATACTGATATTCTAGACTAACACAGCTATGTCTCTAAACTCTACCATCATGGTTTAGAATAACATATGAGAGTCCAAATGAGATTCTGGCAGCCCCAGGCACATGTGGGTCCAAAACACACTGCAGAAATAATTAAATCTGAGACAGCTATAAGTGCCCTGGCTCAATGCTAGGGAATTTTGGGCACTGTTGTTTTGAGAGAAATTTAGCCTTCTCTGTCACAGAGCCCTGGTGCCACAATAAACTACAATTCCCAGGATTCCCTACCACCGAGCCAGGGCAGTTAAAACAGTTTCAAAATGGATTATTTCTGCACTGTGTTTTAGACCATTCTCATCTTTCTTTTCTCTGTGTACAGCCAAAAGAAATGCTTTTGAACCATTTGCTTTTATTTTTGCTTAACCCACTTGCTGTTTTGTCCAAACTGACAAAAATGCAGCTTATACTAATAGAGGTTTGTTTGAAATAAATCTGAAAGTATGTGAAGTTTTGCAATTCAGTTATTTTGTGTACAATTTTGTGATTTTAGCTATTTTATAATTTGTGGATTTTATCTTAGTGTGGCTTTTTATAGACATTAGTGATGGAAATTAGTAGCAGGAAAGCAGCGTCATAAGGGCTGCAACACAACCCTTATTGTGCCACAAAAAGGAGCCGCTCTCGGCATCTCCTTTTTTGCTGCGCTGCGTTGCCGCCCTGTTTGGTTGTTCTGGCAATGAGGCACAGCAAAGAGGGACGGACATTTCCCTGCCGGTATGTACAGCCCCAATAAGAAGAATTTTCCCCTAGGATTAAGAATCATTGTGGCTTAAAAATTAAAATAGATACGACTTCCGGTTGGTAATGGCGTCTGATCAAGAAGCCTCTTCGTAACCAGCGAAAGGGCATCTTAAACTACGGGAGCAGTAGTGGCTGAGAAAGCAGTAAACAGTCACAAAACAAAGCTCCTCGGGTACGAGGAGTCCTAGTAAATCTGAAGAGGGTCTATTCCCGTGATCCCACCCATGAAAAGCCTTGATGTCAGTGGATTGAGGCTCTGATGGAAAGGACAACAGAGGTGACCAAGAAGGTAAAATGGCCCCGCAGCTTTAGAATCGTCAACAGACGAAAGTGACGCCACCAATTTTAACTATTTGTTCCATATGATCTATTTCGCATCTAAAGTCAAAGACTCCAATTCTGTCTCATTACTTCTGACATATAACTTTTTGAGTAACCAAATATATCTTTGAACGAACAAAACGTGGACTACAGGGAAGGAGATAAAACAATTTGGACCAGGCAATGAGTATTACATCCATCTCAAAACTTCCCCCAAAATATATTATTAGGTTTGGACTGACCTGTATAATACTGCCTTCGACTTTCAAAATGATTAATAAAGAGAACAGATAGAGAAAGTGAAGGAGAGGCGGTTGGCACAAGTGGTTTGTGCAGGGCTTTAGAAGAGAGAAGGAGAGGTGGCCAGCGCGGTGGCCAGCGTGAGGGAAAGCGGTCCGCGCAGGGCTCCAGGCGAGGAGGAGAGGCGTCCAGCACGGCGTCCAGCGCAAGGGGAAAGCAGCCCGCGCAGAGCTCCAGGCGAGGAAGAGAGGTGGCCAGCGTGGGGGCCAGCGTGAGAGGAAAGCGGCCTGCGCAGGGCTCCAGGCAAGGAGGAGAGGCGACCAGCGCGGCGGCCAGCACGAGGGGAAAGCGGCGTGTGCAGGGCTCCAGGTGAGGAGGGGAGGCGACCAGCACGGCAGCCAGCGTGAGGGAAACGCGGCTAAACTCCTCCTTGTCTCTTTACTTATACTATAAATATTGTGAGGTATTGCATTTTCATTAAAGGATTTTGACGAATCAGATAAACAATACAAAAAAGTGGAGGTATTATTTTTAAAGAATTTATAAGGTAGTAATTAAGGTTGTGTATTAATTTTATAAGCAGATATTTATCAAAAAATAGCTGGGATAACCCAAGATGGCTTCAGGTACAAGAAGCAAAAACCAAACCCCTAAATATCAAACACAATTGCAATTTACGGCTAGAAGAACATCTTTGGAACAACAAGCTTTAGAACCTTCAAATCAAATTCTTTTAGAGGAAATAAGAAAATTAAGAACAGAGTTACATCAAGAAATGAAGGACTTTAAGGCTGAAATAAGACATGATATCTGATCTGAACTGAAAGAAATAAACCAGACTGTAGAAAAATTGACAAATGAAATGTCTCTAGCAAACCAAAAAATTAATATGCTAGAAAGAAAAGCAGAAAGGGCAGAAGAAGAATTTCAAAATATAAATGTAAGAAAAGAGGCGGAACTAGACAAAAAGGCAATGTGGGACCAGAAATTGAGAGAGAAATGCTTAAAGATACGTGGTCTCCTGGAATATAAAGAGGAAGATCTAATGCAAATATTCCTACCTAATTTAGCAGACTTTATGGAAAAGGAAGAAAGATTATTTGATTTAGAAATTGATAGAATATTTCGTCTTAACTCTGAAATCGCTAAAAAGAAAAAACTTCCTCATGACATTGTGATATATTTTGTGAGAAAATAAATGAGAGATGACCTTCTGAGACTACACAATGAAACACCCCTAATCATAGATGGTAATGAATTACAAGTATTCAAGGATATTCCAGCCAGATTGTTAAAGAAAAGAATATGCATTCTTAACAACTTGAAGAGAGTCTGAAATACAATACAATACAGATGGATTCAAAAGAAAAAAATAACAATTAAATCAACTGAAGAGACCAGAAGATTTGGGGATTACTGGGAAAGAAAAAAGAGATCAGAAAGACAGGAAAGACAAGAGAAGCAGAGAAAACAAGATGAACAAGAAAGACAAGAGGAAAGAGACAATCATCAAGATTCCAGATTTAATGGAAGAAAGTCAACAACTCTTGATCTATCAAATCAATTAACACCAGACAAAGAAAAAATACAAGAATTTAGATCTTCTGTAATAGAAGAAGTGAAACAATTTGAAATTTCAATGATTACAACAACAGAAGACGATCTAATACTAATGCCGCAGACAGAAGAAGAAATAGAAGAATATGATGATGATGAAGAAGATGACAACGTAATGGAAGAAGAAATACCTGAACTGGAATGGGAGTTGGAAAAGTTTAAAATAAAATAATCCTGACAACACCTTTTACAAACCCTGAACGAAAAGAAAAGAGAGAGAGAGAGAAATAAAAAGACATAAAAGAAGAGAATGTTAAACACAACAACATTTTTAACATGGAACACCAAAGGAATGAACTCCCCACAAAAAAGTAAAAAGATATTCCACCACTTGCAGAAACAAAAATGTGATATAATCTGCCTGCAGGAAACTCATATAAAGGAAAAAGACATCAGATATTTAAAAAAATAAAAAAAATTAGGAAATGAAGTCATTATGGCTGAAAAAAAGAAAAAAAGAGGGTGGTAATATATGTAAATTCTAGATTTCCAGCAAAGGAGGTCAAGAGAGACACAGATGGTAGATATATCCTAGCTGAGATAACATGTGAAATAAATAAACTACTTTTAGTGGATGTATATGCTCCTTCAATAAATAAAAGTAAATTTTATAAGAAATTGATGAATGAGATAGAAACAACAGAGTATGATACAATCATAACAATGGGTGATTGGAACGGGGAATGAACCCGGAAATAGACAGACATTCTAAAAGGAAAATTAAAGAAACACAGGGAAAGCTCCCTGGGACTTTTTTCAATATGTTAGAAACCTTAAGCTTAAAAGATGCTTGGAGAATAAAAAACAATCAAAACAAAGACTTTACATTTTACTCCCACAGCCAAAAATCATGGGCAAGACTGGATATGTTTTGCATTTTCTCACATCTGACTGTAAACATTAATAAAGTGTTAATCTTACTGATGATATGGTCAGATCATTGTCCTGTTTTGATGACAATAAATAATAATTTTAAGACATATAGATGGAGATTGAATAACTAGTTGTTGAAAAGGGAAGAAATAGTTGCAGAAACAAAGAATCAACTAAACAACTTATTAAAAGACAATTTAGACAATGAAGTCAAGTCCTGTATTGTTTGGGATACAGCGAAAGCATATATCAAAGGATTCTTTATTAAAAAGAATAGTGAACTAAAAAAGAACTGAGAAAATAAAGAAAGTAGAAGAAGAAATAAAAAAAAAACTGAAAAAATTCTGAAAGCAAATCCGAATAGTAAAGGGTCAATTAAGGAACTTCAAAGGCTACAGAAACAGATCTCAACTCTGACAATGGAAGAACTAGAGAAAAAAATGAAATATATGAAACAAAACTATTTTGAATCAGCTAACAAACCGGGTAAACTCCTAGCATATAAACTGCAAAAAGAAAAAGAAAAAAATTAATTAATCAAGCCAGGAAAGACAGAAAGGTTTTTACTGACCAGAAATCAATAAAAGAAATCTTCTATGACTACTTCTCTAACTTGTCAAAGGAGTCTGGTATTAAATAAAAGAAAATTATGAAATATTTAAATGATGAAAAGATTCAAAAGCTTACAGAACATCAAAGGGAACAGCTAAACAAGCCAATATCAAGAGAGGAAATCTGTAAAGTTATCTCTAAGCTCAAAACAGGAAAAGCTTCAGGTCCAGATGGATTCAGCCCTGAATTCTATACAGTTTTTAAAGATCAAATTACCCATCCACTTCAAAAAGTCATGAATAATATATTGACAGATGGGATGCCTAAGACATGGTACCAAGTAAATATAACTCTTATTCACAAAGAAAACAAAGACAGATCAAATCCGGGAAATTATAGACCTATTTCTCTTTTAAATTGTGACTACAAACTCTTTGTGAGTATACCGGCAGATAGATTAAAACAAATACTAATAAGTTGGATTCATAAAGATCAGGCAGAGTTCCTTCCAAACAGACACATTAAACAAAATACAAGACACCTTTTAAATTTGATCGAATATCACAGGAAACATGTTTACAAAAAGCTAGCCTTACTTTTTATCGATGCAGAAAAGGCTTTCGATAAATTAAACTGGAAATTTACTATGAATGTTTTATATAAAATGGAAGTAGGCATAGAATTAGAAAAATGGATTGGAAATATATATCAAAGTCAAGAGGCCAACTTAATAATCAACAACGACTTATTAAAGGGACATAAGGTTGAAAAAGGTGTGAGACAGGGCTGCCCCTTTCCCCCTTGTTGTTTATTATATCTCTAGAAGTATTAAACAACAAAATAAGAGAAAACTCAAAGATTGAAGGGGTGAAAATTAAAAAAGCAGAGTATAAACTGCGAGCTTTTGCAGATGACGTTATGATTTCCTTGGCAAATCCTAATGACAACATAAAAGAACTAACAACAACTTTCAAAGACTATTGCAAGGTTTCGGTTTCTGGTATGAAGATAAATGAAAAAAAAACACACATCGATATTATTAATGAACTTGTCTCAGTCTGAAAAACAACATTTAGAGAGGAAAACAAATTTCCAGATAGTACATAAAACAAAATATCTAGGAATAAATATAACCACAAAAAACTCTGATCTATTTAAGAATAATGATATGACAAAAAGGCGTGAAATACAAAAAGATCTCCAGAGATGGAAAGACCTGAATATATCATGGTTAGGGAAAATATCAACCATCAAAATGAATGTCCTCCCGAAGATGATATATTTGTTCCAAAACATACCCATTATTACAAATGATTTCCTTTTCACAACTGGAACAGAGACTTATCTAAATTCTTGTGGTCGGGGAAAAAACCAAGGGTCAGGTTAAAAACTATGCAAGACACAATTGATAGAGGGGGACTAGCATTACCAAATTTTAAACCGTATTACTATGCTTGTGCATTAGATTGGGTCAAGGATTGGATAAAATTAGAGGATAAGAGAACATTGGAGGGAAGTGACAATATTTATGGTTGGCATGGTTACATTTTTATGATAAAGTAAAGATGCATAGTGATTTTAAAGATCATTACATAAGAAAACCATTATTACAAGTATGGCACAAAGTACAACAGAGAATATGTAATGGGATTCCGAAATGGGTTTCTATAAATGAAGCTCTATTTAACAAAACACCTTTGGACACTCAAAGATGGGTGACTTACGAAAACTTGCTGGAAATAAATCCAACAAATTTGATCTTGAAACCATTAGATAAATTAAGAGAAGAAGGTTATAATTGTACGTGGTACACATATTACCAAATTAAACAGCACTTTCTAGCTGATATAGAACTAACAACATTAAAGAGGCAGACCCAAATTTTGAAAAAATTCTTAAATCCTCCCAATACCACTGAATAAGAAAATATTATAAATTGCTTTTGAACTATGAAATGGAGGAAGAAATTGTGAAACCACAGATGATCAAATGGGCCCAAGATTTAAAACAAAACATCCAACTAGCTCAATGGGAAAAAAAACCTGGTTAAAAACATTAAAATACACACTAAGCTACAATATTAGAGAAAATTATTATAAAATGCTTTATAGGTGGTACATTACTCCAGCAAAACTAGCTAAAATCTATAAAAAAAATCAGGGCAATCGATGCTGGAAATGCAAAGACCACTTGGGCAACTTTTATCATCTGTGGTGGGAATGTAGATATGCTAAACAATACTGGAGAAGTATCCATGAAACAATGGAGAAAATATTAGGTAAATCTTTCCGTGTTAATCCCAAAAGATATCTATTGTGTATAAATGAGGAAGATGTATTGGGGAAAAATCGCGGAAGATTTACATTTTATTTAACCTCTGCAGCCTGAATTATATACGCTTCAAAATGGAAAGAGAAGGAAATCCCAGAAGTTAAAGATTGGGTGAATAAAGCATATGATTTTATGCAATCTGATAGACTGACACAATTGCTACAAAATAGAAAAATAGAAACATTTTATAATGACTGGCAACCATTTATTAAATATTTGAAAGAAACTTGGGGAGGAAAGTTTGTAATGAGCCTGTGTGAAAAGTAATAATAAGATTGGTAGAAAAGGAGAGAGAACGTTACTTCAAAGGTTAAATGATATGGAATGACATTAGACTCTTAAGGTATTATTGATTTTTTATTGCAGAACAGGGAAGAAAAAGGTGATAACAACATATTTAAGATATGGAGTCTCGACAGGAAGGATTATGTCTATATATAGCATAAGTTTGTTTTTTGTTTGTTTGTTTGTATGTTGTCTTTTTAATAAATAAAATTTTAAAAAGAAAAAAATTACAATTGATACATTAGAGATAAAATATACAAAACCTTATAACTAATATGTAATTAAACTATGAATAGCATTTAAAACTATTTGATAAGCAGATCTATTGCTTTCACACATTAACACTAACTGATCATTGTAAAAATCTGAAAGAATTTCATTAACTAATAAAGGTATCACAGTGATGTCTATTTTGGATTTTGTTGTATTATATAGCAAAACAGTCAAAACAGCAAAACAGACCTCTCCAATTCCTGATGGGTTATGTAGAGAGATCTTGTAGCACCTTTGGTCTCATAGGTGCTACAAGAGCTCTCTACATACTTATTTTACTAACTAACACGGCTATATCTTTGAATTCTATACTGATGGAATACAACCTCCCTAAGATATAGTGACTGGCCATGCTAGCTATAGCTGATAGGCGCTAAAAACATCCAGAGACCCATAGTTTCTCCACGTCTGCTGTGAGACTACATTAATCTTAATGCACACAGAGGGGTGGGGAGTGCTGAGTTAGTAGTTAAACACCAATTGGGTTCCTAGCAGAGACAAAATCTGAATCAGGTCACCACTTTTTAGCCACAGGGCTATACTAGTTCTGAAGCAGGATAGCAGCCATTTAAAACAAAAACTTACAACAAGGGTAACTAGTATTTCACTATAATCAAGTCAGCTATCTTAACCTTCTGGAAAATGGAACTGTCAATTTACAAGCAAAATGTCAGACAATCAAAACTCTGATTGAAATTGTTCCTAGCATAGTGTAAGTGGTCTGAGGGTTGGACTAGGACTCTGGAGACCAGGGTTTGAATCATGGTCCAAATCCCTGCTTAACCATGAAAACCCCATGGATGATCACAGGCAATTCACACACTCTCATCCTCAGAAGAAGGCAAATATAAGCAAATATTTTCAAGAAAACTGTATGATAGGTTCACCTTAGGGTCACCATAAATCAGAAACTTATGCAGGCATACAACAACAACAATGCAGATCATTTGACCGTGCACACATTCTTTAAATTTCCTACCAATATATGATACTCTTCTCATAGGTGATTAAACTACTAGAAAGAGAATTATGATACAAACATTAAAAAACAGCTGCAACAAAACCATTAGTACAAAGGCTCAAGTGGCAAACATTAGGAATCAAAGTAAATAGAAGATCTTTCCACCCAGGTTCATTTTACTGAACTCAGTCACTTGAAGGTTAAGCAACCATCACAGCTGCAATGCAATCTGGGTGAACTGGGTTGATTATTCAAGGAAAGATTTAAGTAAGAACATTTGGAACCGAAAGGAAATGACAAAATAGAGTGTAAAAAGAAAGAAAACAGAGCATGTTCTAGTTCTTATATCCACACCATATCACTTTTACTCTACAAAATCTACAGCTTTAAATGTAACAAACAGACAGGAAGGCTGCTATCCCCTGTGGATGCATGGGCCCATCTACCTCAATAAAGGTAGCAAATAGAAGTAGTCTACAGAACAATGTGGAACGAAAATGTTATGAGTGAACAATACTTACTGCATGAGATTTGGGGAAGTACCTGGCTTTATCTGGCTCCTATATGCCTATTATGATAAAAGGAATGGTGTATCAGTTTGATACAGCACAGCAAGGAGTGGGCCCTTATTATTTATTTATTAAATATATAAATAAAAATGTAAAAGGTAAAATAGAAGTATTAAGCGGCTAAACAACTCTTGCTTGTTTGCTTTAATATTTTCATGATTCTGGAAATAACTCCAACACAAAGCTTACTTCCCTTTACATTCACTAGCTGTGGCACATAGTCAGGATACAACAAAAATAAATTCCAGTTTTACCAAAATTATCCTGTACATAGAACCATATAACAGATTAGGCTACTTGAACACCACGGAAAAAGCTGAACATACTCTTTTCACCATCTCTATACAACTCAGTCACTAAGATTAACAAGATAATAGCTATAAAGCTGCAGGAACATCTTTGTCATTTGTACAGACAAATTGAATCAGTCTGGAAGATAACAGATTCTCTCAGCAGTTCACAGAGTTCCACTCTTCAGCCAAGGGACAGAAGAAATGACACATCTGGCTGTTCCCTGACAAGCATGTAGCACCAAATAAAATCTTAGTTGTGCAGTCAGAGGCTTTCAAAGCCGGCATCCATAGTTTTTTGTGGGTTTTTCAGGCTATGATGCCATGTTCCAGAAGACCTGATGTTTCGCCAGCAGCTGTGGCTGGCATCTTCAGGAAATGCTAGCATGCAAGAGAGCTGGCCAAAGGGCACCAGAGCATCACAACATTGCCCACCATCTGGGTGGGCAGGCAGCGTGATGCTGGCCTAGAGGTGGCAGCGGGGCATGTGTCATGTAAATGCCACACCCCATACCATCCCCAAAGCGGTACTTACTGCCAGTCTATTCCGGTCCTTAGTTTCCAAGCTGAACATACCACTCAATGCTGGTAAGAAACCCATACCATGAGAAGACAGGACTCACTAGAAAAGACATTAATGCTTGGAAAGATGGAGCGCAGCAAGAAAAGAGGAAAACCACAGTCCAGTTGGATACAGTCCAGTTGGATAGACTCAATCTAAGAAGCCACAGCTCTTAGTCTGCGAGATCTGAGCAGGGCAGTTGATGAAATGGTGACTTCGAGGTCTCTGATTCATGGGGTCACCATGGGTTGAAATCAACTCAATGGTAGTTAACAACAACAAAGAAATCCATGCAAGGACACTAACTTAGCAGACATCTGCTAGGTCTTGAACTTTCTCGCTCTGCTTCAGATATATCAGATACATCAAGAAGATACCACAATCATGAAGATTTGAAATAAACTGAAACAGGTGCTCTGATTTTGTATTCTCTTCTATACAGAGGTTACTGTCTCCATCAGCCAAATTTGTGTTTGGATTCATAAATTCATTACACATATCCCCCTTTGAATAAATAACACTTAGATGTCCACAACAAGACAGATTTCTTTTGTGCTGCTTTGGCCACCGTTGCCAATATCTATTTCAGCTTGGCATTTTTCCACTAAGCTGCCTTTGAGCATTATCCACTCTGCTCTCTCTCCCTACTTTCACATCAAAGCATCCTATCCCCTGTAATTTTGTCCAGGCTAAGGAGCGTCTAGTCTATTTTCTCAAAAACAAAACAAAACAAAACAAAAACCACACACTACTAAAATAAAATTATAAAACTGATGAACAAAATGTGTGAGTGTGTATTGGGGTAGTGCAAATACAAGAGTTCATATGCCTATTACCCAGCTTTTATGCACATTTCATCATGTCTTGTGAAAAATGTGCATATAATTTTAAAAAATCAGATTGCCAAATATGCACTACAGAAAGGCAAGACAGATTTTGAAACAGTACAATGTATTTTCTTTTCATTAGCATACAATGCACTGTGCTGCCAATATATTGTGCAAGAGTAACTAATTCCCTCTATGTTCATTCATCATCATAACACAATAGAGGAAATCAATGAATAGAAATGGTGTAGCTAAAAGGAATGATCTGATTACCAAAAATCTGAAAAGGACTAAAAGAAAAAGTTGCCTTCTTTAAATCTCCTAGACTCTACTCCCCTTTCCACCTTCTTAAATCAGAACATTAAATTTTTATCAATTTCCCAATCTTCCAATACTGTAGTATCGGGGACCATTCTTTTATTAATTTGTCTTTTGATTTATTATTCATCAAATTGGTTAATCTGTCCATTTCTTTTAACTCTTGTGTTTTGATTACCCACTCCTCAAAAGCTGGAGGAACCTTATTTTTCCAAGTTGGAAAATAAGTTGGGTTGCACTAATTGAGTGACACAGACAAGCATATTCCATTCTTTATGGCAATGGTAGGTAGCCCAAAAGCTCCATAAAAAACAATGGTAGCAATGTTAAAGCCCAACTAACACATACAGCTGCCAGGTCCTGTTTTAGAGTTCCACCAGGATCTGCCACCCCATCCTGATTTCAAAACCCCTTTTGAATTCCAAAATTTCTGCCAAGCTCAGTGGGGGACATGGTAAGTGGAAGTGGGACACTCTGTGTGGGACTGGTAGGGCCCAAAATAGTCCTCTAACCCACAGCCAATACCCATTCCTAGTTTATGGGTGTGAAAGTCAAATTCAGCATACTGGAGTAAAGTTCTTTCCACTTAACTATACTTTGGCAACTCTTGTGACAATGGCCAAGCACAGGCTATGGGGTCTGAATCCTTTGATCTCATATCTAAAAAGATAATAATAAATACCAGAACTAACCCAAAGAATGGAGAGAAACAATATATATTATAAATAAGTATAAAGCATGTAAACACCAACTGCCCATGCAGGCCATGCAGGTAATAAGTGAACAAAGATAAATAACCAAAGAAAGACAGAAATTCCATAATAAGCCTTTAACTCCCTATATTATATAACCCAACTCTATGACTCTAAATGACTCTATTTATACATTGAATATACTAACCAGGAAAAAAAACTAATTGAATGATTCCCATAATAGGTGATCCTATATATAACAATCTGATTCTATAATTGCATGACAAATGGGTCAACCTCTCCCTCTTACTGCCTTATCACACTAGGGGGCAAACAGGATTTAAACGAGAGTTAAACAAGACATGTCCTGTGATAAACATAGGGCATTTCCTGTTTAACTCTAGTTTAACTCTCATTTAAATCCTGTTTGCCCCCTAGTGATAAAGCAGATATAATCCCATTCCTTTCTGAGTCTCATCTCTGGTTTAAAACACACTACAGAAATAATGCAGTTTGAGACTGCTTTAACTGCCCTGGCTCAATGCTAGGGAATTTTGGAAACTGTAGTTTTGTCAGACATTTATCCTTCTTTGTCAGAGAGATTTGGTGCCACAATAAACTGCAATTCCCAAGATTCCCAAGCACTGAGACAGGGTGGTTAAAACAGACTCTAACTGGATTAGTTCTGCAATGTGTTTTTGACCTCTTTTTCCAAGACTTGGGAAAGTTACATTTTAAACTATATGACTCCCAGAAACCCCCATGGCAATAGCCCATACTAGCTGGTGGATTGTGGATGTTGTAGTCCAAAAATGAAATTTCCCAAGCTCTGTTCTGTACATAATGTTATAAAGCAAATGACGATATGGAATGCATGTGAGGAAGCTAGGGAGAGGGGGGCAGCCCACTCCATTGCAAATGACAATGACAGAAGAAAGAGGGTGACAGATGATCAACCCTCAGTCAGAAAAGCACTTTGGTTCACAATTAGGCTTGCAATATTTCAGAGAGAGAAAACCCTCCTCCTCCTCTATTTCCTCCATAAGATGTTGACTGAGATTTAAAGGACACCTTCCCAAGCTGAACATGGATAAGGAAAGCAACATTGGCAAAGCTACATAGTGGGTTCTTTCTACTTCACTTACTTATTGCCTTCATTTCTCCTCATCCTTTTCAACCAAACTGGCTTCAAAACCACTAATAATATTGAACCAACCCATGAAACTACCATTTAAAAGATGCAACAAGAGCCAACAATTAAAAATCAAACCCCAAACACAAAATGGGTAAGAGCAATTATTTAAAAAAAAAACATGGCTCTAGAAAATGTTAATGCTAACATCTACAACTATCTCTTTTCTACACATACAACCCCCTCCCATGCCATTTCTGGAGAAGAAGCTCTTAATCTTGGAGTCTCACAGTTTTCCTAATTCAAAAACACCTCACTCCCAGTATAATTTTGCTTCAGATTCACTGGAGCCAAGGACAGATTACTTTGTACATCAAAAAGCAAAGGTATGATGTGGGAAAATATAACCTTGGAATTTCCTATCACCATAAAGAGCTCAAGAGACAAATCAGTCTAGGCGTATCTTTTCCAGCAGGCCTTCCCCGACAGTGTCTAATTTTCCCCGGCTCCAAAGTTATGCCTAGAATTTCTCTAGCTTCTTCCCAGTTTATGAACCTAGATACCATTATCTATGCTGCCAAAGAATAACTGTATTTATGTTGTTATATTGTTTGCATTGTTTGCTTTGTTTTAATCTGTGCTAATTTAATTCTGTTTTAAGGGGCGGGAGGTTGGGATTGGGTTGTAATATTTTAACTGTAACTGTTTTAAACTTTGTTGTACCCCGTCTCGATTGCTTGATCAGAGGGGTGGGTTATAAATAATATTTTTTATTATTGTTGCTGTTGTTGTTGTGGTAGCAAACCTATGGCACGCATGCTAGAGATGGCACGCAAAGGTATTTTTGTCTCACGCTGAGAACAGGGAAGAGGTGAAACAGGCGTATGCCTATTCCTCCTCTTCCTGGCTGTCCTGGGCTTTCAACTACCCCCAGAGAGGCAGCTGAAGGCCCAGGAGGGTTCAGGAGGAGGAACAGGTACGCACCTCTTCCTCCTCCTTCCTGGCTGTCCCGGGCCTTCAGAGAGGCAACTGAAGGACCAGGAATGTGTGGGGGGAGGAGAAGGAACAGATGCATGCCTATTCCTCTTCCTCCTGCCTCTCGCACCCTGCCCTTCAGCTGTCTCTAGAGAGGTAGGCAGTTGAAGGCCCAGGAGGGTGGGAGGAAGAAGTTCCACCCCCAGCATTGGGCAACACTCAGTGTTGGAAGGCCTTTTAGTTTGGGCACTCGGTTCCTAAAAGATTTGCCATCACTGGTAGACAGTCAGTTGTTTGGAGCCTCTGGCTCACTGAGATTGGGAAGATTTTGCAGATTGGAGAGTGGACTGGGGAAGTGTTGTGTACAAGTATTTTTGTTTCTTGACAAAAAATAACCAGTGAACACAAAGTTAGCTTAATTTTGTTACAGTCCCCCCTAGAGGAGAAATTATTGTGGTTGTTATAAAATTATTATTCATCTTATAAAATATATCTCTCAATGTTAACGTTGTCCAAACTGAAATTGATTTCCTGTTTGAAATTTACTACTGTTCTTTTTATTATTACATTAATTTATTAGACACCTTGCAATACTGCTATTTTACAGTATTAAAATATTGAAAGTTAAAAACAAGAATGAAAGCAAATTATGTGTAATATGCAATATATCTCCCTGAAAAACAAATTGTGAGGATAATCAATGGGGATAAGTATCAGTCTTAAAAAAGAGAAAGAGAAAAAAGGAGGGGGGGGGGTAAGAAACCTCAGCCAACATATTCTATTAGATAATCCTGAGACATTTGCTTTTGAGGCCAACTATCCAAGCAGAAATGGCCCTTCCACAAAGTAGTACCTGCTCCCCACCTCAGGCAGTCATCTCTAAAGGACACCATGGTAAACGGATTCAAAAGCTGACAAGAGACACTCATCTCTCTCCCAATGCAGATCAAGGTATGTGACGATCAAGAAAGGTTACATTTGAAATGGATCTAGAAAATCAGCTTCACCTAGGAGTGTCTGAAAACTGTTAGCCATCACCCACTTACTGACCTTGCCCATGAAGGGGCCGCACACACAAAACTGAGAACAGAACAAGAACTAGGAAAAACCCTACCTGCAAGTCGAAGAACTTGCTGTACCGTCGATAGATAGCCTCTGTTGAGCCATTGGACCAGGTAACCTTGATGATGTATACCTAGAGAAGGAGGAGGATACTTTAGAAAAGTCAGATCATATGAAATGGCATTCTCAAGATGTACCCAAAATCTGTATTTGTCATTGTTGTTGCTATGCACCTTCAATTCATTTCTGACTTATGTCAACTCTTTCATGGGGTTTTCTTGGCAAGATTTGTTCAGAGAGGGTTTGCTATTGCCATCATCTTCAGTGAGAGAATGTGACTTTCCCAAGGTCACACAATGGGTTTTTATAGCTGAGTGGAGATTTAAACTCTGGTCTTCCAGTCACAGTCCGACATCCAAACCACTACACCACAATGGCTTACTTTTTAAAAATTACAAGTAAATTAACCTACAAGATCTCAGGGTGAAAAAGCAAGCCATACTCATCTTATGCTGCTTCAGTTACATGATGTTGGCATCTGCAGCCAATCAAAGGATAATACATCCTGGCGTCAATCTGCATAGGATTATTAAACAGAGTACTGTAGCTGCAGGTGCACAATCAGTTGTTGCTGTGGTGTGTGATGAACACCATCAGGCTCTTTTTATTTATTTATTTAGGGCCAGTACAGACCACCTCTTTCAGGGTGGTCCGTAGGCATCCATTTTCGGTCTGCAGCATTGCCGCAGCAACCAAACCACGTAGAACGCTGCGGACCAAATTTTAGGACGTCATGAGGGCTGCATCACAGCCCTTACAAAGTCTCTTCTAATGAATGACGTGTGGATGTTGCAATACCCACACGTCATACACACACCTCATGTGTGGGCAGGGCGGAGCTGTAACGGCACCAGCCATACATAGTAGGGCTGGGGAGCATCTGTTTGGTCTCTAAAGGACATCATGGTAAACGGTATCAAAAGCTGACAAGAGACAACTACTTTTGCCGCCAACACGCCCCTTTTTGCTCCTCTGTATCAGGCCTTCGACATTTGGTCAGCGCATATAGAAACGTACGACTAATGTAGCCATTTGTCTTCTTTTTGTGGTTTTTTAAAATTTTCTTGCTTTTGTTATACTGGAATATTATTGTATGTGAGATTCATTTTGGATGTAAATTGAGTTAAATTAAATTTATTTAATTTATAGTACTATAGTATTTATAGTCTAGCTTCAGATCCAAGTCATGGGAAAGGACATAGTACACAACAGTTAGAATACATCTGAATTTGGCTTCCACTCCCTTCCTGAGTATAAGTTTACCACCACACACTATGATCCTAAAGGACTGTGTAAAATAATGACGCTGAGTAGATTCACACTGGAGAGAAAGGGTTTTAAAGCAATATTAGGAGTATGTCCCTTAAGGAAGTTGTTAGCTAGTTCCCACCCACTTGGAGAATCTGCTGGTCTGGGAAAACTAGTAAATATTTAGAGATCATAGACTGTTAGTCTTGGCAATTGGCCATGCCCCATAACGGCCATATCTCCTGGAGTTCTGCCATCTGCTTCCCTGAGGTTTGCTCTGCTCACCTCTCAGGATATGAGCACATATCATTTAAGATATTTGTTACAAGTTAATGCTAGCTATTTAGAGGTGGGTAAATTTATGGATACATTTATTCCACATTATCATGAATCCACACCTCTGAGCAATGAAAGAGCTTCATTTAGATAAGAAAACACTGAGGATTTTAAATAATCTTTAAACGGTGAAGGGTCTAGAAACCATACCCTATAAGAAGAGATTTAGGGAGCCGGGTATGTTTAGTCTGGAGAAGAGACAGTTAAGTGGTGATATGACAGGCCTGTTTAAATACAGTTGGCCCTCCTTATCCACAGATTTTTTTATCCACGGATTTGAGCATACACGGCTTGAAAATATTCCCAAAAAGTATAAATTCTAAATAGCAAATCTTGATTTTCCATTTTATATATGGGACACCATTTTGTTGTGTCATTACATGGGAATTGAGCATCAACGGATTTTGTTATCCACAGAGGGTCCTGGAACCAAACCCCAGTGGATAACAAGGTCCCACTGTATGTTTAAATACTGAGAATGGAACAAGCTTGTTTTCTGTTGCTATGGATCCAGCTCAGGAAAGAAAAAAACCTGAAAGCAGAGCCCACATGTATGGCCTGTGGAGCTAGGATAGTCTTCTTCTACTGTCTGGAGGCTGCAGTCATGGGGCCTTGATGGCAAGAGTCCTTCTGTATGACATTTATCACACAGAGGCACACGGAGGCAAATCCATGCAGAAATGGGTTTTTAAAATCCATTAAACACTCGCACATGCAGGTTGTTTTTCAGACATGTTGGTGGAAAAAGAAATCACAAGAAAATAACCCAAACAGAAAGCCAACAAAAACCACTCCATTCTATTTTCAGAATTTCCCCAAAGTAAAAAGAAGGGGGGGGGGGGTTGTCGGCTTTCCGTTTGGGTTATTTTCACGTTATTTCTCTTTCACACAAATGTTGTCTGAAAAACACCCACATTTGTGGGTTTTTCCTACTTTCTGTTTAGGTTAACTCCAAATGTCATGTGAAAAACAACCTGCAAAAGCAGATTGTTTTCACTTTAAATCTAGTTTCTGCATGGGATTCGTTCCGTGTGATAAACTCCTAAGTCACCAGAGTGTACCAACTGCTGTCCTTGCTGCATAGCCCACATTATCCAGGCTCAAGGTTTCATAAAGACTTTGTGAACTGTGGCATGTGGTAAGCTTGCTTACATGTCCCTCCTAATCCAAGTAAAAGACAACATGCATAAGGAGTTTGCTGCCTCTTCCATCCTTTTCTTTAGTCCCTTAGAACTCTGGAAACAATTCTGGAGCAATTTCATTTACAGAAGGACCAGCATCTGCTTCAGCCAGTAAACACAACTGGAAAGTTAAAAACCTCCTTACTTGGGTATCCTGGTTGAATTAGGAGAACAGTATTTTGCTGCCTCATCCATCAGTCTTTGTAGTGTACTTTTGACATGTATGTCTAAACATATATGCAAACATGGACATTTACTGTACTTATGCTTGTTGCAAATGGATATTCTCCATCCTAACCAAAGAGACTCTTTTCTAACAGTTCTTTCTGCTCCTGCAACTTCACATCTGGCATCTCTCCTATAAGCAGGTGTCTCTCTAATTTTTTTCTTCTCCTGTTCTCCAGTCTTTCCACTCAATAGCAACACAACTCTCCTTTTTATCCTCTGCAAATATGTGACAAATATCACTAACACCACTATGCAAATCTGTACTTTAATAACAGCAATGTTTATATGTATACACATGCATGTACATATACACCAAAGGTTCCCACCTGGGGTGCCCGCACTCTCAGAGGATGTGAGATGGGATTTAAGGGGGCACGACAAAGACTGGTTTGTGTCCTTGAGTGACAAGTCACGAATCATCATTCAGCTAATTTCCCAGTGTGCCTTGAAAAGTGGCAGTAGCTGGTTGTGTTATACAGATAGCAGAGTCATTGTTTGTTTAAACGAAAGGAGAGAATTTTACAATTTACAATAGTTGACAATTTTTTCTGAATTAGAATCTAATTGCTTGGCTTAGAATGACATTTTATGCACTGCATTAAAATAATGTTTAAGTTCAGTTTGTTCACCAGCAGTATTGTCTGTGGTTCAATTAGCAGTTTAAAAAATAGAAAATGAGACTTTTCCATCTTCAAATATGATACAGTGGTCCCCCGGTTTATGAATCCCCCGGGGAACGAAATCCCCGGGACTCGAAACCGGCGGGACCAAAAAACATCCCCCGGGATGCGAAGGATCCCCCGGGATGCGAAGGAGAAAAACCGTGCGGCCCCTTTAAATTGGCCACGCGGTCCGTCTCCTAATGTGGTCCCCCGGGAAACGAAGACTTCCGGGTTATGAAAGGTAATCTGGAACGGATTACCTTCGTAACCCGGGGGACCACTGTATTAGTTTTTGAGGAGGTGTGAACATTAACCAAACATTTCTGAGGGGTGTGAGGCATATAAGAAGTTTGAAAACCACTGATATATACACGCACTCGAAATGGGAAGCATCAGTTCCCATGTGAAAGGAAATATGCTTTTTAGAATAATTATTAGAGCTTTGCCTCTTGGCCCACTATCACCCTAACAAGACTATTGTTTTGAAAACCAAAATAGGGAGTCATAATCACCACTTTCATCAAGGGGAAAAAAACACTTTTTTCCTCTTCTTTTTTTTAAAGTCCTTGGGTTTCATTTATCTTCTCTGTTACCCCCCTCCTCTCTCACCATAAGTAGTTTCCACAAGTCTCATGAGAATATATGCTCAAAATGCAGACAGCATAAAGAAGAGAAAGCAACAACAAAGAGGTACATGCTTTTCTAGCACCAGTCAAAGTCTGTTTCTCTCCACACACGTACACATACATACACACAGACACCACTCCCTCTCTCTCTTTCTAGGCTGGCTGCCAGAAGTGATCCATTACTGAAATGCTACAGAATGCTTAGCAAGCCAGAACTTCTGGGGGCCAAAGACCAAAATGATGTCATGCTGCCTGCTTTGCAGCAAGCCCTTTTGCTGAACCAAGTGCATCTTGGGAGTCCTCTGGAGGAAATGGAACACTTTATTAGCCAGAGATGGCCTCTGCATTCTTGATCAGGCTGCAAAAGAGGATTGTGTGTCTGATTTTTACATTCTGGGAAAAAAATTAAGAAAGAGAAAACTGGTGGGGGGGAGGGATTTCCAGGAATGTTTTTATTACTGATACAGTGATCACTAAGATTCATGAATACTGAAAGAATAAATCAGTCTACTCACTATTTTGATAATTCAACATGCACGGTGGGGTCCTGGAACCCAATGAGACAGCCTACCATCTGTTCAAATGAATATGCAGTGACAAGCAATGCAAGAGAAATACACATAAGACATCACAAACTGTACAGTACCTATGGAGGATGATTCTCCAACCAATAGAAACAGAGGTTTGGATCCCTAGATTGTAGGGCCAAACCAAGACATTTAGATGCCCTAGGCAAGGGAAAAGGTGGACCTCCCCCTGTTCTTTCATACAAAACCCAACAGGACTGGCAACTAGATTATACATACTTTAACAGAGATAACAGAGCATACCCTTGGGGCAGGAAGTTTGATTGGGGGACACAGGGCAGGCTGCATGATACATGCAGATCTCTCTTCTAACAACTTGCTACCATCTCTTGACTCTTGGCATATGCTGCCTGGGGCAACTGCCTCATTTTGTGTAAACTGGCCCTAGGATTCCTAGCTAGAAGGAAAAACAAGAATTGTGAGAACCAACATGGTGTAGTGATTTGAGTGTTGGACTCCAACTTGGGAAACCAGGGTTTAAATCCTAGATTGGCCATAGAAACCCACTTAACCGTGGGCAAGTCACACTCTGTCAGCCTCAGTGGATGGCAATGGTAAACCACTCTGAAGAAACTAAGTTGCCAGGAAAACCCCACGATAGGGTCACCTTAGGGTCGCCATAAGTTGGATATGACTTGAAGGCACACAACAGCAACAAAAGAAGGACAAAACAATTTGCTAATCTGTTATTGTTTTTATGAACAGACCTATTTAGTAACATTTACTATCTGAAAATTATGGCAAAAACTAAAATGCTCTTTTCCATATCAATGTCTCCTGCCCCTGAAGACAACAAGAGCTGCCCATGATGATGACTCAGAAGCTGAAACTAGTGCAAAACACAGCAATGAGATTGCTAGCTGGAGTACCCATAGAGTAACCCCACAATATTGGGTCTTAAATATTCTTCTAATTCATTTCTGGTTTAAAATTCAAAGCCCTAAACAGCTTGGCACTTTCATATTTAAAAGAGTGCCTCCTCTTTCCAACTCAGTTAACAAAACCTCTGAGAAAGAAACTTCCTTTTACAAACCCTTTTATCCTTCCTTAACCCACTCTTTCTTCCTTGTCCAGGAAAAGTAACAACTGCCACAAAGCTACCTCCCAAAAGCTTCTCAAAAATAACAAAAGAGACTTAAAGCAGGCTGGATTTATCAGATAATGGTCATGACCCAAAGAGCTGTGAACTAATTCTGCTTGTGCAATGTACCTTTACGCATACATTTCTTTATCTTAATACAGAAATCCTTCTTCTCTCCAACTTACTCATGCTGCAGGACAGGTGACTTTTTACAACGAAAGGAAGATGTAAAAGCATTCTTCTATGTGAAAGGAATTTTTTTAAAAAGATTCCTATGGCACATCACAGCCCTTGGGCACCACTAAAGTATCTCTCTGGATCCCAGCCACCCTCTGTTCACAGACAAATTGTTTTAACTAGATGCCTGGCTGGTATTGTAATTATTCCTTTAATAAATTAATTGAGGAAATAAAGCAAGCTTTTAGCCCAGTTCCCCCTTCACATTTAACAATGCTTAAAGCAATGAGATAGACCTATAAAAAGTGACAAGTATCATAGTTTCTGTAGTACAAGATTAGGGCAGGCAAATAAAACCTGTGTCCTGACAATCCTACCTAAAGGTGAAGGTAAACCTAAAGGTAAACCTGACAATCCTACCTATTGCTTCATTAAGAATGGATCCAGATTTTAATCATGGAAGCAAACAATTATGCACAATCTCTAATGTAATAATAATAATGTTTATTTATAGCCCTCTCCTCTAATAAAATACTTGGAGCGGGGTACAGCAAAATAAAAAGGATACACAGTAAAAACAACAATCATATCCCTCCCCAACCACCCCCCTTAAAACTGAATTAAACCAAGACAAATTAAAATTAACACAGTTAAAATTGGTCAACAATTATTAAAACAAAGTGCCATCTCATGAATAATCCATGTGCAAGTCCACATTAAATAAATTCAGCAGATTTAAGTAAAGGGGCAGCTGAGCCGGAAAAGATGCGTCTTTAAAGCCTTTTTGAAACTAGCCAGTGATGTAATGAGACGCATCTCGTCCGGCAGGCTGTTCCAAAGCTTAGGGGCGGTAGCTGAGAAGGCCCTCTGGAAGGTCTGCGACAACCTAGTTTTCATAGGCTGCAGCAGGTTCCTCCCAGAGAACCAAAGTGTTCAGGGTGGCTCATACGGGAAGAGGCGGTCCTTAAGGTAGGATGGGCCTGGGCCATGCAGGGTTTTAAAGGTTAGTAACAACACCTTGTACTGTGCCCGGAAACTAATGGGCAGCCAATGGAGAGCTTTGAGCTAGTAAAGAACAAGACTGAAAGTGCTGTTTCCACTGAAAGCAGAATATTTAAAACATAAGCTTTAATCAACATCAGAGTTCTCTCAGTTAAGTGCAGTATGGGCTGAGCTTTCTGATATGTGCCTGTTGGGGAAACCATATGAAAAGGAAATAGGGGAAGGAAGACTGGTCTGAGATCACAGTAACTTGGGGGTGGGCATTATGGTCACAAATGGAATGTACACTGCAAAAGATTACAAAAAAAACAAAAAAACAAAAAAAAAACTTCCCCACTGGAACCTATGTAGGTAGGTAAGAAAACAAAATGAATCTTTTCCCCCCTTCACTTTGCACATAGCAAGAAAGCTCTGCAGAGCCTAGGATCAGCTACCACATAAATAGCTCCCATATGAACTCGGCTGGTCTTGGAAGATAAAATTTGGAAGCTCCACTCTTGCATGAACAGCTTATGAGAATAAAAGGGTAGAAAATTTTAAATTTTGGACCATCTCTAGGCAATATCTATATTTCTGTGCCAAAAAATTATTCTAGGAGCAACATAACATGCTTGGACGATTGTACACCCATACAAACAGGACATGCTGTCTGCTGTCTCCTGATAGTAATTTGTTTAATCAGTAATCACATCATTAAAAAATAATTTTGCACATTTGATGGTAAAAACAAATAAATATAAAAATGGGAAAAGCACAGACATGCCACCAGATTTGATTCTGAGATGTTTTAACATTCCAGTTTCAGCTCCTAACTGATTAAAATATCATTGTATATGGAGAAAGAAAAAATTCTTTGGGATAACTCTGGCTGGACAATTGTTCCTTACAAGCCTATCTTGTGTGACCTCATCTCTATAGTACAATTACCTCGCTTTCTTATATACCCCTTTAAAAAATGTTATGGACACAGGATTTGGGGAAAAAACAGCTGAAGGAAAACTGCTAGAAGTGACAAGCTGCTAGAGAAATGGAAATGATATTTGTTCAACTGTAACGGAGCTGTCAGAAAAATGTGCCACTCATATAAACGGGAGGGGGGAGAGAGAATTGGCAAATCACAAGCAAGTATAGACTCTACCATTGAAAACAAAGGATACTTCAACAACAGCTTGCACCAAAGGAAGGGAACTCCTTCTTAAGGAAACAGAGCATTCAGACATGCATAGCAGCAAATGTTTTCAAACAGAAGACTCCATCCTCATAAGTCTTTTGAAAATTGTAGAATCAAACTGAACTGTAATTTAACATAACAGAACTTAAGACAGACCACAGTGGAAATAACATGAAGTACAGACAAGCAGCAAGACCAGAGAGTCTGACAAAAACTGGGCTTACATATTTGAGCTCAGTGAAGCTGCAGGTGTGCTATAATTTCTCAATTTTCACAAAACCAGCTATGAGGCTGGTATTTACCATACCACCAACTATGAGGCTGGTAATTTCACACTGGAGGGTTATAGGACTATGATATGATTCCACTTTAACTATCATGGCTGCATCCTACAGAATTCAGGGATTTGTAGTTTGTTCAGAGGCACTAGACTGATATCTCCCTAAAAATGCAAATGTCGAGATCCCACAGGATGTTGCTATAACAAGTAAGTGGAATCACAGTGCTTGAATTATGCAGTGTAAAAGAGCCTTTAAACTCACCATCAGATAAGTGTACATGAGACATGCCCTGTTAGAGGAAGAACTATCTCATGCCTACACTGCCAAATGAAAGTCTGTTGTTATCAATGGCTTCAGTTCAAACTGAATGGAGTTCTCCAGTAGTATCCCAGGGCTCTGTCCTTTTCAACTTTTTAAAATCAATAACTTAGATTACAGGGTGGAAGGAATCCTTATCAAATTTGCACATGACACAAAACTGTGAAGGGTGACTAACACATTACAAGACAGGAACCAATTGCCTATAGATGTAGTGGGGTCTCCTTCTCTGGATTTCTTCAAAAACAGGCTAGTGATGATTTAGATGGAGAGTTGCATTGATTAAGGGGTTGTACCTGATGGCCCAAGAGGCTCCTTCCAGCTCTATGATTCTATGCTGCTACGTAGCATATCACCCAAGCTGCATACTGAAAAAATGCTGTACAACAAAACTGCCAGGGATCTAGGGGGCTTTATCTAGGGGTCTTTTTTCAAAAGTGGACAACAGACACATCTGTACATGCAGCAGTTCACAGGCCAATACTATTTCATACATCCAGTCTTGTGAATTGTGCTGTGCTTAGTTGAACACTGCATACAATGTTGGGGCACAACTGAGATGTATCATTAAAATGTAGTGCAAGGACTGGCTGATGTTTGACCCTCTAGATATTTTAGAGTACAATTCCCATCAAGCCTAGCCCACATACAAAACAGGGAGAGATTATAGGAACTGCAGTCCAGGAACATCTGAATGGACACACATTCTCTATCACTTATGAAGTGGAATCTCCCGTGTTCTGCTTCACCATTCACTGGGTACTCTTTATACCTTAATGCTTTTCATTTGGCATACAATACAATAGGCCCAGTCTTATGAAAAGAAAACAATTTCTCTGCTCTTGCACTTCTCAAAGCAAAATACTTCAGTTCCTTAACAACCAATCATCACTAGCCAATTCCCATTACTAATGCATTAATCAAGAACTCATTTCCTATAGAATCCATAACAGTTACCAAAAAGGTAACCCTTCTTCATCAACTGTAGCAGTGAAAGAAAGGGCTCCCAATACTAGTTCAAGCACGGCCCAGCCTGATTTCTAAGGATTAGTCCCAATTGAAGAAGGCCCCTCGGATCATTTGTTAAACAGTGACTCAACATGTAAGTAAACCCTATTGATTCAGTGGGTCTACTCAGGCCTTTGTTTTCAAATCCAGCCAAGCCAGCAAATCACACAGTATTGCTTTCTTCACACAAGAAATACTGAACTCAACTCAACTCTGAATGCAGGGCCTTTTATTAACACCCTTGCTTTTCCTCCCCACAAATATCATATGACAGAATTTGGGGGTAAAATGCAATGGCAATTCAAACGCAATCATGGGGTTTCACGTAATTGCGTATTAGAGTATGTCACGCAATTTCGGGCAATGGGGGTCATTTTCGGGAAATGGGAAGTCATTCTGAATGCATTCCGAACGCAATCAGATTTCACATAAATTCGCTAAACTAGCAAATTCACATAATTTGCAAATTGGTTCCATCCGCAATTGAGAGAAATTCCTCCCATGTGATAAACTCCTATGCAGTCACAATTGTGGCATTGTTGCCATGACCCTATATGTGCGCTCAAGCCCACCTTTAACATCAAGCAAAGGAGGTCTGTTTAGCTGCCCACTGTGGTGCAAGAAAGATGACTTTTCAGCCTCATTCCATCAGCAAGCAAGGGTGCAACAATCAGAAGCAGGATCCCTGTTGCAATTCCTCATCACAAATTCACTGGCAGGTAGGAAGGGCCTGGAAACCTCCTCCTCCTCCTTGCACTCCAATCAGCAGCTGAACAGACCTCCTTCGCTTAATACAGTTGCTGGCTGCTAAGTGCTAAGGTGGGTTTGGGCAAGGAGATGTTGGTTAGTTACACATGTGTAATTAAGGAGCCAATGTAGGATACGGGTGCATATTTATATAGCTAATACATAACACAGGTTCTGTGCATAAATCATAAATCAGCTACAATAAAGTTTCTTTTTTAAAAAAAATTAATATAAAACACAATTAAATCATAGATTTTAAGCTGAGAAGCCTTGCCTATGAAACCAAAAGTATTTTACATGCCTGAGTGGATTAAATGGACTTTAAAAAGATGTTGCCAGTAAAAGCTCTCTGGGAAGGCTTTCTATCATTGGAAAGCCACTACAAAAAGGTTCTCGCCTATTATGTTATTGGCTCCATTTAATTTGGCAGGGGCTCTCTGAGCACAGCCTCTGGAAACATTTAAGTCTAGAGTCTTACACAGCTCCAAAATCTACAGTGGTAGTTAAAAGGCATGGAAGAAAGCTGGAATGGATGGTACTCCTATACTATCCTGAGCTTGGAAATTCAGAAAGAGCAAGAGACTCAGGCAACACCATTTTTCCCCCTACAGAAGACTGAATTTAAGGAAAAGTTACTAAAGCAGCATGCTGCTGTATTGACAAAGAGGGCAGCGAGACAATCTGTTTCCTGCTTTATTTCATTTGACAGTGCCCTGTGGCAAATGGCCACTTATTCTCTGAAGATGCCAGCCACAGATTCTGGTGAAACGTCAGGAATAAATTCTTCTAAAACATGGCCACATAGCCCAAAAACCCCATAGAAAACTATGGCAACTTATTCTGTATAGTAAATTGGATAAGGGATGGAAAGTTGACCATAAGCCTTGGAAATGAAAATTATTAAGCAGACAGACACATCTAGATGTCAGAAGGTTAAACGATGCTAGTCAAAGGACATCTGGATACAACCTGAATTAAGATCAAGAGATATCTGTTAATACTGGCTGTAAGGTGACTGACAAATGTTTCCACTTATGACAACACAGAGATTTGATATCATGACTCCCTGTTAAGTCACGTCTATGAACAGGAGAAAAATACCACAAGAAGGCATTCTCATTTTCACTTGAAAGCATCAAGGGTTTTTTTTTTTTTAATTAAAAAACCCAATCTGGCTGTAGACAAGTCAAATTTGCTCCTTATTCACCATATGACCCTTCCAAATGGATTTTTTCCCATGGACTCACTATTCAAACACTTGTTTCTTCAGACTAAACAGTCAGTTCTTTCAGCTTTTCCTTCTGACATTCCAGTCATACACCAAGTACATACTGCCATTCTCTGGAATGTTTCCAGAGTGCCCATAGCCTTTTTAAAGGAAAACAGCCAAGACTGTCCATGACAGTTTATCATCTACCAAAAGATTCCTGGGATGCAAAAACAATCATATTTTGCTACTACTGCAAAAACAGACATATTTCAGTGAATGTGACATACCATGCCTTAACTGCATCTTGTAATTTTGTTAGCTGTGTATTCCAACCAGAATGTTAGATTCACATTTGGCTCCACCACAGCAATTGCATTTGGTCACTAGAGTTATGCAGGCAGAAGGACCTTTATCATACTGCAAAACTGATTCTGACTTCTTTTATTAGTGTACTGAGGAAAGACATGGGCATGACCTTCTGATGACATATGCATACAGAGGTTTATTCCATGTCCAGCAAGCCAGTCTTATACCAACCAATAGTCAGCAAAGGAGAAGTTTTTGATAAGTGACAACAAATGATGAAGCAAGATAAGATGCTTCTGCTGCTTTTTAACTCTGCTGACTAGAGCTCTTACAGTTAACTATCTCACAGTGAATGATGAAAGAAGATAATGGAAGTGCACTCAAGTCTGGTGAAATGTAATTGAAACTAAAATCTCACTGCAGGGGTTGCCACCCTGCTATATGAATGCATAGATAGCAGCAGTGTGAAATGACAGATTGATGACATTAAAAAGCCCAGTTTGTGCTGTGCAAGAATATCCTGCAATTGCTGTTTACTGAAATTGACAAAAATAAGTTAAGATAAATTATTTCAGTTTATAGGGAAACCCATTTTCACCTGCAAAATGACTTATTAATGATGATGGTCCCCAACAGTTAGCAAAGGAACTGGGGTGGGTGGGACAATCACCTAATAGAAACAGTTCATTTTCCAACACACCTCTCTGTCTTCTAAGCATGTCTAGAAGTCCTCCTACAGTATCCAAGAAATGGGGCACAATCATTTTCCACTACAACACAAAGCGTCAACACACAGCCTATCTACTGGGGGTCACCTGCTGCTCCCAAATTTGCCATTTAAGATAATAGATTCACTAGTTCATTAGTAGTTTCTGAAACACAGCAATATTAACATGTTGCAACAACAATAGTAAAAATAGGCTGAATCTAGATTTAGGCACTAGGCTCATGGAAACCCACATCCAGCTCACCCATTGCAGACACTCCAGCCCCCTGAAAATGTTGGGAACAGAATGGGCACTTGGCGGAATAGCATGAGCTATGGTGTGTGTGCGGGAGAGGGGGGAGTCTCTAAATAACTGGGGGGCTCACCTTCAATAAGCAGAAGATTTCTATTTGTGCAAAGTGAATCCTGGATCCAGAGCAGTGTGTTGAAACATCTTTAAGGCCTCAAATTTATTATGGCATAAATGTTTGGAACTGCCAGTCAATCTCCATCAGATGCAACTGATCAAGAAGACTGCAGTCCACTAAAGCTTGCTACACAGTAAGTCTGATCTTCATTTTATTGTTTGTTCTATTTACATTGAGAAAACATGTGAAATCTTAGCTTAGATTTACAATGCATAAGACACACAGATATTTTAATGGACAAGATACACAGTTGCTACAGTGCACCATGATCAAGAATAAGCTATCCAAAAACACAGGCAACAAGATGTATTTAAGATCTTCCTGTTTAGAAAACACAACATAAGAATCTAACTGAACAAAAAGAAAATGAACAGAAAAAAGCATTCCCTGCATAAACCAGACATATGTTAACAGAATTGCAACACATATCCTAATCTGATCACTTCTGCACATCATACATACCAACTGAATCACTCAAAGCTTGTTTTCTCCAAAGTTGGGAGAAAGATCAAGAAAGACGAGGTTATCTTTGTTACCCTGCACTTCATTTGATCTAGCTTCCATGGAGGAATAAGTATACTGTTACTGTAGTTCAGGCTGGATCCCCAACATCCTAGAAAACCAGTTTTCCCCATGACTGTATCACATCTGAAAAGGTAATTTTCTTTTTTTTTAAATTGCTTTTCCACATAATATACTACAAGTATACATTGGTGTTACAAACAATGACTTCAATTGTACAAACTTATGTGACAACATACATAAAAACACACATAAACATTGTAACTTCCTTTTACTTTAATTACAATCCTCTTATTTCTTCATCTAAATCAAAGTTAAAAGGTAATTTTCATTAAAAAAAAAAAGTAAGTTTTGATCTATCTGAAAAAGAAAATGATATAAAATGTAAGAGGTCAATTCTAAGTTAGCATAAGACACACTGAGAATTTTTCATGCTCGCTGATGCTATGAAACTGACTTTGGGGAAAAGAAAAGCCATTTATCTTTAGAATAATTTGAGGAGGCTTAACAGGCATATGTTTATGGTTGGCTCCAACATTGCACAGGGTTCCTGTAGGTAGTCAACATCAAGATGAGATGACTCACCTTCCCACTCACCACTTACTGCTGCAAAAATAGGTTTGGAGCATATATAATTAACTGTCTGTAGGAGCATGTCTTGTTCTTATGTAGGAAACAGTATCCTCATTCATGTCAACAGTCATTTGATTCACAGGATTTCAGGGGGAAAAGGATATGACACACTGAGAGTATAGATTTTTACTATTTTGACTATTCTCCATATTATCACATATCTCTGTACATGATGAAAAAAAATAAATCTTGGCACAGAGAACTGGCTTTATCATTCATATGAACTCTTACCCTGAACAAGTCTTTCCCTGCACCTAGTTATTGAAGGGAATGCAGTATTTTAATTTTAGAATCATTAGAACAGAATCAGTAAATAAACTGAGCAGTCATTCCACTGAAGGAGAACTCTTGATGCATAGAGTCCTCCTAGCAAATCTTCTGGTTAAAAAAAAAATCTTTAAAGGTATACTGAGTTTGGAGTTAGACGTTGGGGTCCCAAAAACAACAAAAAAGGGTTCTAGAGATGAAAAGGGATTGCTAAACTGTTCTTGACTTGAGAACAAATATCCTTCCAGGGGCAGTAACATAAGGCAGATTGAAGAAAAGAAGCACAGAGTTTCAAGATTTGAAAATGGGGTGGGAGACAACAGTTCAGTTATTTGTCAGATTACTCTGAGAAGAGAGGTCTAATCAGCTACACAAATCAGGCATTGCTATGAAGGTTGCAAAGCTGAGTTACAGAAACTTAAACCTCTTCCCTTCTTAAAAATTAAAGAATCAACCAATGAAACAAGTGAGGACAAATGTATTTGTGATAGGTATTTTCCATTACTGGAAGAGGAGGAAGGTTTCTGTTATCAAAGGGAGAAGGCAAGTTTTGAGCATTTACTTAGAAAAGTAATTAGTTTAGTAGCAGAATTATGACATCAATAACCATTTCCAAAAACTATTCCAAGTAGAAGAACTCAATTATTTCCCCTCCATAAATAACTGAAGGGAGTACAAGACAGGAAAAAGTGTATGTGCACACCAATGAACCTCAAATCCATCTCTCTCTCTTTTACACACACACTCACAGTCAGCAGAAAAAGTTCTAGGTATGCAGTCAAGCTGACCATCATATCGAACCTGCTCATCAAGAATATAGGGGCAACAGAAATTCTTCTGATCCTAATAACGTGAGGAAAATACACAACTATGCACTACAGTAGGGATAGAATCATAGAATCATAGAGTTGGAAGAGACCACAAGGGCCATCCAGTCCAACCCCCTGCCATGCAGGAACTCCCAATCAAAGCATCCCCGACAGATGGCCATCCAGCCTCTGTTTAAAGACCTTAAAGGAAGGAGACTCCACTACACTCCAAGGGAGTGTGTTCCACTGTCGAATAGCCCTTACTGTCAGGAAGTTCCTCCTAATGTTGAGGTGGAATCTCTTTTCCTGGAGCTTGCATCCATTGTTCCGGATCCTGTTCTCTGGAGCAGCAGAAAACAAGCTTGCTCCTTCCTCGATGTGATATCCCTTCAGATATTTAAACAGGGCTATCATATCACCTCTTAACCTTCTCTTCTCCAGGCTAAATATCCCCAGCTCCCTAAGTTGCTCCTCATAGGGCATGGTTTCCAGGCCCTTCACCATCTTAGTTGCCCTCCTTTGGAAACGCTCCAGTTTCTCCACATCCTTTTTGAATTGTGGGGCCCAGAACTGGACACAGAATTCCAGGTGGGGCCTAACCAAAGCAGAATAGAGTGGCACTATTACTTCCCTTTGATCAGATGGCTTGGTTGGACTACAACTCCCATAATGTCTGTTCACTAGCCATGCTGGATAAGGTTCTGGAAGCTGAATTCCAAATAATCCAGAGGGCCAAAGGTTCTCCACACCTCAGCTAAACAAATGTTTAGGAATCACTTCCATTAATTTCCCTTTTTATCCTATATCCCAATTTCCCTTTTAATACTAACATTGGGTGGGTGACAAAGACATTGATAGGAAAGAATCAGGAAGCAGAGGAAAGTTCTGAAATCTTTTTCTGCTTACCAATTATTTCCAAAAATGTTTTGGCACTTTTTTTTTTTTTTTTTTTGGTTTTGTTGTTCCATTTTTCTTCTTCCCACAGACTATATAATTGGAAGAAGGGAGGAGGAGTTATTGGTGAGAATAAATCATTACAAGAAGAAGGCTCCTTTTTACCCATGACAAATGCTGGTTTGGGAGTAGGCATTTAATCAGGTGAAGTGCAGTCCATAAGCTTTTCAAGGAGAGGAGAAAGTGCTATATCTTTCTGCAGTGTTAAGCCATGGTTTGGTATTATGCATAAAATGATTTGGGGATGAAAATAATGCTACAGAGAGAACTCCCATTTTCCCATTTCAGTAAAGAACAACATTACCTCATTTCAGTCACAGCAGTTCATCAGTATATGGCAGTCAAATCTTATGAATATTTGAACATTAGAGTGGTGACTACTAAACTGATTCACTTAACCTGTCCAAAAGAAAACTTGGCCATGCACTATGGGCAACAAAAAGCCATTCCTAAGATTAAGTATCTGCAAACAATTTACAGTAAGAGCTACTGTAAGTTGTTTGCAGACACTTAATCTTAGGAATCCTTTATAGATTGAAAAATCTCTACAAGCAATTTGCAATGTAAAAGCAGCAATGAGTTTCCTACAGACTAGTTTCCCACCTCCTTTCACATATATGTATATTCTGCTTACCATGGTGCTCCAGACAAGAACTGAACATCCAGCAGTGGCTTTATCTGTAGTCACCAAGTGATGCTTCCCCAAAACTTAAAACTACAGTTGGCCCTCCATTTTTGTGGGGGATCTGTGCAGGACCCCCCTTGCAAAAACAAAGGCTCGTGCATATTCAGTCCTCATATGCTTGAATGGGACATGTTCCCGTGTGCACAGCCCAGGCACACACACCATAGGAAATAGCGGAGGTCGCCACTCCACAGATATTCGAGGGCACAGACCTCAGATCCACGAATTAGGAGGGGCAACTGTATTTCTGTCAAGAAAATGTACTTTGAAGTAGGAAGGTAAGCCATTCAATATATGTTTAAGAGAAAGATCTAAGTCCTTCCCATTCTAATAAGACATATAAGAAAACCCCACACCATCAGCAACATGTTTTACAATGTATTAAGAAAAGCAGCACCAACCAGGGGCCCTTTCACATTATACAGTTATGGCACTATGATTCCATTTTAACTACCATGGTAATATCCAGTAGAATACTGGGATTAGATGTTTATGGATGTCCTTTTAAATCCTTTTGAATCATGGAGCTCCCCTACTGATTCAGATCAAACTATACAAACCCCAGGATTCCTTAGGATGTACCCTGGGCAGTTAAAGTGGAATCATAGAGCTATAACTGTATAGTGTGAAAGGGCCCCTGGTTGCATCTACTTTTCCCAATCTTTACTTTGACGAACATGTAGCTGATATATAATATCATAGAATCATAGAATCATAGAGTTGGAAGAGACCACAAAGGCCATCCAGTCCAACCCCCTGCCATAAATAGATTTATTTATATCCCGCCCAGTCACAGAGAATCTGGGCGGCTAACAACAATATGAAAATACAATACAGGAAATACAGTACAATAATGCAAATAATCAACTCTCAATCCACTGACCAATATTTAAACAAAACAAGATCAATAAACAAAATAAATACAGTAACAGTCAAATGGAAAACATAAAAGCGTTACAAATCAAATGGAGTTCATAAGTAATCCCTTTCCCAGTCCCTCTAATTACATAAAAATATATTAAGATATTCCCTCCCATACAACAAATGGACTGGCCCTCCCTCCCCCCGCCCAGCAGCTCACTGGTGGTGGGCCTGCTACAACAGGCACCCAGCCTTTAGCCCCTTCCCAAGGGAACAGATGTTCCTGGCTGGGTAAGTCCTTGCAGTAGCCACACTGCCTGCCTTGCCCTGCCTTGGCTGTGGAGCCTCAGGTGGAGTGCTGGCATCCAGGCTGCGGTAGGGGTCCCTTCAACATGCTTCAGGGTCAGCAGAGGGGTGGGAGGGCAGAGACTTAAGTCCTTGCAATAGATGGCATGGGGTTTTTCTATATGTCTTACACATTTCCCCTGGTTGCGGCAAATATCTTACAATTTGTAGTACTCATCTCCATCTGCAGCACAGCCCAAGTATAAGCGTAACAGAATTTAGGATGGAACTGCATCCATAGTTATGTCACGAGTAAGCTCTGATTCACAGAATGGGACTATCTCAGAAATGAGTAAACATGCAAAGGTCATTACATTCCTCCCTTGGTATCCTTTGTCTCCTTCTCTGCTTTGCCTTCTCCATGCTTTCAAGCTGCTAGGTTGGCAGAAGCTGGGACTAGTGATGGGAGCTCAACCCGTCATGTGGCACCTGGGCCTTGAACTGCCAACCTGCTGATCATGCAATCAACAGAGTCAGCCCTCAAAAGGCCAGATCAGGGCCACGGCATGAGGTTTCTGTGGCTCCGATCCAGCTGAAGAAGGGGCAGCTGGAGGCTACCCCTTTAGAGCTGTTTGTACAGCCCCTAAATAAGACTACATTACTGGAAGCAGAAGATGAAGACACTCCCATTCTCTCTACAAAAACAGGACCAGGAGTAGACTGTGGCACAGATCATGAACTGCATATATATATATATATATATATATATATCAGAGTAAAGATAAAGAATATTAAACTAACCATTGTGTCAAAATACAACCTAAAGAACATCCTTGTAGAATGTAAAGGCAATGTAAAAACAGATTTGCAGTATTAATTATAATTGACTGAGAGCCAGAAGAACTCTGGACTAAAGCCAGGGACATTGTCAAGAAGGGATACAAAAAGACTCTACTCTGAGTCTTTCCATTGTCTATGTACAGTATCTATGTACGGTTGTAAAAGCTGGGCAGTCAAGAAAACTGACAGGAAGAAAATCAACTCTTTTGAAATGTAATGCTAGAAAAGAATTCTATAGATACCATGAACTGCTAAAAAAGACCAATAAATGGGTCCTAGAGCAAATCAAGCCTCAACTGTCCCCACCCAAGAAAGCTAAACTGAGACTGTTGTAATTTGGACATATTATGAGAAGTCATAACTCACTAGAAAAGACAGTAATTCTTGGTAAGATAGAAGGCAGATGAATAGGCTCAATGAAGGAAAACATGCTGCTGAGTCTACAAGATCTGAGCAGGGCTTCTGGTGATAGGATGATTTGGAGGTCTCTCATTCAGTGTCTCCATAAGTTGAAGTAAACTTGATGGCATTAACAACAATAAGGTATGCTATGCCTTAAATGTAAGTGTACACATGTCCTGACTGTGCCATCATTTTATATCTAGCTTTGGTTGGTGTACCTAAATGTACCATAGTAAAAACAAAGTATAACTCTCAAGCTGGAAGTACAGTATGCCCATTCCTGGCATGCCCTGATGATGATGTACGTGATGCCAGAAAATCACCACCGATGTCTGGACCTTCACAGTTATTTATTACCAAAGTCACTTGATCACTAACAGTATAGTGGGAAAATGTGCCTGCCTCGCCACATCATTTGAAAGAGGTTCATTAGATGTTATCATCTTACTAATTTGTATTTCTTGCATTCAATAACTCAGCTATAACTCACTACATTGCACGAAGACACAGGGCTATGAAATGTGCATTCTCCGCTCCCATATCCCCCATGCTACCATTCACTCCTTGTTCTCCTCTGCATCCTAAATGCCTCCTACTCAATTCACATTATTCTCCCAAACAACCAGTATGACAAGCACAACCTTCAGTCTCCCAAGTCCCCACTAACACATTTCCAGTTCTATTTCCCCACATTTTCCATGAATGAATTAAACATTGCTCTGGATTTATTTTATGGAATTAGGTTGCCAGATAACACTTGGGGCAGTGGGGATGGTAGGGAATAAGCCACACAATCTGCAATGCATAATGTATATTTACTTTGCTGAATACTTAACCCCAAGACTGATCACAGAACAGAGGGACATTTAGTGGTGGGAGACCAGAGCCAGCAAGAGGAGAGCTAAGTTTATTATTATTATTATTATTATTCAGCAGACAAACCCCACTTTAGTTGGAGTGACAGGCTGCAGCATCCAACCTGCCAGTCACCAACCCCAAAGGACACAGCAACACTCCTGACAGAATCTGGTGGTTTTGCCAGGTTCCCACAGTGCCTCCAAAGCAAAGCAGACACAAAAAGGGACAGGGACAGAGCCAATGGTTTTATTGCTGGAAGAGCCAATACAAGGTAGTGGTTTGAGTGCTGGACTATGATTCTGGAGACCAGAGTACGAATCCTGGCTCAGTTTTGTAAACTCACTGGGTGACCTTGGGCAAGCCACACTCTCTCAGCCTCAGAGGATGGCAATAGCAAACCCCCTTTGAAGACACTTGCCAAGAAAACCCTATAATAGGTTCACCTTAGGGTCGCCAAAAGTCAGAAACGACTTGAAGGGACACAACAGCAAATACCTAAGGAAGTCTAAGCCAACTTCTCTTTCAAGCCCCCACCCACCAACCCAGGAATATGCTGGGGGCGCTTTGTCTATGAAACCAGGCCACTCAGTTCATAGCTGGGAACAGGAATCTGGCAAGAGAGCTACTTTTCTTTCAAGAACTCTGCAGCTGGTTCTCTGCCAGGAGCAGCAGCTGCTTTCCAGATTTCCCCTTTCCAGCAGTTGTTGTTTGGGTGGTTGTTGTTGTTGTTGTTCTTTCCCCTCCCCTTTTTGGTATGACTGCAAGTACCAACTTTTCAAACAAGATACTAGCGCTGGCTCTTAGGACTGTAGGGCTGCTCCATACCTACAGCCCTGCTTTTGCCAAGCAGCCCACACACATGGGAAGAAGACTAGAAAAGAAGAAAAGAAAGGCACACAGGGGCAGCAAGGACTTCCTGCCTGGCTACAAAGTTGCAGCAGAGGCAGAGACTGTAGTCCAGTTACAACATTCCCTGACTGTGGTGGATCCAGCAGAGAAAGAAAGGAGGGGACCACACACACACACACACACACACGGGGCTCCAGGGAGACACGAGGGTTTGCAATCCACACACACACAGATCCATGTTTTTCAGATCCATGCATTAGCCCCAGGGAGGCTATTCCCTTGCAAAGCCAATCCCCCAGTTTTGCAGTACTAATTGTAATTGACTGAGAGTTTGCAAAGCCAATTTTCCACGCCAACTCACACACACACACACACGCACGCACACCCAGCACTTACATAGTGTTTGTTGGGAATCCGCCTCTTCTGCACGTCCAGCACCTTCACCTCCAAAATACTCTTCCGGGGCATAGCGCTGGCCCTCCGTGCAAAACCGAACCCCAAAAGCACCCAAGTTGGTTGGGGTTTTTTTTGTTTTTTTTTTAAATAGTAACAACAACAACAACAACAGTGCAAATAATCTGGAGTGAAAAGCGGATCGGAGGCAGAGGGGAGGCTGCTGTGCAGGCGACCAGATCTCTGAAGGGAAAGGGGGTGCACCCAAAGCTCTTAGCCCTCCCAAAAAAGGTGCAAACTTTGTGTTGTTGTTGTTTGTTGTTGTTGTTGTAGAAGCAGCGATTGCAAAGGAGAGAGGGCGCTCCTGGTCTGGAGTAAGTAAGGCAAGCACCCTGCTGCTGGGCGTCTGTGTTTGGGCTTCCTCCTCCTCCTCCTCCTTTTCCTCCTTCTCCTCCTCCTCCACGATTCTTCCTCCTTCCCTCTTTCCCTGCTGCCAGAGGCTGAGCAGTGCAGCAGATGCAGGCGGGCTCCTCCCAGCCCAGCCCCTGGCCCTGGCAGCAGGGGGGCGGCATCATCATCATCAGGCCTTCCCTCAGCCCCACTGGCCTCAATGGCCTGGCTCTTCTTAAAGGGGACGCCAGCAGCAGCCCCCCCCCCCCCCCCAGGGAGGCCAGGCGTCCTCCATGCCCAGGATATGTTGTCGTCCTCCATATTTCAGCCTCCTCTCCAGGGGGAGCTCCCAAAGGCCCTCCTTTTTGGAGCATTGCTAAGAATCCAGGGCGGCCACGCGTCCTCCTTTTCCAGAGCATGCCCTCCATTTCAGCCTCCTGTCCAGGGAGGATATCAAAAAGTCCTCCATTCTCAGCAGCCTAAGAGCCCAGGGTGAGCAGAAAGACCCCTTTTCCAGGATTCTCCCTCCATTTCAGCCTCCTGTCCAGGAGGAATTCCACGATGTCCTCCATTTTGAGCAGGACTAACAGGGTGACCAGAAATCCCCTTTGTCCATTCTATTTCTTACATTTCAGCCTCCTGCCCAAGAGGAATTCTAAAATGTCCCCCATTTTGAGCAAGACCTAAGAATCCTGCATTTGTGTGTCAGGGTTTTTTTGCTTCCATTTGGCCACGTCCTCCATTCCCCTTGGATGCCCTACCTACCCCTTTGGGGTCAGGGGGCACATGTGGTCTCTCCTTAACCTCACCAGCAGTTAGGCCCACAGACACAGTCACAAGGAAAACAAAAGCCAGAGAAGGGGGGACAAAGGGGGGGGAGACAAAGAGACAAAGGGGGGAAACCACTCTTCCACACATGGGTGCTGGCCAGAAAAAATCAGCAACAACAAACTCCAGCTCCCAGAATTCCATAGCCTTAAGCCAGAAAGAGTTAAAGTGGTGCCAAACCGGGCTATTTATCCGGTGTGGATGCAGCCTACAATTCCCAGGATGCAAAGGAATCATCTTGTAGCGCCTTTGAGACTAACCGAAAGAAAGCAGAGGGAAGCACACTGTCTCAGCCTCAGAGGATGGCCATGGCAAATCCCTAACCCCCCCCCCCCAAAAAAAAAGAAACTTGCAAAGAAAACTCATTATAGGTTTTCCTTAGGGTCACCATAAGTAAAAAATGATTTGGAGGCACACACAACAACAACAAAAGGAGCTTTCCTAGACATGAACCTACTCCCTCAGAGGCAAGAGGTGAGATTAGGGTGACCAGACATCCTTCTTTTCCAGGACCTGCCCTACATTTCAACTCTCTGTCCAGGAGGAATTCCAAAATGCCCTCCATTTTGAGCATGACAATGAAGCAGGAATTTACATTTATGGAAGTTTTTGGCTTTTGTTTTGCAATTGTGCACATTTTCCTTAATTGCCCTCCATTTTGACCATGACTATGAAGCAGGTATTTATATTTATAGAAGTTTTTAGCTTTTGTTTTTATAATGGTCCACATTTTCCTTAAATGACCTACATTTTGCAGTGCCTTGTGGTGAGGACATCTGGGCAGCGCCCTGGGTAAGATGCCCAGTCATTATGCTCCCAAAAACATCTTGCTTTCTCTTCACCCCAGTATTAGGCTACATCCGCACTGCACAAATAACTGCCGTGGCTCAGTGCTGTTTCATTCTGGGGACTGTATGTTGTTGTGGCACCAGAACTGCTCTCCCCAGAATGCCACAGCACTGAGCTACAGCAGTTAAAGTGCTGTCAAGTGTCAAACCAGATTATTTCTGCAGTGCAGATGCAGCCTTAATAACTATACAGAACGTGGAATTAAAAACAAAGAGAAGGGCAATGGAAGGGGATAAAGAATCATAATCTTTCCTCCTGAGGTAATTTTAACCTCTGTCTGACCCCAGCTGTTCTCCTTGAGGGAGGAGAGGAAGAGGGACCGAGCTTCAATTTGCAGCCGGGGTCAAAGGCGGCCTTTTCCCTCCAAAGATACTAATCAATGGCAATGGTGAAATGAGTCCACAGCAAAAGGAGGAGAAGCACACTGGAGGCCTAGAGCCTCCCTCACTCCCCTTCCTAATCCTCCCCCTCAGTCCACTCTCTGGGGAAAGGGCAGGTGGTTTGATATCCATAGCAAACTCCCACTCCCTTCACCTCTTTGGTGTGGAGGGCCCTGGGGTGAGCAGATGCCACAACCACAAAAGAGGGCAAGGCATCACAAAAATGGAGGACATTGCCAAATAAAAGGCTAAAAACACTAAATATACTGTATATACTCATGTATAAGTCTAGAAATTTTGGTCAAAAAATTGATCCAAAAAACCTGAGTCGACTTATCCATGGATCAACGTAAGTACTGTACTTTAAATCATAAAAAGGAACCACTCCTGGTGAAAGACAAAAGTGTGATCTGTCCTGGAAGCATGGACCTCCCCTCTGCTCTCTTATCGATCCAGACTTTAGGATGGTCATGAACAGTTATGCGTGCTGGAATTTTGTACTTTGGCATTGTTTTCCTTTGCTTCATTCCTTACATTCTTTGTTACATGCCCTTAAATTTTCATAGAATCATAGAATCACAGAGTTGGAAGAGACCATGAAGGCCATCCAGTCCAACTCCCTGCCATGCAGGACCTCCCAATCAAAGCATACCTGACAGATGGCCATCCAGCCTCTGTTTAAAGACCTCCAAGGAAAGAGACTCCACCACTCTCCGAGGGAGTGTGTTCTACTGTCGAATAGCCTTTACTGTCAAGAAGTTCTTTCTAATGTTGAGGTGGAATCCCTTTTCCTGGAGTTTACATCCATTGTTCTGGGTCCTGTTCTCTGGAGCAGCAGATAACATGCTTGCTCCCTCCTCAATGTGACATTCCTTCAGGTATTTAAACAGGGCAATCATATCACCTCTTAACCTTCTCTTCTCCAGGCTAAACATCCCCAGCTCCCTAAGTCTTTCCTCATAGGGCATGGTTTCCAGATCCTTCACCATTTTAGTTGCCCTCCTTTGGACACGCTCCAGTTTCTCCACATCCTTTTTGGACACAATATTCCAGGTGGGGCCTGACCAAAGCAGAATAGAGTGGCACTATTACTTCCCTTGATCTAGACACTATACTTCTATTGATGCATCCTAAAATAGCATTGGCCTTTTTAGCTGCTGCATCACACTGTTGACTCATGTTCAACGTGTGGCCTACTTGGACTCCTAGATCCCTTTCACATGTGTTCTCATTCAGCCAGGTGTCTCCCATCTTATATCTGTGCATTTCATTTTTTCCTCCCTAAGTGCAGAACCTTACACTTCTCTGTATTGAATTTCATTTTGTTTTTACCCTCGACTTTCCCATGGGTCATATCAAAATACATAATTTTGGCCCCAAAACCTGCCCTCAACTTATATATGAGGTCGACTTATAGTTGAATATATACGGTAAATCAATGTGCCTTAGGTCCAAAACACACAGCAGTAATAGTCCGGTTTGACACTGTTTTAACTGCCCTGGCTCAATGCTAGGGAATTCTAGGGACTATAGTTTTCTGAGACATTTAGCCTTCTCTATCAGAGTGTTCTGGTGCCACAAGAAACTAGAATTCCCAGGGTTCCCTAGCAATGAGCCAGGGCTGTATTGTATTCTCAAACTGGATTATTTCTGCAGTGTGCTTTGAACCTAAGTCAAAATGGTGGGCCTTTGGGGATTCCTCCTGGACAAAATGTTGAAATGTAGGACAGGTCCTGGAAAAGGAGGCGGTCCGGTGACCCTGGTCTTGGAAGAAAGGATAGCCCCTCTACCAGGAGGTCTTTTGACAGGCTAGAGAGCAAAACATTCTGTATCCAGACACACATGCATGCCTTTCACACACCTCTTGTGTATTGCAGTTGGGCATACTGTTGCTGTCCTACATTTGTGCCCTGCCTTTTCTCTGGAGTTTATCACATGGGAGGAATTTCTCCCAATTTTGAATTGAGCCAATTCGAATTGTGAAATCGAATTGTGTTCGGAATGCATTCAGAATGACTTCCCATTTCCCAAAAATGACCTCCACTGCCTGAAATTGCGTGAGATACTCTTATACCCATTAACGTAAAACCTATGATTGCGTTCGGAATGACTTCCCTTTTGCCCGAAATTGCGTGAGATACACTCATATGCAATAATGTGAAACCCCATGATTGCATTCAGATTGCCATTGCATTATACCCCCAAATTCCATCGTATGATAAACTCCTCTATTGTTGTTGCTGTGTGCCTTCAAGTCATTTCTGACTTATGGCTACCCTAAAGCAAACCCATCACAGGTTGTTTTGTTTTTTTTAATTTGTTCAAATTAGCTTTCCCGTTGTCTTCCCCTGAGGCTGAAAAAAATATGACTTGCCCACGGTTACCAGTGGGTTTCCATGGCCAAACAAGGACTTGAACCCTGGTCACCTTCTATTTCAGCCTTCTGTTAAAGGTTTCGCCTACTATTAAAAGTTTTTGACTACTCGACCACACAGAAACCATGAAATAGAAGCATCTCAAAGGGTTTAGAGATTGGGAGTGGGGGCAGGGGTGTCACTGGTCTCAGGGAAATCCCAGTCTTAGAGAAATCCTAGTCTCACTGGTCTCAGGGAAACACTTCTCTGAAAGCATCTCATCTTCCATTAAAAGTTGAGTCTCTGCAAGGAACCACTGCATTGTGCCTGTTTGGGATCTCAGTCACTCCATTCCTTCTGCTCCCAGTGCCCCATTTCCCTTTTTTTGACCTGAGTATTTGTTAACCACTCGGTAGCTAGAGCGTGGGTGGTGTGGATTGAGCTACACAAGCACAAACATGGAAAGGTTCATATTGAATGGGATTATTTAACTGGGTGGAGAAATAACACCTCCACACATCTAACAGGAACTTATTGTTCCTGGCTGTTAACAGTGAAACAACTGGGAGGAGCATAGCTTGTAACTTATGCATAACTAGGTACTTAACAATTCTAATTTTTTTTGTGTGTTGTTAAACATTTGAAAAACATTTTGTAGTATTTTGTTTTTAGTCAGCATTTAAGAAATTTAAGTCAGTATTTAAGTCAATATATGTTTTGTTTTTGTCAATATTTAAGAAATTTAAGTCAATATTTAAGAAATTTAAACAACAGTCAGTATTTTAGACTACCTGGACCTGGGCTCCATCTGATGGCTTCTGATGCACAAATAAGCCCCCCATTTCTCATAAAATTGCTAACTGTGGGGGCTTCTACATGCAACCACTCAAATATGTTTACACAATTTTTTACACAATTATGTCCTAAATCAGCTAGCCTTCTGACTGACGTTGCTTTCCATTGGACTTAACTTAGTAATGACTACTCTGGGCCTTTGGGACTCGGCTATACAACCAGCTGGATCAGGGCCTTTGTGTGTAGATCCAATGTCTTGGGAGTAAGAGTAAACAAAAGATTGAAGGAGAAGGCCACCTTTCTGTTACAACAAAAACGGTTATGGCATTACACAACCATGGCATAAGACACACACAAATAGAGGAGGTAGGGAAAATCAGCTCAAGGGGAAAATACTGGAAACTTAGTAAATCAGAATTAGTGACAAATTTTAATATTGGAGCTTATTAAACTCTTTCTATGTCTTGTTCTTTTTTCAGTGGATGTTATCACACGGGAGGAATTTATCTCAATTTCGAAATAAATGAAAGTGGGGCCAGTTCGGAATTGAGTGAATTTGCTAGTTCAGTGAATTTACATGATTGCATATTGATACCACATCATGTTTGGAATTGCGCAAAATTGCCTCCCAGTGTCCAAAATTGCATGTGATAGTTTTTCACCCAATAACATGAAACCCCACGATTGCATTCAGAAGGACTTCCCATTGCCCAAAAGTGCATGTGATTGGCTTTCACGCAATAACGCGAAACCCCATGATTGTGTTCAGGTTGCCATTGGATTATACAGTACTTCCAATTCCCATTGTGTGATAAACTCCACTTAGTAGTTGATTGCATTTCTAAAGTACTTAAGCCAGGGAGTTCAGATTTTATTTATTTACTTGGGAATTTTGTCATTAACCTAAGTAAAGTTTGGGACAATTTGTTAATTATCCCATAATCCCCTTTGATGTTAATTCCTTCTACAGATCATTTCTTTTACTGATTGAGAATGATATATGTATATAGTGTGGACAATGATCAACTGCATTTTGTTACTGTTACACATTTTCCTTTAAATGGTTTTGCATTTCATCTGCAACCAACATTTTCTTTGTTCTGAATTTGCCTCTTAATTGAAAAATAAGGCTACAGATGAAACAGTGGCAATGTGAAATGTAATGAAATTGTGTTCAGTAAAATGAGAACCAGCATGATAAGGGCTTGAATGATGGACTAGGCTTTCCAGGGCTTCTGGAAACCAGAGTGAATATCCTCAATCAGCTGGGTAATCTTGGGCAAGCCACACTGTCTCAGCCTCAGAGAAAGGCAATGGCTAACTTCTTTGGAATAAATCTGACCAAGAAAATCCTGTGATAGTTCCCCTTCAAGTCACCATAAAACAGAAATGACTTGAAGGCACACACCATCACCACTGATTTAAATAGAATAACCTGCAATTCATAAGCGTAATCACATAATATAATATCTTTAAAATAATGATTGGAATTAACCTGATGCTCAAACCATTTTACATTTGAACCATTTTACCTAATAATACACCTCACTATTTTATCTCATGGTATAGAGAGGATGAATGAGCCTTGCTGATGGCCTGAGGTAGTAGCAGAGTGAGGGGTAGCTCAAGACATTTGGCTGATTGAGATTTTCAGAAACTGACTGGACTGGTATTTGATGGGATAACATGACATCCTTCACCCCATCTGAGATGGCAGCTATTATGGGGAGCACTTGGAAAGTTAAGGAGCAACAGTTGCCACCATTGGCTCTCACTTTTTTCTGCTTGAGATGGTGGCTCCATTCTGTCCAATGGCAGGGCTGGCTCAAAATGGAACTGGACCTATGAGACCTACAAAATGGAGCTAGACCTCGTAAGTGGCGTTTTTTTTCTATTGCTCTATCTGAGTTTGGAATGGCCACATTGCCATGGGGGCTTGTGTTTTGGCCGGTAACAGTGACAGATCCATCAGTATTGGATTATTTGGCAAAGCACTCATTAGTTTTTCTACTTTTCACCAGTCTCACATTCCCATGTCACACAGAACATACATATTTAAAACCCATTTTCTTCTAACGTCCTGCCTCATGTTTTCAGATCAGATATTGGAAAAGTGGCTTTTCACATATTAAGATCACCATAAGCAAAAGTGCTTGCTGAAATATTCCTATGCAATAAAATTGTATTGTGCGGATCATACCTTAGCTATAGCATTTCTGAGCTGCATTTTAAAATGAACTCATATTTAATCCTGGCATATCACTGTCTTTCACAATAATTGGATTTCCTTATAAACATCTCTTCTGCACCCTTGACAACACCTTAAAACACAACTTCTCTTTGGTTCAATAGCAAGAAACACTCAGTACAAAACAGCATAATTTAATATACAGCTGTTTACAAAGATAGATTTACAAAGATAGATTTTACGAAGTTAGAGATTTCTGTTTACAAAGATAGCCTTTTGTCTGCTCTTATTATATTTATAACAGCCTGTTAGACTATCTGTTAGACACTTAAAAGCTTACACATTGTTTCTGTCAGTTCTGTAGTTGTTTCCATCCCAGCTGAGGTGTGAAGATAAAGAGCATGTTTACAGTATCACAAGTGGAGCGTGCAGTAACACAGTTATACAGTGTGGGGTGCTTGTTGTTCTCTTTCCATGTTCCAGCCAGCCATGCCCTGTTTTTCAATGTTGTATGCCATTTTCCTTTCCAGCCAGTTTTCATTTGTCCTCCAGCCCACCTCAGTCAGAGACCATCTCCATCCACACTCTTCATACTATGTAATCTTCCTCCATGGGTTGTTTGAGGTTTTGCCTTTCCTTGTTGTTGTTGTTGTTGTTGTTGTGTGCCTTCAAGACATTTCTGACTTATGGTGATTCTCAGGTGAACCTATCATGTTGGGGGGGGGGGTTGGCAAGTTTCTTCAGAGGGGGTTTGCCAATGTCATCCTCTGAGGCTGAGAGAGTGTGACTTGCCCAAAACAACCCAGTAGGTTTACATGGCCAAGCTAAGATTTGAACCCTGGTCTCCAGAGTTGTAGTCCAATACTCAAAACACTATACCATGTTGGCTCTTATTTTAGAGCCGTATAGGGGTTTCCCCCCCCAGCTTAAACCATTTGGTACAACTCTGAGCTCAGGTAGTGAAATGTGACTGTGCCACCAGGCAGGTAGGTTATAGAGTCTATGTTGGTTTCATGGCCAAAAGTTCACAACTGTTCAGTGGTACAGAGAGGGTTAATTTGCATTAATGATTTTGATACTTTTTGCACTGGCTTACTAGTCTGAAACTGGGAAAAGGTATGAAGGCTGAGAATGGACTGGGAGAGTCAATTTTCCTCTGTTACTAATTTTCTTGGGCAGGTCTTACAGATATATGGATGAGATATGGGACTTATTTTCTTTGAAACATTTTCAGGGTAGCTGTGTTGGCCACTCAGCAAAATAAAGCAAAATTCAAAATCCACAAAAGAGCAATGCTTTTATTGGCCAAGCAAAATGCACAAAGAACACTGTAAAAATGTTAACTCCATTATCAACACTAAAGTAGCTATACTACTGCTAATGGAGTTTATATGTTACTGTTCTTTGGTCTCTGTCCCCACATGGCCAAGAGGAGAGTGGCCTCTATGCACTGGGATCCCTCCAAACCAACTGAACAACGACAGAAACAGCATCTGATACAAACTGAAGGCCTGTGACCCCACCATCGTTACTTTTATTTTCTTCTCCTGTATGATTTTTAACATCTTTCACCTAATGAAGAAGCTAATGGAGGTTTGAAAGCTTGCATGATGTGTTTTGTGCATTTTGGTTGGTCAAAAAAGGTATTGTTATTGATACCTTTGAAACCAATCGTCATTCTCTGAAGATGGCAGCCACAGATGCTGGCAAAAGATCAGGAATAAACTCTTCTAGAACATGGCCATATAGCTCGAAAAATCCACAAAGAAACAAAGGTATTGCTCTTTTATGCATTTTGGCTTTTGTTCCATTTTGATTTTCATGTTTTCTTCTACACTGTATAACTCATGGGAGTCCATTTTCCATCATCTGGAAAGGTGCAACCAGCCTAGGGCCCCATATAGTCAACTGTGGGAATTCAATTGCTGGCCAGAGATGGTCTGGGTAGAATTGGAAGCCCAGTTCTACCATTGTCTGTGAGAGAATGCTGGGCCTTATCAGCAAAAGGACTGGAATGCGTCTCTGCTGTAGACCATCTGCTGCATCATCTATCACTAATAAAGCTTATCTTACAGCAGTAATGTGTCGGTGTTTAGCACAGAACAAATTCTTTGGGAGTCCTGGAACCACACCTAGTTCCAGAACAGAATAATCTTCTTATGCATGGATGATGCTGTTTTGGCAATGGGGGGATTAGTACTTACCTCTGGTATAGAGGGAATATAAAGGGCATGATATAAATTCAAATGTCCAAAAGGGTCACCTGTCCTTTTCATAGTATGAGGAACTATGATTTGGATAAACTGTGTGCTCCAAGCTTTACACCTGCTGGCAACCAACATGTAAGTGGCAGCAATTAAATGGTTTAGGGTTCCTTGGTCAGACTAAATGCAGCCACTGTGCATCCTGCATAGTCCTTTTATTCAGTCTTGCTTTGTTGGAAGTGCAGAAGGATTGGCAAGGAACATGGGGTGGAGAGGCACTGAGGCTTTCTTACCACCTCAAAAGATTGGAAAGTATGAACATGGTAAAGGGCATGGCTTTCCAAGGGCCTTGTATTTCAGATGTGGCCAGCTCTACAAGACTGGTTTCCATTATGAAGATGGAGAACTAAATTTTGGTAACAAGCAAAGGAAGAATTTCTAAGGGTTATGTATTACAGTGTCAATTACCTAGGCAACAAATACAGACCGTTGATATAACACCCACAGCAGGGTATAAGGTACAAATTCTATCCATCGTAGGACTTCCAATGTAAGTGCTGATATGTTTGTTATTAGGTAAATCTATAATTACTCAACACAGAGCTATAGTTTAATTGATTACATTCCTAGTTCTAATTGCTCTAGGCTCTTGGGGGCATGAATATTAGGTATTGTAATCAGAAATAGACACTCAGAATATTTTTATCCCCCTGGCCTCATTCACACTACATAATAAACCGTTTTTCAGACTGGTGTAAACCAGTTTAAAGGGCCCTTGTTTGCACTTGTGCTGAATTTCTGGTCCGGTTTGCCAGGTGTGTGTGTGTGCACAGCGCTAAACCCAGTTAAACCAATTCTTCCAAAAACACAACATTCACCACATCTTTTAAAATGAATCGATTCAGCGCAAGCATGAATATGCTGTCAATTTGATTTGGCTCCCTGTGGCACAGTCACCCCTGTGATGCAACTCCATTTTGATTCAATCCTATTGATGAATGTGAACGCAAAGTGGAGTAAATTGAAATGGGCAGATTCGATCACAGTTTGAATAGTGTGAACATCTATTCGGCACTAAATCACTTCATTGATTCAACCCAAAAATCAGTTTATTATTTAGTGTGAATTAGGCCATTTAATTTTAATTCTGAATAAAATAATATATATCACATTGTTTAAAACAAACATATGACAGACAAATTTATTATTATTATTATTATTATTATTTATATAGTGTTGTAAATTTACACAGTGCTGTACATACAAACTTATAATTAGACAGTTCCCTGTCCTCAGGCTTAACAGATAAACAACTACATTCAGTCCATACATTCAATACTATACAATCCAATCTATACAACAAATCTTGACATCCTTTATACCTGGTTTCCTAAGATTTAATTTCTTTAATGTTTTTGTCTTCTGATTTACTATCTTATTCTTGTATCTCAAACAGTAGCTTATTTACATAATTCGTAAAGTAAATTTATCTTAATTATACTTCACCTCTTAAACTTTTTACATTATTTCTTCCAATTATTTTTACTATAGTCTACTATTGGAGCCCAATATTGTTTCTCAACATTTTCTACATCCTTAGAGTTTATATAACAGGCTAATTTATCTAATTAAATCAGATCAAGTAGTTTAAATAACCAGACATCTATCAATGGGATTTTTGTAGTTTACCAGTTCTGAGCTAATAATATCCTAGCTGAGATTATCATATATAAACTTAGTTTCCAGTATTCTTTCTCATGATGTGTGCAATTGTGCACATTCTGTTTCAAATTTCATTTGGTACAAAGAGTTACAGACAGTGTGTTAGCAGGTTACAATTGTTAGAAGCAAGAAACATAAATGCTTGTAAAGTGTTTAGTGAGAGTGGGGAGTTTAGATAATGGTCGTTCTTTGTTTTCTCTGTATCTTTGGTCTATGTACTGAAGCCTTTTGTTTCCCTCTTACCCAGAGATATCACTCTTCCCTTCTCTTAAAAAGTTAGGGCCAAAACAGACTCCCTGGATGGGCCGGTGTGAAGTTGCCCCATCTGAGGACGGATTGGGGCCATGGCAGCCACATGCTGCATCCCCAATTTGCTGCAGTGCCAGCAAAAAAAGAGAACAGTTTTCAACCACTCCTTTTTTGGCTGCAGAAAAGCTGCTTTTAGTGGCTCTCCTGCAGTCCTGTGGCAGCTTCTCAGCATGTTGGGGGCTTGCAGTGTGTAACTACGACACCACAAAGATACCCAGAAACTGGCCCATGTGTGGGGAGCCGGGCTTGCAAGCTGGCTTCCAGGTGGCTTCACAGCATGTGGCATCAAAAAGCTGCACTCTGAAGTTGCCTGGAAGGTGTCACAAAGGGGTGGTCTGTTTTGCCCATTAGTTAGTTAGTTAGTCTTTTTGTTTTGTTTTGTTTTGTTTGTCTTGAAGGAACATCCATGAGGCTCTAGTCCCAACAATGGATGCTTGCTTACACGTGTACGTAACAGCAAGCTTTTAGGGACTCTAGTCCTAACCAAGTTTAAGTCAACTTCATTTGTCTATCTCCTTTATTCTCCTAAGATGGATTTCCTGACACAATAAACATAACTTTTTATTTTAAAAAAAATTTCCAAGAGCATCCAGAGTAATTTCTCCTGTTTTTAACCACAATATTTTGTTGTACTATCCTTGTTGCACTCTGCTTAATATAGATAGCAAATATTCCCACAACAGGGAGTATCCATCTCCCTTGTCCAGCAGCTCAACTAGCTGCCAGTCTATTCCCAGGCACCATTCAAAGTGTTGGTTATGACCTATAAAACCCTGTACAGTTTAGATCCAGGCTACCTGACAGACCATATCTCTACCTATGAGTCTGTACAGACCTTGAGATCCAGAGGAAAAGCTCTTCTTTCAGTCCCACCATCTTCACAGGTACGGTTGATGGGATAAAAGAGAAGGCCTTCTCAGTGACTTATTCTAGACTTTGTAACCTCTTTCCTAGGGAGCCTAGAATGGGCCCCTCTTCATGTGTTTCCATTGGCAGAAATAGACAGGCTTTTAGAATGAATTTTTTTAAGGAGAGAACTGTAAGAGGTTCTGTATTGTTTTAAATTGTACTGTTTTAAATTTTTTGTTTAAAGTGTATCTTTTAAATAATTTTCATAGAGTTAATACTTTAATTCTGTTTTAATGTTTATTTTTGTATTTTTGTAATATTATAATCATTTTGATTTGTAAACTAACATGAGTCCCAGTCTTGGGGAAGGCAGGAGGAGGAACAATAATAAATGTGACAGCTGCATAAAAGACCAATGGGTTGCTCTAAGGTCTAGAAAACTAAGACATCATGGACTGTGAAATATCTGAATCCAAAATATTTTTGGAATGTGTAAGCAAATGTTTAACTTATTATTCCCATCATAGTCAAATACAGAAGAAAGCCCTATGTCCAAATAATATAGTATATTGCTAACTGGCTTAATACCAAGTGTTGCTCAATCGCAGTTATAGGGATTGTAGGAAGAACAGTAATTGCTGACACTATGAAGATCATAGGAATGGGCTACACATAGTGGAAAGTGAGGTCCACTCTACTCTCTTGACCCAATAACTAGTCACACCACTAGATTATTCATGCATTTTTTGGACATAGGTGATATTCAGATTTCTGGCCTACAGTTACTGACAACCTTGTTGTGTGATTGATGTAGTAATGTACAACTTCATCCTCCACACCCTAATCTCACTTCCAAAAACTGCATGCTGTCCTCCACCCCGGCCCACCTTCTTTTCTATTTGGCATATTGTTAGTTTTAGTATGTCAAAAGAAGTCAGCCACAGATGCTGGTGAAACATCAGGAATAAACTCTTCTAGAACATGGCCACATAGCCTGAAAAACCCACACAAAACAAGAAATCGTTAAATAAAGAACACAGTGTGAGATGAAAATAATGTTTTATTCCCATGCAAATGCAATGATGGAGCAGGACTGGAAGTCACTATGACTTGATATGTGTTTTGGAGATCACAATGTCCTAAGGAAGATAATATAATATAATATAAATGACACCAATATCAGAGTCACGTGGTCTAGAGCATGCCCTGCTTAGATAAGTACAAAAGACAAGCACCATGGGTTATGGTAAATATGCTTTCCTCTTAACTGCTTACTTTGCATTTCCCATGGAAAAGGAAACAAAGGAAGACCTTTGTGAAACTGACAGAGGTCATATCCTGTTTCTCCTTTTAAGTCCTTGCATTTCCCCTTCCTGTCTGATCATCATAGGTTTGTTTCTAGTCACATCAATCCTTGCTAAAAATCCATGTTTTCTGGACCAGTTTGTTCTTTGGAAAACAACAACAACAACAACAACAACTTTATTTATACCCTGCTTTTCTGTTGCCAACAACAGATGCTGTCCAGGTCTTCAGAAGACCTCTTTCTCTGTCCTACATTGGTAAATATATTTCCTTTTAACCCTTAATCTTCCACTATCCAACTTTCAATTTTCTGTTTCTGTAGCCTCGTGTGGATCTCAAGATTGAATCAGTGCTTATATGTTTAGCTGCTCCCTTGCACATTTCTGAATAAAGATTCACTCTTTATTCAGAACTGGAGTTTCATGCAGCCGGTACTGGTAAAAATAGGTGTTAAAAGAGCCCTGAAGTTACCCACCTCTTTCATGCCTCCTTTTGAGTTAATTAATTCCCCAACATTCAAAGGAGGCGCTGACACTGCTGCCAGGGGCCCCAAGTTCCCCCCCCCCCCACACCTTGGGTAACAAACTTCTTTACTCCTAAAGTGCCATTGATTACAATGCAGTGCAGCATAAAGAGCAGTAAAAATGAAGGTTAACTCCATTTACAGTCGCCATCTCCAAGTGAGAAACTAGCAATTCTATCAGCTGATAATTCTGTAATATAATTTCCCACAGCCCTTGCTGCAGGATATAGTGCTATTACACAAGGAATTATGATTTCCAGTAAAAGTTGAAACACGTGTATTTGGACAATCACTCTCGCTGTTGTAGCAGAGACTTAAGACTGGTCTTACAAAACATGGTAAACATAATTTTGTTTAAGGTGCTTTTAACTATTACTCATTACTCAGTTTTCATAGATAATAACCATATAATAGTTTTTTCTTATTCAATTTATACAGTTCTGTAAATGAGTAAAACAATTATACTTTGCTTTCTTTTCAGCTCCTACACTGACACTAAATGCACAGATACTTATGTTTCATCTGATTATAGAAAATAACTGATTTTGCTATAATTTCTATGGTGCCTCACATAGAAATGTAGTAGACAAGACCAGCTGCAGCCTTTGGAGAATCCACAGTCTCCTTAAACACCTTATTCCATTAGTAAAGGTTTTTAAGGTTTAGGCAAAGAAATCCAAACTGATCATCCAAACTTCTCTGTATGGTTTAATACCATAAAGACATTGCACACGCACATACATAGTACATACAGACATACACACAAGCATTCTCTCTCTTTCACACACACACACACATTACTTTTTACTCCTCCTTTGGTGACTAATATGTAGTCAGCACCACCTCCGTTTATATTAAGATTAATTGAGATTAATTATGTCCAGCCTCCTGGCAGCTTGTTAAAATAAGCTCCCCTTGTCTGTCTGTGAGCTCCATCACAAAGCCACTCCTGATGCACCACTTACCAGAAAACTGGCAGGAAGCCAAGGGAAAGGCAAAGATCAATGGAAGCACTTCAGTTGTAGAATGCCTCAGAGTGATTTTGGATGAGATTTTCTTTTGTCAGGATGACCGTCACACAATGGTGATAGAGAGCATTGGCACTTATTAGTACACTGTCAGACTGCTGTGTTGACACTAACAAACACCTGGGCCCCAGGGTAGGTGATAGTGGAGGCATGAGCCTTCTCTTAACTGCCCCTCCCCATGAAAATAACACTCTATGGACTTTTTGGCTTTTGTATCAGAGACTTACACCATGTTGATGGGGGTGGGGGAACAAACCTTATATGGTTGATGCTCTTGCCAAGGGTGTAGTTGTGTAAGAAGGGGCAAAATATGGGTTTTGCTTCCCAGGTAAAAATTTTTTGCCTCCCCAAATTTGTAGCATTATGGACAGCAAGAATTAAAATAATTCACACCTAGAACCCTTATGTTTGCTGCATTGTTGTTGTGTGCCTCCAAGACTTATGGTAACACTGAGGCCACAGAGTTTTGTGGGACTGAGAGTGTGTGACTCACCCAAGTTCACCCAACAGATTTCCATGACTGGGCCAGGAATTGAATCCTGATCTCCAGAGACCTAGTCCAGTGCTCAAACCATTACACCATGCTGGCTCATTTCTAAATACTGACCTGAAGCAGTTTTTTTTTTTAAATAAACATCCAAACAACAAATCAATCACATGATATCATAAAATGCTAGAAATGTAAGGATGGAAGTAATATTTTAGTGGGGTCAGAATTCTTATTTGGGGGACAATGATCTCATTTTGCCCATTCCCAACTAGATCCCCAGCTTGTGCCTTATCCCCAGTATAAATCATTATAAACAAAACAAGTCAACTGTGATCCAATAATGGCAACATGTAAGATGCTCAGAAGCAAAACAGCCTTTTAAACAGAATTCTTCAGTTATCTAATCTTAATTCCAGAAACTAAAACAGATCAATGTTTGTGAAGTCAAAGGATTTCATGACCGGCATCCACAGTTTTTGTCAGTTTTTCTGGGCTATGTGGCCATGTTCTAGAAGAGTTTATTCCTGACATTTAACCTGTATCTGTGGCTGGCATTTTCTCAGCATTCTCAGCATCTTCTCAGCATTCTCTGAAGATGCCAGTCTCAGATGCAGGTGAAATGTCAGGAATAAGCTCTTCTAGAAATGGCCACATAGCCTGAAAAACCCACAAAAAACTATAGATCAATGATATGGTGTTTAAAATGTATAGATGTGGTTAAACTATAACTTGTAATTATTTATGGTGATATGAAGTGGTTGTATGTATGTATTTTAAATACTGAATAAAAAAAACAAAAAAACCTATAGATCAATGCTTCCTTCCTGATAGAAGTCTCCCTGTGTAAATGTGTGTAAAATTCTGTTATGAAGGTTACTTTCCAAACATGTCCATGTGTGCAAACGGACTCTGTGTTTTCTGCTGTCCTATCAAAATCAGACTGCCCACCCCAGCTTTGTTCTATGCTCAGCCAACCAAATAGGCCTCATCAGTTTAGATGTCTTCATTACACTACCTTTCCAATCCACTAGTTAAAAAGAGAGAGTGTTCAGAAAAACTAGTGAAAAAATTCACAAAAATGCCTTCTATAATCATTTTTTAGTCCCTGAGGTGCCACTAGATTTCTTGTTGAGTTTGCTCTCGTAAACTAATACCACCACTCTGGCAATTTGCACCTGCTGACCCTCAGAAGGCCCTGAAGGAAGCCTGCAGCCTGAAGCCCACAGCCACAACTCTGGCATTTCTCCCATTATTGGGACTGCAAGCAAGGGAGCGACGGCAGCGCAATGCAGGGAGGAGGCAAGGCTGGAACATCAAGGCCTTTAAAGGGGGTCGGCGAGAGAGAGCTTGTTGAGGAGGGAACAAACTCCTCCTCCTGTGGAGACGCGGCACTGCCTTGGCCCTTCCAACTCTATCACCTGTGGCCTTCCAACTCTACAAAAGCCATCCAGTGGCTCCTTCCCTTGGCGGGGGTGGCGAAAAAGAGCTTGCTGAGAAGGGAACCAACTCCTTCTCCTGCGGAGACCCGGCACTGCCTTGGCCCTTCCAACTCTATCACCTGTGGCCTTCCAACTCTACAAAAGCCGTCCAGCGGCCCTTCCCCTGCGGAGGCAGCGGCGAGAGAGAGCCTGACGAGGAGGGAACCATCTCCTCCTCCAGAGGAGGTGCAGCACTGCCTGCGGACCTTCCAACTCTTTCACCTGTGGCCTTTCAACTCTACAAAAGCCATCCAGTGGCTTCTCCCCTGTGGAGGAGGCGGCAAATAGCGCAGTGGAGGCAGAGAGACCCTTGTGGGGAACGAGGCCAGTCCCACCCTCAACACAAGCACAACACCATCCAGGGCCCAGAGAGCCTTCCAAAGCCATTGAGCGGTGTGGCGGCAACGGAGAAACCTTTGTTGGAGAGGAGGCCAGCTCCACCCATAATAACAGTGTAAAAATAACAATACCAGTAACCTCTGGAATTGTTTGGGTGTTTTATTATTGTCAATTGTGTTGACTTTTTATCTTAACTAATATCGTTTAGACTATATTTTACAAATTTATTGATATATAGTTTCTTCTGTTTTATATGTTTGCATAGTTATTAGACCTCTGTCATAATATTTCTGTGATATTTTACCCATATAGTGTAGTGTATAGGTTTGCTGTCCCACTCTGGCAATTTTTAAAATGGATTCCCCCCCTCCATTTTTCCACAGCAAAAGAAAGGTTCTTTATAGAACACTCAACTCCCATAGTATTGGACAAAAATTGACTTAGTTATCCTTGGGCAAGTGACAGAAAGAGTGAGGAGGCTACAATCTAGATAAGACACTCAGAAATGTCATCACAGATTCTGGGCGGTATATGAAATTAATGGGATCATCATAAGGCAACAGACAAAATTGAAGACATATCTATACAGAAAGAGTGCTGCTATTCTTATAGTCTCTCTCACACACACCTTATGGGATGGTTACTCGTACATTAAGCTTACTTAGGAGTTTATCACATAGGACGGATCCCGTGCAGAAACTAAATTTGAGCTAAAACACACACACACACACACACACACACAAAAGCAGGTAGATTTTCAAACGATGTTGGGGGTTAACCTGAACAAAAAGTGGGGGGGAAAACAACCACAAAAGCAGGTAGATTTTCAGACATCATTTGTGTGAAGGTGAAATAATTCGACATTAACCCAAAATGGAAAGTCGCCAAAACCTGCTCCTTTTTACTTTCGGGAACTTCTGAAAGTAAAAAGGAGTGGGCTTTGGAGACTTTCCATTCAGGTTAATGTTGCATTATTTCGCCTTTACACCGAACACTTCTGAAAAATAACCTGCTTTTGTGGGTTCCCCTCCCCCGACTTTTAAATCCCATTTATGCATGGGATTTCAGCAATTTTGTCTCCGTGTGATAAACTCCTTAGATAGCTATGCTATTGTCTGAATTCCTTCCTTCCCTGGTTTTCTCACATAACATCCATTTCCCTGTCTCTTTTATTTGTGCTTTTCTTTGGATCTTGAGGGTGTGTTTGAGAGTACCAGCTCCAACTTTGGGCAGATTCTGAGTGCATTAAATCAGTGCAGTGACTTCAATGCTGACTTCATAATGCAGGGTTGTGAAGAGGTTAGGATGATGTCACAATGCATACCCCGTGCCACTGGTTGTCAAACCCTCCAATATCTGGACTTCAAAAAGATTCATTTCTGAGGAACTAAACTTCAGCCCCAGTGTGTTAATGTAGTTCCATCTAGTGGGCCTACCACAGAACTACACTGTAGGAAAGTAGAGATGGTATCTGCTGGGGTTTGGTTCCAGGAACACACACTCCTACCCCCACCCGTAGATACCAAGATCCATGCATGCTCAAGTCCCATTAAATACAATGGTGTAGTAAAATGGTGTCCCTTATATTAAATGGCAAAACCAAAGCTATATATTTTCAAGCTGTGGATGGATGAATCCATGAATATGGACTCCATGGATACGGAGGTCCAACTGTATTTAAACTCTTGCGTAATAGCTGTAAAAAAAATGGAGGGGTTGGAGGCCAGAACTGGTCTTCTCAACAAACAATGAGCTAAATGAGGGCACAAAGTAGGATAATACAGTACTTTGTTCATCCTAATTTCCATCAGGAGTTAGCTTAACAGAGGTCAAGTCACTTTAAATGGAAGCTCCATAGTGCAGGTATTATGACTGCCTCTGGTTTCTCTTCAGATTGTATAAATCTTTTGCCTTTTAATCCTGACTTTCAAGTCAGTTCTCCCATTCTGTTATTAGAATGTGGAGGAAAGTTACCTTTTCAGAGCCGGAAATAAAGGCAACCCAAGCTACCAAACGTTGCCCCAGAGGAAGACGACAGAGAGGTACAGTTCACAGTCCTTCTGAATTCCCATTCTATCAGCCATCAAATTGTGCTTAAATCTCAGAATTCAAAGAAGACTTTCAATTTGGTAAAAGAATGGCTCTTTAGGAACCTGCTTCAGTATATGCAGGCCAGCAGTTCTCACTGTAAAGCAAATTAATGCAATTTGATGGATTTGTTTGGATAGAGGGGAGAGGTACTGCAACAACAGCCTTCTGTGAATCATGGGAGTCATACTCCCAACATATTTGGAAGGTAACTGGGAAGGCTGTGTTAAGGATTTTTTAAGGTGGGTGATCTGCACACTTTCTGTTGAATAGTATCATGGAATTCACAACATAGTATTAAAATTAGGTTTTCCAATAAGGGGCAGCTAGAGTGGTGTTGCCTTGGTATTTAGAACAAGTGATGAGTAAACTGATTTTATCACAGTTTGTAATTTGGTTGTTGAGTTACAATTCTGGAGCTCTGTGTCCTCAGACAAATGATCCCTGTTCATAAAAGATTTTGAAGTATATTCAAAAGTTATCACATCCACATCACCAACATGTATGTTGGGACTGTGGTGTGTATAACAGAAGTCATTTTCCCCACCATGAGCATGATGATTCTTCCTTCGATGATTGCTGCTGTCTAGGGCTGATGAGTACTGCAGTCCAACAACATCGGGAGGGTTGTGCACTTCACAGTTCTGTCTTAAAATTAGCATCCTGAATGGCAGCTAATGTCTGCCTACGTGCACAAATATGGCTGCACAGTCATGCCAGCACAGGACTCTGCAGGCACAGAAAATAGAGGTAACTTGTAATGATTCTCTGAGTACTCAAAGTATCAAAATTAATTATGATCAAGTCTGGGCTTGTTATACATTTGAGAATGATAGCCATACAACCATTTAGTTTGCAAGTTAATTAATGAGTTTTGTTGGCTTTTTTTACTTATAATACGGTGACAAAGTGTTCCCCAGTGCCCATCAGGATTTCTCTTCCTCAGTAGCTGAGCCTTCCCCATTATTGAACTGAACTGGACTGTATTATCTATCTCACATTCCCCTCTTACTATGTTTAGCCTTTTCCCTTCCCATTTGGGGAGGCATTTGCTGTCTTCTTTTACTTGACTACACATAAGGATCATCATTACCCAATTTTCCAGTATAGCTTTGCTTTTTATTTTTGCTACCTAATGCATATGAACATCTGGTTTCCATTAAAGGATTATCTTCTGAACTGGTAGCAATACCTCCTTTTAAGTGCCAGACTTCAGACAGCAGGAAAAGTGTGAGAGAGGGAGGGAGGGAGGGAGACTGAGACTAAATAAGCATCAAGAAGGAATTTGGATTAAATGGGGCCTACAGCCAGGTTCTGTCAGTGGCTTCTTTATCCATGTTTGTTTCTGAGGAAAGAGCTCAATACCAAAGATTGCAGAAGAATCTTCAGAGCTACAGGAAGTGAAATGATCACCCTAGTTCAACATACATGTGTATGTGTGCCCTGAGAATGACTAAGAAAAAAAATCTGTTCTTCTCTGTTGCAATGCTCTTAAAGTTTTTGTGGGTTTTTCAGGCTATGAGGCGATGTTCTAGAAGAGTTTATTCCTACATTTCACCAGAATCTGTTGCTGGAATCTTCAGAGAATTCCTTGATCACAGAACACGGGAGACACTGCAGACTGAGTCAGCCAGAAAAATCAGTAGTAGCGGAACACATTATAAACCATCCTGGGCATAAAATGCTATTTGAAAACACTGAAATTCTGGACCATGCCATCAACTATTAGTTCAGAGTGCACAGGCAAGCCATTGAAATCCACAAACACCTGTACAATGTCAACAGGAAAAAAGAAACCATGAAAGTAAACAAAGTTTGGTGTCCTGAAAAACACCAAAATCAAGACCCAGCAAACGCAAATGGAAAACCACCCAGGGTGAGGGTTTCCCAGCAGACAATGGATCATTAATTAAGTAGACACCCTGAGGCCTTTGCCATTCAACAACAGAACAATACACAGATTAAGATGTAAATCGCTTCCTCTGAAGCAAAGGCCGCACAGTATATATACCCCCCTCTCTTTCATGCCAGCATTCTCTGAAGATGCCAGCCACAGCTGCTGGCGAAACATCAGGAATAAACTCTTCAAGAACACAGCTTCATAGCCTTAAAAACCCACAAAAAACTATGGATGCTGGCCATGAAAACCTTTGGCTTCACAGGCTTCTAAAAGCATTGCTTGAGTTGCTTGCTTTTCCCAGAACACTTTGGCTCTACTTTACAAGACTACTGTAGCCTACAACAGACAAAAACCTTCAGCAAATCCATGTAAATATATGTCTATGGCAGGGCAAATAAAGTGTGACTCTCTGGATACTGTTTGACTGCAACTCCCAGAATTCTTCACCATTTGCTGTAGTGGTCAGGGATGATGGGCTTTACAATCCAACAATATTTAAAGGACTGTACTTTGTTGACTACTGGTCTATAGCAAGGTGGTAATGTGTATTCTCATGTCAGCCACAGGTTTCAGCCTACACTGGCATCATTAAAGGGGGGTAGTAACTTTAGGGTATTTAAGTGGCCTAAGCACTGGTTAGTTCCTGGATGGGAAACTGCCAATGAATGTTGCCAGGTGTTGTAGGTTGTATTTCAGAAGAAGGAACTGGCAAAGCCGGTTATGAGTATTTCTTGCCTAAGAAAACCCTATGAAATTAATGTGAGTATAAACACACAGTAATTTTCAACCTTTTTGGATCTTGTATTCAGCTTCTCTCTGCAGAGAAATGGCTACACATCAAGAGCCATATTGGGATACAACTCTTGAGACCAGGGTTTGACTCCCTGCTCAGCTATGGAAACCAACTGAGACCTTGGTTGAGTCTCAGTCTTGGCCCCAGAGAAAGACAAAGGGAAATCCCCTCTGAATAAATCTTGCCAAGAAAACCCTGTGATGGGTTCATTTTAGAGTTGCCAAGCTGGAAATGACTTGAAGGCACACAACAACCATCTTTTCTACTCATCTTCAGTGTGAAACCATCTCCATGCATCTTTCTGTCTGTATACACACACACACAAGCTTATGAGACCCTATGTTCGATTAGAAATACATTCTACCTATGGAAATCCACAAGCTTTTTTTTTTTTTTTTTTTTTTTTGCTGCTTCAGAGAACCTGGAACAATGGATGGAAGCTACAGGAAAAGATTCCACCATTAGAAGGAACTTCCTGACAGTAAGGGCTGTTCAAAAGTGGAACACATTCCCTTGGAGTGTGGTGGAGTCTCCTTCTTTGGAGGTCTTTAAACAGAGACTTTATAGCCATCTGTTGGGGGTGGTTTGATTGTGAGTTTCTGCATGGCAGGGGTTGGACTGGATGGTCCTTGTGGTTTCTTCCAACTATGATTCTACAGATGTATTGAGTTTGCAGGAACTGAAGTAAACTTAGGAGAAAGGAGGAAATGAGAGGAGAGAGAAATGGGAACTTTTTAAAAGCAGCAGAAAAAAAGATTGGGGCACTAGGAATGTATTCATATGACCCCTCCCCCAATAACTCTAATACATTATAGGGATTATTCAAAATCCTGCTCAGGAAGGATGAGTTACTTGCCAGAGATGGCCATCCAGAGAAATTTACATTTGACAATATTTTTCATCCTACTTAGTGTAGCACTGGGATTTAGGTGGTCTATGTTCACGCACCTGCACCCTCCCATTCAGCCATGAAACTCCCCGGGTGATCTTCTTCAGCATTTATCCCTTCAGCCCAGCCTGCCTCACAGAATTGGTATGGGATTAAAGTAGGGACAAAGAGATCTAAGTATGATGCCCTCATCTCATGCGAAAAGTTGGGATATCATTATAACCAGTAAACAAAATAAAACCTTCCAGCCTGGACCTTCAGAAATACCAGCTTATATTATTCTGTTGCTGTTACAGCTAAATCATGTGCATCTTACATAAGTGTTCAACACTTCCACACTGCTGGTACTAACCTGTTGCTAATATAAAAAATGGAAGGATGACAAAATTGGAGGAAGACAGAATAGCAGTTCATGGGGAGTGCAGATCTTCTCTCTGCTCAAAAACGTCACCCTTTAGATATGTTCAGATATACAGCCACAGCTCCACCTGGGGTTCACTTCAAGAATTAGTAGTTTATTACCAACATTTCAATACAAATGTGCTCAAATGACACAATATATATTTTAAGAATATGTTTGGTTCAGGGACTGAAAGTTGTTGGTCAGGATGGTTGTAATTCCAACAAACATGATTCCTTTTACTCTCACACCAGGTTTATGTATAAATAGAACTCAGCACTGTTGGGCCCTAAAACCATACACAACAATTACACAGACTTCTGGACAAGCATATACATGTTCAATGTGGTCATGTTTTTATTAGATTATTTAAATCATAGTGGTTACCCAAAGAGAGAATATCTTTTAGGAAAATAAAATCCAAAACCCTTATTTAGCCCACCATGTAAATACATCAGCACTCTATCCCAACAGGGGGAAAAAGTACATTGATTTTACAGGATTAGAAAAAGGTTACTTGAAAGAAAGTGGCACTTTCTTGCATTAAAAAGAGAGGAGAAGCTTCCTTTTAACACTGTGTGAGGTAAATATATTGCACTTCACTGATGTCACAGCACCTCTTGGTATCAGTCAAAACCAGACTGGCAAAAGAGCTGCAACTGTGAATTTGTGTAATGTTCAAACCATCAACTACAGTTTGATTTCCTGGCCTAGAGGTGGAGCAACATGTGGATTTGTGTGTCTGTGCACATGTGTATAAATTTAAATATATAATTTTCAGTAATTTGCAACAGAAAGCTAGGATAGAAATCACCTGGCTTTTAAAAATTTCCAAGAACATTGTGTAGGCTTTGTTCATTTTCTCTCTCACATACAAATACAAACACACACACACACAGAGTTGATTCTCACATCACAATAAGCCAAGCTCTGAATCTTAACCACCAGGGCTTATTAGGCTCAAGTCATATGGTGCTGCATACTTGATTCCTCCTGCTTGGCTCTTCCAGCAAGGAACAGTCTAAATTAACCATGCACTTTCAGTCCCAGATTTATGCATTATGACTTTCAACTCTGGGTTATCTCTCCCCAGACAAGCCAGAGTTGAAAAACAAATGAATAGACAAATCAGAGTTCCTCCTTCATGTGTCACAATAAACCATGGAAGAAAGGTCTGCTAGTCTTTGAGCTTTTCCCATTTGCAAAAGGAGCCCAGTGGGAATGGTTACATCACACTTGAGCACACTGGCTCATCCATACTGAAGAACCATGGCTGATTGTGATGTATAAATGTGCCCTTGACAAGAGATTTTTTTAAAAAAATGAAGAATTAAAGTGCTTTTCAGGTGTACATTTTCTAGACTCTAAAATCTCTAGAATCTGGAGTCCCTTAAACAGATATTTTGGTCATACGCTAATTCTGGCTCCAACACGTTTAGTGGATTCTTGCTCTTTACTTTGCAGAGACTTCAAACTGCCAGCAGCCTTCAGTTCCACTTGGTCCCCCAGCAAATTAATACTGTAGAGAAATAACCACGTCATCAGCAACACTGCTTTATAGGATGATACACCAGAACCAAAAGCATTATTGCACACATAAAAGGCAATGTGCCCTTGCTGAAAAGGTTTAGAGTTGTAGATAAAAAGAGGAACTTGTGCCATTGCTGGAAAGGTTTAGAGCTGTAGATAAAAAAAGGAAAATTGGACCAGATTGCCACCATAATACATGGTGCTTTTTAAAGATGACAAACTGTGTAGACTCTGCATTTATTACCAGAATGAAGTACCAAGTTAAACATTTATCCCAATGACTGGCTGCCCAGATGGAGGATTGTGTGCAAAGAAGTAAGATACTGATACAGTTGACTTAACAGTGGCCAAAACCTTCTGAAATATATTGTTAATAACTCAAAACAAGCTGGGAGAATAAAAAATCTTTGGTTAAAAAGACATTTGCAAAAATTTAAGGACCATGAGATGCTGAACATTTTCACCATTTCAAACATGTAAATATCCTGCTCTAGTGTTATGTGGCTCCTCTTACATAGCCCCTTCTGACTAGCAGCAGACTCAGACAAACTGCAAAGACAGAGATGATGACTCAAATTATTGCAGAGCAGAGGATAGTTTATGTTAAAAGCATGCCTTCCAATCACAGCACACCCAGTAGTGTAAGACTGGGACTAAAAAGAACAATTCAACACTGGTATTTACTGTTCTATGCAAGTCACATGTGTGAGCTGATGCAGAGCAAGGTACCTTTACCCTTGCTAGAAATTTTAAAGGAGACACCAGTGTTTTCCTTGTTACTTAATTTATTTGAAGATCAGCCATTTCATTCTAGTTATGACCTGATAGGCTCCCTCCTAGAAAAAAATGGAACTCAGAAAGAGAACTCTCTATTCAGTGGTGGTGCTGGGGAAACAAAGACAAAGTGCCTTAAAACTGTAAAGAAAGGCAACCAGCATCAAATATTAGACAGGCTGGCCATTATGCCCTTTTATAAATGGTAATACCATGCCAAAGAGAATGGCAGAAAGCAAGAATGGAAAGCCTTTGCTTAGCTGTGTTTCCCACCACTTTCAGATCTGAACTGTGTGACATTTTACCAGGCTTGCTCATTTAAAACTATTTGTTTGCTGCACGTGTGTTCATGTAGCACTCCTCTTTGCCCCCACACTGCACAGCAATGTCCACAGCCTGAAGTACATGCTTCATAGTGATGAAAACCTACACTTCCATGCTGGACTACATCTCTGGTTACCTTATTTGTTAGCCCTGAGTTTGGTACTGACTTTGATTTGGAACACTTCACTTTCTTTGTTTCAGGCTCTGGTACATCTATCTCACACTTCAGAAAAGGGCACAAAGAATCCCCAGGAGTGGTGACAGGTCATTCAAGAACAAAGTGAAAAGGGATGTTTCCTCAATGGAGAAGACTAGGAGGAGAAAGTGTCTCTTTACTCCCTCAACAGAGATGGAGGCCATAATAAAAGTAGGCAATTATTCATTGTCTTTTGTAGTACTGTCACAGCTAAATTTCTTGTGCTTTGATGAGGCCAAATGTCTACCCACTTAGACAACAGTCGTGCTGTTTAATGAAGCCAATTGACTCACTATACCAAAGAGTTAGTGAGGAAAATGAAACAGGCAAGTTTAACAACAGTATTGAACAGGCACTGAACATCTCTTGGTTCTCTAACATTGATCTCTTCAGCAGGAGGTAAAAAAGGTAAGCTGTCCAATAGCTGGGCAATAGGTTCAAGAGAGAGCAAGAATCCTCAGGTCTACCTGAAGTACATTCACAGTTCTCTAGCACAAATGGTCAGCCCTGTCAGAGCCAACTAAATGGAAATCTGTCTTTTCTCTAGTGGAGTAGATCTTAGGCCACACTGGTTGTTTTTGACAAATAGCTGAGCAGAAACTGCTAACTGGAGCTGGCATAGAAGGAAAGGGAGCTGTGGAAATTCTTTTATTTTTCCCCCACCACACCAGCAGATGAAGGCAGGTATTACAGACAAACCATGCCCACTAATCCAAGGGTTATGAAGCCTCTGCTGAGCTGAATGGGACAAATTTGGCAGGCTTGGTTGGCGATGCTGTAGACTGACTATCAGCCTCCTCATTGAGTTTAAAAAACATCTCTTGCTCTCTCTTCTTCTGATTCAGCTCGTCTTCCAGTGCCTGAAAACACAGAGAGAAGAGCTCAATTAAAAAGATAATGCTCAGTTCAATTAAAGGTAATCCTTCGGCTGTAAGAACTTGGCTCCTCTCAGTCACCTGGATCCCTGCCAGCTCACAAGCAGGAGAGGCTGTTAAAGGGAAAATGAAATTGGAAGGTGGAGAGAAGGAAAAAAAAGTTGAAATATGCAATTCAAACTTAATCTGCAAAAATTCAAATATAAGTCACTCCTCCCCCCCACCACATTATTTTGAATCTCATTAAAATACAACATGTAATACTATATTTTGGTAAATTGACTGGAAATTCAGGAGTTCAAGTTACATGAAATTTGGTTTTATTTCAATGATAATTGTCACCTTTTTTCGTGGTCTCAGCTTATCCCTCCAGTCCTTCAGATTCAGATTGTGGTTTTCATCCAAGGCCTTTAGCTTCTGGGTCTCATGTTCCACCAAGAGATGACATTTTTCATTCTAGATATAACACAGGAAGGGAAGGAGGGAGAGACAGAGTTGCATGAGAAAATGTAAAAAAGGGCAAATAAGGTTGGCACAAACCCTATCATTTCTGCTAGCGTAACTGTAGTGATCCCAATGTGAGTTTGTAGGTCTAGGAAAGAGCTAGATGGAAATGTCTTTTAAATGCAAGGAAATATCTTCTCATCCAGTTTTTTTATCTTATGCTGTGTGTATCTGCTTAATTCATTTAGTGACTGTACTAGTCAGATGCATAAAAGTTCAAATCTTTGGGCCACTGGGTGGCTTTGGAAAAGTCTCTCTATCTCAGACTAAAATACAAGGATTTTACAGGTATTAAATGGGATAGGCCTGACGTATAGTATTCTTTGCTCCTTGAAGGGAGGATGGCATCAAGTATCAGCATACTGAGAATTCCCCCCTCCCCCCCAACTTCGATTATTCTCCAGTTTTGCTCTAGGCTTTACTGTCAGACATATTTTTCAGAATTGATGAAAAACATCTGCATAGGCTGGTCTAGATGTATGTTACACTCTGACCTCAAAGGAACACATGTATCTATAAAGCTGATTGGTAGTATTAAGTTACCTGTAACTGCTGGAGTTCATTCATGTTGCTCTCACACTGGGCAATCATATCCTTCATCTGCATCTCATGTTTCTGCTGCTGTTGCAGCCTTTCTGCTTTCTGTCTCTTTTCCTCCTGCTGTGCAAACTGCAATAGAATGGAGCATCTGAAGTGAGACCATGTTCTCAAGTTTTGTTTTATTTATTTTAAATGGCTTCATACAATGTTTATATATGAGTGTCTAGAACACTGCAAAGATTTTCCTTGCCAGATCCACCAGTGTAATTTCAGAAATAATTGCTCCAGTCAGTATCTGCACTCATCTTTGATATCTTTCTGTATGAACATCATTGACCTTTCAATATGATCTGATTTCACTGTACTCTGTATTAGCTGTATTACAGGTGCCATAATGATGACAGAAACAGGCATATGACCTTCTGACCATTTTGAAAAACATAAAAGGCATTGCAAGTAGGTTGCTTGGGCTTCCCACTGAAATCTCCTGGTGATATTAACTTGCACTTTATTTAACATTGGAGCATAAATGTCAGTGTTATGAGATGAATCCAGATAAATGTCTACAACATTCTCTGCCTGTGCCAGCAGTTGAGTATAGGACTCTCCAAATGGAATTTCTAACCCTACCTTGCATTATCCCTTGCAGGAACCCTAGTCAATGCACTGAAAGCTGTACAATCAAATCCTTTCCACAGGAGTGCCATCTTCCCAATTCCAGAATGGTTCACCTGTTTTATCTTCTCTCTCTGTTCTGATGCACTTCCACTGGAGTTAATATGGAGACTCTTCTTAAACATGGCCATGCGTGTCTTCCCTTCACTCCTCTGGATTTTGGGGAGACGGGCTTTCTCTTGCTGCTGCCGGATTTTAAGCTGCTCTATCATTCGCTGGTTATATCGTTGCATTTGTTCACGCTCCTGGAATCACAACAGTCACTTAGGATGGGGGTGAGACAAGTTAGTGCTCATATATGACTCTGTTTGTCCGAAAGACTTAGTGGTGGGGAAAGATTTGGAATAACAGAAGAGGTAGAGGAAGTAAGCGTAGGCTTGCCTGAAGGAAACAAAGCCAACTCAACCAGTTCTTAAGAGGGTTCCTCATAACTTGCTCCAGGAAAAGTATTACACTCATGGAAAGTATGAATATTAAGAGCCAGTTCAGATACATTGGACACCATGGAAAGCTACCGAATAACATTAATGTACAGTTGCAGCTCCACAGGTCATCATGTTTAATGTACTTACTGACAGAGTGGGGGACCCAAGGACATAATGAATTTCTTCACCAGCATCAGTGGCCATTATGTACGCCAAACAAATAGTTTGGGAGTTTTGCACATTGTAAGCAACCTAAAAATATTATAGCTTACTTTCCACAAAAATCATGCAACTACACTAAAAGTGTATATTTTATTGTCTCCACTATGCAGGCCACAACACTTAAGTCATCTCTAAAAAAAACAGTAGTTATGATATAAAATGAAAGACAAATGATCTCTATAAAGGCACTATGATAGTAGCAAAATGCTTGGGCCCCACACTGTTACATCCTTCTGTGAAGTTTCAGGTCAAAGTTCTTTTCTTTTCAGAGATCCTCCTTTAGCAAACTTGCTCACTGTTACCTTCCAAGAGGTGTGAATCACTGAACAAAGAATCTTATACTCAAGACAGATTTCCTACAACAGCAGCACCTTGGTTGTTTTCTGGAAGGTAATCAATGTCTCATTGCCTTTAAATACATAACCATTCCTACTATTAATTTAAGATATATTATCTTCACAAGACAGAGTAGGCATATAAGTCCACAAGTGCCTCAGCCTCACATATAAAGGTTAAAAACTACACATTTTTTCCTGCATGAAGGTAAGGTATTTTCTGTCAGCCTTGAGATTTTGCATTTGCGCAAATGATTCTTGTGCAAATTGTGCAAACTGCTTAGATAAACCATGACAGCTGCTAGTTTGTTGTATGAACATTTAAAGATTAGAAGCAGCAGATAAAGTGTCTGCATCTTCATGATCAATCATCCAGTCTTTTCCTGCTTATTCTCAGTATGTGTGCTTGGTTTCATAAGGGAAATATGCTAGTTCTTACAGTAACATTTTACACAAATTGCCAAAACCTTCAGAAAGAGAGAGGGAAAAAACCCTTTCTTATCTTGTTATTGTGCTGGAGGCAACAAACCTCAGAAGGGTTAATGACCTCTCAACAGGTGTCTTGACAGGTTGAGGCAACTTGTCTCATTCAGTAATTTAGTGAGGTTTCTTCAAATCCTTAGTGTAGAGAAGGGGCCTAAGGTAGTAGAGTATATTAGCAAACTTTTTGTAATATCAAAGACACAAATCTAAAGAGACTTCAGACCTGTGTCTTGGATATTACAAAAGTTTGCTTTACAAGTCAGCCATCATTCAAACTTTCCTTAACATTATGGCATATCTGGTAGAAATCCATTCTTTTTGTCTTTTAGCAAATGCTATTTTGCTTCTAATCATTTGTTTAAAATACTGGGATTTTTCCCTGGGTCCTGGGACTTTAGCAAATGTTGGTTTTATGTTACGTCATTTTAAAAAGAACAGAATAGTTCCCTTCCTAAAACTAACTTCTGGTTCTACTCTTTCTGTCCTCACATGAACTCTGTAGAGAAGAACTTCAGAGCTGATAGTGGGTTGGCATAACAGGTACACCAATATCTCCATATATCTTATTGATATCTATCTACTTGACTCCTTGCTTCAGCATAGAGCATTAATCTGTTCTCCTATAACTCTCAGTAATATTGCTGTCTGGACATGCTCTGCCTAATTACATACTAGAATCTTCAGTACCACAGAACTGAATTACTCCTCCACTTGGGCTTCTATTACAGTTTCACATCTTTAACACATACAAGCACTACACCAAATTGACATATATTCACACAAGGCATAAGCAGGCAGATACATGCTGAGATCATTTCCTTTACAGCCACTCTACACACTACTACTTCATGGGAAGAATTAAAAATAAAAACCAAAGCAAAACAAAAGAACTTAAGGTCTGCTACCTTCTCGTGTTTTCGCAGCAGCTCATGTCTCTGGAGAAAATACTGATCTTTGAGCTGCTGTTTAAGAAGCTGGTGCTTCTCCTGCAGGTGGTGCTCTTCTAGCTCCCAGATGGTGGCTTCCCGGTCTGAGAAAGACAAAGTAGAAAGGAATTGGAGGTGAGAAGTGAATATTTCTAACATTTCTGAGTTCTAACTGGCTGAGTGGGTGAAGGGGAGTGATTAATACCTCTACAACAAGGCAGGATCTCAACATGCCTGAATGAGGCTGTGCTAAGACCTCTTTTGAAAAAACTCCCTGGATCCTGCTATACTAGATTACTTTAGAATAAATAGCTGACACTACCAAAAAACAAAACAAACAAACAAAAAAAAAAACCCTTGACAATTAACACTGTAATAAAACATCTAAAATAAGACCAAATTTCAGAATGTAACTTCTATTTTTGGGCAAGGTACTGTGGGTAGAGCATGTGGTGGTTTCTCAACTCCAGAGGTTTCTGGAGGAAGCAGATTATCAAGATCCATTTCAGTCAGGTTTCAGACCTAGTTATAGTACAGACAGCTTTAATCACCTTGGTGGATTATCTGTGCAGGGAACTGGACGGGGTGACTGTGTCCCTTTTGGTTCCACTGGACCTCTCAGCAGTTTTTGATACCATCAACAATGATATCTCTGGGATGGAGCTTGTTCTTTTCTACAGTGACTCAATTCTTTCTTGGAAGGGCACTCTCAGAGGGTGCTGGGGAATTCCTGATCATTTCCTTGGCCATCAGCTTTTGGGATCCCTGGGGGATCTCTCTTGTCCTCTATGTTATTTAACACTTACATGGAACCACTAGAAAAGGTTGACCAAATTTTGGGGTCAGGTGTCACGAGTATTCTGATGATATCCAGCTCTATTACTACCCCCTCCCAATTCTAAGGAAGTTGTTCCTGTGATAACCTGGTGCATGGCAGCTATAATTGATTGTATGTGGGTAAAAAAACCTGAAAATTAATCAGACAAGACAGGGGTGCTCCTGGTCAGTTGAAAGACAGATCTGTGAACAGGAATTTACCATGTTAGAAGGGGTTACCCGCCCCCTCCCAACCCCAAATACTGGTTCACAGTTTGGAGGTACTCTTGGATTCAACTCTGAAAATTCAGATTTCAGCAGTAACCAGGAGTACTTTTGCACAATTAAAGCTTGTGTGCCAATTGCACCCATCGGAAAGTGCTCTCAAACTTCAGTTGGCCCAAAGAGCCACGTTGCTAACTAGGGTCCTTTGTTACAACAGCACCACTTGTTGCCAGGTCATTTCCAGGTACAATTCAAAGTGCTGGTTTTGACCTATAAAGTCCTAAACAGATTGGGTCCAGGTTTGAGGACTCTTTCTCCCTTTGTGATCCCCTAAGAGCTCTATGATCATCTAGACAGGCCCTTCTCTCTGTCTCACCACCTTCCTAGCACAGGAGAGGGCCTTCTTAGTGACTGTTCCCAGACTTTGGAACTCCCTCCCCAGAGAGGCCAAGATGGCCCCATTCTTGCTCTCCTTCTGTCATGCAGTCAAAACATTTGTTTGATGTGAAGCTTTAAAAAACTGATCGAGGTGGGGCTTTAATGCTGCGTGGTGCTGTTTCTATGGTTTGTGTGTGGTCTTTAAACAAATTTGAATGTTTTTCACATTTAATGTTTTAAAATAAAATAAAGAAAATAAATTTACTCATTCCACTTCTGGCTTGTGCCTGATAGATGAAAGAATGTGGAGGTGGATTTACTTTGACAAGAGGTGCAGGAGGCAAAAATAAAAAGGTGCAGGCAATATGTGAAAAAAGAGAGCCACCATGGTGTAGTGGTTTGAGTGTTGGACTATGACTCTGGAGACAAGGGTTGAAATCTCTGCTTGGCTGTGGAAACCCACTGGCTGACATTGGGCAAGTCACAGTCTTTCAGCCTCAGAAGAAGGCAAAGGCATACCCACCCACCAAACAAATCTTGCCAAGAAAACCCTGGGATATATTTGTCTTTGGGTTACTGTATGTCAGAAATGACTTGAAGACACACAGCAACAAGTATGTGAAAGGCAGAAGAAAACAGAATCCTTACAGTTGTAGCAGACATGAAGAACGTGTAGCTTTCCAGCTGAAGTAAGACTCTATCTCCCATCAGACCTAGCCAATACAGCCAATGATCTGGGATCCTGGAGTCTGGTTTTCAGCAAGACCTGGAACACCACACATTCCTTACTCAACTTGCAACCAACCACTTTTGGTTCCAAATTCATTCTGTAACTGCAAGCTGCTGGAAAATTGTAGCTTCAAACTACTTGGCTATACTCCCTAAAATCACTGTCAAAATTAAACTTTGTGTTTTTTTAAGATTAGAACTACTGAACACTTGGACAGGACATGGCATGTTTTTCATTACTCTTAGGCACTCTGTACCCTATTCCCTTGTAGATATGCAAGCATTCTCTTGGGGGGAAATGCTATTTTCCAGTGAAAGCTTGCTCTATCCACATTTGGTTTCTCTGTCCATTTCTCTCTAGCCCACTGAACCAAACCAAACCCTCTTACCTCTCATAAGTTGCTGTTTTTTGTTGAGGCACTCCCGCTCCTTGTCGCATATCTCCTTCCGATTTTGGGCAGTAATATTCTTTATGGCCTGCTCCATATCCTCAGCCTGTTTGGCTGTAAACTCTTGCTCCTAGAAGAAATTGTAAAAACTGAACACTCTTACTGGTATACCACAGGACTTATCTACACAGTTAAAATTCTCCTCATTGTATTAAAATAGTTTGCAATCCCTCCACATTCAGAAAAATTCTAGCTTTTCGTGGCAGGGGGGATTCCTCAAACTCTGCAGAAAAAGGAATCATGGGTTTTTCCAGAGTATCACAAGGATATCAATTATCAAACATGTGTCTGTCCATCTGCTGCACATAGATTATATGGCTATGCATTTTTGGCAGAAGGAGGGTAAACAGATGTGAATTTGTGCAGGAAAGTGGAGATAATTAAGTGTCAATGTGAATGTGTGGAAATCTACAGCAATTTCCATAGCACACTTTCTTCAGAGACAACAAGGAAGCATGAAATTTAAACTGTCACCTGGGCCTAAAACCAATCATTAAACCTACCTAGAGCCAATTGACAGAATCAATCGGAATGTGGAAAGTGAACACTTATGTAAATTCTATTAGTTCAATAGATCCACTACCAACATTTAAGCTCATTATCTGTAGAACTTACCATGACTTGCTTCTGTTGTGCAAAACCTTCCATCTTTATCTTCATAGTCCCTTTGCGCTGTTGTCGCGGGAGCTTCTCAATGTCACTCTTAAGCTTAAAAAATGAAATAGACAAAAGATCTTACTCTTTGGCTATTTTAGACTGTGCAGATTTCTTGAAACAACTGTGCATGAGATGCCTCATGCTGGTTTCATCACCAGGTTGTCTAGAGGAGACATTTTGGGATCTAGGATAATGCCCAAGGACGCAATATTAAGGTCTGTGAGTATGTGTATGTGTGTCTGCACGTGGATGGGTCTTCTACACACTTTCAACTGGTTTTCCTCAGGGCAGCTCTCCATCTTCCACCACTATGAATACAAAAATTGCTTCATTCACTTATGGAGGGCACAAGTGCCTCAGCATGACTTTTTGGGCTCAGTGATGTCAGCAGCTATCATGCTGTGTTTTTCAACTCTAAGATACTGATGAATATTAAGCAGTACAAGGATATTACTGAATCAGATTGCAGTTGCCCTCTTAATATCTGTACAGTTTCCAAATGTTCAATATACATTATGAAGTTCTAATCCTTAATAAGTTCTTTCAGTGAATCAGTATTATCATCCTCCACATTATCTACAGGAGGTAATTAGAGTGGTTTAACAATAGAGAGCTCATGGTCAAAGCAAGATTCAAGCCAGGAACTTCCTGATCTGTATTTCATTCTCTATACTACATTCTCTACTGCACTACATATTGGACTCTTCCCTAATCTCTCAATCTCTTGATTTATGTGCCTCACTTTTACACTCTCCCTGTCCGCTTTGTGTTTTCATAGGCGCGTCCCCACTATGATATGACCATCGTTCCCATTTGAAACTGGTTCCAATCCTACTTTGATCAATTTCTGTGGCACTAAAGCTGCAAATGCAAAACAAACAAACAAACAAACAAACAATGGTTTTTCCACACACTAATTTCCTGGTGGTTCTTTTGAAAAGAATTGATTCTGAGATGTGTTCAACAAGTGGGAATGATGGATCTGAACCACATAATTCTGCAGGAGACTAATGGCAGAGAGATGTTTACCATCCCTCTTCAGTTTTTGGTAGATCCACCATCCTCACCGCACCCTGAGTGCTGCCTATGTGCTTGTGGTTTGACTTATGGGCGTATTATTTTTTTTAAAAAAATAAAATTGATAGAAGATTTGATTGACTAATTTTGCAACTACTTACAATCAGTGAGGCAAGTCATTGCAAAATCAATCAATCAAATTTTCTATCAATTTTTTTAAAAAATATATAGTTCCCAAGCTGGGCTGCCTGGGCTGCTGTTTACATCACTGATGATGCACAGAAGATTGACTTGCATTTTGAAGTGGTGCAAACTAGTGGGGATGACAATCGTGCCAAAAAAGAAGCGATTACAAGGGGATAATGAAAATATATGTTTTCATGGTGGGAACGACAGACCTTTTGGAATCGATTTACCAACATGGAGTGAAGGCAAATCCCACACTGGTTTAAATGTAAGTGGAAATGAGCCCTATATTTGTCTTTTCTCCCTTATGTCTGTTCTTCTTCCTCCTCCACCACCACCATCACCACCACCGTAGGCCTTCTCTTGTCACTATTCCCTGTGTTCTGCTTCTGTTCTGCCACCTTACCTTCTAGCTCTCTGTCCTGAACCTCACCTCCCTTAAGCTGTGTGTCTGTGACTTAAGGGTGATCAGTTCAACGAGAAGAGCCAAATAACTTCAGACAGGCCAGCACACAAAATTAAGAATGAGAATCATATTGAATCCAAATATTGTTGAACTGTAATCCCAGAGGTTTTAGCCAGAATAGCCAATGGTGAGGACTGCTGGGAGTTACCATTCAGCAATATCTGGAGGTCAATATGAATCCCATCCCTGCCCTAAGATAATAACAGAATTTCACAGTGCAGACATTTGGCCCACTATCTGTATCTACCTCCTTCTTCTTCTGCTTCAGCTGCTCTTGAAATCTGACAAGATCTCGTTCTTGCTCAGCACGGATACGCTTTGTTTCTTCCCGCCGGCGCAGTGAGTGATCTTGTTCCATCTTCTCAATCTGCTGTTTCTGCTGACGTTCTAGATTTTCTAATTCTGTGTCATAAAATTTCTTTTTTGTCTACAAAAAAGGAAAAAAAGTACATCCAGACTTAAGGCACTCAGTCAAGAATCATAAATGAATTCATACTTTGGAAATTGTTTGGTAGCAGGAACAAAGTTAACAAAAATATAGGCCCAAAATAAACAGATCTTTGGATGTATCCCAATCTTTATCTGAAACATCCTTCTCCTTCTATCTCTGAGAGTTAATAGTTCTCAATACTGTGAACATATTTCTTTGTATAACTACTATAACTTAGGAGCTCCCCTTCCAGCATGAGTCCTTGCTTAGGACTTCCATGATATATGAGGTTACACTTGAAGAGAAGGTTATGAGAGAGTTCACTCAGATGAGACTTCTTCCCTTTGGAACTCATTGCCTAGGGAAGTCTTGTCTTTCTGGAAGCAACAGAATCAGAGTTGCAAGAGACTTCACGGACCACCCAGTCCAATCCCTTGCCATGCAAGACTATACAATCAAAGCATTCCTAACAGATGGCCATCCAGCCTCTGTTTAAAATCCTCCACAGAAGAATCCACTACCCTCCAAGGCAGCGTGTTTCACTGTCAAACAGCTTTTACTGTCAGGATGTTCTTCCTAACATTTAGATGGAATCTCTTTTCCTGTAATTTGAATCTGTTACTCTGTGTTCTAGTCTCTGAAGAAAAAGAAAACAAACTTGTTCCATTTTCAATGTGATATCTTTTCAAATATTTAAATATGGCTCTCATGTCATCTCTTAACCTGCTCTTCTCCAGACTAAACACACCCAGCTCCTTAAGCCAATCCTCTTAAAGCATGATTTCAAGAACTTTCACCATTTTGGTCATTTTCCTCTGGACACATTCTAGTACTTTTTAAGCATTAAAGTAAAAATGGAAAGACTTTAAATTGGCCAATGGGTTGTGTATTAACAGTGTGCCTTGTACTGAATTATTTTCCTGCAGTAACTGCAATATTCAGTCTAGTTAAAGAGCATCTTTTTCCTTTTTGTGCTGGAGTGCTTATATTACTATTACTTTATATTACCATAAAGGAACTTCCTCCAGAACCATTCACACCTTTGGATGGCCTTTTTGCCAAGAGATATTTACTAACAGAAGAATTAAAAATGGAAATGTTTTTCAAACATTCTGTGGGTTAAATACAATAGGGATCAGCAAGGAGAATGGAAATGCACTATGTAGGTGGCATACTGAACTGGAGCAGATAGTGCTATTGACATGCTGAGCTACACTTCAAGGAAAACTGGCTATTTTGGGGGGTTCTCTTAACTGGAGCATGCTCCATTATGAGCTTTTCACTTGTATGTGTGGAGCTGGGAAAGGCAAACTTGTCCTGTGATCTCTAGATGTATCTGAGTGATGACTCTGTTGTCATGGATCCTTAGATGTTTTATAACCACTTGTAGATATCTCTACATTAACAATATGATGTGGAAAAGCAATGAGAGAGTAGGACTAGCTAGCTTCTGAAGCTCATAATTAATATACATAAAAGTCACACATGATGTATAAATTAACCCCATGCCTCCCATCCCCCACTGTATATGCCAGCATAGGCAACCATAAAGGAACTCCAATGATAGCTGGCACAAGTTTGAGGTAATTGAAAAATGGCTAAGTAGGAGTACAGCATTAGCTTTCTTTGTGCTATACCGGAGGCTTAGCAAATTTGAGTTACTGTTTAGCATTTACCACAAAAATGCTCAATTCTCAACATTTGGAGATGTTTGGGAATACCCAGATAGAAACTGTTCCAGAATTAAAAGATGACAAACTTTGCCTTGTTTTCTCACCTAGTCAGGCCTAACACAGTGGACGTAACCTTCATTCTGAAGGAACCAGCCCATACTTAATTATTCTTGCTAGGAACACCATAAAATGGCTTTCCATGTTCTGAGATTCCCCCCTACCTCCATGGCCAGCATTAGAAGCAACATTTAAATGACTCAAAGAGAATGTCACACCAACACATTATGTTCAAAGACTCTAGAAGGTTAACAACTACATATTTATCTTTGAGCAGGAAGAAAATGGCTTGAGAAAAATTCATTTTCCTTTAAAAAGAAGTTTGTGTGAGGGGGGAGGGAGGTATATACAAAAGCCAAAGAAACTTTCCATGGGATATAAAGGTCTTCCCATTTCCACAGAGTTTCACTTTGTTTCCTCAAAAGGGGTCATTTAATTGTGATGGTAGATTTATCTATTACCCAAGGTAGCCAGGTTTTCTTGTTAAAGGCACAATGCTTCAAATGCACTCATTTAAGAAATGAGGTTTTCTGCTTTGAGAATAGTGCCACAGCAAAGATGCTACCCTACCCAAGGGGGAGAACTATTTCAAATGGCCTTTTTACTTGCCTCATAGTTTTTATAACACACAGACCCCTTCACACAGAAAAGAGTAGTCTTCCCTACCATACTCCTTCCAGAAAGAAAAAAAGGTTTCAGCACTCAGTGTATATTATGCAGACTTTCTTCTCCCGATTGCCTCCAGCCCCCTTTCTTTTGATAAGACATGAATAAAAGAGAGGGAAACTAATTCAGCTCCTTTCCCTTTATACATACATTCATTTCCTGTTCAAAGCGCTTCATCATTTGTTCTAGCTGCAAATGATGCTTGCTTGTTAGCTGGGTTTGGTTCCGGTGCTCCTCCTTCTGAAGCAGACGCAGCTCCCGCAGCTCCTGGCGCCTATCAGGGTGAAAGCATAAGAGCAGTTCAGGAACTGAGCCCCAACCTTTCCTGCATAGCTAGGCCTGGCAAAGTGACACCCAAAGACCAGACGAGGGGCAAAAGGAATACACTCCATGCTAATACAAACTCAGTCATGACACACCCCAACATAGCTGCTTTTACCACACCCTGCATTTTTGGGGTATATTTTCTTATCTTTCATTATATTTTGTTATTACAGAAGTTACATAGAGGATAAAAAGCATTTCCTTTAAGTAAACTTCTAATGAGTGGTTACATAAACCTGTGGGCATGTGCAAAGGACCCCTGTAACTTAATGGCTATGAGTATTGCTGCTTCTCAACCCCCTGCCATGTGCATTTTATCTTGAAGGTCAAGGACCAAAAGGTCTGTCAAATTAAAGCATTAAGCCAATCTTTCTGCTAGCCCCCATGGTATTTGCCCATCCTGTCCCAAACTCCCTGGGGTTGTCCTGACCTTATCACCACTACAATCCACCAAAAATATTACTTTTGTAACTCTTAAGTTAAAACCATTAACCAAATGAAAATTCCAATGTTTCTAGGATTCCTGGAAAATCAACTCAAACTGCCTTAAGACATTTTTTGCCCGTAGGGACTCCCACTTTGGTCTAGTTTAGAATAAGACTGAAACTCTGCCAGAGTCAAACTTGGCCCCTTAACACTGCTATCCATGCTATGCAAAATGCAGACTGAGTCACATTCAACATCCAGCTTTCTCCTAGATTGGAGCCTGGCTTCTGGAAGCATTGCCCATTGCAATCTTTAATTCGCTATCCTCTACCTATTTATTATTATTGTTGTTGTTGCTGTTATTGTTATTATTATTACTAAGCTTCATTTATAAAGCACTCTATATTTACTCAGTGCTGTGCCAACAATCAATTAAAAATAGAATATTTACATTCTGTGAAAAATAATTAAACATAATACATATTAACATTAAATATATATATATATATATATATATATATATATATATATAGCAAACAAGTTAAACATTGGATCTGGGAATGCTTCCCTGAACAGTATTGGCTATAACTCAGTTTTAGAGATGGTTAAAGACGTGATGAACCATGCTTGGGAGCGAAGGAGGTTACAGGTATGAGGGGCAGCCAGTGAAAAGGGATGGATCGGAGAAGTGAGAATCCTTGGCTGGGACAGGAGTCCTTGATTACCAGAATGGAAGGTGCGAATGGGAAGGTAAAGTGAAAGAAGCTCAGATAAATAAGGAAGTGCCAGTCCATACAGAGCTTTGAAAGTCATCAACAGCAGTTTGTAATGAATATGGAAAGGGAGTGGGAGCCAATGAAGGGATGACAATAAAGGATTAATATGGTCAGAGCAGTGAGTAGACATGATGAAGTGTGCAGCTGAATGCTGGACAGAAATTAAAGGATGGAGATGAGAAAGAACAAGCCCAGTAAGGAGGAGGTTACAAAAATCCAGTCACAAGACTACTAAGGCATGGACCAGAATCTTGGCAATGAAGGCAGAGAGAAACAGTAGGATTTTATCGATATTATAGAGAAAGAATCTACATGCTTTGGCTATGGGCTGAATCTAAGGCATACACCTCTTAGTCCTTGTGAGTTGTACTTAGCACTCTGGAGCTGTACGGTAGTTTTTCAGAACTGATAAAAATAGGCTTGTGTCCAGGCTAGTGTTACTCTGGCCCTCTTGCTGCTCCCTATTGAGCTAAATTAATTTCCCTATTGAATTCAATTTGTGGGTGCCCTCCGGGGACCCAAGGTTCATTGGTAACACTACCTCCTTATGTTCTAAGTTTGAGATGTTTGCTTTACAGAATAGCTGATTTCTTGACTCACAGTAATATTTCATACCACTTATCCCTATAAGGCAGGATACTGTGAAGAGGCCATTTCCCTATACTTTCTGGCCTGCTTATCCACCTCTGGCCTTGCATAACACAAACTGTAGTTTATCACAAGCGCAGGAAGTTGCCTCCAAGCATACATCACTTACTGAAGCCCAGAGGCACACAGGACTAGTCACCTTGTAGAAACTATACAGATGTGTGTGTAAGTGGTGGCAGGTTTGCTACTGTGAGTGGTGGCAATTTTAAATCAAGTTATAGAAATTTGGTGAAGTGGGGTAGAGGTAAATTCTGAACTGCAGACCCTCATCATGACAGTCCCTTTAACAACACCATGAAGGCAGCTAGGTTGATCCAAATCAACAAATCAGTTTTCATCTCTACCAGGGAAGAGCTGCTAAATTTAGAAGAATCAGAGCAGCCCAAGGGTGTGGTGCTGGCAGATGTCACGGTCTCAGTAATGAAAAAGTCTGCTGTTGTACGACTGGCCTTCTAGAGTTAGCTCCACCCATGTGGGGTCACCAGAAGGTGTCATGATTCTGCCTGCCTATCTGGAGTGAGTGGGAGGAGCATAACCCACATAGTTCAGTCCTATGGAGAGCAAGCAAGATTGTTCATGGGCTGCTCTGTCACTGCCCAATTCTGAATAGTGTGATATGCAACTAAATTGTTTATGTTTTTTCTAGTGCCACCCAGGATCCCAACAGATGTGGGAGATCCTATTACAGCCAGGGCTCCTGTACATTCCCTTTTTGTTTAATAGTGGATTTAGCTCTATCAACATCCAATTTTAAAATTACATCTTTGTTAAGGCCTAGTTCATTCAATTTCTTAATAAGAGCTGATTCCCATTGGGATTTATAGGAATCAGATAAAATTAAATTTGTCAAGCCTCCAGAGGTTTTATGTAGTTTCAGCCAATAGGTAAATATACTTATCCACAAACTAGATTCTATTTTGTTGGTCCCTGCTTCCCTTCTGAGGACAGCATTTGGAACACATTGTGCGATCTGGAAGATTTTTCTAAGGAACTTGGTTTTGTACACATTCAATTGCATTGATGTTGCTATATGGCCCCAGTTGGGCTCCATACAAAAGTTGCATTTAATAGCAGCTGGGATGAACTGGGCACCTTTAACAAAGAAAAAATTAAGAATGGCGGTTATAGATCTTAGAGCATTACTAATGACATATTCTGCATGGGCAGTTCTCCTCCCAGTAGCATGAAATACAATTTCCAGGTATTTAAAAATCTTAACCTGCTCAATGTAACAGCTTTCTAATCTCCATTGTTTCAATTTGGGCCGATGGGCAATGGTAAGGATCTTGGTCTTGGAGTAGTTAATAATCAATTTCTCTTCATCACAGTACAGAGCGAGGGAATTTAAAGCTCTTTTAAGTCCAATAGGGGACAAAGAAAGAATAACAACATCGTCGTCATAAAGCAGTGTATTAATATGCTTGTTACCCAACTTGGGAGGGTGAAAGGAAAGATTGTTTAAAGTGACAATCAGGGAGTTGATATAGTAATTAAATAAAGAAGGATTAAACAAAAAGAAAAAATCCTAGAAGTTAAACAAAAAATCCTAGAAGTAAAAGCACAAATGGAAACTGCTTCCTTTCCTAAATATATTGGAGTCAGCAACCAAGGACTGGTTTCTTCTCCAGCTCCATATTTATTTTATGTTACTCTTCCCAAGTTTAGAAGGGCTTTAACTTTGCCACGGTGCAATATGCTACCTACAGCTGTATTGGAAGGATGTAACAAGAAAATACCATTTGAACTTCGTTTGTGTCCATGTGACTCAGGTGCCATTGAAACCACTGAGTACATTCTCCTCTATTGCCAGTTTTATAGGGATATTTGACATCAACTGATCACCCCATTATTAAGTAATTTCCCAGGTAATACTGATTTCTTTTATTTACACCTCCTGCTGGATAACCATGATCCTACTGTGTCCCAGAAGGTGGCTAAATATTGCTATATCGTGTGTAAGATGTGCCCTCGTCTGATAAATGGAAATCCTATTGCTGTATAAATGATTGATTTTGCTTTTGATACTGTTTATACATAAGTGTATAGCTTATGCAAAGTTTTATGATGCTGTTCTTTTGATGTGTTTTTATACTGGTCAAAGACCGAATAAATTTTATTACGATTATTACATTCCCTTTTTTAATTCTTATAATGAGATGATGAGTTCCAAACCTTATGCTAGGCATGGTGCCTGCAGTGGTAATGGCAGAAGCCTCCTGGCAATGCCTGCCCTGGGCGACATCTGGGAAAGGTTCCTTGCTGGTTGAAGAGAAAGGGCCCCTGGTACTCACCCCTTATCATGTATCTTCTGGCTGGCTTTCCTCTCTGACCTTGGCCCTGTTTCAGGCTGGGCAGAAGTGATGCAGAGAAACTCTTTCCCATAGCTTTTGGTGGGCTGGGCAAAGATGCTGAGAAGGGAAGCTTCCATAACATCTGGCCAGCTGCCTCCTTGACCCCTGGCCCTAAAAGGGCTGGACAGAAGTGATGTGGAGGAACAGAGACATGGAGGGAAAACCCTCACCATCTGTTCCCATGGCTCCCATGTGCTATAAAGCTGTTTGCAGAAATCTCCTGTGCTCCCACCATGAAAGGGGGCAGTTTTGGAGGAGAGGGAGAGTCATTGGCAAAGCCAAGACCTTTCTCCAATCCTGGGAGCCCTTGCCATATTAAATCTTTCTTCATGCTTCCAAGGCACCAAGAAAAAGGAGAGGAGGAAGAGGATTGAAGCAGATGTAGTGAAGAAGTTGTAGAGCAACAGCAAACACATCCTACTGGAGTGATAGGCAGAACAAAACTGGCCTTCCAGGCTTAGCTCCACCCACGTGGGGTCACCAGAAGGTCTCAAGAGTTGGCCCTGACTATTGGAGTGAGTGGGAGGAGCATATCCCAAACTACAGGATGTGGGGGTCTTATCTACTGGGAAATGCCTCAGTTCACTGGAGATAATAACCAGAAATAGATAAAGTGATTCCTTAAATGAGGAAGGTAAAATGTTCCTAGTCATTCTAACCTGAATCCCTATCTCCCCACTATCTAACAGAAATCCATATTTGTTTTTCTAACCTCAGTAAGCTGTAAGATCTGGGGTAAAATTGCAGATGTGTGGTATACATAACTGGCGAATATAAAGTCTATAGTGTTAAGAGTGCTAGAGCTTGAGTTTCAGTTTCTAGAGTCTTTGCCTATACTGAATTGTGAGTCTGGACTACAGCACATGCATTGAATCAACTAAATTTATTTAGGTATTGACTTATCAAGTTTCCATTGATTCATTGCTTCTGCTCTAGATGGAACTAATAGATACAGGCCTTTGCTCCATCAGTACAAAAGAAGAAATAAGGTACCTTTGCATCTGGTTCCTGAGATAAGTTTTTATTTCTGTGAACAGAAAGTTCATGGAAAGGCCTTTGCCACCCACAAAGGCCTTTCCCACCTACAATACAGTTGAGGTTCCAGCCTGTACCATTCTACTCAGCTATTTCCCTTCACAAGCACAGTAGCCTACCTGACCTCCTTTCCCTATACAGTGTTTTCCAGGAAAAGAAGAACTACCTGGACAAAATGATATTTAACGCTGTCTAGATTGAAGATAAGCAAACTATTTCCATTTGAAGTAAAGCTTTCTCATATTTTTTGTACAAGCTGTGACACACTTGTGTTTACACAAGTAAACTCTCCAGGCTTTCTCTCAGTTCCTCTACCTTCTCAGAATGAGATAAGACCTTCTCTGTGACTGTTTCAAGGCAGTGGAAGTCCACCCCCCCAAGCCTCAGGGGCTAAACAGACCACCCCTTTGGAGTAGGCTTCCGCCGTCCCTTTAAGCGCAGGATCAGGGCTGCAGCAACTACAACTACACAGCGGCCCAATCCAGCCTTACCCCGGTGCTACAAGGAATGGCAAAATGCTGCTCCTTTTTGTGCTGGAAAAAAGGCACCTTTGCAACTGTGGCGGCACTTTCCAGCGCTCCTTTTGACATGCATCATCTAGACATAGTGCCAAAGAAGAGCCTTGATGAACCTGCCATGCATTAGGGTGCATAGCGTGATGCCAGCATAAGGGAACATCGGGGGATGTGTTGTGTGGATGCCACACACCCACTCTGTCCCGAGGCCAGCATATAATGCTGATTTATTCAGCCTCTCAGTTGAATTTCTCTTCTTCCACTAGCAGACAAAGATCTTTTTATTTAGACAAGCTTTGGGTCAGTAACTGGTTGCAGCAGAAAGGACTTTTAATGGGGGTGCCATAATTTCTACTTATTTTTAAATGTTTTAAACCATTAAAATTATCCTTAAGTCAATGATCTTTTTACTTATTTCATTGTTTTTTAATTTTTTAAAATGTTATAACTTATATTTAGTTGCATTCTGTTTCAATCTAAACTGCCTTGAATCCTGCATTGAAGAAATGTGGGGTATAAATAAATAAAGCAAGCAAGCTTCTCAGATTTGAAAAGGGAGGCACATAGTGACTGAGATGTAAGTGGACCACCCAACAGCTATAGCACACTGGCAGACTCTAGTGAAACACCAGTGGAGCTGGAGTGTTGCAGAAGCTGTCCATAATCTCTAGACCAAGCTAGAGCAATCGAGATTCACTCGAGCCTTTCATTGGCTAAAGCTATCACTTCGAATACAACACATTGCAATACGCAGTACTTTTAAGAAATGCCAGTGATCCTTAGCAGAATATTGGGTCCAAAGGATATATGAGAAGCCTTCAATATATGTGATATGGTTGCTAGGGAGAGTTTCAATTACCCATGAACTATCTTTTATAAATACAAAGACTATAAAAAACTGTGGCTCAAAAGGCTCCGACAGCCTCAGCAAATATGTGACTCAAACCCTATTATAGAACTTTTTTACTCCTAAAATTCACCAAAGACATAGAAAAAGCAGGGACTTATGCACATATTATAATGTCTGTTCATGATCACATTAACTGTACTCAGGTTTGACCAGTACTAAATTCTCAACAAGGACTACTGCCTGTCAGGGGGTAAGGAGTGCTATAATAACTACTACACTAGCTGTACAAATTAGCAGTAGGCATCAGGAAGATGGAAGGCCAAATCCAGTTGGTTGACAACTGTTTTTTTGTGCACCATAATTTCTCCCAGTGCAACCAAAATGTTCCTTCTAGCCCCACAGCATAGTGTACTGGTTTGAGCATTGGAGACCAAGGTTCAGATTCCCGCTTGTCCATGGAAATACACTGAGTGACCTTGAGCAAGTCACACTCTCTCAGTCTCACAAGAAGGTAAAAGCAACCCCTTCTCTGAACAAATCTTGCCAAGAGAACCCCAATAGAGTCACCATAAATCAGAACTTGAAGCACACAACAAGCCCTACAAATCCTACTAAACAAAAGGCTTGCCTGAGGAATCTCATCTCTTCATCTTTTTTTTCATCCTCACTGATGATTTTTGAGGTGGTGACACTCACTTCCACTCCATCTACTACAAATCGCCTGGTCCGTTTCAGTGTCATCTTCTGTATTTTTGCATCCTACACATTCATAAAGAGAAAAGAAGTTAAAGGACTAAAAAGAAGAAGGAAGAGGAGGGAGAGAGAGAGAAAATGTGGGAAATGAATTCATTATTTGATACATGCCTATCCTAGGACTGTCAGGTAGATGGGAGGGAGAAAAAAGAAAGGAGGACATTTTTGTACCAAGCAGACCCAGATCCTGAAATGTATATAGAAAATGCAAAGTGGACTTCTTAAGGAAGAGCAGCAGCATCCCCATCTGCCCTGTTTGCCCTTTCTGCTAATGGCAGTTCTTTCTTCTACATCCACTGCAGCCAAAACACATTGCTTGGACTGCAGCAGTAGCAAAAGAAACTGCTGGGGCTCCCAGCAATGCCAATGGCTGAACTGCTGCATCAGATGCTCTCTGGCCAGATCTGGAATGCAAGCAAGCACTTGGCAGTGAGAAAAGGAGCTGCTCTTTTAAAGGGGCAACTGCTGAACTTCCTTTTCAACCCTGGGCAGTGACCATTCCTTGTCTGACAGGCAAGCGAGTGAGAGAGCAATCCACCAACCCACCAACGAACCAGGGCAGCTGGAACAGCCATCCACCCTCTTACCCCCAAGGACAGAAAGAGAGATGGAAGTGTTGCTGCGCTTTCCATGGATTACTACTTCACTCACCTACTCAGGTGAAGGACTGATTATGGGGGTGGGTAGGCCAGGCAGGGTGGTAAGAGTGGTGGTGGAAGAGCAGCTGCTGCCCAGGAAGAATTGAAATGTTGGCAGTTTACCATGAAAGTGTGTTGCAGCAGTGTGTCGAACATATTCTACTCTTGGTTAACTCCTCCAAGAGCAGGATAGTCTCCTCTACTGCTGGAAGTGGAAACATTGGTCACCTTGCAGGCATTTTCCAATAGTGGGCATCTTACTCTTAGTGTGAGGAAGGAATTAACCTAGAATAGGATAGTCTTCTGTCTGTTGCTGGGAAAGCAAGCGATTGCTTCTGTTTCTTTTCCTAGGTAAGAGTTGCTTCTAGCTTCACAGATCTTCCCCCACACCCCTGCCCAACCTCAGTTGTGAGCAGAGATCACCCATGAGAGCTAGAAACTGCCTCTGCTCAGGAAAGCTGATGGAAATACAACAACGGCCGGCACTTAACAGAGTAAAATATATTTTAGAGAGGGCAGCAGTGACAGGGTTAAGTAGTTTCCTGTGACCCAAAGACCAGAGAAAGAAGCCAGGGCTGCCCCTTCTGCCACTGACTAATCCTGAGCCTTCTCCACAGCTGTGATACAAATGGGTGGTCCTTCCTAAAGTCACTCTGCTGGGGGCCCTGCCTGACTGTTTCATTATTGCATGCATCATCCCTCCCTGCTATTTCTTCCTCCAACTTCCTAATCTGTGTTAACCTATCACCTGCCTCCTCACTGTGGACAATACAAGTGGCTCTTCAGCATCATCTATTTTAATCTCCAGCCTTGCCTCAAGTAATATCACTGGCTTGCATGTTGAACAAGGCCTCTGGAGGTGGAGACATGCACTGAACTATGCTTTATAGCTCTGAGTGGCAGTTTTTTAACAGCTCAATATGAAACTCAGCTCAGCTAGCACCTGATAAACTAATCACTGAGTATTGTACATTTGCTTCAAGCTACCACCCCTGGGACTTGTGGTCGTTTAATCACCCTTAAAAGATGGTGAAGCAAGATTTTTTGTGCTAAACAAGGGTTCTCTTGCTGTTACACTGAACAGCAAGTGTGGGAAGGAGTGCTTGGACAGAATGTGAATGGAGGATACTGGAGGACAATGACTTCTTGACTTCTCTTTCAGAAGAGAAAGTGATGTTCTGCCTTGCAGACTGGCAGGCCTGTAAGGTGTGGAAAGATACTCTGATACCCTCTGACATCACAGTGAGCCACTGCAGTAACCTCAGCAGTAACTGATTTTCAATGGCAGCAGTGAGGCTCCTGGTAGAAATGGGGCAATGCAACCCACCCACACCTCTGGGAACTTTCCTACCCATGCCTTACAGAAATTGAATCTCAGGATTTGTCCCCAGATGCTTACCTTCAGAGAGAGAGACCCATTATCTCTGTTCACAGACAGATCAGCAGATAAGGAGATGCTGAGGTCCATGCTCTCTGAGGCAGAGGTGCTACCTGAATCAGAGTCTCTCTTTGAGCTTCCATTCTCAAATGGAGAAGAAAAATTCAGGCTCCCATTTGGGAGTTTTTCTTCTGTTTTAAGGAGGCTACTTAATGGCTGGCTCTCCATAGTGGGCTTATCTGTGCTGGCTGGATCGGTGTCTTTTTTTTGGTGGTGGCTGAGGTCCTGGTTCTCTGGTGTGTGTATATTTTCACTGAGTGGCAGCAACTGGGGGCTTGCACCTGGCTTTTCTTTGATGCAGGAGACAGCTATGTAGTCTTCTGTCCCTGACAAGTTGGAACTGCTGGTGGTTTTTGTTGATTTTTCTTCATCACCAACCCCTTCACTGTATATGTTGTCAGCTTGCCCGTTTGTGCCTTCTTTAACTTGCTTTAAAGGCAACTTTGGTCCATTGGCAACAAGGGACAAATCGTTCTGTGAAGACCTCTTTCCTTCCAAGCTTAGTTGCTTTGCAACAGAGGAGTCCCTCTTGTGAACATCATGAGGCTGAGTAAAGAGAAAAGGAGAGGGTAGGAAAGATAACGTTCATGAAACATAGCCTTTTGTTTTATTAAGAGAAACAAAAATGTAGTTTAGATGTGGAACACTGGGCATATACATGAAGGAGTGCCATTTAAAATCTAAGAGGACAGGTGTTCCTCTACAGTGGAATACTTGTATCAAAGGAAACCACTGAAACATACAAAAAGGTTGCTTATTTGTCCTGGGAATAAGAATCTTCCCCATTATAGTATCCAGTTTTTTAAAGCAGAGTTTAAATATTCCATTCCCCCTCCCCACCCTGCACCCTTCATTTTGGGAGGTGGAGAAGGTGTGGATGGGAAAGCTATAAAAGTATTGAGAATTAAAAGGACAAAACAACTTTGAAAACCTTATAGTCTGGCACATGCTTGGCTGCTTTTAATTCGTCTATAATACATGGTTCATAAAGCTTTCCCTTTTTTTTACAAAATGAGTAGAATAGCTGCCTGGTTATAGCTGGTCCTTTCCAAAGGCAGAACATCCTCTACTGTAGGAGTCAAGAGTCCTGTTTTAGGTCAATGAAATCCTGACAGCTCTCTGGCAAACACTTTCAAAAGGCCACGCTCTAGCTTATGTTCTTCCTTTGTTTTTTTTTTTAAAAGCACACTGGGAAAAACTCTCTCACAACTTCTGCCACATTGCCACAGGCCCACTCTTTCCCATCCCATCGCATCCCATCCCCCAGGCTTTCATCTTATATTCTACACCTTTCTTCACATACATACCTGACATCCTTTAATCTATTTTGTATTATTCATCTTAGGCATGCTAGTGTGATAGTCATAGAGAGACAATGAGTTAAATGAATGAATTACATTTTTATCCTGCCTTTCTTTCAAAAAGGTCAGAGTGATGTAAATGGTACTTCCAACACCACCCTGTTTATGCTCACAAGAAGCCTGGCAGGTTGTGGCAGTGACTAGGCCAAGCTCACAAAGAGAGCTTTGAGGCTTAGGAAGAAATATATAAGTCTGAATCTTTAACCACTCTACCATATTGCTAGGAGAGCAATGAAACATTAGTCCCCAACCATCTGAACATTACTTCTAAGATATAGTCAGCAGTTATATATTTTTCCTCTCCTTGAATAAAAATCTATACCAGGACCCCAGTTCTTTCTGTTTATATCAATGAACAGAGATCCATCTAAATGAAGCAGCTGCATTCCCCACATGCCATTTCTGAGACTGGCAGCCAGGCTGAAATCCCTTTTTACCTCCTTCCCACAAACTGCAGATGCCTACATAACAGGGGCACAGCAGACAAAGTGCAGATGTGTGGAAAGCTCTGTCCCATGGCTACTGCTTTACTAACAGAACCCGGCCCAAACAATCATTTCAGTTTGCTTAGCATTTTAATCACTTTTGAAAAACACTTTTCTCCAAATTTTAACTGCCCCCTTGAATTTTTAAATTGGAGAAAGCCCCTGAAGTCTGCTTTGTTGATCTGAGCTAGCCCACACATGGCAATCTATATACAGTTTTCATTCCCTTCTCCACATAAACCAGATTCCTTGTATGACTGAGAACCTGCAGAGACCCCCATTGCTGCCAAGTCTTTCTCTTGGTCTAATCTGAACATTGTAACCCTGGCACCAACTACTGATTTGCCTGTTCATTCAGCACGATTTCCATGAATGAATAAACTAACAAACAGTATAACCAAGAGCCTGTGCTTCTAACCTGCCCTAGATGATCTGATGTTAGGCAAAATAATCCACAGAAGAAGAATGCAGGGTACACCTGTAAATCTCAAACAATCCAAACGCTGTTTTCCTCATGGTAAAGGAGCCAGCAGTTCCAAGCATCCCTTGGGGTCACTTTGGCTTCACAGTGAGTGCCACATTCTGATAGCCATGTAAAAATATATATTCAGAAGAATATCTTAGAAAAGTAAAGGGAGGACTGGCTTTGTGCCCAACCCATTGTTCCCAGAGTTCTTGGCTTCTGAGCGAAGAGCAACCTCTCCCCACTCAAGGAGCCATTTTTCCTGTCCACCTGCACAACAAAGTAGAAGGTGGATAGATCAAAGGCTGTCCCTGGTTTGCCTTTAGCTAGTTTATTAATGGAATATCTGTCAATAAAGCACTCTTAGTCTGTGTAGCCATATAAGTGTGACTGGGTGCATTAGTTTTAACTCTCTAAAGAAGCATTTCCATAGTGAAACAAGAAAGAAGGAATTAAACTTACAGATGTGGGTTCTGGTGAGTCATCCTCTTCAGTTTCCTCTCTATTGTCTTCAATTTCCTCCATCACTTCAGCCTTTGCCTCTGCCACAAGCTCCCGCAGGGCTCTGTTAGAAGTGACCTTGCTCACAAAGGGATGCTAAAAAGAAACAAGAAGGATCTGCCATATTAAAATAAGCAAGCCTGGAAAGCAAAAACAAAACAAAACAAAAAACCCCAAAACAAAACATGATGCTTAAAGTGGACTTGGTTGCTGATCAGAAACCACTTTCATAGCTACTTCACCCATCATTACAATGTTTTCACAAGGACACTATTCCCAATGAGCAACCCAAACAACTTAAAGCAATGTATGAAATAGACCTTAGGAGTCTCACCTGTTATCTATGAAGGAAGCAGAAGTAAGTGCTATCAGTGTTCAAACCTAAATACAAGGGAAGCACTATACCACCTGGAGTCCTGTTCCCATATCTACCTGACTGGAGTGCCCATCTTCCCATTACAGATGAATGGACATGTGGATGCCTCTGATCACAGAGCTAGCCAAGGCTGTAATCCTACACACACCTATTTGGGAGAAAATCCAGCCAAATCCAAGAGGACGTGACCGTGTAGACATCAAAAGCATTGTGGTCCTAATGCTCAGACCAGGTATTCCACATGCCAGCCCAATTTCCATTTGCAATTCCTCTCCTTTTAGGGGGACACAATATGCAAGTTGGATCTGTGTATAAAGTGGAGGAGTCTCATGCTACTTTAATTGCACACATTATTCTGATTCAGGCACAACAGGAAGATCATCCCACCAAGTGAGCATTTAAATTTGCTCTCAATTTTACTCAGAGACTACAGGTCTTCCCAGGCCTGACAACACCAATCACTTCCTCTCTATTAACAATATCAACACAGTTTGGTTCTCTGGACTCTTCTGCCAATCAACACTACAGAGATAATTATTTTCCTTTCCACTAACTAAATTACTTTCATTTATGATAAGCTTATCCAAGGCCAAAGACTCACAGCTGAACAGCAACTAAGGCAGCAGTGGGAACAAACAAGTGAATGACATGCAAAGTTTAAAGAAGCTGTGGGGCCACTAAGAGTAGTTGGTTATCACCTTTGTATTCCTAAGATACTGCATCTATCTTTTTTCCATTATAAAGGTGGAGAGGTAGGAGGGTAGGACAGCAAACGGGAACAGGAATACTGAAACATACAGTGAGACTTGCCTAGAGTTTAACAGACTGTCTGTGCAGGCAATGCCTCCAGGAAGTCCAGTGAGTCAAATCAGCAGGTTCTTATCTCATGTTTAGAATAGAGTGAACACCTCTCCATGTGGGAACTATACCTATAGCAGTGAGTCCCAGCTTTCTTTCTACTAACCCACAAAAGGAAATTAGCATGATTTTGGAAATTTACAACTGCTTGTTGACTACAGTTCTACAAGCAATCACTTGTATTTATCTTTATGTCCTCAGAGAGCATTAGGCACTTATTACCTGGGAGTCATTCATGAGGTGGTGCACTTACCTCCAGTAATTGCGCTGCACTTGGTCTTGTCTCAGGATTCTTGTCAAGGGCAATCTTCAGGAAGTCTTTAAAATGTGGAGACCTTTAGAAATAATGGTAATAATGTTTTATTTATTTTCTAAAAGCACTACAAAGGCCATTAGCTAGAATTGCAGGGAGAAGGCAAACATCCATATCCATCCCATCGCTGGCCTCACTTATATCTCCAGTATTATAAGAATGATGATTAATGGCTATGAAAAGAAGCATGTAGAGACAAAACAGTACAGACAGGATAAAATAAAAACTTCTCAGTAGGTAGAAAATGCTGCCTAGTTAGTTATAGTTTCACACTTCCTTTTCAACCTAAAAGCAACAGCTGCTCAGAAATGTGTTACCTGCTGTCACTTTACTCTCAATTCAGGCTAAAACCCAAAGGTTTCCAAGCTCATATGAGGACAACAATAAGCCTGAGCTCGTGTTAATACAAAGCCTTCTGTCAGGCGAGTGATAATGCCACCTTTCCACTCCCACCACACATTTGTTTCAATCCTGCCTGGATGTAATGGAAGGCCAAAGCACTTACTAGCAGTTTCCACAGACAATCACATAAAATGTTATCATAAGCACATTTACCCATCAATGTCTGTGATCTTTTTTCATCGACAAACAGAATTCTATTTTGTTTGCCTGTTACAGATTTGGGAAAAGGAAAACAGGGCAAATAGCTATTTTGCAGTTTGCTGCTTTCTTTACAAAAAAAGATGTATTGACTAGATATATTCCTCAACACAGAGTTGATATGCTGGAGGTTTTTAAGACAGATGAGCAGGATTTGTGTCACTCATAATTAACATCACAAATGGACAAATTTCAGGTGTCTGTAGGAACATGAAGAGCTGCCTTATAACTCTTATAATGGGGTGGGCAACAGTGGCTGCTGAAATGTTTTTCAGCATAACCAATGATAAGGAGGCATGGGAGCTGCACTCCAAAAATCTCTCTAGGGCTTCAGTTGTTCACCCCTGCACTAGAATATTAGTTCATTTTAGCCTAGCAATTCCACTATAATTAGCAGTTGTTTTCCAGGGTATTGGGAGACAGTGTCTTTTCTATTACCTGTACCCAGATTTGTTTAAACTGCTAATGCCAGTGAGAACCTAGGACCTTCTCATTGCAAAGCATATGCTCTGCCAGTGAGCTGTCAGCCTTCCCATGTGATAGTCAGACAACTACATTCTACACAGATAATGCATAAATAATGAATGCACAGAACATACTCTATTATGAATGCAGGAGGATGAAATGAGCTTTTGAATGAAATTGTTGTTTTGTTTTTCATTTCATGTCCTGACATTTGATTATAGTGTAAAAAAAGAGGGGTTGTAGAAAGATGGTCATATATTCTTTAGTGGAAACCTTTAACACTAAACAAAAAGCTTGCATGGGTTTTTCCTCCTTTTCTTTGATCTCAGCAGAAAGAAAGGGTAGAATGAAGAACTGCAACAAGGTAAAATACAGTGGGAAACATATGGCTCAATCATTGCTAGCCTGTCGAGCCCCAAGCTAAAAGGAAACATTCTGTAAGATGTGGTGTATCTTGCTGCCACCAAGCAGAAAAGTAATTGTGAGCAGTCTGGACAGTAGCTATATTGCAGGTTTGTTTGAAAAAAATATATAGAGGGACGTGGTAGCTTAGTGGTTAAGACATTGACTCTGACAATTATAAGGTCAGAAGGTTGGCAGTTTAAGACCTAAACACCACATGATGAAGTGAACTCTTGTCACTCACCCCAGTTTCTGCAAACCTAGCAGTTCAAAAGCTTGCAAATGCAAGTAGATAAATAGGTACTACTTTGGTGGGAAAGTAACAGCAATCCAGGCAGTCATACTGGCCACATGACTACAGAGTCATCTTCAGACAACACTGGCTCCCTCAGCTAGGTAACAGAGATGAGCACTGCCCCCTACAGTCATTTACAACTAGACATTCATGACAAGGGGAAACCTTTACATTTACCTTTTGAAAAAAATGTCTGGCTTATTTTGTTAGTTTTAAGTGGTATGAGGCATACTGGATTACCTCCTTCCATCCTCCTATAAGCTTCATGGACAAATGGGACTTTGTATATGTACCTTATTAGCATTTATGCAAAGGGATTCATTGCATCTGAGGAGGCAGACTAAATCTACAAAAGCTTATGCTACAACTTCTTCCACTCACTTAGTATCAAAGGTGTTACATGATCCCTTTGCATACTGACATTCCAAACTAGCATGGCTATGTCTCTAGTATTAGCATTTAGTAAGAGAAACCAATGTTATATTCTTGAATTAGAGCAGACTTCCCCAATGCGGCACTCCCTAGATGCTGCTGGACTTGCAGCTCTCAATAATAATAATAATAATAATAATAATAATTATTATTATTATTATTAATACCCCACCTCCCCAATTAGATCGAGATGGCTGACAACATTAAAAGAACATTAAAATACAATAAAACACAATAACCCACAAATCCACCCACTTACAATAAAAACAATACAATTAAATTATTAAAACAAAGCAGGCAGTCGATGGGAGGCAACTGGATGCTAATCTGGGAAGGCCTGTCAGAAGAGTTCTGTCCTGACTGCGTTTTTAAGGCAGTCAAGATTAGCAGTATTCCAGATCTCCTCCAGTTCTAGCCCTGGCCTACATGTCCAATTACCCTATCTCCCCAAACTTCTTAATAAATAGGTCTCATACTCTATTGGCAACATTTTACAACAAAGTAGAGGCACCCACAGTTCTCCATGTGTTGCAGGATTCCAACTCCTTATCATGCCAACTATGGGCCATACTGGCTGGGGTTGATGGGAGGTGGAGTCTGTGGAGAAAAGGCAGATTGGAACGTTGGCAACATCCAATCAGAAAAGAAAAGGTGGGGGCTACTCCAAGAGAAAGTATAAATAGGAAGAAATGAGCATGTATGAGTTAGATAGGGACCAGATAGAGACAGAGCTCTGAGTTTTATTAGACCCTAAGGGGTTTTAACAGCCAAGGCTGAGATACACTGCTGAAAGGGGCAGCTGGAAGGTGTTTTGAGTACCCAGATTGGTCTTAAAAGAGGTCAAGTGTGGAAATTAAATTGGTGTGGCTGGTAAAGTCATATAGTAGCAACAAAGTTTTAAAGATCAAAGTCTTATGTGAAACTGTAACCTAGAGACCACTTATAAAATATAGTAACAGATAATGTAAATCTGTGTAACTGTTTCAGCAAATAAACACTGTATCAATTCTGAATAGCAACCATACTATAAACAACTATCTTGTAAATTAAGTTTTCTCCTTTTTTTTTGGCTCTTTTTTTTAAAAAGAAATTTTGTTTGAGGTATTTTAAGAAACTATAAATCAAATGTTACCAGGGATTAATAATACATTTATTGCTGAGAACACTCAAAATAGTGAGTGCTCTGTCTTACTACAGAGTGGAAAGGAAATGTGTGGAAAGAACTCGAGTGAGAGGTCCGAATTCGAGGGTCTCGCCACACAATTCCAAGAAAAGCAGTGGGGTGAAATGAGAAAAAAAAACTAACCAGGGAGTTTGGAGTGAAAATCTGACAGTGCACCCCATTAATTATTGGTGGCAGCTAGGGAGGTAGCCATCACATATTGGTGGCAGTGGTGGGATAAAAAGACCCATTGTGCTGCCATCAGAGGAAAATAGTTGGGTGAGTCAGACTCACCATGACAGAGTCCAACAACATCTGAAGGTTCACAGGTTCTCCACTCCTGTCTTCTAACCTTTTATGTCTTCTCTGGGGCTTTTACTCAAATTTGTTACAGAATGCAACACTGAATCTTTTAGTATCAATCTAATTTGTCACTGCCCACTTTGAGCAATCTAAAAGAGAAGGAGAGACAGCAACACACTTCCTGCACTGTCACATAAGCACATATAGCACACCAACATATCATCTCACCACTTTGAGGGATAACTAAGAGTGGGAGGGTCAGATTTGGCTATTTTCAGGAGGACCCTCATGGGATTGAGCTCATGATGAGGTGGCTCAATCTGAGCCATTTCTATAAGCGTTATGCCCAAGGACCAGATGTCAGCCTTGTAGTCATAAGGGGTGTCTTTCATGGTTTCACACATCACCACCTCAGGTGCCATCCTTAAAAGCAGAAGAAGAAGAAAGTAAAGATGAGTGAGTCATGCTACAATGACATTCTTGCTGTCCCCCCCCACCCAAACCCTTTAACTCGTTCATTCACCCAGAGCTGATCATACACCTCGAAGAATATAAATTTGTAGCTTGTTCAATGAAGCAATGTCTGTTCTTCTGCCATAGCTATGATCCAGCCAAGTGAAGCATTTCTAGAACCCGCATGGTACAAATCTAGCAACTGTTGGACTAATAGTGTAGCACCAGGTCACTTGACATCACTGTTGTCCTATATATCAGGGCAGGGTCTGGGGGTGGAGCAAGTGGCATCAGGACACTCAGTCAATGCTCCTGATAGTTCAGTGGTGCCTATGCCCTGGTATGGGGAGATCTGGGCAATAATCCCCACTTGGCCACAAATCTCACCAACTGACATTGGGTTCACCCTAAACTAACCTCACAGGGTTGTTGTGAGAATAAAAAGGGAGGGCATCGTTTTGAGTTCCTTGGAGGAAATGTTAAAAAACACCACCAAATTGAATAAACAAATGCTTCTTTTTATTTTAATTTATTAGGGTCTAATAAATAAATTTCCTTCAAATGTAATTAATGGGCAGTGAAAATGTTTCAGTTTTTGGGGATAGGCAGTCCTCAACTCACTGTCCTCCATCCATTCATCTTTCCATTCTCAGTTGGCCATGCCAACAGAAAACCAGCAGGCCAGCGACATCTGGCCTGGATGCTGCTTTAGACAGCAAATTAATTCTCACTGATCACTTCCCCATAGAGAAGTGGCTGATTTGGAGATTAAATTCCTGGAGTGAATTGTTATTTTCATACACTTGGAGCTGCTTCAAATAGACATTCCACTCAGGAGCAGGTGGTGGGAGAGAGAAAGGGGAGAATGGCTCAGATTTAATCAACATCTCATTCCAGCTATGTGACTTGTAGTTGTTTCATTGCCTCTTCTCCCCACCCTCAGAAAGGTGGTGGATGTATAGGACCAAGAGAACAATGGTACAACAAAGCCTTTTGCTCCATCCACACTTTTCCCTCAACATCTTTTTCTAACAAAATTATGTTCTCCAAAAACTTTTGAGATTTGAAGACAATCAAAAACAATAATCAAAGCAGCACTGTTTTCTTGGATTGTGACTCCTCATATATACTTTATACCTTAAACTACTGAATTAACATGGAAACAGATCACTGCATACATTGACATTAGAGGAAAACAACCAGCATGTGCCAAATTCTTATGGAAACAACACATGCCAGTTTATTTATGTGGATAGTTTAAAATTCAGCCAAGTAGCAGGCTAGGAGTGAGGAATGTGTGGCCCTCTGGGTGTTGTTGTACTCCTGCTCCCATCAGCCCTAGCCAGTCTGGCCAATGCTGAAGTACAACAGGAGCAGTAGTTCATTTGCACCTCAACACCATGCAGGCCAATCTTTTAATATTGGAGTTAAGAGACATAAATGGGTATCTCGGGTAGCTCTTGTAATTGTGAATTCATTCACTTACCAATATGGTGTGCCAATGAAGGAATCCCGTTTTTGTAAAGTCTTCATGTTCTTGGCAGATACTCCAAAATCAGCTGGAAAGAGTTTGAATCACAGTAAATCTTCAAACAGAATTGCAAAGTATTGCTCTTTGACATAAGAAGTTAAAATCACAGAATCATAGAGTTGGAAAAGACCACAAGGGCCATCCAGTCCAACCCCCTGCCATGCAGGAACTCCCAATCAAAGCATCTCTGACAGATGGCCATCCTGCCTCTGCTTAAAGACCTCCAAGGACGGATACTCCACTACACTCCGAGGGAGTGTGTTCCACTGTCGAACAGCCCTTACTGTCAGGAAGTTCCTCCTAATGTTGAGGTGGAATCTTTTTTCATGCAGCTTGCATCCATTGTTCCGCATTCTAGTCTCTGGAGCAGCAGAAAACAAGTTGCTCCCTCCTCAATGTGACATCCCTTCAAATATTTGAACAGGGCTATCATATCACCTCGTAACCTTCTCTTCTCCAGGCTAAACTTCCCCAGTTCCCTAAGGCGTTCCTCATAGGGCATAGTTTCCAGACCCTTCACCATCTTAGTTGCCCTCCTTTGGACCTGCTCCAGTTTCTCCACATCCTTTTTGAATTGTGGTGCCCAGAACTGGACACAGTATTCCAGGCCTGACCAAAGCAGAATAGAGTGACACTATTACTTCCCTTGATCTAGACGCTATACTTCTATTGATGCAGCCTAGAATAGCATTGGCCTTTTTAGCTGCCGCATCGCACTGTTGACTCACGTTCAACTTATGGTCTACTTGGACTCCTAGATCCCTTTCACACAGTTTCATTCAGCCAGATAAAGACTGTCCCTCTCCCCATGCCTAGAAACATTTATAGATACTCCCTCAAAGAAAGCAGAAAGATCCAAATGTATAAAGTGCGTCCCCCTCCCCTAATATTGTTGGATCACGACCTACTGCCTATCCTGTCTGGGGCTGGTGGGGAGCCAAAAACACATGGAGGGTCACACAGCATCTCCACCTCTGGTCTAGATGAATGTTCTCAAACATAAGACGATGTGCAGTCTACCCACTTAGCATCAGAATGCAAGTCAATATCTGATATTGAGAAATCGGGTCTCCTCAAGAGTTGATAACAAAAATCATAATTATTGGAAGTGAAATTCATGCCATCCATTAAATCAGGGGTGGGCAAAGTGTGACCTGTGCGCTGTGTGTGTCCCTTGCACCTCCAAAGTATGGATCCTGAAGCCCTCAAAAGCTCCAGACTATTTAATGATTAAATAGTTCAAGGTCTCTGTTCTCCTTTGTCCAACCTCAATTGTCCTTCTGTTTTCTATTCTGCCACATTAACAAGGGACTCTGATTACAGCCCTTAGTTCATTGCAGCCATGAAATGACCGGCAGCATGACCCTCAGCAAAATCTTACTACATCAGCAATTGTTTTATTGTTTCTCTGCTTCCTGCTGTTGTCTGCACTTCCATTTCATGTAAAAGATTCCTCCCCACTTTCCAGAAAGTCTCACTGAAAAGGTGACGCAAAGCAGAAAATGTCAGCTCCCCACAACATTGACCAAACAAACTATACTCTCTCCACCTCACACAGAAAATATGTTAGTTCCTGCCAGGGCTCCAAAAGAATGGTATGCATTCATTTATACAATCCCATGCAGCAGAACAATGAAAATTCTGGCTTTCCTTCTAGAACACCCTTACATTTCTGCATCTAACATCTCTGTTTCTGCTGATCTCCTTCATGGATGCTAATTTAAATATTTTTGGTAAAGACTGTAGAGACAACCACAGTATGCATCTGCACTTCAAAATGTATGATACCACTGGCTGGGATAGACATAATTTCATCTCAGCTACAATGTGCTAAAGCAAGACAGAAAGCTGAAGTTTAATGAATGGTGACACTAGGAAGATAGTTCAAGAAGGAACATCAGAACTATGAGCAACCAAAGCCACATAAAAAGTGCAGGACAATGAATCTAAACATCCTTTCCACTTCTAAAAGTCACTTCTGCTTTCCCAGAGAATATACCAGCCTCTTTTAGATACGAGTCTCATTAAACTTGATATATATTCTACACAAAACCAGCCAAACTCCCAAAGTATACTTTCTAGAGGCCTACAAGTTGTGGTGGAGTAATAAATGTCATAATGTGACTAAGGAGTGTGTAACATCATCCATTCTTGTGGTTTATGTGGGGAAATGAAATAATATGGCCCTCAGACAAGGGTATATTGTAAAGTGATAGAAACATTTAGGCATCAAGACGTGGGAGCAAAAACATGAGTTGGTGGTTGCTCTTTCATCATACTGCCTTTGCTACATTCCACAAAGTTCATAAATTGACATAACTGAGGTGACCCCTAGAGTGCATATGCACACAATCACTTGGACTAGCCTTCAGAGAAAGCTCTGAAGATATGCAAACTGAGGGAAGCTGAGCAAGTACCTCCTTATGATAAGAGATAGGAGATCTCTTTCCAATTTTCTCTTTTATTGAAAAAGCCTTTGAAGCCATCATCTAAAATATGAGCTCCAATGATATAAAAACCTTAATAGTTCCTTTTTCCAATTAGGCAACTAGCCTCACAGCAGCCACATACTGATACGGTGTTTTCAGTGGGTTTATCTACCACTGTCCCAAGATCGTTTTTCCTGCTCAGTCATCCCCACCAGCTCACTCAGCTAAAACAGCCTATATGTGAAGTTAGGATTCTATAATTCATGTATATTACTTTACACTAGCTTTCACCTATTTTAATGCCCACACATCCAATTGTGGGTGGAATTTTGGAGTTCTTCACTGTTCCTTCTTGTTTTAACAACCCTAAATAATTTGGTCACTGGCAAACCCAGTGTATCACTTCCTGTTCCTAACTCCAATTAATTGACAAACTACGTATTAGACATTATGTCCAGTACAGATTCATGAGGAACCCAAAGTTTAACTGTCTCATGTGACAACAGCTAGTTCATTCTAACTATCTGCTTTGTATTTTTTTAACCAGTTACTGATTTATAAGATGATTTCTACATCTGCACAGCAGTCTCCATTCAGGGACCTTGTCAAAAGTAGGCAAATAGTCTTTGAAAATGATGCTATTTTCTCCACAGCAGGGAAAAAAATTGTAAAATTACTCCTTCTTGCCTGCAAGAACAAAATCTACAAGGATTACATCCCAGGTCAAAAATCTTTCTGAAAACCCAAGTAAATAACAGATACCCATCTGCATGCTTTTTCACTCAATAAGGACAAGGAGGTGGGCCTTACCTAATGAGAGGCCATGTTAAATCACCTTATGCAAGACTGGTCTTTCCATATACTTGATAATTTTATCTTTAAAAATGCTTTCCACAAATTTACCCGGAACAGATGACCTATTATTTCTGAGATTCCTTCTGTATCCCCTATTTACAAAGCGATGTTACACTGGTTGTTTTCCAGTCATCATGGTACAGAGACTGATATTAGAGAAATATTACATATTTTACATATTTTAAATGTTACATTCAAATTCTTTAAACATGCTCAGATGGATAACATCTGGACCAGATGATCTGTTTGTTTTCAGTTTGTCAATATAGTCTAGAGCAGTGGTCCCCAAACTGTGTCTTTTAAGAAATTTTGGAAGCTTCAGTAATGTTGGCCAATAGTCTGGGATTCTGGGAGATGAAGTCCAAAATCCCTTAAAGAGTACAGTTTGGGGCCCACTGGCCTAGAGTGTCATCTTTTTTCACCACTGCATGACATGGATTAAGAGCAGACTGTCAAAATTTCTTACAAATACCTAATCTACATCCTTGCTAACTCAACAGAGGGAGAGAGAATTCACCATTACCAATTTTCTCCTTACAAGCAGTTGACCAAACCCAATCAACTTTCCATGACCTGTTTCAAGATATTCACAATTTACATTATTTCAGTAATTTGTCGTGACCAATAGGATAAAAAAACTATAATAAGACTGCATTGCTATTCATAATTGCCCGGGCAGGCCCCACTGAAAACACTGAGACATACTTCTCAGTAAATATTTATAGGATTGTACTGTTAAAATCTTCCTGAAACATGGTTCATACTCCTCCTCAACTGTGAAACTTCCTGAATGGCATTTAGAAAATCCCTCAGCTCATCTGACTGCAGAAATGTTGTAAAGGAACAATGTGGCTCCAAGCGTCTCAGAGGAAAAGAGTGGAGGGGGTTCAAAGTATTAGTATACCACAACTAGACATGCATAATTGTGTCATGAACTAAAAAGAAAAAGGCATCTATGTGGATATAGAATAGCCCTAGCCATTTTCCAAAAATATGCTACACATACTATTTTTAGTAACCATCCCTGCTGTACATAGGAAGCAAGTATTCCACCCATTTGCTGTTTCTTAAACCAGAGCAAACTACTCACCAAGTTTGATGTCTCCATCAAGGGTCAGCAGTACATTGCCTGCCTTGAGGTCCCGATGGATAATCTTCTTGCTGTGAAGATAGTTCAGGGCCTCTAACATCTGGCGGCAGACCACTTGGATCTGTGGTTCAGTCAAGCCTCGATCTAACTCTGCAAACAGAGGACATGGTAGAGGCTCCTAAACTTAGCTTTACTTTGCTTTGAGTTTATACAATCAAACACCTGATAGAAGATTGTTTAACTGATGAATCGAAAGTATACTTGAAAAGGACCAAAATCTCATACAAATGCCTAGCTTCATGTAAGTGTGACATAATTTTTAAAATAATAGACATTAATAGACAAAGCAAGGCTCAGTGCAAGAAGAAAGGAAAGGGCAAAGTTTTTATTAAAAAATTAATTTAATTTTTAAACAGTTTAAAAAAATTCTTTAACTACATGAAACTTTTTTTGCGTGTAAATACATTTAGACTGGGCATATCATATTGTAAAGGTATCATTTTAATTTTACTAGTTGTTTTATGTCACAACTATTACCATTACATTCAGTGATATACAGAAATTATGATTTATGAGTAACAGTAATATAAAAACATTTCTAAGGATTCTGTATGATGTGGGGGTCAATGGGGGTATGTGAGTCACATCAAAAATTATTGCACCAGGTTAACGCAATCCTAGTACACTGATTAACCTATGAATATCAAAGATTAAAGCACATGCACCTTGTATATAATCATGAACCAGTAAGTAAAATGGGACACACACAAGTTATCACTCTCTCATTACAATGGAACAAGTGATTCTGGAAAAGTGGGAGTTTCAGAGAACCAGCTCTGATTGTGGCAACAGACCTTCTCTGTGGAAATTGAGAAAGCCTTTCTGATTAATAATAATAATAATAATAATAATAATAATAATATTTATTTCTAACCCAACCCTCTGAGTGAGCAATCGGGGCAGGGTACAACATGTTAAAAACATATACAGTTAAAATCTTCCAGACTATTCAAAACATACCCACCTTCCTCCCCTTAAAACAGGATTAAACTAATCATAATTTAAACAATTTGGATCTAAAATACATAAGGTCCAGTGTAAGCAGCCGGATATAGATGGGAGAAAGAGGGGGGGCTGAGGATTCATCAGGCGGTGGGAGAATTAGTTATTATCCGGGAAGGCCTGCTGGAAGAGATGCGTCTTGATGTCTTTTTTTAAGCCTTCCAAGGTTGTAATAAGACGCATCTCGTCCATTAGGCCATTCCATAGCCTGGAAGCAATAGCAAAAAGGCCCTCTGGGAGGTCTGTGACAGCCTAGTTTTTATAGGCTGAAGCAGGTTCCTCCCAGAGGACCGAAGTATGCGAGGGGGCTCATGTGGGAGGAGGTGGTCTCTGAGTCTGGTTTCTGTCCACGGCACTCTACAGAGACGGCCCTCACCAAGATCTCAAATGATCTCTTGCAGGCCAAGGTGAATGGCCTCTACTCTATCCTCATTCTTCTAGATCTGTCTGTGGCCTTCGACACTGTGGACCACTGTCTCTTGCATGACTTACTCTCTGACCTCGGGTTCTCCAACTAGTGGTTTCATGACTAATTATTGTAACCTTCTTTTGACAGGGCTTCCTCTCTCTCACCTCCATCCTTTAATCTCTGTTCAGAACTCAGCTGCACATATTATCACATCTGCTCGCCACTTTGACCATGTTTCTCCTCTTTTCTCCTCCCTTCACTGGTGCCCCTTCCCCTTCCGCATCCAGTATAAGCTTTTGTTGTTGACTTTCAAAGCCCTCCATGGACTGGCCCCTCTTTACTTGTCAACTTCTTTCTCCTCACACTCCTTTTACTCCCCTCCGTTCTGGTAGTCAAGGTCTCCTGTCCCAGCCTAGGATTTCCACTGCCCCGTCCCGGATTCGTTTCTTCTCACTTGCTGCCCCTCACTCCTGGAACCTTCTTCCCCTACATGTGCGCCTCATCACTTCTCTAACCAGATTCAAAATTAAGTTAAAGCCTATATTGTTTAGGGAAGCGTTCCCAGGATTGTGCCATCTGCCCCAGGATGGCTCCTTTTAACTATGTATTAAGAAGCCGTGCCCTCTCTCCAGTCCATCTGCCTTGGTCCAGGCCCCAGAGGGAGAGAAGAATCACTGCACCTCATCCCCTTCCCACCATCTTCCCCTTTTCCTTTTGTGTTGTCTCTTTTAGAGTGTAAGCCTGAGGGCAGGGATCTGTCTAATTATACAATTGTATGTACAGCACTGTGTAAATTTACAGCGCTTTATAAATAATAATAATAATAATAAAAACTTAAGTAAGACAATTATTTTGAAACAGAGATAATTTGAAACCTTCTTCCAAAATTTATCCAGGGATGATATTTTTCTTTCACCAGCCTCCATTTTTTCTTATGATTTCATTTTTGTGGCCAAATTTATGGATATATGTTCCATTAACATGTTAAGGAGAGCTGGTTAGGCAGACTTGTTTCCTTTCCACCTTTCATTCTGTTTTTCTTTTCATACATATTTAGGTAGGGATTCTGGAGGCAGCTACTGTTTATCTTGCCTGTTGTAGGCAGGCACACGCCAATACAGTGGGATAAATTACATTAGAATCCCATTCTTTCCCAGCTAAGTGTTGTTTCAGTGTTTACTGCAGACATCTGCTGCAACCCAACATCAAAAACCTCCTGACCTCCTTCATAATCCTCTCAATGCTCATGCTGTAAACAACAACAACAACAAACTTTCAGCTAAATAGAGACCAGGAGCTGAGCAGGAGTGAAAAGACTTTGTAAAAAGGAGCTTCTTTTGACAAAAGCCATATGTATGGATACAGGCTTTGTCAATTCTGAGATATACCTGTACAGAGTAAGAGATCACTCACACTTTCATCTATCAAACATTTCTGTAAGGTTCTCGAAAACACACATCTAAGAACAGATGATGCATTTTAGCAGGAACGAGCCAAACTTCTGTGAGAGACACAAAGGGGCAATCCAATAACAAGCTTTTATTGTCCCACCTACCATTCACTCCTAAGTGAAAGACAGTCAGCACTCCACAGATTTTTTTATCCATGGATTCAAGCATCCATGGCTTGAAAATATTCAATAAAAGTATAAACTCTAAGTAACAAACCTTGATTTTGCCATTTTATATAAAGGACACAATTTTTCTATGCCATTGTATTTAATGGGACTTAGGCATCCACTGATTTTGTTATCCATGAGGCTTCCTGGAACCAAACCCCAGCGAATAACAAGAGCCCAGTGTATATCAAAGAGGAAGTCAGTGAAAAATTCTCTTTTCAGCACGTGTTTTTTCTACTGTTAAGGCAGTTTGAGATATTTTATTTTAAATTATTCTAAGCACAGCTAGAATAAGGGGGGGTTGTTTGCCATTCCTTCCACTGTATATGCTTCCCAATGATAACAAAACTTGATTAAACAGAATTTCCATGATCCTAATTTCCCCTGTGTGCAAGACTAGCCATTGACCAAAGATTAAATTAAACAGGAATCAAAGAGTACAATTGGAATTCATTCACCAATAGGAGAAATCAGGCTTTTGAATAACTACTTCATTTGCTTTCTATGTCCCTCTTTCTTTTCTTGGAAGCCACAGGCTGGGAATTTAGAGCTGTGCTTCCTGAGCAATGCCTCCTCTAGCAGGGTGCAGCTCTTACTGCTGCCTTGCATTCAGCAAAGGGGTTTGCACTCAGCAAACAGCTGAGATTCAAAAAAAGAAAGCAAGGTTTTCCCTCTAGCCCTTCCCCTTTCCTTAGTGCTAGAGACTATCTTTGAAACAGGAGATGCTGTGCCTGATCAGAAACAAAAAACCTAAGGAGCATGAAAGCTTCCTTTCTGTAGTACCAGGAAGGAAACGCCAAGACACAGCCGCTGTTCACCTCAAAACCTCAGCTGAAGCAAATTCAGGTGGCATTCCATCACTACAAAACAGTCTTTGTATGGGCTTGCCCTTCAAAAGTAGTAGCCAATATAAATCCCCATCCACAAACATGGAGCTACCAGACGGGCCTTGGAGATAAAACACAACATCCCTCTATCTATCAGCTACATTGTGTTTCAAGTAAAGCTGTAAAAAAAAAAATCCCTTCCCTAGTGCCAGGTGTCTACCATTTCCTTAATTCTCTATCCATACACATGGTCACATTTAGGCTGTTATACACACGCTTTGGGCACTTATCTGTGCTCTGCTCTGGTTTCCTGCAGAGGTGGAAGGTGTAACGGAGACAGAGGTCAGTGGCTTATTTATTTGTCAGCATACCACAAAAGGATTTATTTATTTATTTAGATTAATGAGGGCACTTACCTAGCATAGTAGCATCCACTGCTCCACCAGGACAAAACTCAATCATGATCTGCCAAGAAAGAAGGCAAGAAAGAAATGACGAAAACATAACAGAAGTTATATTTCAAAGTAAAGCTCAGATGCTATGAGAAAGAAGAACCATCAAATTACAAATCTTGGATCAAAATGGTTTGAATAAAGCCAAATTCTTTAACTAGCTTTTTGTCCTATTGACAGTTATCCTCACTGACACAATATAAGGCATTTGTTCATTAGAACTCAGGTGCTGCTCCTAAAACAAGCAGATTAAATCCCCTCTCTTTTTTTAGATATAGAGAGGTATACACAAACAGATCACAACTGCACACCTCTTTCCAACAGAAATAATATTACTACTTCTCCATTAACATAATAGGCTTTTGAGTATTCAAGGCACTTTAATTTCAGAATTGTTACAACAATCAAGTAAGGTAGGCCACCATCAACCACCACCACCACAACCATCATTTTTATTCCCATACTGCAGATGCAAGGGGCAGGGATATCAGAGAACAAGGAACTTCCCTGTTTGCTGTCAGTCCTTTTAGCTATTATCTTCCTGTCTGGTATTTGTATATCTTGAAGTACTGCCATCTGAACATGTCCCTCAAGACCTCCCACAAAGAAAAGGCAAGGAACCATTATGCAGGAAAACATCCTGTCAGTTCATTACAGGCACAAAACAAAATACAAAATCAAAACAAGCCCACCCTCCACATACCTGGAGGCCCATCCAAAGTGGCCTAAAGGCTCCCACACCATTTATGTGTTTGTTTACAAGTTTTGATTGCAGCTGGAAGAGAGGGCTGTTCCAAATATTTCCACTTGCCAACAGAATGACATAGTTGTCATACTTGAGGGTTGACATGGAAATAGCTGCTCAGAAGCATCATAAAATCACCCCTAGCTTCTATTTTGCTAGTTAATTGGCTAACAGGCCATTCGCCCCAGACTTTGTCCTTTATATAGGAAACAGCAACCAACATACGAAGATAAAGGAGAACTTAGTTTTCAGGCTTTGTCATCATTGTTCAAAATTTCCCCATCTTTTGACTAAACAAATATGGCTGTTTATCTTCATTATGGGATTCTTCAAAACAAGTAACTAAACCATGCTGTGATGTTGTAAAAACAAATCAGGTTTCCATTTTACTTGCTGGGCTTGAACACAACCAAAATATATATATTTTAAAAAACTAGCTGCTAGCTGCAGGGACAGCTACTGTGGAGTCCCAGCTTAAGGAGCAAATAAAGTATTTCCATCATAGTTTTCATATTTATATTGCACATAGTGACACACCTGTATTTTTAAAGTAAAAATCTACACTTCTGACTACAGTTGGGATGTGCATTTGGGAGACTAATGAACTTCTAAACTCCATCTTTCTGTTCTATATTCAGTCTCTTTTTAACTGTATTTTATTCTTTTAATGAGTGATGCTTTTTAAGACTGTACAAGTTTAATTCTATTCTAATGCTCACTTTTTGTCTATTTTTAATTGTACTGTTCTTTTAATTTGTAAGTCGCTTTGTATCTCAGTCGAGGGGGGGAGCAGAATATAAGAAAAAACTGAAGTGTTGATTATCAGGTGCACCACTCTTCCTGGAGACTGTTTTCAACATCCTGGAAACCTAAATCACAAAAATAAAAATGCTATCATTTACCACATTGGAAGGTGACACAATATGGGTAATTAAATGAGGCAATTGCTCCCAGCAATAATAAAGATTTTTAATATGGCTGCTTAGTTCACTTTTTCAATGAGCTGACATCAGTATAGGAATATCACATCTGGTTTTTTGAAATGTTGTATAGTGAATAGGCTAATCTACCGTGTTTCCCCGAAAATAAGACAGTGTCTTATATTAATTTTTGCTCCCAGAGATGTGCTAAGTCTTATTTTCAGAGGATGTCTTATTTTACCATGAAGAAGAATTCATATTTATTGCTGTAAAAAAACAACACATTTATTATATACTGCATATATATATTTATATACAAAAACTTTGCTAGGTCTTACTTTTGGGGGAGGCCTTATATTTAGCAATTTAGCACAACCTCTACTAGGTCTTATTTTCTGAGGATGTCTTATTTTCGGGGAAACAGGGTATCAGCCAATCACAGAGCGACATGAGACCCGTAAATAAGAAGCTGGCTGGGCAGGGTTATAAAAAAGCCTTGCAGAGAGTGAAAAGGGGTTTTTAATTTTGGGTTTTTGAGGGAAAGAGTCACGTCGAAGGGAGGGTATGCTCTAAGGGTTCCCAAGGGAACATTTTGATGGTGTTTGAAGACCACAGAGGGGTCCTAAGAGTCCAGAGAGGGACTGGATAGGCTTCAGGAGTCCAGTAGAGAGAGGCTCAGAACAAGCAAGTATTTTAAAGATTTTGGTCTTGGTACTGGAGATAAGATTGCCTGAGTGGCTGTATTGAGATTAATAATTTAAAAGAACCTTTTGTAACTAAGTGTCAGAACAGGGGTCCAGAACCCTAGACAATCAACCAGTCAGCTTTATGTAGAATAAACAGAACTTTATTGATGCTCCAGGATCAGCAAAACCACACCATTCAGCTTCTTAGCTGAGACTGACCAGTCCCCGCCCAGCACCCCTATATCTTCCAAAGCCCTCACCTCCCCCCTTCACACAAAAGCCCGCGAAAAGCCTATTCCAGTATTTTTCCATAGGTTTCGTTTTCCACCCTATCTCCCCCCTTCTGAACGCTTCCCACCAGAAACTACTGCATTCCAAGCTTAGAGCTGAGCAGCACCAAGGTCAACTGATAAATCCTCCTGGCACCGTTATGCACTCCTCCTCTCTATCTAGCAGCTAACTATGCACCATCATCCCCAACTACACCTACTAACTCATATCTGGAAGAATACTACAAGGATTCTGACACTAAGCAACAAGACAATTAACAACTTTAAGTTTACTTTATAGTTTATTTTTTTGTATTTTAGAAATAAACTTTTATTAGTGTTTGAAATACAACTTGGCTTCTGTGTGAATCAAACCACGCTACCTAATCTAAGAGATTCAGAGGGGCTGGATCATCATAGGAGTTTATCAGACGGGAGGAATTTCTCTCCATTTCGAATGGAGCCAATTCAAATTCATGTAAATTTGCCAGTTTAGTAAATTTACGTGAATTCTAATTGCATTCGGAATGTGTTCAGAATGACTTCCCATTGCCCGAAAATGACTTCCCATTGCCCAAAATTGCATGAAATGCTCTAATACGCAATAATGTAAAACCCATGATTGTGTTCAGAATGACTTCCCTTTTGCCCGAAATTGCGTGAGGTACTCTAATACGCAATAACGTGAAACCCCATGATTGTGTTTGGATTGCATTGGATTAACTTCCAATTTCCGTCATTTGATAATGTCCATAGAGACTTATTGATGAAAGATAAGGGGATCACCACATAATATTTGGGTAGCAGCTTCCGGCTGGGAGTAGCAGCCTAACGGACGCATCTTCAGGAGGCTCCTGAAGAACGCCATCCACTAAAGGTGAATTCCATCCATTATTTCCAACACGGAATGGGAAAACCTCATGCTTTCGCATAAGGTGGGCAAAGGGGCTTATCTAGATCTGTATTCCTGTTTTAATTCCCAGAGGAGCCGGATTGGGGATCCCCCCTTTCTAGGCTTCTCAGGGACAAAACAGAGGAGGTCGAAGCAACCCAGCACCCTTAGTGGGAAACCTTAGGAACTAAGGCTGCCACCAGCCTTTTTAAAGCAAAGATTAGAAAACATTTATATGACATTGAGCTCATTTGGAAAAGAGAGACAAAAATATCTTCATATATTCTTCTAATTTACAATGGAACAAAGATAGATCCAGAGAAGAAGGAAACAAAAAAAAAAAGGCAAACGGACTAGACCAGCATTATATTTAAGGGATTCTAATGCACAAAAAAAAGAAAGAAAGAAAGAAAGAAAGAAAGAAAGAAGTTTTTTTTTGGTAAGAGACAAGAATAAGTAATAAGAAGAAATAGATGAAAAATATCTAGAAAAGAATAAGTGCCTTACAAAGAACAGCTGTGGGAAATCAAGCCAAGAAGTAAAATAATTTGGGCGACTTACTACAGCTGAAATGAAGTTAGATCCAGCAAAAGTGATTCCAAACGAAGTTAAGTCCTCTTCAAGGAACTGGAGGTAAAAAGAAATACAAAATACAAGAGGAGAAAGAAAGGGAAAGCCAAGGAAGCTTTAAAAGAAGCAAACTGACACAAGCAAGAAAGGAAAAGTGGGGAAGCAAAACCAGAGGGGATAAAGGAGAAAGCAGAGAATAGAGTCGGCAAAGAAGAAGGAGGAGGGAATAGGAATAGGACAAGGAGAGAGAGGAGAAAGCGGGGAAGCAGAGGAAGGAGCCGGCAGTGACAGAGGCGAAGGAGGAAGAGACAGCCCGAAGTGAGAGGTGAGAGAAGAGCAAGCAGGGAACTAAAGAAGGGAGTCAGCAGAGACAAAGACGAAGGAGGAAGGGACACGCTGAGGCAAGAGGTGAGAGAAGACCAAGCGGGGAAGCAGAGAAGGGAGCTGGCAGCAACAGAGGTGAAGGAGGAAAGGACAGGCCTAGGCGAGAGAGAAGAGAGCGGGGAAGCAGAGAAGGGAGCCGGCAGCAACAGAGGCGAAAGAGGAAGGGACAGGCCAAGGCGAGAGAGAAGACCAAGCGGAGAAGCAGAGAAGGGAGCTGGCAGCAACAGAGGTGAAGGTGGAAGGGACAGGCCTAGGCAAGAGAGAAGACCAAGTGGGGAAGCAGAGGAAGGAGCTGGCAGCAGTAAAGGCAAAGGAGGAAGGGACAGGCCAAGGCAAGAGAGAAGACCAAGTGGGGAAGCAGAGAAGGGAGCCAGGAGCGACAGAGGCGAAGGAAGAAGGAACAGGCCAATGCAAGAGGCGAGAGAAGACCAAGCGGGGAAGCAGAGGAAGGAGCTGGCAGCAGTAAAGGCAAAGGAGGAAGGGACAGGCCAAGGCAAGAGAGAAGACCAAGTGGGGAAGCAGAGAAGGGAGCCAGGAGCGACAGAGGCGAAGGAAGAAGGAACAGGCCAATGCAAGAGGCGAGAGAAGACCAAGCGAGGAAGCAGAGGAAGGAGCTGGCAGCGGTAAAGGCAAAGGAGGAAGGGACAGGCCAAGGCGAAAAGTGAGAGAAGAACAACGGAGAAGTATAGAAGGGAGCTGGCAGTGGCAGAGGCGAAAGAGGAAGGAATAGGCCGAGGCGAGAAGTGAGAGAAGAAACAGGGAAGCAGAGAAGGGAGTGGGCAGAGGTAAAGGTGAAGAAGGAAGGGACAAGCCAAGGGAAGTGAAAGAAGAATAAGCAGGGAAGCATAGAAGAGAGCTGGCAGTGGTAGAAGCAAAGGAGGAAGGGATAAGCCGAGGCAAGAGAGAAGAAAAAGAAGGAAGTGGAAAGAGGAGCTGGAGCCGGGAGAAGACGAAGACCAAGGTGTGAGAGGAGAAAAGGGGGAAAGCAGAGAACTAAGCTGACAAAGAAGAGGTAAGAATAGGCTAAGGTGAAAGAAAAGATAGTAGGAAGTGGGAAGGCATACTGGTGGAGACGAAAAAGAAAGGAAAAGGATGAGACAAAAGAGGAGTAAGTGAAAGAGACTCGTACTGATCGAAAGCAAAAAGAGGGGGAAGAGAGAGGAAAGAAAAAAAAATTCCAACAACTAGAGTTGATGTAAAGAAGGAGGTTAAGAGTAAAATAAAACATAATAATAACAATAATAATAAAATAAATAAAAGTAACAAAATAACAAAAATCAAAATAATAAGAAGTTGAAAAATATGACTACTAGAAGAACAAAACAGATGCAAACTTTTAAACAACAAAGAAGACCTTCTTTTGATACAGCACCTAAATTACAAGATATTATTATGGAAGAACTAAAAGCAATGTACGTGGAAATGAAAGAAGACATTAAAGAATTAAAATTGGATATGGATGCAATGAGGAAGGAAATTAAACAGGAAATAAGACAAGAAATAAGAACAGAAATAAAAGGAATTAAAGATACCTTAGGGAAAACTACAGAAGATATTTTAAAAATGGACCAAAAAAATAGTCAAAATGGAAGAAACTACAGAGGCTATAAACAAAAGAGTTTCCCAATTAGAAGACACACATAACAAAGATTTAGATAAAAGGGCTCTACAAGATTTAAAACAGAGAGAAGACTGTTTAAAAATCAGAGGCCTAAAAGAAAAAGAAAACGAGGACTTGCATGAATATCTTACACCAATATTAGCAGAATATGTGGGAGCAGACAATGACCAATTTCAGCATGAGATAAATAAAATGTACAGATTGAACTCGAAAATTGCAAAGCAAAGGAAACTTCCTAGAGATATGGTAGTCTACTTCACGAGGAAAAAGACAAGAGATGAAATATTACAAATAAATTATGAAGAAAAACTGGAAGTTGACAGAGAGGAAATAATTATTTATAAGGACATACCATTCAGAATACTAAAAAAGAGAAATGAATACAACCACTAATGAGTCTATTGAAACAAAACAATATCACGTATAGGTGGGAAAGACTGGAGGGAGTCAATTTGAGATATAGATCTGACCTATATAGGATAAATTCAGTAATGAAAATGAAAGCTTTCTTAGAAGACACAAAAAGAACTTGGATAAAAGAAAAAACTCTTTACAAAGCGAGGAAGATGAAAGGAAGGAAAGAATGAAACAAGCAGATGAGGAACTGACCACAAAGGAAAAACCCAAAGAAACAGAAGATGAAGAGGAAGAAACAGTAGACAAGGAGGAGGATGAAGAGGGAGAAATAGAGACAGAGACATAAAAACATCAAAGAAAAGGTATCATCAAAGAAAAGGTAATATCTAAAATGCAGAAAATTAATTTTTTTCCATGGAACGTCAGGGGAATGAACTCCCCACAAAAGAGAAGGAAGATCAATCATTATTTAGCTAAACAAAGAGCAGACATTATCTGCCCTCAGGAGACACACGTTAGAGAGAAGGAAGTTAGATTGCTTAAAAATGAAAAATTAGGTAATGAATTTATATCTACAACAACAACCAAAAAGAGAGGTGTTGTCTTCTATGTTAGCAAAAATTGTATTTAATGATAGACAAGGCAGATACATTGGATTAGAAGTTAAAAAATAATGAATAGAAACTATTTGTTGGTGTGTACAGTCCCCAAGACAGAAAAGATGTGTTTTATGACAAATTGCATGAACAATTAAGTGAAGTTAATTATGAAAAAATGTTACTATTTGGCGACTGGAAAGGAGTGATCTCCACAGAAATTGATAGAAAATTAAAAAAAAAAAAAAAACAAATTTAAAAGTCCCAGGGGAAATTACCTAAGTTGTTTGGTAAAATGATGGAAATGCATTATCTTTCGGATGTATGGTGATATAAATATGGGAATGCTAAAGACTATACATATTATTCAGAGAGACATCAATCATTCTCCAGAATAGATATGTTTTTAGCATCCAAAACGCTCTATAAGGAAATCATAGATGTAGGAATTGAGCCAAGGATTTTGTCTGATCATAACCCAATAACTATTACTCTCAAAGGAAGACCTAAAGAATTTTCATATTAAACTACTCTCTGTTAGACAGAGAAGATGTTGTCGAAAAAGGTAAAGAAGTATTGAAATTATACTTTGAGGAAAATACAAAAGAAAATATAAATGTGGTAACAATATGGGAAGCATCTAAAGCTGTTATGACGGGTTTTTTAATACAGCAAAGTAATATAATATACAAAAAAAAAAAAAAGATAGAAAAAAATGGGAAAATATACAGGGCACTTCAAGAGAAGGAAAAAAAAATGCACACAGACCCCAAGAACGGAAAAATAAAAGAAGAAACCAATTTACTTAGGAAGCAGATAGAATGGAAGAAACTAAGGAAATGCAAAATAAAATAAGGTTTCTAAAACAGAAATATTATGAGCAAGCAAACAAACCGGGAAGATGGCTAGCACATAAAATTAGAAAACACACAAAAAAAGGCCATCATAGAAATTAAACAGGGCAACTGCACCATTAGCAATCAAAATAAAATTTTAAAAGGTTCTTCATAAAGAAAACGCCGGAATGGACATCCACAAATGAAGCATTCTATAAGGAGACAAGACTGAAGAAGGTGAGATGGTTAATTTATAAGGACTTATTGAAAAAAGAAAATGAGAAATATGAATTTAAAACTCTAGATGAACTCACTATAGACGGAGTAAGATGTAACTGGTTTCAGTATAGACAGCTTGTTGTGCAATATAAGATAGATTTGAAAACTACACAGATAGAAACAGGGGAGACGGAATTCGATAAATTAATGTTAAACAATCCAAAACACTCAATTTCTAAGTTATATAAATTGCTACTTAATTTAGAAATGGAAGACGAAACAATTAAACAATTCATGATAAGTTGGTCCCAAGATGTAGGAAAGGCAATACCCTTGGACAGTTGGGAAAGAAATTGGAAAAAAAGATTGAAATACACATCAAACGCAGAGGTCAAAGAAAACTTTTATAAGATACAGTACAGATGGTACTTAACACTGGTAAAGTTAGGCAAGATATATAAGAATAATAATAAGAATTGCTGGAATTGTAATAACAAAGAGGGTTCATTCATACACATGTGGTGGGATTGCAGCAGATCAAGAAAATATTGGAAACAAATACAGTCAGAAATAGAGGGAATGATTAAAGTGAAACTAAAATTTGAACCAACTGTTTTTCTATTAGGTATGATAGAAGAAGAAATAGAAAAAACATATGGGAAAATCATATTTTATTTGTTAATGGCAGCTAGGATGATCCTCACCAAAAAATGGAAAAATAAGGATGAACCAAGTATAAATGAATGGCTCGTAAAAGTGTATGATATGATGATACTGGATAAATTAACATATCTTTTGAGAGCTCAAATAGATAATCAACATATTCAAGGATGGGAATTAGTTATGAAATACATTAATGAAAAAAAGAAATAATTCCTTAATTTCATAATTTATTTTAATAATCTCAACATTCAGAATAGAATGTGAGTAGAAAACATTAAGTTAAGCTAAGAAGTTGGTTTCGTAATGGCTGGAACTCCAGAAAGGAATATCTCAGATTTGGATTATTGGGATATTGTACAGGTCTAAAGACATAATACGGTGACTAACAGAATTAATACATAAGGTGTATAGATATAAATTGTGAAATTGTTAAATCTGATCTATACAATAGTGTTTATAGAACATGATACAGATTGAGCATATAAGGAAGTTTTTTTAATATATGATATGATAAGATAGAAAAGGCGAAGATGTATGAGAGAATTTTAAATGTTCATTTTGTTTAATATACTTTTCGTTTTTGATAGGTAATTCAGTGATCTTTTTGTTGTTGTTGTTTTGTTGTTGCTGTTGTTTTCTAATCCTTTGATTATGTATCGGCTTGCAATTATCTACAGAGCAACGAAGTGTATTGTTTTTAAAATAATTAAAATAAATTAAAAAAATAAAATTAAAAAAGCATTTCAGGAATTCTTTACAAAATTATATAGCAAAACAAACATTTCAGAAATAAAACTACAGCAATTTACAGAAAAAGCAAATCTTTTACTGCTAACAAAACAGCAAAGAGAAACTCTAAACGGTAACATAACCATTGCAGAGGTAACAGAAGCTATTAAAAACAGTAAAGAAGGGAAAGCACCGGGTCCAGATGGCTTTGGGGCTAAATATTATAAAATATTTGAAAATCAACTGATAAAATCATTCAAAGCAGTTATTGATAACATCAAAATAAACAACTAATAATAATAATAATAGCAGCTTTTATTTGTATACCGCCCTTCCTGTGATCAGGGCGGTGCACAACATCTACAGTTAAAACACTTCGAACAATACAATAAAAAATTTACAATAACACAAGAAATAAAAACAGGTAAAAAACATTATCCTCCCCAATGCGATATAGAATGGCTTATTCCAACGGCTTATCTGGGGGGAAGATGGCGATATCAGTAACAATCAAAGATAAGCCTGATTAAATAGGTGCGTTTTTAACTCCTTTTTAAATTGGGGGAGGGAAGCAGTCAGGCGGAGCTCAGTAGCTAGTGAGTTCCAGAGGCACGGAGCAGATACAGAAAACGCTCTCTTGGCAGTTGTTGAGAGCCTGGCCTCTGGAACTCTTAACAGGTGTTGTCCGCTTGATCTAAGTGTGCGGGGCGGATTATGTGGGGAGAGACGGTCCTTTAGGTACTCTGGGCCCAAGCCATTTAGGGCTTTATAGGTAACGACCAGCACTTTGTATTGAGCCCGGAAGTGAATGGGCAGCCAGTGAAGATCTTTTAAGATCGGTGTTATATGGTGGGTCCTAGGTGCCCCCGTGATCAACCGTGCTGCCAGATACATGGAGATAGGCCAATATAACATAAAGGAGAACAAAGACTCCAAAGAAATCAGGAACTATAGGCCTATCTCACTTTTAAATACTGATTATAAAATCTTCGCAACTATTCTTTCACAATGGTTAGAAAAAGTATTAAACGAATGGGTTAACAAGGATCAGGCAGGCTTCCTTCCTAACAAGCATATACATGACAACATACGAAAACATCATAAATATTATAGAATACTTTGAAAGACACAACGAAAAGAAATTGGCACTTATATTTATTGATTTGGAAAAAGCTTTTGGTAACTTAAGTTAGGAAATGATTTTCAAAATTTTAGAGGTAATAGGAATAGGTTATCAATTCATGGAGTGGACTAAGGCTATATATAATAATCAGAAAACTAAAATAATTGTAAATGCAGAGAAAACAGAGGAAATTAAAATCTCCAAGGGTACGAGGCAGGGTTGTCCACTGTCTCCCCTTTTATTTATCTTAGTTTTAGAGGCATTGAATAATAGGATTAGACAAAATATTGCAATTAAAGACGTAAAGGTAAAACGGTTTGAACACAAGATGAAATTATTCGTGGACAATATAGTTTACACATTAGAAAACCTGGAAGACAGCATAGAAGCACTCATGGGAATATTGGCAGATTTTGAGAATGCATCAGGATTGAAAATCAATAAAGATAAAACAACAGTTATAACAAAAAAAAATGAGCAAGGAGGAAGAATCGAAACTAGAAAAACTAAGTGGGTTAAGAACAGGAATGAAAGTGAAGTATCTTGGAATATATATGACAAATAAAAATTCAGATTTATTTCATAACAATTACAAGTTAATATGGAAAGATATAAAGAAAAAAATGGAAAATTGGAATAAACTCAAACTTTCATTACTAGGAAGGATCTCAATGATCCAAATGAGTCTACTACCTAAATTACTCTTCCTTTTTCAAACTATCCCAATTTTACCTAATGATAAATCTCTCATCCAATGGCAAAAGGAAATATTAAAATTTATATGGAATAATAAAAAAGCAAGAATTAAGAAAAAATTATGCATGACAATAAAAAAGAGGAGGTTTGGGTTTGCCAAACCTATAATTGTATTTTGAAGCATGCTGTTTAATGTGGATTAGTGAATGGATAACATTGGAAAATAAAGATCTGTTAGCGCTAGAAGGCGATAACCTATGGTACGGTTGGCATAGCTATATACTATATGGGCAAGCCAAATCTAACAAGGATTGTTTAAATCATGTTATCAGGAAAGTGTTACTTAAAATATGGAACAAATATAAAACGATACTCTGAACCAAGTTTCCAATATGCTTGGTGTTCTCCCCACGAGGCTTTTTTTTTTTTTGGGGGGGGGGGGGCAGGGAAGGGATACAGATGAATAGATGACTTAAATACAAAGATTTAGTTTATGAGATCCAGGGAAGATTGGAATTTAAAACGCAGGAAGAGCTGAAAAGTGAGGACTTGATTGTCACTGGTATTTGTATAGACAGCTTAGAGAAAGATTTAGAATGGATCTGAAAATAGAAGGGTTACAAGTGGGGAAAACTGATTGGGACAACATAATCAAGAAAGGCAGTAAAAAAATGATTTCCAAATGTTATAAACTACTACTTAAATGGGATACTGAAGAAGAGATAACAAAAGAATGTATGATAAGATGGGCCCAAAATGTGGGACACAACTTAGAATTTCAAAAATGGGAGAGCTTTGGGGCAAAAGAATGAAGTTTACTTTGTGCCAGGATTTGAAAGAAAATGTTTACAAAATGATTCATAGATGGCATTTAACACCATATAAAATTGCCAGTAAATCCAGAATGTTGGAAATGTACTTCCAGTGTGGGCACCTTCTTCCTTATTTGGTGGACATGCCCCAAGGCAAAAAAATTCTGGAAAAAGATTTATAACATTTTGAAAATGGGAATGGATATTAATGTATCATTCGCCCCAGAAAACTTTCTACTAGGAATGCCAGACCCGAAACTAGATAAAAAATATGATAAGATTGTATTTCTGTTGTTGACCAGTGCTAGGATTGTATATAAGAAAAATTGGAAAATGAAAGAGATCCCCAGCATGGAAAAATGGCTTATTAAGGCCTTCGAAATAGTGGAGATGGAAAGTATGACAAGCTGGATGAAGGAGAAAACTGAAGAAAAGACAAGAGAAGAATGGTTACCATTATATAATTATTTACAAAAAGAATGGAAAGCTATATGGATCATGAAATAAGATGACATTATTTTAGCAGTGGTGATGGGAAGGTTTAATATAACTAATTATGTTATTGAAACACTTAAAGATTTTGTTAATAACGTTACTATGATTCCAAGATTATCCTTGGGGGAATATAGACTGACATATTGGCCAATATGGCTAGACTGACATATTGTAGATTTGTATATGACAATAGTAAAGTTTTGCCAGAGGAGTTAGAAATAGACACGGCTAAGATACCAAATTTGTTATTGTAATATTTGTTCAATAATCAATAATTCGCCAATAACACATAAACAACAATCTTTGAGAGGTAAAGAGAACAGTAGGTTAGAGAGGAAAAGATAAAACAAATAAATGATATAACAAGGTAGTAATTTTCCAAATAAGGGAGGGAGTTGTAATTTATATTATATGTTTTTTAGAAATGGATGTTCTTTTCTGTTTGTATGATATGTCTCTTCTAGGTGTGAAGGTCTTGTTTTGTGATTGTGTAGTGTATTGTACTGGTTCTTTTTGTATCTATATAATGAAATCAATAAAAATTATTTTAAAAAATATTTGGGTGGCAGCGGTGGGATTAAAAGTCCCATAGGGCTGCCACAGTTGAGAATAGGTGGTGGATGCACTGAGAGACTGAGAGTTCACCACAGTTAAGTATTCAAGAATTTGTGTGGCTTATGAGAGAGTCCTGTGTCCCTTCAATACTAGATTTATTATAGCATAAGCTTTCAAAAACCAGAGTCTGCTTCATCAGATAGAGAGAGAGAAATGTCCATATTTGTGGAACTGGTGCAATATTCACAGAAGGAAGGATAAATCATTGCCCATGCTCTTAAAACATGGCCTAAAACAGAGACAGAAGACTCTGCGTTTAGAAGTTTCTACAGGTGAAAGACAAAGGTCAACAACACATTGCTTGTGCATCCCTTTATTTGCTCGAAAAAGCAACGTTACCTGGCAATCCTCTGCCTACCTTACTTCACCATCCTGAATGTTTTCCCTTCATGTTTTATTTTATGCAATTTTTGCCCAGAGCTTAACTTGAATTAACTGTTTTCCTGGATTTCAACATTTCTTGAATCTTATTTGGCCACTTCTGCCTGCAAAATTTGTATGCAAAATGCTTCCTCCAGTCATCTTGGTTTTGCTGCCTTTTTCTCATGTTGCTCCAAATATCAGAGATACAGGCATAAATACACTAGCACTCACATATTTGCCAACTAGGTGTGCCACTTCCTTTGCTAACAGAGGCCCTGCCTTTAACAACCACATGGCAGAAATTCAACATTCCTTCTTGATAGCATGCTGGAGAGGTGACCAGGAAACTATAGAACCACCAACCCCCATCAGTAGATCCTCTATTAAAAAAAAAAACCTAGAGGGTCTCACTTTGGACCTCTACAAATCTATCGCCAGGAACCAAAACAGCAACAACGAAGTCAGGAGAAGCATCTTCTCATTCCCCTCATTGCCACAAGGCTTTCCAGGGACTACTATAAAGAATAGTGCTACCTGACCAGTGAGAATTGTATTTAATATCTTTCTTATGCTGCAAATTGGCTTCCTAGCAAAAAGGCAGTGTATCCTGAAAGGCTGGTTGGATATCCTTCAGTATCACAACAACAGCAGAACTTATAGACACGTCCTCTGCTTTAAGCTGCTTTAAGCTGAGAACCCGAAGGTTCTGCTCCAGGAAAGGTCTCTGGGCCATCCTCAAAAGTATTTTACTGATTGATTAAACAGTGTGCCATTTGTCTGCTTCATGCTTGCAGCAATATTGCCAGTCATTGTCATGACTAGAAAGTCTTGTCTGGACAGGACATGCAGTTAAATTGGCATTTGGTGTAATTTGGCAACAAAAGTTTCAATGCCTCACCTCAGTTGCTTTGACTGAATTATGAGGATAAATATCAGAGCTTCAAAAAGTTAAGTTTAGAACAATAATGTATATTGCAAATCTTAAACATGGAACAGCATATTCTACATATAAAAACACCCAAGCCTCGCACAAGTTTAGCATACTGTATTTCCTTTCTGGCTCCCAACCTGTTTACACCACTTTCTAAAACTCCATCATTCACCTGCCCACCATGACCTTAGGCAGCATCTCTCCTCATGCCTTTGTCCCTCAACTACCAGAGTTAAAACTGAACTTGTCACCTCTTCACCATACCCACTAAGGCCATTTTTACAGGCCTGATTATAAAGGTCTGTCACTCTACTCATGTGAGGAAGTAGACCAAGTCTATGAAAACGGCTGCTACAACTTCTTTCACACAGTTAAAGTTAAATCTCAAAAGTTCCACAAGATCCCTTTACATAATGACACTCCATACTAACACAGCTATGTTGCTAAATTCATATTCTCAAACATGAGATACATTTATGCCCAAGAAAATATTTCAAGCAAGCCAATAGCCATATTGGATCAGAACTGATGAACTGTTTTCTTTTGCAACAACTGCCTACTATCTCTTCATTTCTTTCCTGAAATCCTTGATTTCCTTTAGATCTCTCATCACCCTTATTACTCTTGACACTTACGTTGCATATATGTGTATATCTGCATCTTCATGTTGAAGTTGGTATTTAATTAATTGTTTTTCCTTCCAAATAATTTGCTAGAGTTAAGTTCAGTCACCTCCTTTTCCAATTAATTTCTGTTGTCTTCACTTCATGCTGAGAGCTAGAAGTCTCTGAAGATGAAACTAAAAGTCTGTCCTAGAAACAATTTGAGACAAACATAGAAGACAAACCTCAATTTAACACAGATCAATATTGTCTGTCTTAAGGTGTTTGTACTGCCTTGCTCTAGTTTAAAAGAGGAAGGCCTAAGGAAAGAATGTGTTGAAAGAAGAGAACCAATGCCTTCAGTACAAACAGAGAAGACAGAAAGGTTAGAAAAGCTACCACGAAAAGATGTGAAGGGAAACCTAGCTGTCATGTAGAAAGAACCTGGGAGATTACAAAATTATGCATTTGCAATTAAGACCAGAAAAGTAAAGGAGTATGGGTGGAGAGTAGACTGGTTGTTTTAAACTGCTAATATGTACATCTCCTCCTTGGAGCTCAGAAATCAAGTTGTAATATAAACTCAAATACTCCCAGCTGTATAAACCCCAATTATAAAGTTTGCCTACTAGCCCCAAACATAATGATCTATTTGTCCCACCCTGTAGAACACAGTATTAAACAGTGTTTTGTGTTATTTGTTAAGGTTTTGCCAATTGAACAGTGAAAGAAACAAAGCCTAACCAATCTGTACAAAACAGAGCAACTCCAAACTTAAAAGAGGATTCAAGAACAAGCAAACTTTCTGATGGTCTTCCTTAAACAAAAACCCAAGAAAGAAGATCTGCAGGCTACACACACTTAACTATTCTTGCAGCTCATCAAACCTTTGGAAAACATTAACCCCTTGACCTTCCTTTTTGAGCTCAACTTACTTTTCAGTTCTGATCTCTCAGATTACTCTCAAATAAGTTACTGGTTTGGACTGCAACTGTATAAAACGGCAAAAACTATAGTAACATTCCCAGGCTCTGATCCCAATTCCTGTTCATCAAACCAGTCCCTCTATATAGTTTTCCAGATAGGAAGACTTAGAAGTAAAAAACATAGTTTGGCAAAGAACTTAACAAACACATTTTTGGATCATACCCACATCTAGCATCCTGTTTTTAATAGTGAGCAAATAATGCCTTTGGTTTTCACAAAGTATACTGTTATATGCTAATGTTTAATACTATATACTAAAGGAAGTTGAATGAAGAGAATAAGCATCAACACTTTATTCTGGCATTCACCTCTGAGTAAACATAGGCATACTCCTGATATCCAAGCCTTTGTGGGTTCCAAAATGACCATGGCGACATGCTTTGCACTTCTTTCAGGACTCTGTAGAGTCCATCCACTCACATTCCCATCACCAGTCCCTCCTTCCTGGGAAGAAGACAATTCAAAACATGCTCTTCATACACCCTGCTACTTTTACACAGCTAAGCTTTAAAAAGATCCACCCATCACCACCAGTTGTACAGTAGCAATGTCGCCAAGACATGTGGTAACGTCAGTCATAAGATCAGTGTTCCATGCATAATGTGTTCCCAGCCTCTCGAAACACAAATAGCTGTGCGGCAGCAAATTCATATTTATGTGCTAAACCACTAAATATGGCTTCTTATCTGTCACTTCTCCTGTTTTGTCCCAAAGGATGTCTAGACTTAAGTTTTAGGGATATGGAAGAATGGAAAAATAACTACACACAAGCTCATCTAGCCTTTCTGAAGTGGAAAAGGGCATTTTCCTTAGGCTGTAAAGTTGACTAGGTTAGAAGCAGCTCTGTGAGTTCTGGTCTAGCCATTTTCACAACCCTCCTGGTCTGTATGAGAGTTGGGAAAATGGAATTAGGGCAAATGAACTGACAGGCTCTGCCCAAACCCATCAAGCTTGGAACAATTCTCAGGCCATGCTGGCTATGGCTAAAATGAGAGAAAAATATAATCAAAAATTCATGGAATTCTGAAGATCAGCTTTCATTTAAGAGGGAAATATTTGAAGAAGAAGAGGAGGAGGAGGAGGAAGAAGAAGAAGAAGAAATCTCATTATTGTGTAATGAAGTGCAAACACAGGACCTGAGAAAAAACTCTTAGAGCTCAGCAGTCAGCAGAATACCTTTTAATTGATGTTTGAATTAGCATTTTTTGAGACACCTAAGAAGGGAGATAAAAATCCATCCTTTCAACCCTTTTAACACAATCTCCACTCCTTTTACCAAAAGGGATTTAAAGTCTCTGGCATAGCAATTTAATTGCTGAGAAAGCAAAGATTAGTGTTGCAAACTTGGCACCACCCTTCTTATGTGAAGAATTCCTAACCTTTGGTCGCTCCCTTTCACAAACTGGCAATTCACTCAACAATTAATCCAGAAGAAAAAACTACACAACTCTGTGTTTCTCTCTCTCTCTTTTTCTCTCTCGCTCTGAGAGAGAGAGAGAGAGAGAGAGAGAGAGAGAGATGCATATTGCTGAATGTGTACCATTTTTTAAACTGTTGCAAAATGTACTACTACATTCTTTGTATAAAGTAGTAGTTTGACCTTCTGAAAATTCTATCCCACACACTACTGACCTCTGTTTAAGAAAACAGAACAAATTAGTGGCCTAGTGCTCAAATCTTGTGCAAAACTGACGTGTTGTGGCCAAACTGCTACAGAACAAGGGATGTGAATCACTGATATCCTATCTCTTTGAAAAAATGTAAACAAACAAAAAACACTGTACAAAATAGCACATATCAGCCCTGAGGACAGCCCTTGGGGCAAGCCTTACTAAATCAGTAATAGAGAAGAGAGTGATCTCTTTTTTTTCCCTCTGTATATTTTTCGCCCCTCTGTATATATTTCGCATGGCACAAAAAATATGAACAGTCGGTACTGACTGCCAGAAAAGCTAACACCTATACTGAATCCAGGCTTTCCTTTTTGGAAGTGTATGGACAGCTGATTCCTAGTATGTCAAAAAAAAAAAAAAATGACACTTGGAATCATTGTTTGTTTGTCTGTCTGTTATGCTGCCATTCTCCCAGAAAGGGACCCAAGGCATCTTAAAAGATAAAAACATTTTAGGAAACTTTAGAGTAAAGTTGAGTTTACAGCACAGTACAGTTGGAAGAGACCACAGGGGCCACTGAGTCCAACCCCCTGCTATGAAGAATGCACAATCAAAGCACCCCTGACAGATAGCCATCCAGCCTCTGTTTAAAGACCTCCAAAGATAGAGATCACATCACACTTGGAGGCAGCATATACCATTGTCGAACAGCTCTAAGTTCTTCCTAATATTAAGCATATTCTGGATCCTATTCTCTGGAGCAGCAGAAAACATCCACCCATAATATGACATCTCGTCAAATATTTAAACATGGTTATCATGTCACCCTTTAACCTTTTCTTCTCCAGGCTCCCTAATCTGCTTTTCATAGGGCATGGTTTCCAGATGTTTCACCGTTTTTGTCACCCTTCTCTGGACATGCTATAGCTTGTCAACATCCTTCTTGAATTGTGGTATCCAAAACCTGACACAATATTCCAGGTGAAGTCTGACCAAAGCAGAATAAAGTACTGTAGTACAATTACTTCCTTGACACAGACACTATAATTCTATAGATGCAACCTAGAATTGCATTGGCTTTCTTATCTGCAGCATCACATTGCTGATTCATGTTCAGCCTGTGGTCCACTAAGACTCGTATATCCCTTTTGTAAGTATTGCCATCAAGCCAGTTGTCATCCATCCTATATCTCTGCATTTCGTTTTTACTGCCCAAGTCAGTGTCCTACATTGTGCTTGTTCTTCATCTGCCTCAAAGATTCACAAGCCACAGAGATAATCTAGGGTGTTAAGAGTTTATATCATGTCCATGATTCTGGAGATGGGACAATCAAAAAGAAGCTAAGTCAGACACTGGAATGTGGGTCTTTTGACTTTTGATCATTTGTGCACTACTAAGCTACTACCAGCCTTGTAAAGTACATAGAGATGAGGAAGGAAGTGTGGAAAATGTCATTCTTTCTCACTTTCCCAACCGTGTGCATCCTCCCAGACTGAAATGTCATCTTTTGGTATGTATTTGTACGTACACACATGTGAGCGCATGCATGGAATGTTAACCTCCTCAACATCACTCTGGATGTTTATGTGATTTCTGTACTTAACTTAGTGTTGTTTTCTATGTTTTTGTGGCTCTGTGTGTGGCACAGTAGCCATTCTGTCAATGGCAACCATATAGGGACAATACTCAAAACACTCTTGAAATTCAGGTGTATACACTAACATCCAAAATAGCAATGCCTTAGGTGTGCGAACATGCTAGGAAAGATAAAGTGGATCTAAGAGAAAGCAAAATGGAACGCAATTCCATTACCTTCAGGAGAGTTAATTATTGGGGGTTGTCCAGTGGACCTCTACACAGAATCTTTTTAGCAGCATTTTGGCTTTCTAACCTTGACTGCTTGTACAATAGTAAAGAAAACTAACTTGCTCTGGTGAACTACAAACTATCTGTAAGCCACCATGTCTTCCATAAACAGGAAACAAGTCTGACAGGAAAATATACAAACCAAAAAAGAAGTATCAAAACTAAAAGCTTCACTTCTACTTACTATGCTTGCATGTGATCTCACAAAAGTGATAGCAGATTTCTGGTGATTTCACAGAACAAAAAACAATCCTCATTGGAAAAATACATCAAATGTCAACAGCTTGTCTGGCATGCAAGTATTCAGTAGGTGGAATTTCAATGACTAACACTCTGTAAAGCAGATTGCAACTATTTTGCCATTATTCCCTTACAACACAACAGAACTATTCACACGGGGGCTCTGGAATAATGCCTTATTTTTCTTGAACAAAATAGCCCAGTGGGAAAATATTCGGGGAAGTCACCCATCACCCACAATTACACGTCAAGAGGAAAAAGAGGAGAACAAATGCACACATTTCAGTGTATACTTATGAACCTTTTGCTAATGAAAGAAGCTGTAAATAATTTTTATTTTTATTTTTAAATTAGGCACCTACTGTATATCCTTTTATTATATGCTTTTCTACTGGTCTTTCATTCAACACATTACTGACCAAACCTCATACAGTATTCATCTAGTCCACCCAGCAAATGTATATTCCCAGATAATTTACCACGTCCATGCTGTGAACAGTTCCCATTTTAAACACAGGAAAACAGAAGATAAGAAATTAGTTAATTTAAGTATTGATCATGACATAAGGAGAATTTTAATCCAACATCCTAGGTCCCAGCACTATCCAAGTGATCACTTCGCCCCTTGCTGTAAGAGAAGCCAAAGATACAGAGATGCAGAAGTCCAGCATAGAAATGGATATTGAAAAGGCTGCATAAAATGCAAGGTCATGTTAGCAAAGGCTAATAACTTCGACTGTTTTAGATTTGTAAGCCACCTTGAGTCCCTGTACTGGGAGGAAGGCAGGATATAAACATAAACAAACATAAACATAAACATAAACATAAACATAATAATAATAATAATAATAATAATAATAATATTTTGTGGGTGTTTCAGTGGCCTTAAGAATTACTCACAGTTAATGGAACTATGTATTGAAGGGAAGGAACCAGAAAGGGTCCCTAGCATCACCACATGCTTTTTTTTTTTCTTTTCTCTATTTTCCACAATTTGTACAAAGGTTTCTGCAGAATTAATCTTTCTCTTCTTGTAACTAAACACACATACACATATCCATGCGTGCATGCACACACACTCACTTGACTGACATCTCTTCAAAATGGATACTTTATTTAAGCCAGATACTTGGTATTATTTTCATATGGATGTCAAGCCTTTTCTAGAAGCTGACTCACTAGTCTAATCAGCTTTGTTTAGAGCACTATTCCATGTTAATAAAACAATTCATAGGGGCTTTGGTTTCATGAAGATCTACATGCTTGTGCTTGTACTGCAGGCCTGACTGATGTTCCATTTTAACCTTAAAAATATTTTTGAGAGGACTGGCAAGCTCCAAAGGACTTTCTTCCTTCAGGCATGCCTGCACTGGAGTTTCCGGCTTGACAATCTACAGGCCAAAATCCAGTGTAGGGGACATAGTAAAGAAAATATCACTGTGGGTGTAAACACATATGCAAACATAAGCTGGATAATATATATAGATACATATCCAAAAAACAATTTTAAAGTATCTAGGCTCCACCTCCCCCAGCACAATGGTTCTGATATAAACGGTGCTTGAAGCTCAACATGTCTAAAACACAGCTTCCTGTCTTTCCACCTAAGCCCACCGGTCAATACTCCTTTTCTGTTTCTGTTGATGGCACTTCTATTCAATCAGTTCAGCAAGCCCGAAGTCTTGATTTCATTTTTTATTCTTCTCTGTCGTTTATTCCCCAGATATAGGCCACCACCAAGGCCTGTAGAATCTCTCTTTACAACATTGCTAAAATCCGTCCATTCCTCTCAGCCTCTACTGCCAAGACTTAATTTCTGTCCAGCACTCAGCTGCACGTATCATAACATCCGCTCACCACTTTGACCATGTTTCTCCTCTTTTATCCTCCCTTCATTTGTTCCCCTTCCCCTTCTGCATCCAGTACAAGCTTTTGTTGTTGGCTTTCAAAGCCTCCAGGCACTGGGCCCTCCTTATTTATCTGAACTTCTTTCTCATCACACTCCTTCTCTTCCCCTCCGCTCTGGTAGTCAAGGTCTCCTGTCCCAGCCTAGGATTTCCACCGCCCCGTCCCGGATTCATGCCTTCTCACCTGCTGCCCCTCACTCCTGGAACCTTTTCCCTCTGCTTGCATGCCTTATCACTTCTCTAATCAGTTTCAAAACTCAGTTAAAAACTATGGGGCTTTCTAGATTGGCAGGAAAGTGTGACATGAAGTTGCCTTTTCCTTAATGCTTAGCAGCTACACCACAGCCTTTAGATGGAGCTGCGCTGTTCCACAGTTTTTTAAAAAGAAGCTGGGAAAACCAGCACCTTTTTAAAGGCGCTTCTTCTCCCCTAAAATGCAAAAAAAAAAAAAAAAAAGCGTTTTCATGGCACACTTTCCCTTTTTCTCATCTAAAGGCTAGACTTTCATGCAGCCATGAACACTTCTTTTTGCCAATCTAGAAAGCCCCTATATTATTTAGGGAAGCGTTCCCAGATGTGTGCCCTTGTTTGCCCTAGGATGCCTTGTTTTAACTATGTATTAAGAAGCCAAGCCCTCCCTCCAGTCCATCTGCCTTGGTCCAGGCCTCAGAGGGAGTGAAGAACTGCTGGACCTGATCCCCTTCGTCATCACCTTTCTCTTCTCCTTTTGTGTCGTCTTTTTAGACTGTAAGCCTGCGGCAAGGGAGCCATCTAACTAAAAGACTTTGTGTTCAGCGCTATGTAAATTTACAACAATATAAAAATAAAGGTTAATAATAATAATAATAATAATAATGATGATGATGAATATCCCACTTGCTAAATGCACATTCTACTTCCACTGTATGACCCATGGATATGTTGATGGTAAAACTTAGGGACATGTAACGAAGGATGTAAAGAATGATGTAGAGGAAAATGATTCCTAAGAACATGACCCGTGGATAAGTTGATCCAGGTTTTTGGGGGTCAATTTTTTGCCAAAAATTTCTAGATTCATACATGAATACATACAGGAGATAGCCCACATACCATATGGATACTCAGGCCTGAAACACACCGGCCAAAAGTGCTAGCTTTGAGCTGTATTGGGGGTGTGGCATTTATACGATGCACACTCTGAATGCAGCCAGAAGCCATGCAAAGAACATGTCAATCCAGAGGAGCTGGCACAAAAAGGAACAGTGGAAAGCCACTCCTGCCGGCACTTGGGTTCAGGACTGTGGCAGTGGCTCACTTTGCAACGGGCCCATGCAGTCATTACAGTCCTGTTTTGTAGCCTCTAGCTGCTTCTTTTGCCCCATCTGCATGACCCCTCAGTCAAGGAGGCAACTATTATGAGCGTGAAGTTGTAGCTGAGGACAGAGGATCTTGGAGGTGTCTCATTCACTGGGGTGCATATAAATCAAAGTTGACTTGAAGACAGTAAACAACAACAAACTAACAGGTTTTTTCTTCCACTGCCAACTTCTGCTGGACCTCCACTGCCAATAGAAAGTGTGAGTAGGCTACAATGCATATTGAATTTAAAAATGTTTCTTTACAGTTTTCTAAGTCATTATTAAAATAACATTCAGAAGTGCAGCAAAAGAGAGGCTAACAAGCATTTTAGGGTTGTGTGTAAAAAATTTGTTATGCAAAGCCAATGAAAGGCTTGAAGAAGAAGTGAGGGCTGCAACAGCTTGTGAGTAGGTGTCCAAGACACAGGCAGTCTCCACTTCAGAAATGGAGCAAAGCCATTCAGCTGCCAGTATTTTTCTTAAAACACGGAAGCCATTATGCATAACTTCCTGTGTTAGGACTGAGATAACACCACAGTGAATTAAAAGGGAATGGGCAAGATGCTACCTATTTCTCCCCCACATCTTCTTCTGAATCATTTTTTTTGGGTTGCTCTTAAACATCCAAGAGATCATAATGTTAGTCAATTCAAATATCTTTTAAAAACAAAAACAAATATTCAACAATGGCAACACGTATTTAAACAAACAGATTTTCTTTCCAGGAAAATGTGTTCAAAACCAGTGTAGTTGGCTGCTTCAGACAGAGGGTAGTAGTGGCTAGCTTATGAAACATCTCCCAGTATTCCACTTTAATTCTACTGTTACAATAGGTTCTTCCCCAAAGCCCTAAATGGATAAACCCTTGCTCAAACACTCCAACTTTTTTTCAATCATAATTACATAAATAAGAATAGTTTCTTACATATCTTTCATCTTTCTTTACTTAAAGGAAAAAAGCAGGCAGGATAATATTTAAAATGAACAAATAAATGTTCTGATTGGACAAAGCCAACTTTTCCTTTCATACTCTTTGGTTTCATACTCTGTCATGTGTATTCGGTTTCCACTCTCACTTCTGGTACAAGAAATACTTTTAAAATTTTTGCATTGACAATTCATTGCCAAAGGAGATAAAGTAGGTTTTTGTATATGCAAGGGTTCCAGGACACACATGCACACACACAACATACCCGTGGATACCAAAATCCATGGATGCTCAAGTCCAATTGAATACAATGGCATAGTAAAATGGTGCCCCTTACATAATATGGCAAAATTGAAGTTTGCTATTGAGAATTCATACTTTTTTGAATATTTGCAAGCTGTGGATGCTTGAATCTGTGGATAAAGAATCCACAAATACAGAGGTCTAACTGTAGTTACAAAGAGACAGCTGGCTACAGAATGAGGAAAACACTAAAATATACTGGGAACACTAACACCTTCTTGAAAGTTTGCACTGGACCCCAGGAAGAATGAAAGCTGGTCAAGCAAAATGAAGACTTATTTAACTAACTGCAATGGCTTTGCATATTTTATTTGCAATATGAGAATTGTACAAGGAGATATTGGGGGTAAATTTGCCAAACATCTTGGGATACAATCCTCAGGACCGGAGCAAAAAGGAGCTGGGATAGTTTGGCTCCCAACAGTGCTGGTTGGCCCCTGTATCCATGGCCCACCTTGGGAGCAGGCCATGTGGACAGAGGAGCTCTGACCCATTTCTGGCTGGAACAGATTCAGGCCATTCTTTCGTGCACATCTGCTCCACCCCTAAGATAAACCTTCATTTTACTATGAAAACATGGCAGGTAATGCAGAATAGAGAACACACAGATACATATACAGTGGTCCCCCGGGTTACGAAAGTAATCCGTTCCGGATTACTTTTCGTAACCCAGAAATAGTCGTATCCCGGGGGACCGCTTTAGTTGACGGACCGCACGGCCCATTTAAAGGGGCCGTGCAGGTTTTTTTACCCGTATCCCGGGGTTTTCTTCATAAACCGGGGGCTTTTTTCGCCCCCGGCTCTTTCGGCTCCCGGGGATTTTGTTCCCCAGGGGCTTCGTATCCCAGGGGACCACTGTAAAGACATAGAGATAGAAATAGATAGATACAGATGTGAGCCAATGTGGTGTAGTGGCTTGAGCATTGGGTTATGATTCTGGAGCCCAGGGTTCACATCCCCCTCAACCAAGTAAACCAGAGGATGGCAAAGTCAAACCTTCTCTGAAGAAACTTGCCAAGAAAACCCCATGATAAGTTCACCTTAGAATCTCCTTGAGTTGGAAATGACTTGAAGGCACACAAAAACAACAACATAGATATAGATATTGATTATAGTAAGGAAGATAAAGATGTTTTCCCCCTAGACAAGTGAGAGGTCTTTGGAACAGAGATGGGGGAAAACGGACATTGGTACTTACCCGTGATATGTCCATTTCCAGTAGATAAGAGCCCTACATCCTGTAATTTGGGTTATGCTCCTTCCACTCACTCCAATAGGCAGGGCTGAAACTTGAGACCTTCTGGTGACTCCCACGTGGGTGGAGCTAACCCTGGAAGGCCAGTCGTACAAAAGCCGAATGCTCCAGAAAAACATAACAATTTAGCTGCATATCAAACTATACAGGATTGGACAGTGACTGAGACAGCCCATGAGCAAACTCACTTGCTCCCCATAGGAAAGAACTATGTGGATTATGAGACATCCCAATGCCAGCACCCCTAAGGGTGGGCCAGGATGTGGGGCTCTTATCTACTGGAAATGGACATATCACGGGTAAGTACCAATGTCAGTTTTCCCAGTAGATAAGACCCCCACATCCTGTAATTTGGGATTTACCAAAGCCGATCTAACCAGGGTGGGTGGTGCTGGCCCTTCAGTTACATAGGTTTAAGCACCTGCTGCAAGACCCTGCTGAAAAACAGCAGTCTCAGCCAAGCCAAGCTGTCAAACCAGTGAACCCTAATAAGAGTGTATGATGGCTTCAATGTGGCCACCCTGATGGTCTTGGCTATAGGTCCTATGATAGCCAGAGGTGCAATGCACCTCCACTCCTTGGTATGAGTGATTTGGTTTCTGGTGGTAACCTCCCAAGGATCCATGGCCAGGAGTAATGCAGGGTATGATCCACTTGCTAGGCATGGAGGCTGATGCCTTCTTGCCCAAAGCACAGGGCTAAAGGAAAACAAAGTGGAGTGTCAGAGGTACACAGCTGTTTCCCTCTATGGGTGGCTGGCTCCCCAGCATGGTGTATGTTTTCCATTCTTTCCAGTGACTGGGAGAATGAAGGAGAAGGCGACGAAATATGATTCTGAACCCTGAGGTTACAGCTATTATATTATTAACCTTAGTTTATGCAGTGCTGAAAATTTACATAGCACTGTACGTAAAATCTTGTTAATTAAAGCTCACCCTAAGGATGGGGTCTGGGTCTGATTCTGTCTGAATCGCCATTGGGGCAGTTCTAATAATATTTAGCTGCTAGTGTGATTGCAGGACCCCAGGCTCTGATCCCCTCTGTGCCAAGGGGGGAACAATCAGGAGCGGCCCCAACCAGGTAACTGGTTTAGAGAGATCACCCTTAGGAACTATGACTGTTAGCACCCTCTGGACCATGTATAAATCATAGAAGAGAAATGGTGTTGTGTAGCAAGGCAAACAACAAGTCATCAGAGGGACTTGGGATGGAGATGGGATGCTATCCCACCTTGGCCCCTTGTGTGTGTCACAACAGTGAAGTTATAAGTGAAGTCTGAACATGGCTGTGGTGAATTACAAAAGAAGACCGAGGTTTTCATGGAATCCTGAAGGACATCAATGCGAATTTATGTGTTATAGAACAGAATATCTGTTCTGAGGAAATAGCAACTGTTTCCATTATATTCTCAGAATTAACAGCAGCAGGTCTGGTCAAGGGGCTGCCACTGTATGGCACTATATACCAATACCAACCAGCATTGGTGTAGAGAGATGGAGAGGGATCAGGCTCACCTTGAGATTGGGAAGAATGTCAGGCATGGAAGCCCTTTCTTCCATAGCCAAAACCCATTTCCCGTTACTGGGCAGTCTAGGGAAAAAATAGAAGCTAGTGATCCCAACAGGGAGAAGGATCTCCAGTTAAGCCCCCAGGAGTAATCATGGTGGATTTCATGATCAATCAGCATGGAACCTGATCCGATATGGGCCTATGTCAGCTTCCACTCTATCCCTGATCACCAGGTCAATTGGTTATAGCCATTAAGGTGATGTTAAGGTGATTTAGCTTGACACAATGAAGACTTACCACTCTGAAAGAAGAGTGTTCATGTCTGACCACCAACTTATATTTCAGAACAGTGTGCAGTTTTTCACTGGAACATCTGTGCACCTGTGTAAAATAAGACTATTTCCATGGTTAGGCAAGGGGGTTAACCTTTATGTTGAAGACACTGGTGAGTCCATGCAGATGCATGGATGCACTCAGTTAGCGAGGACTGTTGTCAGGGTTAAGTCTGATTTCATCCACGAAAGATATTGTCTGGAGGATTAAAAAACCTTCCAAATTCATGCAGCAGACTATCATCAACCTATAGGAAGGCTGAGGGCTCTCTCCACTGAATGAACCGCTGATTAAGGAGTCATGGAAGATAACAGAACATTGGCAAGGTCTCTGCTATCTGCTATCCAATTTCGAGGAGAGGAATTTCTCCACAAAAGATCTGTCAAAGAAAAACAAACTTCAGTTTTAAAGAGTAGTGTGGGCCCTTGGTATCCACTGGAGATTGGTCATAAGCCCTTGCATGGATACCAAATCCATGGAAGCTCATGTCTCATAAAATATAATGTCACAGTAAAAAGGAGTCCATTATATAAAAACAGTAAAATCATGGTTCTTGTTCTTAGGGTTTTGTTGTTGTTTTATTTATATATATATATATATATATATATACACAAACACACACACACACCCCTACAAGCTGTGGGTATACAGAGGGCTGCCCACCCACACAGTGGCTATCCTTGTAACAATAGTATGCAAAGGGATCTTGTAGCACCCTGAGACTAACTGAAAGAAGAGATTGGTAAACCATGTACCAAAAGGAACCAGCTGAATGGCAAGTCCATCAGCAGACATTCTTAATTAAAATGTAACTCTTTAGACTAGTTAACAGGTAATAGTGGTATTCTTCTTTCTGGCAGACCCCTCAGGGCTCCATAGGATTGTTTGAATGGCATTTGAAGCAACCCCTTAGTAGAAAAACCTGTTTTATTGTTTCAAATACTCATGGGGGGAAAGAGGGGGGGGGATGGAGAGGAAGTTGTTTGTCTCCAATTAAAATCTTTCCTTAACCCCTTGAATTACAGCCAACATTTTCAAGGAGCTGTATTTTTATTTTTAAATTTCCTTTAACAGACATCTCTCCTCTGAAAGAAGGGATGGAGAGGGGAGCCAGGTGTCTCCTGAGGATAGCTAATGGTCCCTGTGTTTATCGCAGCTCTTTCGCCCCTAAAGGGGGAAGGGCTTGGCTGGTCACCTTAATCCAATATATATATATCACCTCATCTGAGATGATCTTCTCAAAGATCCTCAAATGTGTGTAAGCTTTAGAGGTCCACTCAATGACCAGAGGAGGGAAGTATCTTTCTCTCTTGCTTGAGTCCCCCTGCTTATTAAACTCTAAACAAATCTGTATAGATAAAGCCTATGCTCTCATTGAGAAAAGCTAAGGCTGATACCAGTTTGCACAAGGGAGATGATGATGATAATGATGATGATGTATGTGTTCCGCTCTTTTCCCAGCAATGGGACTCAGAGCGGCTTCACAACCTTAAAAACAGTACAATTAAAAACATTAACAAATTATTCAACATCTCCACCTGTCCTCAGAATAGAACCATGTGCTCCTCCTGTGCTTTAGGCTGCCCCAGCTAAGGCAAAGTGAACTCTGGCCTTAATGGAGACAGGGATGGAGGCCTCTGAGGAGGGAAGAAAATTCATCATGTGGCTTTTATGGCTACCCCCTCCCTGCAGAAGGTTTCCAGGCACCTTTTCTGCTCTGGTAAAACAGGCAAAAAGGGAAGGGGGGGGATGACCAGAAACAGAACAACTCTGAGAAGGAAGAAATATAGTTGCATATGGCCTGTAATCTTATTTTTGAAACAAACAAAACTCCAAGATGGGGTTTAGAAGCTTAGCCCTTTCAGTCTCAGGCTCCATTATAGAGGCTGGCTTGTTCCTCAACTCCCTTTCCCTTTGCATAGGTGAACTGGGAGGAGCACATAGGGCTGCTGTGGGACATGGCACCCCATTTCCTTGAGATATGCCTGGATCCTGAGAAAGGGCCATCTCTGATAGAAAGGGCCTCAAGAGTGCCACAGTTTGGGGCAGCCTAACACCATAGGGTCTCTCCCCATCCTTCCCACAAATTTTCCCCTTCCCCCTCCCCCTTTTTTTAAAGGAGGGAATGCATAAGGATTTGTATCCATGTATTCTCTCAGCAAAACCTTGAATCACAGAATCCTACAGTTGGAAGGGACCCCAAGGGGCATCTAGTCCAACCCCCTGCCATGCAGGAACATTCAATCAAAGCCAACATACGGCCATTCAACCTCTGTTTAGAGATGGTTGGCAGAGGCCATGTTCCCTCTGGTGAGGGCAAGAGGCCATTTCTACTTTCATTGTGGGATGCTCTGTGGCAGCCAAAAAAGCCCATTTTAGAGTCTCAAGCATCAGCCCCTGCTGGGCCCCATCTGGCTTACCTTAAAGCCATGCGGCCAAGATGGCGGTTGTATATCCAACTCAGGGAGAGACGGGATACAAATAAATATATTATTATTATGTGCCCGAGGAGGAGTCCTCTGCCTCTTTCCACACATTTCATTATAAGAATTCAATGTGCAAGAGCCCTGGCAACATCACCATGTGATTCCCAGGCTGCAACAGGATCTCCCACATGTGTTGGGATCCTGGGTGCCACTGGGACCAGGAATGGGAAGGAAGGGAAGGAAGGGGAGACCCCTCATCTGCCCTCCTGGCAGAGTCCCAAGCCTTATGCTAGGCATAGTGCCTGCAGTGGCCAATGGCATTAGATCTGGGAAAGGTTCCTTGCTGGCTGCAGAGAGGGCCCATGGTACTCACCCCTTATCCTGCGTCTTCTGGCTGGCTTGCCTCTCTGACCTTGGCACTGCTTCAGGCTGGACAGAGGTGATGCAGAGAAACTCTTTCCCATAGCATTGGCTAGCCTCTCCTCTGAACCCAGACCCTTAACGGGTTGGGCAGAGATGCTGAGAGGGGAAGTTTCCCTAACTTCTAGCCAGATGCCTCTCTGATCCGTGGCCCTAAAAGGGCTGGGCAGAGGAGATGGGGAGAAGCTCTTTCCCATAGCATTGGCTGGCCTCTCCTCTGAACCCAGACCCTCAACGGGTTGGGCAGAGATGCTGAGAGGGGAAGTTTCCATAACTTCTAGCCAGATGCCTCTCTGATCCGTGGCCCTGAAAGGGCTGGGCAGAGGAGATGGGGAGAAACTCTTTCCCATAGCATTGGCCAGCCACTCCTCTGAACCCAGACCCTCAACGGGTTGGGCAGAGATACTGAGGAGGGAAGTTTCCATAACTTCTGGCCAGATGCCTCTCTGATCCGTGGCCCTAAAAGGGCTGGGCAGAGGAGATGGGGAGAAACAGAGACATGGAGGGGAAAACCCTCACCATCTGTTCCCATGGCTCCCATGTGCAGCAAGGCTGTCTGCTGAAATCTCCTGTGCTCCCCCATGAAAGGGGGCAGCTTTGGAGAGGGAGAGTCATTGGCAAAGCCAAGACATTTCTCCAATCCTGGGAGCTCTTGCCATATTAAATCTTCCTCCATGCTTCCAAGGCACCAAGAAAAAGGATTAAAGCAGCTGTAGTGAAGAAGTTGCAGAGCAACAGCAAACACATCCTACTGGAGTGATAGGCAGGACAAGACTGGCCTTCCAGGGTTAGCTCCACCCACGTGGGAGTCACCAGAAGGTCTCAAGTTTCAGCCCTGCCTATTGGAGTGAGTGGAAGGAGCATAACCCAAATTACAGGATGTGGGGGTCTTATCTACTGGGAAACTGTGTGTTGTTGTTGTTTTTAAATCCCCCGTTTTTCACAAATCAAAATTAGTGGTCATCAAAGAGATCACAAGCCACCAAGAACTTTAAAGCCCTAAATGGCTTAAGTCCAACTATCTTCGGGACCACCTCCTTCCGTATAATCCACCCTGTACACTCAGGTCCTCTGGGAGGAATTTATTGCAGCCTATAAAAACTAGGCTGATTGCAACCACCCAGAGGACCTTTTCGTCAACCACTCCCAGATTATAGAATGGCCTGCCAGAGGAGATCCATTACATTACCAGCTTAGACAGCTTCAAAAAGGCTGTCAAGACAGATCTCTTCTGGCAGCCTTTCCTGAATAGAAAACCCAGCCACCAATGTATTCTCACGACCCCTCTGAATTTGTATAGCCCATTTGCTTGATTTGTTTATTTTAACATATGATTTTTTAATTTTTAATTGTTTAATTGATATTTTAGGGAAGGGTGGGATATTGGGACATGGGATTGTATGAAACTTTTAATTTGTAAGCTGCCTTGATTGTCATTGACAGAGAGGCAGGATATAAATAAAGTTTTGTTTTATTTTATTGTAACTCCATACACCATTATTACTCTAATGCTGAAGAAATCTTATGAGTAATAAGCAACTCTGAGATATCAGGTAAGTGGTATAAAAAAGACTTGTATGCAAAACTACTTGAATCCAACATGGGCTTATTGAAAGTAATGCCTTATTCTCATGCTCTTTACCTCTTTGAGGCGCCCTGGTGGTGCAGTGGTTAAATGCCTGTACTGCAGCCACTCACTCAAAACCATAAGGTTGTGAGTTCAAGACCAGCAAAAGGGCTCAAGCTCGACTCAGGCTTGCATCCTTCTGAGGTCGCTAAAATGAGTATCCAGATTGTTGGGGGCAAATAGCTTACAGTTGTAAACTGCTTAGACACTCCTTAGGCGGTATGAAGCGGTATATAAATGAAGCTGTTTGTTTTTGTTTTTGTTTGTTATTTTGACCTGAAAGAGAAGGGTATGGCTGTAGAATCATCTTACCCATAGTTTGCTGTCATGATAAAAAGCTCCTAGCAGCTTCACAATGTAAGGGTGGTCACAAGTTGCAAGGATCTCAATTTCCACCATGTAGTCCTCCAGTTCATCTTCACTCTTGGTCTCAATGACTTTGGCGGCAGCTAACACACCTGTCTCTTTATTTCTGGCCTACAACATAAAAGCAAAGAAATCATCAGTGATAAATAAAATAGCCTCAATACCTCCCACCAATAATAGGTGGCATGTTCCTTGGCCACACTGGCTGGGCATGAAGAAGTTGTAGTCAAACACATCCAGAAAGTACCAGTTTGAGAACACGGAATGGACAGATCACCAACTGAGACAGAGAAGATAACAGAAACACCTCTCTGTTTCTCTACATTCACACACCCATTCATATGGTTATTTACTCTCCTTGGCTGTAAATAACAGCTTTTTTTCTTTTTTATTTATTGTTAAAAAGAAAAGCTTTTTTCCTACTTTTGTTCCTCCAATGGCCATTGTTAAAACTTTACTTGCCATCTCATCTCCATAGAAACAGGTTTTTTAAATCTGAATAGACATTCTCACTGTCACACAAATGGCTTATATGGGTCTGTCTCTTGGTTCTCCATTCCAAACATGCAGCTGAGACTAACTTCTTTATTGCAGTTAGTCTTGGTGCTACAAGATCCCTTTGCATACTAAGATAGCAGACAGGATGATTAAAGAAAAGGAGAAGGCTCAAACCAAGGCTTCCAACAGAGGGATCCATCCATGCCTCTCCTTGATGCCTTATGTTCTGTACCAGGGGCATCTTGATTCCCCAACAAATTAGGCAAATTAAACTATAAATATGTAAAGAGATCTTGTATCATCTTTAAGACTAACTGAAAGAAAGAAATTGGCATCATGAGCTTTCATAGACTTCAGTCTACTTTCTCAGATGCATATAGATTAAAGAAGCCCTCTAGGCTTCAATATTGATCTGACCAGAGTCAGCTCAAACAATAATCAAGAACCACCAGCCACTACACAAAGAGTCAACTAACTCCTCAGCTGAGGAGCTTGTCACTGAAAACAGGTGCCAAAGAGCATGACCAAAATGGGCTCTTTTTGGACCACAACATCTGCCTTTAGCTTTTTTCGCCTTGGTCTGCCTGAGACAGAATGAACCCATCTGCATCAATGCAACTTTCGTATACTGAATTCAACAGGATGGCAATGCACAAGCCACAACCACATACCAGAGCCTTTTGGAATTCTGTTTGTGACAATATTGATGCCTGAACTTCCAGCACATAGGATGTTGGGTCAGTTCACAAGTTAGCACTTTGTACATGGTGCAGAGATAGTCATCTCAGATAAGAGTGTGACCATAAGCAGGAGTCTCAGAATGCATCTATTAATCCAACTAGGGATAAAAAAGGACAACTGCAAAAACAAGACGAACAAAGGCATGCTCACATGTAAACACACAGATCAACTACTAAGAGCTATGAAGGCCTTATTAGGTAACCTTGACCATTCTGCATAAATACAATGCAATCTTTCAGATCACTATCTGGTACTCTGTGCACAGTAAACTCTCTGGATGTACCATATACTTTTGTTTCTTCACTGAGGTATGATGTTTTATTTTTCAAGCAAATTATCAGATAATACATACATCAGATGAATAAGAAGAATTTTGAAGACCTCTTTTCAGCTACATTATTGCTTCCTCTTTTTATGAGGGAGTATCATAAAGCAATAATTATCACCTGGAAGTTATTATGGCATATTGATGAAATTTTGTCATTGTCATCATTGGTCCCTATGTGCACGTTGCTGAGAAAATCAGCTCATTGCGTCCTTTATTTTTGTGACTGGCTGTGCCAGAAGTGTCTAAAGTGTAAAATCCTCATCAGGCACAATCTGCAGGCTTCTACAACATCAGATATTCGGAGGGACAAGATACGCTGGGAAAAATGTATAAATCTAGATAGTGACTACATAGAGATAAGTTAACAACTGCAAACTTTTTACATATTCTTCATTTTGTTTGATTTTTGTACAGTGCTGTGTACACTTACAGTGCTTTATAAATAAAGCTAATAATAACAATAACAATAATAATAATAATACAAATCAAAACAAACTTTCTGTCAATTTTTTAAAAAGGTGATCATTAATACTTTTGGATACCCCCTCGTATATTCTTATATATTCCTAAACACCATTAACTTGTAAGATATAGGGCAGGCCTCTTAGGGACTCCGCCATAGAAATAAGGGTTCTGGAAGTCAAAACGGTTGGGAACTGTTGGCTTAGAAAACTGTGCAATGCTCAGAGATCAACACTGCCATCCAGAATTGAGCTTAAATTCACAACAATTAATTGGATGTGTAAAAAGGCCAATTGCACACAAGAACTGCCCGCAGAGACACACACTCTAGCAAGCTGTGTGTAATAGCAAAAGAAACACTTGATGGCATGCATGCACATTGGTTACTGGTAGTGAGTCTGTGTTCAGCCCTTAACCAACTTCCTTCCTATGGTTCTTAAGTAACACATTTGACAGTTATCTAAGTACTGTACTCGATTCAACACAAGCAGCTTATCCCAGGTCTAAGCTTCCCAGGGCATTTACACTGGTCCTCTTGGAAAGGAGCAATTATCTTCTCCACCTAGCCATCTCCAATAAACACACACATGCTCTCCCCCCACCCTCCACCCACCTCTTCTTCAAGAACAGGCACTGCTCTGCCATGTCACAAAATGTGAAGCCTTTTCCTATATATAAATCCAGGGTGGGCAACTGTGGCAAGTCCAAGGTCCAGTTTTTTGCTAATGGGGACCAGGGTTGGCTGAGGGCACACAGGCTGCAAAAAAAGCAAAGCAATAACAACTAACAAACCTCAAACATGAAATGACCTGGAATCCAGTTCTATTATTGTAATTTTTTATATTAAATAGTGCAGGGGAATGGGGGATGGATTTGCAGGACCAGTAAGACACCTTTTTAATGGGTACAGCCAACGTAGTTTGTGGTTTGAGTAACTCTGGGATACCAGGGTTTGAATCCCAGGACAGCCATGGAAAACCCACTGGATGACCTTGTTCAAGTTATACTCTCTCAGTTGAAGAGGACAAAAATGGCAAACCTTCTTCAAATAAATCTTGCCAAGAAAACTCAAATCCATTAGTTGGATTTGACTTTAAAAAACATAACAACAACAGCGATCATAAAAGGGATAATCCAAGGTGTCTGGAGGACTCAAAGGAAGCAAAAACAGTGCGTTTGGGGTGGTGGTGTAGGCCCATGGTTACACTGTGCTCTAAGATGTAGATAGACATATCAGGTCTCAAACTCTTAGTGTGTCAACTTCATGGGCACTATCAGTGTTGCCTTGTTGAGGCTAGGGCATGAAAAGCTCTGAAACTGAAGGCACACATCTGACATTAGTCAATAGCACTGAACAATTTCATGTTGAGCTGCTCTTCTTTTTCCACACTATAATAACAGTTCTTGGCATATGTTCAGAGAGCACAGCGATCTAAATTCTAAAAAAACTGGGGGGAGGGGATGAGGGGAACAAGGGGGAAAGAAGCCCAGGCCCTGCCCAAATTGTGTCTTCCTGCTTCACCCTACAAAAAAATGCTACAGCAGAGATTATAATGCATTGCACACTACTGGAGGGGGTTACAAAATCACATTTCCACCGGAAACTGTTATGGAACGAGCCAGCTTTTTGAGCCTACAGCCAGAACAGGCTTGCTGTTCTCATTTCAGAGGAAGTGAAACAATGACTTGGGAAAACAACCCTTTATTTAGAACATTTTGCTGACTTGCAGGATGACAGAAATGCTTCTTTCATGACCTCCTAGTACCTAATATAAGGATCCTAAAAAAATATACATCCCTAAAGAAGGTCAATAGCCTAACAGGGAGAAAAAGCCAAATGAATAATCAGAGCTCATTTGACTTATATGAGAATAGCATTGAACTTCTGAATGTGGCACATATGTGACCTTTGCATTAATTACTTCGTTATCTCTAGAAGACATTATCTTATACAAGAAGACTGGGATCTCCATAAGTTTCTAACAGACCTATTATAAATGAAGTATCTGAGCCACTTCGATAATACATTAGTAGTAGTCACACACCTGCCTACATGCACATATGCCAAGCAGCAGTGATAATCTCAGGTAAACTAGAAGAAAAAGTAGAAAAGTTGTTTCAGAAACCAAATACTGCAACTTCAGCACTGGGAGAGTAGGTTTACTTTAACAGAAGTACTACATTGGGGATAAACAACTGTTCTGCAAAAAAGTGGCGATTGGTCTTCACTGCAACAAAAAATGCTGGATTGATGCTAAATTCACAGCACACATGTCCTACTGAAATGACTATCTTCTAACTCATTCTAAATCAAGCCAAGAGTATTTTACACTGGTTCCACAAATGAATTCCCTCAGTTGAATTAACAGCACTTTTTGTTTGAGAGGGTCTCACTGGAACCTCTTGCGTTTTTAAATTATATAAAGGAGGGGGGCTCACTATCTGGGCAAAAAGTATTTATTGTCTTTATACCTTGCCCAACATCCCAGTGACAAATCATGCAGCTGACAGTTAGGTCCTTTGTTAGAACATCTGCTTTATTAAAATTTTGGAAGTATAGTGCTCCCTCCATGACCCCAAGCTGATCCCCTTGAGCAGGTCCACCATTATGGCTAGGCGAGAAGGTCTGGTTAGGTAGCCAGCCTGGCTGCTATAACATCAGCCTCACAAGACTCCTGGAAAAACAATACTTTGGAAATTCCCCCACAGGAAGGTTTGGGAGTTGCACAAAGGGAATCCCATCACCTCCAATACTTAGACAATGTTGGCTGTTTGTTTTCGGCCTCACACCTAATGGGTCGGCGATCAGCTTAACAACCCACCTATTGCTCTGTTTGTCCTCTTTGATTGTGTCCAGACCCAGTTGCATGGAAACAAGCTCACCTGCAGCTGTAGTTTCAAAGGGTCTGAAATTTGCTTCCGATTCATCCCGGAATGCTTAGTGCGTTTTGATGTCTACAACAAAGGGGGCAAGTGGTACCCTAACAAGAGTCTGAACCGGTCTTGGAAGAATTCAGAGATACAGCCATATTAGTCTGGAATATCAGTATGCAAAGCGATCTTGTGGGACTTTTGAGATTAACTGAGCAAAAGACATTGTAGCATAGGTTTTCGTACACTTGGTTGCATATAATGAAATAAAGCCAGTCTACAAAAGCTTATGCCACAATGTTAGTCTCAAAGGTGCTACAGAATCCTTCTTCATACTGTCTTGGAAGAGAAAGCCTTACTGCCTGTCACGAAAGCTGCCTTTTAGTTAGGGCAATTTAATGGCATATGAACCTTCCCTTGTCTCATTGGAAACTTGCCTTGTCATTATGATAAGCAACTTGTGCATTTGTCCACAGAGCATGTGTATTGGAAAGACCTTAGAGAGTTTTATGATATCTCTGCATTTGTTCACATGCACCCCATGATGGATACCCAACTTCATATCACATAGTGCTGGGGCAGGCAATATATTTTGCCTCCATCACAAATATTTTGCAAATATAGTGGCATGCAGTTTCTCAATAGGAAGAAATGACTGCCACTCATTCTTTACCTGCCCCAGGCCTTCCTGGAGAGCATCACACAATGGGAAAAATGCAATGAAATATATTAATAAATTATTAAATGAACCAGATCTATTGTGGGTCTTTCCTCTTTAAGTGTTTTTCGGTAGACATGACTTGAAAGTGGTATCTTGCCAGCTTGGAAGAGTTTTGGTATATGTAGCAAACTAGACAGATGGGCAGCCCTACAGTTTTTTATTGGTCCTGTGCTGGCAACCTAACACAGTAAGCCACATACAAGCACCAAGTTAAGGTAACTATCTGTTTCAGGTATGAATATGACAGAGTAAATATCTGTTTCAAGTATGAATATGACAAGTTCCAGAACAGCAGAAATTCTATTTAATTGACTCTCTACAACTTGTGGCAGTTTCAAATAGAATTTATCTATCTATTCCTTGTAAATGTTTTGTGATATAAAAGCTTTCTAGAAGGTTTTGGTATGAAATGGGGACAATATCTGCCTGAAGGGTTTTGAATAGACATGGAATGAAAAGGGTAGCCAATATGATTAAATTGCTTCCAGGACCATTTGGGGAAACTTAAATGTCCTCTTACTATTTTTTTAAAAGGACACTTTTGTCTGACAGCAGCATTCCCCCACTGTTAAAAATAAAAGAGTGCTTTATTCAGAAACTCATTCTTCACTTCATGCCTATTGTGAACAGCCAGTCAGGAAAAATGCTGACATTCAGACTGGAAGATTAAGCCTTTCCTTTCCTCATTCCTCCTTTACCCGCTAGACAGTAAAAGTGCCTTTAATGGTTCAGCACCAGTTCTGGAGAAGAACATCTTTTTCTTTTCTCCACTGAAGTTCAAAGACCTAAAATCATATTGAGAACTCAGCAGGTGAATGACCATATGCCAGAAATATAAGATCCTCAAGGCTTTCTGGATATGAATCACAGCTGTTCCTTTTTGAGAAAACAGTGGAACAGTCTAATATATGTTTAGCCTTCTCATCAGACAAAATTTAAATCTGAAATGCACATTCAAAAACAGAAAGGAGGAAAAACTACAGGATGGTAATGGCATGTGCTGTATCACCACAACAGGCTGAACAGCATCTACCTCACTTATCTAGATGAGAGCTTGGAAGTGTTACCTTTTTGGACTGCATCTCCCAGAATCCCCCAGGCAGTAGAGCCAGAATCATCATCATCATCATCATCATCATTGCTGCTGCCTCCACCACCACACTACTTCCAAACTCTAGTGGAGATAATGCTTGTCCCCATAGCATCATACTACAGTACAAGGGAATATTGATGCCTATATAGTAGTGCCTCAGAGGAAACAAGCCAGAATATGCTTTTTCACTGCTAGGGAAGGAAAGCATATAAACCTCAAGAAAACAAAGTAAAAAAAAAATGAAACAAAGTAACAGCAACATGTTCAGAAAAGTCCACTGCTGCAAGAGCAAGGTGTACACACTAGTAACCCTTTACAAATTAAAAAAATCTCACATCAAGAATTTCCAGATCCAGCCATGAAGCCACAGAATGGTACAGACTTGTGGAGATACACCACTTATCAAGAATCATATTGTGATCAATATATAGTTGTGGATGAACCACCCTCAATTTAACTCGAGTTTAGTTAGCAGTGCCTCAGAGATTTGGGAGTGGGAGAGATGAGAATCTATGTTTTCAAAGCAGTTTACTAATTCATAACTTTTGAATTCATATTTTTTTCTGTCCAGGGATACAGGAACAGCACTGCCAAAAAACAGGGTCAATAATTATATTTAAGCAATTTTCTTTCTGTATACATGACAGGTAATGACACCGTGGCTCATTACAGGATACAGCTCCATGATTATTTACATAGGCCTGAAACAGACAGGCCAAAAGCGCAGCCTTTGGTCCGATCTGGGGCCATGGTATACAGATGATGCATGCCCCCAGATTAGGCCAAAGCTCTGCTGCAGCTGCCTAAGGGAGCCCAAACCTGGCCAAAAAAGGAGAACAAAAAAGTGCTCCTTGCTGGTGGTCCATTGCAGACTGTGTTGGCAGCCAACACAGAAAAAGATGTGGTTAAGCAACAAGAGGGCATAAGTTCTTAATGAGAAACAACACACTAAACTACAGTACAATTTTAAGCACAGAAATCCTGGAATGTATATACTGAAGTTAGGAAAGCCTGAAAAAAGTTTAGAAAAAACCAAGTGTGCCTACTGTGGAGGACAAGACTTCACCCCCTTTTCTTTCCTGCTGAGGTAACTGAGTGCAAACTACTTTTGTGCCCTGAACTCAGTATGGAGCAAATGAAGTAAACTGAGGATGAGGATGGTGGTGGGGGATTGGCACATTTTAAAAGCAGCTGAGAAAGTGGGACAGCTGAGGATTAACTGGGCCTGTCCCTGCAAATTGGAACACTTGGAGGATATGGAATTCCCACCAGAATGGGATATTACAGTTGGAGGGGCTGAAGTTTCCCCATCCGTGATCTAGTGTTTAGGTCCAAAAGAAATGGCAGAAAACATGCTGCAGTTAAATGTACTAACAGAACACCCAGGGCACCAAAATGTGGTCCTGAAATGACAATTGTGGTGATCATAGCTCAGCATACAGATAAGGAATAACAACTGTTCATAAAGAAGGAAAAGGAAGAATTGCAAACCACTACTGAGCCAACACCCTCAAGTTGCCCAAGGTTAAGGTCGTAGGTTCCAGTAAAATAAGAAAAAAGTTTTGAAGAATGAAGAAGTACCAATGCTGGATTGCACAAGGCTCCAGGGGCAAAGTCAACAGATTCCTTCCCACCCCTCTCTGGCTCTGAATCACCACATGATTTGCTGCACAATCCAGAGGGACACAGGCCCAGGTAAAAGGATTGTTTCTCAGGTGCAGAAAAAGTCCCTCCCACCCTACCAAACAATGCAACAATTTAAAAAGACTGAGAAGGGAGGAGGCATTATTGATTTTTATATCTGTTACATTTCTATCCTACAGTTAATGAAAGGCAGTGTACATGGCTTTCCCCTCCTGTTTACAACACCATTGTGTGCTTAGCCCACACTGGGTTATTCCCCTCCTGTTTACACCACCACTGTGTGCTTAGCCCACACTGGGTTATTCTGTACCTGCTCCCTCACAATTATGTTTTGATTATTTTAATAGACATGCATTCTGTTTTTAATATTAACAAGTGTGGCAAATGGACAAGGGAACAAAAGGAAATTCTGCTTTGTTCTCTTGCTCCCCTCTATGGGTTGTTTTCTACCATGGAGGCAAATAAGAAAAGAGCATTATTGTTTCTCTTCTTTATCAGCTCTCCAAATGCCTTTGCACTTATTTGCTTATTATTCCCCATAATGTTTTAATACAAGCATGTGTATTTTGAAAAAGCCACAACTCCACTGATGTGTGCATTCATTCTGAATTAGAATTAAAAAATCAAACACACACCAAGAGGCACTGCTCACTATTGCAATACACTAATTCAAACTATCTCAGAAGGATGATAGGCTGGTTAATTGCTCTGTAACTAATTAAGTGCTTGACCTGTCTGGATCAATAATGTTCAACACAGAAGTGGGGCTGATGCTGACATATTATAGCTAGATCATGAAGTGCTTAAATTGAGTTCCATACTTAACCAATCTGCAGACTTCTAAAATCATACTAAACAGAGCAACCAGAGTAACCAACTAGTCCCAACATTTATGATCACTTACAACAGGAAACTCTTTCATTAAGAGGAAGAAAAGGCTACTTCATACATTATGGATTATGCAGCAACACATCTTCATGTCATGTCTGTACTTATTAAATGCCGTTGAATATGCCCTCACATGTAACTAAAGCAAGAACATATTAATGGCCACCATTCTCCATGACAGAGCTTGGAGAAGTTCCTAATTTGGAGTTACAACTCTCAAAGTCTTCTAGTCAGAATGACGACTAGTTGTACTTGTTGTGGAGTCTGGGAGCTGTCATCCATCTGATTATCTGAATCCATTTCAAACGGGCTTCAGGACAGGACATGGAGTTGAGACTGCCATGGTCGCTCTGGCCGACGACCTCCGCCTGAGCATTGACAGGGGTAGTGTGACCCTGCTCGTGCTCTTGGATCTCTCAGCGGCCTTTGACACGGTAGATCATCCCATCCTTTTGGGTCGACTGAGAGAGTTGGGGATCGGAGGCACTGCGCTTTGGTGGTTCCAGTCCTTTCACTCCGGGAGATCCCAAAGGGTGAGGCTCGGGGACAGTTGCTCTTCTAAGATAGAGCTTAATTGTGGCATCCCTCAAGGCGCCATCCTGTCCCCAATGCTGTTTAACATCTACATGAAGCCGCTGGGTGAGATCATTCAGAGGCATGGAGCTCAGTGTCTTCAGTATGCTGATGACACTCAGATTTACCTCTCCATGACAAGATCGTCGGCCCAGACTTCAGATGGCGTCTCTCCTCTCAATGACTGTCTTACGGCAGTAATGGATTGGATGAGGGAAAACAGGTTGAAGCTCAATCCGGACAAAACGGAGGTACTAACTGTCACAGGACTGAAGCCAGGATTGGGAATACACCTCCCGTTCCTAGATGGGGTCACACTCTCCTCGAAGGACCCTGTTCGCAGTCTGGGGGTACTCCTTGATTCGTCGCTTCACATGACTAGTCAGGTGAATGCGGCGGTCAGAAGTGCCTGTTATCAGCTTTGGCTGATCCGCCAGCTGCACCCTTTCCTGGAGCCGAAGGACCTGGAGTCAGTGGTACACGCTTTGGTAACCTCACGATTGGACTTCTGTAATGCGCTCTACATGGGGCTACCCTTGTGCCTAACTCGGAAACTTCAATTAGTTCAGAATATGGCAGCCAGGCTTGTCACGGGAACATCAAGGAGAGAGCACATAACACCGGTGCTCAAATCTCTCCACTGGCTGCCGATTAGTTTCCGAGCGCAGTACAAGGTGTTGGTTTTAACCTTTAAAGCCCTACATGGCTTGGGTCCATCTTATCTGAGAGACCGCCTCATCCCATACGAACCCCCCCGCACACTCCGGTCTTCTGGGAGGAACCTTTTGCAGCCTATGAAGACTAGGCTGACACAGACCTCCCAGAGGGCCTTCTCGGCTGTCGCTCCCAGGCTATGGAATGGCCTGCCAGACGAGATGCGTCTTATTACATCTTCTGATTGCTTTAAAAAAGCCTTGAAGACGCATCTCTTCCGGCAGGCCTTCCCAGAAAGTTCTTAACCTCCTGGCTCTGTTTGGGTTAAGCTCTCCCATTAGCATTTTAACAACTTGACCCTGATCTCTATGCAATGGGTTGCCGTTTTAAATTGAAATTTTTATTACGTCGTTTTAATTGATGTTAGTTTAATTTAATTTTAAGGGTTGGGTGATTGGGTATGGGTCATGTATATTTTATCTTGCATTTTTTAACTGATGTAACCCGCTCCGATTGGATACAGAGGAGTGGGCTATAAATAAAACATTATTATTATTATTATTATTATTATCATCATCATCCAAATGAGGAACTTCAAGCTCTGCTCTCCCAATATAAATATACTACATACATCCATAGAAAAATAGTATGCATCTCTAAATCATAATGGGTGAAGCAGGCATTAGAGAAATGTTCTAGGAAAGGGGTCATAAAACTTTCATTTTATGTTACAAGGCTGGTCTCCAATTCACAGTGAGAGCAGGGAGTGGCATCACTGTTAAGTATTCAGGGAAGAGAAGATGAGAAGAGAAGATGCAATCAAAGCGAAAAACAAAACCGAGAATGATCTTGAATCAAGGAAATTTTCTCTCAACAAGTGAAGAATTGAATCACCTCTCAGACTTCCATTTCTGTTTTATATTGCTAAATCCATTAATTTTTCTTTCAATAACTCAATTAAAAATCAGTTTTGTTACAATTCTTTTTACATAGTTATTACTATGTAATAACAACCTTCAGTGTAGTAATAACTACACTATCTATATACACAGGTCCTATAAGAGACATTTACTCCAGGCAGGCAGGACTAGATTGGCAACTGTGTTATTCAGTTGTCTCTGACCTATGGAACCACCAAGGTAGAAAAGATTTGACAGCTGAATATGCTGTCAAAATTTAAAAACCAGTCCAGATGATATTTAAACTGTGAACTTTAAATCATGCATTTTAAATATAGATTGCTTGTTTTAATATGTATTTGTCTTATTTATTACTTTAAATTGACATTCTGCGTTTTAACTGGCATTGGGTGCTTTTAATTGATGTTGTATATAAATGTCCTCTCCATTGATGCCCCCTTGTCGTGGGGGAGAGGCTTGTGTACCCTAATGAAGCTGTGAGCTATGCTGGTAGTGGCAGCTTCATTAGGGTAGCCACCGGTAGGGTCTCCCATGCCAGACAGGTCACAACCAAAGGATCTGACCAAGAGCGTCAAAGGGCAGGATGGGCTATTTAGTCTTATGGCAAACATCCTAGGAGAAGTAAAAGTCCAATCCCAAACCTGGGCAGATGGTGCTCGTGTAACCCTGTAAGGTAGACCATCTAAGAGAAGGAAACTCTAATCAAACCTACGACCGAGGATCTCGCTGTCACCGTCCTTGCTTGCTTGGCCCTCGCAGATGAACCTCTGGTTTAAAGGGTGAGGCCAGTTCTGTGCACGCTGTACTCCACCAGAAAAATCCATTGCACATGCTCATAGGATACATCTGATCGCCGCCCCCACCCCCAAAAAAAGTCCTGTAGTGAAAGGTAAGGGATAAAATGGCAGGTGAAAGATGCACTGGAAGCTGCAGACCCAACATTGCATGCAGGCGGTTCAGGACTTTGGTCACTTGAGACTGACCGGGAGATGACAGTCTTGTTGGGCAGCATTCTGAATGACCAAGCAGCCTTTTTAAAGGAGAGCACTGCTTGCTCCATATGGAGAGGGGCCTAGAAAAGGTGGCCTAACGAAAGCTCATCTCCATCTACCTGGTTGGCTAGCTGTGGCCAACGGGCATCTTCTGATCCAGTCAAATAAAAACAAAGATACAAAGACACACACCAGCCTCCAAAGGTGCAAACAGGCTGACACTTGCATGCTGGAGCACCAGAACCATGCAAGATTCTGCAGATAGTGGATGTCCTGACTGTCGTTCTGCTGTAATAGCCCATGAACTATCACGACTTAATATTGACATCACTGCTGTTAGTGAAGTTTGTCTCCATGAGGAAGGCAGCCTTAAAGAACACGGTGCTGACTATACACTCTACTGGTCTGGCAAAACAAAAACTGAAAACGTCTTTCAGGAGTAGGCTTTATGATTAAAAACTCCATTGCCTCCAAACTCAAAATCCTGCCAACAGGTCACTATGATCGCATTATCTCCTTACACCTCCCACATGTTGTTCTCTTCAGTATATATGCCCCAACTATGCAAGCCGACCCTGTGGGGAAAGACAAATTCTACTCAGACCTATGCCACCTCATACAAAAAGTCCCTGAAGAAGATAAAATCATTATCCTTGGTGACTTCAATGCCAGAGAAGGTAACTTTGAAGCCTTTCTGACCATGAGGGCTTATCTCAACTTTCCACACTACAAACATTGGAAAAGTGTGAAAACATACAGAAATTCCCATTAGTTTTCTAAATCAAGAGTTATGTCTGAGGCTGCTGCCACACTGCAGAATTAATGCAGTTTCACACTGCTTTTAACTGCCATGACTCCATTCAATGGCATCGTGGGATTTGTACTTTGTTGTTGTACCACAACTACAGAGAAGACTAAGTGTCTTACAAAAATTCAGCTCCCAGAATTCTCTAATATTGAGCCATGGAAGTTAAAGTGATACACTGGCCCGATTTACACGGGCAAAAAAAGGCGCTTTTAAGGAAAAAAAAGGCGCTTTTAGGGTTAGGGAGGGCATAGCCTTTACACCCTCCCTAAGCCTAAAACGCATGGACGCCGCCATTTAAAGATGGCGGCGTCTACACGGACGCGCCGTACAGGCGTCATCACGTGCGCAGCGTTTTGACGCGCTGCGCACGTTCTGATGCTCTGGCGGCGCGGGAGGGCGCCAATCACACCCTTCCCGCGCCGCAAAAAAAGAGCTCGATCCCGGAGCTCTTTTTTGCGGCGGGTCGTTGCGGCGGGATGAGGCCTCCGTGTAGAAGCCTAGGCCTCATCTCGCCGCTAGAAGGGGCGAGTTTGGACCGCCCCTTTTAGTCAATGTAAAAAGCACCAATAATTCTGGAGTGTAGATGCAGCCTAAGTTAACTTCTAAGAAGAAAGGAACACTAAAGGGGGGGGGGGCTTCCCCTTCAGATGAGCCAGTGAGCAATTTGGAGCTAAACTCTAAAATTAACTCATGCCTCTGTCAAATACACTGTTGAACATCAGCAGTGAAGGAGGGTTTCCCCAAAACAGTTCTCTCACAGAATGCAGTGAGTCCACCTATGGGAGCAAATCACCACAACAAATTCTCTGGGCAATGTATGTGTGTGTGCATTTGAAACACACAGAGAGAATATTACATATTTAATTTATCAAACTGATTCTTCATTAATAATGGACGTGTCAGTTGTTGTTGTTTGTTGTGTTCATTCAGGTTATTTCTGACTTATGGTGACCCTTGTTGCCTAAGGTCTCCCTGACTGAGTCCATCCATTTTGATTATGGTCTTCCTCTCTATCTCATGTCCTCTACCTTTCCTAGCATCACTGGTTTTTCTTATTCATGCCTTCTCATGATGTGGCCAAAGTATAACAACCTCAATTTGATCATCTTGTCTTTCAGGTGGAGTTTGGGTGTTATCTGTTCAACAATCCATTTGTTTGCCTTTTTGACTGTCCATGGTATCCTCAGCACTCTTCACCACCACCACATCTCAAAGTTTATTCTCTTTCTGTTGGCTTTCTTCACTGTCCAGCTTTCACATAAGTACATAATGACTGGGAATACAATGCCTTGGGTGAGCCTCACTTTAGTGTTCAGCTGCCTTGAATACCATTTTGGGAGAAAAGTGGAATATAAATCCCATAAATAAATTCAGAATTATATTTTTGACTATTTCAATTTTCTCAATATCTAGGATGAAATCTTGTAGAGATCTTCCTAAGGTGCACCTATTACTGGGTTTTCTTGGCAAGATATGTTTGGAGGGAGGTTGTATTTGCCTTCCCCTGAAGCTGAGAGAGTGTGAATTGCCCCAGGTTACCTAGTGGGTTTCCATGTCTGAGCAGAAATTTGAACCCTGACTTCTAGAGTCATAGTCCAAGACTCGAACCACTACACCACATTGGCTCTTATATCCTCATACCTAACCTCACAAACTACTATATGGGCTTGTCAAAAGATCCCATATAAAAATATTTTAAAGATATTTCTTTTATAGGTTAAAAGAGTGGGGTGGGGAGTGGGGAATGAGAAATGTGATAATGAGAAACAGTGTGATAATGAGATTCAAGGCCTATTTATAAGAAAGGAACAGTGCACATGAACTCTAGCTGTAAACCAGCATGATTGAGTGGTTAAATTCACACCATAACACAGAAAGTTATGAAGTGTGTGTGTGTGTGTGAAAGAAAGAGAGTAATAGTATCACAGTGGGAAATGTGATTTAAATCAATGACTTAAAATCAGCTTTAGAAGACCTATTATCACTGATTTGGCACTGCTCTACAGCCTGATTTGAAGTTGTGAGCTCTGATTCATCACATATAATTTGTATAATCTGGATCATGGTGCCATACTTTTAAAAAGAGGAAGGGTAAGAACAGTTACCTGTAATAAAAACCTACTGTTGACAGATCTGAACTGAATCATATTTTCACCTGAACCAAAGAATGCAAAGAATGTTCAGAGCCAGGGAGGGAGTTCAAACTATAGCTACTAATTTATCTTGGGCCTGTGAAGAACCTAACAGATGTTCACGGATCAGTCCCTAACTTTGTGGAGGTGGGAGACACAAGAATTCACACAGTACATCCTTTCTGTGGCTTACACCTTGTAATGCAATAGAAGATTCTATCACTACGCAAACTCAGGTGTTACAAACTACTCAATACCTGCCCCCAAAAGGTAAGGGATAAAAGATTCTAGCCCATCCTTCCCTACAAGGCATCTTAGTATGGAGACTACCACTGACCTGAATTTGAACCATTCTGGGATGTGTGTATCAAAGTTCTTTGGAACCATATATAAAGCATGTCCACATAAGGCTTCCCTTTGCCTAGCAAGCATATGATGTATTTTGAAATATGATTCCACTGAAAGCCATATCTGTGGTCCCTGCCAAAGAACTAGGCCAAAATTACCAAGTTTTCTACTGAAGTCAGAGAAAACCCCAGGTCAGCCATTCCTAACTAGGAGTCCTCCAAATTTTTTAGACTATAACCTTCATCAGCCTGAGGCAAAATGGCAAATAGGGATGGTGAGAGTTGTGGTTTCAAACACCCAAAAGGACCCAGGTAGAGGAAAACTGATCTAGATAGACATGCCCTTTGAAGAAGATATTCTCTGAAGTGAAACCAATTCTGGATAAAACGTTTTCATTATCATGGGTGCTTTTATAAAGCAGACCATTACCATATGCTTACATGGAGACAGTCATACCATCTATGACTGCAAGAAAGAACAAAGCAATTCTGTGTCATATTTGTGTGTTACAGAATACACATAAATGTACACACAAACCTCCTCTGAATTTTTTTTTTTAAATATAATCCCATGATAGAAAACATTCAGGAGTAGCTGTGTTGGACATTTAACAAATACAAATAACAATCCATCAGTAATACCTTTACTGGCCAAGTGAAATGCACAATATACTTGTTGCAAGCTTTCAAAGCTCTACGGGCTTCTTCATCAGGCAAGATGTTACAAACCAAACAGGAGAAGAAGAAAAATCACAATTGGAGATGTTAGTCAGATGCCTGAATGTTGTTTCAGTCCTTTGTAAAGATGTTATGGCGTGCCATAGGTTCGCCATCATGGGCATATATACTTCTGTCTCTGGTATCCACTCCTCCAAATGCATTTGAAGTAGACTGAAGACTATGAAAATTCATGTTGCCAACTTCTTTCTTTGTTAGTCTCAAAGGTACTACAAACTCTCTATATATACTGTGCATTCTCTCTCTCTCTCTCTCTCTGTGGTTTGGCTTACTTTTTGTATAACAGGCCAGAAATGTGATAGATTAAGTAGGTCCTTGTAGCAGATTAGCAATTCCACTTCTCCTAATAATTATCAGTCATTGTCACCACCAGTAGCTTTCAATTGTAAATGGGAAGAGCTCCATAAAAACTGCTAGTGCAGCTGGGATAATTTAGATTTTGGGCTTCATGGCCTTATAAGCACCCTCTCTTTGGACATTATCACACAGGAAGCTATATGCATCTATCCCAGAAATGGTTAGAGTGGTTCCATCCCAGAAAAGCAAGCCCATTTGCTAGTGGTTATCTCACACACAAGACCCCAACAAGGGGTTAAAGGCATATTACTTAGGATCAGATTCGAATTTGGGTATCAAATGGAGACAAACAAATCCCCATTGCCAGTGTAAAAATACCTTTTCTGAGCATGCTCCAAACTGCCATTTCCCCAAGTGCCCCCCCCACATGACCAAGGGAGGGAGGGGAAATGGGGGTGCGGATCCTCTTTGGCCCCAAAGCCTCAGAAACGGTGTGAGAGGGAGACAGGACGAGGCTCCCATTTGCAAACTCAGTAAAATCAGAAAGGCGCACACACACACACGAGAGAGAGAGAGAGAGAGAGAGAGAGAGAGAGAGAGGAGGGGGCTTGTCCATAAGCCTGCCTGATTCCACTGACACTCCCAGATGCCCAGCCCCCCACTGCAACTCCTCACCTGCCACCCATGGAGGGTGGGGAAACTGATTCATTCTTCACTTTCTTCTTGTTGTTTCCTCACAACAAACCAAAGGCAGGAGGTCTACCTCTGGCCCAAGCATACCATAGAATCACACTGGAGGACTGAGAGATGTCCACAAACCCCATATTTTGACTATATTTTTGGACTATGAGTAAATAAACCGCATAAACTGAACCCACAGATAAAGGGGTCTTACTGTACGTGTGTGTGCGTGCGTATGTGTGTGCTGTGTGCATGTGTGTTCATTCTCCCAGAAAAGTTGCAGTGATTTTGTGGAATCTTACAATGGCTTGTGCAAGAAGAAGTTCCAAACAAGAGGCATTCTGAAAAAGTATCAAGTAATCTAGATGCCCAGTAGGGGTAATGTAGCAGTGCCAGGCCCACATTAGGCATAATGACATAATGGGGGATTTGGGGTTTTGTAATCCCCTAAAACATTTTTCTAGACTCTGAAACTTCCATTCTTAGCTCTTCAGATGGACCCATTCAGATCACAGTCATCCATTCCACATTGCTATTGAAGCCACAGTTTTCCTCACTTCATACTTTTTTGTTCAGGTCCAATTGCCAGCAAACTTCTCTCAATATTCCTATGAAGTCCTACAATGCAGCTGCACAAAACCATTGCCTCTCACCTTTTCTTTACTGTCCAATATTGTTAAGGAATATGCTACTTAGAAAAACTGTTTTCTTTCCCCAATATCCCAAAAGAATATTGTTTAGGTCTATCCCATCTTAATGGAAAGTGGAATATCACTGGACCATTCAGAACATGGAAAAGTTCTTTTGTGGATTAATGTTCCAAGAATCCCTGCCAAACTGTGACTGCTTCCATCCACTGATGTTTCAAAGTTAGGTAAATTTTTTTCCTTGTACTGTAATTTTGCAAAATTCCACCCATGAGTTCCTTACATGCAATGCATTCCTCTCCATGCAATTCCTATGCTTCTGATGGTTCTGCCCCATCAGCTGACATATTTGCTAGTTCATTCATCTCATCTGCCCTGGTGGCACAGTGGTTAAATGCCTGTCCTGCAGCCACTCACTCAAAACCATAAGGTGGCGAGTTCAAGACCAGCAAAGGGCTGTAGCTCGACTCAAGCTTCCATCCTTCCGAGGTCGCTAAAATGAGTACCCAGATTGTTGGGGGGGCAAATAGCTTACAATTGTAAACCACTTAGACACTCCTTAAGGGTATGAAGCGGCATATAAATGAAGCTGTTTGTTTTTGTTTTGTTTAAGGTGATTTTTCTTTCACAACACCACATTTGGTCTACTGACTAAAGGTAACACTGAATTGTAGAAGCCAAAGATTAAACTCTGCATTGTTGATTCAAGAAATGCAGTTCCTCAATCCTCCCCACCATAATTTAGGGGGCAAAAAAGCCACATCTCACAAGCCTTCAGAGGGCAAGGGCAGGCATTTTGCTTGGTTTTCAGACAATTCAGGAGCTGGATACTCTCCTGAATATTTTTGTTTCAACACAGGCAAACTGCCATCTGAAATTAGATGTGAACTAAGAAAACTGCAATTTTAATACAACATTTTAGTGGGGGGAAAACCAGCAGGAAGTTACTTCAGCACCTTCTTCACTAGTGAAACTAGCAGTCACAGACCACACTAACAGAAGCACATCCTGTCCCCATCCTGCCACAGTCAACTTATCAAGGGCGTAGGTGTCTTCCTGGTAGCCTCTGGAGCATCATGATAACATTGCACAAGAGGCCCAGAGGCAACTCTTTCAGCTCTGAACACTCCCCTTTGAAAGGGATCCACACAAAATGTTCATGGGGCAAATGAAGAATTGCAATTCAGGATAGGGGCTATTTTGGAATGGGAAGATGATTTAACCAGATCCTTGAAGCAAAGCCTGATGGCTTGCACATCATTAGCACAACTCTTATACAAAAAATCTTTCTGCTTCATTGTTTCAAAATACATAGTATCAGCACTATGCACACACTTAAGTTCTTCCAAACAGATCTCTTTGCCTTGAGCTTCTGTGCTTGTAGAAGAGATCTGTGAATTATTTAAGCTGACTAAGCTTTCTGAAGAGTATAAGTTGGTCCAATAAAACTATTCATAGTACTACTGTCCAGTTCACCTCCACAAGAGACTTTTCTCTTGCCAGATTTACTGTCCATAAAATCACATCCATACAAGACTGTAGGAGTTACGTTAATCTTTCTCAATGCTTCAGGACATTTATTCATTGCTGGAGGAAATAACATCAAAAATCTTGACATCAGCAAATAAAGTCAATCCCTATGTAGCAGACTAAGGTTGCCACTGAAGATGACAAAGGTCACTGTCTTCAAAACTGGCATCCCTGTTAATCAAAGCTATCCTTCCCTTTCAGTGGCTAGTTCAACTTACCTCAAATGCTTGGTGGACATTTCTCTACTGTGACCAGAAGCAGTCACTAAAATGAAATGAGGAGGGGGGGAAACTGGAACACAAAGCCATCATGAGACACGGCAAGAAGGAACAACCTTCCAATCAAGGGCCTTATTCCTTCCCAGAGCTTGGATTTTTTTTAATTGACCCCCCCCCATGTTAGAAAACTCAAGACTATAATCTTTCAGGGGATTCTGGGAGTTTTAGTCCAAAAATAGCACTTCTAAACTCTGTTCTCTCAGGAAGAATCTGTCAGGAGCCCAGCCAGCAGTGCATGGAGCTGAGGCCAACGTGGTATAGGACCCTTGGGGTGGCAGGGAGGAAGGTGGCACAACTAGCAGGCTGCTGAAGAAAGGAACAGATGGCCTTCTGTAGAGATCTAGTGCCTTTTCACACTATACGATTATAGCATAGCCAATATTAGCATAGCCATTAAACTGCCACAGTTCCATTTTACAGATTCTCAGCCAGAGAGAGCTCCTCTAGTGTCTTTGATCAGGTTTCCATAGGATCCAGCCATAGCAGTTAAACAGGAACCATAATGCTATATCTGTGTAATGTGAAAGGATTCCTGGACTGACCATTTGCAGACAGGGTGACTCGATGTCTTCCCTTTCCCTGACATGTCCTACATTTCAACCTTCCATCCAAGGATCTGGGACGAATTCCAGAATATCCTCCATTTTGAGCATGACTAAGAAGCCCATTTAGTACTGTAACACCAACTTTGCTGTTCCCTTCCAAGA